>CM028132.1:807607500-808807500 GCA_016271365.2 Neoceratodus forsteri | reverse complement strand
AGAACAAACCAAACCGGTGGATACAAAACTGTTGTGTACTCAACATGGTACAGATTAATGTAATCTATATTGTAAGCAAAGACATGTATAATGTAGCCTGAAAATGTGGGAGCACTTGCTGTGCCACTCACCATGGTAAAATTTTTATTTTATTTTAGAATTTTGTCCAGGAAAGATGCAGTGAGCCAAAACTCATTTCCAGGTGTGACCCAGAGAGGTTAAGCAGCTTACTCAAGGTTGCACAGCATGCAAGCAGCAGTTATGGTTTCAAACCTAGGTGTAAGGGTTCTCCATTGCCACAGCTTGGTGCTCTGTCCTTTAGGTTGTACTGCTCAATTAAAGGCAAAACAGATTTGTATTTTTAAATGGCAAATGTTAAACTGTTTGGCTTTATTAAATCATATATTACATAGGGTTGAAAAAGGTTCCACCTACCATGAGCCAAAAAATACTTTAGTCAACATACTGGCACAAAAAAGCCAGAGATAGTCCTGATGTACACTCACAGTATACCCATACCTTTATAATTAACAAAGAACTGGCTGAGATTACTTAATGATCAGGAGACACAGGGGGAAACATTTGAAAACATAACATTTAGATAAAATCCAGCTTGTATTTTATATAGCTTAGATACATTTCTCCTTTCCTTATTTATTACTGAAGAAATTCTCACTAGCTTATTCCCTGCTTGAAATTATAATGCTGTGTTGTGACATCACAATATGTTGCCATGTGAATAACTATGATGTTGCAAGCCGGTATTATAACATCAGGTTGGGAAGATGCAGTAGGAGCTAATGACCCTGTAAGGAACAACTATCCTGTTTTCATGTACATGACCTCAGTAATAAATAATGGGGATAAGATGTAACAGAGCTAATGAGACAAATAAGCTGCTTTGTGTCTAACTACTATATTTTCAAAGTTCTTCTCCAGGCATGTTTGTAATGCTGGGTGAAGACAGAAATATTACTATTCTAAATATAGTGGAAGACATGAGACCTGTCAGATTGAGAAAATTATTTTACCATGACCACAATTAACGGTAGGGGTGAGATTAATTTAAGTTATTAATAGGTGTTCTGTGCTACTGAAAGAAATTATGATGACTGACTTAATTGCATTCGCTTTAAAACTGAGCAGCAGACATTTTACTGCTGCTAGGAAGTGAGAAGACCAAGAACTGTAGTGTGCCCATGTATTGTGAAGATTCAAAGTTAATTTATTTAAGAGTCAGACTTGAACTGGGTCAGTTTTTTCATCAACTATTTGTCCCTTCCTCCAACCTTTCCCCTGCCCCATTACCCAACATCTCTAGGATTTACCTTCCAAGGTCCCCCACAGATTAAACCCTCCCCCCATAATGAGGTCAGAGGATGAACAAACGTTCCCAGAGAATAGTCCAGAGTTGAGGCTCCTAGTTTGTGGTGCAGGACCTGTCAGGGATCAGGCAGTATCTTTCTGCAGCTGGGATTTTTTCCACTGCTACTTTGTGCCCCAAGGGCTGCCAATTGTGCAGTGATGTGTGCATGTAAATGCAGAGGCAAACTTACACAATATAACCCAGACAGACCATCTTAGGGTAGTGGTTCATTCCATTGGGGTGTCAAACAGACAAGGCATACTGATGAGTCCTGGTAGACTGAAGCGTGTCTATGTCATCTGTTGGCACCCTTTGCAAATTGTGCGAGAGGCCTTTCGGCACCATGCAATTCTGCTTTAAAGTTGAACCAGCATAACATTCTGTGGTGATTTGTATAGTTACCATGATGCTTTGCATTGTGTGGGCATGTGTGATTTGTATTTTCTTGAAACTTGGCTTCTCAGCCAAATGACCTTTGGGGTAACCCTTGCCTCAGTGTTTGCGTACAGAGGTTCTTTGTGTTTTATTAAGTGTATTTTAAGGTGTTATTACAACACTTTCTACATTTATAATAATTGTTTGTGCGTGCATTGAAACTAGTATGTTATCACCTTTACATTGCAAACTGTTAGTAGTAATAATCCATCTTTAGGATTGCTTTAACCTGTAGGCTATACTGCCAACTGATCATTAAAAACTACATATCTCAGGGCTGGCTTTGTGGTGTCAACAGGTATTGGGGCCCCATATCAAGATTTCTAAACCTTGTCAGTACAGATTTCTGGGGCTGCCACAGCACCGACGTCTGTCTTATTCCATTCCTCTCTTAAAGCCTTTAGTCTAACAATTTCGGTGTGAACTCAGGTGTACAAGATGCAAATGTTGCTACTTACCTACTGGCCTGACATCATGGGGGCCAGCCTTGAAATGCATAGTTTTGAATTACACACTAACATACTATTTGCCAGCAGATTAGGCCTTATGGTCTATAGAGTCTGCTCGACCTCAGATCCTAGCTGGTGCCGAGGCCCTCCCTCCCTTGTGTTCCAGAAACCCCTATCATCCATCCCCACCCCCTGGGACAGGCCATCATCTGATACATCCACTTTCTGTGTCTGTCCCACACTCTCTGAAGCCCTCCACTGTGGATCTCTGCACCAGCTCGCCAGGCAGTGCATTCCAAGGGTCCACCACCCTCTCAGTGAAAAACCTCCTCCTCTTTCCCCTCACCCTTCCTCCTTACAACTTCAAACCATGCCCTCTTGTAATACCTCCTGCTTTATTCTAAAGATCCTCCATGTTTACCCTATTTATTCCCTTGAGGTACTTGAAAACCTCAATCCATGTCCCCCTGTCTCTCCTCTCCTCCAATGAAAACAGGCAGAGCTCCTCAAGTCTGTCCTCATACGTCAAATCCCTAGCCCTCGTGATCATCTTAGTTGCCCTCCTCTGTACCCTCTCCAGGAGCTGTATGTCCCTCTTAAGTGTGGTCTCCAGTACTGCACACAGTACTCAAGGTGTGGTCTAACCAGTCCATTGTACAGCGGCAAAATCACTTCCTTGCTCCTAGAGGTGATCCCCTCGATGCATCCCAACATCCTGTTTGCCTTGCTAGCCGCCTCCTGCACTGCTCAGAGTTATTCATACATGCATCCACCATGACCCCTAGGTCTTTTTCCCCATTGAGGCCTCCAGCGCCTCCTCCCAGGGTGTACCTGTGTTTAGGGTTTCCCACCCAAGATGCAACACCTTGCACTTGGTGATATTGAAATTAATTTCCATGTCTGAGCCCAGCTTTCCAGGGTGTCCAGGTCCCTTGCAGGGCCAACCTCCCTCTTCTCCCTCAACTACTGCTCCCATCTTGGAGTCATCAGCGAAGAGACTCATTTCACACCCATACCCTCTCTGATGTCAGATATGTATGGCATTAAACAGGATCGAGCCCTGTGGTACCCCACTACCAACCTCTCTAGGGTCTCGAGAGCTCCCCACAGACCACTACTCTCTGGGTGCGTCCAGCTAGCCAGTTTTCAATCCATCTGACCATCAAAGGGCCTACTCCTAACCCCATCAGTTTCTCAACCAGACCATTGTGGGGGACAGAGTCAAACGCCTTGCTGAAGTCCAAGAATAATACATCCACAGGCTTTCCCTGTCCAGTTCTGATGTTACCCATTCGTAGAACTCCACAAGATTGGTTTGACATGATCTCCTGGCACAAACCCATGTTGCCGACTATCCAGACCTCCCACCTCCTCCAAGTACACCCCAATCGCTCCTTTAGTATACTCTTCATTAATTTTCCCACCACTGAGGCCAAACTGATGGGTCTATAGTTACCTGGTACTTCCCTCGACCCCTTTTATGGATAGGCACCACATGTGCCTCTTGCCAGTCCCTAGGTACCCTCCCTGTCTCAAGTGACCTGTTGAAGAGCTCTGCCAGGGGTGCAGCCAGTATGTCTGCCAATTCCCATAGTACTCTCGGTTGAATGCCATCCAGCCCAGGAGATTTGCCTTTCTTTAGGGCCTTGAGGGCTAACCACACTCTTTTGGCGCAGATAGCATCATCCGTCCCTCCACCTTACTGGCCTTTTTATCCTTGTCCAGATGCGACACCCCTGGGGTACCTCTCCTCCCTCTTGCTCCATTTCTGTTGCTCCCTGATCCCACTCACTGCTTTCTATCCCCATCGTGCCTTGCTTTGTAGATATCCCATCCCTCCCTAGAGAACACAGAGGCAAAGTACGTAAATACCTCTGCCTGGTTCCTCGCCTCTTCCACCCACCTCCTTCTGATCTCAATCTGCTGAGATGGCCCTTAGATTTTCTCCTTTCTCCAATGTACCGGAAGAACCCCTTTCCCTCCATGTATCCCTGTGCCAGCCGCTCTCTTTACTGGACTTTGCTACCTCACCATCCGGGTGACTTTTCTAGATGCAAGATGGTACATTTCCTTATCCCTATCCCCTCTTGTTGTTTTATATTTCTTGTAGGCCGCCTTCTTTTCTCTGACTGCTACCTGTACCTCACTGGACCACCAGCATGGTTTATGTGACCTTGCTCCTTACGTTTCAACTTAGTGCAGATCCTGACTGCCTCGTGAAGTCCCGCTTTATGACCTCCCATCTCCTTTCCACACTTGTCATTGATGTAATCCCCTTCAAGTGATCCTTGAGAATGTCTCCCATGCCCACAAAGTCTGCCCCTGAAGTCCACTGCCACTGTCCTAGATCTCACCCCCCCATGCTTATTTGAAACCAGACAGTATTGTGGTCGCCCCAGTCAGGGGTCCTCTACAACCAGGTCCCTTACCAGATCCCCATCTGCCAGAACCACGTCCAGGACATGCCCCTCCTTTGTGGGCTCCATCACATGCTTTGTTAAGAACTCATCCTGGAAGCCGTCCAGCAGCCTCTGCTCCTTGGCCACCTTAGAAGACATGGTTCCCCAGTTAGTACCTGGCATATTAAGGTCCCCATCAACCCACTCCTTCCTCTTTTGGTCCACACTGGGCAATGATGTTGTCCAGCAAACCATCCTCTAGAACATCACTCATCCCGGGGCCTATATACTACACCCAGCTTGACCTTATCTCCTGCTGGGGATCATAAGGCCTCCACGCTTCCCTCTGCCTCTTCTACCCTAGCAATTTCTATGTCATCTCTAACGAACATAGCCACTCCACCCCTCTGCCCTCCTTTCTATCCTTCCTAAGCATAGTGTACCCCGCACGTTTAGGTCCCAGTCATGGTTTTTGTTGGCCCACGTCTCCGTGACCGCCCGCCACATCCACCACTTCAAACAGCATGGCCTGGAACTCTGGCAACTTGTTTCCCCAAGCTCCTGGCATTTACTAACACCAACCCCACCCCTTATCCCTGATCCCTTGTCGAACCCCACCCAGGTTCCATATACTTCCATCCTCCTCTGCTCCTCCTGAAACCTTCACTTGAAACCAGTCTGTTTCCCCTCCCCCTTGGGTTTGAAGGCTACTCCTCATCTGGAGGAGAGGGCTTCTGGTCAGCCCCTCCTATCCCTCCTCCCCCCTCACAAGTTTAAACCCCACCTTTCTTGAATGTAGTCAGCCATCCCCTGTTTAAGGACTTCCTTCCCTAATGGGGTAGATGAAGCCTGTCCTTGGCATGCAGTCCCTTATCCTTCCAAACTCCTTTCCAGTTCCCTAACACCCCAACCCACTCTCTTCACCCCACTTCCTGAGCCAGTCATTAACCTCTGTGATCTTAATTTTTTCTCCACTTGAGGCCTTTGGTACTGGCAATATCTCCGAAAAGGAAATGTTGCATCCATTATCCCGACAGACTCTGGCAAGTTCCTGGAATCTTGCTTGGATTTCCAAAATGCTATTTCCTCTAGATCGTTAGTTCCCAAATGCACCAGGAAATCCGGTTTCCTCCACATTCCCTAACCAGTTCATACACCATGAACTTTGCTCTGTGCACTGTCCACAGAGATACTCACTACCTTCACCTGGCTATGGCATCCACCCCTGTCCCTCCCACTGGATACCCCTAATCATCAGTCTCCCAATAACAGAACCTTAACACCGCCCATCATCCTTATGGTTACCTCCACTATGCCCTCTCAGCCCCCATCCCCCCTTTATTCGTGATCTCAATTCCACGGAGTCTTCCTGCCTTATTAGAGACCCCTTGTCACCCTCCCCTTTCTGCCTCCCTGTTATTTTGCCCACTTAACTCAGACCCTCTGTATAGGTGTCCCTTTAACCCTCTCTTATCCGAACCATTTATCCTGCCCTGATGGTTCCCCTTCCCCCACACCGCCATCCTCCCCCTTATAATAGTACCCCTGCCTCCAGAGGTCTCTGTGGGTCCCCTTTAGCTGGGCCTCAGCCTTGGTACTGACCCCACTGCTGAAGGGGGCCTCTCCCACCTCCTTGTCTCCCAGTTTCTCTCCTCCGTCATGTCTGCAATATGTTGCATCTCCCCATCTGCTTAACATTTATGTTTCCCTTCTCCCTCTGGGACTATTTCTGTCCTTTCCATTGCCGGTCTGTGATGCCCTATGGGTATCAGACTCCCTCCCCGGCCTCTGTATCAGTTTCCTCATTTCCACCAACCCCTTCCTCCCTTCTAGGTTGCTTAGTAGCTCAAATTTATTGTGACACTCTATGTCTGCCTCCATCAAATAACCCGAGTTTCCCCTGACTGCACCTCTAAACTGCCCTCTCTTCCCCTTGCTCTGTTCTCCTTAGGAGCTCCGTTCCCACAGTATGCTGTTTTAGGCTTCCCACAACAGCCCCTCCTTCTCAATGTCTGCTCTACTAGGCTTCCCCACAACAGCCCCTCCTGACTCTTTCCCTCACTCTCTCTGTATTCGGAATGTTCACCCGTGCGCTTTCCCTTAGTGTCAACATCCCTATCTAAGGGTCCTCTGTCCTAATACCCCCTCCTGCTTGCTGTAACATAAACGTCCTGTAATTTCAGACGCTGTCTCATCCTCCCTCAGACCCACCCTTCTGCAGCCCATATCCACACCCCTTATCCTTGACACCCCCCAGCTCCCCCAGCTTACTCCTTAACCAATATACCTCTCTCCTGATATAAGATAGCTGTCTACAGAGTGGTAGCCTCCCTCTCCAGGCCCAATTGAGAATTATTGCCATCCCACAGCCTGTGCAGCCTACAACCCTTCCAAGATGCCTGCCATGGTGGAATATGGCCACTCTGTTTGTCCCCTCTGTTTATAATGGCACACCCTTTTCTCAGTCCCTTCCCCAGAATACAGTTTCTCTCTATACTGACTGCAATTATTTACAAACCCAATTTCAACCCCACCAATAAAGTTCCCAAGTCTCACAAGCACATACAGTCCAGTGTGTGTCCAGTCCCACTAACAGTGTGTATGCAGACATCAGGTACCGTGATGATGTCACAGGCCCATCAGTTCCTGTTGCTCAATTTCAGTCCCAAACAGAAATACACAGCCCTTCAATCCCAACCCCCAGTGGCTTTTCAGTATTTAAGAAAGCCTACAAAACAGGGAGGGCTCTTACCAACACCAGGCAAACATCGCATTTAAATTACACTCTAATTATCACTGCCAAACAAGTGTTCCCAAGCCTCAAAAGTTACAATATCACAGCCCAAGTAACAGTTCTAACTCAGAGTAGTAATTTTAACACATAGAACTAATTTCACGACAAAACTATTCAAATATTTCAGTTAAAACAGAATATAACCCCAGACCTCTGTCCTTACCAGCCTCCTGCTTATGTTCCCAAGTGAACAATGAAAGACAAGGTGATTTCTGCTAATATCCCCTTCCCTTACACCAGGCAAACATCACATTTAAATTACACTCTAATTATCACTGCCAAACAAGTGTCCCCAAGCCTCAAAAGTTACAGTATCACAGCCCAAGTAACAGTTCTAACTCAGAGTAGTAATTTTTAACACATAGAACTAATTTCACGTACAAAACTATTCAAATATTTCAGTTAAAACAGAATATAACCCCAGACCTCTGTCCTTACCAGCCTCCTGCTTATATTCCCAAGTGAACAATGAAAGACAAGGTGATTTCTGCTAATATCCCTCCCCTAACACCAGGCAAACATCACATTTAAATTACACTCTAATTATCACTGCCAAACAAGTGTTCCCAAGCCTCAAAAGTTACAATATCACAGCCCAAGTAACAGTTCTAACTCAGAGTAGTAATTTTGAACACGTAGAACTAATTTCACATACAAAACTATTCAAATATTTCAGTTAAAACAGAATATAACCCCAGACCTCTGTCCTTACCAGCCTCCTGCTTATGTTCCCAAGTGAACAATGAAAGACAAGGTGATTTCTGCTAATTTCCCTCCCCTAACACCAGGCAAACATCACATTTAAATTACACTCAAATTATCACTGCCAAACAAGTGTTCCCAAGCCTCAAAAGTTACAATATCACAGCCCAAGTAACAGTTCTAACTCAAAGTAGTAATTTTTAACACATAGAACTAATTTCACGTACAAAACTATTCAAATATTTCAGTTAGAACAGAATATAACCCCAGACCTCTGTCCTTACCAGCCTCCTGCTTATGTTCCCAAGTGAACAATTACAGCTGGAAGTACAGCCTAGAGGTTAAAACCAAGAGCTGTGAACAAGCTTCTTTCATCCAGCAGAATGGATTTTTATTCCAACATGCTCTTCTTGTATGTTGTGTGACCAGAACAACTCACTTGACCTCCCTGTGGTCCCAAACACACCCAGAAATAAGCTGTAGTTGTATGCCTTTCCTGGACAAAGACAGTAAAACTATCGGAACATGTGTTTTGATTCGAAAAATATTATGCTCTTTCTATATGCTGTTTTATTGCTATTATATATTGCTGTTTTCTTTTAGACTTGGATTGTGGGCTTTTGGTGACACTGTACTTTCTTTGTTGTCTTTACTTAGAATTGTTTTGGGGCTGTTGAGGATTTAAAACATAGTGGTGGTGTATTCTTGCTGTCTTTGGTTGCTGCAATTTTCACCCCCTTCCCAACTCTTGATTATATGCCCTGTTAAATCTGATTGACAGGAGCTAAACACTGGGTATAGTAAGGGGTGTGGAGTAGGAGGGCATACCAGGAAAGGAACAGCAGCAAGTGAAGAGGTGACTGCTTTCTCAGTGGAAGGAAGTAAATTCAAATCTAGGAGCTTTCATTATTACTTCTTTGCATTGATATTGCATTGGGGAAAGGAGGAGTAGGAGTTTGAAGAAGGTTGTGCAATGGCTACTTAAAGTCTGCTTTGAGTGTGGATAGGAAGGATAGGAATATAAAAGCAGTTGCTCAATATATCTAAATGTGTGCAACAAAGGAGGTAAGGAAATAAAGAAAATGTTTTGCACTGATAGAGGAGGAGAGGAGACTTGGGGGAGTGTTTGATATCCTGCATCTGGAAGGGTGGGGGTCGCTGGTGGGCAGCGACAGCAATGGGTAGGGGTGGTAGGCTGCAACAACTCATGGTGCACCAATCTTTCTAAAAATTGCCTGGAGTGTAGGAGGATGTTTAGTGTGCAACCACATAGAAAACTTAGAAAGGAGATTGAGGGTCTGCAGGAGGAACTAAGACAGGCAAGGCAGATTGGGGTGGGTTAGCCAATACTGGAGGGAGGAAGAAAGGGAGATGAGGGAGGGCTTACAGTCAACAGTGGTGAGGAGAGGGTCAGAAGAAGGAAGCAGAGACAAAGGGGCCCAGGCCAGGAAGAACAATTGCCGGGAAACCAGGTCAGGAGACAAAAGACAAATGGAAGGAGGAGATAGGGACTTGTGAGGGGAGGCGAAGAAGTGGCAAAAGTCATGGAGTGGAAAGGAGAGAACAGGTTACTATGAAGAGAGAGGAGCGGCATTTGTGAAGGGCCTTCAGAAAATAGTTGTGCACTGCTAGAGGAAGAAGGTGGAGGAGGCAAATGAGGAAATTAGAGGAGTAATTGATAAATGCCTGGACCAAGCTGGAGCGGGGAAGTTCTGCTGGGAGAATTGCAACAGGGGTAAAGGGAATAATGTGCAGGAGGAAGAAGAGGAGCTGGAAATGAGAGAGGGAGATGAATGGAAGCAAGCAGGGAGTAAGAGGGGTGGAATCTTAGTGCTGGGGACCCAATACTAAGAGGAGTTAGGTGGGGTAGCAAAGGGAGAGGCATAGTCACATTTGGGTGGAGGCCATGCCAGGAATGACAGCGGAAAAGGTGGGACAGTCTGTTCTGAAATATGCTAGAAGGGGTAGGGACAAGCCTCATTTAATTATACATCTTGGGACAAACGACCTGGCTGACAAGACAGTAAATACAGTCCAGAGGAGGTTTGAGGAACTAGCACAATTATGTGAGGGGCAGGAAGATCAGTAACTTTTCCAGAGATACTTCCGGTGCCAAAGGCAAGCACAACAAGAAAGCTGAGAATAGAGGAATTTAACGGATGGCTAAGAACCTGGTGTTGTGCTAAGGGTATGGGCTGTTGGGGGGTGGGAGGGACCTGGGAGGACAGTAGTCTCTATGCCAAGGACAGACTACACTTGAGTGAGGAGGAAAGAAAGTGTTGAAACAGAGGATGGAGGAGTACATAGAGGAAGTTGGGAATTTAAACTAGGAGTGGGGGTGGCAGTTGGGAAGAGATATGCAGAGACCACAGGTTGGGAAACCATATGAGCTTACCCCCATAACAGTGACAAAGGACAAATGGCAAGTACTGTTGGTGATGCTAGGAAAGGAGGGCAGGATGGGGAGGGTGGAAGGTGGTTACCCTTAATGCTAGGAGCCTTGGGAGGAAACTGCAGAGTTACAGGTTCTCATGGCAGAGGAGAGGTGGACATTGCAGCCATCACGAAACATGGGCCACCCAATACAATGACTGGGACCTGTCTGTACCAGGGTACAGGTTATTTTGTAGGGACAGGGTGATTGGGAAAGGAGGGGTGGCACTATATGTGAAGGAAGGACTGAAGTGTGTGGAGGAAGGTGAGGAGGGTAGTCGGAGTCACTTTGGATGCAAATCCAGGATTCCAAGAATAGGATTCTTAGAATGGGAGTGGTGTACAGGCCACCATCTCAGATGGAGGAGTTAGACAGGGAACTAGCGGGACAGATCAGGAAGACCTGCAGAAGGGTAGTGTGGTGATTGTGGGGGACTTCAACATGCCAGGAGTGGACTGGAGCACCCCAACAACCAGGAACAGAAGGGAGCAGGTACTGCTGGATGCCTTCAGGACAGCTTCCTGCTGCAATGATCAGTGAACCAACCAGGTATGGGAATACCCTTGACCTTGTGCTGGCAAATGGGACTTTGTGAGAGAACTTACAGTGGAGGAACCACTGTCAGGGAGTGACCACCACTCAGTATGGCTCACACTGGATATGGGCAAGGAAGGAGTGGAATCTGGCACAACAGTGCTGGACTTCAGGAGGCCGACTTTGGGAGGATGGGGAAGTGGTAAAGGGTACCTGGCCAGAATTCAATCTAGTATGGACACTAACCAGAGGTGGGAGCTCATAAAGCTGGGGATAGTGGAGGCAACCAAACCTGCTGTAAAGCCCAGAGCAAGAAGGCTGGGCTAAGAAACCAATCTGGTTGAGCAAGGAGGTCATGGAAAGGTAAGGAGGAAAAGAGCTGCCTTTAGGAAGTACAAGAAAACAGGGAGGGGAGAGGACAGGGAGGAGTACTTGACAGAATCGAAGGAGATGACAAGGGCAGTAAGGGAGCCAAAGCATCTACAGACTCAGGCTGGCACAAGGCATTAAGAAGAGAGGACTACTTTAAGTACATCAGGAGAAAGGAGCTGTAAGGACCACATAGTAAGGATTAGGAAGGAGGGGTTGGGTGGAAGCAGGGTGCGATAAGGCGGAAGCACTAAATGAGTACTTCTGCTCAGTATTTACTAAAGAGAAGAGGGGTGACACCCAAGGTGGGAGAAATGGCAGAAGCAGGGTGGAAGTGGTGACAGATGGGAAATCATGGAGAGCAGAGTTCGAGAGGGTTTGAAGGCACTGAGGGTGGACAAGGCGCCAGGCCGGATGGCATTCACCCAGGGTACTGAAAGAGCTGGCAGAGGTCCTTGGGACTTTTGGCAGACCTATTTAATGCCTCCCTACATTCGAGTGTGTACCTCAGGACTGGAGGATGGCTCATGTGGTGCCCCTCCACAAGAGTGGCCCCAGGATGAACCGGGAGACTACAGACCGGTGAGCCTCACATCCATCGTGGGTAAGCTAATGGAGACTATCCTGAAGGAGAGGCTGGTGGCCCTCCTAGAGGCCAAAGGACTACAGGACAGCAGACAGCATGGCTTCATACGTGGCAGATCCTGCCAAACCAACCTGGTCGAGTTCTATGACTGAGTTAACTAGGCAACTGGACAGGGGCCATGCAGTGGATGTCCTGTATCTGGACTTCAGTAAGGCATTCGGCTCAGTGCCACATGGAAGGCTGGGAAGGAAGTTAGTAGGCAGGGCGGGTGCAAAGCTGGTGAGATGGGTAGGAAACTGGCTGCAGGGAAGGTAACAGAGGGTGGTGGTGGGTGGGGGAGCTCTCACACCCAAGGGCAGTGATGAGCGGTGTTCCACAGGGCTCAGTGTTGGGACCAGTGTTGTTTGGGATATTCATTGAAGACATATGATGGGACATCAAGAGCAAGATCAGTCTGTTTGCTGATGATACCAAGGTAGGAGCGGTGGTGGATGACCTAGGGGATGGCAGGGGTTGCAGGATGATCTGGCAAAGCTTGAAACCTGGTCAGACACCTGGCAACTGGGCTTTAATGCCAAAAGTGCAAGGTGCTGCATTTTGGGATGAAGAACCCAAGGAGGAGTTACCAGCTAGGGGAGTGCAGCTAGCCCAGACAGAGGAGGAGAGAAGGATCTGGGTGTGCTCATTACAGGGTCAATGAACAACTCGGCACAATGTAGGAAGGCAGCTGCAAAGCCAACAAAGTGCTGGGTTGTATTGCAAGGGTATATCCTCGAGGGAGGAGGTGATTCTGCCACTGTATAGTCATTACTTAGACCACACCTGGAATACTAGTGCAGTACTGGTGTCCGTGTCTGAAGAGGGACATTAAGTTACTGGAGGGTGCAGCGCAGAGCGACAAAGATGATCAAGGGCTGGGGGACTTATCATACGGAGAGGAGGTTGAAGGAGTTGAACATGTACTCACTGGAGGAGAGGAGAGACAGGGTGACATGATTGAAACCTTTAAATACATGAAAGGAATAAACAAGGCGGGTACAAAGGGCTGTTCAAAGTAAGGAGGGGAGGGACACCAGGGCCATGATATGAGACTGGAGGCGAGGAAGGTTCAGGAGGGAGATGAGGAGACACTTTTACAGAGGGTGGTGGTGGCTGGGTGGAATCGTTACCTGCTGAAGTGGTATGCAGTAGAACAGTGGACTGCTTCAAGCGAGGATGGGACAGGACAAGGGAAGGGGTGGAAGGGAGGGGCAGCTGCAGAATAAGGGTGCTAGCTGCACATTCGAACCAGACTTGATAGACCTCTAGGCCTTTATCTGCTGGCAGATTTCGTATGTTCGTATCTATAAAAACATGGGGCACCATTAATAGTTTATTAATTGCAAAAACACATAGATGGACATCGTTAAAACATGCATAATCGGAACTGCATTATTAAAATATAGAATATTATGTGGGTAGGTGTGTGTAACCATAATTTTACACACACACCACACAAATATGGGATGCTACATTAACCCCAAGGGCAAAGTCCATAGGTTAATAAAAATCCTACACCAAGGGTGTGTGCAAAATTCTGGTTTTACACCCACCCACATATTATTTTATTTAATTAATGGTGATAATTTTTACCTTTCAGCACAGTTCAGTTAGTGCCGCACTTCTCTCAGAGATACACACTTCACACACACACACACACACACACACACACACACACACACACAGCCAGTCACTCCTTTTAACTTTCTTTTTTACATTACAATGGGAATGGCATTCTGGAAAGTTCTCGGTCCTACAGCAGAACTGCAGTGTAAGACATACTTGAAGGGCATGGCGGCAGGATCAACTAGATTCATTTGTTTCCATTATGGTAGAAAATCCCATTCCATCCAGAGTATTTCAGTAAGAAACTGTTATACTTTTAAGTTCATCAAAAAGTAAAATACTCTTTTAGTAATGCATTTCAGGTTATGCATGTTTTAACAATGTTGTCCTTCACTATGTTTTTGCAATTAATAAACAATGGTGTCATAATTTTTTCTTTTCAAGTCAACATGCTCAGATTGTTTTCACTGCCTTTGTCTGGAAAAGCACACAACTACAGTACAGCTCGTTTCTGAGTGTGTGTTGGGACCACAGGGAGGATAAGTGACTTGCTCTGGTCACACAGTATACAAGAAGAGCATGTTGGAATCAAACACCATTCTTTTGGATGAACAAGACTGTTGACAGCTCTTTGCTTTAACCTCTAGGCTATGCTGCCAGCTGTTAATCAAAAACTACACATTTAAGGCTGGCACCATGATGCCAGGCCAGTAGGTATGTAGCCACATTTGCATCCTGTAGACCTGAGTTCACATCCGAAATTGTAAAGAGAGAATGGAATAAAGACAGAAGTCGGTGCTGTGGCAGCCCCAGAAATCTGCACTGACATGAACACAGGCTGGGTTTAAACATCCTGATACAGTATGGGGCCCCAATACCTGTTGACACCACAAAGTCTGCCTTGAGATGTGTAGTTTTAAAGGAAAGCTCCACATCCTGGTCTCCCCACCGAAAAACTAACCTTCGGTTTAGCTTTTAACAGAAAGAGCAGCATTTTCTCACACTGCAACGTGCTGTTTTTTAATTTTAAAAGTTCTGAAGTCCGTAAGTACAGGAGGATGCAGGGGCGCTCCATTTGCTGATGGGCGCCCCCTGCATCACTTCGTACTTCCAGATTTCGGACTTTTAAAATTAAAATACAAGAAGTTGCTGTGCAAGAAAATGCCACTTGCTGTTAAAAGCTAAACTGAGGGTTAGCTTTCGGTACGGAAGACCAGGATGTGGAGTTTTCCTTTAATGATCAGCTGTAAGGGTATAGCCTACAGGTTAAAGCAGTCCTAAAGATGGATTATTTTATTAACAGCTTGAAATGTAAAGGTGATAACTCACTAGTTTCAGTGCACATACAAAATAATTATTATAAATGTAGAAAGTGCTGTAATAACACCTTAAAACACACTTAATAAAACAGATGATTTCCTATTTAACCTACAGCAAATGGAGGGCCAAGTTCCTCAGCGACATAATTTCCTGTCAGGTGCCTAAAACACATGGCTGCCCCAGTCTTTAATTACAGGCTGATTTATATATGAATAACTCTGGACTGCAAAGACTACACATAAATACAATGACTCACTCAAATTAACTTTTATGGACTTTCAGGCATTAAGAAACCCTGTTGATGACAGTCCCCTTTAAGGATTCATTAGGGAGAAGCATGGCCCACCTGTTAAATTAAAAAGTTACAGTTTTTTGTTTTTAGTCTTTGGTAACCAGGTAAGGCCCACTAGGCACAAGTGCCTGTTTTCAGAGGCGACCTGGGAACACTGGGCGGTTAAGTGACTTGCTCAGAGTCGCACAGTATGCAAAGTGGAGGTTGTGAGAATCAAACTCAGGTCTGGTCTGCTGGATGTATCAAGCTTGTTCATACCTCGCTCCTCTAACCTCTAGGCTATACTGCCAGCCAGTTTTAACAATCTTATTTCATTTTACACTCTGATGACCGAGTGTAATATATAAAATAAAACTTTTATATTCATCAACAAAATATTTTGCTATAATCAGGGTCCACAGTGTGGACAGAAAACAGACACCTATTGTTTTTTCTCTCTTGTTTTAAGGTTTTCTCTCAGAATTCTGGATAATCAATGCATCCTGTAACACTAGTTTAACATTTTACTATTCAGTTTGAAATTTTATATTGTCCTTCTTAGTCTGATAAATTCCAAGTAAATAGTATGCTTATAACAATTAATGTTCCGCCATACACTGTTAACATGTACACACTCCTGTGAGTGTAGCACTCATGCCATCTTAAATACCAACTGGCAGTGTGTGTTAGAGCACCTTAAGTAATTTTTTTTAAATTGCACAGTATTCTCTCCACGTAGAAAGGAAAGCCATCTATGGTACTTTAAATTCTCCCTACCTGGTCTCCCCCAAAAAAAAATAAAATAAAAAGAGGACAAAGCCCTTTATCTGACAGTCTTTCTTTAAAATCTTGGTCTCTCGCCAACAAAAACATCACTGCTCTTTTTATAAGAAGTCTGTGGCTGGCAGGTAATTTATGTATCCTGAGCTCATTAAGATACCTCCTTTTTCACACAATGTCCCAAAGCTTTGTCAGTTTCTTTCCTTGCAGGACCAACAAAATAGAACATTGTGTTGCAGAACTGATCTCCTGTTGACAACTCTGCAAATGAGCTTGTGGGTGAAACTGCACACTAAGTTAACACCCTGAGTCCCAAATACCTTTCTGTAGTCATTTCAGTAATATAACTGCATACATTTCCAGAGAACCCAGTTTCATTTAAAGATTCACATATTTTTTATAACCACAGATAAGCAAGGGGAGGAAAAGATAGAAACAGCAAGAAACAGCAAGTGAAGGCAAAGAGATAGTGGAAGGGAGAATCTTGAGAATGTCAGAGTGATTATTTATTTATTTGCTTTTGGTAACCAGGTAAGTGCACTAGACAGGGTTGCCTATTTTCAGGCACGACCATGGAGATTACAGTTCAAACAAGTTGCAAACAATAGTACAGGGGAGGAGCTGATACAATGTAGTACATAAAGAGATCAACAACCTTACATGACAGTAGAACTACTTAGCCTGAAAGTGATGGCATACATAGCATAAGCATTACAGTACAAAGGAGTTAAAACAGCTTGCAGAAATCAGTAACATAAGTGCACAACAGCAGTGCTGATAGCATAGCATGAGGGTATGGGACAGGGAAGGGGATAGTAGTGCAGCGGCAAGTAAAGAGGTATGTTCCATGAACTAGAGCAAGTAAAGGGTGTAATACATGAACTAAAGACGTTTACATGCATCTAGGGAGGTGAGGTAATTAAAGAGTGCATGCTTGAAGGCAGGATGAGAACTGGAGCATCTAAGGGAAAATGGAAGGAGTTCCAGAATTTGGGAGTGTAGATGGAGAAGGCGAGTTCACCCATTTTGGTGGAGCAATTAGGGACAGTGACTAGAGCTGAAGTCGAGGATCAGAGGAGTCGGGGCAGTCACCTGGGGTGAACATGGCTGCAAGGGAGGAGGGAGAAAGAACGAATTATATTGTCAGTCAGGCAGCCTATAGAATATAATCGCTGGGAGGAGGGATAACCAGCTGAGGTCAAAGTAAAAGTGTGCAGCGGTGTTTAAGCCGATGGGCAGACAAGGCAAATCTGCAAACATTGTTATAAGGCAACATCCCACACTTGAAGGACGTTTGCCTGCACTTGAGCAAAGACCGGCAGTGCATAGCAAAGACCAGGGCAAGAGTCCTTGGGTGGCGGAGATCCTAGCAGCAGGGGTCAGGGCATGGCGGACATGATGAGCCAACCCAAGGTTGGCATTGACAGACTTGCATACTGCTTTGACATGGAAAGAGAAACTGAGACACAGATCCAGAGTGACCCCTAAGTATCCGAAGGATTCTGTAACTTGTACCAGGGAGCCATCGAGACAAGAGACCAGAAATGAGGGGTTAGAGCACTAAACATCCTGCAGGACCCGAAGAGCATGGCCTGGGTCTTGGCAACATTTAATACAAGGTGGTGAGATGTGAGCCATGTTTGGATTTTTGCAGGCTGGAATTGAGGTGGAAATAATGTCAGAGATAGAGTTAGAGGAGGTATAGAGGACCAAGTTGTCAGCATAGCGAAGGTGTGACAGTTGCAGGGAATGGTAGATAGATTGTTTATAAATATAGAAAGAGCAGGGCCCAACGATGGAACCTTGTGGAACACCATTGGATAGAGGGGAAGAGGAGGAGAGGACTCTACATTAGGAGACAGACTGGGTGCAATTGTGCAGGTAGCTGGAGAACCAGGCAGTAGTGGACTGGGAGGCACCCAGTGAACCTAGCTGATGCAAGAGCAGTGAATAGTTGACCAAGTGAAAGCCTTCGTTAAGTCAATAAAAACAGCCCCGTAAGTTGGCCTCTTGTGCATGGTGGTTGAGGTGTCGTTAGTGAATCGCGCTTAGGGCAGTCGAGGTGCTGTGGCCTGGTCTGAAGCTGTGCTGAGCAGGAGATAGCAGGCCATAGTTGGCTACAAAGTCTGACACCTGACGATGAATACATTTCTCCAGAAGTTTACTAAGGGTAGACAGGAGTGCTATAGGCTGGTAGTTCGTAGGGTTTTAGGGTCACCCTTTTCAAAGACAGGTATAACCCTGGCTTGTTTCCAGGAGCAGGACACGTTGGCAGAGACAGTGGACAGGTTGAAGAAGTGCAAGATAGGGGTGGCAAGAATGAGGCACCAAGTTTGAGAATTCTAGATTCCAGACCGTCAGGACCAGTGCTGCCATGAGGAAACATAGTGTTGAGGATCCATAGGACATCAGTTCTAGAGACAGGGCTGAGAATGGGGGATGGGGCAGAGGGAGGCCAAGGGAGGGAAGGATGGAAGGAATGGCTGTGCTGGAGGTCGGAGGAGGAGGGAGGTAAATAGTGAGTTAAAGGCATTAGCTATGGTGTTGGGGTTGTTACAAGAGATATTGTCAATTCACATGTCATGAGGTGCTTGAGAAGCATTGCACCCAGAATGTGTTTGATATGTGCCCAGTACCTTTCAGGTATCGAGCAGAGGCATGGAGAAGACTCTATAGTTATTGCTTTTGGCAGCGTGGATTGCTTTCTTGCATGAGTTCCTAAGGGAGCAATAGGCAACAAAGTCGGAAAGAAGGAAGAAGGCTTTTCACCTGGCCCAGAGCTTGTCATGAGATTTAAGCAAGCGGAGAGAAGGGGCTGGTCAACCATTTGGTGGGAAAGGCCCTAACCCTGCACCTAATGTAAGGAATGGCGGACTGCAGTGAGCGCAATGTGTTGTAGAAATTCTCCATCGCCAGGTCAGTGTTAGTTCCTAGATCTCACAAGAACCCAGTTTCACATAAAAACCACATGTACTGTTATAACCACAGATAAGCAAGGGGAAGAAAAGATAGAAACAGGAAGTAAAGGCAGAGAGCTAGCGGAAGGGAGAATCCTGAGACTTTCAGAGTGATCCGGTCCTATATTGCACAAGAACATTTGATTGCGAATCAGACAGACAAGAGACAGAAAAGGAGAGGATAGAACAGATCCTTGCTTTTAACTCTTTCTACATAACAAATGAGGGGCACACAGAATCCCCAAAAAGCTACAGCACTGACCCAGAGCACCAAGCTCAGTGCAAAATGAATAAAAGACAGCTTACCACCGCTGATATCTTATTTTATTCATGCAAATGGTGCATAGAACTGTAGCCATAAAGTGCAGGTGAAGTTAAATAAATAAGGCAGCATCAAAATGTAGTGCGAAAAAATTGCAAACAGAGACATGCTGGCACCACATAGGTTACAACAGTAGTATTCCTAGTAGCTTGGACTAACATGACAGGGCGTGCTGCGCTGGCAATCAGCTGACGTTTCATTAAGAAGGCTTCCTCATGTCCCATTCATTATTCTTATACCACACACTTATGCATATTAACTAGATGGGGAGGTACTAGAAAACATGACCAACACAAACACACATGCGTGAAAAATGTAGATTAAAATCATCCAAATGGCATCAGTTCTCAGCTCATAAATAGCATTGATGTGTTATTTCTTCATTTCGTCCCTTAAGAGACAAAGTATCCAGAGTAAAATCAGTAGCAGTCAACGATGTGGTAGTTTAGTTGCAAAATCACCCCCCACCCCTGCTCCAGTCTCCACTTTTCTATTCCATAAAATTTCAAACTTGCAGGAGAACCATGCTTCATTTCCATTCAGTGTCTAGCTATCGCATTGGTCCCAGACATGTTTCAGCTGGCTGATTTATGTTCACAGATACCTTCCTTTAATGGACGTTAAGCTGACTGACATAGCCCATACCACACAGGCAGATTAAAAGGTAAATGACCCCAGATGTAGAGCAGTTCATAAATTAGTTTATTTTGAAATTTGTGCAAGTCCTTGAATGTTTGAAAAATTCAGTATTCAAAGGACTGTTGCACTGGGCACAGTAGCCACATTTGAAATTGCCACTTGGTGCTGATGGAAGCCACATCCTTGGATTCTCATTGTTTTTGATGTAAACTATGGACTAACTTGTCTTGTAAGTTCTTCCCTCTGCACTGTGTTATTCTAAGTTCTGCATTCTTAAACAGGTGAGCTTTGAATTATATGCCATTGCTTTTGACAGTACCAGAAACCGCATTGTTTTGTTTGTAGAAATTGGAGACAAATGTAACTGGCTATGTTCTTTCAACTTTATCTCTTTTAGTTAAAAGTTGATTCCTGTCCTCATTACCTGCTCTGTCCATCCTGTTTAACTTTTTCTTGGGGTAACCCCAATCCACGAATCTTTGGGCCATAGTCTTTGCATTTTGGTGAATTCTTGCGCAGTGCTATACAATCTTTCACACATAACATTCGCCCACTGGAATAGTGTCTTTCAACGAACACAGGTGTGAGCTAGTGTAGTGTAGCAGGCTGTTCTGGTCAGAAGGTTTCGTGTACATTGTTGTCTGTAAAACATCTCCTGCTTATAAATATGAATGTCCAAAAAGTTTGCACTATTCATGCTCCCCACCCTTTTGCTGTGGTTCTTTATGTAGCTATATGCACCACATTGGTCACTACAAGTGTTGTGAGCCCACAATTTTTTTTTGTGCATAACAGATGGAACAGGGTCTTTTTAACCCTGTCACATACCCTCCTCTTTAAGAGGGAACCTGTTTAAAAAAAAAAAAAAAAAAACAGGTTTCCAAAACTTTTCTTTTAATTCTCTTAACACTACCTCATAACCTTTACAGATCTGCACAAATGCAGTATCCTTTTTCCAT
This sequence comes from Neoceratodus forsteri, assembly GCA_016271365.2. Classification (NCBI taxonomy): domain Eukaryota; kingdom Metazoa; phylum Chordata; order Ceratodontiformes; family Ceratodontidae; genus Neoceratodus; species Neoceratodus forsteri. Next base: position 808,786,579 of record CM028132.1, on the reverse strand, counting down.
AACAACCAGCACCACAAACAGTTAAGTTTCATTTTCCTTTGGCGTTTAAAAAATCTCTGGATAATTATATGGTCAACAGAAAATACAGTTTAAGGTAATTTTGAAATTGTTTAGTCTTATGCCTTATGGCTGATGACTCTTATCAATTCTGTGATTTTGTTTCATTTTTATTTAAAGTGGTAAGCAGAATGGCAAATATGCAATTTTTACAGCGACCAGTACATAGAAACAAATACATTTAAAAGCATTACTTAAAATATACTCATTTGTAATCCAACAACAACATGTTATACAATCCAGATTTAAACAAGGACAGTTGTACACCACACAAGACAGACTGGGATAAATTGTTATAACTGAATAATCACCTTGTATTTGAAGGATCTCTGGCCAAAAGTCGAATTAAAATGGGGAATGGAAAAAAAAACATGTTTGTTTTGAGACCTAGTAAAAAAAAAAAAATGCTAGTACATCTAGGGAATTTCTACTCACTGAGTTTGGCATTAAGCCTAACACAATTTTATGCAAAATAATTAAAGCCTTAAATTGACACGTTGTTTGAATGGAAGATATCCCATTGAATTATATAACAGACAATGGTGTGTTAATGCTGTGAACCCAGTAGCAAACCTACATATGGAATTGTTTAAACCCACACATTTTTTTTAAAACCTTTGAATTCTCAATTCCTGGCCCTTATCTTGACACAAAATCTGCAATGACATTCTCTTTCCAGTCTTGTGCATCACTTTGAATTTAAATGGCTGTAATACGGGTACCAACTTGAGATTCTGGAATTTTTATTCTTCATTTGATTAAGCCAACAGAGAGGATTATGATCAGTTATAAGTACAAAGTCAGCTCGTAGCAAATAAAACTTAAGGGTCTCTCCATTTTGCCGCAAGGCATTCTTTTTCAATAGTGTAGTACTTTTCTGTCTGTCATGCAGTTTCCTACTGATATATAAATGTGATGTTCTTTACCATCTATATTCTGACTCAGGACTGCTTCTAGGCCTACCTACGATGCATCTGTCTGTAACAGAAATTGTTTCTCAAAGTCTGGACTTCTTAAAAGGGCTGAATGTAATGCAGCCTTAATAGCCCAAAGCTTCATCACACTCTGGGGTCCATTTACATTATTCTTGTACCGTTTTTCGTGAGTTCAATGAGGGGTAGCTAACTGGGCAAAGCTGGGATTGAATCTCTGATAGTAGCCAGCCAGCCCTAAAATGACTTGACATGTTTATCTGTTTTAGGGACGGACTTTTGGCTAAAGCTTCTATCTTAGAAATCTCTGACTTTATTTCTCCAGTTTCCAAAACATAACTTAAATATCTGGCTTCCTGCATGCCCAATGCCCATTTGGTAGGATTAATGGTCAGACCTGCCTTCTTGATAGATTGGATACCTGCTTGTAGGTGTTACAGGTGGCTTTTCCAATCTGGACTGTACATCACAGCATCATCCAGGTAAGCAGCACAGTAACCAGTGTGAATAGCTAAAGTTATGTCCCTGTACCACTGGAATGTAGTGGGTGCGCCATGTAAATTAAACAGCATGGTGGTGAACTAATTGAATTCAATAGGAGTGGCCAGTGCAGTTGTGTCTGTGAATTCTTTAGCTAGGTAAATTTGCCAGTAACCCTTGGTGAGATCGAGGTACTGATGTCCTTGGCACTTCCCAATCTGTCCACCAAATAAATCATCTATCTTGGGCATAGGATAACTGTCAAATTCGGACACTCGAATAAGTTTCCTAAAATTAAAGCAGATTCTTACACCCCTTCTTTTTATTTGCAATCACCACTAGTGATGGCCAAGCACTTCTTGATTCTTCAAGAATACCCAACTCTTTCATTTTTGTATTTCCTTAACCACATCTGCTCTTAACTGCTCTGGTAATCTGTATGTCTTTGTCTGATAGGGTGAGCATTCTCTGTAACTATTAATGTGCTCCACTCCTTTTGCTCGGCCTGGCAGTGTGGTAAAAGTACTGTTAAATGTCTTTACCAAGTTATGAATTTTTGCAGCTTGCTCGGAGGTTAAGGAAACATCCACCTTTACAGCATCAGCAGGTCCTTGTCGGGTTTATCTCAGTCATCAGGTCACACCGTAGAACTTCACGATCGGTGAAGCAGGATCCACACGGACGATTTTCAGCAGTACAACTGGGGCCACCTATGCCATTGATGTCTGTCGCTGTCACCAACCCTGTAAAGGTGTGGGCAGTCTCCCTCCTCCTTAGTTCTTCTCACCAGCAACTCACTTGCATGGGTGTCCGTGGGAAGCACTGACGCAGTATTCACGCCTTTTTGCCTACAGCTTTTCTTCACTTTTTCCAAAATCTCTTTTTCAAAGAGATTCCTCCATATTGTTTATGTTGAGAGTTATTTCTTCAACTTCTCTTCCATTACTGCTGCTGCGGAAGGAAGATTGCCTCTACAGACAAGCATTCTCTCTGTGTCTGCTGTCTTGGGCCTGACCACAAAGTTTCTGACTGTGAGCTCTGCCAAAAAGTTTAACAACCCTAAGGCAGCATGAAGGCTTTCAGAAATTTCCTGATGGATCAACAGGTAGCCAGTTCTGGACAGGGGTCCTTCAGGGTCCCAGCCTCTCAGTCGCTGACTGGATCGACAAGCTCACAGGCCTCCAAGGCCCAAGACCAGTCCTCGGGAAAAGTCGTAAAAAGACTGAGATCGCGACCGCTCCCCGGCATCGATCTGTTACCGACAGCCTCTTCTCCATTTTCTGGGGATCCTTATCAGCTGTGGCTGCATAACTGTTGTCCAGGTCTCTGTGCCCACCAGACCCATACCGACATCATCATCGCCTGATTCTCAGGGTGGCTGGCTGGCCGCCGGACTTCAGGTCATCGGGTCATCAGCTCCTCCTTCGCAAAGGCGGGCTCATCATCAATGACTCTCACGTCTAAGCCTGCCCCTTCTCCTCCAGGGCAATAGGCTCCTCAGGGTCCTGGGATTTGAGGTGGTGGGTCATTGACACTAGTTAAGTCGAACCCCCTCCCCATTGGCGAACACCATCGACTTGAATGAAATCTGGCGAATTCACTTCTGTGATTGTATAGGCACTTAGGCCTTCCTCACCGACGCTGTCATTGGTAGCTTTGTCATCTACGCTACTCTTCGCCACGAGAAGCTCCCGTGGACAGGCGGCAGTGCACCCTATGCCAGACCCAGATTTAGAAGAGGGCAACATCAAGGAGGAGTATCATCCTGACCTTATTCTTCCCAATAATGATAATGATGAGGAGGACGATGAAGAAGGAGGATCCAAGACAGCATGGGTTTACAAAAGGAAGGTCCTGTCAAACTAATCTCATAGATTTCTTTGACTGGGTAACCAGAGTGGTGGACCAAGGGGAGCAGTTGATGTCGCCTACCTTGACTTCAAGCAAAGCTTTGACACTGTTCCACATAGAAGATTGATAAATAAGCTAGGTAGGCTCGGTGGGTCAGAAGTTGGTCAACTGGGTGGCAAACTGGTTGACTGGCAGAAAACAGAGAGTGGTGGTAAATGGTATACAGTCAGAAGAGATGCAAGTCACAAGTGGGGTACCTCAGGATCAGTCCTGGGGCCAGTCCTATTCAACATCTTCATTAGTGACCTAGCAGATGGACTAGAGGGTAAGGCTTGTCTGTTTGCAGATGACACCAAGATCTGCAACAGAGTAGATGATCCAGATGGGGTGGGCAGAATGAGAAGAGATCTGGATAAACTAGCAGAATGGTCAGAAGAGTGGCAACTGGGATTTAATGCAAAGAAGTGCAAAATCATGCACATAGGGAAGAGAAACCCTGAAGCCACTTATAGGCTGGGAGGGAGTTGCTAGCAGTCACAAAGGAAGAAAGAGACTTGGGCATCATCATCACTGATGACCTGAAATCATCAAACAGACCTCTAAAGCAGTAGGTAAGGCTAAGGGGTGTTAGGGTGTATTAGTAGGGTATCACAAGTCGTAAGAGGAGGTATAATCCTCTGTACAAGACATTGGTTAGGCCCCATCCTGGAGTACTGCGTGCAGTATTGGAGGCCACACCTTCACAAGGACATTAACCAAATTGAGGCAGTCCAGAGAAGGGCAACCAAAATGGTGCAGGAACTGCATCAGAAGACATATGAGGACAGATTAACGGAGCTCAATATGTATACCCTTGAGCAAAGGAGGGAGAGGTGATATGATCGAGACATTTAAACACCTTAAGGGCATAAACAAAGTGAAAGAGTCTAACATGTTTAAATATAAGAAAAATAGCAGGACAAGAGGACACAGCATGAGATTAGAGGAGGCCGATTAAGGGGAATGTGAGAAATTCTTTTTCACAGAAGGGTGGTAGATGCATGGAATGGCTTACCACAAGAAGTAGTGGCTATGAATACAGTGCAGGGCTTCAAACAGGCATGGGATAGGCATAGGGAGCAATACAAATGACTATGAATAGATAGGTCACTGACATAGCAAAGGCCGATGGCACATTTATAAGGTAGAAAAGAAATGGGCAGACTGGATGGGCCTTTGGGTCCTTATCTGCCGTCAACTTCTATGTTTCTATGTTTCTAAGAAGAAATTCTGGTCTCTGACAGATTCACTGCTGTTTCTGTCAGTGAGGATTCAGTAAAGCATACTCTAGGTCTCCTCCTGAGGATCCCACATGTTTTAATGTGATGAAGCAGCTATCCTCAAACATGGGCTTCCACACTGAGGAAGAGGATGCCACCAGGAAAGAGCTGTGGTCTTCCTGGAGATCCCACAATCTCCACTAAAGATCATTCCTCCAGTCTTGACTGGCTTGAGGAATGCAGCCACGGCAGCCTAGCACAGACCAGACATGGCGCCAGCTATGCCTCTAGGGTGGATAAACTTTATCATCTCCCCAGGGGTTCCCCTGCTATGCTTCCCAGGCGAGACAGACTCAATGGTCATTAAGCCTGTCCATGACAGGTCAAAGGAGCCTAAGCACCTTAATTCCCTTCCCCTGGACAAAGAGTTTTGCTAAATCGACCTCTGGGGAAAGAAGGTGTATGCCTTCTCTACATTGGGTCTGAGGATTGCAAACTACCTGTTTCGATGGAAAAGTACCAAATGCCAACTGGAAGAAGGATAAGGCAGCTGCCCAGGCCTCCAAGATGGTACACAAAGCAGGAGTTGCTTCAGTGCCTACAGGCAGCTGAGGATGTTAGCAAACACCTCCACAGAGCCCTCTATGATATGGCTGACACCATTGCTAGGGCTGCTGCCATGGGAATATGCCTATGGAGGCACTCCTGGCTGAGAGTCTGGTTTTGCTGCTGATGTTCAGCAAAAGGCACTCAATGTTCCCTTTAGTGGCACTATGTTGTTTGGCCCTGATGTCCAGGACATCAACGATTTGCAAGCCTCGGCAGGGCCATCAAATCTGTCCACCCTCTACCATACCCAGCTGAGAGGTAGAGGAATTCCTGCTTTTCACATAGCGGCTAATATGTCCGTACAGCCTCCTGACCCCAAGGAAAGCGCAGAGCCCCAGCTGCCTTGCCAGCCCCCTCCAGTGTTGGAGTTGCAGCCAAGTGCCCCAGAAGTGAGGGACCAGCCCCTGTGGTTGGATCTGCCTCTGCTTGACTCCTTGCCAGACCACCTCCCTCATGTCCCGGACCAGGAACTTGTGGTCAGAGGTCAGTTCTCCTCCATCTGAATCAATGGAGAACTATAACCCGGATACATGGATTCTGCAGATCATAGAAAGAGGGCACACCCTGGATGTCCTCAACCAGCCTCCAGAAACCCCACCCCGTCCTCCAGTTATCCCTGGCTTACCTGTCTGTTCTCCGGGAGGAGGTACAGTCCCTGCTGCACAAGCAGGCCATTGAGCCAGTACACAGGCGACAGAAAAATAAGGGGTTTTACGCCAGGTCTTTCCTGGTCCCCAACAAGACTGGCGATCTGAGGCCCATTCTAGACCTAAAAGGACCTCAGTCTGTACGTCTAGTCCAAAACATTCTGGATGATAACTTTGCCAGGCCTGTTGCCTCTCCTCAAAACAGGGATTGGCTCTGCTCAGTGGAGATGCAGGACACTTAACTGCACATATCTGTCTTTCCTCCTCACAGGAAGTCTCTGTTTCAGCCTTTCAGGACAAACATTATCAGTTCAAGGTGCTGCCCTTGGCTTGTCCTCTCACGCCACGAGTCTTTGCCAAGTGCTCAGCAGCGTTAGCAGCAGCTCTCAAAAGGGAAGGGACTGTATGTTTTCCTTATCTGGACGATTGGCTCTAAAGGCCCCATTCAGGGAACAGCTTCTGCTGACTCTGGAGTGAACTCCAGCTCTTCCACCCCTGAGCATCACTGTCAGTCTGCCCAAGTCGGGTCCTTGTACCGCCTAAAGGCTGCAGTATATGGGGACAGTTCTGGACTCAGTGCAGGGAAAAGCCTTCCTCCCCAAACAGGGCAGAGTGCCTTATAACCAAGCTCAGGAAATCGCTCAAAGCAGCGATATTCCTGCTAGGAGTGTACCTGAGATTACTAGGCCTGATGGCAGCTACCATACCCACTGATCCACTGGCCAGGCGTCATATGTACATTCTCCAGTGGACCCTCCAGGTACAGTGGGACCAGTGCACAGATGAGTTAGATCACCCAGTCCTGGTGTTTTCCTCAGTTCTCAAAGTACTGCAGGGGTGGATGGCCCCTTGAATCCGCTTCAAGGCGTTCCATTCCAGATCTCATTCCTGTAGCAGATCCTCACCACGGATGCCTTGGGTCTGGGCTGGAGAGCGATCTGGGTCCCTCCCAGACCCAGGGTTCTTGGTCCCAGTTAGAAGCCTCCCTACATATCGGTATTCTGGAAATGAGAGTGGTGCTCTGTGCCATGCAGGCCTATTAAGAGCACCTTGCTCCAGGTCAGCTGCTGGTCCAGTCAGACAATCTGAGTATACTACATCAACAAGCAAGGGGGGCTCATTTGTACCCCCTATACAGGAGGCCATGAAAGTATGGTACTGGGCACTGGATGACAGTCTGACATTCTCGGTGGTTCACGTGGCAGGCATGGTAAACCCTCTGGTGGACAGTCTCAGTTGGACTCAGTCCAGCATGCATGAATGGGAGCACGCCTCATCTGTCTCAGAAGACTTGTTCTACAGATGGGTTCATTCAGAGTTGGACCTTTTATGCCCCCACTCAATGCAAAACTGACCAATTTCTACCGCTGGATCCAGGGCCTGGAGTTTTCTGTGGAGACACCTTGTCCCTCTCCTGGAGCAGAAGGTTCTTTATGCCTTCCTTCAATTTTCTGTAATTCAGAGGGTGCTAAACAAACTGCAGATGGAGGGGCCAGCATGTTCTAGTAGCTCCATTCTGGCCTTGGCAGATATGGTTTCCCTGCCTCAGCAGTTGGCTGAGGAACCTCTGGTCTCTCTACCCCTCTGCAGGAACTTGCTGACCTAGGATCAGGGGACCCTGGTCCATCTTAATCTTGGTTCCCTCCATCTGCATGCTTGGCTCCTGAGGACATAGCCATAGTCTCGGGGTGCATCAGGGACCCTGTGCTGTATTTTAAAACATTAGGTCCCTGCACCCAAGACCCAGATTTACCCATCCTCAGGGTTGTGCCAAGGAAGTGGTGCACCTGTGGAGTTTGACAGAAGGCTCCATCAACCCCCCCCGGCAGAACACTCGAGGGGTTGCGAAGGGGGGTGAATATGGTTGCAGAGAGACTGGGACCATAGGAGCAGGGTGGCATAAGGCGTGACATGGGCACGGTGGCATTGGGCAGTGGGAGGGTGCTGAGGTGGCACCCTGTGGAGGTGCCCTGCAGACAAGTAGGCAGCCAATTGGCCCAGGTATGTGAGGTTTAGGAGAAGGGACTGGAACCTGGCCACAGGTGCACACAGTCCTTGCGCTTCCCCATAGGTGCCTCTTACCACACCCCCATAGGTGAGCAGCAGCCTGCCTCCATGTGGGGGTTGAGTACTAGGCACTGTCACGATGCCCGGGATCATTCCCATCCACCACCATACCTCACACCCTGCAGTCACTGCTGCCTGTCTATGGTGTTCTGTAAATGGCACCTGTGAGGCAGGTGCTCGGGTTGTGTGCACCTGTGGCTGCATCCTGGTCCTTTCTTACCAACCCCACATACCTGGGCGATTGGCTGCTAACAGTTTGCAGGGCATCCCCACAAGGTGCCACCTCAGCACCCTCCACTGTCCGCTATGCCCACATCACTCCTTATGCCACCCCTTGCTGCTTATGCCCTGGGCCCCATCTTGCAGCCTCCTCCAATCGCAGTGTTGGTTGGTGGGGAGGCATTTGGGGAGGGGTTGATGCTTGGGAGTTCTGTATTTTTCCAGATATTTATATTTGAAAATAGTTTTTTCCATTACGAGTTCTCTGCTAGTGGGGCTTGAAGTTAATGTACTGCATGTGGAACAGTTTTAGTGCTGCTGAATAGCGAAAGTGAAAGTGAAAAAAAAGGAGTTGGGCAGTGGTTTAAAGAGGACAGGAAATTAGTTTCATTTTTAAATGTGTGGCTTGGTGGTGATCTCCCACAACACATACTGTCAAATGGATTTAGCTGTCATAATCTCGAATAGAATAAACTTGCATTTTAGAAACATTTTTAGTAATAATATGGCGAGGATGTGTCCGTCCTGAATCAGATTCTTGCCAGCAACCAGCTGCTGTGAATGAGCCAGGTAATCTGCTGACCTATTCAATTGTGCTTTGTGCTGACCCAACCATCAACAACACAGAGTGAGAGGTTGTTTCCGTTAACCCTAGATAGATAGATAGGTATCAGATACGATTTCAGACATCAGGAACAGTTCTGAGAGTATCTGAGATATCATATCTGGTATCCTATCTGAACATAAAGCAATAAAACTGTCATCCATCCAACACAGTGAACAAAGTATCTGTAAGACAGTTACTGGTGTGAGGGATCTTTACAGGGCCCTGCACTTCTGCAGCCCACCAGACAGCCCTTGAATTCTCCTTATCCGTTGCTACATGGAAATGCAGGGCCTGCAGTGGCCCAGTACTTCTGTGGGCGGACAGAGTCTTTCCTTGGCACAGGGCTCAAAGAATCCTGCGATCTGCATCTGTTGGGACCTGCGTTAATGAGGATACAATTCTAGTATCTCAAAAAGAAAGGACATTTTTGCAAAATAAAATAAACTTAGTTAATGCACCTGTTAGGTAACTAACACCAAAAAGTAGGAAAGCAGCAAAGGAATGTTTTTGGGTCTCTGAGTCTTGGCGGATCAGTGGTGGGGTCTTCCTTGAGGATGTCAACCCTGATGCCCACCATGTTCCGTGAACAAGCAATGTCAGACGTGATGTCCTTTGTTCACACAAGGAAGACCCCACCACTGATTCACCAAGACTCCGGAGACCCAAAACCCAGTATGCAGTTGGGGCTGTGGGATTCAAACCCAGGTCTTCAGTTTTGCAGCTCATAGCCTTAAACCACTGTGCTCTACTGTCTCCCACAGGTGCCACAGATCAGTCAGTTATTACATGTTTTGCTGCAAAGCATGGGACAGGTCTGTGAATATGAGGATAGTTTGTCCTTCTAAAATATGATCTTTTTGTTTCATAGCAACCACACCTCTCACTCTTACAGCTGCCCTGTTTAAGTCATAAGAGAAATATTGCCCAGAAAATATATTAAAGCAAAGTTGGTGATGCACACAGTTTGGTTTTGGGAAGTGCTATTTTTCCTCACACAGCATATCATACTTTGATCACTTGGCTCATTGACAAAAATCCTGGTGGGAAACATTAACGAGAGCAGTTGGTGGGTATCACACTTAAAAAGCTGAATTAGGTAAATGTTTCACATTGATCTGTTCATTTAAATAAAATGCTATATAAATAGGCCGGCCCGTCGGTACAGCGGTTGGATTTCCGCTTATGGACGGGCGCACCAGGTTCGGGAGCGGACTTAGGTCGCTGGAGGGCCAGCCGAGGGTGAAGATGTGGACGCCCCAGGGACTGCCTCGCCTCTCTGGGGAGGGAGGGACAGGATCCGCTGCTTGTCTGACCCCAGGTGGAGGCCCGAGGTACAGCAAGCTGGTAGGACAGACCAATGGAGAGTTGTGTGTGGCGCCGACGTAACGCCTTGACGCCAGGGCACACAGAGAGAAACAGGGAAAACTCCACCAGAGCGCTGGTAGACGGAGCTCCAGTGCCAGCCCTGATTGCGACTGCCTGCCTGAGGGACATGATGAGACAAGAAGATATTGGGGTGCTGGGCCCCGCCCCATACCCCTGGGGAAATAGCCACGGCTCCATGGGGAAACCCCTGGGGATTCAGGTAGGTCAGTCGTGGAGGGTACATAGGAGTCTCCAAAGAAGCACAGCTCCGGGTGGGGTAAGGATGACAAATAGAAAGTTAAAAAAAAAAAAAATTATATATAAATGGACAGAGAGGCCTGGCCTGCCAGCACAGTGGTAGGGCTTCCGCCTGTGACGCTGATGCCCTGTGCTCAGGAATGACCCAAGGAGTTGGAGGGCTGGCAGTGGGAGGAGGATTGAGCATCCTATGGGCTGCTCTCTCAGGGTGGGAGGGGCTAGCAATCAGCACTTGATCGACCCCTGGTGGAGGCCAGGGGAACAGTGACTGGAGCTGAGCTGCTGGGGAGGCATGCCGGACATCAGTGCTTCAGCACCTTACATCATTGCACGCCATGCCTCCCGGGACAAAAGCATGAAAAATGCCAGCCCTGCTGATGATACCCCACTTCCTGGTTCTGCTGTGCCCACCACAACACTCTGTTGGTGACAGAGTTCATTCCTCTGTCAGAAATGGGCCAACCCTGCAGCCCCCACCCTAGGGGGGTAACCCAGGGGAAATACCAGCAGTAGAGGGGCCTTCTGGGAATCTTGATGTCAGTCTCACCCTGGGGCAAGCCTGGGAGGATCACCAGCCAGAGATAAGTCTCAGGGGTGAGCGGTGATCGGGAGGCTGGGGATGAGTTACCGACGGCTTAGGCACTCTCCAAAAAAAAAAAAAATATATATCTATATCTATATCTATATCTATATCGAAGCAGAAGGTGAGCCTAAAGGGCATCAAGTCCAGAGAAGATTTAGTTACTAGTGGAATTCCTCAGGGCTCTGTTGGGATCCACCCAGTTTTCAATCTACTGCATATATGTGAATTAGAATATGGACTGTCTATCTGAGTTATTAAATTTGTCTGTCCTACAACCTTAATAGACAATATTAAGTCACTTCACTCTGAGTTAAATAAGGCAACATACTGAGCATCAAAATGGTGAATGAAATTTAACCTGAACAAAGAAAAAACATCCATGAAAGAGACCTTGGTGTAATAATTTCAGATGGTTTCAAGCATAGATGTAAATGTGATCTTGTCATTGCCAAGCCAAATGAGATCCTAGGGTGCATTAGAAAACATTTTGTCAACAGGACCTGTGGTGTGTTAGGCCCATTGTACATGTCCTTGATGAGGACACACTTGGATTATTGTGCACAGTTTTGGGCACCATACCAACAGAAAGATTTGGACAGAGTTGAGAGGGTCCAGAAAGCAGTGACTAGAATGACTGCAGGTATGGAGGATCTGTGTTACAAACAAGGGCTTTTAAAATGGGATCTAACATCCTGCAATGAAGAGGGATCAGAGGAGGCCTTTTGCCGATGTATAAATTAAGTGCAGTTCTTGATCTAAAAGGGCAGGACTGAGTATGAGGGCAGTCACTAGAAACTAAAGAACCAATTATTCAGGGGTAGTAGTAGTTTTTTTTTTTTTACTGGACAGAATTGTGTGACATTGGAATTAACTCCAATGTGAAGTGGTGGTGGCACAACACTTGAACAGTTTTTTTTTTTAAGCAGTACTTTTATGTCATCTCCTGACCTGCCTTCAATCTAGACTGGTCCCCAAGCTCTATCACCCAGCTTCCCTAGGTCTTACTTCATGCTCTGTTGTCCTCTGCCACATGACATGGAGGTGCCCAGTCATGGTGTGGAGCCTGCTGGGGACCAGGCTGTCATCCAGCCACTGTTGGGTCTTTCCACCTTTTTCTCCTCAGGCATACAGTGCAAACAATGATGCATTGTGCAAGCTTTGCCACTGCAGAGATGCCCTCCAGTGTCAAGCTGGTGGGATCCCTTCCCTGTGTCCCACTATGCAGCCACCCAGATTCCTCCAGGTGGCACCCGCCTAGTGAGACGTGTTTACCCCACTCTGAGGAGAGAGTTGTCCCAGGAATGCTCAGTCCTCTTCTCCTGGCATAAACCCGAGCGACTCCAGCCCATTCCTGAACTCTGGTCACCAATGGTAGGTGAACTTTAATAGTTTTAAAAGTGAACTGGATAGATATAGGAAAGGGTAAATTGATTAGCTGTTACCATTGAGTAGTGGAGGGTCAGTGACAATGACCAGCAGTCTACTTCCATCCATCTCTCCTATTATTTATTTTTACAACTTTATTTCCTCCGGTCACTGGTACATACTGGGTATCTCTCCGGTGAGGGGTCTCCCTGGTGTTGCCTCTACTGCCCGTGCCTTCTCCTGACTGAGGAATCGGTGCTGGATCCCCCTCCCCATGGGGAACAGAAAGGCGGGCAAGAGTAAAGTCAGGAATCAGACCAGCATTGGGCCAGTGGGCTTCCACCGCGTGAGTCCCCCGCCATCGCCTCCCAAAGCTCCAGAGTTTTTCTCTCTTGCTTGGTTGTGTTTCCTCCTGAGGTGCAGATGTGCAGTGATGTCTGCTGAGGCGTACCCTCAGCAGATGTCCGCCGTCCACCTCACCCCTCGAGAGTGCGCTACTGGGTGCACCTTGTCTCCCACTGGGGGCACTGCAGAGCAGCACCTCCCATCCCCACTCCAGGAGAGGAGAGCATTCCTTCAGATGCTCAGTCCTCTCCTCGCCTCGCCGACCCCCGGACAGCCCGAGTCCGTCACGAACCCGGGTCGCCGGCGTGAGGTGTGGCATCCAGCACCTCAACCATTAGCCACCAAGCCGACATTCATCTTTCCTGCTATGATCCTTAGTATACATGTAACAGTGGCTCAAAGGGCATGAAGAACAACTTATGTATTATTACACTGTAGTTGCATGCAGTTGCAGTTCAGTTACAGTATAGTTACTCGCACTGAAAGTGCAACCAAAATATTTTAGAACTTATTATACATGACCAATTTATTTTCTTTCAGGCTTTAATCAATTATTATTGCCAGGAAAGATATTTCAACCATGTCCAGATGGTTGCAAACGAGGCCTTAAGAAATATGGAAGTGATCCGGTCTTTATTTTCTTCCGTGCCTATGGAATCCTAATGGAAGGTAATATTGTTTTCATATAAACAATGTGCATTTGTCTGAATCTCAATAGTAAAACATCATAGTATATTTACTTGTTTTTTTTTTTTTTTGTGACCATTAGATCAATTCAAGAGGCTGTTCGAGAACTTGATGCAGTTAAAGACAAGCAAGACATTTTACTTTGTTCTTTAATGGCTCTGATATATGCTCATAAAAGAGTTCTAATCCAGGTGAGTACTGTTTTTGCTTTTCAGAGGAAATCTCAGTGTAGTTTTTAAAACTGGGTATACTATTGTACAGTGATTGATGGCCCAATATATAAAGAGTTACACCCAATTTGTGAATGCACAGCGGATAGCCTCTATAGAAGGTGTGGATCAAATTGTTCCTGCAACTACTTCCATATAAATACAGGGCATTTTGCAGATAAGTCTTCATGTATTTATAAGTTGATAGCTTCTGCATAAAATGTCTCTCACAGTGTATGGTATCATGCAGTGTGGGTGAGAGGACTAGGGCTCAAAGCAGTGATGATTACGTAACTGAGCAACATGTCACAGTCCTCACCCTTTGCTGGAGGGTGATTTCCTGACTCATTATCTAGGAGTCGGCACATAAAACATTTCTATTTTCTCCAAGTCTCGGAGGAGATACCTTGGCATTGGTGGGTTTACACAGTCTGAGGGGCCCCAGTAAGATACACAGGTCACACACAGACCAAATGTCCTACAAGCAGGAATAGAGTCATGCAGTATGGCTTTATTCTGACAAGCTGGTCAGTCAGAAAGTTGGTGCCCACAGGGACCTTGCAGGTGCAGAGCAGAGGTACACTAGATCCACAAACTGTAGAAATTTAGTACCAGTACACCCAATTCTAACTTTCCATCCATCCCTGTTCTGGGTAATGGACCAGGACAGGCATGTCCCAAACATTTGAGTGCACATATAAGCTATGGGTTACCCAGCACCATTCTGGTGGGAAAGTTATCACACAAGCATACAATCCGGAGGGAGGGCAGCGCCTGACTCCTAAGTAAACTGTGAAAAAGGTTTCTCTTGAACTGAACCAAAACAAGCAGCTCGGCTTCAGCCAAAGGCCAGACAGCACTTTATTCACACAAGAAAATCAGCAAATCTGAACACATGAGGTCAGCACTCAGAGTATAAGATAAATATCTTTACATGAATCTTTAATGAAAAACCCACATCAAACATAGTAAAAAAAAAAAAAAAGGCTCACCACCTTGAGACAGGCTCGAGTTAAAGCCATCATGGCGAAAAAAAGCACAGTTGAACTCTGGTTAGAGTAAACAGCTGATCGGCATCGCGTGGTGCCGTTAAATATTCGTTGCCCAAGGCAGTCTATGAACGACTAATATACTACCCAAAGGGACAGGGCAACAGAGAAACAGCAACAACACTATAAAGAAAGCCGAAAAATAGGTGTAAAATGCTAAAAATACTGAACTCGCTTATGCTACTGTGAGATGAGCATTGCTCGCACAGAACTTCCTGAAAGGACGCTTATGGATCGACCATGAATTTGGTCATCATCAGAACGTGTTTCCAACCAGGAGAGAGCTGTTTAAAATACTATTCTTAAAGTGCTACAACCATTTAAAGTTTATAACAGCCCACTTAACATTAACTCAATTATTAGTACACAACAGACTGCTCATATATCATATTATATACATCAATACATATAAGGAAAACCCTTCAAGTACTCAATAGCAGCACAATTAAATATACAGATTTTCAGACATTGGGTAAAAGATAAAGGAAATAGTGAAGGGGAGAAAAGGAGGCAGAGCGCAAGTCATGCTCTCCATGGGAGACAGAGGCGGCAAGTCTAATCTCCCATACTAGAAAATATTAACAAATTGTTGGAGACCCAGCCGGAAAGTCATATCTCCATGGAGACAGAGCCGCAAGTCTAATCTCCAACATAAATCAAATTAAAGCAAGTTATTGTCTTCTAACATAACAATGAAGCGGAAGGTCTTCATTTAATTCCTTAGGAGCCATGCTGTCTAATTCGTGAATCCAGAATGCATCCGTTGTAACAGAAGGAGGCTGAGATCTCCACCTCTCAAACTTAGTTCCACTTTTTCAATCCCAACAAACCTTAATGATGCTGGTGAGCTATGTTGTGCAGTTTTATAATGTCTCGCCATGGCATAATGCAATTACTATTCCTTATAGCACCTTTGTGTTCACCTATCCGATTATAGAATATTGAACCACACCAACGAAAATTTGAAAATCACCTATGAAAAAATCTTAAAATGCTGCCTTTTTGGATATTTGGATAGTAAAAAGGATAATAGTTTACAAACCGGCCTTTATAGAAAGCCCTTTCGAGGAATACACTCTTCCTCCGATTTTCCTTTATCTTTACCCGGTGTCTGAAAATCTGTATATTAAATTGTGCTGCTATTGAGCCTTTGTTTTACTATGTTTGATGTGTGTTTTTCATTAAAGATTTATCTAAAGATATGTATCTTATACTTTGGGTGCCGACCTCATGTGTTCAGATTTGCTGAATTTCCTTGTGTGTATGATTTTCAGCTCGAGGTATTAGTGCACCACCTTGCATTTTATAATATTTTGAGCCCCCTACCCTCCTATTTAGGAGTGTTTGTGATTCCTGTTAGCACTTTATTCACCATAGAGTCACAAACTGAAGGCACCAGTTGCTTTTCGCAGTCCCATGTTAATTCTGAGAAAACACTTTTGCATTTCAATAGCGTGAAGATGTCGGCTTCCTCCTCCCTTTCCTCTACCTACTATGACTATGTGTCTCCCAGTTCACATGCTTGAAACTCTCGCTGTCTTTGCCTGCACCACCTCTTCTGGCAGTCCATTCCAGATGTCCACCCTTTCTGTGAAGAAGCATTTCTCACAACCTTCTTAACCCCCCAAGTTTTGCAGCATGCTCCTGTGTTCTGGTGCACCTCCTCTGAAAGAATCTCTCCTTCTGCATTTTGTTCACCCTTATAGGTCTCAATCATGTCCCGTCTCACTCTCCTGTCTTCCAGGGTACATGTTGAGCTTCTGCAGTCTGTCCTGGTATGGTGTCTTGTGCAACCCCTGCAACATTTTGGTAGCCCTCTTCTGGACTGCTTCCACCCTGTCAATGTCATTGCAGAGGTGTGGCCTCCAGAACTGGACACCACACACCCAGGTAGGGTCTCACTAGTGGGAAATACAGTGGCAATACCACCTTCATGTTCTTGCTAGAAATCCCCCTTACTGTGCAACCCAGTATCTGGCTAGCCTTGCCTACTGCTCTTGTTGCACTGTCCTGTCACCTGAGATTGTCAGATATGATTACCCCAAGGTCCCTCTCTTATACATGGCTTTCCATGCTCCAGGTACATGGCTTTGCACTTTTGCATTGAAACCCAGCTGCCACTTGTTAGACCACTCTCTAGTTTCCTCAGCTCCATTTGCATGCTGTCCACCCCTCTTGTGTGTTCACCCTGTTGCAGATTTTTGTGTCATCTGCAAAGAGACACACCTTCCTCCAGTTCCTCAGCAATGTCACTTATGAAGACACTGAAGAGGACAGGACCTAGTACCAATCCCTGTGATACTCCACTGGCCACTCTCCCATCCCCTGAGTGATTGCCGTTTATCACCACCCTCTGCCTCCTGCCTTTCAGCTAGTTAGATACCCAGCTTACCACCTTCTCCCCCCACTCAGGTTGCTAAGTTTCGTAATCAGCCTCCTCGTGTGGTACTGTTTCGTAGGCCTTTCTGAAGTCGCAGGTAGGCCACACCACTGCCATCCAAGACCCATCTCCTCAGAACCCAAAGAAATCGGGTGAATTTTTTTTCGCATGATCTCCCCTGTGAAGCCATGTTGCAGTCCTGCAGCCCATTTGCCTCCAGGTACTCAATTAGTCTCTCCTTCAACAGGGTTTACATTAATTTCCCACCACTGATGTGAGACTGAGTGGTCTGTAATTGCTAGCCTCCTCCCTACTGCCACTACTGTGCAGAGGGACAACATCGCCATCCTCCAGTCCTCTGGAACAACCCTTGTCTGCAGTGAGGTGTTATAATAGTGTTGCCTGTCACAAACACACTGCACAGGTCAAGCCCTCTGTTCCCACAGTGCTAAACTCAGAATGCAATAGTGTGAACAGGTAACACACAGGGTAACCTCCTGTCTGCTTTGGGTCCGAATCACCTTTAGCTCTCGAGTTCTGGGGATTCAAACTGGGAACCTTATGCTAGCATACCCAGTGTACAGGCTCAGATATGTACTCTCTTCGGGGATTATGGACAACTTTGCCAGGGGCAACTCCAGCCAGGTCTCCAAATGAACCCTTAAAACTCTGTAAGAGACCTTAGGTATGTTCTTACTTTATTCAACCTTAGTAACACCATCAAGCCTTTTAAACAGTTGTCAGACTTAAAATACAGGCACTTCACATGCAAAAGAAACTAAGAAGACACCCAAGCAGTATCTTAAAGAAAATGTGATTCACTAGAATATGATAAAACAGGTAGAATAACATACAGAACAAATATCACAGTCATCTACAAATAAAGGAAAGTCACAGAAATCAAACTCCTACCACATACATTAATTCTTCTCTGTTTCCTTTAAGTGCTTGTTAAATAAGAGAACTGTCTTTCTCTGAGTCCAAGAATGATATCACACATTTCAGAAACAATGATACACTTTCAACTATATCTCCCCACCCCTTGGTGAGTCATCAAGCTCCTCCTCCTTTTAGAATTAATTCTTACAAACATATTTCCTACCAGGAGGTATTTTAAAATTAATGGTACATCAGAAGAAAAACATTTCTAAATATGGCATTCTTTAATTAAACATTTCCTTTGATCTTAACATTCCCACATCTGTCATGTCCCTTGGCTGATTTCCTGTGCCGTGAGATCTGAGGTATTTTATGACTCTTCAGCTAGTTGCTAAAAAGAGGACCTAGCTCAATTACCTTTCTCTTGAAATGTCATCAAATTCAGTATTTAAGTTCTAACTTCAAAAGCAGCAGGCAATAAACTCTCTCTGGAAGGATGTCTCAATTAACTGTTTCCTCCTGGTCTGTTTGTTTACATCCTGTAGTTCTCAGCCACTGACACCTTGAAGTTACAGGCCAAATTCCTCACACACTGAAATGTCATACACATACCATGTATTTATAATACCAATATCATACAATGATCATAAGCAAAGGGCAGAGCTTCACATTGCCCAGAGGGCAGCTAGCACTGTACTCAGTTCTTTAGTACTCTTGGTTGATCCTGTCTGGCTTCATCAGGTTGTTATCCTTTAGGGCTTTAAATTCCCAGCAGACTTTCTTCCAGAAAATGGACTTGTGCCCCCCACCCGATGCCTGCTGATGTGTATTGGTCCATCCCTCCACTGTGAAGACCAAGCAGAAGTACTAGTTTAACATTTTTGCTTTTCTTGATCATCTTCTGCACAGTCTCCTCCCCGATCCTAGTTATCCATCCCCTTGCCTTCCTCTTTTCACTGATGTACCTGAAGAAGGTCTCATCCCCTTTCGATCTCCTGGGCAATCCTTTCTTCTGTTTGCTGCCTTCATCATCCTCCTTTGTTTATCTAGATATACCTCCCTGTCCCCTCTGTTTGGGTCTCCTTGTACTTCCTAAAAGCTGTTATATTTTCTCCCTTACTGCCTTAGCCACCACCTTAGAGAACCATAGTAGCCTATTTTTCCTCCTACCTTTGCTTGTTTCCTTCAAACAGCTTGCCATTACCTTAGTTATTCCCTCCTATATTCTGTTGCATTGTGCCTCCAATCTCTCTTTGGGCCATCTCCTTTCAAGGTACTTACTAAGGCAGTCTCATTTCATTAAAATCTACTCTCCTGAAGTCCAGGTCCAAGACCCTCATCCTAATGTGTTTATGTTTTCCCACCTGCCCAGTCTCTGTGCCAGACCACACTGTATGAGGATTATGGTACACAGGGGAGACCCACTGTGATGTCTCGAGTGCTGTCCCTGTTTGTAAGCACCAGATCTAGTACTGTCTGTCTCTAATGAGTTCTGTAACCAGCAACCTAAGAAATGTCCGTGCTAGGATGATCCTGCTTCTAGTTGTAGTGCTGCCAGAAGAGTCTAGGTGAAAAGAGCGTCTACAAAATAATGCAATCATAAACCGAGCAGGAAAACAGCGACAGACAAGATGCGCTCAGGAAAACAGCGAGTGCCACAGACACTGGCAAAAACATCCTGGAGCTGCACAGTAAACAAGAAACAACCCGATGGGGGGGGGTAGATTTTGTAAGGAAACTTGTGGAGGCAACAGAACTTGATGGGGAATTTGGCAGGGGCAGATAAAAAAACTCACGGGCGTGAAACTCGGACAATGGGGAGAAATTTGGGTGGGTGGGCAGATAAAATAAACTCCGTGGGAGACGAAACTGGGGGGACAAAGTTGAGGCGTGGCGGGCAAAAAATGAGAAAAGTAAAATGGAGGAAGACTCAACACAAGTCATTTGGATGTACCAGCCATTCACAGCCTGTCACTCCATCTCCAAGCCACGAGCCAGCAAGGTCACCCAGCGCACAGTAGAAACCTTAGACTGCTGGGCCTGGACTGAAAACGGCTACATGTATAGCGCTGTAATGCTTACACTATAAGACCCCAGTAGCTCTATTCACTTGAGCTATTTTCTCACCGCGGTTTTACTGCACTGTAATTCCTACTCATTTTGACTGGATACCTTGCCAGAACGCTTAATCTATATCCAGCAAATTAAAGTCCCCATAATCAATACCTCCCTTTGCTTGCCATTCTGCCAGTGGCTTCCCAAAACCCTGTGCGTTTCCTCCTCTGTGTTGGTAGTCTGTACAAGGCAAGGAATTTTATTTATATAGCACCCTATCCAGGGGCTCAGAGCACTTAACAAACAGGATAATAATAAATGTGGTAAAACATCCCAACAAATAAAGATAATCACAAAGATTAAAACTCTTTCAAATAAATAAGTTTTGAAAGAGGCTGTAAGGCCTCCACCGTGCTAGCAACCTTAATGTATGGTGAAGAGAATTCCACAACAGTGGTGCAGCCATCCTTTTAGGTGGGAGGGTGGAACAGCTAGCAAATCAGCCTTGGCGGAATGTAGGGGTGGATAGGGAGTACAGAATCAGGAGCTTTTTAGTAGACAGGTCCCAGATCATGTAGGGCCTTGTATGTTAGCAAGCCTGTCTTGAAGGTGATGCGCCCACTCACAGGCAGCCAAAGTGCAGAGGTGCAGGACAGGAGTGACATGGTCCCTCATAGAGATACCTGTCATTATCCTGGCCGCAGCATTCTGCAATAGCTGTAGTCACACATCAAACCTCCAGACAGCCCTGGGTGCAGGGTGTTACAGTAATAAAGTCGGTTAGTGATAAAGGCATGGATAACCGTAGCCAGGTTGGTAAGAGTCAAAAATTGGTGGATCCTGGCAATATTCAGGAGGTGGGAAAACAGTCCTATGCCCGACAAGACCGGGTTTCAAGTGTCAAGGTGATCGCCAAGAGTAACACCAAGATCCTTAACCCACTAATCCCAAACGGGCTGACCATGACCACTAAGGTGGGCAGTCTCTCATCAGCTAAAATGCCCCCACAACCCGGCTTGATCACCACAAACCTCTGTCTTATGGGGATTAAGACACAGCCAGTTGGTGGACATCCAGTCATTTATCTCAGCTAAACACCTCCCCACGAGATAAAGGTCCCTGACCCAGTCTCTTAGATAACCCAAAACCTCTAGCCCTTCCTTATCATGATTGTGTCTTTTAACTCTGTGGGCCTTATACCTTCCTCACATATAAAACAACACCTCTTTTCTCCCTGCCCTATCCTTTGAGTATGGTGTAACTTGGAATGGCCACATCCAGCTGTTGTTGATGCACTACGATTCTGATCAAGAAAATCTTCACCATTTATTACCACCTATGGGTCTTTGTTGGAGGTATTAGAACCCTGTGGAGCAAAACTTCCTTAGCTCTCAGCTAGGAGGCCGACATCAGTGATGACGCCACCCACGAAGCTCACGATAACATGGCACTCGTGGAATGGCCAGTGGCCAATGCAGGACCCCTGCTCACTTCAGTTCTGTTTTCCCACCATCGAGGCAAAGCCGCGGAGCTTTTGACTTCACCCTGACTGCATCACATTTCAGTCATTGTTATTTTCGCTGACACTAGTTTTTGAACTGTTTTTGTTTTTTATTTTTTCCCACTCTTCAGTCATGTCCAGCTCTCAGGAGCAAAGAAGAAGGCCAAGAAGAAGCCTAGGGACAACCCCTCCCATGTGTCTGTGCTTCTGTGGGAGGCCCATGTCTGTCTGGGACTGGCATGACTGCTTCTGGACCTGCCTGAGCTGACCACAATATGGACCACTGCGACATCTGCTTCGCCACGGACTTCCACACCTTGAGATCCGCAAGATGAAGTGGAGTCACCAGTCCCCACTTTTGGAGGCAGGCTGCACACACACAGGACTCCAAGGCAAAGTCCCCAGGCTCTTCCCTGAGCCCCTCCTCAGTACTTATGTACTGAGGAGACCAAACCTCCTAGTTCTCACTTTGCCAAAATGGAGAGCCTGGAGAGGGGTTGTGTAGACAGTTGGCCTCCCTGGGTCACCGACTTAGCACCCTCCCAGTCTGTAGCCTTTGGGGCATGGACACCCAGGTGGTGAGGTTGAGCTATCCTGGGCCTACACCGGCAGGTACCTTGGTGTTGTGGCCTGAGACACCTCGACTCCTGGTGCCAAGGCCATTGCTGGTGAGTGAGGTGATGCGTCCACAAGGCCGGGTCCCTCCTGACACCACTTGTGGTGCATCCTAGGCGTCCTAGAGATCTTAAGAATTTCTTCCCAAGTGGTCTGGTGACCCAGGGGTTGAGGTCGGTAGGGTCTTGGCATGTTTGCAGGACTCCAGTGATGAAAAATATCTTCCTGGGCCTGGTTTTAGGCCTCAGTTGGGGTCAGCATTGGCTTCTCTGCCTGGTGCTGCTCACAGCACTGGGGACCATCCGGTGCTGTCAGTGGCACTAGGATCGTTGGTGCCGATTGCAGTGCTGGGCAGGATGGCCTTGCTGTTCATGGTACCGGGTAGGATTTCAGTGTCATTCGCAGTGCTGGTTCTCCCACACCTCGGAGATGGATGCAGAGCCTATTCAGAGGCCTAGCACATGGGACAGGTTCCTTTCTGGTGAGGTAGGTGATGGGCAATCCAGTCGCTGGCTCACTCCTTGTCCAGACTGAGGCTGCAACTCTGGAAGGAGTTGCAGCACTGACTCAGAGCCCCTGGTCTTGCCAGAACCATCTGGCCCTGTCTTTGATGGGGATTGAGACTGCCTCGTGGGACCTTCATGGCTCCGCTGTCTCCTTCAGGGAGCTCCCCCTTCCCCAGGACACCACCATGACCACTTTTGCCTGTTGATCACTCCTGGTAGATGAGCTTTCTGGGCCCTCCTCCAGGTGATGTCCCGAGCACTCTCATAGCCCTGGCAGAGGACCTGGCCTGGTCTTGCATGACTCTCCCCAACCCCCCGCTTTCCAAGGTATTCGGGGCCCTTCAGGTCACCTGTTCTGCGAACAACTCAGGGCAATGGCTGGTGCTTTTCCCAGTATCTCCACTCCTAGATCTGGCCATTTTATGGCCTAAGGTCCCTGCACCACTACGCCCTCCCCCGACTCCAGTTCTTCCTTATCTCCAACTTCCTACTCTGAGGAAGAGGACACCTCTCTGCAACTGTCCTCTGGCTGAGTAGACTTGCTCAAGTTTCTTCTGGACATGATGACAGAGCTTGAATTGACCACTTTGCAGGCAGTCCTGCAAACCTGGTGCTGTCATTCCTTGGGGATTACAGCTGCGACTTTGACAGTCATCCCTCTATGGCCTAGGCCTTTTATGGAGGTATCCAAGGATGTCTGGCTCCATCTCTTCATCCCTTTCCAGCCCAAGGGACATCCAACACAGGTACTGTGCACCTGCGAGGTCCCCAGGAGCCATGCCGCATCCCTCTTTTGGGATCCAGCTCCTGGACACCTCTACTGGGCATAGGCACACAACATGTGGCTGTCCCCAGAGTTAGACTCTGTGGTGTTTGATGCCTGAGGCCATAGGGTTTTTGATGGCATGCATCATGTTGTGCATTGCACACAAGGCACCCCAGGCAACCAATGGCAGGCACCTGTGGTCAACACTGGGTCAGCTTCTAGCGTCTTTGCTGGATTATGAGACAACCAGACTGCCCATTAGCCTTTCTGCCCAGGGCCTGGAGCTGGCAAAGCACCAAGTGAGGGCATCTTATGATGCCAACAAGGTAGCTTCCAGGCTGGCAGGAACTGCAGTCTGTATTAGGTGGATGGCATAGCTTCAACTTTCCTTGTTGTCACCCCTGTACTGGTATAGAGCGATTGCCTCACATTTCCAAGGACTCACTTTTTTCTCCTACAGGTTCGAGTGCAAGTTAGTGGGTGCATTCTTGCTACCAGACCATAGGGAGCCCCACCTGACCTGACCACTCTTGGGCCTCGCCAGCCCATAAGGAGTTCCTGCTTCTCAGTGGCTGTCCCCACAGGAGGCTGAATGAACTACCATTTCTAGGGACGTGGATATGTTGTTCAATCCACACTTTGTGGCAGGTTCCTTGCTGCTTTAATTCTTGCCAGAAGGTCTTCAAGCTGCCTCCCACCAACCGAGGTGGTAAAACCCTCGGTTCCGCCCCATGACGCAGATCTTCCTTACTGCTTGGAAGCTCGGTTCCCTCCTTAGCTCTGCATTTTAGGCTTGGATCCAAACTCTTCGGGTTTCCAAAATTATTTTAAAGTTTATTAGACTACAGTCTTCATCTTCCCTCATGGCTCACGATGGACAAATCCTCCGGCTTCCATCGGTGCCCTTGAACGAAGATGTCCCAGAGCGATCCGCACTCCGTGCATTTACTGCCTGGGTCTTGCCCACGATCCACAGGCGACGATCTGTGCAAGTCCTTCTCGCTTCAGTTTTAGAGGACCGCACTGCCAGACTACAACTTGGGCGTCGAGAAACGGTACCTGCTAGTGAAGTCAAGGAGGCCTTTGGGCAGTGTCATGGCTGCTGGCTCCGTGGAGCAGTTGATCACCTTGAGGAGGAGGCGCCCAGGCCACTTCATCTTCCTCCTCGGCTGTGCATTTATCCCGCTCTCCTTGGGCTCCTCCTACACTGCTTCTTTTAAGGAGCTTTGCCAGTCCCTCTCCACCAAGGGAGAAGGACCATCAGGACATACCAGTAGGTCCAAGAAAAAGAACCAAAAGGTAAGTACCACCGTCCAACATTTGTGGAGCGGGAGAGATCCCTTCACTGGACCGTCGGCTGTCGACTTGATCGAGGTTGCGGCTAAGGCTGCTGGCTTCACGGTGTCCAAGTCGGGTCAGCCGGCCGGGACGTCTGTCGGCGCAGTCGAGATTTTCTCAACCCGTTGGATTGTTTGTCGACTGGAGAGGTCGACAGCCCTTCTTCACTGGTTCCCCGGTGGTAACCGAGGACTTGCCTGTGCCTTCTGTGCTGAAGTCCCTGGTCAAGGACCGTAAACTGAGAGATGGCGGGTTTTCCCGCCCCTCTTTGACCCACTCTTGGTGACCCGAAGGTCTGGGTCTCGGTCCTCTTCCAGGTCGAGTAGGTCCTGCTGACATCAGCGGTCTCTGCACCATGGGCGGGCGTGGCCACTCGTCCTCTTGAGGATAGGCTCTGGCGTAGGATTGCGCGGGCGCTCACGAGGACATGATGTAGCAACAACTTTTGTTGCCCAGTAACAAGCTGACTCGTCGCCTTCTCTGGCCATTAAGTGGTTGTCACCAGAGGCGATCAAGCAACCCTCAGAAGTTGTCGAGGAGCCGACCTGCACCGGTTGTTCGGCTGAAACCAGCTGCTCCGCCCATTGTGATGGAACCACCACCTCCTCAATCAAGACCGGGGCCCCGACCAAGGATTCGGTTGGGTCAGGTGCCCCACAGGTTGTCGATCACCCTCACTCCCGATTGACCTCGGCAGGTGGAGGGTGGCTCAGGCGCCGGTAGCTGTTTGCAGACTCTCGGAGTCTGACAATGACTCCTCCTGTACTCCAGGCCCGTTGACCTGGAATCTGCAGGGGTCA
This sequence comes from Neoceratodus forsteri, assembly GCA_016271365.2. Classification (NCBI taxonomy): domain Eukaryota; kingdom Metazoa; phylum Chordata; order Ceratodontiformes; family Ceratodontidae; genus Neoceratodus; species Neoceratodus forsteri. Next base: position 808,761,150 of record CM028132.1, on the reverse strand, counting down.
GTCGGTGGATGAGAGCTCATCCTCGTTCTTGGGTATACTTCAACTCATCTCAGAGTCCACTGGGATGCAGCTCAAACCCTTTCAGAAACAGGCGAGTATCCTTCACAGAGATACTGGACTGAGGAGATTCCCCACGGAGGCCTTCCCGGTGGCGGAAGCCATTGTTAGCCCTGCCCTGGAGTTGTGGCAGTGGTCTGCCCTCTTGTCCCTCGCCTTGCCAGGATGGCTCATAGTATCGCGGTCCCCACCGTTCACTCTCCGGTTTCTCGGCACCTCTCGCGGAGGGACTGGTGACCAACAGTGTTTTCCGGAGTTCTGGGAATGCTAGGGACATGGACCGACTGCCTGATAAAGAATCCAAAAACTGGATTATTCAGGATGGAAGGTTTCGCTGCTTCCTCCCTAGGCCTTGACAGGCTAGCTCGGCTGTACTGATGGCACATTTCTCACATGCCCTTATGGGTTTCCTGGATGAGGTGATTCCCCATCTCTCAGACGACGGTCAAGCAAGTGCAGGATCAGGGAAGGCGGTGGCTAACCAGCAGCTCCAGACTTCCTTGGACATTGGTGACTCTTGTGCCCAGTCAGTAGCGGCCGCTGGTAGCCATGTGCCGTAGAACTTGGCTGCAGATCTCCACCTTCCATGGCGGACACCCAGCACAAGCTGGCAGACATTCCCTTCTTGGGCACCGACTTGTTCAGAGCCAGGGTGGAAGGCCATCTCCAGAGGATAGAGAAGTCCAATGCCACCTTGGACTCGGTCCGCCTGCCCAGAAGGACAAAGGCCGCCAGCAGCAGCATAAGCCCTTTCGCCCATGCGCACGCCTGGCCCAGCAGCACCAGCAACAGGGCCAACAGACTACACTTGGCGCCCTAAGGCCAAGTCTGCCACTTCCTCCAGTAGGAGGCCTGGAGGAAGGGTCCAGGAGGCCCTCGGCCGCCCTTCCTCCAAGCCTGCCCAGTGACGGGTGTCGCCCCCAGCCTCGCCACTCCTCCTGGGTCCCCTTGGAGATGGCTCCGCCACTTCCTTTCCACCTGGTCTGCTATCACCACGGACCGCTGGGTACTAGAAGTGGTTGGCAGGGGTCTGCCTCTGGAGTTCGAGCCTCCCTATCGAGCCATCGCCCCACGGGGCAGTGGGTTCCACAGCCTCTCTGTTGGCTCATCGAGCCGACATTGTCCTGATTCTCCAGAAGGAGGTGATCAGTGAGGTGGCGGACCCTCCTCCAGACCCAGGGTTTGTGTCCAGGTACTTCCTGGTCCCAAAGCGGATGGGGGGCTGGTGCCCCATTCTCAACCTGCATGACCTGAACAAGTTCCTAAGGCGCGCACCTTCAGGATGGTCACTCTGGCTCAGATCATTCCATCCTTGGAACTAGGTGTGTGGTTCTGCTCTCTGTATCTCCAGGACGCGTTCTTTCACATCCCAATCTGTCTGTCTCATCAACATTCCTCTGCTTCAGAACAGAGGGATCTCTTTATGAGTTCAGGCCATGCTCCTTCGTCTCTCAGCTCCCAGGGTCTTCACCAAATGCATGGCAGTGTTGACAGCATTCCTGCAGCGCCGAGGGTCCAGGTGTACCCTTACCTGGATGACTGGCTGATTGCAGCCCTTCCAGGTTGGAGGTGAGCGGTCCAGGATCTGGACCTCCAGGTCTGCTCTCAGATTGGCCTCCTCATCAATGAGGCAAAATTGGAACTCATGCCATTGCAGGCAATTCAGTTAATCGGGCAGAGCTTGACTCTCTTTGAGCCAGAGCTCAGCTCCGGCGGACAGGGCTGAGGTCTTTTCCTCCTTTGCCCAATCATTTCTGGTTGGGCAATTGCCCCTGCCGGGACTTCCTGCGCCTTCTGGGACTCATGGCTGCCTGCACCAGGTGGTCCACTGGGCCCACTGGCATATGTGCCCCTACAATGGGGCTGCCAGCCAGTGGTCACGGCCCGGTCCTCTGGACCAGCTGGTGACAGTGACCCAGGATGTGGGATGGCCTGCAGTGGTGGCTCGTCCCAACTCATCTGCAGGAGGGTATCCCGTTTGTCCGCCCTGAGCCGGACGGTCACGCCAGCTGACAGACACCTCTCTGATGGGTTGGGATGCCCATCTGGGGATCTTGGGCCCACGGCCTCTGGTCCCCTCACAGATCGGATGCCACATCTAACCTACTGGAGCTCGGCAGTTCGGCTAGCCCTCACCGCCCGCCTCCATTTGTGCAGGGTCAGGTGGTTCAGGTCCAGATGGACAACACCATGACCATGTACTGCCTCAACCGCCAGGGTGGGATGCACTCCTTTCCTCTGTGCAAGGAGGCTCTCCGCATCTGGTCTCGTGATCAGCCTGGAGGCAGATCTCCTAGCCTTCCATGTGGCAGGAGCCTCCAACAGTCTGGCCGATGCCCTCAGCCGGATAGGCGCTGCATCTCATGAGTGATCACTCCTGCTGGAGGTAGTGCAAGAACTGTTCTCCCATTGGGGCACTTCTCAGGTGGAGCTGTTTGCCTCAGGAGAATCGCGAAGCTGAGGCTGTTCCGTCCACCGCCCTCAGCAGGGCTCGCTGCAGGGATGCCTTCTCAACGCCGTGGACCCGGGCCTCCTCTACACCTTCCCTCCATTTCCTTGATCCACAAGATGCTCCTCAAGGCGAGGAGGGACAAGGCGCAGATGATCCTGGTAGCTCCAGACTGGCCTCGCCAGTTCTGGTACCCAGATCTCCTCAGACTCAGCTCCAGGCTCCCAGGCGCTTCCAGCCCGCCCGGACCTGATCTCAGTCGACAAGAGGAGGTTTTCCATCCAGACCTTCAATCCCTGCACCTGACAGCCTGGTTTCTGAGCGGCTAGGAGTTCCAGGCCTTGGGTCTTTCCGACAAGGTCCTCAACGTCGTTGAGGAGTCCCGTGAAAAAATGCTATGCCTTCAGATGGAAGAGATTCTCCATTTGGTGACAGGACAAGGGTTGGATCCCTCTTGCTGTCCCTTGGCTGAGTATTTTGGACTACCTGTGGTCCCTTTCTCAGCTAGGGCTTGGTCGGCGACCCTCACGGTGCACCTGGCAGCTATCTTTGCTTACGGAGCGGGCCAGCAAGCAGTCAGCGCAGGAGAAGGTGGTCGGGTGCTTTTTCAAAGGCCTTGATCACATATCCCTCAGGTGCGAGAACCTCCACCTCCGTGGGATCTACTCCTGGTATTAGCTAAGCTCATGGGCAAGTCATTGAACCGATGCACAGGTGCGATGTCTCCCACCTCTCATGGAAGACCGCCTTCTTGATGGCTATAATGTCAGCCAGAAGGATGGGAGAGCTCAGGTGCTTTCCATCAAGTCTCCTTGTCTGGTCTTCCACAGGGACAAGGTTGTCCTCGCCCCCACCGAAATTCCTTCTGAAAGTGGTATTGGAGTTTGACCTTAACCAGATGTCGACTCTGCTGGTGTTCTACCCCAATCACACCTCCTGAGGCCGTCATAGGCTCCATCGTTTGAACCTAGAAGCTCGCTTATTATAATGAGCGAACAGCTGAAGTTCGGGGAGAGGTTCGCCAGCTGTTTGTCACCTACGCTGAAGCCACACCTGGCAGACCTGCAGCCAAACTGATGATAAGCAGGTGGGTCACCTCTTGCATAGATCTCTGCTATGGGTTGGTGGGCATGGAGCCTCCCAAAGGGATAAGAGCTCATTCCACCCGCCATACCGCTGCTTGGTGGCTGCTTCTAGGGATGTCCCTATCCAGGAAATCTGCAGGGCTGCTACCTGGAAGTCGGCACACACCTTTATTTCTCATTACCTCATTGACCTAGAGTCATGCGGGATGCTGGTTTTGGAACCTTGGTTCTCCAGTCCTTATTCCCTAAGTAGAGTGCGTGCCTTGCCATCCTCTCCCGGACAGCTGCTTGGAGTCTGCCACAGTGTGGATTGAACAACATATCCATGTCCCTAGAAATACAGGTTACTTACCTGTAACAGGAGTTAGAGGTGGTATGTTTTGTTGAGTCACATGTTCGCCCGACTTCCCGGCTTTGGCGATGCAACCTGGCTTCCAGCGACTAGATCTGGCGTCATGGGGTGGAGCCGAGGTTTACCACCCACCGAATGGGTGGGAGGAGCCAGCTTGAAGACCTTCCGCAAGAATTAAAACGCAAGTGAACCTGCCACAAAGTGTGGATGAACAACATATACCACCTCTAGAACTCCTGTTACAGGTGAGTAACCTATATTTCATTCAGAGTGCGCTAGCACTGCCTTTTGGATGGTAATCTTGATACTTGACCCATAGGTGGTAATAAATGGTGAAGATAGAGTCCTGGAAGATATGACAATGATGTACTCACTGTAATTGTTGATCTTCCAGAATAGCTTTACCTTTTATTACCACAACCTGCTCACCACACCCTGCTCACTATGAGCCAGGTATCTGGGAAGCTCACCCCCTCTCTCTCTCACTCACTCACTCACTCACACACACTGTCTCTCTCTATATATATATCTCTCTCCCCTTCCTCTCTTTGCCCCTTTTGCATGGTTTTAAAACATAATAAAGTAATTAAAAGAGGAAGAGGGACAGAGAGTCCTAATGCCTTTTCCCCTTGTCCCATCTTCCCTTAAAAAAAAAAACAGAGGCAGAAAACCTAATACATAAAGGGATATGTGAAAGAGCCTGTTGGATAACAAGTTATCTGTACTGTATACCTGTGATCTAGAATAACCCTCAATGAATGGTGAAGCCAATGAGTGAGGTCTCACAAGAGGTCACAGGCTACTGTACAGATAACCTTGATTATTCAGTGGGCACTCCCACATATTGGATTTATGCAACAGGCAGGGAACTTGTGTCAGAGGTTTTTTTTTTTTTAATTTCTTATTGTTTTACAGTATTCTGTGCAATTTGTGGGCTTATTTGGTCAGATAGTGCTATTATGCCTTTGGTTGGTAGGGACATTACTAAGGACTGGATGTGTGATGTGACTCCTGATTGGTGCAGTATGAAGATGTTCAAAGATTTGTAAGAAAAATGGCAGTAGTGTTTAGTGAGTATCATGGTATAGTGGACGTGTTCAGTCTCTGTGTTGGAAAGGAGCTGCTGAAGAAGGCGGGGAAGCGGTTGACTGTTTGAAACAACATGAAGTCTTGCTGTATTCTGACTATATGCAGTTAGCTCCAGCACTTGAACTGCTCTGGAGAGGAAAGGGTTAACTCTATGCCAGGGCATAGAATGATGAGCTCGAGCTTGGTTTTCAAACCTCTGTCCCAGGTACTCCTCAGTGTAACTGTCAAATTCAAACAACATGAAGTCTTGCTGTATTCTGACAATTGCAGTTAGGTCCTGCCTTTCAACTGCCCCGAGAACATAGGGTTAACTTTTCTTACTGCATGGCATATAATGTTCATTTCGAGCTCAGTTGAAGCCTCTGACTGTTGTTATTCGAACTCTAACTGTCAGATCGTGCTTGAGATACAGCTCTTGCAGCAAGTTACACCATTAGGACTGAAGCTGGCAGGCATGTGGGACCCAACGGAAAAATTTCTAGCTAGCAGTCTTCAGCGGGGACTGCCTCCGATGTCGGTCCACCCCCAGCGTCCGGGCCTGGTACATAAGGAGAGGCTCCCCCATAATCCTCAGTTCTTTTCCGCCACGACATTGCCAGTACGGCCCTTTGGTCTTCCTTTCTAGCTATGTACTACACCATTAGAACTACAATGATTTTCTTCTGCTTTTTGACTTTTGATCAACTGATGTCCTCTCCAACAACTTCTTTAGAGGGTCACCATATGAAGTTTGCCTCGGCAAACAGATCCTTCAAGGATCCACATTCGGCCTGCGCTGTGCTGTCCTAGGCCCGAACACTTACACCAAGGCCTGTTCCTTCTGCCAGGGCTTCAACAGTCGCACCAGGATCTGCCGCCAGAAGCCTTCAAGCCGCTTCTCCTGGAGGAGAAACTGAAAATTATGGATAAGGAACCTTCCTCCCGGGGGATTTTAATTAAAACCCACAAGCACCAGGAAAGGAAAGATCCAGGTCTCCAGCAGGTCTCGGACTCGAGCTCCGGCTCAAAATCAGACCGCTCTCCCTCCAGGGCTCGTGCGCAACCTCCCCCGCTCAGGTCAGGTCATCCAGCGGCTCCTCTTCTCTTCAGCCTCACAGAGGCTTCCAGGCCGTCGGCCTCTTCCACTCCTTCAAGGCCTCGGTCGAAGTCCCGGGAGTGCCATAATTCTTCCTTCCTGTCATGGACACCTCCACACCAGGTCAGTTTCCCAGCCTCCGTGTGGTTCGGATCCAGTTCCCGCAAAACCAAAGACCTGACGTCCCTTAAACGGATGTCGGACCCGACATCAGACTAAACACCACTGGCGACCCCAGGAGCGGCAGCGCTCAGACACCGTCGCGGTCAGGCATTACAGCCAAGACGTCGGCCAGGGGACCCCGCCAGCTACTCCAGAGTAGAGGACCGCACCACCGTCGCCGCGGACGCCAGTCAGAAGGAATCATCTGAGAGGGGCGCCACACAGCCTGAGGACCAGGTGGGCGACCGGAGACACCTGGCTCCCCACGGAACCTTCCCGGGCGGGAGACCCCTGGGGACCTGACGCCCGACTCCGGCAACAGGCCATCGGTGCCAGGCCGCTGTCGGTATGAATCTGGCAGAGGTAAAAGAACTTTACCTTCTAGTGGACACCATCAAAAGATGCGGTCACAACACGTCCTCCTCCTCCTACTCCGCCTCCACCCACTCCTTCACGCCTATGCCCCTCCTCCACCTAGGGGGCTGGTAGGGCAACGCCAGCCCCCAAGGAGCAGACATCACCCCTCGGGCAGATCTTCGGAAAGGAGAAGACCTCTAGATCTCCCTCAGGGTCACCCAACCCCAAGAGACCCAGATGACGCGGTACACTCCTTCTGGGAGGATTCCAGATCTGACACTCGAGTGCTCCAGATCACCTTCTCCTTTCAGCATTCCCTCTCCAGTCCCACACAACCTACCCAGGTCTCCTCCGGATGATCCCTCTTTCCCGGAGATCATGAGGCACATCCAGGAGAACATGGGTGGGATGCTGAAGCGTGACCCTGAGAGACAACGCCTTGCCCGCTACCTCCGGCAGAAAGACCAAGCTTGTGGTAGTGCCGCCTTGGTGGATACCTTTGTGAGCGCCACCAAGGCTGCCTGGAACGCCCACACTCCACTCCCGCAGTGCCAAGAAGGCTGACCGCCTATACAAGGCCCCTAGGGAGGACCAGTATCTGGTGAACCATCCTCTGGCTGACTCCCTGGTCATCACTGCTTCGCATGACCGGTCGCAGACCTCAGCATTTGAGCACAAGCCACGGACCAGAATCCAAGCAATTGGATGTCCTGGGTGGCGCACGCATACCGACCCGACTTATCGCCATCAGGTCACTGAATTACCCTCACCCACATGGTTCAATTCCAGAACGCACTGTGGGAGCAGGGACAGGACCTGGTCGAGAAGATGCCCGATGGCGACCACAAGGAGGAGCTCCTGAACCTCCTCCACGGGTTCAGATGTGGGGACCCAAGTGCTCAGAGCTGCATACGATTCTGCAGACTCTTCAGCCAGAGCTGCAGCCTCAGGCATGTGTCTCGCGAGACACTCTTGGCTCCGTGTCTCGGCTTTCCCGGACGTCCAGAAGAACATCCTAGACGCCCCTTATAATGGCAAGGTCCTATTTGGTGAAGCCTCCGAGAGAGTAATCACCAAACTCCAGGACACAGGAAAAGCAGTCCAATCTGTACAAGCTATGTACAGGTCTCGGCCTAGTTCCTTTCGTAGGGAACCAGAGCCGTTCCATGGCCGGCTACAAAGGCAACAGCAACGTTCCGCCAGCAGCAGCAGAGGGGCACTTTCACCTGCAAGGCCCAGGCCAAGTCATCCCCAGGCAGAGGCCAGCGATTTTCAAAGTCGGCCCAGCCTGCTGGATCAAGCTGCCACAGCATGACTCCTTCGACCCCGCCCCTCCTCAGGATCAATGGGAAAAGAAAGTGGGAGTCGCATTGATGCCACTTCCCAGGGTGGCAGTCGATCACCCGGACGAGTTGGGATCTGCAGCTGGTCAAAAAAGGCCATTATAGAATTTGTAGGCAGTCCACCTACAAGACCTCCCCTGCTCTCCCGATTATTCGGTCAGCATGCCCTGCTCAGAGCAGCACGGAGTGCTCACGCTCCAGAAAAGGAAGCCTTAGAGCACATCCCAGAGAACCAGAGAGGACTAGGTACTATTCTCACTTCTTCCTGGTTCCAAAGAAACAGGGGACCTCCATCCAATACTGGACCTCAGCGACCTCAACCTTTAGATCGTTTACAAAGGCGCTTCGCATGAGGACCCTTCGGGCCTAATTCCCATGCTGAAGCAGGGCAGCCTTCTAGTGTCTTTGGACATGCAGGATGCCTACCTGCATATTCTGATTGCTCAGGCGCACGGAGGTTCCTCGCTTTGAGTTTCAGAGCCGCCATTATCAGTTCGAGCTCTTCCTTTCGGGCTGTCATTGGCACCTCACATATTCTCGAAGTGCATGGCAGTCATGGCGGCGCCTCTGAGGAGACAGGGCCACTACGTGTTCCCATACCTGGATGACTGGCTTCATGGCGCCTCAGGGAGGCCCTGATGATGGCTATTCACTGCACCCAGTCCCTTTTTCAATCACTGGGTATTCTCATCAACTACAAGAGTCACTCCTGGTGCCGTCCCAGAAACTGCAGTTTATAGGAGCAGTTCTGGACACAGTCAGAGGGAAAGCCTTTCTTCCCTCGGACAGAGCGGAACACATCAGATCCTCATCAGGGACCTGTCGGTGATGAAAACCGTCCCAGTCAGACTGGTCCCCGCCTGCTTGGACACATGGCTGCTGCATTGCAACAGTCCCGCCAGCCCGCCTCCACATGCGGGTAACCCAGTGGATGCACTGTTACAATGGGACCAAAGGCAAGACCATCTGCAGCATCCAGTCTGGATCACGAAGCAGTAATTCGAGATTGGCAATGGTGGCTAAATCCAGGGAACTTCTCAGCGGGGTTCCTTCACAGCGCCGTCCCCAACTGTGACCCTCTCCACAGATGCCTCAGGGCTAGGGTGGGGAGCACATCTAGATGGTGTTGGTCTCAGGGCCTGTGGACAGCCAGAGTCTCACCTCCACATCAACATCTTGGAAATGAGGGCAGTCCTTTACGCTCTGCAGGCCTTCCAGTTGTAGATTCCGCCGGGTACACTTTGCTTCAAACAGACAATACAGCGGTGATGTACTACCTCAACAAACAAGGAGGCACTCACTCCCACCGCTTTACAGGGAGGCCATGAGGCGTGGGAGTGGGTATTGCAACACAGCACGAACCTAGTACAGTACACGTTCCAGGAGTGGACAACACCACGCATGAACAGCCTGAGTCGCTCTCAGGCCAGAGTCCACGAATGGGAACTTCTACAGGAGGTGGCAGAGGATGTTTCACAGATGGGTACCCAGAGTTAGACCTTTCGCATCCCCATCCAGCACAAAACTGCCCAATTTTTGTTACGCTAGATCCAGGGCCTGTGTGTTTTCTGGTGCGACGCGTTGTCCCTCTCCTGGTGAGCAGATTCCTCTATGCCTTTCCTCCTTTCCCGTTGATCCAGAGAGTTCTCTTAAAACTTCAGCAAGAGCAAGCGACGCTCATTCTGATCACACCTTCTGGCCCAGACAAATTTGGTTCCTCTTTTTACACCACTATCCGGGAACCTCAAGTTCCTTTGCCAATCAGCTCCCATCTATTGTCTCAGGAGCCGGGTTCATTGGTCCATCCGGACCTCGCTCATTGAACCTGCACACTTGGCTCCTAGAGATATAGCCATGATGCGATCTGAGGGTCTGTAAAAATCGTAGGCAGTACTCCCTGCCAGAAAACTGCTACCCATAACTTTCGCCATGAAATAGCATAGATTCTGTTGTGGGCTCAAGCGTGGTTTTCCACCCATTAGCATGTCAGAAAAGCTGGTTCTGGACTACTTGCTTCCCTCTTCCACTCTGGACTGGCTTACTCATCCGATTAAAGTGCACCTTTGTGCAATTTGTGCTTACCATGCCCCATGAGGCCAATCGGACAGCAGCCCAGCTGGGCGCTACTCATCATAACTGTAAAGGGTGTCCTCCTGAGCCCTCCCATCAAAGATCCAGTCCCTCTTGGGACTTGCTTTTTGTCCTGGAGCAGCTCACGCTGTCACCCTTTGAACCAGCCGCAGATTGAGAGCTCGTTTTCTCTCTTGGAAAGCGTTATTTTAGTTACTGTTACTTCTGCTAGAAGGATTTGAATTACATTCTCTTATGTGCAAAGAGCCCTATTTGGTTTTCCACCAGGACAGGGTATCTCTAAGGACAAACCCAAAGTTTTTCTAAAGGTGGTCTCAGCTCTCACCATTAATCAGGATGTCGATCTATCAGTGTATTTTCCAAGGTTACTCTGTCGAGGAAGCTCCTGCACACCTAGGCGTGCTGGGTGCCTCAGATACTACCTGACCAGAACCAAACAGCTCCGAAGTCGATAAACTTTTCGTCTCCTTTGCTCTCACAGGATGAAAAGCGCTGTCTGTCTCAAGCAGTCACCCTCTAGGTGGCTCATCCAGTCACATCACTTTCTGTTATGACAAGCGCAATAAACTCTTACCAGGCACGGTCAAGGGTCATTCCACAAGAGAAGTGGCTACTTTTGTGGCATTAAATAACGTCTCCACCTCAACTGTTTGCGCTGCAGACTACTTGGAGCTCTGTGCATACCTTTATCAGGCATTCAAACTGGACATTGCATAGAGGCGAAGAGCGGTTCGTCCAGTCCCTCCAGGGGCTTCTGTCCTAGGCTCGAGGTTACCACGAGGCCTCTACCTCCTCCTCCCAATGGTGCATGATTGCCACTACTGCTGGAAATCAGTCCTAATGGTGTAACCTGCTGCAGAGCTGTATCTCAAGTAAGATAGTACAGTTACGTAAGAACCACCGTAAGTAGATCTTGAGAACAGCTCTTCACAAACCCCGCCACCATCCCCGTTGGAGGTAGGTCTAAGTCAACCTTACATCTTATTGGGTGGAACTATTCCATTCACTAGGGTTTCCCCTCTGGTGGCAGATCCTCCGTCTCCTCTTCTGATGTCATCTAGCGGCCTACAGGTCTCGGCGGAGAACTGAGGATTATGGGGGGACCACCTCCTTATGTACTCGCCCGGCGTCGAGGCGGGACCGATGTTAGGCGATCCTGCTGAAGACTCCAGCTAGAAAATTTCCAGTGGATCTGGTGCCTGCGGCTTCAGTCTAATGGTGTAACACCTGTGCAAGAGCTGTTCTCGAAGATCTGCTGCTATGAGTAAGTTCTTACATAACTGTACTTTTCTAGGGACATGGATATGTTGTTCATCCACACTGTCTGGCGGAAATCCTTGCAGCTTTAAATCTTGCGGAAGGTCTTCAACTAGGCTCCTCCCACCCACCGGGTGGTAAAACTCGACTCCAGCCCCATGAGCCAGATCTTCATAGCGGAAAGCTCAGGTTCCCTCCTCAACGCTCCAGTATAAGACTGGTTCCTAATTCTTGAGTTTCGCGAATTTAAAAGTTTTTGCATTTCTAGACTTGGTCTTCTATCCCTCGCGGCTGCAATGGACAAATCGACTCTGGTTTCGGAGATGCCCTTCCAGACGAAGAAGATACTCGGACGGATCTGCACTCCGCATGTGTCTACTGTTTAGGCCTTGAAACACCACCCACAGGCTTGCGACCTGGCCTCTCCTTCTCAGCCTATGTCACTGAAGACCATGCTGCCCGTTTACAACTGGGGCGTCCCAAGCGTTTTCCTCGCGTGAAGTCAAAAGAGGCCCGTTGGGCGGTTTCCACGGCGGCGGGATCGGCAGATCAACTAGAGCAGATGATCCCCTCGAAGAGGGCGGTAAGCAGGCATCTTCCTCGGCCATGACATTTATCCCTCTCTCCTGGGTTCCTCTTATACAGCTTCCTTTAAGAGCTGTCTGTCCTTCTCTACTAAGGAGAGAGGACCAGCGTCTGCAGGACATTCTTCGGTCCAAAAAGAAAGAAAAGGTAAGATCCACTCGTCGGCTCGCAGGGAGGAAAGGTCCCTCTCCCGAGTTGTCGGCCCGACTTCGGTCGATCACTTGGCCACTGGTCTCAGATGTCCCAGTCAGGTGTTGACCGAACTCGTCGACAGGTAGAATTTTTAAATAGGGTTGTGCCAATGACGAGATCCCTCTCCTGGTTACGGGTAGTAGTTGGTCCGTGGGCTTGCCAGTGCCTCAGTTCAGGTCGGGTGAACCCTCCGAGCCGAGGAGGCCAGTTCCCCGTCCCCTCCCGCGTCCGGAAGCCGAGTTCTCGGTCAGTCACGGACCTGCGGTCAGCCGATCCACCGTCATAAGCGTTGGTCACGGCACGCTGTAAGCGCTGCGCTCGTCACCAATCTCCTCCTCGGACGAGGGCTGACGTAGTTACATAACGTCGAGGACCTCGTGGCAACTCCTTCTGACCAGGAACAAGCCGACGCGTGCTGACCATGAAATAGCTGTCACGGGCGGCGAAACAACTCGACTTACCGAGGCCTGTTCCCAGGCGGTTGGTCGGCAAAACCGCTATCCACGATTCTGTGGAACCTCCCCTCAGCCATTATTTGGGGCTCGACCGAAATTCTCGGTCGGCTCAGGGCCACCCCTAGGCTGTCTGCCCCTCACCCGTCGACCTCGCCCGGTGGAGGGGGCCCCGAACCGAGCAGCTCTTGCGGACTCTTCAGTCCGGCAATTCCTCCCTTTTCTCAGCGAGTAGACTTGGAGTCTCTGGAGGTCGTGGGCAGACGCCCATAGACCCTATCTGGGATTGCCAGACTCATCCAGGTCACAGGATGAACCAAACCTCTGTCTCATGGACCAGGTATCCCTCATGGAATACTGGACGAGGGATTCCCTACGGAGGCCTTTCCGGTGGCCGAGCATAGTGAGCCCGGCCTTGGGCTCTGTATAGCTGGGGATGGCCAGAAATATCGGTCCCTACAGGTTCTTTGTCAGTTTTAGAACCTCTCAGCCGAAGGGCTGGTGACACAACAGCGTTTCCGGCGGCGCAGAGCGCTAGGGGCGTCAGACAAACCTCCGTCAGGAGTCAAGAATCGGACTATGCGGGCGCAAAGTCTAAACGCGTCCTCCTCGAAGCCGTCAGGCCAGTTGAAGACCGTACTTAACATTTCTCTCACATGCTCTGTTGGGCTCCCTGGGCCAGGTATTTCCTCATCTTCCGCGGACCTGCAGACCACGGTTAGGCAGGTGCGGGACCAGGGCAGGGCAGTGGCCAAACAGCAGCTTCAGACTGCTCTGGACATTGGAGACTCATGTGCCAGGTCAGTAGCGCCGCAGTGGCTATCGCGCGTCGGGCATGGCTGAGGATATCCACCTTACTGGGATACCAGCACAAGTTGGCGGATGTCCCCTTCCTGGGGACCGACCTCTTGACCCTGGGGTGGAAGGTCACCTGCAGAGGATCAGGAGTCCAATGCTACCTGACTCTGTCTCATCCACACAGAAGGACAAAGGCAGCAGACCACAGCCTAGCCCTTTCGTCCTCTGCCTGCGCCATCCGGCCCAGCAACGCCAGGGCCAGCAGGCTCGAGCTTGGCATCCCAAACCCAAGCCCTTGGCTTCCTCCTCCAGGAAGCAGGGAGGCAGAAGGCCCTGGAGGTCCCTCGGCGGTCCTTCCTCCAAGCCTGCCCAGTAGACGGGTTGAGGGGTGTCGCCCAACCTCGCCGCCTCACCCCAGGTGCCACCCATGGGGGGCTTCACCACTTTCTTTCTGCCTGGTCCGTTATCACCACAGACCGGTGGGTGTTGGAGGTGGTGGGAAAGGCGCCTGCCTCTGGAGTTCGAGCAGGCCCCACCCTTCAGGCCGTCGCTTTACCGGGGGCCTCGGGGTCAGGCTTCGCTGTCGGCTCACCGAGCGACATCGCCTCCTCCCGAGAAGGAGGTGATCAGAGGTGGCGGACCTCCTCAGACCCGGGATTCGTGTCCAGGTACTTCCTGGTTCTGAAGCGGACAGGGGCTGGCGCCCCATTCTCGACCTACCGCCCTCAAACAAGTTCCTAGGTCTCGAACCTTCAGGATGGTCACTCTGGCTCAGATAATACCATCCTTGGAACACGGCATGTGGTTCTGCTCTCTGGACCTGCAGGACGCGTTCTTTCATGTCCCTATCCGTCCATCAATCAGGCCTCCTTCACTTTCAAGCCGGAGGGATCCTTTTAGGTTCCAGGCCATGCCCTTGGCTTATCTCCAGCTCCAGGGTCTTCACCAAATGCATGGCAGTGGTGACAGCATTCCTCTGCGGCCGTAGGGTCCGGGTTTACCCTTACCTGGACGATTGGCTGATAGCAGCCCCTCCAGACAGGAGGTGGGCGGTCCAGAGATCTGGCCTCCAGGTTTGCTCTCAGGTCAGCCTCCTCATCAGCGAGGCCAAGTCGGGAACTCGAGCCAAAGCAGGTGATTCTTTGCATCGGCCAGAGCACGGCTCCCAGTGGACAGGGCCGAGGTTCTTCCTCCTTTGCCCAATCATTTCTGGTTGGGCAATCGCACCCTGCTCGGTACTTCCTGCGCCCCAATCTCATGGCGTGCCTGTACCAGCGTGGTCCGTTGGGCCCGCTGGAACATGCACCCTTCAGTGGGGGCTGGCCAGCCAGTGGTCCCCAACGCTGCGATCCATTGGACCAGCTAGTAGCGGTGACCAGGGGATGTAGAGCGCTCTCAGTGGTGACCGTTCAGTTCATCTGCGGAGGGCATCCCGTTTGTCCGCCCTGAGCGGCGGTCTCTCTATCGACCGATGCCTCTCTGATGGGTTGGGGTGCCCATCTGGGGAACACCGAGCGCCACAGCCTCTGGTCCCGCGCGAGTCGATGCCACATCAACCTGCTGGAGCTCCGGCCGACCGCCTAGCTCACCGCTTTTGCTCCGCTTTTCTGGGTCAAGTGGCCCGGTCCAGACGGACAATACCACGACCATGTACTATCTAAACTGCCAGGCGGACGCGCCCATGCTTCTATACAAGGAAGTCTCTGCATCTGGTCACCAGTGCGCAGCCTGGAGGCGGATCTCCTAGCCATTCATGTGGCAGGGAGCCTCCAGCACCCTGGCCGATGCCCTAAGCCGATAGGGCTGCGTCCCACGAGTGGTCTCTCCTGCTGTAGGTAGTACAAGATCTGTTCTCCCTTTGGGGCACACCTCAGGTGGACCTGTTTGCCTCAGGGAGAATGCGAAGGCTGAGGCTCTTCCATGCCCGCCTCCTCAGCAGGGCTCGCTGCAGGAGGATGCCTTCGAGGCCGTGGACCCTGGGCCTCTTCTACGCCTTCCCCATTCCCCTTGATGCACAAGGTGCTTCTCAAAGCAAGGAGGACAAGGCGCAGGTGATTCTGATAGCCCCAGACTGGCCCCGCCAGTACTGGTACCAGATCTCCTCAGCCTCAGCTCCAGGCTCCCAAGGCAGCTTCCAGCTTGCCCGGACCTGCTCTCTCAGTCAATCAGGAAGGTGTTCCATCCGGACCTTCAATCCTGCACCTGACGGCCTGGTTCCTGAGCGGCCAGAGTTCCAGGCCTTGGGTCTTTCCGACGAGGTCCTCAACGTAGTTGAGGTGTCCCGTATGAGTGTCAACCAGAAAATGCTACGCCTTCAAATGGAAGAGATTTTCCATTTGGTGCCAGAACAAGGCCTTGACCCTTCCTCCTGTTCCTTGGCGAGCATATTGACTACCTTGGTCCCTTTCTCAGCAGGGCTTGAGGTCAAGCGACCCTTAAGGTGCACCTGGCAGCCATCTCGCTTACTCGGGCGCGGGTCAGCCAGCCGTGGCGCAGGAAGAAGGTGGTCTGCTGCCAGCTGGGGCCTTGATCACATTTCCTCCGTGTGAGAACCCACCTCCGTGATCTACTGCTGGTACTGGCAAAGCTCATGGGCAAGCCATTCAAACCAATGCACAGGTGTGAACTTCACCTGTCGGAAGAGCAGCGCCTTCTTGGTGGCTATCACGTCAGCCAGAAGGATGGGAGAGCTCCAGGCGCTCTGCATCGAGTCTCCTTACCTGGTCTTCCACAGGACAAGGTTGTCCTGTGCCCCACCGAAATTCCTTCCAAAGGTGGTGTCGGAGTTTCACCTTAACCAGGTGTTGACTCTGCCGTGTTCTAACCCAGTCACACCTCGGAGGCCCGAATACAGGCTCCATACTCTGGACCTAGAAGGCTCGCTTACTTATAAGAGGAGCACGGCTGAAATTCGAGAGAGGTTTGCCAGCTGTTTGTCACCTACGCTGAAGCCGCACCTGGCAGATCTGCACCAGCGAGGCGATAGCAAGTGGGTCACCTCCTGCATAGATCTCTGCTATAAGTTGGCGGGCATGGAGCCTCCAGAGGGATAAGAGCTCATTCTACCCGCCATACTGCTGCATCGGTGGCTGCTTCAGGGACGTCCCTATCCAGGAAATCTGCGGGCTGCTACCTGAAGTCAGCACACACCTTCATCACCCATTACCACATCGACCTTGAGTCACGCCGGGATGCTGGTTTTGGGGCCTTGGTTCTCCAGTCTCTATTCCCTAAGTAGGGGTGTACACCTTGCCTCCCTCCTCCTGGAGAACTGCTAGAGTCTGCCAGACAGTGTGGATGAACAACATATCCATGTCCCTAGAATACAGGTTACTCACCTGTAAGGAGTTCTAGGAATGGTATATGTTGTTCATCCACACGACCCACCCCGACCTCCCCGGCTCGACAAGACAACCCGAGCTTCCAGCGGGCCAGATCTCGCCATGGGGCGGAGCTAGAGTTTTACCACCCGGTGGGTGGGAGGAGCCAGCTTGAAGACCTTCCGGCAAGATTTAACTCATTCAGGCCTAGAGACGCCTGTAGGCGGTGTCTGAAGCATAGCCACTCAGGACAATAACACCTGTAGATCGCACTCAACTGACTTTACTCAGGCCTAGAAACGCCTGAGGAAGTCAAGTTTTACCTAACTATTAAACAAACCGAATTGCTTAGAATTGAATGCATAGCATCGTTGGAAAGGTAATTTTGCTCTGAACAATTTTGCTGCAGATACTTTGTGTCTATCATGTATACTTTAGGAGTTATTCATATTTGTTTAAGGTATGGTGTGCATGGCTAACATTTGTCTCTCAAGCTTCACCTAAGTACCTTGAATAAATCTGAAAAAAAAACAGTTGTTTGGTATTTCAGCTACTATAAAATAAAACTAAATGGATTACAATTGATTGCATAGCACCATTAGAAAGGCTATTTTGTACTGAATAATTTTGCCACTGATACTTTGTGTCTACCCATATACTTTAGGAGTTATTTGCATTTGTTTAAGGTGTGGTGTGCATGGCTGACATTTGTCTCTCATGCCACCTAAGCACCTTGAAAAATCAGAAAAATCAGTTGCTTGGTATTTCAGCTAGTATAAATAAAACTAAATTGATTACAACTGATTGAATCGCACCATTCAAAGGTAAAGTTTGTGCTGAACAACTCTGCCACTCATACTTTGTGTGTGTAGCACTTACGGTTCAAGAGGTAGTCACATTTGTTTGTGGTATGCTGATTATGGCTCGATTTTGCTTAGAAAGGCCCAGGATGCAGTGCTAAGAGTATACAGGGCACAAGTGGCAGAAGTCTCAAAGAGCTCTTGTGGTGTGAATGAGTTAAAGCAGCAAGGATACCTGCCAGACAGTGTGGATGAACAACATATACCATTCCTAGAACTCCTGTTACAGGTGAGTAACCTGTATATTCTTTACTCCGCCTCACTGAACAGTCGCTCTGGAGATTTCTCCTGCTGCTCGGTTCAAAGTCGGTTGAAGTGTTGCTTTTCTGTCGGTTTTCTTCGAAATTGTTGTTTCTGCTAGTCAGTTCAAGTCTCTGTCTGTGGTACCATGAGTACTTGATAGGTTTTGTTTTGTTTTCAGTGTGGAACTTGTAAACTTGTGGATCGGTTGCTGAACTGATCGTTTTGAAATAAACTTTGTACTTTACTTTAGTGTGTGGTTACCGGTCCGTGTCGGTTCTAAAAAAACGGGTTTTAGTACGTTTTTTCCAAGACCCATGACACGGTCAGGAACCGATAGGAGTCTTGCCTCAGTGGATTGCCGAAAAAGGGTAAGTTTGGTTAGGTTGGCCATGTCTGAGAAACCCAAGAAAAAAATGGGCCCACTGGATTTCAACACTGCAGTTTGTGTGGGGAGGTCTTTGCTAAGGCTGATCCTACACCACCTGTGTTTATTGTCTGGGTTTGACCACCTCGATTCAGACTGCCAAATTTTTCAGAAATGTTCCCAAATCTACCCTGGAAAGAGATTAGGTAGACTGAGGGAAAGGAGTCTGAGAAGTCCGCTGACCGGATGGCCAGCCTGGTTCGGTTCCGACCGAACCAGAAGGAGTGCCTCTGACCAGGGGCGATACTTCTTCGGCAAAAGGAGAGCCGATTTCAAGGAATCTGTTCTGACAAAAGAAAGAACAAGTCGACGGTTCGGATCCAGAATCTCATACTCCTACCGCCGATGAAATAGCCAAAGCGATTAGGATTATGGAATCGCTTGAACGGTTCCACTGAACTGCACCATTTGGCAGGGGCTCGGTTCGTCGGTTCCCGTTCGGATTGTACCCTGGAAGAATTTTATGAACCGGAGTTTGAGGAGGAGGGAGAGTTTGAGGATGATTATAGTGATGGTGAAAGTCTGGATGTGCCTATTGACCCGGACATCTCCCAGACAGACCTTCAGGTGTTTCTCCTCCTAGGCTTTCTGAGTCCCCTTCACACTACATGTTTTACAGAAAGGTGTCTGATACCTCCAGCTTCCTGTGGAGGAGGCAGTAGAGGATCAGGAAGAGCCTGACTATGTAGAGATGATGGGCATCCCAGAGTCAGGAGACTGTCTGTTCCCTCCACAAATCTTTTGGGAAACAGACACAAAAATTCTTAAGTCTCCCAATTCTGTACCTCCTGTGGACAGAAGAATGGACAAGAAGTATACTCTTTCAGGCTCAGATATGGAGTTCCTTTTCAGCAATGCAGCCATGTTGAGGTTGTACAGGCTGCTGCCTGTGATAAGGCAAACATTCCCTTGGCATCACACCCCCAGACAAGGACTCCAGGAAGATTGATGCCATAGCAAGAAGCAGTACATGGCAGCATCTTTGGGACTCAGGCAGGCTAATTATATGGCCTATGCAGCCAGGTACCAGAAGTCCAGGTGGGTACTGGCACTGGCTAAACAGGCTACCCAGCTTGCCAGGAGTTGGAGCAGGTGGCTGCAGATGGGATTGAGGTATCGAAAGTTCAGTTTCATGCTGCTGTAGACTCAGTGATGTATCATTGAGAGTCATGGCTACATCTGTGGCTCTTCGGAGAATGGTTTGGCTCAGATGTACTAGCCTCTCACAGGATACCCAGGCTAAGGCCATGGATTTTCCTTAGTGGGTAATTCTCTGTTTGGGGAGCAGACAGAGAATTACATGAAGAAAATGGATGAATACAGGACCACCTACAGGAGTGCTCATGCCAAGGAAAGGCAAGCAATTCCTCAAAGGCAGCAGTCCAGGGGCAGGGTCAGGCCTTTTCAAAGGCCTTTTACCAAGCACAGGCCTCTTCTTCTTCTTTTTACAGAGGGGTTCTTTAGAGGAGAGGCACACGGGTACGAGCAGGTCTGCTTCCACCCTCAGCCCAAAGCTCCTGCCAAGCAGGCAACCTGATGGGATTGCCAGGGCCGATTCTTCTCTACCTGTAGAGGCAGGCTGGCTTACTTTGTCCAGGACTGTAAGTCTTTAACATCAGACAAGTGGGTTCTGGAAGTAGTAAGCCAGGGACTGGTTCTCAGCTTCAAAAATTTCCAAAGCTGAGAACCAGATCTTTTCCACCTGCAACTCCATCAGAGGCACTCGCCCTAGAGGCAGAGGTCTCTACCCTCCTGGCTCTCAGAGCTGTGGAAAGGGTTCCTCCCTACACCAGGGCAAAGGTTTGTACTCCAGGTACTTTCTTACCCCAAAAAGACAGGAGAATGGCGGCCCATCCTGGATCTCAGATATTTAAACAAGCACCTTTGAAAGCCAAAGTTCAAAATGGTGACTGGGAATTATCCTACCCTCTCTAAGGCCATGGGACTGGCTAGCTTCCCTGGACCTCAAGGATGCCTACTTCCATATTCCCATCAGAAGCTCCCATCCAAGTGCCTCAGGTTCGAGCTGCCCTCAGGCCACTACCAGTTCAGAGCAATGCCCTTGGCCTCACTTCTGCCCCAAGGGTATTCACCAAATGCCTGGCAGTAGCAGTTGCTCACCTAAGAAGGCAAAAGATTGCCATCTTTCCTTACCTGGACGATTGGCTCATAGTAGGCCAGTCCCCAGACCAGGTCAATTTACACCTTCCTTCCCTGGACAGGGCAAAGACCGTAGTCTCCTGGCCTCCTCATTTACCCTGCAGGCCTCCCGGCCAGCAAGGCATTTTCTGCAGCTCCTAGGACACATGGCTGCTTCCACAGCAGTCGTGCAGGGTGCAAGATTTCAGATGAGGGACATCCAGTTCCATTTGAGAGCTTTTGGTCTCAAAGAAAGGATCCTCTTACCAAGTTGATCCCAGTAACTCAAACCCTGATCCAAGCCCTACAGTGGTGGCAGGATCAGAGCAACCTGAGACAAGGGGTTCCTTTTGTCACTCGGTCTCCTTCTCTAATCCTTACTACAGATCGTCCCTCTTGGGCTGGGGAGCTCACATGGGTGACCTCACCACCCAGGGTCTGTCGTCTCCCAGGAATCTCTGCTCCACATCAACCTGTTGGAGCTCAGAGCAGTTTCTCTAGCACTTCAAGCTTTTTCCAAATCTGTTCAGAACAAGAGTATTCAGGTTAGAACAGACAACACCACTACAATGTGGTACATCAACAAGCAAGGGGCACTCGGTCTACGACCTTGTGCACCGAAGCGATGAGTTGTGGTCTCTGTCTTACTCTCGAACACCTCCCTTCACGAGTCCACCTCCCAGGCAAGGACAATGTCCTGGCAGATGCTCTCAGCAGGATTTCCAGGGCCACCACGAATGGTCACTGGATCCCTGGTCTTGAGAGTAGTATTTGCCAGATGGGGCACCCCATGATGAATCTTTTGCAGCCCCAGACAATCACCAACTTCTTTTTTTGCTGCAGGCCCCAGTGTTGGGCTCACTCCCTTGGATGCCTTAGCCCTCAGTTGGGAAGGAAGTTCCTCTATGCCTTCCCTCCCTTTCCTGTCCTGTTCAAAGTGCTAGTCAAAATCAGATCCCAATCCTGCAAAGTCATTCTGATAGCTCCAGATTGGGCCAGACAGCCCTGGTATCCACTCCTACTGTCCTTAGCAGTCCATCCTCCCTGTGCCTTCCCAGGAATCACAAAAGTGGGAGCAAGGCAGAAGCAGAAACTACAGACCTGTTAGTTTAACCTCAGTGGTAGGGAAAATGATGGAATCGCTTCTGAAGGAAAGAATTATTAAGTATCTAGAGGCCAGGGGCACAGGACCCAAGGCAGCATGGATTCACAGCGGAAGGTCATGCCAGACAAATCTGATAGATTTCTTTGACTGGGTGACCAAAGTAGTAGATCAGGGAGGGGCTGTGGACATGGCCTACCTAGACTTTAGCAAGGCATTTGACACAGTCCACACAAAGATTAATATACAAGTTAGCCAGCCTGGGAGTGGGTCCCAAGATGACAGCCTGGGTAAAGAATTGGCTGGAGAATAGGACACAGAGAGTAATAGTAAATGGAGTCCACTCTGAAAAAGGGGTTAGCAGTGGGGTACCACAGGGTTCAGTATTAGGACGGTACTCTTCAATGTCTTTATAAGCGACATTGCAGAGGGACTGGGAGGAAAAGTATGTCTCTTTGCAGATGACACAAAGATCTGCAACAGAGTTGATGCACAAGGTGGGGTGGAAAGGATGAGAAGGGACTTGGCAAGGTTAGAGGAATGGTCAAATGTATGGCAGCTTAGATTCAATGCTAAAGTGCAAGGTAATGCACCTGGAAACAAAAACCCAGGGAAGAGTACACAATGGGGGTGAGATACTAACAACAACAAAATGGAAAGGGACCTGGGGGTAGTACATCAGATGACCTAAAGGTGGGCAAGCAATGTGAGAGGGCAGCAAGGAGGGCTGGGGGATACTGGGATGCATAGGAGAGGCATCACCAGCAGAAAACAAGAGTTATTATCCCTCTGTATAGACAGCTGGTGAGACCACATCTGGAGTACTGCGTGCAGTTCTGGAGACCAATCTCATAAAGACATAGACAGGATGGAAGCTGTCCAGAGGAGGAACTAAAATGGTGCAGGGTCTGCACCGGAAGACATATAAGTGAGACTTAAGGAGCTAATATGTATAGCCTCGAGGAAAGGAGGGAGAGGGGACATGATAGAAACTTTCAAGTACCTCAAGGGAATCAACAAAGTCCAAGAGGTAGCATCTTTCAAAAAGAGGTGTGCAAGAACAAGGGGCACAATTTGAAGATAGAAGGGGGGCGGTCAGAGGTAATTTAAGGAAGTATTTTTTCACAGAGAGGTTGTGGATGCATGGAACAGCCTTCAGAGGAGGTTGTGGAGTCAAAAACAGTGGTGGAATTCAAGCATGCATGGGACAGTCATAAGGCAATTCTAGGGGTGGGGGTAGGAAGAAGAAGTAGGCTGCTGGTTAACTGGGATCTGCAGCTTGTCCATCAGGTAGGAAATGGGCAGACTGGGTGGGCCAGCGGTCCTTATCTGCCGTCAAATTCTATGTTTCTATGTTTCTATGTAACCTGTGCCTAGGGAAGGGTCTGGTATCCGAATCTCTAATCTCAAGGCTTGGTTCTTGAAGAGTTAGAGTTTGCTGATTTACACCTTTCCCAAGGTGTAATGGATATATTGAAGGCCTCAAGGAAGCCTTCCACCAGGGCTACTTACAATTCCAAATGGAAAAGGTTTTCCATATGGTGCTCGAAAAGCATATTTCCCCAGTCTTTACTGATCTACCCACAGTCCTGGATTATATGGTCCACCTGAATTCTTTGGGGCTGAGACCAGCTACCCTGAAGGTGCACTTGGCAGCTGTGTCTGCTTTTATTTCAGCAGGTAAATCCTCTTCTCTTTCAGCTCATCCTGTATTTCCAAGTTTTTAGGGGTTGTTTCACACCAACCCTCCATTCAGGATCCTGCCTCTGCCTGGGATCTTAATGTTTGCATTGCTCAGCTTATGTAATCCCCTGAGCCCTTGTCTTCAGCTGAGCTCAAGTACTTGACTTGGAAAACTGTTTCTGGTAGCCATCACCTCTGCCAGACGCATAAGTGAATTACAAGCGTTGTCAGTGGAGCAGGAGTTTATCTCTTTTCACAGAGATAAGGTGGTCCTCCGGACTAACAGAAAGTTCCTGCCTAAGGTGGTTTCAGATTTCCACCTTAATCAGTCTATTTCTCTTCCAGTGTACTTCACTGACCACTCCTCCTCTGGGGAGAGGAGGCTGCACAGCCTAGATGTTAAGAGAGCCCTTAGTTACTACATAAGGCGTTCCAAGGGTCATAGGTTTGACTCCCTCTAACTGTTCCTCACTTATGGCGTGAAGTTGGTAAAGGAAGCCAGCCACTAAAAGATCCGCTGCCAGGTGGATTGTCTCTTGTATCCAATTCTGCTACGAGAAGTTGGGTAGTTCCCCCTCAGGCCTGAGGGCTCACTCTACCAGAGGTACAGCTGCTTCTCTGGCTGCTGCCAGAGACATTCCTATTCTAGAAATATGTCAAGCAGCTACCTGGAAAACAGTTCACACTTTACAAGCACTACTCCCTGGACATCCAGGCTAGGACTGATGCTCGGTTTGGCACAGCCGTGCTTCACAGCCTATTTCCTAAAGTAGGTTCTGTCCCTCCTCCATGGGAGGTGCTGCTGTAGTCTGCAATTGTCATAATATAGCAAGACTTCATGTTGTTTGAAGAAAAAATTACTCCTTAGTAATGTTGTTTCTTATAATGGAGTCTTGCTATACTATGACCTCCCTCCTGCCTGCCCCTCTCAGAACCTCTTTTTGGGATGTGGGTGGGCAGTACAGGGTTAGCACTTTTGATGCCCACCTTGTTGTTTTTCACCTTCCTTTTGGGTGAATTGGTGTTGTGTTTTTGCATTTTGGGTCTCCTGACTTGAGTCTTTGTCTTAGGCCAAAAATGAGTGTTATGTTAGTAGCCAGTTGGCTAGTGTAGGTTTGCAGCTTCCACACAGAACCTTAGTGAGTTTTATTCGTAAAAGATGTGACAGTTTGCGTTTGAACAACAGACAGAGTTTTCAACCGAGCTCGTGCTCTAAGTTCCATGCCTGCATGGAAAGTTAACTATTTCACCTCCGAGCAGTTCTAACTCTGGTCATACTACAATTGTCATAATATAGCAAGACTCCATTAGAAGAAACAACATTACTAAGGTGAGTAATTTTTCTTTCAGTCCTCCCTCTCCCTTGGAGACAACGGCCTTCGAGGCAGAAGTCTCCTTTCTACTACTTCTACAAGCTGTAGAGAAGGTACCTCTCTATCACAGGGAAAAGGACTGTATTCCAGATACTTCTTTACCCCAAAAAGACAGGGAGTGGTGACCCATCCTAGAGCTAAGATACCTAAACAAACATATACTAAAGCTAAAGTTCAAAATGGTGACTCTGGGAGTAATTCTTCCCTCTCTGAGACGGAGACTGGCTAGCCTCCTGGATCTCAAGGATGCCTATTTCCACATACCTATCAGACATTCCCACAGAAGGTACCTCAGGTTCAAGTTGCCCTCAGGCCACTACCAGTTAAGAGCAATGCCTTCGGCCTAACATCTGCTACAAGAGTGTTCACCAAGTGTCTGGCAATAGTGGTAGTAGTAGCCCTCTCAGATGCTCAAAGAACAAAGACTATAAATTAACTTTTGCTGCCTTAAAAAGATTTTGCTGCTATGGCTATTGTGTTCAGGCAATGTCGAGCTCAACCCTTGCTTCTCCCTCCGACCTTGCTGGAATTAAAGGAATGTCATTCCTGCATGTCAGTGTCTGTAGCCTTTTGAAAAAGATCACCATAATCCAGGCTTGGGTTAGCCATACCCTACCTGATATTCTGGTGATCACTGAGACCTAGCTTAGACCAGCCACTCCTTACAGGAAATCAGCATCCCAGGTTATTTGCTCTTCCGAGCTGATAGGCAATCGAGAGGCAGAGGGATGGCCATTTATGCCAGGGACAAATTCTCTGTATCATGTCTAGAATCATCCTCCTCCTAATGAATTTGAATGCTTGTCCCTAAAGGTTGAACTATCACCTTCTTGCGCACTCTGTGTAATAGGCTGTTACAGGCCCCGTCTGCAGGGTCACATCTCTTGTCACATCTAAGCTCTGCCCTGGGGCTTAGTACGCTGAAACTATTATTCTTGGCGATCTGAACTTCGATCGGTTATCAAAAGCCTTGGCTCCTTGAAATCCTTTTCTGACACCTTGGGGTTGGTGCAACTCATTGGTGAACCCATTAGCCCAAATAAAAGAACCCAGTAACAGCACCCTTTTAGATGTAATTTTGGTTAACAAACCACACCTGTTCTCCCATGTTGGAACATTTTCTCTGACATCAGCAATCACTGTTTCATTGCCAGCATCAGATCTGTGCATAATCCACGGTTTGTAGCAAAGTTCTCTATCAAGAGGTGTAAGCAACTTAGACTTGTTGGCCTACCTTGATGAACTGAAACATTCCCTGCGATGGCAGGATTTCTATAGCCAAAACAGTTATTGAGGCATATACTATCTTTCACGAAATACTGACTGCAGCCTTAAACAGGCATGCCCCCATGGTAAAGGTACATGTAAGGAACACTCGCGCTGGTTTTCACCCAGAACTCAAAGCTTCCATGCTAGATAGGGATCGCTTTGGAAAAGGCACTAGAAGCAAGAATGATTTGGATTGGTGTCAGTTTAGGAGGGCACGTAATAAGTGCACCAAGTTGGTCAGAGCAGCCAAGGCCGCTTTCTATCACACTGAGCTAGACTCTGCCTCAAGGAATCCTTCAAAATTTTGGAAAATAATAAAGGGCATGTCTGGTCATTCACCTGAAATTCCCTCCCATAAAAATTATATCCGGTAGTAACACCATTTCAAACCGACCGAAGATACTGGAAGCCCTCAATAGTCATTTCGCAACCACTGGGCTAGTATTTGACACATCCCCTGCTAATGCCATCCACACTTAGCAGGGATTATTGTTCACAAGTCTCCTGCTACCAAAGAGGCCTTCTCCTTCCTGCCTGCCTCTCTAAAAGAGGTTGACGATCTATTGCTGCAGTTGGATATCAAGAACGGTGCAGTTTCAAACTCTATAGAGGCTTACTTTCTGAAATGTGCATACCATGTGTTGGCAGTGCCAACTATCCCGGGACCTCTCCTCACGATGGATAGTAGCCCATGTCATCCTTCTGCTCAAATCAGGTGACCTTAGACCTTAATAATTATAGACCGATCTCCCTCCTCCCATTCTGTCTAAATTATTGGAAAAGATACTGAGTGGTCTGCTAAGGCGTATCTTGAATCCAGGAGTCTGTTAAACCCAGTGCAGTCTAGATTCAGAGCAAAGCACAGACCATAACTGCCCCTAGCAAAAGTGACTAATGATTGGCTACTTGACCTTGACAATAGGAATTTTGTCTGTGCCATTTTTTGGATCTCAGTAAGGCCTTGACTGTAGTCCACGTAGCCTGCTTCTTTTCTCCCTATGTAACCTAGGTCTAGATCCTAACTCTGTGTGCTGGTTTGCCGACTACCTCGCAGATCGGAAACAGCAGGTTAAAGCTGAAGTTGATCTTTTGCCACTTAAACCCCTACAGAGAGGTGTACCTTGGGTCTCTCCTTGGTCCCCTGTTGTTTGCGGTTTTCATTAACATCAATGACAACATCAATAAGGCCAATATCCACTTGTTCGCTGATGACACAGTACTTTATTTGAGTCGTCCCACGCCAGAAGCAGCCTGTGAAGACCTCCTAGCCAATTTAACCTATTGCAGTACCAGCTCTTAAGCAAAAAGCTTCTGCTTAATGCAAAAACCAAAAGCGATGCTCTTTTCCCTTCCTACTATGCGTGAACCCGCTTGCTTTGGGGCTATCCTCAGATTACCACAGTACTTGGAGAAAATCTAGAGTATGTGCCAAAATTCAAATATCTGGGTGTATGGCTCAATCACAAGCTCTCCTCTCTGAACATCTCGAAGAACTGAAAACTAAGGCGAAGACTAGGACTGTTCTACAGAATTAGCCACTTCCTTACTAGGATGCCAAGCAGCGGTTGGTTCAAGCCATGTTCCTTTCATTAATAGATTACGAGACCTTCTCTATAGCCATTGTACTGCCTCTGCCCTGGCTAGGTTGGACACCCTATACCACAGAGCAATCAGGTTCATACGGCCTTCCACTTTCCACACACACTATTGCTCCTTGTACACTGCAGTGGCTGGACTTCCCTTCATTATAGGAGAAATAGAAATGCGCTCTATTGGACTTTCAGGCGATTACAACAAAGCTCCCCTATACTTCTCTGGTTGTATTCCTGAGTGTGATAGGTGCCTATGCTGTAGAAGTTTATTCCCCACCACCTTGCAATTAGCTAAGGTCAAATCTTGTTTCGGCAGAGCTGCCATAAGTTTCTTGTTGCCTTTCCTCAGGAACAATATGCAAAAAACTTGAAGCTGAGCTGTCCTGTTAGTCTGAATATTTTCAGTTGCTCTATGACCGCTCCGTGAAGGAATCCTGCAAATGTTTCCCACATCACTAGCTCACCTATTTTCCGGTTTCCTCCTGCCCATCCTGCCTCTTCTCCTGCCTCTCTCTCTCCCTACCAAAATACTGGCTTCTCTGCCTCTCTTTAGCCATGGCAAGTTGCACCCCTTCCTGAAGTATGCCAGTTAACTATTTCAACCCCGTAATTTCTTCCTAAGCTGATATCCTCTTCTTGCTATTCTCTCTCCTTTTAAGTGAACATTCCGCTGTAGCCAGTTATGAGTCTATCTGTTGTAAAGGCCCTCTCACTCAGATATTGATGTACATATGTATATTTTTCTTCTTTGTATAATATTGGATTTATGTTTTACCATGTTACTGTACTATGATTTTTGTATGACCAGGTCATCTTACAAATGAGCCCTGCTCAATGGTGCCCGCTTGGATAAATAAAGATTTTGATTGATTTGATTGAGTGGTGGCCTTTCTCAGGAGACAAGGCATCTTACTGTTCCTTACCTAGCTGACTGGCCCATAGTGGGTCAGTCCTCAGACCAAGTCAAGTCAGCTGTAGAGGTCACTCAAAAGCTTCTGGACTCCTTAGATTCATCCTAAATCTAGAAAAGTATGTTCTGGAACCAGCCCAGCTTCTCACATTTATAGGGGTGGAGCTGGAGACTATCTAGGTCAAGGCCTTTCTTCCTCTTTTAAGGGTTCAGTCCCTCATCACCCTGGCTTCCTCTTTCGTCCACTAGTGTCTCTGCCTGCCAGGCACTTCTTACAGTTCCTAGGCCACATGGCAGCTTGCATTGCAGTAGTGCAGGGGCAAGGTTCGAATGAGAGATATTCAATTTCATCTAAAATCTTTTGGTCTCAGAAAACAAACTCTCTTTCTCCAAGTTAGTTCCAGCGTCTCAAACTCTGGTTCAGGCTCTCCAGTGATGGCTGGAGGAAGACAATCTAAGGCAAGGTGTCCCTTCCTCAGTCAGGCTCCAACAGTGATTCTCACCACGGATGCTTCCCTACTGGGATGGGAGCCCATCTGAGACCAGCTTACTGCTCAGGGGACATGGTCTCATCAGGAGTCTCTCATGCACATAAATTTTCTCGAACTCAGGGCTGTCTTTCTAGCACTTCAGACATTCTGAACACAATCCAGGGAAAGTGGTGCAGATCAGGACAGAAAACACCACAACCATGTGGTACATCAACAAACACGGGCACTCTGTCCTCAGCCTTGTGCACTAAAGCCATGAAAAGCAGCGGCTCTAGCCAAAATGGTTACCAGGGCACAGCTGGGGCACAACAGATTGCAGCTAGGCACTGATATATTGTTACAATGGGGAAGCTCTAGCATATGGGGCACCAACTGGGCACAGCAATTTTACTGGGCATCGCGGCTCTGGCGGGCCCTGTGTAGGCCGCCACTGCATGAAAACATGGTCACTAGCTTATTTCCTGCAGGTTTTTCCTGATAGCTGTGCATCTCCCAGGGAAGGACAATGTACTGGCAGATGCTCTCAGCAGGATTTCTCAAGGTCACCAATTTGCCCTGAATCCTCAATTCTTCAAATCATTTTCAAGAGGTGGGGCACTCCAGAGATAGACCTCTTTGCAGCCCTGGACAATCATCATCTTCCCTATTCTGCTGCAGACCCCTCTTTTGGGATCTGTTCCTCAAGATGCTCTCCTGTTGGATTGGACAAGCAGGTTTGTGTATGCTTTTCCGCTGATATTCAGAGTTCTGGTCAAGATCAGATCTCAGCCTTGCACTGTGATTCTAGTGGCTCCAGACTGGGCCAGGCAGCCTTGGTACCCCCTACTATTGTCAATGTCAGTGACAATTCCGATTTGTCTTCCCAGGCAGTACAATCTTCTCACCTCCTCGCAGGGAGGATACTGTATCCAACCTTCAGACTCTCAGACTATAAGCTTGGCTCTTGAGGAGCTAGAATATGCAAGCCTGCATTCTTTTCCAGTCAGTCTTGGACATTCTTAAGGTTAGTAGGAAGCCTTCTACTAGAAAACTTACAATTCCAAATGGAAGAGGTTTGGTTTCTGGTGTTCTCAGAGGCATATTCAGCTTGATTTAACTGACATTGGTACTGCTTTGGACTATTTGGTGCATCTTAACAGTTTGGGCCTCAGGCCTACCACTCTCAAGTGCATTTGGCAGCTGTCTCTGCCTTTCCTTCAAGCTGAGAAAGGCTCTTCACTAGCCTCAATCCAGTTTTCAAGAAATTTTCAAAGGTCTGGTTCATATCAGTCCCCTTTAGGGACCCTACTGCTGTTTGGGATCTGAATATCTGTATTGCACAGCTTATGCAGCCCCCTTGAACCATTATCTTCAGCTGAGCTGAAATACTTGACTTGGAAAACTGTGTTCCTGGTAGCCAATACCTCAGCTAGGAGAATCAGTGAATTACAGGCCTTATCAGTGGAACCTGCTTTCATTTCATTTCACAGGGATAAGGCTGTCCTTGAACAAACATAAAGTTCCTGCCCAAGGTGGTATCAGACTTTCATTTGAACCAGTCTGTGTCATTGCCTGTATTCTTCACTGACCATTCTTCCTCTCAGGAGAGAAGACTGCACAGTCTTGATGTAAAGAGGGCCCTTAGTTATTATATAGAATGTACTACGGTTCATAGAAATGACTTCACAGCTATTTCTCACTTATGGATAAGTGGGAAAAGGTAAACCTGCCACTAAGAGAACTGTTGCCAGGTGGATTGTCTCCTGTATCCAGTTCTGCTGCTTTAAATTGGGGAAAGAGCCACCCTCAGGCCTGAGGGCTCACTCCTCAGAGGTACAGCTGTTTCAGTTGCAGCAGCTAGAGACATACCCTTAGTGGAAATCTGTAAGGCAGCCACCTGGAAAACTGTTCACACATTCAGTAAGCATTATTCTCTTGACATTCAGTCAAGAAGTGATGCTAGGTTTGGAACAACAGTGCTACAGAGCTTGTTCCCAAAATAGGTTCTGTAACTCCCTTCTCAGGGGGTACTGCTTAGTAGTCTGCATATAGTCAGACTACAGCAAGACTTCATGTTTGAAGAAAAATTAACTCACCATAGTAATGTTGTTTCTTCTAATGGAGTCTTGCTGTATTCTGACCTGCCTCCTCTCAGAACCTAGCTGTTTTGGGATGTGGGTTGGCGGCACATTGTTGCCTCCAGGAGGTGTACCTGGTCACCTCTTCTTTCAGAATTTTTTTTGTTATAATTTTAACTACATATTGTTAAGTTTACTGCCTGCTTGGATTCTTTTTTGGGTTCTTGACTTGAGTCTTTTAGACTCTAACAATCTGTTTATTGCCTTTTGGCACAACATTTCTAAAACAATTTCTATTTAATAGTTAGTTAGCATAGTGCTTGTAAGAATCTAACAGTGAGGGTACCTGGGACAGAGGTTTGAAAACGAGCTCGGAGCTCAGTGTTCTATGCTGTGGCATAGAGTTAACTCTTTACTTTCTGGGGCAGTTCAAGCGCTGGGGCTAACTGCATATAGTCAGAATACAGAAAGACTCCATTAGAAGAAACTACATTACTATGGTGAGTCATTTTTCTTCTGGTAAAATATACCTTTTTTTTTTTAACTGTGAGTGACTTTGTGTATGTGAGAGTGGCAGCGTGCAAAAAAACAGGAGCAGAAAGAGAGCTGACTTTGTGTGATGGTAAGTGGCAGCATCGGAGCGGAAAAGCGAGAGAGAGGGAGGTTGGAGCAGCAAAGGAAGGTAGTATGGTTTTCTGGGGAAAAGTGTTTTGTGGTAATTATTTGGATTTCTGGAGAATCAGCAGTGAGAATGATGCAGACAAGTGAGGTACTGAAGGGGCAGGGAGGACAGGATACCTAGTGGATTGCTGCAGTTCAGTTGGTGGAAAAGTAAACGTTGTATTTGTTTTTCGTTTGCTATGCTTTGTGTTTGTTGAAGATAGGGACGGAATTGGCAGTTGATGTTAGATGAGAGAACTAGCAGTCTGTAGTCAACTTGTGAAATGCAGTGTGAGTAAAAGTGAAGTAGTGCCAGCAGCTGCTGGAGGGGTGGGAGGTGGCGTATTCGCTGTGTGGATAAATGGGGGATGATGTAATCACTATGGTAATAACTTGGAAGTTATTACCATGAGTGATTCTCTCTGCCTTATCAGACAGTGACTCAGATAAACAGTTATGTGCAACTTTTTGTCCAGGCGCCTGTTGCATAAATATATATATATAGATATAGATATAGATATATTATACTGGCATGGTAATTAGGGATGAGCAGCGGTTTCTCGTTAAAGCTCAAATTTTGCACTTTAATAACTTTGCAAGTGTTCACCGGTTTTGTGTGAAATCTTGCATGCGGGTCTCCTGGGGCAGATCTCTTGACGTGCCAAGTTCATTTCGGTCAGATATGTGGATTCTGAGATCTGGATAGTGAAAAGTAAACTGAAAATTCACCACATTTTGCGTTTTTCCCTCATTGTGCTTTTGCAGAAACAGTGTGGAATTGTCTGAAATATGTATGGTAGAAAGAGCTTGGGTGACAGAACAGCCCAGTGTTTATTTGGTAAAAAAAAATATTAGACTGTTCAAAAGTTATAGCATTTGAAATTCCCATTATTTTCAGTGGGATTTTTATTTTCCAGGATAACTGCATGGTACGAGCAAGGACTCTTGTTTGTGAGGGGCAATTCCTTGTTCGCCTGGAGCCAATCCTCCTTCGGTATAAAAATCCTTCTTCGTGAGCCGCCATCTTGTTTTTAATTTTCTCCCAAAAACTGTCATGACTGTGCCTAATGACATCTGTTTCACACATCAAAGTGTGATTTCTGCTTATTTGGGAGTGATGAGCTGTGTTGTGTGCTTTCCGGCATCCGTATGCCCCAGAAACACTTTTTTGAATTATTTAAATCCTTGTTTGCCACTCACTAATGTCCTTGATTGCCATTCTGATTCGTCAGTGGCGAACAAAGAAATCGGCTTATAAACAACTATTCCCAGTCTGGCCATCTGGTCCTGAAATTTTATGACTAGATGGCTAGACCAGGAATCCTTCTTTGCCTGCGATTTCCTTGTTCACCAGACGAAAAGGAATGGCAAACAAGGATATCGACTAGCAAAAAGGATTCTGGTCTGGCCATCTGGTTGTGAAAATTTTAAAGAGATGTTCACAATCCGATTTCCTTGTTCGCCAATGATGGAAAAGGCTGGCGAATAAGGGACAGGATAGTGAAAAGGATTGTTTTGCGGCCATCTAGTCTACAGGGAAAAAGTGTTTGGAACCTTCTGGTGCACAAACATGTTCCATGTTTTCTGCTCCAGTCAACAGTCCTGGTGTCTAGTGGCATTCCCACCTTCCATCCCATAGCTTTTCTTTGTTTTGTGTTTTAAAAAACTCTTATTTTTTATAGTTTTTTTTTACTGTGGCACTCTGCCACTTTCTGTATAATCAAAATCTTTATTTGTCCAGGCAAACATCATTGAGCAGAGCTCATTTGCAAGATGGACCTGGTTATGATAAAATCTCAGACAAAATACAAAGATGAGGGATACATATCTAATGACAATGGAACAATTTGCTACATATAGGTCATAGCATACCAGACATCAGCCAATAGCATAGATCAAACAATGTTGCAGCAGTATCATCTGCAAGTGACAAATTGTGGATATCTCAAATTTAAGTGACAGTATGCTAATTTGGGTTAGGTGGGTAATGGTAGAGAAGGGACTAGGGTAGACCTAAAGTAAGAAACCAGGCGGTAGGGGAATGTATCATCATAAGGCATAGCCAGAATAAAACATAATTATTAATAGGCAGCTTAGATGGAGATAGGATAAGTAAATCAAC
Organism: Neoceratodus forsteri; assembly: GCA_016271365.2. Lineage (NCBI taxonomy): Eukaryota > Metazoa > Chordata > Ceratodontiformes > Ceratodontidae > Neoceratodus > Neoceratodus forsteri. The sequence goes on along the minus strand of CM028132.1, from coordinate 808,727,561 downwards.
AGAGGACAGTGAAAGTCCCTGGTGTTTAGTGGTACCCCGCACCATCCTTCATTGTTTTGTCTTGGCAAAAAACATTGATGATCCGTAGCATCCCGGACAGGCTGCAGCTGTTAAATAAGGAAAACCATCCTTCATTGTCTTTTTGTTTTAGTTTACCTGTAAAAAAAAAAAAGTGTCCATCGCCTATTGCTCCCCCACCCAGCCACCCAGTGTGCACGCACCACCTCCCCACCTGACGCCCCACAGTCTGCTACTTAACTATGGAGGTCCCAGGTTTGAGACCCACACCACCGATCGAAGACATATTTTGCTGCTGAAACCAGCAACTGCAACATTCCCATCAGGTGCTCCCACAAGAGAAGTACCTCGGATTTGGTGCCTTCAGGCCATTATCAGTTCAAAGCTATGCCCTTCAGCCTGACATCAGCTCCAAGGGTATTCACAATATGCCTTGCAGTAGTAGTGGCCTTTTAAGAAGGAAAAATATTTCCATGTTTCCATACCTGGACGACTGGCTCATTGTGGGTCAGTCCCAGACCAAATCAAGTCAGACCTTCAGGTGACTCAGCAGAATGCTCACTTCCTAAGTTCCTTCTCAATCTTCCCAAGTCAGTTCTCGAGCCTGTACAACTCCTCACCTTCAAAGGGGCAGAGTTGGATACAGTCAAAGCAAGAGCTTTTCTTCCCGGAAAGGGTAAGGGCTATTGTAGAGCTGGCTTCTGGTCTCTCGGGCAGCAAGGCACTTCCTTCAACTTCTGGCCACATGGCAGCTTCTACAGCAGTAGTCCAAGGGCCAGATTTCAGATGAGGGATATTCAGTTTCACCTGAGGGCCTTTTGATCTCAGAAGAAAGATTCTCTAACCAAACTAGTTTCAGTGACTCCAGACTCTGATCCAGGCTCTCCAATGGTGGCAGGATCAGGGCAACCTCAGGCAAGGAATCCCATTCGTCACTCAGTCTCACTCTGTGGTCCCAACCATGGATGCTTCTCTTTGGGGTGTGGAATCCATCTGGGGCTCTTACAGCCCAGGGACTGTGGTTCCCTCAGGAATCCCTTCTTCATATCAATCTCTTGGAACTCAGGCGGTCTTTCTGGCCCTGCAAGCTTCTCTCAGTCAGTGCAGAACAAGGTGGCTCAGGTAAGGACAGACAACACCACCACCATGTGGTACATCAGCAAGAGGAGGCACTCGGTCCATGGCCTTGTGCAAGGAAGCCATGAAATTGTGGTCCCTAGTTTATTCTCTGCAGACCTCTCTGATAGCAGTCCACCTTCAGGGAAGGATAATGTGCTGGCAGATGCATTAAGCAGGATCTCCCAGGGCCATCACAGATGGTCCCTGGACCCTCTGGTGTTGAAAGTGATTTTTCAAAGGGGGCACTCAGAGATAGATCTCTTTGCATCCCCAGGCAATCACCAACTTCCTCTGTTTTGTTGCAGACCCCAGTATTGGGCTCAGTCCCTCTGGATGCTCTGATTTTGAACTGGGAAGGAAATTTCTATATGCCTTCCCTCCCTTTCCTCTACTGTTCAAGGTTCTGGTCAAGGCAAGGTCAAAACCTTGCAAAGTGATTCTGATTGCTCCAAACTGGGCCAGGCAGCCTTGGTACCCCCTGTTGCTGTCCGTGGCAGTCCGTCTTCCCCTGTCTCTTCCCAGGAATTACAACCTGTTAACCTCCTCTCAGGGAGATTTGGTACCCAATCTTCGGTCGCTCAATCTCAAGGCATGGCTCTTGAAGAGTTAGGGTATGCAGATTTGCATCTGTCCCAAAGGGTTCTGGATATTCTCAAAGCCTCTCGAAAGCCTGCCACCAGAAAACTTACAACTCAAATGGAAAGATTCAGCATTTGGTGTTCCAAGAAGCATATATCCTAGACACTGCTGAATTGTCTACAGTTCTGGATTATATGGTTCATCTTAATAGCCTAGGCCTCAGACCAGCTACTCTCAAAGTACATTTGCTGTTTCTGCTTTTCTGCCAGCGGAAAGCCTTCCTCACTGTCATCTCACCCTGTATTCTGTACATTTTTCAAGGGATTGCTTCATATCAATCCCCTTTAAGGATCCTACCCCTGCTTGGAATCTTTATGTTTGCATTGCTCAGTTTATGCAACCCCTTTTGAGCATTTGTCTTCAGCAGAGCTTAAGTACTTGACTTGGAAAACTGTGTTCCTGGTAGCTATTACCTCTACTTGAGCATATCAGTGGTGCAAGCCGTGTCAGTGGAGCCTGATTTTATCTCATTCCATAGAGATAAGGTGGTCATTAGAACTAATAGGAGGTTTTACCTAAAGTGGTTTCAGATTTTCATCTGAACAATCTATTCTCTCCCTGTGTTCTTCACTGATCATTCTTCTTCAGGAGAAAGAAGTTTACACAGTTTGAGTGTTGAAAGTGCCCTTAGTTACTACATTGAGCATACTAAGGCTCACAGGGTAGACTCCTTCAGTTGTTTCTCACTTATGGGGAAGTATGTGAGGGCAAACCTGCCACTAAGAGAACTATTGCCAGGTGGATTGTCTCTTGTATTCAATTCTGCTATGAGTAGCTAGGCAAAATACCTCCCTCAGGCCTGAGGGCTCATTCGACAAGAGGTACAGCTGCTTCCCTGGCTGCGGCCAGGGATATTCCTTTGCTAGAGATATGTAAAGCAGCCACCTGGAAAACAGTCCATACATTTACAAGCATTACTCCCTGGACATCCAGGCTGGAGTGATGCTCGGTTTGATACAAGCAGTATTGCAGAGCCTATTCCCAAGGTAAGTTCGATTTCCTACTCCATGGAGGTACTGCTTGGTAGTCTGCAATAGTCAGAATACAGCAGACTTTCATGTTATTTGAAGAAAAATTACTCACCTTAGTAATTATGTTTCTTCTAATGGAGTCTTGTTGTATTCTGACCTCCCTCCTCCCTACCTCCCTCTCAGAACTTGTTTTTGGAAGTAGTATGCAGATAGTGTTGCACCCTAGGGGTGCATTTGGGTACTTCCTCCTTTTGCAGCAGACAGAGGTTTGAACTGAGCTCTAACTCAGCGTTCTATGCTCTGCAGAGAAAATTAACCTCTACTCTCGGGGCAGTTTGAGTGCTGGGGCTAGCTGCAATAGTCAGAATACAGCAAGACTCCATTAGAAGAAACATAATTACTAAGGTGAGTAATTTTTTCTTCCTCCCCAACTCATGTGGCACACTGAGGCCCACCCCAATGTTCCCAAAAGTTTTTTAACCTGTAAATAAAAACGCCCCTTGTAGTCTCCCCAGTCCCCCATCCCACACGTTTGCATTCTTCAAAGCCAACGGCAAACTGAAGAATCAAAGGTAAGCGCAGTATAATGACAATCAGTGGGGTTTCAATTTATGTTGATATCTTGGCCAGTTTGAGAATTTTGGCCCAAAATTTTCAACATGGGTTTCTTGGGACCCACCTTGGAACACTGTCACTGTCATTTTGTTACTCTGTCCCCAAAGATGATTTCACGGTTGCTGTGTGGAATCACCATTCAGGACCGATTAATGAAACAACAGTGCCACTGTTGATGAGGTGGGTCCCAAAATCCAAAGTTACAAATTTGGTGAAAAATTCCAGAAAATTGTTATGAGCATGCATTGTGCAGTTTCTATGCACACTCGAACTTCACCATTTTTAACATTTCACTCCAGATTTTCAATATTGCCATTATTTTATACCTCCTTATGAACAGTACAGCTGTCATTTTCACATTCTGCCTGAAATGTGTTTTGCACCTATGTCATAGAATGCGCGATCGCTGTCGAAATCAACTTTTAGGATGGACTAATGAAATCACAGTGTCACAGTTCATGAGGTGGGGTTCAAAAAGGCCATGTTTAAAATTTGGTAAAATACCTAAACACACCGAGTTACACGTGTGGTCGTTGAAATTTTGCTATGCATGTAACTTTGGCAAATTTTATATTTTCTTTCCAAATATTCAGCGGTACCAGTTTTTCATACCACCTCTTGAACAGTATAGCTGCCATTTTTCACATCCTGCCTGAAATGTGTTTTCGCACCTGTGGCACTGAATGGCGAGTTGCACAAAATCATAGTGCCACTGTTCATGAGGTGGGGTCCCAAAAGCCCATGTTGAAAATTTGGGTGAAAATACCAACAAACACCAGGCGTTAGGGTTTCCAACTGTAACACCCCATCGCCTCACTCTTTGGAGACTGACAGGCATCGGGGTGTGACTTGGGATCATTGACCGTAATGCTCACACCATTCCACCCACCCCTGCAGCCAGTGACAGGCATCGAGGTGTGTCTTGGGGTCTTGACTAACATTCACCCCATTCTTCTATACTGCACCCATCTCAACTTATTTCCTTATGGAATGGGGTGAGCATAAGGACCAAAGGCACCAAGGCACATCGTGACACCTGTTGGTGTCTGCAGGGTGGGTTGAGTGAGGTGGAATGGCATGAGCATTACGTCGACCCAAAGGCACACCCCAATGCCTGTCAGTCTCTGCAGGGTGAGGTGGGGGTTGGCGTTGAGGTTGAAACCCTAATGCCAAAAGTAAGGAAACAAATCAGGGAGGGGTGGTGGATGTCAGCTACTTTGATTTCAGTAAAGCCTTGACACCAACTAACATAGAAGGCTGATTAACAAGATGGGTAGTCTGGCCACTGGGCACAAGCTGATAAACTGGGTTGGGTACTGGCTGACAGACAGGAGGCAGAGGGTGGTGGTAATGGGATCCAATCTGGGAGAGGGTGGTGACCAGCTGGGTACTAGGGATCAGTCCTGGGACCAGTCCTGTTCAATGTCTTCATTACAGGCATGCGGAAGGACTAGAAGGAAAGGTCTGTCTGCCTATTTGCAGATGACACCAACATCTGTAACAGATGTTCAATGCAAAGAAGCGTAAATAATGCACCAGGGAAGAAACCTGGGTAGAGTTACAGGATGGGGAGGGGTGCTGACATCACCAAGAAGAAAGGGACCCAGAGTTAGTTCTGATGGCCTAAAGGTGTCAAAACAGAGCACAAATGTTGCAAGGAGGGCCAGTGGCATGCTGGGGTGCATAGGCAGAGGTATCACTAGCAGAAGGTGTGAGGTGGTGATGTCATTGTATAATGCACTAATGAGGCCTCACCTACAGTGCTGTGGAGACTGCAACTGCGCAAGGTCATTGTCAGGGTGGAGGCAGTCCACAGAAAGGCAACAAAATGGTAAATGGCTTGCAACACAGAACATATCAGGAGAGATTAAAGGACCTCAATATGTACTCACTGGAGGAAAGGAGGGGGCGGGGAACATGATAGACACGTTCAAATACCTCAAGGGCATAAACAAGGTGCAGGGGCGGACATCTTGCAATCTATCAGACATTTGACATTGACAAATACTTGTTTGGAATTTATGGGTGTTGTTGGGGTATTAAGTATATAGTATGTTAAATGTATATATAAAAGAAAAGAATAAGTTGCTTTTGGATAGTCTGCAGTCTGGTAATTGGGATTTGGTATTTTTATCTACCAATTTGTGATAGATGACTTACTTCAAGTCTTGCAGATTCATACTTTTAATGTCTTGTTTTGAAAACAAGTGCATTATCTGAATTTATGTCAGTTATGAATTTATATTGGAATAACATGAGCACTTTATAGTTTGTACCGTTCCATTTTGAACAGCACTACAGGGATTTTGCTACCACCTTTAAAGTAGTTATTCCTATATGTATTTAAATGGGCACTATGAGTCATGAGTATTCATCACTGTTCATAAACAAGATGTAAAACTGCAATGCCCCCTGATGAAGCCTTGGTGAAGGCAAATGTGCATGGGGCGTAGTTTCACCCTACGTGCTGTTAAACTTGGCATGGCTACCACGTTTATGTGCATCTGTTTTCTTTGTGGGACTATGATACTCCTTTCTTCCATTGTTTGTAAAGCTCTTTTAGATAATGTGTATGAAGTGTACTGTAAATGTAAATTCATTTGTAAATCCAAGAATAAAGGTTTTGAACTCCAAAATGTGATGCATTTCAAAGGACTTAAAACATTACTACAAGAACAAAAGTGTCTAGCAGCAGTTGTATACTTTTCTCTTTTGAAAATGTGGCCCAAATGTCTTACTTTTCCGATTTTAAGATTTCGGATAAAAACTTACCAACCTGGGCAGTTGGAGAGGGTGGTAAACTGGATACCAAACTGATTGATAGATAGGAGGCAGAGGTGATGGTAAATGGCAGGCACTCAAGGGATGGCAGAATAACCAGTGGAGTACCACAGGGATCAGTACTTGGTCCTGTCCTCTTCAGTGTCTTCATAAGTGACTTTGCTTAGGAGCTGGATAGGAAGGTGTGTCTCCTTGTGGATGACACAAAAATCTGCAGGAGAGTGTACAGCCTGGAAGGGTGGAGAAAATACAAACTGATCTGGGAAACTTGAGTGGTCTAGGGTGTGGCAACTGGGTTTCAGTGCCAAAAGTGCAAAATTATGCACCTGGGAGGGAAACCAGGGGCTGTGTATAAGATGGGAGGAAGTACTTAGCCACCAAGCAAGAGAGGGACCTTGAGGTAATCATATTTGATGATCTCAAGGTGACCAGACAATACAACAAGGCAGTAAGAAAAGCTAGCTGGATGCTGGGTTGCAAAGGGATGAAGAGGGATTTCTAGCAGGAGAAGGGTGGTAGTGTTGCCTCAGTATCACTGCTAGTGAGACACCACCTAGAGCACTATGTCCGGTTCCGGTGACTGCAGCTCTGCAGAAAAATTGATGGGGTGGAAGCAGTTCAGTGGCGGGCTACCCAAATGGTTTGGGGATTGCACAAGAAACCATACATGAAGAGACTATGGGAGCTCAACTTGTCTCACTGGAGGAAGGAGAGTGAGAGGGACATGATTGAGGCATATACATCCCCTCACGGGTGAACAAGATGCAAGAGGATAGTCTCTTTCAGTTAAGGAGTAGTAACAAAGCATGGAGCATGCAGTGAAGCTTGGGGAGAGAGTTTTATTTATTTTTATTTAGTTTTGTTGACGGGTAAGTGCACTAGACAAATTCTGCTTATTTTCAGAGCTTGACCGGGGAGGATACTGATGAATGCCAACTGACCTTGAACCAGATTAAGCTGTTGGTATTTTTAGTGAATCAGTGAAATTTGGCCAGGACACCAGGAAATTCCCCAACTCTCTAATATTGGACAGCCATGATCGTGTTTTAAGTGTGGCTCCCAGGCCCATCTCAGCTCTGTGTGCGACACAGCCAGGTGCAGCCACTATTTGGAGTTTGGTCATAATTCTGCTAAGTGCTTAAATTTAAATGCAACCTATGTGAGTGTACGGTCCTGTGGAAGTCCATAGGCCTCCCATAATAAGGAAGACTGTCCATTACATGAGGGGATCATAAATATGGCCCAACAACAGCAGGCCAGAAGAGTTGTGGAGCAAAGCCTGAGAGCAGGGATGGTTTCATTGCAAAGGATCCCTCCCTGTAGCACAAGAGCCCCTCGGACCTATGGCATCTGTATCCTCTCAGGAAGAGGTTGCTATAGCAGAGGAATCCAGGACCTAGATGCCCCCTCCCCTCTAGAAGAGACAGAAAGGTCACCCATGTGGATATACTACCCCCCTTGACAGAGAAACCTTTTAAAACTGTGCAGCAGAAGAAATGCTTAGGCTTGGTAAAGTAGTTTCCAAGAAGGTAGGAAGTACTGATATAAAACAAGACCCCCTCAGGGGCCTGGAAATCAGGCAATAAGTTTGCAGCCCTCTCTTGGAAGATACAGATAGGGATTCTGAGGGAGAAGGTACAGACACCTCCTCAATTATGTCAAACACAGATACGGAGGAAGGGAGGGGAGACTCCATCATGGAAGCATACCAGGCAGAGAAGATGTTCTAGAACTCAGTAATATTATTCTTTGGTTTTGTTGCCCCATAACTCTACCCGTGAACAATCTATCAGTTACCGCTCTTAACATTAACAGTATTAAGGGAAAGAAACTAGAAAACTAGAAGGAGCTCTGTGCACCCTGCAAAAGGGCCAGTGACATTACATGCATTCTAGATACCCATTTGAAAACAAACTGTGAACTCAGAGTTGGCCTCTAAAGCTTGGTCTTTGGGACCATCCTTTTGGCCCACTGGGTTGGACACCTCGATGAGATTGGTATTCTTTTTCCAACCCCTGCTGCAGATCTCCAGACTGATTGATATTCACCCCAGAAGGGCCTTGTCACTAGATATCACATACCTTTCAGAAAGGTTTCGTTTAATAGTCATATATGCCCTCAGACTAAAGCCTAAGTTCTGCATTATTCCGGAAATTCAGCCTTCTCTTCACTCCTCTAGGCTAGTAATCTGGTTAGGTGATTTTAATTGTGGCCTCCGGCATTTGATAGGGATTGCAAACCACAAATCTATTTTGTGATTCTGAGGCTCTACAGCAGATTATATTCACTGCAGGCCTTAAGGATGCCTATTGAGTATTCATGCCTCTGGAGGATTCACATACTTCAGGGGAACTATCAGGACTAGGATAGATTTTATACTCCTGTCCTCAGTCTTGAACATTTTGGACATAGTAACACAAGCCAGTGAATTTTCAGATCATGTTGCCATAAAAGCTAGACTCTCATGGAAAGGTGTACCGCATTGTAGGAAAAACAAGTGGAGACTAAAATAGTCTATTCTGAAAGACCCCAAGATCCAGCACATGTAGCAAAGGGGAGTGGTCTGGAGACTCTCGGTAATTGAATGCTATGATGATATCTCAGAATGGTGGGAGGACTCAAAAATATCGTGGAGGCCCGTTTCAAAGAAAAACATACTTCGATTCAATAGTGAATATCCCAGTACCTACACCTAAGACAGCAACTGCAGCATCTAATATCCCAGGCATAGACATCTACATTTGATTACAGTGAACAGATTAATATTATAAAAAAACAAATGATGGATATTCAGTATAAAAAATTATTATGGAACTGGTCTCCCCAACAGGAAGTAAAGGTTGCCTAAGCCACAGGAATTTTGAAAATAGTTGAAACCCCCGGTGACCAGGCTATATGGGGAAATACCTTCAGGCCCAGATACCACAGTTACCTGAAATCTTTGAATTTACCTCAGGTTACTGGACCCAGATGTACAAGAATTAAGTCAAGAAGTAACAGAAGCAGAAGTTCTTAAAACCGTTGGGCAGCTAAAAGTGGTTCTGCACCTGTCTCTGATGGTCTGGGGAGGATTCTATAAACATTTTAGCAGTGATCTGGCTCCTGTACCTACAATTTTATTTAATCACATGCTAGGTAACTCTAAATTAGTCCCTCTATGCAGGAAGCACCTTAGTATTCATTCATAAAAAGGTTCAAATACTGATATTAATAATTGGAGACCCCTCAGCATTCTAAACACAGACCTTAAACTACTAGCCAAAATTCTTTTAGCTAGACTGTCCAAAGTATCCACATATTTAATTAGTCCAGAGCAAACATGTGCAGTCCCAGAGAGACAACAATGCGATAATTTAATAATTTTGAGATAACTTTTTTTAGAGGAGTAAAATGAAGAGAATGGATGGGGTAGTGGTGTTGACCAGGAAAATGCATTTGATAAATTAACACATGAATACCTGTTTTCTACATTGTTAGCCTTTGGGATCCCTGATAAGTTTGTGGATTAGTTAAAAAAATGCATCAATATGCAGTGCTCATCCCAAACATTAATGGATGGTATGAGAAATAAATTAAAGTACATAGAAGTCTGACAGGGATGTCCCAAAAGTCTCTCTTGTACGCCTTCAGAATTGACATACTTATCAGGGCGATATGTCAGGCCCAGGAAGTAAAAGGTATTACGTTAAAAGTTGACATTCCACTGGTTAAAATTCTTGCTTATGCAGACGATCTGGTACTCACTATTGCCCTAGACACCGACCAATATGCTCTGTTAGAAGTCCTACATAATTATTTAGCATATCAAGATCCAGCATCAATTTTGAGAAAAAGTCGGGGATACCTTTAGGGGCTACACCATTGCCAGCATCAGGTAAAGTTGGAGGTATCATAATCTACAAGAACCAATTACAATACTAGGTTTAGAATTTAGGATAAGGAATACCCAGACTCGAAATTGGGAGAAAAGGATTAATCGAGCCAGTAGTCTAATTCTTGGATTGGAGAGGTAAATAGTTGACTAAGAAGAAAAGGGTAGTTTTAATTAAGACTTTGTTGATCCCTATTTTTTTACTTGAGCGAATTTATCTCCCCCTCCCCAAGGAAATATTAACTAGGCTATACAGTGTCTTCTTCCAGGCCTTTTGGGGTTCTCACTTGAACCCCATAAAGTATATATATATATATATATATATATATATATATATATATACACACACAGTATATATATATATATATATATCTATATACCATCCTATTACAGAAGGAGAGTAAACATGATAAACCCAGTGGTGTTTTTCATGAGTATTTTCATGTGTTACAATATTGAGCTTGCTTTAAAACCTGAGTCAAAGCATGGAAACCATTAATTAATCGAAGGTTTCTTCCAGTATCCCGCCTGGGAGCAAAACAGACCTAGAATGTTGGGAAGAGATAATATCCTACCTCAGTATGGCCCAGAGAGTCTAAAATGGCAATAAAATGGAGATTGGGCCCACATAATTTGCTGACCCTTGATTGAAAATCCTTATACAACTCTATACTACAGATAGAATGCCAATCCCCAGTAGAATGTCCTCTGTGCACTGGAGAGCAGAGAAGTAGGGTGTAAGCAGTTAGCTAATCCAAGAATTCCCCATTTGCATGAGACTGCCTGTGGTTAAAATTCGTCAGGTTTAGTGTCCTGGGAATAATAAACACAAGCAAATAACTGACAGATATTGCCCCAGGGACTCCTGCACACAGATTATAGAAACTCAGGAGCATTTGTTCTTAGACTGTGCTTATGTGAAGCAATTTTGGCCACTAGTGGCACAAGATTGGGAGGAACAGTTATTTACAATTGTCCTACACAGAAATCATCTATGGTACACACATGGGGCTTCAGGGAGATACCACTCGGACACCGTATATTTGGTACTAACTATAATAAGATGACATATATAGCAAGCATGTTTCAAAAATTGCCCGACTGTCCAAAGTTTTAAAGGAGCTTTGAAAACCTATCTTTTAGTAAAAGCTTATAATGATTTTGAATATTTTAATGTTTTAATTATTTATTGTTTTATGTTATATCATCTTGGTTTAAGAAAACCTTATATAAATAAAGAGTGATTTGATTTGATGTTGTATTTGGGTTTTACAGCAAAATTGGTTTCACAGACAGAGGTTTTAGCTAATATCAAAAAGCATTATGCAAGCTAATATAGTATGATATGGAGCAGTTTCTCCAGAAAAGGGGTCATATTTATGAGTTAATTGTGAAAAATGGATAAACTAATTTAGTATGAACAATAAGAAAATGTATGTATATATCTCTATGTGGTTGTTGGAGGAACTGTAATATTATATAGGCTGATTACAGTTTTGTGTTGTAATTAAGTCCAACTTCTCTAATAAAATTCCCTACTCTTTTCAAGAAGTGCCATAGGATCTTTAACATCCACCTGAACTACCACCAGAACAGGCAGATGGGACCTCGGTTTAACGTCCATCACATCTGAAGCGGCACCTCAGGAGTGCAGCAGCCCTCTCATGCTGCACTACAGTGTCAGTATTGGGATTTTACCAAGTGCTAGGTGTGGGACAGAACCCGCAGCCTTCTGATCTCCCGGCTCAGAGACAAGTGTGCTACCTGCTGAGCCACTGACACTGCTTAGTTTAAGAGGGTTGTGATGAAATGCTTCTTCACAGAAAAGGTGGTGGATGTCTGGAACAGCCTGCTAGAAGAGGTAGTTGGGGCGAAGACAGTGGGGAGCTTCAAGCATGCATGGGATAGGCACCTGGGCATAATAGGTAGTGACCATATAGCCCAGGGTGTACAAACAGGCAGGGAAAATGGGCAGACTAGGTAGACCTTACCAGTACTTTTCCACCAACAAATTATGTGTTTCTGTGTTTTTGTGTGCTTTTTAAATGGCTTCTAGATCGTGAGTTGGTTCAGGAACTGGATGCTAAATTGAAGGAAGATCAAATCAGCAGGACCAAAGGCTCTTTACTTTGCTGCATTGTTTCTCTGGCATCTTGTGCGACATGATAAAGCCCGGAATATGTTGACAGAATGATCAAAGTTTCTAATGGTGCTAAAGAGGTAATTTAAGTATGTTGCATTAAGATCTGTATTTGATAGCAATTAAAAATGTTTCAACTCTATATATGCTGCAATTCATCTACTTTTTGCATACTAAATGCCCTTTAATGTTACTTATACTAAAGCAAGTAGGCTTATTGGGATCATAAGAGTATGAGTCTGACTGAAGCAGAAATAGGACTCATGGACTACTTTTGTGTGTGCCTTTGCCTAACCTTACATACTCAAGCATATTCCCACAGAGCTCTCTTATAAGAAGGACTTGTATGCAATCTTTGGGTGGAATGCTGCAACTGAAACTACTTGGATCGGGATCGGAGCCGAGACTGCCATCAGGTGACCTGGAGGCTGGAGCCAGTACTGCTGTCTACCTTCATCCCATGCCAACACTCCCTGCTATCTGTACCAGTTAGAGATTGTCAGGGAGCTGAGCATGGCTGGGACACACTGCATAGGCTGCTGTCACTCCGTCCCCCCAGCAGCAGAAACAAACAGAGACCACCAACACCAGGAATAAACACAGGATTCCATGGAAACAGAAAATGATGGCAGAAAAACTCAGTATCCAGCCACTTACTCTGTCTTGCCTTCGCCACTTCTGTGTATTTTCTCCATTTTTCCTTTTTGCAGCCAGAACTAATTGCTCCCCTCCCCCATCTCCTCTTCTGGCCGGAGTGTCCATACATAGTATAGCATGAGATACCGTATTAATATACTGACTCTAGCAGAACCACCCAATTACCGTGTCAGCATTACATTTCCCCCAAATTCTTCTCCTTCCACTGTGTTCTTGCCTCCTCCCTGGACCACCACGACAGTCATCACTCTACCCATACATGTTTACCGTTACTTGTATCTGCATTGCTGATGTTTCTCTTCTTATCTAACCCTTGCATGGTGTTACTTGTATCATCTGTAATTTGCTTATATGTAATTTTTATCCTGGGGCTCTGCCCACATTGTAAAATGATCAATTTTGTGTAGATTGCTTAACTTTGTATACATATGCCAACCAGGTCCACCTTGCAGATGAGCTTTGCTCAACGGTGACCGACTGGATAAATAAAGACTTTGATTGACTGATTGATTGATTAATGTAACAGGGAAGGAGCTAAGAAAGAAAGAGCAGAACATTTGAACATGGAGTAAATCAAGGAGTTAGACTTTTGGAAATGGGGATGGATACAACACAGAGCAGCTAAAACAGAAACAGACATGTCTGGCAGATAAAGAACCATGGGTCCATCCATCCATCAGCCCATAAAGAGTTTGTTACCTATCACCTCACCTAGTGTCTCAAAGGGTTTTTCTAACTCGAACCTTCCCTGTCTTCATCCTAACCCCACCACTACCCTAGCTCTTCCTCCTGGAATTATCAGCCCTTAAACCAGTCCCAGCCATGTTTGAACCCATTTATAGTCCCTGCTGCCAACACTTCTGCTAGTAATCTGTTCACTTGCCCCATCACCCTGTCAGTGAAGTAGAACTTCCTCATGTCCCTCCTGAGGTTTCCACCAACTAGCCTTTCATGACTGCATTACTGTTCCGTTGAATAGGTCTCCACATTTCACTCTATTAATTCCCCTCAGGAACTTGTATGTCTGTGTCATGTCACCCTCTCCCTTCTGTCTTCCAACCTGTACATGTTAAGGGCCCCAATTCATTACTCATAGGTACTGCCTTTTGGCTCTGGATCATCTTGGTGAGCCTGAAGCTACACAGGCTCTAACTTATTCCTGTCCTTTCTTGGGTGTGGACTCCAGAACTGGGCACAGTACTTCAGGTGTAGCCTCACTTACTAGAACTTATGACATGTATGGGAGTAACATCGCCTCCTTCCTCCTAATCATATCCTTCCCAGAGCATTCCAGCATCCTTGTTACCTTGCTGTATTGCACTGGCTGGATTGTTTAATGAGTCACTAATGACTCCCATGTTCCAAAGATGTGGCCAACCCTATGCACTCCATCCAGTACTCTTTCCTGTGTGCATCACTTTGCACATTTGGCATTGAATTGCAACTGCCATATTTAGGGCCACCTCTTCACCTCCCCAGATCCTCTATAACTCTCTCACTCCCTACTCACCGCTCACCTTGCCACATAGTTTTTTTGTCATCCACAGAGGACCCATCTTGTCCTGGATGCCCTCCTGTGTCACTAATGTACATATTGAACAGGATTAGTCCCAGGACTTATTTATTTATTTGAATTTTGGTAACTGGATAAGCCCACTGAGACCATGCAGTCCCTTTTTCCAGGGTGACCGAGGAGGGTACATAGGATAAAATAGTATACAACATACATAGACAAGAGCTATACAAAATCACAGTTAACATAAAAACAATTGTCTCAAGGTAGTCAAATTAACAGGGCTGAGAGTACAACTAGAGAGTCACAGTAAAATATATGGTCTACAGCAGTGTTCCGCTACAACAATTCAATTATCACAAATGGTTATGGAGGATAAGAGAACTGAGCTTTAAGTTGTAGGATCAGGATAGGAACAGGGAGCCTGTGTGAATGGGGAGGCAAGTACAGGCAATAGAAACCGCAAAGGTGATTTTGCTGGGTAAGTTTGAAGCGAGGAAGGTAGATCAGGAGAGGATAGATGGAGGGAAGGAGTTCCAAGCCAAAGGGCAGTATAAGCAAAGGATCTTCTGCCTGCTGACAGATGTGTCTTGTGTAAGTCTAGAAGTGGAAGAGAGGTAGAGCAGAGGGACCGCCTGGCCTGTTTTCGTACTATGATGTCGGATAGGCTTGGTGGAATGTGGAAATATGTGAGCTTAAAGGTAAGACAAAATGAGGTGTACTGGAATTTGTGTTCGAATTGTAGCCAGTCCAGATATAGGTACAGAGCAATAGTGTTGGCGAGGGTTGCTCCAAGTGCAAAGCACTCAGTATTATGATAAAGTTGTTTCAGTTGGTTTGTTAGAGAGGCCTTGATTGATAGGAATAAGTGGAGCCCCGAAGATAGCTGTGGTGGCAGTGTAGCAGTAACGATTTTAAGGCGGGCACTGTAGATGGCAAGGAAGAAGCCAGTATAGCAGTATGATCTTTGGTGTGTTGTTTTGCGGTTTTGTGGGTGTGGCCTCAAGGAGAGGTTAGGATCAAGCAAGATGCCCAGGTATTTAAAGGAGTGCACAGTTTCAAGGTGTTCCCCATTAATTGAGCGGATGTAGACTAGAGGGTTGAGGCAGCTTAAAGGAGGGTGGATGGAAAAGCATAGCTTTAGTTTTTTCATGTTTAGTAGTAGGTTATTTTCAAAGAACCATGCCTCTAATTGGCGGAAATGGATTCCAGGTGCTGATTGAGCCATTGTGTATCATCTGAGGAACGGTATAAAATGACGCCCACGTAGCTGAATGGACGCCCCACTGCAGAAGTTTCGTTAGCTCGTTATAAATAACGAGAAGAGTAGGGCCCAGGATGAATCCCTTTGGGACTCCATGAGTAAGTTGTCTGAATGGGGATTGACAATTGCCCATTTGACACTTTGACCGAATTAGTAGTCACAGAGCCAGGATATGAATGGCTGATCAAGACCCAAGGAATCTAGCTTTAACAGCAGGCATGGTTCACCAGGTCGAAAGCCTTGGTGAGGTTGACGAAAACGCCCCCATTGCTAGTGCTCGGTCAAGGCATGATAAATGTCAGAGGTGACTTTGATATGCAGAGAGTACTGTGATTTTTGTGAAACCATGCTGGCAGGGTGACAGTAGTTGGTGGTGTTCAAGGTATCTTGCAGTTGATTGTATGGGATTCTTTCTTGAACCTTGGCAAGGTGGCAGATAATTGAGATCGGCCTGTAGTTTTCTTTTTTTTTTTTAATTTAGTCTTTTATTTAATTTATAAATGCAACAATTTTACAGGCAGCAATACATCACTTATTAATACCAGTTGATAACATCACAATACATTACATGTATACTTGTAGCAGTCATATTAGGGAAAGTAAATTAACTTCTTATTACTTCAATCTCCAGAGAATTATAATTACTAATTTTAAGTTCAGTCTGTGATCCATTCAGACCAATCAGGCATAGCACGTGAGCTCCCCATCCCACCAGATTTTATTCCTATTAAAATTCAAGGAGCATCACAGATCATATCCGTTTATATCTTTCAGTGCTAAAGAAGAGCAAAATTACATGTTCAGTACATAGCTTAAGGTACAAAATCATCATAATGATTTAGTTGGTATAATATCCACTTTTGCTATTGTACATCAAATTTTGAACTTTGTCCATCATCTTGGCGAGAGTCACTCAAGGGCCTATATCTCCCTGGACAAAACAATCCAGACTTTTTAGTGGGTATTTTATTTGTAAACCACAGTCTAGTGATAATTTTGTGGGCTGCTGTTATAAATTTAAAATTTGTTTCAGCAAGTTTTGTCAATTCATAGACCTTTTGGTTTAATAAAAGTCAATATAAATGTGGGAGTGAATAAATCAGTGACGTCATAAATTGCACTCAGCTCCTCGAGATCTCCTTCCAAAACCTGGATAGCTTAGGACATGGCTCTGATTTGCTCTTATGATCCCCACATTCTCTCCAACACTGTCCTCCCTAATTCTCCCATACTAGCCAGCAAGGCTGGTGTGTGAAGAAACGAACGGAGTTTCACATGTATTCATGCCAGTATGGTGAGAGAAAGATTTTATAGTTGGTAAAGCAGTGTCATTCCAGTCCTGCTCACTGATTGATACCTGTAGTTCTTGTTCCCATCTAAACCTGACTGAGTTGGTCAAGTCTCCTGTCTTTCATTTAAGGCCTTATATCTTGCTAATCAGGTGATCCAAGGTTGTTCCTCTGATGTGAGCTTGTAACAGTTGTATTATTTGGGTAGGGTTTTCACTTGGGGCGCGATTGACCGTTCATATGGCTGAAGGTATGATTTAAGATGTAAATAAGAAATAAAATATTTATGGGGCAAGTGATGTTCCTTCTGAAGGGAGACAAAGGAAGGAGACCTGTTCTGCCCACTAACTGGAAAATGAATAAAATGCCATATCTCTGCCATTGAACTACATAGGGGCCTGAGGGACCTGCTGTCAAATTTGCATTATACTTCAGTGTTCCCAAGAACAATTTTTCAGGGAATGTAAAATAATCATTACTGACCTTAAGCCATATTTGTAAGGATTCCCTGGTGAACTTCAGATAATTCATTATCCCTTGGCACTGGGGGTCCCAAAAGGAGTTCCTGAGTGTTGTATAGGTCTCCCATGTTATTTCTAATTGTTTCCGTGCATCATACGGTTTATTTAGTCAGTGTAGGACTACCCTTAACTGTGCTGCCATCGTGATACTTTTTGAGGTCAGGGAGGTTAAGCCACCTCTCTCTGGCCAGTTGCAGACAGAATATCTAATTCTGGGATGCTTTCCACCAAATAAAGCGGATATCATTCTGTCCCACCCTGGAAATATGTTTTAGCTGGGGTGAAGAGTGTCTGAAGGAAGAACAATATGCGGGAAATACATTCTGCTTAATTGTATCTATCCTATTCAAAAAGCTTAGGGAGACGGGACCAACGAGAGAGATCTTCCCGATCAATTTTACGGTTAAAGGTTTGAGATTTGACAGCTCTGCATGAATGGGGTTCTTGTTATCTTTTACCCCAAGTATCTCATCTCTTGTCTGTGCCACTTAAAGGGAAGTCTTTTTGAAGTGGGAGGGAGGGAGGGAGGTAATTGTATGTCAATACTGGATTTTGATTTGTTAATTTTATATCCTGCTAGCTTATCAAATGTTTGTAGCTGTTTCCATACCTCTGGGATGGATTGTTTAGGTTCGGTAAGAGCCAGCAGAATATCGTCATAAATAGTGATATCTTGTGCGGGCGACCTCTAATGGAAGGCCTCTATGTCCCGAGAAGATCTGATGGCAATGGCCAGGGGTTAGAGATATAGAGCAAACAACATTGGGCATCCTAGCTGGTGCCCCTAGAGAGTAGGAATGTATCTGAAAGTGCCCCATCCACCTTAACATTTGTTTTAGGAGGCATAAATATTTTGTAATTGTTTTATAAGTTGTTCCAGGAATCCAGAGTGCTCCAGAGTCTGCCATAAAAAGACCAACTGACCCGTCGAATGCCTTTTCAACATCTAACCCCCAGAAGCACTAAAGGGTTTGTCTTCTATGGCATAATCTACTAAGAAATGTGCTCGTCTTATGGCATCGTGGGCCTGTCGCCCTTAATAAAGCCCACTTGATCAGGGTCAATAATAGCTGGTAATAAATGGTTATTCTAGAGGCCATGGCTGACATGAACTATTTTGTAATCATAATTTAGCATTGAAATGGGGAAAATGAGGTGGGGTGTTTAACATCTTTATTGGGTTTAAGTATGGCTGATATGGTGGCATATTGCCATGTGGGTGGGGTGGGGTTCTCCTTCTGGGCGCATGCAAGGCCAGGAGTAATATATGTAGTAGCAGCTTTGAATTTTTATAAAATTCAAAGGATACCCATCTGGACCTGGCGCCTTCAGGGTCTGAGCTTTTTAGAACTTGGAATAGTTCTCCTCTTTGATTAGGCGCCAGCAAGCTTCAGCCTGTAGTGGGCTGATTTGTGGAATTTTAAACTCTGTAAATATGATTTGATATTGTCTAGGGAATTTCCTCTTCTTTAGTTTACAACTCGTGGTAAAACCGCTGTAGAATAAGTTTAATTTCCTGGGTTTTTTTGCTAATCTCCTGTGGAGGCCTTAGGTCCCCCTCATGATGTCTTAACTTTAGATAAAATCGTTTTTGTTGTACTCGATTGGTCTACTGTTTTTGTAGATTTTGTTTTATAATTCTTAATCGTGTCATATATTAGGGTCCTATTGCTCTGCTCAATGCTGTAAATGTAATGGCTCCTCCTGCAGGTTTTTTCCTCTGCCGCTTTTGAAGACAGAAATTGTATAATCTCTCCTCTTAATACTACTTTTAAAGTATCCCACAGAACCGTGAGGGCAACTGCATGTTGTGTGTTTTCTTGTTTAATTCTGGGTACAGCCTCCTGGACCAATTCAAGGAACTTTGGGTCCCTAAGATGGGCAAGGTTGAGGCGCCAATTTGTTTGCTTATATTGCACCCCTAAGTCCACCCTGAGATATAAGGGAGCATGATCTGATGAGAAGGTGATCCCATGCCA
This sequence comes from Neoceratodus forsteri, assembly GCA_016271365.2. Lineage (NCBI taxonomy): Eukaryota > Metazoa > Chordata > Ceratodontiformes > Ceratodontidae > Neoceratodus > Neoceratodus forsteri. The sequence goes on along the minus strand of CM028132.1, from coordinate 808,708,184 downwards.
TACATCACAAATGGAATCTAAATGCTCGACCGTGGTTATAAAGTAGTCCAGTCGACTCCACTGCCCACGCAAGGGCCCAGTGGGTGTATTCTTTGTCTTAGGAAAAATGTCTCCAGGTGTCCACCAAGCCCAGAGAAGTGATGGTTTGTTTGTGTATTTTGGAGAGCATTAGATCTATGGGCCAGAGGGGTATTAGCATCCAAAGAGGGTTTAAAGTGATATTCAAGTCTCCCCAGCAGCAATTGCCCTTCCATGAGGGACATTAAATCCATAAAGAATTTTACTGCTAAGGGCTTCCTGACCCAGGAGGGAACTAGATGCCAGGGTAATGGGTCTTGAGTACAGCTTGCCCGTCTCTATGGCATAGTGACCCTCCGGGTCACTAATCTCATTGTTTTCAAAGGGCACCTCTTGGGAGAGTAGAATCATCACCCTCTCCTTTTCCCACCCCTATAGTATGATTCAATTACTACAGAATACCCACACCTCTGAAATTTTTATGTCTGTCCGTGGACATGTGGGTTTCCTGCAGCATAATAAGCCCTGGTCTCTTTCTGAATAATTGAAATAATCAAGAGTGCTTTATCAGATTACCAATCCCATTCACATTTAAAGATAAAATCAAAGTAGACTTAGCCATATCTACTTTGATCAGTCCTTGTATGCATATTTCTGCTTGTTAAAAGTACAGTATATCCCTTCCTACGTACTTATGCCTTTTCACCCATGCTCAATAATATTGTATTATTAATTGCTTTATGTACTGTCACTGATATAAGTGAATTATAATGTCTGCCTGTTGTTCTATTTAAACACCATAACACTGTCTGAATGTTTAAAACTCACATTGATCTAAAAATTTGGCACTAGGCCTATAACAACTAAACATATGCAGGCCTGTTGCATTTAACATTATACATGACGCCAGTACTTTCAGGCTGCCAAAATAACCAAATGCCAACAGGGCATCAACTTTTTTGTACCAGCAAATTGTACCTGCTGTAACAGGTCTCTGAAACTGACAGAAAATTTAAGCGGCTCCCAAGGTAGAGAGAGGACAGATACCTCTCCTTTATGGGGCAGATGTATGCGCCCTGAGGGGAGGTCAAGGCAACGCCAAGGGCCCCCAGCACCAGTATTTCCCTGGAATAGGGACAGGAGGGTAAAAGAGGAGGAGGAGGAGTAGCTCTCACATAAGGGAAGGAATCAAAGCAACAGAACAAAAGGGTAAACAGGAGGAGGAGAAGAAGCACTGTGGGTCAATTTGGAGACAGGCACTGGCACCACAATCCACAGGGGTTGTATACAGACCCCTCTCAGGGGAGGAATGGACAAGGAAATGATAGAAAGTATACTTAGAATGGCAAAAAAGGAGCTATTGCTGATGGGTGATCTGAATATGCCAGATGTTAACTGGAGTGCAGCTGCAGCAGCCACTTCTAAGAGTGGGGTTATTCTAGATGCTCTACAAGGGCATGCCTTAGACAACTAGTATTGGAACCCACTCGAGAGGGAGCAATCTTAGACCTGGTTCTCTGAAATGGAGATGGAGAGGATCACAGATGTAGAAGTGGGTAGCCATCTGGGAACTAGCGACCATCGAACAGTATGGTTCACAATAAACACAGCAATAGAGTCAAGCCATACAAAGGCAAAAGTACTGGACTTCAGGAGAGCTGACTTTGCCAAAATGGGTGAGTGCCTAAGGAATGCACTAGCAAATGGGCAGGAAGGAGGGTGGAAGAACAATGGGGAATAATAAAACTGCCATCACAGAGGTAACAAGCCTTTGTGTGAAGCAAATAAACAAAACAAAACGATGTAAGAAACTACTATAGTTCTCAAAGGAGGTGGCAGTGAAGGTTCAAGAGAAAAGAAAGCATTCAGAAAGTACGGAATCACAGAAGGAGCAGGACAGAGAATTGTATCAGTTAAAGCAAAAGGAAGCTGGGAAGGCAGTCAGAACAGCAAAGGCCCGAACCGAGGAAAAGATAGCCAACTCAGTTAAGAAGGGGATAAAACCTTTTAGGTACATCAGGGAGCGAAGGAAAACCAAGGAGGGATAGTGAGGCTTAATAAAGGGAGGGGGTGGGCAGAGGTGATGGTGAAAAGGCAGAGATACTAAAATATTTTTGCTCGGTATTTACAAATGAAGAGCGGAGGTACCTAAAACAAACAATAGAAACACTCTGGATACAGAAGTTGATACCAGCCCATTTACAGAAGAAAGGGTTCTGAAAGAACTCTTAAAACTGAAGGTGGACAAAGCAATGGGGCCTGATTGGATTCATCCCAGAATTCTAAAAGAACTAAGGGTAGAACTAGTGACACCACTGACTACCCTCTTTAACAGATCATGGGAGGATGGGGTGGTACGGAGGACTGGAGGAGGCAGATGTGATTCCCCTTCACAAAAGTGGGAGCAGGGCAGAAGCAGGAAACTACAGACCTGTTAGTTTAACCTTAGTGATAGGGAAAATGATGGAATCACTTCTGAAGGAAAGAATTGTCAAGTACCTAGAGGCCAGAGGGGCACAGGACCCAAGGCAGCATGGATTCACAGCGGAAAGGTCATGCCAGACGAATCTAATAGATTTCTTTGACTGGGTGACCAAAGTAGTAGATCAGGGAGGGGCTGTGGACATGGCCTACCTAGACTTTAGCAAGGCATTTGACACAGTCCCACACAAAGATTAATATACAAGTTAGCCAACCTCGGAGTGGGTCCCAAGATGATAGCCAGGGTAAAGAATGGCTGGAGAATAGGACACAGAGGATAATAGTAAATGGAGTCCACTCTGAAGAAAGAGGAGTTACTAGTGGGGTACCACAGGGTTCAGTATTAGGACCGGTCCTCTTCAGTGTCTCTATAAGCATGACATTGCAGAGGGACTGGAAGGAAAGTATGTCTCTTTGCAGATGACACAAGATCTGCAACAGAGTTGATGCACAAGGTGGGGTGGAAAGGATGAGAAGGGACTTGGCAAGGTTAGAGGACTGGTCAAATGTATGGCAGCTTAGATTCAGTGCTAAGAGGCAAGGTAATGCACCTGGGAAACAAAACCCAGGGAAGAGTACACAATGGGGGTGAGATACTAACAACAACAAAAATGGAAAGGGACCTATGGGTAGTCATATCAGATGACTTAAAGGTGGGCAAGCAATGTGAGAGGGCAGTAAGGAGGGTTGGGGGACACTGGGATGCATAAGAAGAGGCATCACCAGTAGAAAACAGGAAGTTGTTATCCTCTGTACAAACAGCTGGTGAGACCCCATCTGAGTACTGTGTGCAGTTCTGGAGACCCAATCTCGAAGGACATAGACAGGATGGAAGCTGTCCAGAGGAGGGCACTAAAATGGTGCAGGGTCTGCACCGGAAGACATATGAAGAGAGACTAAAGGAGCTTAATATGTATAGCCTTGAGGAAGGGGGGCAATTGATAGAAACTCTCAAGTACCTCAAGGAATCAACAAAGTCCAGAGGGTAGCATCTTTCAAAAAAAGAGGTGTGCAAAAACAAGGGGGCACAATTTGAAGATAGATGGGGGTGGCTCAGAGGTAATGTAAGGAAGTATTTTTTCACAGAGAGGGTTGTGGGTGCATGGAGCGGCCTTCTGGAGGAGGTTGGAGTCAAAAACAGTGGTTGAATTCAAGCATGCATGGGACAGACAAGGCAATCCTAAGGGGTGGGGTAGAAAGAAGTAGGCTGCTGGTTAACTAGGATCTGCAGCTTATCCATTAGGTAGGAAATGGGCAGACTGGGTGGGCCAAGGGTCCTTATCTGCTGTCAGATTCTTTGTTTCTGTGTTACCTAGTGGTGCAGCAGGCCACACTGGAAATAAAATGAGGAACAGAGACCCCCAGGAAATGGTCCTATGTGCCTCATCTCAAGTAAGGCCTTATGGATACGTCACCATTTAGGGATGGATTTGACCTTATAATGGTCAGGTGGGCATGTAGCACTGCAAGAAATGCATTGTCATGCCGCCTTTCCTGGGCTATAGTAAAATTAAACAATAACTATGGGAGGACTATCAGCAAGCTTGGGGAGGGGATAATCCAAGGAAATTCAGAAACATCCTTCTGATTCACTAACCTGTTTCCCATCTGTAAGCTTGGGAATAGACAGATTTCCATTTCCCAGCGTCCCCACCCCAAATAGGCTTCCTGAGTTGCATTTGTGTAGTCCTTGTATGCAGAGTCACCTCCTCATCAAGTTACCAGTTTTAAGTCTCTGCAGAACCTCTCTTGCCACTCACTCCGGTGCAGGTCGCTGAAATCTTTGTAAAAGTTTTTCACATCCTCTAGGGTTGCTTAACTCTGTCTCTTTCTGGAACCCAGATCACTAGCAGTGTCCCAAACAGCATTGCGAAGGCCTTGCTGAGTTTTCCTGAGTGAGGAGTCTTCCTGGGTGGATTGAACCAGGCTCCTGAGTTGAAGAGCTTTCGTTGCTTCATCTGGTGTCTCAAAGGTTTGGGGCTATCTGGAAACATGATGACAAGTCAAGCAGGGTATGGAGTAGCAAATTTTAGTTGTTGTTGCTTTAAAAGACGGAGTATTGGAGCATAGGCCCTGTGCTTGTCTGAAATAGATGGGGAGTAATCGTTGTCAAAATAAATGCGCTCCTTTATACTTAGTATCCCTCATTCTCCAGGCTCTGGTAAGGATAGTTTGTTTAGTAGTATAGTTTAAAACGTCATTATGATGGAGCGAGGTTGTCTGTCTGGCTGAGTTGGTTTCGTGATACAGCCCGATGGACTCACTCTACATCGAATTTAAAAGCTGGGTCTAATTGCAGAGAGTCACGGAGGAGCTCCTCCACAAATTTTAAAATATTCTCCCTTCTTGTTTTCTGGAATCCCATGTATTGTCAAATTATTCCAGCGCAATCTGTTTTGCAAATCCTCACATTTCTCTTTAAAGCATGCTGTTCATCTAGCAAGTGCACTACCATGCACTCCAGCCTGTCAGTCCGATCATCTAATTCAGTATGTTGGCTTCAACCTCAGTAACACGAGATGAAGGTTTACTGATTTCTGTAGTTAATTCTAACTGGAAAGTATGAACCTCAGTCCCGAATTCCTGCAACTCTGCTAGAATGGTAGCATTGCTGGGTTGTTGAGGAGGCCCCATTTGGAGCCGCCATGTCTGGTTGAATCTCTGCAGAGCTTGATGAAGGGTGAGAGAATCCTGCCGAATCCTTGCTTCTGGGGTGCGTCCAGTCCTTGTTTGCCTCCCATTCAATGCTGTGGCTCTCCCTGATATTCTTTTTGATTATTTTACGTTTTATTTGTGAGAGAGTCTGTTTTAGCCCAGGATCAGCAGAGGTAGGTTTTACCCTGCATCCCGTTGGTGACGCCACCGAAGTCGGCTCTGTAGTTTTCAGTGGGTGTGGCCACCCCCTTGTGGATAGGGATTACTAGCGCCATTTTCCATTTTGAGGGTACAGTTCCTTCAAGTAAGGATCTGTTAATCAAGTTGCTAACCGGCAATGCTAGTGCTGGTCCTCCCATATTAGGAACTTGGGCTTAAGTGAGTTGTGGCGGAGAGCCATGCTTCTTCAGGTTTCAGAGTAGCCTGAGGACCTCTTTTGGGTAGCTAGTTTGACATAGAATTGCGGTGATGCGGACCTAGAGGGATTTGTGACTAGAGATGATTGGTGTCCTTGATTGGTAGTGAAGTGGGATACGTGGTTGCTAAGGTCTGTGAAGAAATTGTTAAAACCGTCTGCTGTTGATGCTGGATCTGATACTACTTTGTCCTTCGTTAAAAAGTGAGTTGGGGCAGGTGGAAGTTTTACCTTTGAGAAAGGAGTTTATCTTGGCCTAGAATGCTTTGGGGTTACTGAGATTTTCCATTTGGGAAGAAGCGGTAGTAGGTTCTCTTTGCATGAGTTATTTTGGACTTGCATGAATTTCAAACAACATGAAGTCTTGCTATATTATAGACATTAGCAGTTTGATCCAGCTCTAGAACTGCCCCGGAGTGAAATGGTTAAAACCATTCCAAAATAGAATTTTGGCACGAGAGCAGCTCTATCTGTGTCATTTCAAACTTGAACTGTCAGATTCTTTACTCGCCTCAGTGAACAGTCGCTCGGAGATTTCTCCTTCTGCTTTCGGTTCATTCTTGGTTTAAAAAGTGCTTTCTGGGTTGGATTTAACTTGAGAATAGTTTTATTTTAACCATAAAACATTCGGTTCAAGCTCTATCTGTGGTAACCGAGTAAATTAAGGTTTTGTCTGTGTGGAACTTGTAAGTTATCGGTTCGGTTTTGAACCGATCAGTGGGTTTAAAACTCATTTAAAACTAAAAGTTACTATTTTAGAGTGCGGTTCCGTTCTTATCGGTTCTAAAAAACGGATTTATTACGCTTTTTTCCAATACCCATGACACGTGTTAGGAACCGATATGGTGTCTTGCCTGGCACTGCTGTTAAAAGGGCAAGTTTTGGTTAGGCTGGCATTATGTCTGAGAAACCCAAAAGAAAAACCGGGCCCACTGGGTTTCAACACTGTGATGTTTGTGGGGAAGTCTTTGCCAAGGCTGACCCACACACCACTGTGTTTATTGTCTGGGGTTTGACCACCTCCAGTCAGACTGCCAGATATGTAAGAATTCCTGCAGCCACCCTGGAAAAAGATTGGGCAGGCTCAAGGAACAGAGGCAAAAGTCCGCTGACCCGGATGGCCAGCCCGTTCGTGCCAACCGAACCAGAGGGAGTGCCCTCTGACCAGGGCCAGACTTCCTCGGCAAAGAAAAGCTGGTTCTGAGGAACCAATTCCAGTAAAGAAAACAAGAAAATCAGCAGGTCTGGAGTCCAAATTCCTTCTCCAACTGCTGCAGAGATAGCAAAAGCCATACAAATTGTCCAGTCACTGTCTCAGGGTCCGTCCGAACCACCACTATCTGGTAAAAGGTCGGTTCGTCCGGTCCCAGTGGTTCAGGATTATGATATTGAGGAATTTTATGAACCAGAGGAGGGGAGGAGGATTATAACAGTATGAATGTGGCTGGGAAGGTCTGGGTGTGCCCATTGAACGGACATCTCCCCAGACAGACCTTTAGAATCTCCCTTATGCTGTCTGAGTCCCCATCTCATTTTATGTTTTATAAAAAGTTGCTGAAACCCTCCAGCTTCCTTTAGAAGAGGCTGTGGATGAGCAAGAGGAGCCTGATTTTGTAGAAATGATGGATATTCCAGAATCTAGGAGATTGTCTATTCCTTTACATAAGTCTTTTAAGAAACAAACAATTAAATTTTTAAAAGCTCCTAATTCTGTGCCTCCTGTAGATAAAAGATGGACAGAAGGTATACATTGTCAGGCCCTGATACAGAATTCCTTTCTCAGCAATGCAGTCATGTTGGGGGTAGTTCAGGCTGCTGCCTGTGATAAAGCTAATATTCCCTTGGCTTCACATCCTCCTGACAAGGATTCCAGGAAGATTGATGCCATGGCAAAAAACAGTATATGGCAGCCTCTCTGGGACTCAGGCAAGCAAATTATATGGCTTATGTAGCTAGGTATCAGAAATCTAGATGGGATACTGTTATGCAATTGGCAAGCAGGCCCATGACCAGCTGGCTAGTGAACTAGAACAGGTGGCTGCTGATGGCATTGAAGCCTCTAAGGTTCAGTTTCATGCTGCTGTGGATGTTAATGATGTTTCCTCTATGGTCATGGCCACATCTGTAGCTTTTAGTAGGTTGGCCTGGCTCAGGTGTACTAGTTTGTCACAGGATACCCAGACTAATGCTATGGATTTTCTGGTGGGAAATTCTCTGTTTGGAGAGCAGACAGAGAATTACATGAAGAAGATGGATGAATATAGGACTACTTACAAGAGTGCCCAGGCTAAGGAGTGGCAAGCCACCCTCAAAGGCATCGCCCCAGGGGTAGGGGTGGGTCTTTTCACAGGCCTTTCTACCAGACTCAGGCCTCCTCTGCCTATGCTCAGAGGGGCTTCTTCAGAGGCAGGGGCAGGCGAGGGTGGGCAGACCTGTTCCCACCCCCAGCCTAAAGCTCCTCAAAACAGGCACCCTGATGGGGTGCCCGGCAAGTCTCCTGTACCAGTGGGGGCAGGCTGGCTTACTTCAGTCAGAATTGGGCTTCTTTAACCTCAGACAAGTGGGTTCTGGAAGTAGTAAGCCAGGGTCTGGTTCTCAGCTTCAAAAGTTTCCCAAGTTGAGAAGCAGACTTTTCTACCTGCAAGTGCTTCAGAGACCCTCGCTCTGGAAACAGAGGTCTCATCCCTGTTAGCTCTCAGAGCAGTAGAAAGGGTTCCTCCCTGCATCAGGGCAGGGGTCTGTATTCAGATACTTCCTTACCCCAAAAGACAGGAGAATGGCGGCTCATTTTAGATCTCAGATATCTGAACAAGCATCTTTTCAAACCAAAGTTCAAATGGTAACTCTGGCAATGATTTTACCTTCCCTAAGGCCAGGGGACTGGCTAGCCTCCTGGACCTCAAGGATGCCTATTTCCATGTCCTAATCAGAAGATCCCATCGAAAGTACCTCAGATTCGAACTGCCCTCAGGTCATTACCAGTTCAGAGCAATGCCCTTCGGCCTTACCTCTGCTCAAGGGTATTCACAAGTGTCTAGCAGTGGCAGTGGCCCACTTAATGAGGCAGGAGGATTGCTGTTTTTCCCTATCTAGACAACTGGCTCATTGTAGGCCAGTCCCCAGAACAGGTAAAATCTCACCTGCAGGTTACCCAGCAGCTTCTCACCTCCCTGGGTTTTCTGCTAAACCTACCAAAGTCGGTTCTGGAACCAGTCCAGGTACTCACCTTTATAGGGGCAGAATTGGACACAAAGCTAGCCAGAGCCTTTCTTCCCCAGAAAGGGTAAGGATTAAGGAATTTAGTGGCTCTGGCCTCTTCCTTCACTCTGCAGGTCTCTCGACCAGCAAGACATTTTCTGCAGCTCCTGGGGCACATGGCTGCATCCACAGCTGTTGTGCAGGGAGCCAGATTTCAGATGAGAGACATTCAGTTTCACTTGAGAACCTTTTGGTCTCAGAGAAGAGATCCTTTCCAAGTTGGTCCCAGTGACTCGAACCTTGATCCTAGCTCTCCAGTGGTGGCAGGATCAGAGCAATTAAGAGCGGGGTCCCTTCATTTCCCCTTCTCACGACTTGACTCTCACTACAGATGCTTCCCTTCTGGGTTGGGAGCCCACATGGGCGACCTTTCCACTCAGGAGTTTGGTCCCCAATGAATCTCTTGCTCACATCAATTTGCTGGAACTCAGAGCTGTCTTTTTAGCTTTTCAAGCTTTTTCTGCATCTGTCCACGACAAGTGATACAAGTCAGAACAGACAACACCACAACAATGTGGTACATCAGCAAACAGGGGGCACTCGATCTGGCCTTGTGCACCGAGGCAATGAAGTTGTGGTCTCTGGCCTATTCCTGAACACTTCCCTCATAGCAGTTCATCTTCCAGGGAAGGGCAATGTCCTAGTGGATGCCCTCAGCAGGATTTCCAGGGCCATCACAATGGTCCCTGGATCCTCAAGTGCTGGGGATAGTTTTTGCCAGGTGGGGCATCCCTCAGATAGATCTTTTGCAGCCCCAGACAATCACAAACTTCCTCTGTTCTGTTGCAGGCCTCCAGTGCTGGGCTCAGTTCCCCTGGATGCCCTTCTTCTGGATTGGGAGGGAAGTTCCTCTATGCTTCCCCTTTCCTCTCCTATTCAAAGTACTAGTCAAAATCAGATCTCAGCCTTGCAGGGTGATTCTGATTGCCCGGATTGGGTCAGGCAGCCCTGGTACCCACTCCTTCTGTCTCTGACAGTCCATCTTCCCCTGTGTCTCCCCAGGAATCACAATCTGTTGACTTGTGCCCAGGGAAGGGTTTGGTATCCGGACCTCAAATCCCTCAACCTCAAGGTCTGGCTCTTGAGGAGTTAGAGTTTGCTGATTTACACCTCTCTAAGGGTGTTCTTGAGATCCTAAAGGCTTCCAGAAAGCCTTCCACTAGGGCTACTTATAGTTCTAAATGGAAAAGGTTTTCCATTTGTGTGCTGGGAAAAATATTTCCCAGAATCTGCTGAATTACCCATTTTGTTAGATTACATGGTACATCTTAATTCCTTGGATCTCAGACCAGCTACCCTGAGAGTTCATTTGGCAGCTGTGTCTGCTTTTGTGTCAGCAGGAAAGTCATCCCCTCTTTCCTCTCATCCTGTGTTTTCCAAGTTTTTAAGGATTACTCCATACTAATCCTCCTTTAGAACCGGCCCCTGCTTGGGACCTTAATGTTTGCATTGCCCAGTTAATGCAACCCCTTTGAACCTCTGTCTTCTGCAGAGCTTAAGTACCTAACGTGGAAAACTGTTTTCTAGTGGCTATCACTTCTGCCAGACGCATAAGTGAATTGCAAGCCTTGTCAGTGGAGACTGACTTTATTTCTTTCCACAGGGATAAGGTAGTCCTTAGGACTAATAGGAAGCTTTGCCTAAGGTGGTTTCAGATTTCCATCTTAATCAATCTATCTCCTTCCAGTATTTTCACTGATCACTCCTCTTGGTGAGAGGAGATTGCACAGCCTGGATGTTAAGAGAGCTCTTAGTTATTATATAGAGCGTACCAAAGGTCACAGGTTCAATCCTCCAACTTTTCCTTACCTATGGTGAAGTTGGGAAAGGCAACCTGCCACTAAGAGATCAATAGCCAGGTGGATTGTCTCTTGTATCCAATTTTGTTATCAGAAAGTGGGCAGAGCCCCCAGTTTGAGGGCTCATTCTACCAGGGGTACAGCTGCGTCTTTAGCTGCTGCCAGAGATATCCCTTTATTAGAGATTTGCCAGGCTGCTACTTGGAAAAGCGGTACACTCTTTTACAAGCATTACTCCCTGGATGTCCAGGCCAGGAGAGATGCTCGGTTTGGCACAGCTGTTCTTCGAGAACCTATTCCTAGTAGGTTCTGCCCCTCCTCCATGGAGGTACTGCTGTGTATTCTGCTAATGTCTATAATATAGCAAGACTTCATGTTGTTTGAAGAAAAATTACTCACCTTAGTAATGTTTCTTCTAATGGAGTCTTGCATATTATAGACCCCCCAACCTGCCCTCTCAGAACCTCTACTTGGTGGGGTGCGGGCAACTTAGTGTGGGCACTACTTATGTCCTGTTAGCATTTTGTCCCCTTTGGGACTTTGGGGGTGTGTGTATGTGTACGCGTGTGTGTTTTATTATACTTATGTTCCATTTTCATATTATTAGAATGGTGTTAGTATTTCTGGTCCCCTGACTTGAGTCTTGGGTGTTGGGACCATCAATGGTTGTTATTATTTAGGTAACCATTTGGCTATTGTAGGTTACAGCTTCCACACAGACCTTAGTGAGTTTGGCTCAGAAGATCTGACAGTTCAAGTTTGAAATGACACAGATAGAGCTGCTGTCGTGCCAAAATTCTATTTTGGAATGGTTTTAACCATTTCACTCTGGGGCAGTTCTAGAGCTGGATCAAACTGCTAATGTCTATAATATAGCAAGACTCCATTAGAAGAAACAACATTACTAAGGTGAGTAATTTTTCTTCTGAGCTGTCTGTAAAGATACCAGTCTTCTTGTGTGTTTTCCGGCTGCATCGCATTTTAACATGTGGTTCCTTATGTCTTTTGTCAGCCATGGCACTTTAGCACCTTTGGATCTACATCGAGTAAGCGGTGCCTGGCTGTTAATTATGCAGTGACAGGGTTTATTAGGTATTCTAGGGCTTGGTCAGTGGTGGGCAGGGTATGTATCAGGGTTCCAGTTCGCAGTATTAAGTGAGTTAAGGAAGGATGCATGATTAAGGGAGGACATATTTCGAGATTCTACAGTTTTGGGTGGAGAGTTTGGGGAGTTATTCCTCTAGATACAATAGACTGGATGCCTATTTAATATCAGATACTCAGCTAACATATTATAATTGATTAGTATGGGAGCTTTATGGGCCTTGGGCTCTCTTGCTCTCTAATAACCTTAGTATGGTCACTGATACTGTCAGGTAAAACTCCTGAAGCAATTATTCTATGATCACAGTTAGATATGATTCAGTCAGTAAGGGAGTGGTTTGCTCCTGTTGTTCCTTTTGTGGGTTAGGAAATGTAAGGTTAGGATTGGCGCACAGGATGGACCAGGCTATGCTTTTGTCACTGGTGACCAATCAATGTTGAAATCCCCACACAATATTAGTTCTTGTGGTGGAAGCTCAGAGAGGAGGAGATGGCGTTTGGTAGTGCTGCAGTACAGTCCTGGGTGGTAAATACTGTAAGTACAACCTACAGTTATTTTAGCGTTGCCTAGGGTTAAAGAAACAAAGATGGATTCTGCCTGTGTTGTTAGGGAGGCCAGGGTGTAATTTCAGTGGCTGCAAGGTTGGACTTGATATATGAGAGAACACTGCCACCTCTTTTACCAATCCTGTCCTGCCTGAAAGTAGTATACCCAGACAGGGCTACTTAGGTGTGTGAGGGATGGAGTGTTTTAACCAGGCTTCAGTGACTCAGTACTGTTGGATTGAAGGAAGTGACCCAGGCTTCAAGTTCAGGCATTTTAGGATGTAGGCTCTGACAGTTCAGGTGCGCAATTTTGAGGCCCTTAGTATTAGGTGACATGGTGGTTGGGGTGGCAGAGGTGGGATAGTAGTTACAGGGGGTCCCAGATTGGCCTCCACATCTCCAGCTAACAGGAGTCTATAGAATAAGTGGAGCAGTGTACGGGGTGGAGGCATAAGGGTTTTGATTTTTCTGTTTTTATAGTAGGCACTCATAGGTAGCTATGTAACCAGAATCTTAGGTTGGTGGTATGCTATTTTGTCAGGCAGGAAGTGGGAGTAGTCCCAGGGAGGCGGTCATGCGGTGTGTTCTGTGGTGGGATTCAGAGCACTGTTCTTGATAGCAGTTTTGTGCCTTAGTGTTGCATGAGGAGATGAAGAGGTCACAGGACACGAGTATGAGAATATAAAATGTGGCAAAGCCTGTCCTAGGAGCCGCATTGCTTATGGGAGAAAATAGGTAAAAGAGTTTAAATCGCTCTTTGAGCGAGTGAAGAGGCTAGGCAAGGAGAATAACAACTGAATAATAATGCAAAGGAAGAGGGAAAAGGAAAGTGTGAAGGAAGGTGGGTGGAGAAATAGTGAGCTGCTAAGTAAAGGATGGGATACACTTTGTTCACTGAGGTAAATATTAATTGAATGATATGACATAAGAGTGAGTCTTAGTTGATGTTTTGAACGGTAATGGCTCTCTAGTGGTAAAACTGTATAGTGAGCCAATGGGAAAGTGCACTCTAATGTTAATGTTTATGAAATGCCTCCACTATAATAGGAGGAGAGATCCTTTCATGTGTGTTGAGATTTCAATAGTGTAATGCTAATAGAGCAATTGGTTTACTGGTATAAATGCACTCCTTTGTTGTATTGTAATCAGTTCTGATGAAGCCCTGAAGGCAGGGTGAAATGTAAGAACATCTGATCAGCAGTGCGGCTGCACTGTTGTTGTTTGTTTGTTACCTTCATGCACTGGACTGGAAAAGAAAACTGTTTAAACCTTCTATATAACAGTTTGGACTTGGCTAACTGAATGAATGGTGAGTGCACCAACCTCAACCTGAATAGCATTAAGTTACTTTGTGCAGCACCACCACCCTTGTGCTCCACCTCTCTTACTCAGTTGCTAGGTAGGCAATACCCAGCTGTATATGTCATTTACACCCAGGATGCTTGATGCTGTTGAGGTGCTATATTTGTGCCTGGCTGAGATGCACAATTGGATGGAATGTCTGAGACTTAACCAGACAAAACGAAAGTACTGGTGATTGAGCCAGGCTGGGGGTGGCATGTGGTGGCAGCCAAAGAAGTGACAGAGCTGGTATTCAGTTACTCTAGGCTTGTTGCCTACAGTGGGTTAAAAATCTGGGGATATTCTGGATGACAGGCTGTCATTTGAAGCTCACGTTTTAGCTGTAGTCTAGAGTAGCTTTTGCCATCTCAGAAACATTGCCTGGATTAAGTCCCTTATTCCCCTTGAAGACCTGCCGATACTAGTGCATGGGTTTGTGATGTCCTGGCTTGATTACTATAATGCCCTTTATCTTGGGGTAACTGGGGTATTCTACATCACCTGCAGAACACAGCAGTCAGGTTGCAGCCAGGCCATCCTAGGAAGTGCCATGTGACCCCAGTTCTGCGTGGTACTGCACTGTCTGTCAGTGAAGTGGCATATTACCTTCAGGGCTGGATTATTGACCCCAAGACCCTATACAGGTTAGGCCAGGGCTACCTGTCAGAGCTCCTGACTCCTTATCAATCCTTCCACCCTCTCTGCTCCACCAAGGCGGCCTCTTTACAGTTTCCAGGGCAAGGCTCAAATCCTCAGGGACCGAAGCTTCAAATGGTGAGTCTGGTGCAGTGAAACTCTGTACTGAGAGCTCTAAGGAAGGCCCCTTGGTAGAGGCTCTTTAAGGGGTCTTAAGACCTAGTTGTTTAGAGAGGTGTTTGGATATCTGTAAGGGCCCTGTATTTATGAAGTTCTGATGCTATTTATTTATGTATTTTATTTATTGTTGTATTTATTAACCTTATGATTGTTTTACTATGTACAGTACCTCCTTTATGTTATTGTAATGTTTTTATCTGTATGTAAGACATCCTGAGCCCTGGAAAGGGCTCAATATAAATAAACCCAATATTATTACTACTGTGTATAATTAATATTCATTGCAAAAACTATATTAATGCATCATTAGGGTTGAAGATAAAGTGACAAATGTAGGGAAATATGATGTTAGGATTTCCAACCCTAAAACCCCTGCCCCACCTCTGAAGCAAATGGGGATGGAATCTTCCTTGGAGTTGTGAACCCTAATGCTCACCCCATTGCAGTAACAGAAGAGCAAAGATGTGATGGAGACAGGTATGTATGTTTCATGAGTGCATATGGTGGGGTAAGCGTTAGGGTTGACAACCCCAAGGAAGACTATACCCCTCATTCACTTCAGGGGTAGGGCAGGTTTGTTAGGGTTGGAAACCTAATGTCATATTTCCCTATGTTTGTTGCTTTATCTTCAACCCTAACTGATGCATTAACATAGTTTTTCAATGAATTTCCTTACCTCTTTAGATAGTGTATTCTTAGCCTTATTTGCCTTCCCACCCATGTATAGTTTTTGAGATAGAGTACTCATATCTGTATTTTTGATAGCTGTAAGACAGGCAGGTAAATGAAAACAGTTTGAACTGTAAATTTACTGTTCGAATTGTAAATTTACAATTTGAACTGTTTTCATTTACCTGCCTGTCTTATCTATAACAAAATTGTTATAATAAAAATGGTAACATATTTTTCACCAAAACATCCAAAGGCACACCCTTGGCACAGACCCCCATCATCCCTGAAAATGTCAGAGCAAAATTTCATTCTGTCTGGTCTGTAGATGTTGGCAAAAATCCCATGTTAACCAATGGGAGAAAAAGTTTTTTTGTTTTTTTACCACTTTATATTTGAAGACCATACAAGATGCCATCACGAAGCTTTTCACATCTTGAGACTCTGGCAGAATGACCGCATGCCAAATTGTAGGCTATTTCTTCAAGTATGCCAATATTATTAAGGTGCAAAATTTTGAATTTAACATTGAAGTACTGTACCAACCCTAACTATAGTGGCGTGGTATAATATTTATTTTTAATAAAATGGATAACACACTTCAGGGTGTTTGTTTATTTTATACTTTATAACCAGTGCGGAAAATAGGCCCATTTTCACTGGTGACCAGTTTAAAAAATACAAAATACTTGGAACGAAACATACAGAATCACAATAAATATATAACATAACATAATACAAAATCAATTAAAACATCGACATTCAGCTTCAAATAACAGTAGTTTTGGATAGCACCGTTAAAAGACAAAATGTTAGTAGAAATCGTAATCATATGAGGCAAATCATTATACAATTTACAGCATGAAATTGTAGAGTTCTGAGCCATTGATGTTTGAAAAACTGGAATCTGAAATTTATGTCCTACCTGAGACCTAGTTGAAATTATAGTAGACTATCGGGACGGGGGTGGGGGGGTGGAGAGCTTAGCAGTTATAACAGGTAAATATCCCAAATGTAATTTATGAAGAAAATTACTGCGACGCAATCTATATCTATCAGAAAATGACAAACACTCAATATAACTATATAAATGTCAGTGATGTGTCCTTTTCTTCTGTTTAGTGACAAAATCTATAATGTTGTGATAAGTGGCTTTGAGCTTTGCATGCATCCTTTCTGTGGAAAAATAATATATTATCAATCCATAGTCAATTATTGAAAACAAAAACTATGTGCAAGTATTGTCCTTACATTACAGGTTAAATGTTTAAACGATACCCAGTCTTTGGTGTATTTTACTAATTAATTTTGTAATAATCCTGTCCTGTTGCTGTCTGATAAACACTTCTCTGGTGGTTGAAAACACTTGGCTTTTCCTTGTTTCTTTAACCATGTCAGATAGCGGACATCAAGAGCTGCACACCTTGTGTTTTAGCATATATATATTTCTATATATCTATTGCAAAACACAATTTGAAAAAAACACCCTTTTCCTTGGATTAGTTGCAGTTGATGGATGCCAGAAGATGAAAACTTAACATATTCTGTTTTGCAGGGATTGATCTTGAAAGGATGGATAGATCTGACCTGTGGGAGGGAGACTTACGCTAAGAAGGCTGTCAAGTACTTTGAGGAGGGACTGCAGGATGGAAGGGATATTTTTGCTATGATGGGCAAGGTAAATTTAAAAATACCCAAGATGGAGAATCTTAAAACATTTGCATATGCAGTTACATATATACATTATCCAGTGTACTTGCAAGTCAAAATCTCTTAAGCACTGTCACACTCAGTTTCTGTTGTGTTGCAGTTACAAGTAATTAAATTGGTAGAGGGGCAACAGATTATTTTCAACTAAGTTCTTTTGACCTCGCTGGTAAATCTTTTAGAGAGGTGTCAGTTTATTTAAACACACTATCCTACCCAGAGATAGCCACATTCTGGGTTAGTCTACATCAGATTATGGAAGAAAGCCTTAGAGCAATCCCTCAATAGGTCCCCCACTGTACTGCTCTTGGAAGCATTACCTGCAAAGCCCAGTTCTCTGTCTCTCTCATGGTCACACCTGGAAACAAGCTCTGGCTCAGTGTGCTCTCCTGGTCAATATATTTTAAATAAGCAAACTAAAGAAGTACTGTTATACTGTAGTTGACTTGCAAGTCAAAAGAGGTACAGACATTATAGGTAGTTTATTATATATGTAGTTTTATTCTGTCCCACTCCCTTGTTGATTACTATACCATTTTATTATTGTGCTTTTGAAATGCATCATTATAAGGAGACTGTCAACAATTTGGTCAGTTTTACAAGATTTTATTATTTAAGACTCACAAACAGACATCCTATTCCCAAATTACTGTTTACATAAGAGAAGATTCCAGAGGTGGCAGCTGGGTCCTATAATAAATACAATCCATTTCATGCTTTCTAAACTTTTTAGTGGCCACTGGCAGTAACGTTTTATTTCAAATGTGGAAATGGAGGCATACAAAATTGTTGCATTATACATTATATGCAGTGTCAGGCTTGGTTGGTAGTATGCTTGCCTCAGGAGCTAGAAGATTAGGAAGTGGTAGGTTCTAGTCCCAGACCAGGTACTACCTATAACTGACGTGTAGAGCAGCTCGGGGGTTGCAATGCTGAGGTACTATTGTTCAGATGAGATGTCATGAGGTCATTGGACCTGGGTGACATCACTGAAACCTGGCTGTATGATAATGCTGGCCCAGTTCTTGAGTCAGCTATTCGCCAGGTTCTCGGTGATACACCGCCCAAAGACGGATCATAGGGGCAGAGGTGTAGCCATATGTTTTAGATTGGCATTGGGCCTTGTAGATGTGCCAGTTGGGGAGACTAGATCCTTTGAATGTATCATTTGCAGGTGTTGGGTGCAGGATTCTTCTCATTTACCATTCACCCAAGGACGGAAGCAGTTCCTGCAGGAAGTAGCGGACTTCTTCGTCGACATAGTATTGGAGTCCCCAGATGTGTGGTTCTGGGGGACTTTAATGCCTGGGTCGATGAAGAACTCTCACAGTTTGGACAGGACTTCCTCCAGCTTATGAATTCTCTGAGCTTCACACAGGTGATTACCTCTGCAACCCATAAGTATGGTCTTTCATTGGACTTGGTCTTTCTACTGTATGGAGACCTCTGACTTGGTGGTGGAGCCGGTCTGTTGGTCAGACCATCACACTATAAGGTTCAGTTTCCAGGCTTCCCCATAGGCCTGCCCCTACAGAGATGGTCCAGGACCACCCTTTAAGGGGTTTGACCCCTGATGGCAGTGCTGGACCTATGGGTCTGCCGAGTGCAGACATGGATCCAGACAATGTTTCTGGCCTATAATAAGGCTGTGATGGAGGCTCTGGATTCCATAGGTCCTGTCAGGGTTCGTCCCTCACCCTTTGTTCTCGATCCCTTGGTTTGATGGGACCTTGAGGAGCTGAGGAGAGTGGGGCGAAGGATGGAACGGTGCTGGCAGAAATCGTGCCTTGATGCAGACATGCTTAAATTGATGGCCCAGTATAAGGACTATCAATCAGCTATCTCCGTAAGAAGGCAGAGTTCCTGTCCAGAACTGACCATCTCAGCTCTTCTGAACTGTGGACAGGCTGTACAATCCAGCTGTCTGCAGTTTCGGAGAGTGCTGTCAGAAGAGAAATATGATGAGTTTGCTCAGTTCTTTGCAGATAAGGTTGCTGACATCAGGTCTGAGATCCATTCAACCCATTCCAGTGGGTGTGGCGGTGGTCGGTGGGAGGTTGCAGGGTCTTGCTGTGTCTGGTCTGACTTTGACTGGTTAGAGATCGAGGATATTGTGAGGATCATATAGGTATGCATCCAACCTGCTGTAGTTTGGACCTGGGCCAATGCGCCTCCTTGTGGGGTGTGTTGAGGTCATCGCTCGGTCCTAGCTGAGATTGTCTGGAGTTCGTTAGAGACAGGTGTGTTTCGGACACCCTGAATGAGGTGGTTGTTATACCTCTCTTTAAATCTTCTCTTGACCCAGACTGTCTTGCTAACTACAGATTTGTCTCTAACCTTCCCTTTATGGGTAAGGTTATTGAGGAGGTGGTCACAGCAACTGGATGATCATCTTACCATCCACAATATCTACGATCCTCTCCAGTCCAGATTTCAGAAGAGACATAGTACCGAGATGGTTCTAGTTTGGGTACTCAGTGATCTCCTCATAGCGAGAGATCAGAAGAGTTATTCCATCTTGGTTCTTCTTGATCTCTGCAGCATTTGACACCGTGGACCATGGTGTGCTATTGGAGCACCTGCAGTTGATCTGTGGGCTGTCAGGTACAGTGTTCAGATGGTTCAAGTCTTTCTTCACAGGCAGGTTGCAGAGAGTAGTTTCAGGGATTTTCCTCTGCCCTTTCTCCCTGCCTTGTGGGGTGCTGCAGGGCTCAGTTCTATCACCCATGTTGTTCATGTGTACATTCTGCCATTGGGAGACATTGTAGTGGTGTGTGGGCTGAGTTTTCACTGCTGTGCAGATCATACTCAGCTATACATGTCCTTTGTGCCTGAACGGGATAATGCTGTTTCTGTCTTTAACAACTGCCTCTCTGAGATCCAGGATTGGATGAGTTTTGACTGGCTGAGATTGAACCTGGACAGAACCGAGATTTTGGTTGTGGACACGGGTCATCAGGTTGAGGGCTTTTGATTCGGTGACCATCTGTGCTTTGGCTGGGAGATAGCCAGCTGATGGTCTCTAACCAGGTGCAAAATCTGGGCGTTATTTTTAATGAGAGATTGACACTTAAATCTCAAGTGTCATCCATCGTCAAGACCTCTTTTACCATCTGAGGAATATCGCCTGAATTAAGCACCTGGTTCTGCCTGATGACCTTCCAACATTGGTTCATGCCTTTGTGACCACCAATCTTGACTACAGCAACTCCCTTTACCTAGGGCTACGGGGTTGATATCTGCTGCTTGCAGCTTGTGCAGAACGTGGTGGCCAGACTGTTGACTGGCATGTCTCAATCCAGCCTTGTCACGCCTTGTAGCAAGCGATCTGCACTGGCTGCCTATTCAGTGGCGGTCACCTTCAAGGTTGGTTTACTGACCTACAAAGCCCTATATGGACTGGGACCTGTTATCTGCAAAAGCTTCTGTGTCCATATTGCCCTTGCCGCCTCTCTGCTCCGCTGATGAGGGATTGCTAGAGATTCCAGGGTTCGTCTTAAGACCTCTGGGGCCTATGCATTCACATTTGTGGCTCCATCCTGTGGAATTCTCTACCTCGTTGGATAAGGGGTGGCTGACCGTGGAGGGCTTTAAATCTGCACTCAAAACATATCTTTTAAGCAGGCTTTCCCAGGGTTTTGAATGAGCCGAATGCTGTGATTGTATTTCATCTATTTAAGGTTATTTTACTGTGTTTTTAAATTTGTATTGTCTATATTGTACAAGTGCTATGATATTTTGAACAGCGCTTTTATAAATAAAACTGATAATGATGTTAAACCAAGGTCCCTTGACCTCTCTGGTCACTGTCCAGGTACAGGTTTTTTTGGGGGATCCAGTGGAAATCCAAGCGCTGCGCCAACAGGGAGGCTGGCCACTGTCCAGGTAGAAGTTAAAGATCCCATGGCACTTGAGTTTCCCTAGTGTCATGGCAACATTCCCTATCAATATAGCAGGTCCACCATCCCACTGGATACACCTAAAACAAGTTATTATAATTTAGTGTTCGCTTCCTGGTCAGAAACTATAAATAAATAAATATACATTTATTTTCTCTGCAGTTGGTGTTAGAATGTTGTAAAGGCTATAACCTTTTCATTAGGATTAAATAACATTGCTTTGAAGTGACAGAGTTTTCTTTCATTAGGCACAGTATTTTGAGATGCGTCAGAATTTTCAGGAGCTTTGGATACTGTAAATCAGATTACAGTAAATGTCCCTGACTTCCTCCCTGCTTTTATAATGAAAATGAAGCTGCAGCTTGCCCTACAGGACTGGGAACAGACAGTTGAGACAGCACAGAGGTAAAGTATAATATAATACATCAGTGTTGCTGCTGTCCTCACTGCTGAAACATTTTGAAAAATGTGTGGGGAGTATGCCTTGGTGCTCACAAATGGGTCTGTTCATGAAAAGGGTTACCAATGCCCACCATAGAGTGCATGCCACATTTTTAAAAATCAAGAACTATCAGGCATATGTTTTGACTAAATCAGAATGCTGGCTATATGTGCAGATAAATAACATAACCATAGAATTCTAGGGTATCCATATTTTTTTTTGATGGGGTGCCCCATTTTGCTGCTTTTTACCTGAAAAGTGTGACATGCAAAATCACGTTTTGCTAATTGTTTTGCAAGCTTTATTTACTGTTTTCCATTATTAAAGTAAGTCTGCTTACTAATCTGGAGTTGTGTTTTTATTATCTGTACTCTTTAGCCCATTGTGATACTCCATTTTTAATTTATGCAGCTTTGTATTTAGTGTGATGAATGTAACAGTTGATGTCACAGCACGTTACATTCACTCCACATGGCCCTCAAATCTGTAATTGTGCTATTAGCACTTCAAAAGATTTTCTGGCTTCTCTTCTAGTTTGCCTCCTTGTGATAAATGACTGTGTTACTGCCTGATCTAGCTTTCCATAGAAGGGACAGCAGCCTTTGACCCTCACTCTGCTTGGAGTCACATCAGGCCCAATGTTTTCCGTCAGTCTGTGACAGTTGCAAAGTCCGTAACCTGCCCATCAGAACCAAGGAGCAACCATAGAGGGAGGAGCTGAGTTGTGGTTTAAAACTCATTGTTTGTATGTGGCTCCTCCGCTTTGTAGGGCTACATTCCATAAAGATAAGCACTGCATGCAACAACGAGGGTTGCAGTTACATTCACCACAGGTAGGCTTTGGTTACCATCATTCACTGACTGTTGGACAGATTTTCAGAGAGATATTTCAGTGACAACTGCATGTCTAAGGAAAGTGCTGGGCATCAGTTGTAATAGGATTATTCTGTGTATATGTGGTGAAGGGTTAAAATGGATTTTCTTTGTGGTGTCACTGTTACATTCACCACGATATGTGGTGTCAACCATCATACCTGCCAGTGCAGTTATTATTGTCAAATTCCTCCAGGTTTTGTAACACTATGTCAGTTATTAGTAGTGGTGTTATAGCCATGAGGCATGTTCACTAAACTTTGTAAAACCGAAACAAATGTGTGGTGTCACTCATTATATTCACCACGGTATGTGTTTAAGCCTCACACTTGCCAGTAATGTAATTGTCAATTTTTTTTTCATGTTTTATAGCAGTATGTCAGTCAGTAGCAGTAGTCAGTTAGTTGTTAGGCATGTTTAGTACAGTTTTAGTAAGTGAAATATAAGTGTGGTGCCACTTGTTACATTCACCATGATACGTGGTGCAAAACATCAAATTTGCAATTAATGTAATATAATTCTTATAAATATTTGTTTCTCATGTTTTCATATAACTCATTACATGTTTATTAAGGTTTTACTACTAAAACAAATGTTTTGTGTCGGGTGTTACATTCACCACGGTGTATGGTGTCACTTGTTACACTCACCACAATATAGTTCTTTCATCTCAGGAACCTGTGAGGCTTTTTATCTCCCAATATGTTTCTTTTTTCATACTTGGGTCATAATATCTTGAAATGCATCACAAATGTAATCTAGAAATAATTTGAAAATGTGACCCTCATGTCACACTTTGGTAACCCTTTTAATGAACAGACCCAAATCCAATTTTAAATACTTAGATTGTTTGCCTGCTGTAAGGTTTACAGTATGTGATGGGACTGAAAAATTGGTGAAGCATTTTAATCTAAAGAGATATTACTACATTTTCTAACAAAGTGATAAAAGTTAAAGGCTGAAGAGGTGCTTGAATAGAAAAGGAACCCTGCTGAAAACCAGAGTATCAAGTTTGCAAACATAAAGCAAGGCCCCGAAAACAAGATATTGTATCTCAGCTGAGTTATTCTCGCAAACTAGCTGTAAACAAGCAGTGGTTGATGTGAATTATGTTTGATTATATGTATTTATAACACAGAGAGAAAATTCAGTTGTTCTGATTGGCTAAAGAGTCACAGGCATGTAATTATTGACCCATAATTACATGCCAGATCTACTTTTAACCATGAGAACCTTATTACAAAACCATAAACAAATCACTACCCAGCACAGCTGCAGAAATGCCACAAAATGAAGAGGCCCCCAGCACTTCCTCAGCAATCCCTCCATGGAAACCATGCAGCTGAGCGTAGTATGTCTCCAAAGCCTGCAGCCCATTTCACCACCGACTGTCAGCATGTTGGCAGAGACCTGCTGCGTGGTGTCTTGAGTGATAAAAAGTGAGCACGTTGTTGAACCAAGCACTGTAAAATGTTTGTCTTAGTTTGAAATAAAAGCATGACTCTGGACATGTGCATTAGCATTGATGGTAATGCACATGCCCGGATCTCTGATTTTTTTTCAGAGTAGGAATTAAACATATTAGAGTGCTTGTTTTAACCTCACACTCACTTTGTAGTGCTCAGGACACTGAGCAGAGCTAGAAGGTACCTTTTCCTGATGGCATCATAAGAAGCACTCACACATACATGAGTTTCAGGTGCTTAGTCTGCAAGAACAAATGGCTGCAGGTATCATTTTGCAAGGCAGTTGTGTCCCTTTAAAGTGTTAGCAAAGTACAAAACATTAAAAAAAACAGAAATAATTTGTTTTACTGTTTAAAAACAAAGTTTTACTAGGGGACTGTTTTATGTCCCATATGTTAAAGCTGAATAAATGTCATGTTTCAAGGAAGTTAATACAGTTCGTAGGAGTGATTTTAAAATAATTTTTTTCTGTATGTTACAAGATCAGTAAGGCACTTCATGATGTGTGATTATGGTCAATAATCACAGTCCTTGGGTGTTTAAAGTCACTTAGTGCAAGCACCGCATGCCTAACAACACCCTTTGAGAGTTGTGTGATTATTGACCCATAATTACATATCCTCTCATGCCTTATTGCATTCTTATAATGCAAATGTGGTGTAAACAAGGGCACGGAGGAGACACTGTAGATGAAATGGGTGTGGTGGGGGAATGGTAATTTATGCCACAGGAGTGGCTGTGTGGGTGAATCCAGTTTATTTAATTGTTTAGGCTGGTGAGAGAAAGCCATAGGAGGTTGCAGAGACGGCTTCTATCTGATGCCTCCCTTCCTGGGGGGGTGGCTGGATCATCCTAAGCACAGTTCCTATACAGATGCCCCTCTATGTTGCGGGGGCTGGCTGAATCAGTGCCCAATGGGGTTCCTATATGGATAGCCCTCCCTGGGAGCTGGTTCACCACTGAGCGCAGCTCCTCTGTGGATGCCCTCTTGCAAGACGCAGTGGGATGGATCATAAGCTCCAGTGGGGGTGGCAATGAACTGCCTTGGTAGTGGGCAGCTGGTTGGGTCCCTGCTGCTCCAGTGAGGAACCAGCATGGCCCACTTTGAGTACTAGCAGCTGGCTGGGCAGTGGCACCACTTCTGTCCCTCATTGTGACTCCTCTGTCCTTGATGCTTACTTCTCAGTGTCCCTTGATGCTGTGCTCCTGCAACCACCAACTGCATTTAAATGAATCGATCCTATCCATTTCAGATTTTTTTTTTTTAGGTTTAAATCACAATTTTTTGTGTGTAATATTTTTACCTTCTTACCTTACCATATTGATCACTGTCTCTTTGCAGAAAAGGGTATTCACTATTCTGTTTTGTTCCCATGTTTCCTCCTCCCGGTGTGCAGACCACTGAAGAGCTAAGCTTTTTTCTCAACTGTTGTTCACCAGAACTAACTGGCAACTACTAATAGTCAAGAGTGAGAAGTCTGAGGAAAGATGCCCCCCTGCAGGCCCTGCACCTGCAGTGAGGAGTGGAATACATATTTATACCTCTGTCTACAAGATCCAGTCCTGGGTCCTGACTACTCCTGATGCCCCTCGTGGTTTAGCTGTTGAAGCAGGTTGTCTACATGGCTCAACATACACAAAGTTGGCCATGCTTCATGTTTAACTGGTTGCTGGGTTAAACAAAACTCAAGAAAACACAGAAACTGGTGAGCACTCAAAGGACCCAGTTAGTTTCTAATGCTTGTAGTGCCATATATGCAAAAGTGCAAATATAAATGACCAGTTTCCCATTAGCAGCTTATAAAGATCTGCCTACAGGGACCTTTTTCTTTCATTTAAGGAAGTCTGCTCTCTTAAAGTCACAGCAACTTTACTTTCTATATACCTTCCTGGTACTGCCGTCCTGTTAAATTCTATTGGAACTCACTTGGTTCCTATCATGTCCAATGGCATCACAGGGTGTGAAACTACTTCTGGTATTTTCTGCACACTGTGGGTCCCACTGTCATTTGGATGGAACCCCACATCGCATACCCCTCTTCTCCTACCACAGAGTGACCTCTTATTGCACTTGGCATGGTCACCAGTGCCGTGTAACATAATACATCCCTTTCTTCCCATGGGAGATGCACTACAGCAGGCTGCACATGAAACGTGGAAGAAGTCTGTCCTCTATTGACCCCACTGTTGTTATGCTACTAAAAGCCTCTGTGTTGCTAAGGGCCCTGTTAAAGTACATCAAAAGGGAAATGTCATCCTGTTAACCCTTTATTTACTAAGACAACTCCTGAAACACCTCATTCTTTCACTTCTCCTTATCTCTGGGAGTGTACATCCTAATCCGGGCCCTCCTTCACGTGGAGTCGATGGCAACAAAAACGGGTATGCTTGTCCTGGCCAGTATGGAACATCTGCAGTCTGCTAAAAATGTGATGCCCTCACTGCTTGGGTTGCAGTACACAACCCCAACATCTTGTCAGTCGTCGAAATGTGTCTCTGTCACAAATGCACCAGCAGATCAGGCCCTCTGCTCCCAGAGTGCCAACCTCCGAGCGCAGTAATGTGAACAGATAACAGACAGGGTAACCCTCCTGTCTGCTTTTGGGTCCAAATCACCTTTAGTCTCAAGTTCTGGGGATTCAAACTGTGAACCTTATGCTAGCATACCCAATGTACAGGCTCAGATATCGCATCTCTCTTCAGATTGTGGTACAATCTTTCGCTAGGGCACCAAGCCAGGCTTCCAAAAATTAACCCTTAAAACCAAAGACCTTAGGTATATTCTTACCTTTTCCCAGTTTAGTAACACCATAAAGCTTTTCAACAGTTTTAGTCAGCCTTAATCCTCCATACATCACATGCAAAAGAACTGGCAGACATCCCAGGCAGTCTTTTGAAAAAATAAAAAGATACTTTACTACAAGATGATAAAATATGAAAAATGTAAACACAGAACAATATATCAAAGAGCATACAGTCACTTAAAAGAACAAGGGCAAAGTACAAAACAAAAAACTCCTACCACAATATTTTTCTATGCAATGTATTACCTCTGTAGTGCCTTGAAAGTTAGAGAACTTGTTTCTTAAGAGCCCCCAAAAATATGTCATATTTCCCAGTTACAGGGATACATTTCAACTCCATCTCTCCACCCCTTGGTGAGTCATCTAGCTCCTCCTTTTAGAATATAAAATTAAAAAATGATTTCCTGTCAGAAGATATTAAAATAATGTCACCCCCCAAGCTGCAGGAGGTCTGCCTCTGAGCAAATAAGGGACTACTGAGAAATATAGGATCTTCTTGTCTCAGAACAGGAAGATCAAGTGCTTAAAAGGCACAGAGGCAGTAACTAACTAGGGGAAAAATAAATAAATAAACAGAGGAAAGAGTAAGTATTCCAAACAGTGAAGGGGCCAGAAATAAGACATGATGGAGTGGTACAGTGTAGTGGCTGTGAAGCAGCAGTCTTCTGGGAGACGTTCTGGAGGCTGTGGTGTTGTCCTATCTGTAGGCACCTATCTGGACTGAGGGAGGAGGTTGCTCATCTCCAGGCTGAATTGGCCAGGATTTTGGGACCTCCTCTCCCATCCAGGGACCACCAGGGCTGCTGCTGTTGCCTCAGAGGTTGCCAAGAAAGAGGAGCCGTGTTAGACCACAGGGGCTCAGGGAGGGTGAGGGTGGTGAACAGAGACGCATCCCTCCAGTTGTACCTCCACAACTCATATGCCATTCTGGCAGAGTGTGGTTCCTCCATGGAGGCACCCGCAGTGGAGACCAAGGAGGGTGCTGGGAACCTCCACAGAGGAGACCCACAGGAGGGTGGCATGGGACCCCACAGGGAAGGAAACAATTCCTGGTGGGGACTCAATCATTAGGGGGTAGACGGGAGGAAAGGGATAGGGAGGTAAGGTGCCTGCCTGGCGCCATGGCTTGAGGGACAGGAAGCGAATCCTCAGGATCGCGAGCAGCTACACGACAGAGGGAGCGGGATGTCATTGTCCACCTAGGGACAAATGACCTGGTTGTAAATGGATCAGAGTGGTGCAAGAGGAGTTTGTGGAGTTGGGGAGGGGCCTTACAAGTAGCATGTACGGTAACCTTCTCAGAGGTGCTGTCTGTCTATGGCAAGGATGATGCTAGGGTATTCCAAAATGGGATTCAATGAATGGTTGAAAACTGGTGTGGAGCTCAGGTTTTGGCTTCATTGGGGACTGGGAGCCATCTGGAGGGATGCAGGCTTATACTGGCGCCGATGGTCTGCATCTGTCCGGGGATCCAGGATCCTAGGTGACAGGTTGAATGCTTCACTGGCAAGCATTTAAACTAGCCAAAGAGGGGAGGCACTGAAAAGGAGCAGGGAAATCCCAGCCTCCCCACAAAGCGCAGAAGTTAGAGAGGTAAACACCAATGCAGAGAAGTCAGTAGGGAGCAGGACAGGGATAAATGCAGAAAAAGGTGTTAAGGACAGGGATGGGGCTAAAAGGGGTAAGGCCATAAAAATAAATGGAAGGTGATGAGTACCAATGCCCGTAGTCTGCGTAACAAGCTCCCTGAAATAGTGGCCTTGATGGAAGAGGGATGCCTGGATATTGTGGCAGTCACTGAAACATGGCACACACAGAACCATGAGTGGAAGTCAACATACTAGGACACAGTCTACAGGAGGGACAGGGTGGGTGAAAGAGGAGGAGGAGTAGCTCTCTATATAAGGGAAGTGATTAAAGCAACAGAACTAAAGAGTAAACAGGAAGTTGATGAGTCACTCTGGGTCACCCTGGAGACAGGAAATGGCACCACAATCCGCATCGGGTTGTGGTACGGACCTCTATCAGGGGAGGAAGTGGACAATTAAATGATAGAAGGCATCCTTAAATGGCAGAAAAGGGGAGATATTGTTGATGGGGGATCTGAATATGCCAGATGTTAACTGGAGTACCTTTGCTGCAGGCACATCCAAGAGCAGGGTCATTATTGATGCCCTACAGGGGGCATGCCTCAGACAGCTAGTGTTGGAACCCACTCAGGAGGGAGCACTCTTAGAGCTGGTACTCTCAAATGGGAAGGAGAAAGGATCTCAGATTTAGAAGTGGGTAGCCATCTGGGGAACAAGTGACCACCAAACAGTGTGGTTCACAATAAACACAGCCATAGAGTCAAGCCATACAAAAACGAGAGTATTGGACTTTAGGAAGGCTAACTTTGGGAAATGAGAGAGTGCCTTAGAAAAGCACTAGCAAATGTGCAAGAAGGAGGGGTGGAGGAACAATGGGGAATAATCAAAACAGCCATCGTGAGAGGCAACAAGCCTTTGTGTGAAGCAAATCAATAAAACAAAACTAAGGAAAAAACACTATGGTTCTCAAAAGAGGTGGCAGAGATGGTTAAGGAGAAAAGGATAGGATTCAGGAAACATAAGGAAACACAGAAGGAGCAGGACAGAGAACTTTATCAGTTAAAGCAGAAGGAGGCAGGGAAGGCAGTCAGAATAGCAAAGGCACAAACTGAGGAAAAGTTAATAAGGGGATAAAACCTTTATAGGTACATTAGGGAGCCAAGAAAGACCAAGGAGGATACAGAGACTTAATAAAGTGGAGGGAATGTGGGCAGAGGGTGACAGTGAAAAGCAGGGATACTGAATGAATATTTCTGCTCAGTATTCACACCAGATGAGGAGGGGAGGTGCCAACCCAAACAAGGGAGAAACTCTGAACAGGGGGTCGATACCAGCCCATTCACAGAAGAAAGGGTTTTGACAGAATTTTGAAACTGAGGGTGGACAAAAGCAATGGGGCCTGATGGATTCACCCAAGAATACTAAAAGAACTAAGGGTAGAACTAGTAATACCACTGACTACTCTCTTTAACAAATCATGGGAGGATGGAGTGGTACCTGAGGACTGGAGGAAGGCAAATGTGATTCCATTTCACAAAAGTGGGAGCAGGGCAGAGGCAGGAAACTGCAGACCAGTTAGTTTGACTTCAGTGGTAGGGAAAATGATGGAATCACTTGAAGGAAAGAATTGTTGAGTACCTAGAGGCCAGTGGGACACAGGCCCAAGGCAGCATGGTTTCACAGCAGGAAGGTCATGTCAGATGAACCTAATAGATTTCTTTGACTGGTGACCAAAGTAGTAGACCAGGAGGGGCTGTGGATATGGCCTACACTAGATTTTAGCAAGGCATTGGACACAGTCTCACACAAAAGATTAATATATAGTTAGCCAACCTTGGAGTGGATCCCAAGGTGGTAGCCTGGATAAAAACTGGCTGGACAACAGGATGCAAAGGTAATAGTAAATGGAGTCCACAGTGAAGAAAGGAGGGTAACTAGTGGGGTACCGCGAGGTTCGGTACTGGGACGGTCCTCTTTAATATCTTTATAAGTGACATTGAGAGCATTTGAAGGAAAGGTATGCTTCTTTGCAGATGACACAAAGATCTGCAACAGGGTTGATACACAAGGTGGGGTGGAAAGAATGAAAAGGACTTGGCAAGGTTGGAGGAATGGTCAAATACGTGGCAGCTCAGATTCAGTACAAAGAAGTGCAAGGTAATGCATCTGGGAAACAAAACCCAGGGAAGAGTACACAAAGGGGGTGAGTTAATAACAACAACAAAAATCGAAAGAGACCTAGGAGTAATTATATCAGATGACCTAAAGGTGGGCAAGCAATGTGAGAAGGCAGTAAGGAGGGCTGGGGGATACTGGGATGCATAGGGAGGCATCAGCAGTAGAAAACAGGAAGTTGTTATCCTCTCTACAGACAGTTAGTGAAACCCCATCTGGAGTACTGCATGCAGTTCTGGAGACCCCATCTCCACAAAGACAGACAGAGTGGAGGCTGTTCAGAGGAGGGCAACCAAATGGTGCAAGGTCTGCACTAGAAGACATACGAGGAGAGACTAAAACAGCTTAATATGTATACCCTTGAGGAAAGGAAGGAGGGGGGGACATGATAGAAACTTTGAAGTATCTCAAGGAATTAACAAGGTACAAGAGGGTAGTATCTTTCAGAAGAAGATGTGCAAGAACAAGTGCGAACAATCTGAAGATGGGGGATGACTCAGAGGTAATGTTAGAAAGTATTTTTCACAGAGAGAGTTGTAGATGCATGAACAGCCTTCCTGAGGAGGTTATGGAGTCAGGAACAGTGGGAGAATTCAAGAATGTGTGACAGGCATAAGGCAATTTAGTGGGGGCAGGAGGAAGTAAGCTGTTGATTAACTAGAATCTGCAGCTTATCCATCAGGTAAGGAAATGGGCAGACTGGTGGGCCAAGCGGTCCTTATTCTGCCATCAAATTCTATGTTTCTGTGTTAACCACCAACATCAACAGCCTCTCTATTAAATTGCAGACGACACTAAAATTGTAGCATCAGTCAAAACATCGGAAGATGTATCTAACCTTGTTAGTGATTTATTCATACTAGAGGAATGGGCCAAAAAAATGAGATGTCCTTTAATGTAGACAAATGTGTGTTGTCATGCATTTAGGAAATACAAACATACAAAATCAATATACATATATGGTCAAACGTTAACCCGAGTGGAACATAATGATTTGGGCACAATAATTAACTGTGACTTAACTTCTTATAGTCATTGTAATCATATCATCAGCTGAGCCAATAAACTCATAGGTTGTATTAAGAGAAGTTTTACCTCTCGGATAGGGAATGCATATTGCCATTATATAGAGCTATGTGAGACCACATCTGACTATTGTTCCCTTTATGGAGCCCCTGCCTCAAGAGGGACATTGGTGGACTGGAGGAGTGCAGAGGAGAGTAATTAAGCTGGTATTTAATGTGCAGGACATGAGTTATGAAGCAGGGTTGAAGGAACTGGGTATGTATCTCATTGGAGCAGAGAAGAAAGAGAGGGGACCTTCTATTGATGCACAAGATTACACTGACAATGAGTTAATGGCTCAGCTAGGAATTTGTAGCAAACGAGAATGAACCTAAGAAGCCACAACTACCAACTGGCACCAACATATCAGAACTAATAAAAGGAGATCATTTTTCACTCAGAGAATAATTCCATTATGGAATACATACCTACTCCATTACTGGAAACAACAATCACATTACATTTAAACAAAGGCTTGCCTATTTTCTGTTGTAAACACTGGGACAGTGTGACAGCTTTGCTGGAGACATACATACATGGACCATAGCCTTCTGTATGTCTTCTTTTCTTAGTATGAATCTTAGTATGAATGCCCATAGTCTGGGCAACAAGCCCCTGAACTGGTGGCCTTGATGGAAGAGGGATGCCTGGATATCGTAGCAGTCACAGAAACATGGTACACAGAGAACCATGACTGGGATGTTAACATACCAGGGTACACAACCTACAGGAGAGACAGGAGGGGAGAAGAGGGGAGGAGTAGCTCTCATGTAAGGAAGGGATAAAAGCAACTGAACAAAAGAGTAAACCTGGAGGAGAGGAGGCACTGTGGGTCATCTTAGAGACTAGAAATGGTACCACTATCCACACAGGGTTGTATACAGACCCCATGTCAGGGGAGGAATGGACAAAGATATGATAGAAGGCATTCTTAGGATGGCAGAGAAAGGGAGATACTGTTGATGGGAGACCTGAATTTGCCAGACGTTAACTAGAGCACATTTGCTGTAGCCACATCCAAGAACAGGGCCATTCTCGATGCCCTACAGGTGGCATGCTCAGACAGCTAGTTTTGGAACCCACTCATGAGGGAGCAACTAGACCTAGACTCTCAAATTGGGACAGTGAGAGGATCTCAGACCTAGAAGTGGGTAGCCATCTGGGAACAAGTGACCACCAGACAGTGTGGTTCACGTATAAACTCAGCTACAGAATCAAGCCATACAAAAGTGAGGATACTGGACTTCAGGAGGGCTGACTTTGGCAAGATGGGAGAGTGCTCTTAGAAAGCACTAGCAAATAGGCTAGAAGGAGTGGTACAGCAACAATGGGAAACATCAGAACTGCCATCACAGAGGCAACAAGCCTTTGTGTGAAGCAAATAAACAAATCATAATGAAAGAAAAAGCCACTATGGTTCTCAAAAGAGGTGGCGGGAAGGTCAGGGGAGAAAAGGTAGCATTCAGGAAGTATAAGGAAACACAGAAGGAGCAGGACAGAGCTGTACCAGTTAAGGCAGGAGGAAGCAGGAGGGAAGTCAGAATAGCAAAGGCCCAAACTGAAGAAAGATAGCCAACTCGGTTAAGAAGGGGATAAAATCTTTATAGGTACATCAGTGAGCATAGAAAGACAAAGGGAGGGTAGTGAGGCTGAATAGAATGGACAGTGGGTGGACAGAGAGGGACAGTGAAAAGC
The DNA here is from genome assembly GCA_016271365.2 of Neoceratodus forsteri. Classification (NCBI taxonomy): domain Eukaryota; kingdom Metazoa; phylum Chordata; order Ceratodontiformes; family Ceratodontidae; genus Neoceratodus; species Neoceratodus forsteri. Next base: position 808,675,367 of record CM028132.1, on the reverse strand, counting down.
AGGGATACTGAACAAATATTTCTGCTCAGTATTCACAAAAGAGGAGGAGGGGAGGTGCTAATCCAATTAACAGAAGCACTCTGAATAGGGGTCGATCCCAGTCCTTTCACAGAAGAAAGGGTTCTGAAAGAACTCCTAAAACTGAAAATGGACAAAGAATGGGGCCTGATGGAATTCACCCCAGAATTCTAAAAAGAATTAAGGGAGAACTAGTGAAACCACTGACTACCCTTTTTAACAAATCCTGGGAGGATAGTGTGGTACCTGAGGACTGGAGGAAGGCGGATGTGATCTCTCCTCACAAAATGGGAACAGGACAGAGGCAGGAAACTACAGACCTGTCAGTTTGACCTCTGTGGTAGGGAAAGGATGGAATCACTCTGAAGGAAATAATTGTTGAGTACCTAGAAGCCAGTGGGGCACAGGACCCAAGGCAGCATGGGTTCACAGTGGGAAGGTCATGTCAGACAAATCTAATTGACTTCTTTGACTGGGTGTCAAAAGTAGTAGACCAGGGAGGGGCTGTGGATATGGCCTACCTAGTCTTTAGCAAAGCATTTGACACAGTCCCACACAAAAGATTAATTGTCAAATTAACCAGCCTGGGAGTGGGTCCCAGGGTGGTAGCCTGGGTAAAACATTGGCTGAACAACAGGACACAGAAGGTAATTGTAAATGGAGTCCACTCTGAAGAAAGAGGGGTTACTGGGTACAGAGGGTTCAGTCCTTTCAATGTTTTTATAAGTGACATTGCAGAGGGACTGAAGGAAAGTATGCTCTTTGCAGATGACACAAAGATCTGCAACAGGGTTGATACACCAGGAGTGTGGAAAGAATGAGAAGGGACTTGGCAAGGTTGGAGGAATGGTCAGAAGTATGGCAGCTTGGATTCAGTGCAAAGAAATGCAAAATAAATCACCGGAAACAAAACCCGGGCGGGGGAGAATTGAGGGCGGGAGATAGTGACAATAACAAAATGGAAAGGGACCTGGGGTAATCATATCAGATGACCTTAAAGTTAGCAAGCAATGTGAGAAGGCAGTAGGGAGGGCTGTGGGAATACTGGGATGTATAGGGAGAGGCATCACCAGCAGAAAACAGGAAGTTGTTATCCTCTGTACAGACAGTTGGTGAGACCACATCTGGAGTACTGCGTCAGTTCTGGAGACCCTATCTCCACAAGGACATAGACAGGATAGAGGCAGTCCAGACAAGGGCAACTAATATGGTGCAGGGTCTGCAAAAGAAGCCATCACGAGGAGAGACTTAAGGAGCGTAATATGTATACCCTTGAAAAAAGGAGGAGAGGGGGACACGATAGAAACTTTTAAGTACCTCAGTGGAATCAACAAAGTCCAAGAGGGTAGCATCTTTCAGAAAAGAGATGTGCAAGAACAAGGGACACAATTTGAAGATGGGGGGCAGTTCAGGGCAATGTGACGTAGTATTTTTTCACAGAGAGGGTGGTAGACGCGGAACAGCCTTCCTGTGGGATCTAAAACTCGGGTGAATTCAAGAATGCATGGGACAGACATAAGGCAATTTTTGTGGGGGTAGGAAGAAATAGGCTGTTGGTTAACTAGGATCTGCAGCTTATCCTGTAGGTAGGAAATGGGCAGACTAGGTGGACCAAGCGGTCCTTATCTGTCAAAAGTCTATGTTTCTATGTGACATCAGCAAAACTAATTTCCCATATTATGAGTCTTGGATCAGCCAGGTCCTTTGAAGATTCTCAACCCTGCTGTCCATTACCTACATACGAGATAGCCATGTCCTGTCCTGTAATAAATGTATACAGTATTTAGCTTCCCAACTTCAAAACATGTCATAAAAAGGCCCTAAAATGCAATTTCTCAAGGAAGTTAAGTATTACAGAGATCTCCTGGTCAATTTAATGTATCCTGTAGCTTCAATGAAACCTGGTGGGGGGCATCCATGGAAGCACAAACCCACATACTATATTTTTATATTAAAATTATCATACAGCAGTCATAACCAGCTGGCCAAGCATCACAGTCCTCCCACCTAGACTGAATTTGGGGGCTCTATCCTGCATGGGATGAGCTTACTAAGTCAGTTCACTCTTCATATAGACGCGACAGGCCATCGGGCTTTTGATAGGTCGCCCAGCCCTATGTAAGATCGTTGTCATACCCTTGCAAGGCAAGACTCCATCTTAATAGTCTACCATTAGTTTTTCCCATTTAGGTCTAGCCAAACCAGGGAGTTGTGGTCCGCTTGTACCTCAAATGCTGCCCATACAAGTATGACTCTTAACTTCTTAGGGCCCGCACTATGGCAAGACACTTTTCCACAGTAGAGTAAGCATGCCCCTGGGAAGTAACTTTTTACTCAGGTACACTATAGGGTGATCTTTCCTTTGGCTGGAGGTCTGACTCAATACTGCCCCAATACCCACATCTGAGGCGCCAGTCTGAACTGTAAAGGGTCTGCTAGTCATTACTTGTCAATACAGGAGCACTACACAGTGCCTCCTTCAGTCTGGTAAAGGCTTTTTTCACAGGCTGGTTCCCAGGTGATTTTCTTAGGTATCCTTTTCTTTACCAGGTCAGATATGGGAGCAGCCATGGCACTGTAATTGGGTACACATTTTCTGTAGTCCCCTGCTGTCCCTAGAAAATCCTGATGTGCTTCTATGCTTCTGGTCTGAGCCATGCCTCGATCACCTCTATTTTTACTTGTTTAGGAAGGAGCTGTCCCTGGCCTACAACATGCCTGAGGTATGCCACTCAGCCATGGCTACCTGGCACTTCTCAGCTTTGACAGTGAGCCTGGCCCTCTGTATCCTGACCAGCACTTCCCTAAGGTGGGACAGGTGTTCTCCCAGCTGGCACTAAAGATGGCAATGTCATCCAGGTATGCCACTCGTACTCCTCAGCACCATTTAACACCTGGTTCACCAACCTTTGGAAAGTGGCCAGGGCATTCTTTGTTCCAAGGCATTACTTTGAATTCCAAATCCAAGCCTATTGGAGTGATGAATGCCAACCTCCCTATCTCTGTCAGCTAAATCTACCTGCCAACAGCCCTTTGTCAGGTCAGTAGTCGAGTATGTCGCCTCCCAACTTGTCCAGGAGTTCGCCTGTCCAGGGCATCGGGTGGGCATCTGACTTTGTGGATCAGATTCAGTCCACTATAGTCCACACAGAAATGAGTAGAGCTATCTGTGAGATGGCAAGCTTATAGAAGGAAAAACGGGGGTGGGGGGGATTGTAAGGCCCAAAAGGGAAGAGGGAGAGTGTAAGGAGGGGGTCTAGATAGGGCAGAAATACTGAACAAATACTCTGTTCAGTATTCACTGAGGGGGGAGGGTCAAGGACCACAGTTGGGAAGCAGAGGCAATCGGGGGAGAAGTGACATCAGTCCATTCACAGTGGAGAGAGTTTTGGAGGAACTGCAAGGCTGAAGGTGGATAAAGCCATAGTGCCAGATGACGACACCTGATGATATTATGGAACTAGCAGCACCTCTGGGCACCCTGTTCACAAAGTCACTAACACAGGCATGGTTCCAGAGGACTGGAGGAGAGCACATATAGTACCACTGCACAAAACTGGCAGTAGGTGGAAGCAGGGAACTACAGGCCAGTTATCCTCACCTCAGTGGTGGAGAAGATCATGGAGACACTGCTTGAAAGAAAGGATAGTGGCACACCTGGAGTCCATTGGTGCCCAGGATCTAAGGCAGCACGGATTCACATCAGGAAGGTCCTGTCAAACAAATCTGATTGATTGGGTGACTAGGAAGTGAATCAGGAGGGGCCGAGATGTCACCTACCTAGATTTCAGCAAAGCCTTCGATACCATCCCACACAGAAGGCTGGTTAACAAGGTTAGTAGTCTGGGCATGGTGCATAAGGTGATGCACTGGGTTAGAAACAGGCTGACTGACAGAATGCAGAGGGTGGTGGTAAATGGGATCCAGTCCAGGGAGAGAAGTGTGACCAGCAGAGTGCTACAAGGATCAGTCCTGGCACCAGTCGTGTTCAGTGTCTTCATTAGTGATATTGCAAAGGGGCTGGAGAAAGGGTCTGCCCTATTTGCAGATAATATCAAGATCTGCAACAGGGTGGGTGCTCCAGAAGGGGTGCAGAAAATGAAGAGGATCTGAAGAAGCTTGAAAGATGGTCAGAGGTGTGGCAACTGAGGTTCAGTGCAAAAGTGCAAGATAATGCACCTGGGTAGGGGAACCCTGGGAGAGCTACAGGATGGGGGCGGTGCTGTCACCAAGAGGAAAGGAACCTAGGGTTATCGATCTGATGACCTTAAGGTATCAAAGCAGTGCGAAAGGCTGCAGGGAGGACCAGTGGCATGCTAAGATGCATAGGCAGAAGTATTACTAGTAGGAGGTGGGAGGTAGTGATGCCATTGTATAAAACACCGTAAGCTCACCTGGAGTACTGCATGCAGTACTGGAGACCACACATGCAAGGACATAAACAAGGTGGAGGCTGTCCAGAGAAGGGTGACAAAATGGTGCATAGTTTGCACCACAAAACATATGAGAGACTAAGAGATCATAAGGAGGCAGTATAGTGCAGTGGTTTAAGGCTCTGAGGTGCAAACGGGAGACCTGGGTTTGAATCCCATAGCCCTCACTTGCATACTGTGTGACCCTGAGCAAGTCATTTAACTTATTTGTGCTCCCAGGTCGCACCTGTAAACAAGCTTTCAACTTAGTGTGTGTCTCCGGAAAAATAAAATAAAAATAATATGTACTTACTGGAGGAAAGGAGAGAAAGGGGCAACATGATAGAAAGTTTTAAGTACCTCAAGGGCATAAACAGGGTGTAGGTGGGGGATCTTTCTAATGTAGAAAAGATGCCAGAACGAGGGCACAATATGAAACTGGAGGGGGGTGGATTAAGAAGCAACATGAGGAAGTTTTTCTACACAGAAAGGGTGGTGAACACTTGGAATAGTCTGCCACAAGAGGCAGGGCAAGCACAGTGGAGGGGTTTAAACATGCCTGGGACAAGCACAAGGGAACCTTGGGCAGGAAGGGAGTGATGAAAAGACACTGACCAATTAGGGTGAGTGGACGTACATGTAGGGCCTACAGGCAGACTGGATTGGCCTAGCGGTCCTTATCTGCCAACAGTTTCTATGTTTTATGAAAGGCACTGTCTGCCAAACTCACCTGATTGCCTTTTTCGAGAAGGCAGCTGAAAAGTTAGATGAGGGAGACAGTCAGTGGATGCTGTCTCTAGGCTTTAACAGTGCCTTTGACACTGTGTCAGCATAGAAAGCTCATAGAGCAAGTAATGCAAGATGGAGTCCACAGAATATACAGGGAAAAGACAGCAAGTAGGCTGACAAACAGGCTAACGTAGGATACAGAGAGTGTTGATGATCACTACAACTCAGAGTGCTGAAGCCTCTGATTGGAGTACCCTTAGGTCAGTTTTGGGTTCTTGCTCTTTTAAAATATTTCTTAGTGACCTTGAGGAGGGACACAAAAGTAGGCTTGTGAAGTCTGGCAGATGACACTTAGGGTCAGATCCTCAAAATGGGCCGCCCCTCTCCCATGCCGCCTGTGAGATCAGCTAATAGACATCATTCCAGTCCCCAGGCTGCCACTAATGTGGAACAGGAACAACCACACGCTGTTGAGGTTTACTGATGATAGTTAGAGATAGATTCTCATAATGGGTCCAGTATACCCTCACCCTGTGTCGCCTCGTGAGTCCAGCTTATGGGCTGCAGTCTAGTTCCCAGGCTGCTACTGTGGAGGTTCTTGGGGGTCACATGCTGTACCAGCAACAAGACATCTTACTTGAGAGGGCTCTTGCAGTAGGTAATTACAAATGGGACTGAAGCAGGCAGGCATCAGGACCTCACGGAAACATTTCTAGCTAGCAGTCTCTGGCGGGGACCACCCCACGCCAGGTGACTGGACGCCAGGCAATGTCAGTATAAAGGGAGGTCCCCACGCCTGCCTTCCACCCTTCCTTTCCCGCGCTAGCCTGCAGCACCTCGTGTGTTAAGTTCATTACTTTGCAGTCAGTTGTTGGTAGTTTTACTGCTTATTTTCTACTTTTTCCTGATTTCGTCAGCCTTACCTACAGCTGCCATGTATGTAGTCCCGACCCACTCTGAGCACAGAAAATGTGATTCTTCGGTGCCCAGCTCCGCGATAAGGACGGACATTCCCAGTGCCTTTTGTCTAGGGCCCCGATCATCCCATTGAGAAGTGCCAGCCTGCCAGCAGTTTTAACGCTGCCACCCGAAGCGGAGGCAGCAGTCCCTGGAGGTCCACGCTTTAAACAAAAAATGACCTCCATGGAAAGGAACTGAAAAACTTCAGTGGACTTTGACTTCTCGGAGGGTCACCACAAGAAGAAGCACTGGGACCGGACTCTCATCGGTCACCGCGCCTCGGCTGAGGTCGTGGTGCTGCAGGTAACTCCTCCCCGGAGGCAGCTCTGTGGCGGCTGTCTTGGAGGTTTCAAGATGGCATCAACCCTCCCGTCGAGCTGCGCTCGGGCCCCTCTGGGCCTCCGGGTCTAAGGAGACAGCTGCTCCGTAAGGTCACCACTGTGCAGCCTTCTGGTTTGAGTGACCCTGATAAGTCGGACGCCGCTCCTCTGATGCCCGCCAGGTAAGGCGTTAAGGCGCTGACCCTCCGGGGCAGCACCACGGACTCAGCGCCCGCCAAGACTGCCCCTCGCCGCGGCCTTCGTCGGGTGCTGGGTCCGATAAGTCAGACGCCGCCTCCGACATCTGCCCGGATCCCGTTGATAAGATGGACGCCGGCTCCTCAGACGCCTGCTCGGTGTTAGAGCGAGGCCGGACCCTTCGGCCTATCCGCTGTCCTGAGCTCTCTGCAACGCCTGCACCTAAGGTGCCAGCTTCTCCTCTGCTGGATTCTGGGATGGTAATCCTTCTTCCCAGGTGACACGGAGGAGGTGGGTACACTGCTGTGGGTCTCCCTCCTGCTGGGCCGGATGACCCAACACGGATCCTTGGACGCCAACACCGATGCCCGACAATATTCCATTGCCGGACGCTGACCTCCGCCGGGCCTCCTGCTCCAGGCTCGCCCATGGGCTTTTCAGGGCTTTCTGCTCCTGCAGACCCCTGATACCTGGGTATCCGACCCCATCCTATCCACCATCATACCCAGGCCCGCAGTATCCGGCACCCCAATGCCCGATGCGGCCTATCCAACGCTGCAGTACACGGTGCTCCAATACCAACACCGGGCTTCCACAGTCGGAGTATGATGCGCCTTGTGGATACGCCTGTATCCATATCCTCCTCCTCCTCCTCCCCTTCAGCTGCCGGTGGACTTGAAGGAGACTCTGGCTTCCTGGTGGGCTGAGGCCAGGCTCCAGCTCACCAGGGAGGTAGAGAGCCGTCTTCGATGCCAGTCCCGTTCCGGAACCCCTAAGTCTGGGGCGAGACCCCTCGCCACCTCCATATATCAGAGGTTCCAGGGCAGGCTGGATACGCTTCAGGGGTCCGTTCCTCCTCCACGCCGGGAGGAGGAGTCTTCTTCCTCTTCATCCTCCTCGGAGACCGGATGACCTGATGGTCGTTCTGACCCAGACAACGAGCCACGACTCTGGACAAGCCCAGGCCAAGGACCCCTGAAGGATCCTTCCTACGGAGTTGCTGCACAAAATCCAGGCAGTTCATCAGTGGCATTCCTTGAGCCGGATCCACAGCGTAAGAAACTCGCTGCACACCTGGATCTGCCCGAGACCGCCTCTACCCTGGTGCCAATTTTGCAGATTGAGCCTCATGCCGACCTTGTTTCACCATTTGAATCAACTGTCGGCATTAGCCTCTTCCTAGGAAGTCGGACAGGCTTTATCAGGCTCCGTGAGGGTGTTGACTCTAAATTCACACCCGAGCTGATTGGATCATGGATTAGGCCGCCACGCCGGACAGCTAACCCCAAGCACTTGAGCTCGCCACCACCGACAAGGAATCCCACCTTCTGGACCAGTACCGGAAGAAGTTCTACACTTCTGCCTATCTGGGTATTAGGCCCTGAATTATGTTGTTCATATGGGGATTACAGAAAGCAATCCTTAGTGAGCTGGAGGCTAGTTAAACTCCCTTCCTGAGTCTCAGATGAAGCAGGAAGTGGCGGATCTAGTCTGTCTGTGTGGTCGGCCAGTCAGCACATGCTCCATGCCATGTATGGCGCAGTGGATGCTGCTGATCTGAGCTCGGCTTTCAGCATGGGTTTGCGGCATCATGCCTGGCTACGGGTGTCAGATTTGGTCCTGGAGGTGCAGTCTGCTATCCAGGACCGCCCTTCAGGGGTTCAGTGCTGTTCAGTGGCGATGTCAAGGACATCATTACCGATCTGCAGGAGAAGGGTACTGCACTTAAGTCAGTTGACTCCTATACAGACCCCCTCAGGCTCAGCATTGTCCCTTTCATAGGCGTTCTGGCAAAAGCGAGCCTCAGGAAAGCGGGCCAACAAATCTCGAGCCCTCCAGTTGCCAGGCCCCTCCCACCAAAAGCATCAGGGGCTTCAGCGTGACGCTGCCTCACACCTCCTGACTCATTTCCTTCCCACAGCCTCTGGCCTTCCAGAGGAACTGGTGGGGAGATACCTCCATCTACCGGGTTGGGAGAGGATCACACTTCAGACACTTGGGTGCTCCAGCTGATTGCAGAAGGACACTCAGAGTTTCTTCGAAACCTCCTTGGAACCTCCCCAGGTCGTTCTTACTACCCAGAACATCATTTTCTGGTTCAGGAAGAAATATCCTCTCTTCTTCTGAAGGAGGCAATAGAGCCCATTCCTCCCATCTTTGGTGAATGGGTTACTACTCCATTTCTTCCTGGTCCCAAAGTAGTCAGGAGATGTGAGGCCAATTCCCGACCTCAGCTCCCCAAACTTGTTTGTGGAGTACAAAGGTTCAGGATGCTCTCTGCAGAGTCTTCTGCCCTTCCTCAGCTAGGACAGTGTCTGTGTGCTCTAGACATGCAGGATGCTACCTGCATATCCCTATTTGCCCTTCCCACCGCAATTACCTCGTTTTGCATTCCAGGGGACCACTACCAGTTCAAGGCCTCCCATTTAGTCTTTTCTCAGTGCCCTGAGAGTTCACCAAATGCCTTTCGGTGGTAGCGGCTCACCTACTTACCCAGAGGATGCCAGTTTTCCATACGTGGATGACTGGCTCCTGGTGGTCTCATCCAGGGAGGAACTCTGTGCTTCCTTTCCCTTAGCCTGCAGGTCTTCACCTGCCTGGGGTTACCGTCAACCAGGCCAAGTCCCACCTGATCCCATCCCAGAGGCTCCAGTTTATTGGGGCGATCCTGGACACGACCTCTGGCATAGCATTCCTGCCACTGGACAGGGTGGCCTCACTCCAGGCTCAGGTCAGCCTGATGTCCAGCTGCAGGCAGGTCAGCACCAGGTTGGTGCTTTGCCTCCTCAGGCTCATGGCGGCTGCTATTCCGACAGTCCTGCGCTCAGCTCCACTTGAGAATTTCTCAGTGGATGCTGGTCTCAGTGGGATCAACTGGTGGATGACCTAGATCATCTAGTTCTGGTCTCCAATCCTGTGGCTCGGACTTTCAATGGTGGATGGTTCGGAGAACCTTTGCCAGGAGTTCCTTCTGCCTTCTCCCTCCCAGACGCTGACTACAGACGCCTGGCGAGGGTTGGGAAGCCCATCTCGGGCCTCCACAGGACCCAGGGCTACTGGTCCAAGCTTGAAAAATCTCTCCACATCAGTGTGCTCGAGCTGGGCGTGCTTTATGCTCCTCAGGCTCTGCATCTTTATCTGCTTCCCGGACATTTGGCTGTCCAGACAGGCAACATGTGCATAGTCTGGTACATCAGCAAACAGGAGAATTCATTCCTACCCTCTCTGCAGGGAGGCGATGCAGGCTTGGGAATGAGCAGTGCAGCACAACCTTCACCTCATGACCATTCAGTCCCAAGAGTCGAGAACATGTTGGCAGACCACCAGTGTCGGTCGCCTGCTCACGCCATGAGTGGGAACTAGATTAGGGGATAGCAGACGATATCTTCCCTCGCTGAGGAACATCACAGGTAGACCTGTTTGTCTCTCCTCTCAACGCAAAACTTCCCATCTTCTGCTAGCTCACTCCAGGGCACGGCATTATTTGGAGAGACGCCTGTCTCTAGGCTGGAAGGGAAGATTCGCTATGCCTTTCCCCGATCCCCTTGATTCCAGGGTCTTACAGAAACTCAGCTCGGAAGGAGCTCACATGATTCTCATCACTCCTTTCTGGCGAGGCAGGTTTGGTTCTGTCTTCTGCAACAGCAGTCAGAGGAACCTCCTCTTCTTCTTCCTCAGTCGCAACTTTTGCTGACCCAGGATCAGGGACCCTGGTCCATCCAGGCCTCAAGTCCCTTCAGTTGCACGTGTGGCTCCTGCAGATGTAGCTCAAGCTCATTTTGGGGTTTCCCCATTGGTCGCTGAGATTCTGGTGGAGGCCAAAAGCCATCCACTAGATCTACCTATGCTGTGAAATGGAAACTGTTCTCTATTTGGGCCGCTTCCAAGATTTCGAGACATTCTCTTGCTCTGTTGGCGAATCTGTTGGATCACTTGCGCCATCTCTTTGATCTGAGTCTCCGTCATTCCTCTCTGAAGGTTCACATGGTGGCCATCTCCACTTACCATGTTCCTTTTGGGACAGGACTTTTGCAGATTGGAAGTCTCTAAGACTTTCCCTTAGAGAGGTTCTCCACTTGTGACCTCCTATTTGTCCTCCTGCCCTCCTTGGGACTTAAATTTTGTCCTTGAGAAGCTTACTCTGCCTCCTTTCGAGCCGGCTGCCTCTGCAGACCTAAAAGTTCCTTTCTTGGAAGACCCTTTTCCTAGTGGCCATTACTTCTACTCAAAGGAGTTCCAAGCTTCAGGCCCTCATGTGCAAAATCCCATACTTGATTTTCCACAAAGGACGTGTGGCTCTGCGTACCAACCCAAGTTTCTCCCTAAGGTGGTAGTGGAATCTACGCAGAATCAATCCATGGAGCTGCCTGCTTTCTTATAGCATTCCAATCAAGGTGAGTACCTCTTGCGTACTTTGATGTTCACTCATCCTGAGATACTACACCACAAGGACGAAGGATCTCAGAAAGACTGATCAACTGTTTGTTTCTTTTGCTCATAAAAGAAGACAATGCTGTTTCTAAGCAATGCCTATCTAAATGGTTGGCTCATTGTATCACTTTCTGTTACAACAACATTACAAGACCTGCGGGTCAGGTCAGAGGCACTCCACGAGAAGGGTCACTGCCTCGCTGCTTGTTTCAAGAATGTGTCAGCGGCAGACATCTGTGCAGCTGCTACTTGGGCTTCTGTCCATACCTTTACGAAACACTACAGTTTGGACATTGCCTCTCACTGTAGAGCGGGCTTCAGGTTGGCTGTTCTGCAGGGTCTTCGTTCCTAGGACCTTCACAGCCAGAGGGTCTACTTTTGGGTAGTTTTCTCCTCCCATTTGCTTCTGCTTGTTCCAGGCTGCTTGGGACTCAGTCCCATTTGTAATTACCTACTGCAAGAGCCCTCTCGAGTGAGATAGTACAGTTACGTAGAACTTACGTAACAGTAGATCTTCGAGAGAGGCTCTTGCAGTAGTATCCTTCCCGCCTCCATCCCCTAAGCTTTTTCAGCTCCTTTTCCAGTGAAGAAACATCCGCTTCTGTCTTGTCTTGCCTTTTTGGCCTTTGGCAGAAAGAACTGGAAAGGCGGTGTGGGGACCGCCCTTTATACTAACGCAGTCACCTGCCGGGGTGGTCCCCGCCAGAGACTGCTAGCTAGAAATTTTTCCGTGGGGTCCTGACATCTGCCGGCTTCAGTCCCATTTGTAGTTACCTACTGCAAGAGCCTCTCTTGAACATCTACTGTTACGGTAAGTTCTTGCGTAACTGTACTTTCCAGTTATAAGCTTGGGTCTGCCCGATAGGGATCTTCTGCTCTGTATGAGCAGCAGATCATGGCATACAACAGTTCTACTAATACTGTTGTACCCACTTTCCAGACATGATATTTTTATAATCAAAAACAAACTTCTGCCTACCAGCCCTCCTTGGCATTGCAGGAGGACTGTGTGTGTGTGTGTGTGTGTGTGTGTGTGTGTGTGTGTGTGTGTGTAGGTGCATTTGGGGACCAGAGCACTGTAAGGTGTGATGGTGGTGGTGGTGAGTGGGGAAGTCGTGGACAAGTTATGTCAGGGCCTCCCTCCTTCTCCCTGTATAACCTACAAGCCCTTCTGGTGCCCAAAGCTATGCATACTTGTTTCTAGGAATGCCACAGAATATTGCTCTCCTCTACCTGACATTTGACTGGCTGCTAACTCAAGTAGTGGAGCAGAATCAGCTGGCCTTCACACAGGTGGTGGAATCTGATGTCTTTGTGTGCTTGGAATGAGCGGTGGTGGCGCTTGAAGCATTTAGAGGCCATAAAGGCCTATACTAGTTTGTGTCAAATGTTTTTAATAAGGTAGATTTGAGAGGCAGTCAGAGACATAGGTGCCAGTCACTGTTGTTACAGCCTGAGAGCCAGCCAGCAGCCTGTAACTGTGCTCTGGGGCACAGTGCAGTACCAGCCACCACCAGGCCAGCCCAGTTAAAAGTATGATTGGCTGGCAACCTGTGAACAATGCAGACAGCAGACAGTGGTCTCTCACTGGACTGAGGTGGGAGAACTGACATGCCAAGGAGTCACAAGTAGCTTGATAAAAATGTGAAGAAGACACAAAGGTGACAAGAGTGGTGGACTAAGGGAGGTTGGAATGCTGCAAAGAATGCACCTTGAGTTTCAATTAAGAAAGTGCACCCAGTAAATAAAAATGATGATACCAGGACACACTAGGGATTGGGCAGACTTATATCCAAGAGGCCTGAGCCTTAAGACATGGGCCCACATTTCCCGAGAAAGGAGAGTCGCAGCAGGCCATAGAGATGCCCGTGCATCTCAGAAAATATCTTGGGAAGCAGGCTATTCAAAGAGCAAGATGAGCCCACATCTTCCGAATTGGTCATCACGCAGAAATAATGTATGCAGCCCAAATAAAGGGGCAGATCCATGAATATGCTGACATCCCTATATTCAGCTAAAATGTGGCCCATCTACTGTGCATCTCAGATATGAGCTGCCCAAAGTTAGGCATCCAAGGGCCTAAATCAGCCAGCCACCCAGAGGCAGGCCACAGAACTGCAGGCAAGTCATCCAGAGACAGCCCTCGGAGGTGCACCAGAACGTGCTCCAGGCACCCACACAAAGCAGTCATGCCAGGATGGATGTACCCAGAGCCACAGGTGCAGTGTCACCACCGGCACTATGTGAGAGCAACATCCCACACCACACCCCAGACATGGATATCCAGCAGCCACATGACAGTTCTGTTGGGTGCCCCCAAGCACACCAGCGGAGCTGATAGCCACAATGCAGCACATGTGCAGGGGCCATGGCCAGCACCCATCGGCCTGCAGGGTGCCACCTGGTTATGGCATGCACTTAGGGTGATGTCTGTGGCAACGTGCAAGTAGCCTGGTGGTACTAGTGGCCGCATGGCATGGGTCAGGGACTGACCTGTGGCACCCACCATGGTGGTACACCATAGGTGCACACAGGTAGGACCCACCCACCCAGGTACCTGATCACTGTCTACACACTGCCATCCCTTGCAGTCCCACCAGGTTCCTCTCATACGGGGATGTGTGGGGCACTGCAGGTGATTGTGTGCAGCATCAAGAGCCAGTGTATCACATGCATGTGGTATCCCAATCAGCCTGTGTCACCCTGTGCCATCCCCTGTTGCATGTCCAGGTGGCCACTGTTGCCACTGTCCAGGTGGGACCCGCACCTGTCCAACCCTGTATGTGTCTATGGGTTGTAGCACTGTACCCAGGCCAATTCAGTCCACCCACCCATGCACAAACATCCCTGCACACCTGCCTGCTAGACTGCAGTACCTCCTGTTCACCTTTGTGGGATGGTGGGGCAGCCCTGCAGTGCTAGAACTGAGCATGCCTGGGGTATGCAGATGGCCTGAATACATTTCAGTAATGAACTCTGGCATGTGGGGTTTGGGCTCGGAATGTGCAATGAGGCCATTTGCATATCCTGATTGAATATTGAAAGTTGCACCATGCCTGTTTCACCTGTTCCAGACCATTTCAATATATCTCTGCCTGTAGTGCGCAGTTCCCTGGCTGAATTAACATAGAAACATAGACTTTGACAGCAGATAAGGACCACTTGGCCCACCCAGTCTGCCCATTTCCTACCTACTGGATAAGCTGCAGATTCTAGTTAACCAACAGCCTACTTCCTGCCACCCCACTACAATTGCCTTTTGTCTGTCCCATGCATGTTTGAATTCCTCACTGTTTTAGCCCCAACAACCTCCCCAGGAAGGCAGTTCCATGCATCCACCACACTCTCTGTGAAAAAGATTTCTCCACATTACCCCTGAGCTGTCCCCCTCTATCTTTAAATTGTGTCCCTTGTTCTTGGCATCTCTTTTCTGAAAGATGATACCCTCCTGGACTTTGTTGATTCCCTTGAGGTACTTAAATGTTTCTTTCATGTCCCCCCGTCCCTCCTTTCATCAAGGGTATACATATTAAGCTCTCTCAGTCTCTCTTCATATGATTTCTGATGCAGACCCTGCACCATTTTAGCTGCCCTCCTCTGGACTGCTTCCATCCTGTCTATGTCCTTGCGTAGATGAGGGTCTCCAAAACTGCACACAGTACTCCAGATGGGGTCTCACCAACTGTCTGTACAGAGGGATAACCACTTCCCTTTTTCTACTTGTGATGCCCCTTCCTATGCATCCCAGTATCCCCTGGCTGCCCTCACTGACTTCTCACATTGCTTACCGCCTTTAGATCATCTGATATGACTACCCCAAGTCCCGTTCCATTTTGTTGTTGTTAGTACCTCCCCTACTGTGTGCTCTTCTCCTGGGTTTTGTTTCCCAGGTGCATTACTTGCACTTCTTTGCATTGAATCTAAGTTGCCATATGTCTGACCATTCCTCCAACCTTGCCAAGTCCCTTCTCATCCTTTCTACCCCCTTGTGTATCAACTCTGTTACAGATCTTTGTATCATCAGCAAAGAGGCATACCTTTCACGCGACATCTTCAGTTGAGTGATCGTGCAGGTTTGGGATATTCAGCCGACTTCACGCAATCACATCTTATGGCACATCTCCTGAATATTGCAGTTTTTGGGCGGTGCATCTCAGGTGCGTGGTGCAGGCACTTGCCCGATTCAGCTAGCCACTTTTGAATATGGGACCAATGTTTCTGTGGCAACATGCATGTATTATCTGGTAAAAAGAGAACTGGGGTTTATATTGATGCATTGATTTCTTTTACCTTGTAATTATGTTCCCAGATGTTGGTACATTATATCTTCTACATGCTGTGCAATATGCCAGTTTCATCAGTAAGCACAGATCTGAGTCAATGGTTGTTAGTCTTCTTTGCTAAACTAGGCTGCTTTTTGCTTCAGATTGCTGCAGAAAGATAACCACAGTTTTGAAGCCCTCAGGATGCTGGCACTGCACTCTTTGTGCAGAGGGAGATGTGGATGAGGTAAGAATAATATGCAGTATGAGTTATCACATGTGAAATGTAAAGCTGGCCCACCATACACACACAACTCCTGCGTAATTTGCAGTTCTAGAACAGTGTTTACAGGAACTACTTTTCCTAGGAGTACCATAATACTGAAGCATGGAAATTAAGTAAGGGTATTTTATTTGTAAGGCTCTCCTACCCACTCTACTATCCAGGTACCTGATAATTCTCTTGGTAAGCAGGAAGTGCACTTCACACTCTGCATGCCCCCAATACC
Organism: Neoceratodus forsteri; assembly: GCA_016271365.2. Taxonomy (NCBI): domain Eukaryota; kingdom Metazoa; phylum Chordata; order Ceratodontiformes; family Ceratodontidae; genus Neoceratodus; species Neoceratodus forsteri. Next base: position 808,659,528 of record CM028132.1, on the reverse strand, counting down.
TTCTCAACCTCCTGCTTCATAAATCAGGGACAAGGCTTAAAAAATCAGGGACAAAGGACCAAAATCAGGGACACATCTTCAAAATTAGAGATTATTCACCCAGAAAGCTGGTGAAATAGAGCAAATGCATTTTCTAAAGAAGAACAAGTCTGCAACTTTAATGCCTGACATTATTTTATGCTTACAACCCCTACTGTTTAGCTAAGGAAACACACATTTTAGGAGGGTCAGAGTAAAATTTTGAGGCAAATCAGGGACATCCCTGAAAATCAGGGACAGTTGAGTGGTATGCCCCCACCCAACAACTCCTTACATATAGGGTTGCGCTCACTTGATAGACTAAGGATACAGAGTGACTGAAATTAGAATTTTCACCCCAGGAATCCTTCAGTATACTTGACTATAGCAGTATTGCCAGCTGGGTTCAGCTGTCCCAGAGGAGGTGCCTGTGCTAATGATGGCAGGGCATTAGCCAGTCAGAAAGCAGTAGGAGACTGCTGCTAGTGAGTCAGATTCATTTCTCCACCCTCTGGAACAAGCTGTCCCGAGTGCTCTGTAATTTCAGTAAAGTCGTTTTATTTTTTATTTCTGTAGTTTCTGCTGCCTTTTGTCTTTTTTTTTTTTTTTTTTTAGTAGTTTTCAGTATTTTTGTTGGTTTTCTTGGTTCCCCATCAGCTCCAGAAACAAGAAATCTTCCCGACAGTGTTTTTACTTGCTGTGCTTTATTTCTGACTAGAAAATTACTTTCTGTGGTAATGCATTTAGGTAAAACAACTCACTTGCAGACTACAAATTGAATGGTACTTACTTACAATTAGTCACTACTGAAAAGATTTAGGAGTAATTATTTCTAATAATCTAACATTTGGGGTACATAACTGCTAATACAGTTAAAAATGTCATGGGATAATCAGTTGTATTCTAAAACAAATCAAGAGTTGTAAACAGGAAGTTATTGTGCCCTTATATACAAGCTTGGTTAGATCTCACTTAGAATATTGCTCTCCTTTTGCCTTCTACATCGCTTGGTGACACAGCTTTAGTAGAGAGGGTCAGAGGAGAATCACCAGGAAAGTGTGTAACTGGTCTGAGTTGGATTACTCTGATAGACTGAAATCCCTTGGTTGTACTCTTTACTTTATAGATCTATGAGAGAATTGTGCCTTATGATAGAGCATATAATGATCCTGCAATGCTTGAAACATATTGTCTCGAAAACAGAACACATTAATAACACAAGATCGCATAAATTTAAATTAGTGACTAGTCATAATAAGACTGTCAGAAGAAGGAATTTTGTTACTGGAGGATACCACCATTTGTCGAGTCTCTAGTGCCAACATTAGTCAATTTAAATCTAGGCTTGACCAATATATGGGTGAACAAAGTTCTTTTCCACCATTAGGATATATGGTGCGACCCATCAACACAGCGGTTAGTTCCTTTCAGCGATGCCCGGCGACCTAGGTTCAGGGCGGATCCGGGTCATCAGAGGGCGGCTAGGGGAGAAGGATCAAGGGTCCTTGGGACTGCTCTCCGGGGAAGGGGGCCTGTGATCGCACATGAGGCGACACCTGGGCGGAGACCAGGTTGCCACCCTGTGGCGACACAAGATCGAGTTTCTTTGGGGCAGGACAGACGCTGGACATCATTGCACGTCTCCGCCCCAGCCTACAGGGGAAAAAGGCAAGGTGGAGCCTCTGTCTTCATGAAGCCCTCCCTGGGGCTTTAATCAGCCTCCATCACCAGAAAGCTTTCCCAACCAGATACCTGTTCTGTGGTACTGGAATAGCAGGAGACCAGTGCCGCTGCCCTGCCGTCCAGGAGGTAAGCCGGGGAAAAGGGGAGCATCGGCAAATTGACGGTAGGTGGGAGTTCCAGGGACCAAGTGACCAGGGCTGACTTGACAGGAGGCCCTACCGGAAAAAGCATAAATATATTAAAAAAAGGATATATGATGGCAAGTTCTAAATGGGCTTGCCCCTCAAACTTGTAAATTGCCTATGAACCTATTAACTTTAGTTTTTATCGGTTCCTTTTTGAGGGAACTGTGTTTACCTTTAGTTTTTCTTTTGTATTTTGTTCTTTGGAACGGTTTCTCATGGTTCCATCACAGCTTTGGGAAATGACAACGATTTTATATATTTTCCTATTGGGAACGGAATATTTACTCATCTGATATTTTTGTTATGTCAGATAGACCTGAAAAAGAACTGGACCTACAAGTTTGAAAAAATTGCATCAAGTGTTTTAAAATTGTGGCCAGGGCAGATGGTCACGATCTTTGTTTAAGTTGTTTGGGTCCAGATCATAACTGTGAACTTTGCACTAAATTTTGCTCTAAAGCGGTTAAAAATGGAGCAGAAAGGCTAGAAATTAATGGGTCTGCATCCCCATCTGATAAACCTCTTGAAGAGGGTCTTCCTCTCAGCATAAATTTAAAGATAGGTCCTCTAAGGACCCCTAGAAAATAAGACTGACAAAAATTATTCAGACCAAGCCAAACAAAAGAGACATTCTGAGCAGGTTTCTGATTCAGTGCCTGCCAAAAAAAGAAAAGAAAAACATATCACTGCCTCTCCGCTGAAGAGCAAAGGACGCCAGTGACACAACAAAATATGCCTTCTCCTGAGGAGTTGGCAGAGGCTTGGCAACTTTATCAAACAAGCTGTGGGCAATTTAATTGGTGCCCCAGGTGGCTGCTCCATGCCTGTTCCCACAGACTTGACCAAGGCCAGGGTTTTATTTTGAGGAAGACAGTCATGAAGAGGAAGAAGGCATAGAACATGATGTGTCCCCTGACTAGGAATTTGGCTCTGCTTTACATAGTCAGGAGGATTTTTCCTTCCATTACACATTTGTCCAGCACATGGTGGACACCTTGGACCTCTACACTCATTCTGACCATGAAGGAGTGGTACAGGCTGCAGCCTGTGACAAGAGAAGGTGCTGCTTTTCTTTCAGCCCCTGATAAAGAGTTCAGAAAACTGGACACCATGGGCAAGAAATCTTACACCACAGCCTCTCTGCTGTACACCTCTCACACACCGCATACACTGCAAAGTATCAAAGGTTTTGTGGAATTCAGTCCTGGCTATTAGCAAGAAGGCTTCTGACAACATTGCTCAGGATCTGGCACAAACTGTTAAGATTAAACTTTGGAGGCTACAAAGTACCAGTTTCATATGGCAGTAGATGACAGTGACACTGCTTCAGGTCTATTGCACAAGCCATTTCCCTCAGATGGTTTACTTGGTTAAGAACTACTAACCTCTCTCAGGATACTGAAGCTAAAGCTATGGATTTCCCAGTGAGTACAGTTTTCTCTTTGAGTACAAAACAGAGGCATACATGAACAAGCATTTGTCAATGCCGAGCGTTTGCTACAAGTATTAATTGGTTCTGCAGTGACAAAAATTACCTTACACTGTAGTTGGTCATGTACTGACAAATTCTCTCCCAGTATTATAACTGGTTCTCTACTGGCAAAGATCTCAGTACTGTAACTGGTCCTGTACTGACACAGTCAAAAGGAATAAATACCTCACTTTACCATTACATCTAGGGTGCATATGCCACTGTAAGAACATTAAGCCTCATGGTAAAAACAAAACATACAGCTATAGAGTCATATATTAAACATAGATACGGGGCTCAGAGATGACCATATCAATATAAGCACCATTACTGCGCACAACATGATGAAACTGACTGTGCCACAGGATTGTTCATGGGATGTCTTGAACTGAGATCACCATCTTATGGAGGAAAAGCTGTCAGGACTGAGCTGCAAAAGTCATCGTTATTCAGAGCAAGAAAATAAACACAGCAGACATGAGCAGCATTTGTCATCGCTGAACATTCGCTTTCATGTACTTGTTCTGCATGTTGGGTTGCCAAGATTTGGAAACAGAGGCAGGACAGCACACAGAGGAGTGAGTGGGAGGTAGGTTTACTTTGTACAGCAGGGGCTGTCTTATGGTGAGAGGGGATGCCAGTCTGTCTTCGGCTGCCGAGACTGGGATACAGAGGCGGGATAGCACAGAGGGGAGGGAGGTTTTCCTGTACCATTGGGGCTGTTTTGTGCTGGGAGGGTGGGGCTACCAGATTGGGGAACCAAGGGTGAGATAGCACACAGAGGGAGGGAGGGAGGTTTTTCTATACAGCAGGTGCTGTTGTATGCTGCAAGAGGGAGCAAGTAGGGTGTACAATGGGGCAGTCGTGATTGGGGATGGAGGGTGAGTTAGTAGGCAGTCTTCAGTGTTATGGAGCTACACTGGAATGCATTGTAGCAGAAATCCAGCATCAAAGGGTGGGGTGGAGAACTCTGATCATCTGAGACACTGCTCAGCTGCTTGCCACGCTGCTTCATGCAAATTAAAGGACTGAAGTGCTGTCTCATAGGAACGCTCGTCCTTTGAACTACACGAAGTTTCCACCCAACAAGCAGTGAGTAGTGTCACAACCAGACTGCTTGGTCATTGATCTGACTTCAGCCGCTTGCAGCCAGCAATGACACACCTCTGAAATGCCGTTAATGTAGCAAAACATTTCTTGCGCAAGCAAATGAAAAAGTTGAGCAATACAAAACCACCTAAAAGTGCAATGCAGCTAAAGAAAGCCTCCACTTTACAAGCCCCAAGGAAGAAGAGGCAGAGGCAAGGGTTATTACCCCAGGGTCTTCTATCCCATGCCCATGGACTACTCCCAAATGAGTCTTTTTAGAGAAAGAGGTAGAAGGGCTCAAAGGTGTACTGATCCTGCTCCCTGCCTAAGGCCCATTCCAAACAAACCCCTGATGGGATGCCCAGGTCATCTCCCTCTTCCAGTAGGAGGAAGGCTGATCCACTACTTCCACCAGTGGCAGCTCATCCCCACAGACGAGTGGGTGCTGGAGGTGGTGGGTCATGTACCCACCTGCAGTTCAAGAAATTCCTCACACAGCAGGTAAGCAGGAGTTGCAAGCCTCTAACCCCCACACAAAGGATTCTATTGGAGTTAGAGGTCAAGGCCTCCTGCTAGCAAATGCAATAGAAAGAGTGGCTCTTCTAAGTGGGGAAAAGGCCTCTATTCAAGATACTTTATTACCCAAAAGAAAAATGGGGATTGGTGACCCATTCTAGTCCTTAGGTACTTAAACATCTGTTAAACCCCAAGTTCAAGATGCTCACCTTGTCAGTGGTGCTCCCTAACTTACAACAGGGAGATTGGCTAACCTCCCTAGACCTCAGAGATACCTATTTTCACATCCCAATCGGCCCTCTCACAAAAACTATTTTCGATTCAGACCGCCTCAGGCCATTACCAATTGCAGTACTTCCATTCGGCCTGTCCTCAGCCCCCAGGGTCTTCACAAAGTACCTTGCAGTGGTTGCAGCCCACTAAAGAAAACAGGAGGTCTCTGTCTTTCCTTACCTGGACGACCGGCTCATAGTAGGCAAGTCTCCTCAGAAACTGAGGGACTCTCTGCGACTCACTCAGCTCACCTTAGAATCATTGGGATTCCTGATCAACACAGAAAAGTCTCTCATGAAGCGAGTCCAATTTCTGAATTTAAAGGAAAAGAGCTGGACACCCAGTAAGGGAAAGCCTTTCTTCCTCGAGACAGAGTGAAAACTTCCTGACCCTGACAAACTTGTTTGTCCTTGGCCAGCCAGGCACTTTCTCAGGCTCATAGGCCACATGGCATCTACTACAGCGGTAGTCCCAGGTGCCAGGTTTCAGATGAGGGAAATTCAGTACCATCTGAGGGCTCATTGGTCCTCAGAAGAGAAACTCACTGTCAAAGCTGGTTCTAGTCACCAAGACTCTCCTACAAGCCTTGGACCGTGGAAAGACTGTCACAATCTCAGGGAAGGCATTCTCTTCCAATAGAAGGAACCCTACAGAGTGCTTATTACAGACACCTCCCTTTGGGATGTGGAGCACACCTGGCAGACCAATCAATAAGTGGGTATGGTCTCCCGGGAGTCCAGATGTCACATAAACCTCATCAAACTCAGAGCTATGTACCTAGCTATAAAAGCCTTTTGCCCCCAGCTCAAGGGCCAGTCTGTCTAAGTCAGAACAGACACCACCACCACCATGTTTTACATCAACAAGCAGGGGTCAAAGCTCTGCACAGAAGCTATGAAGATCTGGTTGCTGGCTTACTTGCTGGACATTCAACTAACTGCCATCCACCTGCCAGGCAAGGACAGTATGCTGGCAGACTCTCTGAGTCAGATCAACCAGGGCCATCATGAGTGGACCCTAAACAAACAAGTGCTGGCCACAGTCTTCATGAGGCGGGCACTCCAAAGATGGACTTCTTTGTCTCCAAACTCAGTCACCAGATTTCCTGTACTGCTGCAGACTTCTGGCACTGGCATAGTGCCAGTGGATGCTCTCTCCCTCAACTGGACAGGAAGGTTTCTCTATGCTTTCCCCTTTTCCCCTGATTCCCAGAGTGCTTCTTAAGCTCAGGAGACAGCCGCAACAATTATTTCATTTATTTTCATTTCACTTTATTTCATAACTGGGTAAAGCAACTGGGCCACATGGTCTCTTTTTACAGGCTTGACCAGTAAGGGTCAAAGACTCTCAAGTACATTTATGACAAACGAGATTAAAACAGACAAAGACCAAAATACAAAAGTACATGATCCTAGTGGCTTCAGACTGGGAAAGACAGCCATGGTACTACCTGCTCCAGCACCCTGTTCACCACATGGCCCATCCACCTGCCTTCAACCCACAATCTCCTGACCATTTCAGACAGGGGTAAAATACCCCAACATGGAATCCCTTCATCTAGTCGCTTGGTACTTGAATACCCTGACTCTCATTATTCAGAGCAGGCCTCAGAATCCTTAGACTAGCAAAACATTCCAGTACCAAAAAGACCTATGCTTCAAAATAGAAGAGGTTCTCTTCTAGTGCAAAGACAGGCAGATTGATCCCTTATAGTCTAGGCTGCCCTCCATACTGGATTACTTAGTTCACCTGCAGGCCTCAGGTCATAGGGCCCTCATCCCTGAAAGTCAAGTTGGCAGCCATTTCAACTTAAATTTCTGTAGGCAAAGAGAAATCTATACTTTCTCATCCCATTTCAAGAAATTCTTTAGGCCTGTTGCACCTTCAGCCCCCATTTAGGGGACCTGTCCCTCCTAGGGAGTTGAACCTCTGTATAGCCAAGTTGATGGATGCTCCATTCGACCCTATGGCTACAGCAGATCTAAAGTATGTTACTTGGAAAACAGTATTCCTAGTGGCCATCACTTCGCCAGGAGGATTTCGCGCAGCAAGCTCTCTGCACAGTCTAACAACATAATTTCCCATAGGGATAAAGTAGTTCTCAGAAACAATGGAAAATTCCTTCCCAAAGTGGTGTCTGAATTTCACCTCAACCAATCAATAACTGTTCCTGTCTTTTCACAGACAAATCCACTCCTAGTGTGCAGACTCTACAGCCTGGATGTTAAAAAGGTGCTGACCTGCTATCTGGAGCATACTAAGCAGCTCAGGGCTTCTCATACCCAGCTATTCCTCACCTATGGCGAGGTGGGCAAGGGTAGACCAGCCTCTAAGAGAACTATCTCTCAATGGATAATTTTCTGAATCCAGTTTTGTTACAGTGAGGTTGGAGACAGCCACCCAAGGTCTCAGGCCCCATTTCACCAGGGGCACTATAGACTTGGTGGCAGCACAAAGAGACATACCTTTACTGAATATCTGCAAAGCAGCTACTTGGAAGACTGTACATACCTTTACAAAGCACTACTGCTTGGATGTACAGTCCAGATCTGATGCCAGATTTGGCACTGCAGTCCTGCTGAACCTGTTTTCAAAGTAGGTTCTGTTCCTCCTCCCATCTACACTGGTTTATAGTCTGTTATAGTATAGGTGAGAAGAAAGGATTACTTACCATAATAATATACTGTAGTTTCTTCCAGGGATCCTCAGTATGCTTGACCTCCCACCCATCCTCCCTCACATAATCTGATTATTAAACAATTCTGCAGTCCTTATCATAGGCCAAATTCTTACTGAGGGGCATATTTGGTGTGATGTTTCACAGTTAAATAGATTGTATATAGTTTGTCTTTGATGTTTTTTTTTTCTTTTCTGTATTTTTTCCATTACTCAAGAATATGGTTAGGATTGGGGCTTTTGCCTCATAGGCTTTGAAATGAATCTGACTCACTAGCAGCAGCACCACCTACTGGCAGCAGTCTCCTACCGTGTTCTGATTGGCTAATGCCCTTCCATCATTGGCATAGGCACCACCTCTAGGACAGCTGAACCCAGCTGGCAATACTGCTATAGCCAGCATACTGAGGGATCCCCCAGAAGAAACAATGTTACTATAGTAAGTAATTTTTCATCTAGTCCCTTTACACTTCAGCCCTTCCCTTAGGATCTCAGTTTGAGACTTCCATAGCTGTAAAACCTGGAGTAAGTACCTGAGGGAAAGATCTTGTTAAAGACATTAGTACATCATGGTTCAGAATGAAGGTGGAGACCTTAAAAGGGAAAATGTCTATACTACTCAGATTTATTCACACCACTACAATAGATCTACATCAGACTTTATGCTGTTGATCATTTCACATCATAACTGTGTTGACCTTGTAGCTTGAGTGTATGGGTCCCTTCTGAAAGCCTGAGGCACTATAAAGAGATGCCAATGCTATTAACGCTACTACATAAGTAAATTACCATTGCACTTTGTATCTCTTTATATAAACCCCCAACTCCTTACTGTGACAGGGAGCTCCTGCCACTCGAGGACCAACCTTTTCTTAAATCTGTTGCAATAGTTCTTCTGTTTCTTAGCCTAATCGATCCTTTACAATTTCTAGTCCATAAGGTTGGCCACCTATAGGCACCCCTTCCCTTTCTTGACTATGCCATAATTTTCTCTTTAATTTTCCTTTTCCTCTCAGGTCCTCATACAGGGAGGTTACTGTGGTGACTCTCCAAGTTTATGTAAAACAGGTTGTGTTTATTGTTGTTGGACTTAGTATGTAATAGCACTATGTCATAAAATACCTTTGCTGTATATACCTTATGTTTATGAAACCTGTAAATGTTGAAAATACCATGGCACTATGTGTTTTTGATAATGGTAAAACGATAGGTGACTGATAGAAATTGTTAGTTGTGCTATTTAAAATGCATGTAAATTGCTGTAAACTGAACAAGTCTGAAATGTCATGGTGATGTACATATATCCCATGATGCTTTGCATTATGTATGATGTTATATTTCTTTGAAACTTGATTTGTTGCCAATGCCCTTTGGGGTAACCCATGTTTCAGTGTTTCTGCACTGAGGTTCTTTGTTTTAGCTTTTTTCTTTTTAACCCCACCACACAAGAAAATGGGCCCACATAAGGATGAAGGGTTTTCACTGAAAAGTGATTAGATCATGTCAGTAGGTGCTGGCTAAGTGAGAGAAAGGACATACATAGTCTGTTGCTGCAAACTGATGTACTGGAGAAGGAATATGCCATTGCAGAAGCTTATTTCTTGTATTTTGAATAAACATCACACAGAGATTGTGTGTTGAACCTGAAGTTTAGTGTTTGTCCATCTGTTATCCCACAATCCCTCCACAGACTTGTGTGCGGCGGGATAACTTGCTGGAATCATCTGGACTGGCTGAGGAGAGACGCTTTCTGTGGATAGCGCCCAGATTTCTAAGTGGACCGATGCACCAGGAGTTGCCAGAGGAGAACCCAGAGAAGAAAGTCCATGGAGTTCTGACCAGAACCATGGCTGACAGACAGAGAAAAGCTGCTGTCTGGACTGGACCTGGGAGTTTGGAGGAAGGCCAAGCCTGAAGACAACGAAGAGATGCAGGTCAAGGCAGACTGGAGGTGCAAGAGACCACACCAAGGAGGTGGAGACCCTGCTGAGGATGATCCACTGGATGAGTGCACAATGGCTGGAGGCAGACCGACTCACGCAGAGAGGCAGAACATCAGTGCCATGTGCTCGAAAGTGTTCCTGCCGGAGAGTTTTAATAAAGAATCAGAGGAGGATTTTTGTGGGTTCAATTTGAGGAGGACCCCGTGACTGAGCAGGATATTCCTTTGTTGCCTTTGATCCGAGGATGTTACCTGTTTGAGGTCGAGATGCAAGTAAGAAACTTGAATGCTAGACCCCAGGTAAAACTGTGCCTAGTGATATTGTGCTGGGGTTGAAGACTCCAGCAAGCAAGAAGCAGCTTACAATGATGAAGGGACTTTTCTTGTATTGATGCGGCTAAATCTATTAACAGTATTGACTGGGGTATACTGAGGCTGAAGATGCTAATATTACCAAAATGTTACAATAAGTTAAGATTAAAGAGGTGGTACATGTGTTTTATTTTGTTGATGAAAACCTACAAAGGAGGAGGTGGTGGAAAATGGATTGGAACCTGTGCTGGGTGACACCAAAAAGCATCTCCTCTCAGGTGACTGTTATCAGTAGCACGGAAATGAATGAATCAAGAGACATAGTGGGTTTATGTAGAGGGGTTGAACCTAAGACTGGCCCCTGCTTAAAACTGACATGTCTGATGGGGTTGGAGCAGGTAATTACACACCCTAGAGAAAGTCTTTCTGTGGTACTGGACTTTACAGCCATCCAGATTTTGGTTAAGAAATGTGACGTACTTTCCTAAGAGGAGATAGTTCAGGAAGGTACCGCTAGTCTCTGCAGAGAAATGTGTTAATGCCTCAGGGTAAAGAATGATGATACCCACTATGTTTATGACTATGCTATAGTGTTCTCTTTAATTTTCCTTTTCCCTCTCAGGTCCTCGTACAGGAGGTTACTGTGGTGACCTCAAGTATGTAAAACAGGTTGTGTTTATCGTTGTTGGATTTAGTATGTAATAGCATTATGTCATAAATTACCTTGATGTGTATACCTTATGTTTATGAAACCTGTAAATGCTGAAAATACCATGGCACTATGTGTTCTAGGAACGTGGATATGTTGTTCATCCACACTCTTGACATGTCCTTTCCCTTTAAATCTGTCCAGAAGTCTTCAAGCTGGCTCCTCCCACCCACCTGGGTAAATACCTCGGCTCCACCCCATGGAGCCAGATCTTCCTTTCCGCTGGAAGATTCAGGTTCCCTCATGCTACTTCTGCAGTATCGTAGGCCCTGGATGCTAATCGACGGTTTTCACTGCAATTGCTTTCCTTGAAACTCGCATGCAGGTTTACAATTTCGATCCGGCGCATCGGACATGGAGGACAAATCGTCCCCGGTTTTGCCAGTGTCCCTGCGGACAGAAAATGTCGCGACTGATCCTCACCTCTCGTGTCTATTGTTTGAGTGTTGTGCATGACACTTTCATGCACCATCTGCTTGGCCTTCCATCCCAATGTTCTGACGACCGCAAGGTGCGCTCTTAAGCTGAGGAGACCGAGTCGTAATCCACCAGTAAAATCGAAGGAGGCAAGATGGGCGTTTCCACGGTCGCAGGATCCACTGAGCAGCTCGACCAGATGGCAGCATTTGAAGAAGTTGCCCAAGCTTCGCCAGCCAAGGCTTTTTGTGCCGCTAAACCTTGGCTCTACCATCACAGGATCCTTTCGAGCTGTGCCAGTCTCTCCCCACTAGGGGTGAGGTGCCTCGGGAATGCAGTCCTCCGCCTAGAAAATGGGACAAGGACCCTAAGTCGCCTTCTCGGAGAAGACGCTCCTGGGACCGAGAGAGGTCTGAATCCCAGGACCTTGTGGTCTTGGTCGAGATTGCTTCCTCGGCCGCTGGCTTCTCGGCCTTCTGTCAGGCCAAGGCACCGAGGCCGAGGAAACGGCAACCATCTCTCGACCCGATTGAGCCGTTGTCGCGACTGCTGGAGAGCACACCTATCCTTTCCTTCCCCAACAAGGAGTCCCAGCCCCCAGGTATCTCGATCGAGGGACAGAAGCCGCAACCTCGGTTTCACAGACTACGGCCTTTCCCGATCGAACAAGCCTGACCCCGTCGGTCTCGATCAGGACCAGGACCCTCCGGTCGAAAAACGAAAAAAGGTCACAAACAGTCTCGAAGAGGCGTCGCTATCGATCCTCATCCTCCTCGGACGAGAGAGACTTCGACGGAAGCTCTATCGGTGTTATGAGGACCTTATGTGGCAACAGCTAATCCTGACTGGTCATAAGTCGGCTCCGCTGGCTACACCAGCCATTACTTGGCCTCAGCCTCTTAGGCCGACGCGACCCCTCCGGAACCGAAGACTCCGTTCTTCCTCCAGTCGGACCGCACGCATTCCTGTTCGACCTGTTCCGGTCTCCCCACCAGTTTTGGTGGAGCCACCGCCTAAGCAGCCTCAGGGAGGGCTCCTTGAAAGAGGACTGGACAGATATGGGCCTATCCTGTCATCTGTCCATCACTGTTGTCCCGAACGCCCTAGGCGTATTGAAGGGGACATAGGTGGAGAGCCTTATATCCCAACTCTTGGACTCGGATACCACTGGTCTACACTCACACCCCGATGATGAATTGTCAGTGACAGGCTTGGAGGAAGGTCCTTCCTCTTTCCAGGGCATCCTCCGCCTTATTTCAGAGTCAACCGTATGCCCTTGGAGCCTATCCAAAGAAGGCAGAATATCCTCTCATGGATATCTTTAAGAGGGGATACTCCGACGGAGGTCTTCCCAGTGGCGAAGCCATTATTGGCCGGCCCTTGAGCTATGGCAGCGCCCTGCCTCTTGCCCAGCTCCATCTGCCCGCATGGCTCACAGTACACTGTACCCATGGGGTGCTTGGCGGGTTTCACAGAGCATCCCTTGGCGAGAGCCTTGTGACTGCCTCTGCGTTTACATGGCATGGGTAGCTCAGCAGATACCGACCACCCTCCAGACAAGGAGTCCAAGAATATGGACCATTCTGCCTGGAAGTTGTATGCAGCCTCATCCTTGGGCCTTCGTCAGACCAGCTCGACAGTGATCATGGCACACTTCTCTCACGTCCTCTTGGGGTCGCTAGATGAAGTCCTCCCTCTTCTCCCAGCAGACATGCAGACCACGGGTTAAGCAGATCCATGACCAAGGCCATGCTGTTGCAAAACAGCAGCTCCAGATGACCTTGGATATTGGAGATTCCTATGCCCGCTCACTAGCAGCTGCAGTGGCCACTTGCCGCGAGGGTCTGGCTGAGATTATCCTCTTTCGGTGGATACTCAGCACAAGTTAGCTGGCGTGCCTTCCTTGGCACCGATCTCTTCGTCCGGAGTGGCAGGTCACCTCAGCATAGAGCAGTCTAATGCCACCTTGGATGCCACTTCTGCTAAGGGTTCTTCGGCAAGAACCAGCAGAAGTGGAAGAAGAAGCCTTTTCGCACTCTTCTCCTGCGGTTAGACAGCCCTCTTCAAGGGAGGTCAGCAGCAACAGCAGCAACAGCAGGCTCAAGCTTGGTGCCCCAGGCCCAAGCAGGGTCCCTAACAGCCCCACAAAGGAGGCCGAGGTGCCAGTCCAGGTGCCTTCTCCTCCTCTAAGCCTGCTGAGTGACGGGTCAGGGTGGCCACCCTACACCCGCATGCCATTTCTGGGTCCTCCCATGGGGGCCGGCTCTGCCACTTTCTTTCTGCCTGGTCTGGTATCACTTTGGACAGATGGGTCCTGGAAGTGGTCGGTCGGGGACTGCCTCTAGAATTGAGTAGTACCCTCCCTGCCAAGCCCGTGCCCCTCAGCAGGGAAGGATCTCAGTTTGCACTCAATCGGCCTTTTGGGATGACATTACTCAGCTCCTCCCAAGGAGGTGGTAGCTCAGTGCTGGATCCTCCTACAGACCCAGGCTTTGTGTCCAGGTACTTCCTGGCGCCCAAGCGGATGGGGTTGGCACCCCATCCTAGATCTCCACGACCTGAATCAATATCTCCGGTCTCACACCTTCCGGATGGTAACTCTGAATCAGATTATACCATCTCTGGAGTGAAACGTGGTTCTGTTCACTGGATCTACAGGACGCGTTTTCCACATCCCAGTCCTCCCGTCCCACCAGCGGTTCCTCCACTTCAGGTGGAAGGGATCCTGTACGAGTTCAAGCCATGTCATTGGCCCCTCGGTTCTTCACCAAGTGCATCGCAGTAGTGGCGGCCCATCTATGGTGTCAAGGGTTTGGATATACCCCTACCTCGATGATTGGCTCCTGGTGGGTTCCTCCTGCAGGAGGTGGAAAGGTCAGGATCTGGCCCTCTGAACTTGTTCTTGAGTGGGCCTCCTGATCAACAAGGCCAAGTTGGAACTCGTGCCCTCTCAGGTGATGGGCTTTATCGGGGCAGAGCTTGACTGGGCCAAGCCAGAGCTTGGCTCCTGGCAGACTGGGCAGAGGTTCTTTCCTCCTTTGCCCAATCATTTCTGGTTGGGCACTTGCGCCCTGCCCGGGACTCCTGTGCCTTCTGGGTTACATGGTGGTGTGCACCTCACTGGTCTGTTGGGCCAGACTGCGCATGTGCCCCTCCAGTGGGAGCTGGCTGCTCAGTGGACTCAGCCAGGGTCAATTGACCAGCTGGTCACTGCCACCAAGAAGATGTGGGATGCTCTCCAATGGTGGACTGTTCCAGGTCATCGGCAGGAAGGGATCCCGTTTGTCTGACCGAGCCAACGGTCATTCTCATGACCGATGTTTCTCTCATGGGCTGGGGAGCCACATGGGACAACAGAGCCCACGGGTCTCTGGACCCTGAGGAGTCCCAATGCCACATCAACCTGCTGGAGCTCAGAGCAGTCAGACTGGCACTGTCAGCTTTCGCCCTCAGCTCCAGGGTCAAATGGTTCAAGTCCAGATGGACAATACCACGACCATGTAACAAACAGAGGCGGCACGCACTCCGTCTGCTATGCAAGAGGTGCTCCGGATCTGGACCCTCGTCAGCCGGTTGGAGGCAGATCTCTTGCCATCCATGTGGCAGGAGTCTCGAACCAGCTGGCGGATGCTCTCAGCCTCATAGGCCAGACATCCCACAGTGGTCTCTCCATCCAGATCTAGCTTATGTCTGTTCTCCCGTTAGAACAAGCCGTTGGTGGACCTGTTTGCCTCCAGGAGAACACCAAGCTGAGCCATATCATGCCGCTAAGATGGATTACAACATGCATAGGTCTGTGCTATGAGTTGGCGGGTGAGGAGAATCCCAGAGGATAAGAGCTCAGTCTACCGCCATACTGCTACATTAGTTGCTGCTTCCAGGGACATCCCTATCCAGGAAATCTGTCGGGCTGCTACTTGAAGTCAGCAAACACCTTCATTACCCATTACCACATCGACCTTGAGTCACGCGGATGCTGATTCTGGGGCCTCGGTTCTCCAGTCTGTGTTTCTTAAGTAGGGGATATCGCCTTGCCTCCCTTCTCCCGGAGAACTGCTGGGAGTCTGCCAAAGAGTGTGGATGAACAACATATCCACGCTCCTATAAGAACAGGTTACTCACCTGTAACAGTAGTTCTAGGAGTGGTATATGTTGTTCATCCACACGCACCAACCCAACCTCCCGGCTTTAGGCTCACCACCTTGCTTCCAGCGGGCTAAGGTCTGGCGCCATGGGGCGGAGACGAGGTATTTACCACCCGGTGGGTGGAGGGGCCAGCTTGAAGACTTCTGGCCAGATTTAAAGGGGAAAGGACATGCCAAGAGTGTGGATGAACAACATGTACCAATCCTAGAACTACTGTTACAGGTGAGTAACCTGTTTTCTTGATCATGGTAAAAGTACTAGGTTACTATGATAGAAATTAAGTTACTTGTGCTATTAAAAATGCAGGTAAATTGCTGTAAACTGAACAAGTCTGAAATGTCATGGTGATTTACATATATCCCATGATGCTTTCAATCGTGGACTGTCACAGAGTGGCTCTGTGAGATGAGATAAATAATATATGGAAAGATGTTTGTTGTCTTTGTATTGGAGTGTTTGACTGATCTCCTTTAAAGAGAGAAAGTTAAGTTGAAATGGGAGCTGGTCACATTGCTTTTTTTATTTGGGATATTTCCCTTTGTGGTTTTGGGGAGTGTTGGAGAAGATTTCAAATAGTTTGGACCCTGTGGTAGATATTCAAGATATTCTGAACGATCTGTAAAAAGCGGTAGCGTATGATTAATACGCACGTTAAGTCAGCTTAAAATGTCCAGTTTTCTTTTGTGTTTTGTGTGAATGTCCTCCTAAAGCCGTGGATACTTGTTTTTGTAAGGAGAGTGTGGTTGCCTTTTGGAATTAGCCCCATTTTAGTGGAGGGGTGTTCAGCCGTCAGTTTAGTTTTATTCGTTTAAATACAGCTGCCTTAGAATTTAATGTATGTGTAGAGTTGGGCTGTAATGATTATTTTGTTTGTTCAAGTGGAGGAATTTTCCTTGAAAAGGCTGTAGATAGCAGGGAGTCCTGTAAGCTCCTAGATAAAAAGGCAAACTGAATATTTGCCGACGGGCTGAAATATCAGCCGTCGGAAATGGGCTACTGTGCTTTTGTAATCGTGTTGAGAACCTCTTGGTTCTCTTTCTTACCATTCACATTTTTTTATTTTTAAGAGATTTCTTGCAGGGCATTGTGTAATACCTTTAGTTTTTAGTTTGAACATGGTAATTAAGTTTGTTGCATTTTTGAGGGCTATGTAAAGAAAAGCTCAGGTGCTGTGTTCAGGGTTCTGGTGATTTAAAGTTACACCTGTAAAAAGTACCTTTAGAGACCCTGAAAATATGTAAGCAACTTACAATTCTTTAGTTGTTCCGTTAAATATTATTAATAAGCTCATAGAGGAATGTGGTTGTTTTGTACCAAGAACGCTGCTGAGGTTCCGGCAGCAACATGAATTGCCGGTAGAATTACTGTGCGAGTGTACACACCGTTGAGCAGGTATTCCTTCTTCTAGCTCTTTATTAACTGTACTTTGATGTTTAAAACCCTTAGTATAATTTTGACATACCGTGGAGCGATGAAGTGTTTGGGGTGATATTTTGAGCTCTTTTGGGTGTTTGATTTGCGGTGGTTTCGTCGGTTCTTTGGCATTGCTGGGTTCCAATTGCAGTTCCTCGCTCCTCTGATTCAACTTGCTCTTAAGAGCCGGCCGCCATTCTTTCCATTACTAAATACTGTGGAAAAGGGTGGTGCTTCCTGTTACCAGAATTAAAGTTTAAAACGCTTAAAAGAGGTTTAAATTACTTGAAAGCTGGAAAGTATGTTTGTACATGAATTTAAAGGGGTAATACTTCTTTAAATAAAATAAATATGTAGTGCATAACGAAATATAGTTAAAGACCATAGATAGGGGTGGAGTTTTAAGGTCACCTGACCCTTCTGGGTATAAAGGTGGAACTTATGGTTCAGTTAGGTTAGATATGCTTTTGGGTCTGAGGTGAACTCTGGGGAATGCTGTTAAAGTGCCTAAGTGAAGTGCTCTGAGGAGTTCTGAGGAGTAAGACTGTATGCATACTTTGTACCAGATGGAAGATTAAAGATGCAGGTCTAATTTCTATGAGTTAAAATGTGTCTGAATTTTGGAAAAGTACTGTTAATGGAAGAAGAAGCCTGATGTATAATGACTTCCTTGAGACAATCTGAAGCATTACTGATGATTATTGAAAGTAAAAACCCTCTGCCAAAATGAAGAACTTTTCTGTTAATTAATAAATATTTGAAACATATATCATATTGCTACAGTGTTACGTTGCTTGATTGCCCACCTATACCTGCGCCCTATCACATGGACGTATGTATGATGATGTATTTCTTTGAAACTTGATTTGTTGCTGTGATATAGGTGCCACATACAGGACTACTTCTTTTTCCAAAACCTCTTCCCTAAAGACTGTTACCAGCACTCATCTGTACTTTCCTATATCTTTAATTCTGTTTGCTTTACCTGTACAGGTAGGCCACCTGTATAAGGTCATTCTTTGCTATCTCCTAATATTTCCATGTCCAGTATGTGAGCCCTATATCTTCCTTCCCGAGCCGTGAGAGAAAGAATAAGTTCTCTGTTTAAAAGTGGAGCCGCTAATGCTCTCGTACTGCTGTTGAGTTTTGTGTGTATTTCAGTAATGACCCTTGGTAAACAAAGCAAGGGTAGTTTCATTCAGTAATGCCCAAATTAAGGTATTAATAAAATAAAGCAGAACCCCTTTTATTTTCATGGAGCAGGAACAGAGTAGTGGTGTTTGAGTAAAGCCAGTGTTTTTAAAACTCAACCCCTCCGTGTTTAAGAAAAGAGCCTGCCGCTCGAATGTGCACAGTGAAAGCACTTTGCTTTCCTGCTCGTTACCACGGTATTTTGGCGGCTCAGTAGAGTAAAATACAGGCAGTTTGCAGGAAAACCTGTTGTTTCTGTTTAAGTTAAATTTCACCTTCTGTCTGCTCGAGGTGTGAGCGAGTGTGACTGCAGTAAGGCACAATAAACAGAATGAAAGAAAATGTTTTAAGTAGTGAGTGAGAACTGCTGTTAACTCAAAAGTCTAATGAAAGAACTGCAGTTCACTGAGTCAGCATGTGAAATATTGCTAGCATTTGATTTTGCACAACCTTCTCAAACTGCTTTCTTTTGGCCACAAGTAAATATACAGATAAAAAGACTTAAACAAAACCCTGTTATAATTGCAAAACATAGTCATGATGTCCCTTCAGTCTCCATCTTCGTCCTCATTGGAAGACCTAGGGCAGTGAACAAAGTCTCGTTTAATACTTTCCAGTCTCTTGCCTGCTTCTATTGGGTCTGAAAAATGTAAGTCTTACCAGCATAATACAGTCTGAGTCTTGCAGGTAATTGCAGCATGGTTAATCCCAAATGCACGGAGACCCGCTCGCACTGCATCAAAACTTTTCGGCGTTGTCTTGTTCAGTAGCTTAGATCTGAAAAAAGTAGATACGTTCACCTGATTCCAACTTAGGGCCCAAAGCTTTGGCTGCATCCATTACAGTGTCCCAATATGTGCCCCAGCAGTTATGATCATGATAGTACAAGGAGTTTCAACCATTGGTTTCCTACGTGGATTCAGATGATAAGTTTTGGTGAGATCAAATTAAGCAGCTTCAACAGTAAATTCTGGACATAATCTTGCAGTGATTCACCCTCTGCAGCTTACGGGACCCCAAAGCCGAAGATTATTCGCCGCATGTTGTTCTCCAGGGTTTCAAGCCTGAGTCGCTTGGACTTATTTTCGCTATTATCAGCAGTTTGGCAGAATCCACCAATATTTTAGCATCTGTGGCCACGATATCCATGTTGGATTCTAGTGTGGTAAAAACGAGTACCCAGACTGTCAACTTTTCTGTCCAGCTCCTTATGGCTTGAAGAACCACGTTATTAGAGGGTTCAGAGGCCTTGCTCCCCACCGCTGGTAGGCTGCTGCTGCATGGCGTTTCTGTTTGCAGTCTCACTTTGTTGGGATCAGCGTGCGTCGTCTGTGAGTTTTCCCATTTTGTTAATAAAATTATGCACCAGCTCTCTGCACCAGCACTAGCGTTCCTTTTAGTTGAAAAAGAAAGTAAATTTCTGAATTAAGCTTGTTTTTAGGTATACTTTGGAGGAGCTCCTGTAAGTGCGTCTGTTCTGTCTGGCTGCTGGCGAGCACCCCCATCATCTATAGCAGCTTCAAGAGATATCCCTGTATTGGAAATCTGTAAAGCAGCTACCTGGAAAACCGTCCACACATTCACTAAGCATTATTGTTTGGATACCCAAGCCAGGAATGATGTCAGATTTGGCACAGCAGTTTTGCAGAGCTTGTTTCCTAAATAGGCCCTCTGCCCACCTTCAAAGGCACTGCTTGTGTAGTTCAGCAGTTGTCAGAATACAGTAAGATTTCCTGGGGTTTGAAGAAAAAATTACTTACCATAGTAATCTTGTTTCTTCTAAGGGAATCCTACTGTATTCTGAGCTCCCACTTCCTCCCCTGCTAGGACCTACAGGGCACTGCACACTGCCTGTTACTAATGTTGGAAACCTGTGGGTACCTATTAGTTTATTGGGCATCTGTTGAATTGAGTCTTAGTAATGCCCTTTGTTATTTGAGGGTATTTAGGATTAGTTAAGTAGTTTAGTATTTTAGCTTCTGCATGTCGTAGGAATTTGACAGTTGCAGGAAGTGCAACCAGGGACAGTGATTTGAAAACCGAGCTCGAGCCTAACACTCCATCATTAGCATAGGTTCTATTAACCATTTCGGCTCCAGGACAGTCCTATGGTGAGACCATACTGCAATTGTCAGAATACAGTAAGATTCCTTTGAATAAACAAGATTACTGTGGTAAGTAATGTTTCCTTCTTATCCAATTTAGTCAATCCAAAATCATTTTAAGAGTATGTGGTTGCAAGAACAAAATGATAAAAACTACTGCTTTGCCAAAGAGGCTGTTGTCCATGGTATTTGTGTTTTAATAAAACATTGATATTTTAATTTTAAACTTTTTCAGCTTCTTTTCTAGTCTGATTTTCGTTATATTGTTTTGACAAAAAATAAGTCTTATGTATGTTTCTTTCAGGCTGCAGCAAACTTGGTGATCTGATTAGTGCACTGGATGGCTTTGAGCCTCATAGTGCTGAACTTTTCTACAAGGTGGCATTAGCGTTCAGCAGAACAGTATGTATACACAACTAATGAAACATTAGAAAAGATCAGCAGTAGTCAGGATGGTAATGGAGACCTCCAGCATTTGATTTGTGAAAGGGCCTCTGCTAGCGTATAAGATTTTTGTAGATGTCAACCAGATCACATTTTGAACTCCATTTGGTTTTCTGTCTATGTTGGTAGCTCGAGCCCAGCACCTAGTACAGGCTATGTTGTTTGCCAGTCAAGGCTCAACTTAGGAGGCGAATACTGCTGTTGACCAGCCTGTGCTAGTGACTTGAGTGTCTTAGACCTTGAAATGGGAGCTGGCTTCTCCCAGACCCACCATAATGAGTACCATTTTTCAGTTGCCGTACTGCTACATGCTTTCTACCTTCCTTAACTGTCTGCCCTGTTATGCTGGAAGCACACCTGCAAGACTCCCATCAGAGACCAGCAGAGGATGCTTTGTGCTGTACATCCCTCCCCAGCAGATGAGTGTGGCATGTCTGTGATGCTGCTTAGTCAACTGCCAGCTGGAGATGGAAATCCTGGGGTCAGGAGCAGACCCTCAGTGGCAGTCCCATGTGTTGGCAGTACTCCTGTGCCATCAGGGCAGGCATCACTTAAAACATTTTACAAAATGTGTTTATTTAGCCAGCCTTGGCATGGTGGGCTGAGGTACTGATTGTCGCATTACCTACCACACAGGCAACCCTGGTTGAGGAACACAGAAACATAGAATATGTTGGCAGAAAAGGACTGCTTGGCCCACCCAGTGTGTCCAGATGGTCCCTGCCTAGTCTGTCTCTGTAGAACCTAACTGGTCTTCAGCGACCCTTGGCTCTCCACCAGTTCCACTGGCAGACTGTTCCAGGTATCTACCATGCTTTCAGTAAAGAAGTACTTCCTCACATTCTGTATTTTCTTGGTTACCTAGTCAAAGAAATCAGTCAGATTCATCTGGTATAACACCACCCCGAATCCTGCTTCTTTGGTCTTTCAGCCCATAGGATTTAAAATACTGTGGCAACCTTTCCTTTAACAGGGTTTCCATTAATTTCCCCACCACTGATATGAGACTGACAGGCCTGTAAGTTGCTAGTCTCCTTCCTTCTGCTGCTCTTGAGAGAGGCACCACATCTGCTCTACCGCAGTCCTCTGGAACCACTCCTGTTTCCATTGAGCTCTTAAATAAAACCATCAGTGGGGCTGCTAGCACCTCTCTGAGTTCATTTAGTACCCATGGGCTTATCCTGTCTGGTCCCATAGCCTTGTCCACTTTTAGAGTTGCAAGTCTCTTCAGGACTCTTTACCCTTAAAATGGACTTATGTCCACCTCCCACCTTTGTTCCACCTGCTCCTGGATACAGGCCACTTGGGGACTGGCCAGAGGGAGAATTGAGCATCCCTAAGACAGCTATGATCTCCAGGGAGGAATAAATGCATCCTGCTAGGTGGCTGCCATCTGGAAGAATCTGGTGGCAGCACAGCGGGATGTAAGGGAGGGTATCCTATCTGCTTTATACTGGGCTGTCTCCATGGAGATGAAGCTCACACAGTGCTTCACTGCATGTACTGTGGGCTTGGGAGAAAATGGTGGGAAAACATTGACCATGGTTGGTGACAGCCTGGTCCCCACAGGCCCTATACCTGTGACTGGGCATCTCCAGGTCCTGTAACAAATGACATTGGAGCATGAGGTCAGTCCCAGGGAAGCCAGGTGATGGGGCTGAGGGGACCAGCCCGGATGAAGGCAGGTTGGGAGATGAGGACAAAATAAAGAACTAATTAATTTTAAAAAGTGTTCATTTAAAATGTGTTTGTTGTTTGTCCAGGAATGCACACAGAGCTGCAGATAGCTCATTTTCTGGTGCATCCTGGGAAGCAGAAGAGGTAAAACACAAACGTATACAAGGGATTATAAGTAGAACAATAATTTAACAAAATTTTAATGCCCTAAGAACAGTTACAATTTATGTATCACTCCATGTTGTCGATAGGGATTTAATACATGTGGAGTGTTTTCAAAAATTCTGATTGTGCTGGTGGAACAGCTGAGGCAGTGAGGCAGCAGGGGCATCACAGATACTCCTACCTGGACAACTTGCTCATCTGGATTCCGACTACACATCTAGGAGTGAGGTCAGTAACAATGACCTTGGAGGTTCTGGAAACACATGGTTGAGTCATCAGTTGGAGAAAAGCTCCCTAATACCATTGCAGAGGTTGGATCACCTGAGGAAGGTGTTCCTCTCCTCATCCAGGAAAGAGACCCTAAGGCAGAGATTCAGTGGCTGAGAACCCAGTCAGCGGTCTCTGCTCACATTCTTCTTCAGATTCTAGGTCTGATAACTGCAGCTATAGAGCTAGTGCTGTGGATGTAGTTTCGATGCGGCCATTTCAGAACAGGATGCTAGAGGTATGGTCACTGGCCTTGGAGGATTACGAGGTTCTGATCCTACTATCTAAATCAGTACTGCAGTCACTGACATGATGGGAGAACCCCGAAGCTGTCCAAGGATACTGTCCTGGAAGTCCCACAAGAACTGATTCTGATGACAGACACCAGCCTGTTGGGCTGGGGAGCAGTCCTGGGCCAAGTCATGATTGAGGGGTCTGAACCTCGGAGCAACATCTCCAGATAGATGTGATGGAAATAAGAGCAGCACAGCGGGAAGGTCATGTCAGACAAATCATTCACAGCGGAAGGTCATGTCAGATGGTCAATCTGAATCAGATTATTCCATCACTGGAGCAGAACATGTGGTTCTGTTCTCTAGATCTTTAGGATGTGTTTTCCATATTACCATCTGTCCATCCCACCACTGTAACCTTCGGTTTTGAGCGCACAAGTTCCAGGTCATGCCCTTTAGCCTTCCTCAGTGCCCAGGGTCTTCACCAAATTCATGGCAGTGTTGATGGCCCACCTCACCCTCTGTCTGCATGACTGGCTGTTAGCTGGTCCATCCAGAGAGGCCAGGGAAATGTCCAGAGATATGGCTCTCCCAACTTGCTGAGACTTGGGCCTGTTGATATACCTGGACAAGACTGAACTGGTACCGAAACAGGTGATCAAGTTCATTGATGCAGAACTAGACTCCCTGCAGGCAAAGGCCCACTTCCTGTGAACCGAGTATTGTATCTTTACCTTCTTGCCCAATTATTTCAGGTCGGGCTCTTGCGCCTGTCTGGGATTACCTGAAGCAGCTAGGGTACATGGCATCCTCCACCAGCATGGTCTGTTGGACCTGCTGGCAGATGCGTCACCTCCAGTGGAGTTGGGCCATCAGTGGTCCCAGCATCTAGGCCATTTGGACCATCTAGTCATAGTTTTCAAGCCAATGTGGGATGCCATCCTGTAGTTGCTCATCCCAGAACACCTGGAGGAAGGAAACTCATTTGTCTGCCCAGACCTGACTGCCACACTCATGATGGATGCATCTCTGATGTGTTGAGCGCACCTGGGAGACCACAGAGCCCACGGTTTCTAGTCACCTTGGCAGTCCTGTCACCACATAAACCTGCTGGAGCTCTATGCAGTGCTTTTGGCTCCAATGGAATTCTCTCCACTAGTCAGGGATCGGGTCATGCAGGTCCGGACAGATGACACCACGACTGTGGTCTACCTGAACAGGCAAGGTGGAACTGTCTTGACCTGCTGACCAGACAGCAAGGGACAATCCTACACCCGGACTTTTAGTCCCTACACTCACGGCCTGGTTTCTGAGTGGCTGGAATTCTTGGCCTGTGGTCTCTTGGAGGCAGTCCTCTACATTATGGAGGCCTCCTGGAATGAGTCAACTCATAGATGCTATACCTTTAGATGGAGAGATTTTCCATTTGGTGTCGGAGCAAGGCTTGATTTCCTTGTCTGTCCTGTGGCTAGCATCATGGTCTACCTCTGGTCTCTTTCCCAGTTGGGACTGTGGATGATGACCCTTAAGGTGCACCCAGCAGCCATCTCTGATTACCGGGTGACAGCTGGTATGCAGGCGGTAGCCAGCGGGAAAGTGGCTGGGCATTTTTCCAGAGGCCTGAACTACCCGTCTGCTCCAGTGCATGAACCACCTCACCTTGGGAGTTGCTGCTGGTTTTGGCAATGCTCATGGGCAAGCCTTTCGAGCCAGTGCACAGGTGTGCAGTGTCATACCTGTCATGGAAGACAGCCTTTCTGGTGGCCATTATGTCACTCAGAAGGACTTGGTAGCTCAGGCGCTCTCTGGAGTCTCCCTTACCTGGTTTTCACAGGACAGAGTCGTCCTTCGTCCTAACCTGAAGTTCATCCCAAAGGTGGTATTGGAGTTTCACCTTAACCAGGTGATTAACTTGCCGGTGTATTTCACCAGCCCATTTTTGGAGGCCGCCACAGGCTCCATACCTTGGACCTTCAGAGGGCACTCTCATATTATGTAGAGCTCACAGCTGGAGTTCTGGGACAGGCTTGCCAACTGTTTGTCACTTATGCTAAAGCCACACCTGGCAGACTGGCAGCAAAGCAAACATTTGCCAGGTAGATCACATCTTGCATCAACCTCTGCTGTAGGATGGCTGTGGTGGGGAGCCTCATATAGGACTCAGGGCAGGGTCGAATATACCCAGCCTGTTCCCTGTGCAAGTAGGAACAGGCTGGTGCATATAGTTTTTTCTCCCGCATGCACTGTTTTGCAGGTAGCTCATTCACTTTCTTTTAGGCTGCAATAACTAGCACACAAGGGATGCAGCGCTGAAGAGAGCATGCTGGAGAGAGAGAGGCTGAATACTTTCCCCTGGCTGATGTAGAAGTCGCTTGCACTGCCATGAGGACTCGTGGGAGTGAGCAGCGTGACGATGAGGAAGGGAGCACTGTTTGGAGTAGGAGTCTGGACAGAGAGCCTAAGTGCTGAAGGAGGCGCCCGAGTGTCTGTTTCAGAGGAGGCAGGATCATGCGGCTGGACATCGGGAGCAGCTGCAGTCTCTGAGAGGTGGGTCAATCATGCTGAAGTCCCAGGCTGCAACAGTGACTGGTAATAAAGGGATTGGAGGTGGGCACTGGCCTGCCTGAGACTGGTCACTGCCAATTAGCGATGGGTATTGAAGCGCGCTGGGGTATGGAGGGCGTGGTGGTAATGATGGCATATCTGGCTCTGGCATACTATCTTAGCCTTTCTGTACCACGTGTGCTTCTTTCTGTCATCCTCGTGGTACAGTAAGGTTCATAGGCATGTGTATGTGTCAGGTATGCATTTTGATTGAACTGCTGAAGTGAACAGTCACTTGGCGCCAAGCTCCTCTATGTGGAATATGTGATCAACGTTGAAATTTGTTAAACGTTAAATTGTTATAGATATTTAGGAAGGGTCATCAGACTTCTGTTAAAAAAAAAAAAAAAAAAGTACATTTTGAGCAAAGCAAACCGATTTACTTTGTAGAAGGCAAATTAGATCAAGTTGGAATTTCACCCCTCCCCAAGGCGATTTTGAGCAGGCTTTTCTTCAGAGAGATATACTTTTGTTTAAGTAAAACAAAAATAATAATACATTTCAGCAAAGCAAACTGATTACTTGGCAGAAGGCAATTGATCAAGTTGGGTTTTCACCCTCCCTAAGTAGATTTTGAGCAGACTTTACTTCAGAAAGCTATAAGGGCAGCTGAACAGCAGTTGCTTTGAGAACTGATTTGGTATACTGTAAAGGCTTTGTTAGTTTGTTTTAAGAATTACAGGAAGATAGAAAAACTTTCTCAGGAACAGTGGTTATAAACTTCTACCATAACCTACCACAACCCTCGATTTCCACTTGATTGTTTTGAGGCAAAAAATATAATACCCTAACTTGCTGGTCATTGTTTTTCTTGTTTTGTTTTTTGGAGGGTGTAATTTGTATTAAAATCTAATTTAATTCATATTAGCAGCACAGACGTCTTACTGTGATCTTCTTCCCAGACTGCAGTTGTCAGCAGCACTCCAACAGAAAATACCCTAACTCGCTGACCATTGTTTTTCTTTTTCTTTGATGGGGTAATTTGTGAAAATCTAATTTAATTCATATTAGCAGCACGGAATTCTTACTGTGACCTTGCTTCCAGTCTACAGTTAACAGAGCAGCACCAACAGTAGTTGTATTCTAATTAATAAGAAAAACTGTGCCTTAAAATCATCATTAATAAAAGAAATACAACTGTGTTATAAATATCCCATGCAAAAAACCCAAGGCAGTGTGAGGTTTGCTGCAGGCAGTGTGTCTATAGTCTGCTGCTACAGTGCTTTTGATGCTGTGTGTGCTTGATCTGTGCCTACTGCCCATCCACTACTAGTGTTATACTTGTCTACTAAGCATACCATACACGCTGTATAGTTATGTGAGAGAGAGAACCACTCACCTGTCCCTGCCTTGCTTGAAAGCGCAATTTTAGAATAATAATACAATTTGTTTTATATGCACCAATTCCAGAATCGGTTAAATCTTTTTTTTTTTTTTTCAATTTTTTACCATTTTGCCCACCAGTACAAGTAACCTGACTCTGGTGCATGAAACTTTTGCCACCACATGCACCTTGGTGCAGGTCCCAAAACAAGTTAATTTCTGTCCCTGACTCAGGGCTCCTTCCACAAGACATACCGTTGCCTCGGTGGCTGCTTCCAGGGATGCCCCTGTCCAGGAGATCTGCAGGGCAGCTGCCTGGCAGTCAGCACACACCTTCATTTCCCACTACCGCATCAAACTTGAGTCACGCTGGGATGCTGGTTTTGGGACCTCAGTTCTCAATCTCTGTTCACCAATTAGGGTGCGACCTTGTCCTTTCTCCCAGAGAACTGCTGGGAATGTGCCAGAGTATGGATCAGTGAACCATATCCACGCCCCTAGAAAATAGGTTACTCACCTGCAACCGTAGTTCTAGGAGTAGTATACGGATCACATCCACACAACTCACCTGGCCTCCTGGCAAGTTTTTTAATTTTATTCAATTTTGTTAACCAGATAGGCCCACTGGAACAGAGTCCCTTTTTTTTTTTTAATTTGGTACCCATGAAAGGCACACTGAGCTAAGGCTCATTTGCAGGTGCGAGCTGGGGAAAAGAAAAACAAATACATAGAAAGGGAAAATTACATAATGACATAAACAAGTGCAGTATACAGCCAAAACAAAGTTATATTTGGGCAGTATAAGCTGCAGTTGTTCAAGACCTTGAGAGGCGAGGAAGCTCAGGAGGTTGAGGGACAGCAGCAAGGAGCAACAGGTGTGAGTCTGAGCAGCCCTGAGCCCTATGCGGGCTCCCTACCACAGCCAACCTACAGTAGAGGTTGCTACAAGATGTAATCTACTGTACCTTTTCAAGGGCGACCTGAATTAATTACATAGAAGACATACAGATGTTTTGGTGCAATATTTAGCCACTGCTATGCAATTTAAATCACAAATTGTAGTGAGGAACAAATAATGTGACCTGCCAGGAACTGAACCCAGTCCCCGGAATACTGTCCCGATGTTCTAACCACTGAGCTATAGGCTCACATAGTTGGACCTGACTCTTCTCGGACACCCTTTCTGTGGTATTGCAAATCTTGCAACTAGGAACAATCAAGATGACAATTAAGATGTTTTAGAATACATGTACTCTCTCTCTCTTTCTATATACATATATATATATATATACACAGTATATATATATATATATAAATATATATATATCATAGGGGTATGGTTGCACCCCTATAGTTTGGATTAAGTAGGCAGTTTAATGTTAAATTTTGCACTTTAATAACTTTACAACCGTTCAACGGATTTGCATGCAGAGTCTCATGTGGTAGATCTGTGGATGTGCCGAGTTTTGTTTTGTTGGATTTGCTGATTTCAAGTTCTGATAGTGCAAAAATTAATTTTCACTCATTGATTTTGCTGTTTTTCTTTTGTTGTTTTTTTTTTACTTGCCTACAGCCCAGACAGTTTGGAATTTTCATCTGGAATGTTCTAGGTAGAAAGGGCTGGCCCATGGATGTGCCTTTTGCTTGTTTGTGAAAAATCCATTCCAAAGTTATTAAATTTTGAAATTTTAAAAATTTGGTTCTGAACATGTTCAGTAAGCATTTCCAGATAGCTGTATGATACGAGAAAGAAATCCTTTTTGTAGGATGTCATACTTTTCGTAAGGAAAATCCTGTTTTGTTTGCAGCCATCTTGTTTCCTTTAAAAAAAAAAAAATGTTTTCAAAAGCCACAAAAATGACACCCTAGAGAGAGACAAATGACACCATAGAGAGACCAACATATCTGTCTGGCTCATCGGGACCCTAAGGTGGATTCAAAGAATAAAAAAATAAAACAAGATTTTGCACTTGACTGTTGGAAACATGACCGTTAGATGTGCGTTTGGTCACATTTACAATCCTTATCGTGCCTCGCTTTCTAGCCTTTTTGTGACTCGCTTTCTCAGTAACCAGTTTAAAATGAAAATAAATCCTTTTTCATTTGTGCCCAATCCTTTTTGTGAGGGGAAAATGCTTTTCCTTGGTATCTAGGGCCACCCCTTACCCTCTGATCGCCGACCTGCATTGTTTATTAAAGTCTAGACCTGGAGTCTGGTGGTGCATCCACCCTCCAATCATTGCCCCTGTCACAAGGCACAGAGTCTTCCTCCTGAATGTTTTCTTCTCAATTTCAAATCTCAGTCTCTGTCTCTCTCTTGCACAAGCATTCCTGCTCTTTTTTTCATAAGTCTGTGCCTAGGAAACTTGTTAAGAAAACGGTATGCTTCTCACACAACATTCTTGTAAGTTTCCACTGTTTTTGCAGGTGCAGCAAAAGAACATAATGACCCAGAACTGGCCTCTTGTTTACAGCTCTGCAGAGATTTTCCATCCAGCATTCTCAGGTTAACACCTTGAGTTCCAAATAGTTTTTTGCAATCATTTCAACAGTATAACTATATACAGTTTTAAACAAAGGATCCCAGTATCACATAAAGTTTTATACAGAGATTCACATATATTTTTCATAACTGCAGATATGCAAGAGTGAAGAAAAGGCAGAGAGAGAGAGATAGTGAAAGGCTGAGAATGCAGAACCATCAGTGTGATCAGTTCCTAGGTCTCACAAGAAAATTGTTGCGCAGCCAGACAGACATGAGACAGAAAGGGGAGGATAGAACAGACCCTTGCGCTTAAACTCTTTCCAGATAATAAATGGGACAGGGCGTTATTCAGCCCTGTCACAGTCCCCATAATTATTTATTTTCTCCCTGGTGTCTAGTGGTGCTTCCCACCCACTGGTCACCGACCCTGTAATAATATTAATTTCCCTGGTGTCTAGTGACGCCCCACCCTCCGATGCGCCTCCATAATGATATTATTTTTCCTGGTGTTTAGTGGGCCACCCACCCTCTGATGCTGTCCCCATAATGATATTATTTTCCTGGTGTCTAGTGGAGCTCCCTCCCACCCTGCAAACGCCATCCCTGTAAGTGTGAAGTGTTTCTCTGGTGTCTAGTGGCACCCCCCTTCCGATCGCCAAGGGACTGAAATAAAGAAAATAGTACCTTCTTCTTTCTTTAACCTGTGTTAAAAAAAAAAAAAAAAAAAGTGGTCCATCGCCCAACCTCCTACTGAGCACCCACTAC
Source organism: Neoceratodus forsteri (assembly GCA_016271365.2). Taxonomy (NCBI): domain Eukaryota; kingdom Metazoa; phylum Chordata; order Ceratodontiformes; family Ceratodontidae; genus Neoceratodus; species Neoceratodus forsteri. The sequence continues at coordinate 808,629,419 of CM028132.1, read as the reverse complement.
CTGGTACACCCCACTCACCTGAACTGGTCCCAGGGTGAAGATCCACTCGCTGATAGAAGACACATCTTGTTGTTGGAACCGCCACTGTTATCTAAGAAAGTAAGGTAAGCTAGTTCAATGTATCTGTATTTCAATGGGGGTTTCAACTTTGGTGCATAACTTTGCCATTTTGCATATTTTGACAGCAAATTTTCAACATGGCCTTACTGAGACCCCACCTCATGAACAGTTTTGGTGGATTTATGCAAATCTGCCCTGAAAGGTGATTTTCAAACAACATGAAGGCTTGCTATATTATGACAGATGCAGTTTGTCCCACCATTAGAACTGCTCCGAGGTGAAAGAGTTAACTTCCATGCAGAGCATGGAACTTAGAGCGAGCTCGGTTAGAGAAGCTCTGTTAGGGTGGTTTCAAACCGAAACCGTCAGATTCTCTACTCCGCCTCACTGAACAGTCGCTCGAGATTCCTCCTGCTGCTCGGTTCATTTCCTCGGTTAAGCGCTCTTTTCTGGTTGAATTTAACCGCTATATTATTTATTTTAACCGCAAACCGATCGGTTCAAGCTCTGTCTATGGTATTGTAAGTAATAGATAGGTTTTCTGTGTGGAACTTGTAAATGTTTATCGGTTGGTTTGAACCAATCGAATTGTATTTAAACTTGGTTTGAAGCCTTTTAAGGCTTGTTGAAGTCACCGGTTCGGTTCTTATCGGTTCTAAAAGCAGTTCATTCTGGTTTTTTCCACGACCCGTGACACGGTTGGGAACCGATAAGGGTGTCTTGCCTGGCACTGCCATCAAAAGGGCAAGTTTTTGGTTAGGCTGGCATTATGTCTGAGAAACCCAAAAGAAAACCGGCCCACTGGGTTTCAACACTGTAGTGTCTGTGGGGAAGCCTTTGCCAAGGCTGACCCACACACCACATGTGTTTATTGTCTGGCGCTTGACCACCTCAATGCAGACTGCCAGATTTGAAGAATTTCCCTGCAGCCACCCTAGATAAGAGAGTTGGTAGGCTCAGGAATGAGAGGCCAAAAAGTCCGCTGACCCGATGGCCAGCCCAGTTCGGTGCCAGCCGAACCGGAGGGAGTGCCCTCTGACCAGGGCCAGACTTCCTTGGCAAACGTAAAGCTGACTCTGAGGAGCCAGTTCCAGCAAAGAGAACTAGAAAGTCAGCAGGTGTGGAGTCCAAAATTCTTCTCCAACTGCTGCAGAGATAGCCAGGGCAATACAGATTGTCCAGTCACTGCCCCGGTTCCCTCCGAACCGCCACTATCTGGCAAAGGTCGGTTCGGTCGGTTCCACGGTTCAAGAATATGATATAGAAGAGTTTTATGAACCAGAGGAGGGAGGATGATTATGATCAGTGTGAATGTGACTTTGAAAGTCTGGATGTGCCCATTGAACCGACATCTCCCAGACCGACCTTTAGTGAATCTCCCTAGGCTTTCTGAGTCCCCTTCTCATTTTTTGTTTTATAAAAAGTTGCTGAGACCCTCAGCTTCCTTTAGAGGAGGCTTTGGATGAGCAGAGGAGCCTGACTATGTAGAGATGATGGATATCCCAGAGTCCAGGAGATTGTCCATCCCTTTACATAAATCTTTTAGGAAACAAACAATAAAAATTTTAAAGCTCCTAATTCTGTGCCTCCTGTAGATAAAAAGATGGACAGGAGGTACACTTTGTCAGGTCCTGATACAGATTTTTTTCACAGCAATGCAGTCATGTTGGGTAGTTCAGGTTGCAGCCTGTGATAAACTAATATTCCCTGGCTTCACATCCTCCTGACAAGGACTCCAGGAAGATTGACCCATGGCCAAAAACAATACATGGCAGCATCTTTGGGACTCAGACAAGCAAACTATATGGCTTATGTTGCTAGATACTAGAAATCTAGATGGGATACTGTTATGGCCTTAGCCAAACAGGTCCCTGACCAGCTTGCAAAGGAGCTGGAGCAGGTGGCTCTTGATGGTATTATGCATCTAAGGTGCAGTTCCATGCTGCAGTGGATTCTAATGATGTATCCTCTAGAGTCATGGCTACATCTGTGGCTTTTCGTGAGATTGGCCTGGCTCAGGTGTACTACTTTGTCACAGGATACCCAGTCTAAGGCTGTGGATTTTCCTGTGGTGGGAAATTCTCTGTTTGGGGAGCAGACAGAGAATTATATGAAGAAATGGATGAATATAGAACCACTTATAGGAGTGCACAAGCCAAGGAACGGCAAGCCACTCAGAGGCAGCCTCCCAGGGGTAGGGGCAGCCTTTTCACAGGCCTTTTACCAGACCCAGGCCTCCTCTTCAGCCTATGCTCAGAGGGGTTCTTCAGAGGGAGGCAGACGGGTACGAGCAGGCCTGCTCCCACCCCTCAGCCTAAAGCCCCTGCCAAGCAGGCACCTAATGTGATGCCCAGGGTCGGCTCTCCATTACCTGTAGGGCAGGCTGGCTTACTTCGTCCAGGACTGGGAGTCTTTAACATCAGACAGGTGGGTCCTGGAAGTAGTGAGCCAGGGTCTGGTTCTCAGCTTCAAAATTTCCAAAGATGAGAGCCAGATCTTTCCACCTGCAAACCCTTTAGAGACTCTTGCTTTGAAACAGAAGTCTCAACCCTCCTGGCTCTCAGAGCTGTAGAAAGGGTTTCTCCCACACCAGGGCAAGGGTCTGTACTCCAGGTACTTCCTTACCCCAAAAAGACAGGAGAGTGGAGGCCTATCCTGGATCTAAGATATCTGAACAAGCACCTTTTAAAGCCAAAATTCAAAATGGTGACTCTGGGAATGATTTTACTCTCCCTAAGGCCAGGGGACTGGCTAGCTTCCTGGACCTCAAGGATGCCTACTTCCGTGTTCTTATCAAGCTCCATCGAAGTACCTCAGATCAGACGCCCTCAGGCCATTATCAGTTCAGAGCAATGCCCTTCGGCCTTACCTGTGCCCCCAAGGGTGTTCACAAAATGTCTGGCAGTAGCAGTTGCTCATCTAAGAAGGCAAAGATTGCCATTTTTCCCTACCTGGACGACTGGCTCATTGTGGGTCAGTCTCCAGACCAGGTCAAATCACACCTGCTAGTTACCCAGCAGCTGCTTCCTCTCTGGGCTTTCTTCTCAATCTTCCAAAGTCAGTTTTGGAACCTGTCCAGGTACTCACCTTTATAGGCGCAGAACTGGACACAAGCAGGCCAGAGCCTTCCTTCCCCTGGAAAGGGTAAGGACCTTGGTGGCCCTGGCCTCGTCCTTCACTGTGCAGGTCTCGACCATCAAGGCAGTTTCCTGCAGCTCCTAGGACACATGACTGCTTCCACAGCTGTAGTGCAAGGGCAAGATTTCAGATGAGGGACATTCAGTTCCATTTGAGAGCTTTCTGGTCTCAAGAGATCCCCTATCCAAGTTAATCCCAGTGACTGAACCCTGATCCAGGCCCTCAGTGGTGGCAGGATCAGAGCAATCTGAGACAAGGGTGCCTTTCATCCTCTGTCCCACTCCTTGACCCTTACTACAGATCGTCCCTCTCTTGGGATGAGGAGCTCACATGGGGACCTCTCCACCCAGGGGTTATGGTCCCCTCAGGAATCTCTGCTCCACATCAATCTGTTGGAACTCAGAGCTGTTTTCTAGCACTTCAGGTTTTCTGCATCTGTTCAGAACAAGGTCGTACAGGTCAGAACAGACAACACCACTACAATGTGGTACATCAACAAACAAAGGGGCACTCTGTCTTCGGCCTTGTGCACCGAGGCGATGAAGTTGTGGTCTCTGGCTTATTCCCTGAACACTTTCCTCATAGCAGTTCACCTCCCAGGCAAGGACAATGTCCTGGCAGATGCTCTCAGCAGGATTTCCAGGGCCATCACGAATGGTCACTGGATCCCCTAGTACTGGGGATAGTTTTTGCCAGATGGGGCACTCCCCAGATAGATCTTTTGCAGCCCCAGACAATCATCAATCTCCACTTTTTGTTGCAGGCCCCAGTGTTGGGCTCAGTCCCTTGGATGCCTTTCTCCTCGATTGGGAAGGGAGTTCCTCTGTGCCTTTCCCCCTTCCCTCTTCTGTTCAAGGTACTAGTCAAAATCAGGTCTCAGCCCTGCAAGATGATCCTGATTGCTCCAGACTGGGCCAGGCAGCCCTGGTACCCACTCTTCTGTCCTTAGCAGTCCATCTTCCCTGTGTCTCCCCAGGAACCACAATCTGTTAACCTGTGCTCAGGGAGAGTTTGGTATCCGAATCTCAAATCCTCAACCTCAAGGCCTGGCTCTTGAGCAGTTAGAATTTGCTGATCTGCAACTTTCTCAAAGTGTTCTCAAATCTTGAAAGCTGCTAGGAAGCCTTCCACCAGGGCTACTTATAACTCCAAGTGGAAAAGGTTTTCCATATGGTGTTCTGGAAGCATATTTCCCCGGAATCTGCTGATTTACCCACTGTATTGGACTATATGGTCCATCTTAATTCTTTGGGACTGAGACCAGCTACCCTGAAAGTGCACTTGGCAGCTGTCTCTGCTTTCATTTCAGCAGGAAGCCTCTTCTTCTGCTCACCCTGTATTTTCCAAGTTTTTTGGGGATTGCTTTAACCAATCCTCCATTCAGGGACCCTGCCCCTGCTTGGGATCTTAATGTTTGCATTGCTCAGCTGATGCAACCCCCTTTGAGCCTCTGTCGTCGGCAGAGCTTAAGTATTGACTTGGAAAACTGTATTCTAGTAGCCATCACTTCTGCCAGGCGATAAGTAAGTTACAGGCTTTATCAGTGGAGACTGACTTTATTTCCTTTCACAGGGATAAGGTAGTCCTCAGGACTAACAGGAAGTTTTGCCCTAAGGTGGTTTCGATTTCCACCTTAACCAATCTATTTCACTTCCAGTGTTCTTCACTGACCATTCCTCCTCTGGTGAGAGGAGGCTGCACAGCTTAGATGTTAAGAGGGCCCTAAGTTACTACATAGAGCGTACTCAAGGGTCACAGGTTTGACTCCCTCCAACTATTTCTCACTTATGGTGAGGTTGGGAAAGGAGACCTGCCACTAAGAGATCCATTGCCAGGTGGATCGTCTCTTGTATCCAATTTTGCTATCAAAAACTGGGTAAGGTTCCCCCTCAGGCCTGAGGGCTCACTCTACCAGAGGTACAGCTGCATCTCTAGCTGCTGCTAGAGACATCCTATCTTGGAGATATGTCAAGCAGCTACTTGGAAAACAGTACACACTTTCACCAGCATTACTCCTGGATATCCAGGCCAGGAGGGATGCTCGGTTTAGCACAGCCGTGCTTCAGAGCCTATTCCCTAAGTAGGTTCTGTCCCTCCTCCATGGAGGTACTGCTGTGTAGTCTGCATCTGTCATAATATAGCAAGACTTCATGTTGTTTGAAGAAAAAATTACTCACCTTAGTAATGTTATTTCTTCTAATGGAGTCTTGCTATATTATGACCTCCCCAGCCTGCCCCTCTCAGAACTTCTATTTCGGATGGGTGGGCAGTCCACTGTTGGCACTTATTGATGCCCCTTTATGTTTGGGTGTTGTGTTTTATTTAGTTATTTTATCTTATTTTTCTGGTCCCTGACTTGAGTCTTGGTGTTGGGACCAGGAAAATATGTGAATATTTTAGTAGCCAGTTGGCTAGTGTAGGTTACAGTTTCCACACAGAGCCTTAGTGAGTTTTGCTCGTAGAAGATCTGATGGTTTCGGTTTGAAACCACCCTAACAGAGCTTCTCTAACCGAGCTCACGCTCTAAGTTCCATGCTCTGCATGGAAGTTAACTCTTTCACCTCGGAGCAGTTCTTTTTTTTTTTTTTTTTATTTTTACTTTCTTTCTTTATCCTCCTTACTACCTCGGAGCCCCTCCTTCCGTCCGCTCATGTCTCCCTCTACCTTGGGGATCTGCCCTAGAGTGCCCATCCTCCTCTCCTTGCACAGTGGGGTCTGTCCTGCAGGTGGTCCGGTGGACTTAGGGCGGCCTTCATCTAGGGCTTGCGGAGGGTTTCCGTTTTTCTCCTGCGTCCCCTACCCTAGGGCGTCGAGCAACAGACGTCGTCCCGAGAAGATGGCGTAGCACGCGCATGGAAGCCTCATCGTCGTGGGCGTCCCCTCCCGACCATAGACTGAGCCGCCCATCCCTCTATTGTCGGTGCTTCCACCGCTATGAGGGTGATGTAGAATGCGGAGCTGCTCATGGTTCCCACCCCTGAGGAGGAGAGCATCCGCTGGGACGCCAATCCTCCTCTCTCTTCCGACCCCCGCCACCCGAGTTCGCTCTCGAACCCGGTCGCCGCGAGCGCAAGGTGTGGCATCCAGTGCTCAACCCTCAGCGCCACCGGCTGGCTCCGGAGCAGTTCTAATGGTGGGACAAACTGCATCTGTCATAATATAGCAAGACTCCATTAGAAGAAACAACATTACTAAGCTGAGTAATTTTTTCTATGTTGTTAGCGAAATCACCTTTTAGGCAGGATTTGAACATTTTCCCCACCGTTGTTCATGAGGTGGGGCCATAGAAAAGGTATGTTGAAAATTTGGGGTCAAAATGTGTAAAAATAGCAAAGTTACAGTTTTGGTCTACTCGCTCATAACTTTGCCAGTTTTAAATATTTTGACCCCAACTGTTAACATAGTCTTTATTAACCACCCTCACGAACATGACAGCTGTCTTTTTCAAATCATGCCCAAACTGTCTTTTCGTGCCTTTGGCATGAAATGATGTTATGGAGGTGCAGAATCACTTTTGGCAGGGATTTGAAAATTTTTGTACCAGGTTTATGAGATGGGGTCATAAGAAGGGTATGTTGAAAATGTGGTGTCAAAATGTGTTACAACGGCAAAATTATGCATGTCTGTTGACATTTAGCTATGCTCACTCATAACTTTCGAATTTTAAATATTTTTACCCTGAATTTTTAGCATAGCTCATTACTTTACACTGCCTCATGAACATGACAGCTGTCATTTATCAAATCTTGTCCAAATGTATTTTCACCCTCTGGTGTGGAGGACGTTGCAGTGGCATGGAATGACGTTTCGTCGGATTTGAAATTTTTCAATGCCAGATTTATGAGGTGGGGTAATAAGAAGGCTGTGCTGACATTCTGGTTGCTGTGGGCCCTGCACTTCAACTGGAACTTACATATATGCATCTATGGACGGATGGGCCTGGCTGCCACAGGCAAATAAGGATATGATTACACTATCACAAAAACTATGGTACTGTCCCAAAAAGTAAGGAAATCATTGCAAAATAAAACTTCGTTGCTGGCCTGTTGGCGCAGAGGGTTGAGGTGCTGGCGCCCTACCTCGAACCACACCGGCGACCGGTTCGAGAATGGACACGGGCCGGGGTCGGCAGTGAAGGAGAGGATCGAGCGCTTGAGCACTGCTCTCCTCTCCTCTTCTGAGGTGGGCTAGGAGATCTCGCCTGTAGCGGCCCCTGGTGGAGTCCAGGAGCACTACAGATGCAGCACAATTGGGAACTCAGAGGAAAACACAAGAAAATGGTGCCTCAGACTACCAGATGACAGCCGAGACCAGTGCCTCCACGATACTCAAGTTGCTGACCCGACATCAGCAGCACCGGGCCAATGCCGCTGGCCACCAGGCCCTTTCTCCTCGGAAGGGAGGACTAACTCAACAAAGGATACATCAGGTTACCCTGAGGTGGCTGCGATTGAGGTCGGGATGGCGATGGAGCCTCGGAGGGAGAGTCATTGGCAATTGCCTGGAAGGAGCAGGATGAAGCACGGGGAGATAAACAAATAATACAAAACTTTGTTAATGCAGTAGTTAGGTTAAATGACAAAAGTAGGGGAAAATGTGGCATTAGGGTTTACAACCCTAACACCCCACTCCCCAGCCTGCAGGCAGAAAATTAGGCGTGGTGAGCTTTGGGGTTTTCAGGCCCAATGCCTACCCATTCTCATTCACTGTACACATCTGAGCTTATTTAGTGATGGAATGGGGTGAGTGTTAAGCTTGACAACCCCAAGGCACACCCGACGCCTGATTTGCTGCCTGTATGCTGAGGGTGGAGTGTTAGGTTGGAAACCTTAACACCACATTACCCTTTCTTTGTCACCCTAACACTAACTAGTGCAGTAACAAAGTTTTTTTGCAAACTAATATATATATTTATATATAGCTTACACATAATGATTATATGGAGTCAGAATATGCATGAATGTATCACCAAATATAGTAAGCCAAATACATTTAAGATGTTGATACAGTATTCACAGGGGTACAGGAGATTAATATACACGATATACACATTACAGGTCAAGGCAAGAACACAGTATAATGCATTCAAGATGGATACCACAGCAGTAATCTATAGGTCAAGATACAGATAGTATAGTACAGTAAAGAGGCATAATATCACCAAATTCAGACCTGAGGCACATGGATTCCTGCTCCCATATGCAAGATCAGACATTCTGGGTGGAGTCGAGGGATATTCTGCTTAGTTGGTGAGAAGAGCTTAGCTTAAAGATATCAGGCCAATCAGACCATTCCAGTGGAACTGCCAGAGTATGGATGTGAACCATATACTACTCCTACAACTATGATTACAGGTGAGTGAACTATTTTTCTCCTCCTACTAAGTCTTTATTAGCCAAATGGCTAGTATGCTGAATCTACCATCCACTGGCTCTGAAGAAGATATAGAGGAGGCAGATTTCATGCATATGCTGGGGCTGGCTTCCTTCAAAGGGTTGTTGACTCCCATCCATGAGCCCTTTTAGAAAAGCCACTGCTGTTTTACTAACCACATCATATTCAGCACTGGTCTTTTATTAAAAAAGTTGAAAAATTATATGAGGTGGACAGGGATGGTTCTGAATTCCTCTGTGTCCACCATGACTGTAAAGAGTGGTTTAAGCAGCTGCCTGTTAGAAGGCAAGGCTATCCTGGCATTGGTGCCTCAGGACAAATATCTTAGAAAACTACCATGTGTCAAGAAAGGCTTAAAACTACCAAATGTCAAGAAAGGCTTATACTACTTCAGCATTATTGTTGAGGCAGGCAGTCTGTCTAAGCTATGCTGCCCATTCTTAGCAGGCTCTGTGGAATACTGTCCTGCCTATGTGTGACAGTTTGCCACAGCAGGAACAGACACATCTAGCACATACTGTGAAAGCTGGTCTAGGAGCTGCACAATACCAATTTCAAATGGTCATAGACATAAATGACACTGCTTCTAAGGTCCTAGCAAATGCAGTGTTGGTCAGAAGGTTTGCGTGGCTCAGGTCAACCACCTGGTTTAAGTACATGCAGAGTAAGGCTATAATTATTTCCCATTTGGAGGCCTCTGTTTACTAGAGTACAAAATAGAAGCGTGCATGAAAAAAAGCTGATGAGCGAGCAGAAATCGACTTTCAAGGATTCAACAGAAAAGAAAAACTCTCTCGCCTATAGACCCTGTAGAAGGGTAGATATGGGAAGGGCCTATTACAACAGACCGTGTGTGTGTGTGTGTGTGTGTGTGTGTGTGTGTGTGTGTGTGTGTAACATGCATATCTATTCAGAGGGAACAGGTGGCATTGGTTGTAGAAGAGTAAGGCAGATGTTAGCCTTGGCTTCTCTACCTTATGGCAAGCACAACCACTGACAGTTCTGCCCATGTCACCATAGAGTCATTGCCAGTAGGTGGACACCTGTCTTATTAACTCAAGAAATGAAGGAAAGAAATACCACAGACAAGTGGATCCTGGAGATAGAAGACAGGGCATTACCCTTCAATTCTTAAAATTTTGAAAATAAAATCATAGTATTTTCAGCTGTCTAGAGCTAAAATCCTACCATCTGGAGGTAATGAAGCTCATGCAGTTCAGTGCAATGAATAGGTCCGTGCCTTCCAGCTGGGAAGGGAGCTCTTTCTTAGAACCAAGAAAAAAGGGAATGTGACTCATCTGGACTGGAAGTTCCTGAACAGACTCCTAAGAGAGGAAAGGTTGAGAATGGAAACATTGCAGACAGTGATTCCATCCTGCAAAAAGGACTGGCTAGCGTCCCTGAATCTGAAAGATTCCTACTTTCATATTTCAGTAAGGCTAGCCAAAGAAAATAACCGAGGTTCAGAGTAGGCCATGGACATTACTAGTTCACAGCAATGCCTTTTTCCAGACCTCAGCACCCAGAATATTCACAAAGGGCCTGCCAGTGGTAAGAACACATCTGTGTAGGTAGAAAATGAGGTATTCCCCTTACTTAGAAGACTAGCTAATATGTGAGAAAACATAGGCTGCGGTGCAGTCCATTCAGACTAAAGAGTGCACTGCACACATCATGCTTCCTCCTGAATTTAGAAAAGTCCCACCTAGAAACCAGCCAAATACTGGAGTATGTGGGTGCAGAGTTGACAAAAGAACAAGGGAGGGCATATCTGCCACCGAGAGCAGAAGTTCTTGTTCAGTGTGTAACTGCATTTTTGGTCAGACACGAAAGGTCAGCCCAGGAATTCTGCCATTGTAAGCACATATGGCCTCGACCATTTCAGTAGTGTCATAGGTAAGACTGAAAATGAGAAGGTGGTACTGGCACCAAGAAAGTGTTGACTGCAGCAGCCAGTCACTCAGCACTTACAAAGTTTTAGAGTGGTGGAAAGAGGTAAGCAACCTCAGAGAGAATATTCACTTCCATCAGCTTTCATCAACAAGGGTCCTAACTACAGATGCGCCACTGCTGGGGTGGGGAGGTTATGTTTGGTGACCAAACAGTAATGTAGTCAGGGATCCACAGGAATGCCGAGCACATAAACCTGCTAGAGCTCAGGGTTTTGCTCTTGTCCAGGGAGTCTTTTCATCTCTGTTGCAGGGCCATACAGTACTAATCAAGAGATAATACAACTATAATGCATAATATAAACAAACCGGGTGGTACCACATCCTCAAAATTCTATGTAGAGGCCTTGAAGATAGGAACCCGGCATACCCCTGAATGCGAGAATATCTATAATACACTTAGCAGGCAAGGACAATGTACTAGCACAGTCCATGAGCTGGATGAGTCAAGTGACCCACAAAAGTATACAAGACTATTTCGAACTGAAGAGTCCCAGAAGTGGACCTGTTTATCTCTTAGAAATCAAACTGCCATCACAGAGGCAACAAGCCTTGTGTAAAGCAAATCAACAAACAAAATAAAGGGAAAGCCACTATGGTTCTCAAAAGAGGTGGCAGGGAAGGTTAAGAAGAAAAGATAGCATTCTGAAATAGAAGGAAACACAGAAGGTGCAGGACAGAGAGCTATATCAGTTAAAGGAGAAGGAAGCTGGGAAGGCAGTCAGAATAGCAAAGGCCCAAACTGAGGAAAAGCTAGCCAACTCTGTTAAGAAGGGGATAAAACATTTTATAGGTACATTAGGAAGCGAAGAAAGACCAAGGGAAGGATACTGAGGCTTAGTAAAGGGAGCGAATGTGGGCAGAGGGTGACAGTGAAAAGCAGGGATACTGAATGAATACTCTGCTCAGTATTCACAAAAGAAGAGGAGGGAGGTACCTAAACCAAACAATAGAAACACTCTGGATAGGGGGTCAATACCAGTCCATTCACAGAAGAAAGGGTTCTGAAAGAACTCTTAAAACTGAAGGTGGACAAAGCAATGAGCCTGTCAGGATTCACCCAAGAATTCTAAAAGAACTATGGAGAACTAGTGACACCACTGACTACCCTGTTTAACAAATCATGAGAGGATGGGGTGGTATCTGAGGACTGGAGGAGAGCAGATGTGATTCCATTTCACAAAAGTGGGAGCAAGACAGAGGCAAGAAACTATAGACCTGTTAGTTTGACCTCAGTGGTAGGGAAAATGATGGAATCACTTCTGAAGGAAAGAATTGTTGAGTACCTGGAGGCCAGCGGGGCACAGGACCCAAGGCAGCATGGGTTCTAGCAGGGGAAGGTCGTGTCAGACAAATCTAATAGATTTGTTTGGCTGGATGACCAAAGTAGTAGACTAGGAAGGGCTGTGGACATGGCCTACCTAGACTTTAGCAAGGCATTTGACACAGTCCCACACAAAGATTAATATTCCAGTTAGCCAGCCTTGAGTGGGTCCCAAGGTGATAGCCTGGATAAAAATTGGCTGAACAACAGAACATGAGGGTAATAGTAAACGGAGTCCACTCTGAAGAAAGGGGGGTTACTTAGGGGGTACTGTGAGGGTTTAGTACTGGGACCGGTCCCCTTTAATGCCTTTATAGGTGATATTATGGAGGGACTGGAAGGAAAATTATGTCGTTTGTAGACTACACAAAGATCTGCAACAGGGTTGATACACAAGGTGGGGTGGAAAGGATGAGAAGGGACTTGGCAGATTTGGAGGAATTATCAAATGTATGGCAGCTCAGATTCAATGCAAAGAAGTGCAAACTAATGCACCTGGGAAACAAAACCCAGGGAAGAGTACACAGTGGGGGATGAGATACTAACAACAACAAAAATGGAAAGGGACCTGGGGGTAGTCATATCAGATGACGTGAAGGTGGGCAAGCAATGTGAGAAGGCAGTAAGGAGGGCTGGGATACTGGGATGCATACTGCGTGCAGTTCTGGAGACCCCATCTCTGCAAGGACACAGAATGGAGGCTGTCCAGAGGAGGGCAACTGAAATGGTGCAGGGTCTGTCTGCACCAGAAGACATAGGAAGAGAGACTGAAGGAGCTTAATATGTATACATTCGAGGAAAGGAGGAGAGGGGACATGATAGAAACTTCAAGTACCAGAAGGAATCGACAAAGTCCAAGAGGGTAGCATCTTTCAGAAAAGAGATGTGCAAGAACAAGGGGCACAATTTGAAGATAGGGGGGGGACAGCTCAGAGGTAGCGTGAGTAAGCATTTTTCAGAGAGGGTTGTGGATACATGGAATGGCCTTCCTCAGGAGGTCGTGGAGTCAAAACAGTGGGGGAATTCAAGAATGCATGGGACAGACGTAAGGCAATTCTAGTGGGAGTTAGGAGGAAGTAGGCTGTTGGTTAACTAGAATGTGCAGCTTATCCATTAGGTAGAAAATGGGCAGAGTAGGTGGACCCAAGCGGTCCTTGTCTGCCATCAAATTCTATGTAAATGGAATGCTCGCCACATTTGTTTATAACCCTACTCAGTGGAGACAACCCCCATGGGATGATCTCTCCTTCCTTGATGAGCAAATACCTTTATGCATTTCCTACTTTCTCAGTGATCCAGAAGGTCCTGATGAGATTGAGAAGAGATTCAGCAACAGTAATTCTGATACTACCAGACTGGGCCAGGCAGGCGTTGTACTCTCTGCTGTTGACAGTGTCACAGAGCATGCCTCTAACTCCACCTCCTAGGTAGGGTCTCCTTAAGTGGATACAGGTGCAGTTGCTCAATAGACAAAATACAGTCTCAAGCTCAAGGTGCACTTACCAAGGTGAAATGAATATCTGAGGTACAGCCTTATAGTGCTGTATGCAGTGTCTCCTTACCAAGGCAGAGTGACTCACCCAGATCCCAGAATGCTTCATTTGAGAACATGGTTCTTGAAGAGCTACAGTACTCTAGTCTTAATCTTTCTAACCAAGTGCTGAAAGTTTTAAAGGTTGCCAGAAAGCCAGCAACCAGGAGAACTTATATTTGTTGTACTCTCATCAAGTCACAGCTATACCTGTGCACTTATCAGTGACTTTGGATTACCTGGCATATTTACAGTCCCAGGGCCTGAAACTTTCAGCTTTAAAAGTACACTTGGTGGCTGTTTCAGTCTTTAGGTTAGGAGGCAAGTACAAGTGTTTTGCTTCACAGCCAGTGTACTCACTTGTGAGAGAACCAGTTCCCCATGTGATTTGAACAGAGTAAGGAAAACAGGTGGGTCAGAAGGGACAGCAGGTGGTAGTATGGACAAGTAGGGACAAAGCCCAGGGCACTGGGCGGAGGAGTGAGAAGATGTGGAGGTGCATGTGTGCAAATGCCACGAGCCTCAGAAACAAAATCTGTTACCTGAAGGCTATCATGGCAGAGGCTTACCTGGATCTAGTGGCCATTGCAGAGACATGGTGTACCACACTCCATGAATGGGATATGGACATACCAGGCCACTCACTTTTTAGGAGAGAAAGGACTGGAAGAAGGGAGGAGGGGTGGCACTGTATCTGAGGGAGAGAAAAAGCCACTGAGGTGCAGGTATGTCAAGGTGAGGAGTTGTCTATAGGTGCTATATGAGTCATCCTGGAGACAGGCTGTGGGACAGCTCTCTGGATGGGGGTAGTTGTAGACCTCCAGCACAAGGGAAGAGATGGACAGGTCCCTAGCGGAGGCCACCATCAGGATGGCAGGGAAGGGGAGGTGCTGCTAATGGAGATTTCAAGAACCTACTAGGGGCAGGGCAATGTTGGACTTGGTACTCACAAACAGGGACAGCATTGTAAACATCACATGGAAGTCCCTAGGTACCTGTGATTACCGTATGGTGTGGCTTAAGCGTGGAAAGTAGCCAAAGTGAGTCACGTGCTGATGAGGGCCCTGAATTTCAGGAGGTGTATTTCAAAGAAATGTGAGACATCCTCTCAGGAACTGCCTTGAAGGGGGATAGTCAGGGAGGGGTGGAGGGGTAGTGGAAGGGAGTAAGGAAGGCATCATTACAGCATCAAGCCTCAGCATGAAAGAGATAAGAAAAGGCAGGAGGAAAAGTAGACCATTATGGTTCTTCAGGTAGGTGGCAGTTGTAGTGAAAGTAAAAGAGCAGCATTCAAAGGTACAAAAAACTTGGAGAAAGAATAGGACAGGGCCAGGTAGAAGGAAGTAGGAAAGTCAGTTAGAGAGCTAAGGAACAGGCAGAGGAAAGTCTTGCAAGGGAAATGAGATAGGGAGTTGAGACTTTTTCTGATGTATCAGCGAAAAGAGAAAATAAGGGGTGGGATAGTGAGGATAAAAAGGGTAGAAGGGGAGACTGTGCGGAAGGAGACCAAAAAAGCTGACAGTTTGAACAGCTACTTTGCTCTGTCTTCACAGTAGAGGGAAGAGGGGCAGGCCACCAGAGAGAAGTAAGAGTGGGGGGTGGACACATCATCATTTTAGAGGAAAGAGTACTGAAAGGACTTGCCGCTCTGAAAGTGTATAAGGTTGTGGGACTGGATAGGTTATATCCCAGGTACTGAGGAGCTCACGAAAGTACTAGCTGCTCCACTGACAGCCTTGTTCAACAGCTTCCTGGAAAAGTGCTTCCAGAGGACTGGAGAAGGGCTGATGTGATCCTTCTGCATAAGAGTGGCAGTAGGGAGGAGTGTAGCAACTACAGGCCAGTCAGCCTGTCTTTAGTGGTGGGAAACTAGTGGAAACCATACTAAAAGAGAGTCTGGGTGATTACCTATAAGCCAGTGGGCTGCTGGATCACAAGTGTACGAGATCCACGAAGGAAAGGTCATGTTGAATGAATTTTATTGTTTTGTTTTTAGACTGGGTAACCAGGAAATATGATGACGGGTGTACTATGGACATAGCCTGTCTAGACTTCAGCAAGGCCTTCAACACTGTGCCACACAGAAGGCTGATTCAGAAGCTGACCAATTTGGGGTGGGGCCAAAATGTTATATTGGTTTTGCAGCTGGCCGGGGTGAGTGGTAAACTCTACACACTCTAAGGATGGGGAGGCGACCAGGGGGTACCGCGAGTTCATTGCTTTGACCAGTCCTCTCTTCAGTATCTTCATGGAGTGCATTACAGAGGAACTGGAGGGAAAGGGCTGTCTTTACAAATGACACCAAGATATGCAGTAGGGTGGACACCCAGGAGGGAGTGAAGACTTGGTTTGCTGGCAAGGCACCTAGCTTCAGCTGACCACTTTTCTTCCAGGTTTGCTTGTAAGGTCAGAGCAAGGAACAACATTATCAGAGCAAGGAGTAAAATTAAGGCTTCTTTTGGCTAGGCAGATTTACTGTGTGTTACTATTTTCTTTTGTGCTTACAGGTTTGTTACTGTTTTGTGCTTACATATTACCTCTTTATTTTCTCGGATTCAAATAGTTTCTTTGCAGGGTATATTTTCTTTCTTTTTTTTTATATACTGAGGTGTTTATTGATAAGACAGTGAAACATTACAATCATTAGTACATTTTACATCCATATATACAGTAAATTAGGTTGACCATACCATTTTATAACATTTTCAAGATAGGGTAAAACGGTTCTGTTTTACATCTCCTGTGACATTTCCCTCAGTTTCTAGAGTAGTAAAAGTATGAGCTATAGTTAGGGATGCGAGTCACTTCTATATTAAACCAAAATTTTGCACTTTAACAACTTCACAACTGTTTGTCCAATCTGGTTGAAAGTTTGCATGCACGATGTGGTAACATAGATCTCTTGATCTGGAAATTTTTGTTCGGTCAGATTTTCAGTGCATTGCTACGGAGCGTTGAAAAGTGTAAGAAATCCTCCACTTTTGAATTCTTTGCTCACCTCTACAGCCTGAACAGTTTGTCCGACTGGTCTGAAATTTTCAGGATATGGGTACTTTGTTAAGGAAGTGCTTTTTGAAGATTTGTTGAAAACAATTAATCCATTCGAAAGTTATGAAAGTTTAAAGTTTCCATCCTAGCCTATAGGAAAAAATATATGTTTAGCTCAGAAGCTTTGAAAAGCTTCGCACAAACAAAAAAGTTGTCAAGCTGTGCCAAAAGCTTTTGAGCTGCCGCCATCTTATTTGCAGTTAGTGATGGACAAAATGGTTGTAGTTCAAATTTGGCTTGACCTAGGAAAACACTGAGAGTTGTGTTTACCTAATTGGGCCCTGAGCTATACAGCACAGCCTTTATTTTGAGGTAAACCCCAGAAATGTCTTTTCTGAGATCGACTTCCGTAGTGTCACAAAATTGTGACAGACGGATGCGACACTTCGCAAATCACGACAGTTTCATTCTCATTCTTTTGCATTTTGGCGAACAGATTGCAATTTCACAACAGTATTATTTTCAGAAACAGAGGAATTCTTGCCATTCCACTATACCTAAGCGGTTGGGGCTTGTGGGCTGAAATTTGCAGGATGGTAAGCCCTGGGTCCACTGATGTGCCTTTTGTTGGTCCCTTAGCTGCAGCATTGCGAAGTTGAGAAATATCCATTGGCTAACATGGTGCGCATTTCACCCCTGTCTCTCAAAGCGAAGTGAGATACATATTTTCACTATCCAAGCTTAGTTCACCTATAGGTGAACTAAGCAAAATGAACTAAAGCCAGGAAGTTTAAAGTCATAGATCACACCTACAGTGGAATTTTTTAGTAGGTTTTATGGTTACTGAGAGATTGGCAAATTTGTGTTCCATGGGTTCATTGTCGTGTTTGTATGTGAAGCATGTTATGTACCCATTAATGTGTAAGTGGGGCACAGGGCCCAGCGACCTGAGCTCTCACATTTGCATACCACTACATAAATATTTTAAGTGTTGGGGAGCACAGGACCCAGAGGGCCCTGTGCTCCCACAACTCACATACCTGTTACATTGTACTACATTTACAATGGTAGCATTGTGAATTTTTCAGTAAATTTGCGAAGGCAACTATGGAACACACTACTGACGTATCGGTGTCTGCACAACCTTTTTGGCACCCGTATCTGGGAAGTGGGTTAGGGAAGTGCTAGTGGTGTTGCAACAGTACCTTTACTTCACAGAAAGTACCAGTAGTGTTGCAACAGTACCACTATTGTCACAAAAGTAAACAGTACTGTCGTGACACTATCTCTTGTTTCTAAAAGTACCATTAGTGCTGCGACACTATCTTTCATTTCACCAAAGTGACAGTACAGTTTAGTTTTGTGAACGTATTGTATGTTAACCTATGGGATTTTTGTGAAAGTAGTGGAATTTTGCAAAATTAAATTGCTAAATGAGGCATCTTCTTTTGTATTTCATATCAAACAAATGGCTAGCACTTTTTGCTGAAATGTGCACTGTGGCAAGACTTGGAACCAGAGATGTGAATGTGGGTGGAGCACGGGGCATGGAGGGCCCATGCTCCCACATATGCTACCATTAGGCAAAAAATGACATCCTGAAGTATTTAAGTGTAAGTGGGAGCGCAAGGACTGGAGGGACTGCACTCCCACAGATGGCATCATTATGCACAATGGGAAGCTATGGGAGCGTGAGGCCTGAATGGCCCACGCCCCACCAACACATACCAGTTACTAGATACATGACACTATAAATAAAATGGTTTGGTCTTTTGGCTTGAAATTTGAGGTATAAAGTGGTGTCCCAGAGATGTGAATTATGCTGTTTCGCATATAAAATGTCATTGGTTCCATAGATATGCCATAACGAAGCTGAGATTTTTCCCATAGGATAACATTGTAGCACCCTCAGCACTTTTCAGTGCCCATATCTTGGAAATGATGCGAGATATGGATTTATCTCGTGTGGAGTTTTGCTGTCATGAGTACAACAGCACTGGAATTTTTTGTAGCTGCTACGGTTGCTGAGATATTGGCAAATTAGTGTTACAAGTGTTCCTTGCCCTATAGGACTGCTGTATGGTTCTCAGAAGTTGTGTGTAAGTGGGAGCGCAGGGCCTGGAGGGCCCACTCTCCCACAGACACATATCGCTATGCACAGATGGGCAGTTTGGTGAGGGCCCCGCTTCCACCAACACATATAATTTACTGGTTACATTACACTTTTTCAAAAAGTAAGGAAATTCATTGCAAAATCTTTAATGCATCAGTTAGGGTTGATGTCAAAGTGACAAAGCTTGGAAATTTGATGTTAGGGTTAACCCACCATCCTCCACACACCAACAGGCGTTGGAGTGCGCCATGGGATCGTCAGTCCTAACTCTCACCGCATTCTCATATACTGTAGCATGTCAGCTTGCTTACACATGGAATGGGGTGAGAGTTGGAGCCTGACAACCCGATAACCGTTCCGATCTGCTAGTGTGGAGGATGGAATGGGAATTAACCCCAACATCGACTTTCAAACTTTTGTTGTTGTGACATCAACCCTAACTGATGCATTAACAACGTTTTTTTTTTGCTATATATATATATATATACACACACACACACACAGTAGGAGTGTATGACCTCTCCCTAAGAGGAAATGGTCTATGGTGAATGTTCCATAGCTGAAGAAAGGGAGTAGGAGAGTAGGGGGATAGAGAGAGAGTGGAGAGGAGGGCTGCTCTCTATACAGGTGTCATCTCCCCGTCCCCATCTCTCACCCCACTGAGGTCTATGGTACAAAGTCCAGGTAGCAGTCTAATTGATAAAGGACCCACTTATACAATCTGTTATCAAAGGTTGAGACCTGATTTTGTAATCTGGCTGAGATATGTTCTAGATTATATACTTCATTGACTGCCCTTTTCTACATTTCCTTATTTGGGGTGGGGGAGGAGATCTTGGATAGCCACAACCTGGTAATTTCCTTTTGCAATTAGTAGCAGAAGGGTTATCTGTTTATAGAAGCGTTGTTATCTTTCTATCTTTGGGGAGGTTGCTCTTAATATGTATTCAGGCATGAAGAGTTCAGGAATGTCGTAAATTGCTTGTAGTTCTTTTATGATTTCCTGCCAATAATTATGTAAAAGTGGGCAAAGCAATAGTATGTGCTCCATATTTGCATGCACTTTTCCACATTCCTCCCAACAGTGACCATTTTCAAACAACATGAAGTCTTGCTGTATTCTGACTATATGCAGTTTGCCCCAGCACTTGAACTGCTCCGGAGAGGAAGAGTTAACTCTATGCCAAAGCATAGAACGTTGAGCTAGAGCTCGGTTTTCAAACCTCTGTCCCTGGTACATTCTAATGTAACTGTCAGATTCTTTACTCTTCCTACCTGTGAAGATGCTCGGAGAATTTCTCCTCGCTGCTTGAGTTCAGTTAGTTCTTTCGATTCGGTTTTATCTGTTTCTTAGTTTTCGGTCATCAGATCTCTGTCTAGGTGCAGTAAGTGTATTTTAGGCAGATAGTGATAGAAATTGTTTTTCTTCGGTTCTTTGCTGGTCGGTCCGGTTGTGAACGAAAAATTACTATTTAAACTTTATGGAAGTGTGGTCCGGTAACTTTTCGGTTTCAAAAAACTACATTTTGTTCCGTTTTTTAAACGACCCATGACACAGTTGAAACCGAAAAGTTTTTGTATTACCTGGCGTGAAAGCTGCAAAGGGTAATTTTGGTAGTAAGGCCTTGTCTGAGAAACCCAAAAGAAAACCGGTCCCACTGGGTTTTAACACTGTACTGAGTGTGGGGATGCTTTTGCTAAGCGGATCCCCACCACATCTGTGTTCATTGTCTGGGGTCTGACCACCTCACATCAGACTGCCAAATTTGTGCAAGCTTTCCTAAATCCACTCTAGATAAAAAGACTTGCTAGGCTGAAGGAAAAGCAGGCCGAAAAATCCACTGACCCAGACGGCCAGCCCAGTTTGGTTCGACCGATCCAGAGAAGGTGCCTGTTGACATGGGCGATACCTCCTCAGGCAAAAGGAAATCGTATTCAGAGGGATCGGTTCCAGCGAAAAGGAAAAAATCTGCGGTTCGGATCCTTCTCCTCAGATCCCAACCTCGGAAGAGATTGCGAGAATGATAAATATAGTGCAATCGCCCACTGGATCCGACAGAACCGACACCGCCAGGCAGACGATCGGTTCAGTTGGTTCCAGCTCCTTCAGAATTTGAACCAGAGGAGTATTATCAATTGGATTGGAAGGGGATCCTGAGTATGATCAAGATGAGTGTGAAGGCCTAGATGAGCCAGTAGAGCCTGATATCCCCCAGACAGGCCTATCAGTGTTTCCTCTCCCAGACTTTGAGTCCCTTCCCCTTTTATTTTATAAAAGGTGGCAGAAACTCTTCAGCTGCCAGCAGTGGAAGCTGTTGAGAAAGCAGAAGAACCTGATTTTGTGGAAATGGTGGATGTCCCAGAGTCAAAAGGCTGTCTATTCCCCTGCATAAATCTTTGGGAAACAAACTCAGAAACTGTTACAGGTGCCTTTCTCCCTAACTCCTGTGGAAAAAAGAATGGACAAGAGGTACATGTTGTCAGGTTCTGGGACTGAATTCCTATATTCCCATTGCAGCCATGTTAGGGTAGTGCAGGCTGCAGCTTGTACAGAGCTAACATCCCTTGGCATCACCCTCCCAGATAGGATTCAGGAAGGTGGATGCCATGGCAAATAAACAGTACTTGGCATCTTCCTTGGGACTCAGACAAGCCTCTTATATGGCTTATGCTGCTAGATACCAGAAATCTAGGTGGGTTACAGTTCTGGAGCTAGCTAAAAGTGCCTCTCCCAGCTAACCAAGGAGCTCGAGCAGGTGGTAGCAGATGGCATAGAGGCATCCAAGGTACAATTCCATGCTGCTGTGGTCTCCAATTATGTGGTATCAAGAGTCATGGCTACATCTGTCTCCTTGGGAGGTTTGCTTGGCTCAGATGTACTACCCTCTCCCAGGATACCAAGGCCAAGGTCATGGATTTCCCTGTCACAGATAAGTCTCTGTTTGGGAGCAGACAGAGACATACATGAAAAAATGGGCGAATACAGGACCACCTACAGGAGTGCAGTGGCCAAGGAGAAGCAGGCCACGCCTCAAAAAGCAACAGTCTAGGGCTGGCAGGGCAGGCCTTTTCAAGAGGCCTTTTACCAAGCCCAGGCTTCCTCTCTTTCAGCAGAGGGTTTTTTAGAGGAGAGGGAGAGGAGAGGCAGAAGGAGGATGAGCAGGGCTGCATCCTCTTCTCAGCCTAGGGCCCCTGCCAGCCAGACACCCTGATGTGTCAGACCGGGTCGCCTCCTCAGTTCCAGTAGGGGCAGGCTGGCTTATTTTTTCCAGGCTTGAAAGTCTGTCACTTCGGACAAGTGGGTTCTGGAAGTAGCAAGCCAGGGACTTGCTCTCAGTTTCAAAGATTTCCCAAAATCAGAGCAAGGTCTTTCAAACCTGCCTCCCCAATGGAAACAGTTGCTCTAGAGGCAGAGGTTTCTCAGTTGCTGCTCCTAAGGGCTGTGGAGCAGGTACCTCTACCTCACAATGGAAAAGGATTGTAATCAAGATACATCCTTACCCCAAAAAGACAGGGAGTGGCGACCCATCTAAACCTAAGCTATCTGAACAAACATATCACAAAACCAAAGTTCAAAATGGTGACTCTGGGAATCATTCTTCCCTCTCTGAGGCCAGGAGACTGGCTAGCCTCCCTGGACCTCAAGGATGCCTATTTTCACATCCCCATTAGGTGCTCCCACAGAAAGTACCTCAGGTTCGAGTTGCTTTCAGGGCACTGCCAGTTCAGAGCAATGCCCTTTGGCCTGACATCTGCACCAAGGGTGTTCGCAAAATGGCAGTTGTGGTAACCCTCCTCAGAAGGCAGGGCATTTCAGTGGTTCCTTACCTAGACGACTGGCTCATTGCAGGCCAATCATCAGACCAAGTCAAGTCAGCTCTGGCTGTTACCCAGAGGCTTCTGGGTTCTCTCAGATTTCTTCTCAATCTAGCCAGATCAGTTCTGGAACCTGTTCAGCTTCTCACCTTTATAGGGGTAGAGCTGGACACCCTTCAAGCAAGAGTCTACCTACCTCCCTCGAGGGTAAAGGCCCTTACAGATCTAGCTTCTTCTTTCAAACCTTTGGCTTCTCGTCTGGCCAGATATTTTCTCTAGCTTCTAGGCCACATGGCAGCTTCAACTGCAGTGGTACAAGGAACCAGATTCCAGATGAGACATTCAGTTCTATCTCAGGTCCTTGTGGTCTCAGAGTAAGGATCCTCTCACCAAACTAGTTCCAGTGTTCGGACCCTTGTCCAGGCTCTCCAGTGGTGGCTGGAGGAGGACAGTCTCAGGCAGGGTGTCCCATTTCTGCATCAGACACCCTCAGTTGTTCTCACCACGGATGCTTCCGTCCTGGGTTGGGGAGCCCATCTGGGAGACCTCACTGCACAGAGCACTTGGCCTCAACAGGAGTCTCTTCTTCATTTCAGTCTTTTGGAGCTCAGAGCTGAATTCCTAGCTCGTAGGCTTTTTCAGAGTCAGTTCAGGGAAAGTGGTGCAAGTCAGAACAGACACCACCACCATGTGGTACATAAACAAGCAAGGAGGCACTTGGTCCACGACCTTGTCCACAGAAGCCATGAAGAGATGGTCATTGGCTTACTCCTCAGACTTTCTTGGTAGCAGTGCATCTTCAGGAAGGACAATGTGCTGGCAGATGCCCTCAGCAGGATTTCACAGGGTCACTACGAATGGTCCCTGAATCAGCATGTCTTTCAGATCATTTTCAAGAGGTGGAGCATTCCAGAGATAGATCTCTTTGCAGCCCCGACAATCACCAACTTCCTCTGTTCTGTTGCAGACCTCCAGTCCTGGGATCTGTTCCCTAGATGCTCTCCTGTTAAATTGAACAGGCAGGTTCATTTATGCCTTTCCTCCCTTTCTGCTGATCTTCAGAGTACTGATCAAAATCAGGTCTCAGCCCTGCATAGTGATTCTGGTGGCCATGGACTGGGACAGACAACTTTGGTATCCATTACTGTTGTCTCTTTCAATGACGCTTCCTCTGTTTTTGCCCAGGAGGCACGACCTCCTGTCCTCTCTCAGGAATATTTGGTACCCCAATCTACGGTCTCTCAGACTCAAAGCTTGGCTCTTGAAGAGTTAGAATATGCAGGCTTACCTTTCTCAAGGTGTTCTGGATATTCCAAAGTTTCAAAGCCTTCCACTAGAAGACTTACAACTCAAAATGGAAAAGATTTACTCTTTGGTGATCTTACTTCGAGATACAGCTCTTGCAGCAGGTTACACCATTAGGACTGAAGCCGGCAGGCACCAGGACCCACGGAAATTTTCTGCTAGCAGTCTTCAGCGGGGACCACCTCCAACGTCGGTCCTGCCCCGGCGTCGGGTGTGAGTACATATGGGCGGTCCCCCATAATCTCAGTTCTTTTCCGCCGTCGACCAGCCAGTATCGGCCTCTGGTCTCTTTTTCTGGCGTCGGCGACCTTTAGAACTACTGAAGATTGTCATCTTTCTTTCAACTTTGGATCATCTGATGTCCTCTCCAACAACTTCTGTTGAGGTCACCATTAGAAGTGTGCCTGTGGCAAACAGATCCTTAAAGGATCCACATTCGGCCTCGTGCACTGCCTGGGCCTGGAACATGACACCAGGCCTGCTTCTTCTGCCAGGGCTTCAACAGTCGCACGGATCTGCCACCAGAAGGCCCTTCAAGTGTTTTCTCTTGGAGGAGGAAACTGAAAACTATGGATAAAGAACCTTCCTCCCGGAGAGTAATCGGAGTAAAACCCACAAGCACTGGGACAAACACTGGGAAAAGGAAAGGTCCAGGTCCCTCACGAGGGCCTCAGACTCCCAAAGCTCGGCTCGAAATTGGACGCTCTCCCTCCAGGACTCAGTGCAACCTCCCCGGTTCAGGTCAGATCCTCCAGCGGCTCCTCTTCTCTACAGCCCCTGAAGACTCCTTCTGAAGGCCTCGTCGAAGTCAAGGGCGCCCATAAATCTTCTTCCACGGCGGAAACCGGCGTCAGGTCAGTTCCCAGCCTTCATGTGGATCAGATCCGGTTCCTTGTAAGACCAAGGACTTGACATCCCTCAAGCGGACGTCGGACCCGATGTCGACCCACTCGGCGTCGGCCAAGCATCACGGCGCTCCCAGGGCGGCGACATCTAAACACCCGTCTCTGGCCAGGCGTTCACCTCGGGCGTCGGCCAGGGGACCTGGCGTCGGCTACTCCAGAGGAAAGGACTGCACCACCGTCGCGGAAGATGCCAGTCAGAAGGACTCGGAGGAGGAGGAGGATGCCACACAGCCTGAGGACCAGGCAGGTGACACCGAGATGCCGGGCTCCCACAGGAACCTTCCTGGAGTAGGAGACCCCGGGGACCCGACCCGGCAACAGACCATCGGCGCCAGGCCCATCGTCGGGTATGAATCTGGCAGAGGTAAAGAACTTTTACCTTCTGGTGGGACACCATCAAAAAGATGTGGTCACCACATCCTCCTCCTACTCCGACTCTGCCTCCACCTACTCCTTCACCACCTCGCCCCTCCTGTGCCCAAGGGGCCTGTAGGGAGGTCACCAACCCCAAGGAGCAGACAGCACCTCCTCGGGGCAGATCTTCAGAAAGGATAAGACCTCCTCTAGATCCCCCACAGGGTCACCCAGTCCCAAGAGACCCAGGCGCGGTACACTCCGTCAGGGAGGATTCCAGATCTGACACCTCTGGGTGCTCCAGTTCTCCTTCTCCTATCAGCATTCCCTCTCCGGACCCACACGACCTACCAGGTCTCCTCCGGATGATCCCTCTTCACAGGAGATCATGAGACACATCCAGGAGAATATGGGGTGGGATGCTGAAGAACTTCGACCCGAGAGACAACGCCTTGCTCTCTACCTTGGCAGAAAGATCCGAAGCCTGTGGTAGTGCCGCCCTTGGTGGATACCATTGGGACGTTACCAAGGCTGCCTGGAAACGTCCGCACTCCACTCCTGCAGTGCCAAAGAGGTGACCCGCCTATACAAAGGCCCCTAGGGAGGACCAGTATCTGGCGAACCATCCTCTGGCTGACTCTGGTCATCACTGCCGCATGACGGTCTCAGAGACCTCAGCATTTGAACACACAGCCACGGACCAGGAATCCAAGCAGTTGGATGTCCTGGGTGAGGCTGCCGTGCGTGGCTGCGACTTGCGCCATCGGTCACTGAATTACCTCACCCACATGGTTCAATTCCAGAACACACTGTGGGAACAGGGACAGGACCTGGTTGAGAAGATGCCTGATGGTGACCACAAGGAGGAGCTCTTGAACCTCCTCTGCACGGGTTCAGATGGTGGGACCCAGGTGCTCGAGCCATATCACGATTCTCATGGACTCTTCAGCCAGAGCTGCAGCCTCTGGCATGTGTCTCCGGAGACACTCTTGGCTCTGTGGCTCGGCTTTACGGACGTCCAGAAGAACATCTTAGGCGTCCCCTTGTAGCCGAGTCCTATTGGTGAAGCCTCGAGAGAGTAATCACCAAACTTCAGGACGGGGAAGGCAGTTCGATCTGTACAAGCTATGTACAGGTCTCAGCCTAGTTCCTTTTGGGAACCAGAGCCTTCGTGGCCAGCTACAAAGGTAACAGCCACGTTCGGCCAACAGCAGAGGGGCACTTTCACTGAAGGCCCAGGCCAAGTCATCCCCAGGCAGAGGCTAACGATTTGCAAAGTCGGCCCAGCCTGCCGGATCAAATGCTGCCACAGCATGACTCCTCAGCGCCCTGCCCATCCTCAGGATCAGCGGAAAAAGAAAGTCGAGAAGTGCGCCGCATGCCACTTGCCAGGGTGGCAATCGATCCACCACCGACAGGTGGGTTCTGCAACTGGTCAAAAAGGCCACTATATAGAATTTGTAGGCAGTCCCACCTACAAGACCTCCCTTCTCTCCCGATATTCGGTCAGCATGCCCTGCTCATACAGCAGGAAGTGCTCGAGCTTCTGGAAAAGGAAGCCTTAGAAACTCGTCCCAGAGAACCAAGAGAGGACTGGGTACTATTCTCACTTCTTCTTGGTTCCAAAGAAACAGGGGACCTCCATCAATACTGGACCTCAAGCGACCTCAACCTTTCGGTCGTTAACAAGCGCTTCGCATGGTGACCCTTCGGGCCTAATTCCCATGTTGAAGCAGGACACCTTTCTGGTGTCTTTGGACATGCAGGACACCTACCTGCATATTCTGATTCTCAAGCGCCGGAGGTTTCCTGCCCGAGTTTCAAAGCCGCCATTATCAGTTCTGAGCTCTTCCCCTGGGCTGTCACGGCACCTCGTGTATTTATGAAGTGCATGGCAGTGGCGGCATCTCTGAGAGACAAGACCACTACGTGTTCCCGTACCTGGATGACTGGCTTCTCATGGCGCCTCCAGGGAGGCACTGATGACGGCTATTCACTGCACCCAGTCCCTTTTTCAATCACTGGGTATTCTCATCAGCTACAAAAGTCACTCCTGGTGCTGTCCCAGAAACTGCAGTTTATAGGAGCAGTTCTGGACACCATCAGAGGAAAAGCTTTTCTTCCCTCGGAAAGGCGGAACACATCAGATCCCTCATCAGGGACTTGTCAGTGAAGAAGGCCGTCCCAGCCAGACTGGTCCTTCGCCTGCTCGGACACATGGCTGCGCCATTGCGACGATCCAGCTGGCACGTCTCCACATCGCGGGTAACCCAATGGATGCTTGACGGTGCAGTGGGACCAAAGGCAAGACCATCTGCAGCATCCAATCCGAATCACGAATGCCATAGTCGGGATTGGCAATGGTAGCTAAATCCAGGAACCTCTCCAGGGGCTTCCTTCACAGCGCCCGTCTCGACTGTGACCCTCTCCACACTCGCCTCAGGGCTCGGGTGGGGAGCACACCTGGGCGGTGTTCAATCTCAGGGCCTGTGTACAGCCCAGGAGTCTCATCTCCACATCAACATTTTGAAATGAGGCAGTCCTTTAGCTCTGCAAGCCTTCCAGGCGGAGATTCCACCAGTACATTTCTGTTACAAACAGACAATACCGCAGTGATGTATTACCTCAACAAGCGGAGGCACTCACTCCTACCCGCTTTGCAGGAGGCCATGAGAGTGTGGAGTGGGTATTGCAACACGGCGCAAACCTAATTGCAGTACATGTCCCGGAGTGGACACACACCATGAACAGTCTGAGCTGCTCTCAGACCAGAATCACAGTGGGAACTTCTGCAGGAGATGGCAGAGGATCTGTTTCACAGATGGGCACTCCAGAGTTAGACATTCACATCCCCATCCAACACAAAACTGCCCAGTATTTGCTCGCTAGATCCAGGGCCTGGTGTTTTCTGGCGAGACACATTGTCCCTCTCCTGGGCGGGCAGATTCTCTATGCCTTCCTCCTTTCCCGTTGATCCAGAGGTTCTCTTAAAACTTCGCAGGGAGCAGCGGCGCTCATTTGATCGCACCTTCTGGCCCAGATAGTTGGTTCCTCTTCTGACCAGCTATCCGGGAACCTCCAGTTCCTTTCAATCAGCTCCCATCTATTGTCTCAGGAGGCGGGTTCATTGGTCCACCCAGACTTACGCTCATTGAACCTGCAGCTTGGCTCCTAGAAACATAGTCATGATACAATACAGGGTCTCACAAGAAGTGGCAGGCGTACTCTCTGCCATGAAAACCGGCAACCGCATAGCGTCGCCATGAAATGGCGTAGATTCTATTTATGGGCTCAAGCGCAACTTTCCTCCGTTAGACTGTCCTGAAAAGCTGGTTCTGGACTACCTGCATTTCCTCTTCCACTCCGGACTGGCTTACTCCTCGATTAAAGTGCACCTTGTGCAATCTCTGCTTACCATGCCCATAGGCCATCGGATGGTGGCCCAGCTGGACACTACTAAGTGCCTTCTTAGGGTGTCCTTCACCTTAGGCCGCCCATCAAGGATCCAATCCCTCCTTGGGACTTACCTTTTGTCCTGGGCAGCTTACGCTGCCACCTTTTGAACCAGCCGCGGATTGCGAGCTCGTTTTCTCTTTTGGAAAGCGTTATTTTTAGTTGCTGTTACTTGGCTAGAAGGATCTTGAATTGCATGCTCTTATGTGCAAAGAGCCTTATTTGGTTTCCACCAGGACAGGGTATCCCTAAGGACAAACCCAAAGTTTTTGCCTAAGGTGGTTTCAGCCCTCACTCTAAATCAGGATATTGATCTACCAGTGTATTTCCCAAGGCACACTAATCGAGGAGAAGCCCTTCTGCACACCCTTGATGTGCATTGGTGCTTCAGATACTACCTGACTAGAACCAAACAGCTCCGAAGTTGGACCAACTTTTCATCTCCTTTGCTCACAGGATGAAGGGCTCCTGTCTCCAAATAGTCACTCTCTAGGTGGCTCATCAGTGCATCACTTTCTGTTATGACAAGCGCCAATGAACCCTTACTGGGCGTGGTCAAGGGTCATTCCACAAGAGGGTGGCTATTTCATTTGCGGCGTTAAGGCGTCTCCACCTCAGCTATTTAGCTGCAGCTACTTGGAGCTCTGTGCATACCTTTATCATGCATTACAGCCTAGACATTGCATGGCGAAGAGTGGGGTTCGGTCTAGCTGTCCTTCAGGGACTTCTGTCCTAGGCTTGAGTAATATTGAGGTCTCTACCTTTCCTCCTCCCAGTGGTGCATGATTGCCACTGTTGCTGGAAATTAGTCCTAATGGGTAACCTGCTGCAAGAGCTGTATCTCAGTAAGATAGTACAGTTACGTAAGAACTTACCGTAACAGTAGATCTTGAACAGCTCTTGCAACAGGTACTCACCACCATCCCCTTTTTGGAGGTAGGTCATAGTCAAGCACCCATCTTATGGGATGGGACATTCCTATTCACTAATCTTTGCATCTGCGGCGCATCCTCTGTCTCCTCTTCTGATGTCTTCCAGCAGCCGGGAGTCTCAGGGAGAACTGAGGATTATGGGGGACCGTCTCCTTATGTACTCGCCCGATGTCGGGCGGGACCCGACAGTCGGAGGCAGTCCCTGCTGAAGACTGCTAGCTAGAAAATTTCAGTGGGGTCCTGGCGCCTGCCAGCTTCAGTCCTAATGGTATAACCTGCTGCAAGAGCTGTTCTCGAAGATCTACTGTTACGGTAAGTTCTTACGTAACTGTACTTTCCAGAGAAGTATTCAGCCAGATATGGCTGGCATTGCTACAACCTTAGATTATTTGGTTCATCTGAATAGCTGAGGCCTCAGACCTGCTACTCTTAAAGTTCATTTGGCAGCTGTGTCTGCTTTTTCTCAACAGAAAGGTTCCTTCCCTGGCTTCTCATCCTGTGTTAGTAAGTTCTTCAAGGGTCTTGTTCATATCAACCCCTCCCTGTAGAGAGCTTACTCCCACTTGGGACCTGAATATCTGTATTGCACAGCTTATGCAGCCTTTTGAACCCTTATCTTCCAGTTGAGCTAAAGCACTTGACTTGGAAGACTGTTTTCCTGTTAGCCATTACTTCTGCTAGGAGGATCAGTGAATTGGAGGCTTTGTCAGTGGAACCTGACTTTATTTCCTTTCACAAAAATAAGGTGGTCCTTGGAGCAAACAGAAACTTACTTCCTAAGGTGGTTTTGGATTTTCATCTTAATCAGTCTATGACTTTGCCTGTGTTTTCACTGACCATTCTTCTTCAGGTGAGAGAAGATTGCACAGTCTGGCTGTGAAAGGGCACTTAGCTATTATATAGAGCATACTAAGTGCCACAGGAAGATCTACCCAGTTGTTTCTCACTTATGGTGAGGTGGGAAAAGGTAAGCCTGCCGCAAAAAGATCTGTTGCCAGGTGGATTGTTTCTTGCATTCAGTTTTGTTACACAAAACTGGGAAAAATGCCTCCCTCAGGCCTGAGGGCACACTCGACCAGAGACACGGCTGCCTCCTTGGCAGCTGCTAGAGATATTTCTCTGTCAGAAATCTATAAAGCAGCCACCTGGAAAACAGTTCCACGTTCACAAGCATTACTCATTGGATACCCAGTCTAAAAGTGATGCTAGGTTTGGCACAGCAGTACTGCAGAGCCTGTTTCAAAGTAGGTTCTGTATCCCTCCTCCAGGGGAACTGGCAGTAGTCTGCATATAGTCAGAATACAGCAAGACTTCATGTTTGAAAAAAATGTACTCACCGTAGTAATGTTATTTCTTCTAATGGAGTCTTGCTGTATTCTGACCTCCTACCTCCCCTCTCAGAACCTAGTTTTGGGATGTGGGTTGGCAGGTACAGTATGCACAGCTGAGGTGAATCGTCTTACCCTTCCCTGCCAGGTTGGGTATTTCTGATTTATTGTTATTGTTTTTTATTATCACTTTCTGCATAAGGTTCTTTTTGGTTCTCGACTTGAGTCTTCTGGACCCAAATTTTTGTTGCCTATGGCCAAAATTTCAAAACAGTTTCTATAACTATTAGTTAGGTAGTATAGTGCTCATAAGAATCTGACAGTTACATTAGAATGTACCAAGGACAGAGGTTTGAAAACCGAGCTTGAGCTCACGTTCTATGCTTTGGCATAGAGTTAACGCTTTCCTCTCCGGAGCAGTTCAAGTGCTGGGGAAAACTGCATATAGTCAGAATATAGCAAGACTCCATTAGAAGAAACAACATTACTGTGGTGAGCAATTGTTTCTTCTGGGCCTGCATACTTAGCAGTGATGTCTGGTGCTCAGAAAAATCGGTCCCTTGCCTTCCAGGCAAACTCTCTCCAGTATATTGTAGTAGATATCTTTTGGGAGATAGGGCACTAGTCTCCTACATATCTTGGTCGAGCTCCATGTTGAGCCATTTAGACCATCTCTTCCTGAGGTAATCTATGTAGTTAGGGGCGTTCTGCTAGTACTTAATAGAGTTTGCTAATAAAATGCTCATGCTCTTCTCCTCTCAGGCTATCCATTAGTAAGTTTATCAGACTAGTAGGGGCTTCAGCTAATGAGGCTAGAGCTATCTCCTGGGGTTGTAGCTTACTTTTTAGCTTTAAGTAAGTTTGAAATTCAGTAGCTGGTAATTTGTAATTGTTTTGGAGTGAGGCGAATGAGAAGATCCCCATGGGTCCAATTAGTTGATATGGGAACCAAATTTGGTAAGAGGCCCAGCGTTAAAAGATTCTGTCAGGGCAGGTGGGAAGTTAATCTCATCATATGACAAGAAGGTATGTTCTCTCCATGGGATTTAAGATGGTGTTAAGTACATAGTTCCAGTGTCTAAAGGGCTTGGCAGTGTATGGGGAGAATTTAGACAGTGGTAAACATTTCTGGGGTCGCCCTAGGATGTAAGGGACAAGGTCCTCTATATCATTAGTGTATGCTCTATATGTCTATATGTATCCAGTGGAACTTTGGAGATGGTGTGAGCTGGGTCAGAAGGGTTCTAAGCTGGGCAGCTTGTGTATATTATCGCATTATAGGAAGATTTAACCCACCTCTATTTCTGGGGAGTTGCAATACAGTGTATTTTATTCTAGGGGTTTACCATTCTTTATGAATCGAAAAATTATTTTATCCCAGGAATGAAAATAGGTTTGAGAGGGGTTATAGGGAGTGTATGGAGGAAGAAGAGGCATCAGGAAGTATGTTCTGTTGATGTGTTCAAGTTAACCATTTCTAGGTATATCAGATGGGCTGGTAATTTAATTCCTAAGTAAGCGTTTTCATTCTGTTCCATCTAAAGGGAATTGTTGCGTGAGTGTGTTTGAAGAGATAACGTAGTATTTCAGTACTTCTGTTTTTGAGCCATTCAGTTTATATCCTGCTAGCCTCCCAAAACCTCCAGTTGTTCCCAGGCTGCCGGTATTGAAGTTTCTGGGAGATTAAAGTCAGCAGGATATCTTCTGCAAATAATGTTATTTTATAGAGCTGACCTCCCACAGGGATTCCCTCTATGTTCGGTGTTTCTGATAGTGGCTGCCAAGGGTTCCAGTTATAGAGGTGAAAAAGATGAGGATAAAAGAGCAGCCTTGCCGTGTTTCTCTTGCAAGCTGAAAGGGGTCTGAAAGAGAGCCATCTAGTTTGAGATATGCAAGGGGTGTTTGATGCATGTTTTGTATCTGAGTAATAAATTTATCTGGAAGCCAAATTGTCTCCTTATTGCCCATAAAAGAGCCAAGACACCCTATCAATTGCCTTTCTGCATCCATTCTTAAAGAGTTAAGGAATCTGCCTTGGATGGTATATTCTTTCAGGAGTAGTATGCGTCCTACTGCATCGTGAGCTTAGCGTTTTTGATGAAACCAACTTGATCCGGGTCGATGAGTTTGGGGAGAAGGTCATCCATTTTATGGGCTAACACCGACATGAATAATTTGTAGTCATAGTTTAGTTTGATAAGGGCCTATAAGATGTTGGGTGTCTTAGGTCTTTCTGGGGCTTGAGAATTGCTACTATCTCTGCATATCTCCATGTAGGGAGGCGGTAGTTCTCCTTTGGATATCCTGAAGGTTGCAAGCAGGATGGGCATGTAGGCTCCTTGAACTTCTTAAAAACTCTGCCGGGTAGCCATCTGGACCAGGAGCCTTTAACGCTTTTGATTGTTTAATTGCAACCTGTACTTCACTATTTGTATTTGGAGTGAGAAGTGCTTGAGCTTAAGACTTCATAAGACGTGGAAGGGGATGTTTTCTAAGTATTGTCCAATCTGTTGGGGTGTGAGGTGAATATCTTCTGTATAAAGTTTTACATAGTAGGCTGCCAACGCTTGCCTAATATCTTTTAGGTGCTGGAGAAGCTGTCCATCCGGTGGTCGATCAGGCTAGCAATGATTGTTTGAGTTCTGCCCCTCGGTCACCTAGCTTGGTTTCTGGCCCCGAGGTCCCCTCTTGATAGTTTAGTTTTAAGTAGAGCAATGGTTTGCTCTATCTTTTCATCTATTATTTTTGTATCTTTTACTTTACAGTTTGGATCTGGGAGTGAACTGCTTCTCCCCTGGGAGAATTTCGCTTAGTAATTCTGTTAGTTACTTTTGCAATTTAGTGTTGAAGTCAAATAGTTAATGCTTTCTTCCTAGAACTGTTTTAAGTGTGTCCCAGCAAATGGCATTAGCTATCCCTGGAGAGGCATTCTCTGCTGTTATCGAGGTATTGCATCTTTGACCATTTGGACAAATTCGGGCTCAAGATGCATAATATTTAATCTCTAGAAAGCGTGGTTTCGTGGTTTACCCAGATCCGATTTGAGATACACAGGGAATGATCCGATAAGATTGTTGCTCCATAGTATATGTCTTGTACAGACTCTAAGTGTTCCACCGTGCTAAATAAATAATCTAGTCTGGAAAAGCTGTGTGTCCCAGGGAGAAATAAGAGTGAGGCCTAGTTGAGGGATAGAAGTGTCTCCACAGGTCTGTAATACCCAGAGGCGGGGATCATCTTACATAGGTATTTTTGTGAGGGGTGGTTCTATACTTGGATCATGAGTTAGCGTCTAGTGCCAGATCCAAAGTGATAATAAATCTCCCCATTATAAGTTGGCCCTGCATGACTTTATAAATTTCCTAATCTCTGAAGACGGGTACTTGGTGGTAAATAAACTGAGGCTGGTGTTACCTGAGAGGCAAATAATTTTCCTATAGCTATAACATACCTCCCTCCTTGTTCACTATTTGTTCTTGTAGTGTGAATTATACCCTTGGGTATCAGGATGGCAGCTCCCCTCCGTCTGCCCGACTTATGAGACAAGGTTATTACATTGATATCCCAGCATCTTAAATTTGGCATGTTCTTCCTGGAATAAGTGTGTTTCCTGCAGATAAATTGTGTGGTTTATTTTGTTTCAGGAATTTTAACAGCCTAGCTCTCTTTATTGGGCTGTGGATACCATTCATTGAAATATACAACCAGGGATGTATTGACCATGGTGGATATAACAACAAGCTTAGGGGAGTAAGTGGGCCTACTACAGCCGTTAATCTGCCAGGTCCAGAGACCACTAAGATCCTTTGGTAGGTCGCTATGAAATTAGTTCTACTGTCTATTTTAAAATATAATATAACGAAAGATATTAAACAAGTTAACACACTAAATTTATACGTAAGGAGATTGGTGTCTGATAGAGGTGCCATTTTTCTTGAAACATCTACATTTCTACAAAAAAGTATTTGTGGCATAGAAACATATATAACAACGTGGGTGCCAACAGGACTCCAATAAAACCAAACTTAAGAAACCTTATTCCAGATTCCCAACAATTTGGTTTAAAGTCTGTAATAAAAGTAAAGTCATTAGGTGCCATCGTTATCCTTTTGAAATAACCAGCATAGGTGCAGCAGACTTCCAAGGTGGTGGAAGAGACAGTACTCCTCCCTGTTGCTCCTGGAGTGTAGCATAGATGGTACAACTGCCATGCAGGAGAGGGGTGTAGCCAGGGTTTTCCTGCCCTGGGCCCCTGGAGACTGTATAGGTCCCCAAAAATCAGTAGTTAGGAAGAAAAATAAAACAGGACAGGACTGAATGCCTCATGGCCATGGCCCATCTCGCTGAAATTGTGAAGTTTCCATAGCCCTCTACCTCCCCCTCCTTCATATGTAACCTCACAAAGGTATGAACCATTCATCAAAAACAACAAGTCTTGGCTATATGACAGAAGCATATGCGTGGGATGTAATATGCAAGTGAATTGAGTCCCATATTAACCATTCCTAAAAGTGTTAGTAATATTACATAAAATTAACTCTGTGCATTGTATAATAAAGTATAGTCCATGGCCTGGTATCTGTGTCTTAGCCCATCTTAGTTCAATTTGACAGGGTTCTATTTTAAATAAATGTTCAGGCCAGTCTCTGTCATCCATTTAGATGTAGGGAGGGGATATTTCCCTTCTGTTCACATTAATCATTATCATAATTTCCAGTCTTTAATGTAGAAGCCTGGGCATAACGGGTTTAGACAAGCCTGAAAGTGTCTGTTAGTCCACCCAGGTTCTGCAGTCTCATGTCATTGAAATGTATGTGGCCTCGGCTAAGGATCAACTCAGAGAGAGACTTCAGTCAGAGATTCCTCTCGAGGCTTTAAAGGTAATCGGGTGGGCAGCACGTGGGGGATGAATTTAGGGAATGTTGAACACGAGGCGCCACCACAAGAAGTGACTCCCGCTAGGCCATTCATAGAGGGCCGATAGTATTAAAGCCTGGATCTAGAGTTGGGTGTCTCTCCCGTGTCTAAGGAGGGCCATGGAGTATGGCACTCCACCCAACTCCCTCATCCCCCCACACCGCCACACCCTACCTGGTATCTCAGCTGCTCATACGTAGCTGTTGAGTCATTCTCAGGAGGCTGAAGAGGAATCTGTTCTGAAATGCCACCAAGCATTGTTTTGGGTCAGCCGCATTGGGTCCTCCCTTCTCCTTACTGGTTATGGCTTTTGAGCAGACTGCCATCTTGGGGGTCGGGATCCGTGTCTGAGAGCAATAATTGGTGTTCTGAGAAGATGAATCCTCTTTCGAGAGTTCCTCCTTTGCCTCCTGTGCTGAATTAAATTTCCTTCTTTCCATCTGGCAGTGCAACAGTGAGTTTCTGAGGGTATAGGGTGGTGAACTTGACCACTTTCACTTTTAGTATAGGGAGTAAAGGTAGGTAGTCCTGCATTGCCTCATTATTTTAGGAGCATAATCATGGTCAATATAGAATCATTGTTGTCCATAGAAGGCTTTTTGCTTTCTCCAGGCTGTAGCAATATTTGTTCCTTCACAGCGTAGTTCTGAAAGTGGGCTATGATGGAACAGGGAGTGTCTGATGGGGAAGTTGGTTTCCAAGTCAAGTGCTCTATGAACTCTTTCCAAATCTACGCTAAGTCAGGGAAAGATTTAAGGCCGTGCAGAGGAGTGTAATGATAAATTTTTGATGTCTCTCCTTCCGAGCCCTCCGGTATGCAGTATAGTCGAATATTTTTTCTGTGGGCTCTATTCTCAGCATCTTCCTGCCTCATCTCTAGGAGCTCTTGCTGGTCTTTTAATTATCGTAGCAGGCCTTTGATGTCATCTACTCTATTCTCTGTGGCCGTGAGCTGGTGTTCAGTGCCGTCTGCTCATTGCTAAAGCTGGGTTATGTCCTTTCTCATCTCCCATACATTTGTTTATATCGGCTTGAAAGACGAGAGCTCCTGATAGATGGTATCTAGTTTTTTGTTTTTTTTCTAGTTTTTAGCTTTGAGCGTATGGCAGATGATGCTAGAGTTCATGGGGGAGGTTCCTCTGAGTGGATAGTGGTGTACTTTGTCTCTGAGTCCTCTGAAAATAATCCATTATCATCTTATGGAGTTTGAATGTTTTTATAGTGTGAATGGTCCGTAAGTTTTATTTCCTCTTTGCTCATCATTTTTTCGATTTTGGGTTGAGTAGTTGCCAGAAAGAGGTTTTGCTTCGGAGGAGTTAGGAACTAACAACCTAAGCTGCTAATTACCCATGAGGCAGAATCGGAAGTCCTACAGGGTATATTTTCTGTGGAATTGTTCAAGGTTGTGCTTACAAGTTTTTGTTACTGTGTTGTGCCTATAGGTTTTAATTACAGTTTACCGCATTATTTTTTCTCTGATTGAAATTGTTTTGCAGGGTATAATTTCTGCTAAATAGTTACAGGATGTGCTTGCAGGTTGAGACTGTGTTGTGCTTACAGATTACTGCTTTGTTTTGTGTCAAGGTTTTTGCAAGGTATATCTTCTGTTAAATTGTTGTGCAGGTTGTGTTTACAGGTTTTGCTACTTTTTGTGCTTACAGATTACTGCTTTTCTTTTCTCTGTAGCAAAGTGTTTTTGCAGGGTATATCTTTGTTAAATTGTTACAGGTGGTGCTTACAGGTTTTGCAGTTTTATCTATCATTAGGCTACACTTTCAAGGCTAAGTACAGGAGCAAATATGAGATACAGTCTGAGGATAGTCTCTGCATTTGTTGGTTGATTGTTTCTGCTCTTACTTCCTTGTTTCTTTCATCAAGTAGTTCTTCTTTTTCAGCAGGCTTTCATTTTCCTTAATTGCTTGAACCAGGTTATAAGCGCAGCAACTCAACTGGAATGGATATTATTAACTGCAGGTACTACGGACACTTTTCAATAGGGCAGTTATACAGAATTTAGGATGTCAGTCCTATACGCTGGACCATCAGAGATCTAAGGGCTGAGCTCCAGGCAGCATGGGCAGAGATTGTGTACCTCAAATCGCATATTCAGGAGGAAAGGTATTACAAGAACCACCCGCCATTTCCCCAGCATCCAACTGAAGCACCATAACCTCAGAGGGTATTTGGTCCGAGAGGTAGGCATGTGGTTAGGAGGGGCAAATCAGTTGCTCCATCACTCAGTGCTCACCAGCGTATCACCTCCACAAACCATATAAAAACTACAAAGAGGTATCTGCCTCTATCTCAGAAATCAAGCAAAGGGGTAGAAGACACTGCAGAGCAGATACTGCAGCATAGGAGTTAGCATTTCAAAACTTGCCCATAATAGGGACCAAAACAAAAAAAGCAAAGAAATCCAAACCACTTCTGATCATAGGAGACTCCATAATTGGGAGTTGATACCTACCCAGCCGGGTATATGGTCAGATGTCTCCAGGTCAATCAACATGGAGAGACACTGACTGCATTGCTAAAATCATGCAGGAAGCAGGAGAAAACATTGACATCCTGGAACACATAGGGACTAACGATCTCTCCAGCCGGACGATTGTGGAAACCAAGGAACACCTGACCAGGCTGGGAGACAAACTGTCATCCGTTTCATCCAGCATCTCCTTCTCTGAGGTCCTGCCATTCTGGGAGAGGGCAGACAGGCGGAAGGTCTGAGGGGAGATAGGGAGCTAATCATGTGGTCAAGGGCTGGTGCCAGGAAAAAGGATGCAAATTTGTAGTTAACTGGCAAGAGTTTTGGGAGCAAAAGTTCTTTAAATTCGATGGACTGCTTTTAAAAAAGGAGGAGTCAGTGCATTGGAGCAGAAGTTTGATGTCTTTGCAGAATATTTAAACTAGCAAATGGGGAGAGGCACCCAATAGATCAAACGGAAGAGCACCCTCCCTTCAGCTAGTGATCAAACAAGAGTCCAGCATGTTTGTAGTTCTTTGCATCACCAGGTGAGGGAAAAGGTCTGGGTCCCATATGACATGCAGGGAAAAGGCGGACCTTGACCCACAGCTAATGCACTGAAATCTGACCAATGGAAAATTATGTACACAATGCTCTATATCTGGAAACAAGATCCCAGACCTGGAGGCAACAATGACAGAGGCTAAACTGGACATAGTAGCCATTAGCGAGACATGGTTCACCAGGAACCACACTTGGGAGACTACAGTACCTAGCTGTATTGCTCTGAAGAGACTGAGGTAGAAAAAGGGAGGGGGGGCCCCTAAGTCAATGAAAATATCAAAGCTACAGAAATTCAGAATACACATAAGGAGCCAGAAGAACTGTGGGTCACCCTGAAACAGGAAATGGGACAACAATATGAACTTGTCTACAGGCCTCCAGACCAGTGGGAGGACATAGACACATTACTGTTAGAAAAATACAAAACATGACAGCTAAAGGAGAGGTTCTGCTAATGGAGACTTCAACATGCCAGATACAGATTGGCCATACCAGCCGAACATCCCCAGAACTAGACACATAGTGGATTCCCTAGTGGAGGGCCTCAAACAATTGGTATAACAACCCACAAGAGGCAGGGCTGTTCTGGTGTGGAGGGGTTGTAGGATAACAGATGGACCAGACACCTAATTTCAAGTTCAACACACAATCTCTATGTGATGTTTATTCAAAATACAGCAGATAACCTTAAGCAATGGCATATCCCTTCTTCAGTACATCAGTTTTCAGCAACAGACTAAGTATGTCCTTTCTCTGCACTTAGCCAGCTCCTACTGACACTGATCTCTGATCTACTTAGCAGCTGAGATTCAGCCTCCACCCTGTGCAGGCCCTGTTTGCTTGGGTGGGAGGGGACTAAAAAACACAAAACAAGCTAAAACAAAGAACCTCAGTGCAGAAGCACTTAGAGAGTTATTCCAAAGGACATCGATAATAAGCCAAGTTTTAAAGAGAAACATCACCCCACATAATGCAAAGCATCATGGGATATATGCAAATCACCATGACATTTCAGACTTGTTCAGTTTACAGCAATGTACATGCATTTTAAATAGCACCACTAACTTCTAGTCACCTAGTACGTTTTACCATTATCAAAAACACCTAGTGCCATGGTATTTTCAACATTTACAGGTTTCATAAACATAAGGTATATACATCAAGGTATTTTATGACATAGTACTATTACATACTAAATCCAACAACGATAAACACAACCTTTACATATGCTTGGAGATCACCACAATAACCTCCTTGTATGAGGACCTGAGAGGGAAAAGGAAAATTAAAGAGGAAACTATCACATAATCAAGAAAGGGAGAGAGGGGCCCATAGGTGGCCAGCCATATGGACTAGAAATTGTAATGGATAGATTAGGCTAAGAAACAGAAGAACTGTTGCAAGAGATTTAAGAAAGGTTGGTCCTCAAGATTGACAGGAGCTTCTGTCACACCTGGATCTAGTACTGACTAAAAGGGAAAGAATCACAGATCTCCTGGTAGAAGGTCACCTGGGGGCAAATGACCATCACATGGTATGGTTCAATTTGGCCACTAGAACTAAATCATCCCATTCCAAGGCAAAAATATGGGACTTCAGAGGAACTGACTTTGATAAGATGGCCAACAGAGTTAAGCTAGCTAGCCCTGGCAAGAAGAAATAAAGGCAATGGGGTACAGGCAAGTGGATAAGTATTAAGGATGCAATACTTGAAGCAACATCCCATTGTGTTAGGGAGAAAAGCAAGAGCAAAAGAAGGAGGAAACACTTTAGTTCTCAAAAACAGTGACCAAAAAGGTCAAAGCCAAAAGGTTAGCCTTCAGGAAATATAAGGGAACACAGCGAAAGATAGGGAGATACCCAAACTTCCCTAAGGGAAGCAGTGAAGGCAGTAAGGCAGGCAAAGGGCCAAATCAAGGAAACACTAGGCACAGCAGTAAAGAAGGGGACAAGACTTTCTATAGATACATTAGTGAAAGGAGAAAGTCCAAAGGGGTATTGCTAAGATCAAAGGGGATAAGGGGAGTGTGGAGGAGGACAAGGAAAAGCATCTATCCTAAATAGATACTTCTGCTCAGTATTTACTGAGGAGAAGGTAGGGCAGGGCTCACAGCTCAGCACCATGGACACTGGGGAGGAGGTGTGACAAGTCCCTTTACAAAAGAAAGGGTCCTACAAGAGCTCGCTAAGCTCAGGGTAGACAAGGCAGTGGGACCTGATGGCATACATTCCAGGATACTAAAGAGGCTAAGGGTGGAACTAGCAGATCCATTAGCAGAACTGTTTAGTGAGTCTCTGAACACAGGAGAGGTCCCATAAGACTGGAGAAGGGTTTATGTGATCCCGCTCCACAAGAGTGGCAGCAGGAGAAGGTAGCTAACTACAGACCAGTCAGTCTTACCTCAGTAGTGGGCAAGATTATGGAGGGCACTTCTAACTCATTAAACCCTGGGCGGCCATTTTGTATCAGGAGAATCAATGGATGGTTCTGACTTCATACGGAGCTATTGGGTACAATCAGTTAAGGAAAGGATAGTGCAAGACCTGGAATCCATAGGAGCACAGGATCCAAGACAGCATGGGTTTACAACAGGAAGGTCCTGTCAAAGTAATCTCATAAATTTCTTTGACTGGGTAACTAGAGTGGTGGACCAAGGGTGCAGACGCGGCCTACCTTTGACTTCAGTAAAGCTTTCAACACTGTTCCACACAGAAGATTGATTAATAAGCTGTGTAGGCTCAGGGTGGGTCAGAAATTGGTCAACTGGGTGGCAAACTGGTTGGTGGCAGAAAACAGAGAGTGGTGGTAAACAGTCAAAAGAGATGCAAGTCACAAGTGGGGTACCTCAGGGATCATTCCTGGGACCAGTCTCTTCAGTATCTTCATCAGTGACAGTGCAGGTAGACTGGAGGGTAAGGTTTGCCTGTTCGCAGATGACACCAAGATCTGCAATAGAGTAGATCACCCAGATGGGTGGGCAGAATGAGAAGAGATCTGGCAAAACTGGCAAAATGGTCTGAAGAGTGGCAACTGGAGTTTTAACGCAAAGAAGTGCAAGATCACGACATAGGGAAGAGAAACCCTGAAGCTACGTATAGGTTGGAAGTGGAGTTGCTTGCAATCACAGGGGAAGAAAGAGACTTGGGCATCATCACAGATGATCTGAAATCATTCCGGCAGACTACTGAAGCAGTAGGTAAGGCTAGAGGGATGTTGAGGTGTATTAGTAGAGGTATCACAAGTCATAAGAGGGAGGTAATAGTCCCTCTTTACAAGACACTGGTTAGGCCCCCACCTGGAGTACCATGTGCAGTACTGGAGGCCGCACCTGTACAGGACATTAACAAAATGGAGGCAGTCCAGAGAAGGGCAACCAAATGGTGTAGGGACTGCATCAGAAAACATGAGAAC
Source organism: Neoceratodus forsteri (assembly GCA_016271365.2). NCBI lineage: Eukaryota > Metazoa > Chordata > Ceratodontiformes > Ceratodontidae > Neoceratodus > Neoceratodus forsteri. The sequence continues at coordinate 808,587,472 of CM028132.1, read as the reverse complement.
AGATTAACGGAGCTCAGTATGTATACCCCAGAGCAAAGGAGGGAGAGAGGTGATATGATCGAAACATTCAAATATCTTAAGGGCATTAACAAGGTGAAAGAGTCTAACATGTTTCAGTATAAGAAAAATAGCAGAACAAGAGGGCACAGCATGAGATTAGAGGGAGGCCAATTAATGGATAATGTGAGGGAGTTCTTTTTCACAGAAGGTGGTGGATGCATGGATTGGCCTCACCTCAGGAAGTGGTGGATATGAATACAGTGCATGGCTTCAAACAGGCAAGGGATAGGCATAAGGGAGCAATATAGATGAGTATGAATAAATAGGCCATTGACAGAGTAAAGGCCTCATGGCACATTCCTAAGGTAGAAAAAATGGGCAGACTGGATGGGCCTTGCGGTCATTATCTGTCATAACTTTTATGTATTCTATGAGTGGAGACAATGCGCTGGGATCTAGGGAAACTAGAGGAGTTGTTGAAGAAATGGCAGTTGGGGTTTGAAATGTGCAGAATCATGCACCTAGGGCACAGGAACTGTGCACTGTGTGTAGGATGGGGATGTGTTACAGTCTCTAGGTACTAAACGGACCTTTTGGTTATTATTTCAGAAGACTCAAGGTGGCAGGACAGTGTAACAAGGCGGTGGGCAGAGCTGGTGGGATGCTGTGGTGCATAGAGAGTGGCAAGGGTGCATAGGGAGGGGCATCACCAGCAGGAGGAGGGATTTGGTGCTACTACTGTACTGCTCTCTGGTATGTCTCCACCTGGTATACTGTGTCCAGATCTTTCAGGACAGTCTTCACCATTGATTCCTACTTATCAGTCTGGGCTGGAGGCAGTAGGTTCCTGCAGGTGCTATGCTTTTGGCAGGCTGCAGCACTACTGAGCATAGTGCTTCTAGGATCGTGGATATGTTGTTCATCCACACTCTCTGACATGTCCCTTCCACTTTAAATCTTGCCGGAAGTCTTCAAGCTGGCTCCTCCCATCCACCCGGTGGTATAACCCTGGCTCCACCCCATGATGCCAGATCTTCCTTTCTGCTGGAAGATTCAGGATACCTCCTCGTGCTTACGCATTTTGTAGTCCTTGATTTCAAAACCTCGGTTATTCCGAAAATCCGCCTAGTTCGCATTAGCCATCACGATTCTCTCATTTCGATTATGGAAGACAAGTCTTCCCTGATTTCAACGTGTCCCTGCGCCAGAAGATGTCATGTACTGCGTATGCTTACTGTCTTGGTGCTCACCATGACACCTCGAAATGCAGTCTTTGTCTCACTTTCCATCCTAACGCCTCAACGACCGCCTTGTATGCCTGAAGTTGGGGAGGCCGAGAAACAGAACCCTCCGTGAAATCTGAGGAGGCTCAGTGGGCGGTTTCCATGGCTGTGGGATCCGGCCAGCATTTGGAATGCATGCAAGCATTCTAGGAGGAAGCTGCTTGGGCTGCAGAAACTACTCTGTGCTTCTTTTGTTCTACTCAACCTGGGCTTCACTGCCTCAGGTTCCTTCCGAGTTGTGCCAGTCTCCCGACCAAGGGAGAAGGTCCTGCGGCATGCACTCCTCTCGTCCCGTAGAGCGGGAGAAGGACCCGGATCATCTTCATCCCGATGGAGATGCTGTTGTGAGCAGGAGAGATCTCGGTCCCAGGAACATGCAGTCTCGACTTCAGTCGGGATTGCTTCTTCAGTCACTAACTTCTCAGCTTTGCCGTCTGGCCAGTTGACTGAATTGTCAATGAGGATGTGGAAATTGTCATCGACCCGATCGACCCATTTTCAACTACTCCGTCGACGATTCTCTCATCGAACTCCAGTTCTTACTTTCTCGACGAGGAGACCCAGCCTGCTGGGACTCCTATCGAGGAAGTGATCCCCGACCCGGGAAATCACCGTCCTGCCAGTGTCTCCAGCCACCGAATCGTCTGTCCGATCTCGATCGAGGTCCCAGACCCCTCAATCGAAAGGCCGTGGGAAGAGCCCATAAACACTCTAAAAGAGGTGACGCCATTGGTTGTCTTCATCCTCCACGGATGAGGAGAGGCTCCAGCGGAAACTCCATCAGCGCTACAAGAACCTCATGTGGCAGCAGCTGATTTTGACTGAGCAAGCCAGCCTTGGCTTCCACCCCAGCCATTACTTGGCTTTTGGCTCAGAGGCTGAAGCCGACCTTCCAGAGCTGATCAAGTCAGTTCCTCCACCTGTGAGCCAGTGAAACCTCCGTTCGCCCTAAACCGTCTTTCCACTAATAGTGGTGGAACCACCACTGAAGGAGCCTGTGGAGGGCTCCTTCTAAAGAAGATAGCCAGACACTGAGCTTACCCAACGCCTTTGGTCACTGTCACCCAGGATCACCCTCAGCGGGTTGAAGGTGACCTGGGCAGTCAACTGTTGTATCCTGATTCCTAGGATTCAGATGTGACCAGTGTGCATTCTCATCCCGGGATGACGAATCGGTCGGTGGTAGAGACGGAGGAAGGTCCTTCGCTCTTCAGGGCATTCTTCGCCTCATCTTTGAGTCAACAGGGATGCCCCTGTAGCCAATCCAGGAAAAGGCAGAGTAGCCTGTCACAGACATCCTCAAGAGGATACCCCAATGAGGCTCTCCTGTGGCCAAGGCCATTGTCGGCCCGGCCTTAGAACTCTGGCAGTGCCCTGCCTCTTGTCCAGCACCGTATGGCATGCAAGTATGTGGTGCCCATGGGGTCCCTTGCGGGGTTCACAGAGCACCCTTGGTGAGAGCCTGGTGACCACCTCTGTGTTCAGGCATACTGGCAGCTCTGCCAACACTGACTGACCTCCCGAGAAAGAGTCCAAGCTCTTGGACCATTCGGCCAGGAAGGTTTATGCAGCTTCTTCCTTGGGCCTTCGCATGCAAGTTTAGTCATCATCATGGTGCACTTCTCCACGCCCTCTTGGGGTCTTTGGATGAAGTCCTCCCACATCTCTCTGTGGACATGCAGACCACAGTCAAGCAGGTCTGGGATCAGAACCAAGCTGTTGTCAAACAGCAGCTTCAGACAGCCCTGGACATTGGGGATTCTTGTGCCCGTTCGATGGCAACCACAGTTGCCTGTCATCTAGGGCTTGGCTGAGACTCTTCTCCTTCTCGTGGATACTCAGCACAAACTAGCTGATGTGTCTTTCCTGGGACTGACCTTTTCGGCCCAGGTGTGGCTGGTCACCAGCACATTGAGCAGTCCAATGCCACCTTGGACGCTACTTCTGCCAAGGGTTCTTGGGCAAGAGCCAGCAGAAGAAAAGAAGAAGCCTTTTCAGCACTCCTCCCTCCGCACAACAGCCCTTCTTTCAAGGAGGACAGCAGCATCAGCAACAACAGTAGGCTCAAGCTTGGCACCCCGGCCCAAGCCCAGACCTTTCAGGCCCATAAAGGAGGCTGAGGTTCGGTTCTGGATCCTCCTCCTCCAAGACTGCTCAGTGATGGGGTGGGGCTGCTCCCCTCTCCCATCACATCAGCTCTGGGTCCTCCCATGGGGTCCGGCTCCACCACTTCCTTTCCACCTGGTCCACTGTCACTCGGACAGGTGGGTTCTCGAGTGGTCGGTCAGGGACTGCCTCTGGAATTTGAGCAGCACCTCCAAAGCCGAGCCACGCCCTCAGGAGGAAAGAGTATCCACCCAGACTCGGTTCGCTCTCTGAGACGACATTGCTCAGCTCCTCCTCAAGGAGGCAGTAGCTCCAGTGGCGGATCCTCCAGCAGACCCAGGCTTTGCCTCCAGGTAGTTCCTGGTGCCCAAGTGGACGGCGGCTGGCGCCCCATTCTAGATCTGCACAACCTAAATCAATATCTCGGGTCTCACACCTTTTGGATGGTCACGCTGTCCCAGATCATACCATCCTTGGAGGCGAAACATGTGGTTCTGTTCACTGGATCTGCAGGATATGTTCTTTCATGTCCCAATCCGTCCGTCTCATCAGTGGTTCCTGCACTTCAGGGTCAAGGGGACCCTGTCAGGTTCGAGCCATGCCATTCGGCCTGTCATCGGCCCCATGGGTCTTCATCAAATGCATTGTAGTGGTGGTGGCCCATCTCAGGCGCCGGGGGTCAGGATTTATCCCTACCTGACGATTGGCTCCTAGCAGGTTCCACCCAACAGGAGTTGGAGAGGTCCAGGGACCTGGCCCTTCAGTTCTGCTTCCCAAACCGGGTCTCCTGATCAGTGAGACCAAGTCAGAACTCATGCCTTCTCAGGTGACGGGCTCACTGGGACACAGCTCGACTCTCATCAAGCCAGAGCTTGGCTCCCAGTGGACAGGGCAGAGGTTCTTTCCTCCTTTGCCCAATCATTTCTGGTTGGGCAATTGCGCCCTGCCGGGACTTTCTGCGCCTTCTGGGTTACATGGCGGCGTGCACCTCAGTGGTCTGTTGGGCTCGGTTGCACATCGCGCCCTTCAGTGGGAGCTGGCCGCCCCTGGGGACTCAGCGCCATGGTCATTTGACCAGCTGATCACTGTAACCCAGATGATGTGGGGCCTCTCCACTGGTGGACCGCCCAGACCAGTTGCAGAAAGGGAACCCGTTTGTCCGCCTCGAGCCGATGGTCGTTCTCACAACCGATGTCTCTCTCATGGGCTGGGAGCCCACATGGGGACAAAGGGCCCATGGGCACTGAACCCCGAGGAGTCCCGATGCCACATCAACCTGTTGGAGCTTAGAGCAGTCAGACTGGTGCTGTCAGCCTTGCTCTCGGCTCCGGGTCAAGTGGTTCAAGTCCAAATGGACAATACCATGACCATGTACACCTCAACAAACAGGGTGGCATGCACTTCCATCTGCTGTGCAGAGAGGCGCTCTGCATCTGGACCTCGTGAGCCAGTTGGAGGCAGATCTCCTAGCCATTCATGTGGCAGGAGCCTCAAACCATCTGACGGATGCTCTCAGCTACTTAGGCGAGACATCCCATGAGTGGTCTCTCCATCCAGAGGTAGCTTACAGCCTTTTCTCCCACTGGGGTAAACCAATGGTGGACCTGTTTGCCTCCAGGGACAACACCAAGCTGAGGATTTTCCATCGCCCGCCTCAGCAGGGCTCGCTGCAAGGGATGCTTTCTTGAGGCCGTGGACCCCAGGCCTCCTCTACACCTTCCCTCCATTTCCCTTAATCCACAAGGTGCTTCTCAAGTAGGGAGGGACAGCATGGCGGTGAGATCCTGGTATCCCAGACTGGCCGCCGCCAGTTCTGGTATTCAGATCTCCTCGGCCCTCAGCTGCAGGCCCTGGAGCAGCTTCCACCACGCCGACCTGATCTCAGTCAACCAGGGAAGGTATTCCATCCGGACCTTCAATCCCTGCACCTCACAGCCTGGTACCTGAGCGGCTCGAGTTCCAAACTTTGGTCTCTCCGAGATGTCTTCACCATGGTGGAGGCATCCAGAAAGAATCAACCAGGAAATGTTAAGCCTTCAAATGGAAAAGGTTTTCCATTTGGTGTCAGGACAAAGGACCTGGACCCTTTGTCCTGTCCAGTGGCTAACATTCTTGACTACCTTTGGTCTCTCTCCAAATGGGGTCTGCGGTCATTGACCCTTATGGTGCACCTGGCATGCATCTCTGCTTACTGGGTGCGGGCCGGTCAGCTGACGTTGGCACAGGAGACAGTGGTCAGGCACTTTTTCAAAGGTCTGGATCACATATCCTCCGGTGTGAACTTCCATCTCCATGGGATCTTCTGCTGGTAGTGGCAAAGCTCATGGGCAAGCCATTGAACCAATGCACAAATGTACCTTGTCACACTTGTCGTGGAAGATGGCCTTCCTCATGGCTGTCACATCTGCCAGAAGTACAGGGGAGCTCCAGGTGCTTTTGTGGACTCTGCCTTATCTGGTCTTCCACAGGGACAAGGTTGTCCTACACCCTTACCGAAATTTCTTCCAAAGGTGGTGTCAGAGTTTCACCTTAACCAGTTGTTATCTCGTTTGGTTTACTACCATATTACACCTCAACGGCCAGTACAGGCTCCATCGTTGGACCTTAGATGTGCTCTCTCCTATTACAAGTAGAGGACGGTGGAAATTCGGGGAGAGGTTCAACAGCTGTTTGTCACCTATGCTGAATCTGCCTCTGGCAGACCCACAGCAAAGAGGACTATTGCAAGATGGATTACATCCTGCATAGGTCTGTGTTATGAGTTGGTGGGCAAGGAGCATCCCAGAGGGATAAGAGCTCATTCTACCTGCCATACTGCTGCATCGGTGGCTGCTTCCCAGGGACATCCCCTACCCAGGAAATCTGCTAGGCTGCTACCTGGGTCAGCAAACACCTTCATTACCCATTACCACATTGACCTTGAGTCACGCCGGGATGCTGGTTTTGGGGCCTCGGTTCTCCAGTCTCTGTTTCCCAAGTAGGGGATGTGCCTTGCCTACCTCCTCCCAGAGACCTGCTAGAGTCTGCCAAAGAGTGTGGATGAACAACATATCCATGATCCTAGAAGAACGGGTTACTCACTTGTAACAGTAGTTCCCAGGAGTGGTATATGTTGTTCATCCACATCGACCCACCCGACCTCCCTGCTACAGACTCACAACACCTGGCTTCCAGTGGGCTAAGATCTGGTGTCATGGGTGGAGCCAGGGTTATACCACCCGGTGGGTGGCAAGGGCCAGCTTGAAGACTTCTGGCAAAATTTAAAGTGGAAGGATATGCCATGTGGATGTGCAACATATACCACTCCTAGAACTACTGTTACAGGTGAGTAACCTGTTCTTGTGCACCACCACTTGGTTACGTGTATAGCCAATAATCATTGCCAGCTCTGTCACCAACCTCAGTTCTGTTCTTCCTGTCGTCCAGTGCACACTGTGTGCATCGCCAGTTCATCTCATCTCCACTAGAATATTACTGCATCACCAGGTGTTATCTTTTTATGTATGGTACTGTTTTTCTTTGTTATTTTCCACAATGCCAAAATCCAAAAGAAAGGAGCCATGTCAAAGATGAAAGTCCGAGTCATCCATCATGCTTCGTGCCGCTGTGGAAAACCGATGGGTGTGACAGATTGGCATCAGTCCTATGTGGCTTGTCTTGGACTAGAGCATGACATGGATGCATGCAATGCCTGCTTCTCAGTGGATCACTGTACCCTAGAGAACCATGCATTAAGGTGGGGTCATCTGATCCTTAACTTCAGAGGCAGGCCTCTCACGCAGTGCGTCCAAGACTAGGTCTTTAGGCCTTTTCCTGGGCCTCTTCCTGGGACCTCTGGTTCCATAGAGCACAGAGGTTTCCTTGACAAGGCGTCATAGACTCATGTGAATGGGTCTGGTGGACAGTCCTCTACTTCTGGCCAGTCGACTGCAACATTCCACAGTCTGCCTGTCTGGAGCAGCAGATGTCCCTGATTGTTAGCCACAGTTATATGCTCAGTGTACACCAGTGAACACCTTGACATCATCCTCTAGTGTCGCTCATGCTGTTGCATCGCTGATGACACGGGTCTCTCTTGACTATCCATAGTGTTGCTAGAGACACCTAGGAGGGTGATGGTGCCGAGCAAGGGTCGAGACAGTGCCAGTCAAGGCGACGGGAGACCCCTTTCTCTGAGAATGCTAACAATCCTGAACCCAGTGCTGGAGGTGGTGCTGACTCAGAGTTCGATGATGGCCTTAAGAGGGAGTTTTCTCAGAGCGATGGATGTCACCGTCACCAGTGAGGACTGGGGTGGCCCAGTCAGACCTGTATGGCTCTGGTCTCCTTACCTGGGGTTTCCTCCACAGGCATCGATTGGGCTACTCTTGGTATGTAGGAGGACACCCTTCGGGCAACTCTGCTAGGCCCTCACCTCAAACAAGTCCCCTATGCAGTCTCACAGCCCAGGTCCAGGCCCTTGAGGCCAGGAGTCTCAACCTTCACTAGATTGGCCTTCCCATTCTCGAGAGTATGCCCTCATTCATAAGTCCTGAGTGGCCATTAACATGGGAGTAACATCAAGCATTCATTGGTACCTTAGAGAACTGTCATAGGGAGGCTGACAGGGTCCATTACAGGCCTTTATCCTCAGCACCAATTATATCTGGAGGTAGTGCCTCATGTCCATCAACGTCCTTCTCAGAGGTCAGTGCACCATCTGTCCACCTTCTGCCTGAGGTGTGCCTATACTAGTCACTTTTGGTGGTGGGGCTCCAGGCACTTAACCCACATGCTTTAACAAGCTGCGATCTGGCAGTCTTGCCGTTGGGACTCCTTGGGATTCCCAATGTTGACACTACTGTTATTTCTCCGTGGCCTAGAGCCTTTAAGGAGGCATCCATGGCAATGTGGTGGTGTCCTTCTCCAACCCAGCCATCCCAGGGACCTCCTCAAGCGGTATTAGCATCCATAGGGTCTGATGGTGGCGTACCTCCACCTCTTCTTAGGGCTTGAAGGATTGCTTACTCCTTGAGGATAGCAGCACCTACGTGACCAACCTCCAGATGTAGGTTCCTCTCAGGACGGACACTCTTGGAAGGAAGGCTTTCTCCTTGGCACGCACCCTAATGTGCATTTCTGCACAGTAGGCACATATAGCAGCTTAGAACCATTGCCCATGGTTGCAGATGAGCACACTTTAGCTGCAGTGTCATGAGAGTGAGACAGTCAGGCAGGCCATTGACCTTTGGGCCTGGGGCCTTGAGGTAGCTTGGCATGATGCCAGTGAGGTGGCCTCCAGCATGGATGGAACTGAACTCTGCATCAGGTGGATGCCATTACTTCACCTCTCCTGATTGGCACCTTTGGCCTGACGTAAGGTAAGGTACTTGACTCACACTTCCAGGGGCTCACTTCAAGTGGGAACTGTTGGGGAACCCTCCTGTTCCTGTGCCACAGGAGCTCCCGCCTAGTTCTGACCAGTCTCTGGTCTCACCAGACCTGTGAGGAGCCGCTGCCCTCAGGTGTTCTTCCCATGTAGAGGGTCGAAGATATCTTCTCACCCTGCTTGTTCTGGTCAGCATCATCTAGTGCCACATGTCTCTCCATAGTTGAACCTTGTGGGGTATTTGTACCAGAAAACAAAAGTGGGGCTTTGGCTCCCACCCCACCAGAAGAACTAAAATGAATACTGCAAAACTGGGGTGAAGGTCTTTTGTTGGGGTCCCATACAAGAGAGGAGGTAGCTCTCTCTTTATTTTTTATTTTTCTTTCTTGTCTTCTCCTGCTTGGGGTATATCCTTTCTATATGGTATATCCTTGTTAGTTGCTAAATGCAGACTGCGCTTGGGGCACTATCCAGCTCTAACCTCACTTGACAAGACAACAACATTGTCTCTAGAGGAGTGCTTTACACTGGATTGGATCAAGTTACACTAGCTCTTTCACTGGGTACATCCCTGTTGTCACAGGAGAAGTAGGTCACTTCTTCTGATATTTTTTTCTCCTGGCTATGCCAGATTATTCCTTTGGTTGATGTGCCTTTTTCTCTCCTGTACTGGCTATTAGCTTACTACCCTTGGGGTAAGTGGGAGATGGACATATCTTTTGACTCCCTTGGGCTGTTCAGCCCTGCAGCTCCACATGCACTAGAGATCCATTTCCACTTTTTCCTTTATGGAAAAGAATCATAAATTAACAGATTTTTTCACTTGGTTCTCTATCTGGTGGCATGAGTTGTCTTTCCAGGAGTCTGTGTGGTTCTTTTCTGTTTTGGAAAATTTGTACCATCTCAGTTGCAAAGGGTCCTAATTTTGGGCATACCCCCTTAGTTTACCTGCCAGAGCATATGCTTTTGGGCTGATGCCTTAGTATCACTACCCATCTGCTGTCCAGCTAGTGGTGCGAGTCTCTGGGTCCATACCAAACTACTCCTTTGTGCCAGTTTGTGTGCCCTCTCACTATCTAAGGTTGGTGGTTGGGTGTTATTTTGCTGTTTGTTTTTCCTATGTCCTTTCCCAATTCCTCTGGGCTATGGAATTTCATAGCCCTCTCTGTATTTTCCCCACTTTGTTTCTCTACTGGTGAACAGAACTGAGGTTGGTGAACCAGCCAGCAACAGTTGTCATGCCCAGCAGCTGTTGCCAGCCCCTAGCCAAAGCTTTGCTCCATGGATCCTAGTGCCAGTGGTCGTGACCCATAAGTTGTTATCAATGGTGAAGATATTCTGGAAGACCAATAGTTACGGTAATTTTAAACAGTGTCTCTTGACAAAGCATGACTGCTTGAAATGTTGAGGCTCTGTCTCTGTTGGGGACAGCTGTTTGTTTGCTACACTGTGGTTCTGCAACTTTGAATAAATTTCCTACACTGGAACTTGGCATTGTGTCACGAGTTCTTTTGTTCTGTAGTTACAGTAAGTACGTAACTTTCATTTCTGGAAACTGCATCTCAGGAAAGTCATAAGCTGTGTTTACGCAGCAGTAGCGCTTCAAATAAAATACCACAACAGTGCAGTCCCGTCCACTTGCCACCCACATCCTGTCTGTACATGGCCCCTCTCTGCACCGCTGCAGTCTGTGCTGGTGAGGAGCCGTGCATCAGGAGGAGCCAGCCATCTACTGGCCAAGGAAGGGTTGCTACAGCGCCAGCAGTTCACACTGCCACTTAAGTCGCTGTAAGCCGCTCGCTCCTCTTGGTGCTCCAGCTTGCCAGAGAATCTGGGCATCTCTTAGCCCGACTGGTATATACCACATTGTGTCAAGAGCTTGCACTGAGCAACCCGCGAACGGGTTACTCCAGTGCAAATCTGACCTTGTAAACAGGGTTGTAGACACAGACAGGGTGGAGGCGGTCCTGAGAACGGCAACCAAGATGGTGCAGGGGTTGTGAAGGGAAGCCATATGAGGTGAGGCTGAGGGATCTTAAGATGTACACTCTGGAGGACAGAGAGAGAGGGTGACATGATTGAGACCTTCAGATGTCTCACAGGGGTGAACAGAGTGCAGGAGGGAGCCTCTTCCAAAGAGGACGAGCTTCAGGACTAGGGGAATGCAATGAAACTGGAGGGAGGAAATTTCAGGAAAGATGTGAGGGAATATTTCTTTACAGAAAGAGTGGTGGAAGCATGGAATGGACTGCCAGTCGAAGTTGTGGAGGCTGGAACAGTGGAAGGCTTCAAGCATGCATGGGATAGACACAGGGCCATATTGGTACAGAAACAAGGAGGGTCCTCGGAGACCAGTTAAGGTCTGCAGAAGTACAGTAAGCGTGGGAACCCTTGGACAGACTGGGTGGGCCTGGCTGTCCTTTTCTGCCAACAGTTTTCTATACTTCTGTGAACCTGGTTCTGGCACAACTGATGGAACTGCCATTTGATCCCATGTTTTCAGCAGAGCTTAAATGTCTGACATGGAAGACAGTGTTTCTGATAGTTATTACTTCAGCCAGATGGGTCAGTGAACTGCAGGCCTTCTGTACAGATCTCAATTTTAAAATCTTTCAGAGGGACAAAAGTGGTGCTTAGGCCAGTTGAAACATTTTTACCAAAAGTGGTTTCTGAATTTCACTTGAACCAGTCTTTGTCTTGCCTCTTTTTAAAACCTCATTCAAATGCAGTTGAAGAAAAGCTTGACAGTCTGGATATAAAAAGGACTTTGAGATTCTACTTGGACAGAACCAAGGTGCTCAGAACTGGCAGCACTCAGCTGTTTTTCACCTATAGGTGACCCACTGTAGGTTGTGAGGAAGTGCTATAAGGCAGAAGGCAGGGCCAACAGAATGCTGGGGTGCTTAGAGAGGGTATCACCAGCAGAAGGAGAGAGGAGGTGTTAATAGTGTATCAGTCATTGGTGAGACCCACCTGGAGTACTGTGTCCAGTTCTGGAGGCCACATCACAGGAAGGACATAGACAAGGTAGAGGCTATGCAAGGAGGGTAGTTAAAATGGTACAGAGGCTGCATTATAAGCTCTATGAGGAGATACTGCAGGATCTCAATATGTACACCCTGGAAGAGAGGGAGATGGTGGAGACCTTTCAATACCTCACGGAATGTATAAAGAGGAGGTGCATGAGAACAAGGGACGTACAATGAAGCTGGGTGAATTTAGGAGGGATGTAAGAAGTACTTCATTGAAAGAGTGATGGATGCCTGGAACAGTCTTCCAATGGAGGTGGTGGAGCAAAAACAGCTTGCTTCAAGTATGCATGGGATAGGCACAAAGGAACCTTGGTAGGAAAGAAGGGAAACAAGCAGCCGAGATCAGATAGTCTATGGTGACAGTATAAGTAAGTGGAAAAATGGACAGACTAGGTGGGCTAACAGCCCTTATCTGCCGACAGTCTGTTTACATGTTTCTATGGCATGGTAGGTAAAGGCAAGCCAGTTGCTAAAAACACTGTTTTCATTAGTCTCTTGCATATAATTTTGCCATGAAAAGGATGGCAAGTGGCCACCAAAGGCTTGCATGCACACTCCGCTAGAGCTATATCTGCCACTGTGGCAGCACTTGAAAGGCTTGCCCTTCAAGATGTCGGGAAAGCAGCTACCGGTCTACAGTACACCTTTACTTCTCATTACTCCTGGCGTCTAGACTAGAAGGGATGCCTGGTTTGTTACTCCAGTACTTAAAGAGCAGCTGACCTAATCATGGTGGGCATCCCATACCATGGAGTTGCCTGCCCTAGGAACTATCCTGGGTATATTTGCATTTTTTTGCAGTATTTAAAACATTATAGCCTCCATAATACCTGGTTCGTAACTTCTGTGAGCAGGCTGGGCAATCGCCAAGTGCTGCAGCCTCGCCCCTAACAACTGTAATATGGCGTGAAGTGGGAGGCAGGGGCTGCAGGCACTATGGGCAATGTAATAGAATCGGGGAGGGACTGCCTACATATACATAGATTACCTTTGCTGGCAGTATATGTATGGGGCTAGGCCATAGCATATATTATAGCCCCATACTTGGTTTGATACCTTTTATTGGACCAACATAGATGTTACAAAAGAAAACAATGTCTGTGCTTTCGGACCATCCAAGTCTTACCTCAGAGCCTTAACCTCGTTGACCCTTGTACTTAAGCATCCTTTTCTCTGAAAAAGGCATCCCTCTTGAACCTTATTTAGTGCCTTGTGTTTAAAAGTCTCTACATATCCCCTCTCCCCTTTTCCTCCATAGTACGTCACAAACCCACTCAACAGGTCAGACCCTCTACTCCCAAAGTGCCAACCTCCGAGCGCAGTCTTGTGAACAGTTTAACAGAACAAGGTAACCCTCTTGTCTGTTTTGTGAGTTTGGATCAACCTTAGTCTCAAGTCTTGGAGGATTCAAACTGTGAACCTCTTGCTAAGCGTGCCAATGCACAGGCTCAGATATTTCTGTCTTGGGGCCAGATATCTTTGCCTACGGGCACCTAACCAGGTATACAGAGATGAACCCTTAAAAACTTTAATAAAGACCTCAGATTTAAAATGCTTCTCTTTCCAGTTTGGTATCACCATTCAAGCTTGTACCTCGTGTCTGCTATAACCATATATACTTTTCTTACAAATGAAAAGAAATCAAAGACAGACCAAGTATGCTCTAAAAAGAATTTTACTAAAATAGATAAAAATATGTAAAACACAAAATACAGAACTCATATCACAAGACATACAAATCTTTTAAAAGAACAAGGTTTAAACAGTGCAAATTCCTACAACAATATTTAGATTGATCTCTCTTTTAAATACCTGTTTAAAATGCTCACAGAAGTTTAGTTATCAGAGTCTAGATAAAAGTGTCTCTGAAGTAAAACAGAATATTTCTTAAAGCAAACTGTTTGCCAACCCCTTTTGGTGAGGCCAACTAGGATGAGACACAGTACTCTAGGTGTGGTCTCACCAGAGATTTATACAGAGGTATCATCACCTCCCTTTCTTTTTTTTTATTTTATCCACTATTTTTTATCCTCCTGCAGGCACAGCCCCGCTTGCTCGTCCATCCCCGACCCCAGAGTGGTAGTAGCCCCAGCTGGCGAAAGGCATCTGTACTGTCGAGAGGGACCCCTCCAATGCCCCGTGCCCGACCAGGATCCAGTACCAGCATACACCTCTATCCAAGCATTCGCTGGCCAGTGAAGCTACGGCCATCAAGTTACCGTGGGCTTGTGCTGCCATGTTTTCCTCTATTTTGTCCCTGGGTGTGACGTGCAATGATGTCGCAGATGCGCTAACATCCCATGCACTCCACCCCTTACTGCACCACTGTAGTAGTACCCCCGGTTTATCACCAGAGGCTGCTAAGAGCAGTGGTTCCCCAGATCCCTCCCCGGAATGGAAGAGCAGTCCTCCAGATGCTCGATCCATCCCTCCCTGCCATCCCCTGGCACCTCGGGCTCAGCGTCTGAACTTGGGTCACCAGTGTGGCGTCCAGCCTCAACTCTCAACGCCACCGGGCCAGCTCATCCTCCCTCTTTCTGCTGGTGATAACCCTCCCTATGCACCCTAGCATTCTACTAGCTGTCCCCCACTGGCTTGTCACATTGTTTGGCCATCTTTAGATCATCAGATATGATAACACCCAGGTCTCTTTCTTGTCTGGTGATTGCCAGTACCTCCCCCATTTTGTACTCCGACCCTGGTTTCTATGCCCCATTTTGCACTTTTTCACATTGAAACATAGTTGCCACATATTTGACCACTCCTTTAGTTTACTGAGATATCTATTCATTTTTCCACTCCCCTGGAGTATCCACTCTGTTGCAGATTTTAGTGTCATATCCTCCCTCTCTTCCAGGGTGTACATATTTAGGTCCTTTAGTCTCTCCTTGTAGGGCTTCTGATGCAGACTCTGCAGCATTTTAGTTACCCTCCTCTGAACTGCCTCCACTCTGTTCTTCCTGAGATGTGGTCTCCAGAACTGGATAGAGGACTCTAGGTGGGGGATCTTATTAGCGATCTATACAGAGGCAATACCTGCTCCTCTTTCTGCTGGTGATACTCCTCCCTATGTACCCTTGTATCCTGCTAGACCTCCCAACTGCCTTATGCACTCTGTACGTTCGTCATCTGATGTGATCACCCCAGTCTCTATCCTGCTTGGTGGTCGTTAGTTCCAGTCCTCCCATTTTGTACTCTACCTCTGGGTTTCTGTGCCACAAGTGCTTTACTTTGCACTTTTCACATTCAAACCCAGCTGTCATATCGTTGATCACTTCACTAGTTTTCTCATGTCTCTGCTCATCCTTTCCACCCACCCTCCACCCTGAGTGTCAACCCTATTGCAGATGTTGTTGTCATCAAAGAGGCAGACCTTCCTTTCCAGCTTCTCTACAATGTCTTTCATAAAGACATTAAATAACACTGATCCCTGAGGCACCCACCTGTTTACCCTCCTTTCTTCTGAGTGAACTCTGTTTACCACCACCCTCTGTCCCCTATCCCTTAACTAATTTCTTACCTGGTTTACCACCTCTGACCCACTCCTAAGCTACCCAGCTTGCTTACTAGCCTCCTATGTGTAAGTGTTGAAAGCCTTACTGAAATTCATGCAGGCCACCTTACCGCCCAACCCTGATGTAATTCCTTGGTTACCAAGTCAATAGATTTGTTTGACCTGACCCCCCCGGCGAATGCATGCTGCCTCAGGTCTTGTAACCCACTGGATTTAAGGTATTCCACAGTTGTTTCCTACAGCAATGACTCCATTAACATTCCCACCACTGAAGTCAGGCTGACTGGCCTATAATTGCCAGCTTCTTCCTACTACAACTTTTGGAAGTGGGACTACATCTGCCTTCCTCCAGAACCACTCCGTTTCAATGAGCTGTTAAATATGACTGTCCAGGTGCAGCCAGAACCTCCCTGAGCTCCCTCAATATCCTTGGATGCACCCCATCTGACCCCATTGCTTTGTCCACTTTTAGATTAGCAAGTCCCTTCAGGACACTCTCCTCTGAAAACAGACTAGTGTCCACCTCCCTTTCTTCAGTGCTCCTGTTACTTATTTGTGGCCCCTCTGCTTTTTCTTTCTCTGCAAACACTGATCAAAAGTATTTGTTAGGGTGTCTGCCTTTTCTGGTTCCCTCTGCACAGTTTCCTTACCTTTTTAATCTTACAATCCCACCCTGATCTCCCCTCCTGTCGTTATATACATAAACAATGTCTTGTTCCTCTTGTTATGGCCTGGGCTATTCTTTCTTTAGTTTGCACCTTCTAGTTTAAATGTTTATCAAAGTAACATCTAGACTGTCCACTGAGGACTGCAGTTTCCTCCCAGATCGATGCCGCCATTACCCCTGTAAAGGCCCTTATTTCTCCAGGTAGATCCCAGTTTCAATGTGGCCTAAACCCCTCCTCTCTGCCATTCCTTCAACCATTAGTTGAAGGTCTCTGTGCGGAGATTCCTCTCATCCCCTGTTGTAGACAGGCAGCACCTCAGCTGAAAGCCACAGAGCGTGTAACCTATGGAGCCACAGGAGCATGCAACCTAAGACCCCTCCCCAGCTACTTAAACTCCCCTGCAATATTCAAGCTCTGACCCATATAGCCAGGTCATTAGTCCCCAGATTAATTCTGTTCATTGTCTAGCCTCTCTGTTTGATGTGGTTATCTGCTGTGCTCATCTCACTTTTAAATGTTTCCTTCATCTCTGATGTAGCTTATCCCTATCAGTCCCCATGCTCCCTGTACTTAGCTTTCATTCATCAGCCATTCCCTTTATACCATCTCCCCTCAGTTGATGGCAGGGAGCTTTTTCTCCTCTGCATCGGTGGTTAAACTAGACTTCCAAAGGATCTATGTGGTACTCACACTTTCACTCACTTTAAATCTCTCCTAAAGTTCTGTCTCCTCTTACTGGCCTTTAATTGCTGAACTCTTTAGCATCCTTCCTACTAGTTTGTTTGTCTATAGTTATTGAGATTTCCTTATCCTGCCTGCTTATTTATTTTATAATTTGCTCAGATTTACTGAGATGTCCTGTATTCTTAATGCCTGTTTTTATTGCAGGCAGGGTGGTCATATTTAGTCCATTCCCTCTTTCTGCAAGACATTTTACAACACACTATAGATATATCTTTGATGTGGTTATCTGCTACGCTTCTCATTTTACTAAAAATACCACCAACAACTAATCTGGTTCAAGGTCAGTTTGCATTCATCTGCATCACCCTCCTGGGTAGTGCTTGAAAATAGGCAGAATTTGTCAAATAAACACCGGTCAACAAAAAACTAAATAACTAAATATGTGTATAAAATTAAACTGTGATTTTAGTAATTTTTTTCTACACAGCAACCCAAAGGTAGCTGAACTGAGATTCTGTATTATGTTTTGGTGAGGTCCTGCCTTTGCCCATGCTTACAGTAGCATGGACTGAAGCACTGAGAGGTTCCATAACTTGCTCAGGGTCACCACGCAGTTTTCTACTGAGTACTGCTAATGAACATTGGATTCTAGGTTTCTTTTATCATTTTGTCTCTACCATATAGAGGGATAATGTCTGGTCTTTGGGTTAATAGCCACACCTGTAAACACTTAGAGGTTGCCATGACATCATTGTAAACCTCAAGAGCATAGCTCCAGAGGTTTTGAGATGTCATGGCAAACTCAAGAAGTGTTTTCAGTGTGTTGTAACTAAAGACCATTCATTATATTTTGTAGTGTATGGCTTATGAATATTATGTAATCACAGATTGAATTATGTATCTGTGTAATTCTTACCTTAAGCAGTCGTGAATCATGCAGGAAGATTCCTTAACAATGTTTTATTGTGTGTTCCTCGCAACACTATTCATTGGTGCAGCCTGGTACAAATCAATTCATTTAATACCAACATTTTAAAAATGTTCTCAAAGCAGAACATTGAATGTTGTGAGCATTCTGTTTTGTTATTCCATTGATATGACATACTCAAGAAGGGTTAACAACAGAGTGATGTCATAACATGGCATAACAAGGTTACAATCTGCTTGATTTCAGTTAGTAATAAGGGCCCCTATACATTATGTACATCTTTTATATGTATTGTTGTAATCTTCTGTAATCACCTCAATCCCTCCCCAAAAGGAACCTCATTCTAGTGAGTTTACTTGGTTACCAAACCAAATTAAACTAAACTGATGAGATTTAAACTTGTGTCTTCTGGTTCCCAGTCCTGTTCTTTAGTCATTAGACAACGCTGATTCCTAATTTTGGTGCAAGATCTCATTAGCATACTTTTGTAACTTTCTCCAAATATTTTAAATTGGATGTAGTTTGGATAAGATGCTTTGATTAGATCAGTTATAAGGAGATGTGATCCTTCCTAATATTAATACTTCCTTATTTCATATAGTGTGAGCTAAAGCAGCCAGTTCTCCAACAGGCGCAGACTCTGGTTGAAAGAGCATTTGGCTTGGCCTCTCATGATGCTGAACTTGCTACAGAACTTGGCTACCAAATGGTACTACAGGGAAAAGTGAAAGAGGCAATCAAATGGTACAAGACTGCTATGAAATTGGATGAAACTAGTGTCTCTGCATTAACTGGTATGAAAACACATTAAGTAATCAGTATTATTGCATCAATTTCTTGTTAGTCCTTTCTTATCATTATTTCTGTCTGTAATATGCAGTTAGTCAGTTATCAACCCTAGTCACAGTTTCAAAATATTTCCAGAACTGTATGCTGTAGCTTACTAGAGCAGCAGGGAGCGGCTTGGTGCTACCTCATGGGAGATCAAGGTTTGATTCTTGGACCTTACTCATTGTCCTGTGATGTATAGGCTGCTACTGGTGGGCAGGGAAGGGTAATACTGTAGATGTATGGCGCCTTCCAGCTGCAATCTGCTTGTGGCCTTGATGATTGATGCAATGACAGTGACACTCTGTCACCACAAATGATGCTGAAAAGAGGCTCCGATTAGAGGAGGGATGGGGTCCCAACTGAGAAAGCAAGTAGCTGATGGGTGGGAAGACATTAGGTGTTCCCCTGACCTCTTGCTTGCACTCCGGTACCTGCATTTCTAGCTGTGCTGCCCATGGGATGACAGTAGAGGGAAAAGGGGTTGGGGAAGTGATAGCAAACATGGCTGGTTGGAGCAGGAGGAGACTCTTTCCCAATAAAATATCTATATACACAACAAAAACAATTACTTTCCTCTGTTTTAATGAATGACACCTAGTTGTCCTGTAAATTTCTTGATTTAGGTTTCAGCAGCAAGTAATGGCTGCTTTTAGGTCTTTCTCAGGGATCTAAGAGTGATAGAAAAAGTAAATGAAGTCACATGTGAAATACTGATTTATTTAATCAATCCTTTTCTCATCCTCCGGTTCTCCAGATGGGTTCCCAACACCGTCTTCAGCCTTCTCATGGACGTTCCGGTTATCAGTCACTTACCCAGGACTGCAGTGTTGGTGGGTGTCTTGCCATATCAGTCCTGCATGGAAATTGGGGATGCTGGTGCAGTGGAGCAGCACTTTTGCCTCCAGATCCTCTTTTTCTCCCCAAAGGGTGTTGGGGCACAGTGATAGACATGCTTGGTGTTCTGCAGCTTTCCCTCTCACTGTATAGCTGCTGGGATGCACTGCCACCTGGCCTCTACCAGGTGGCAGACAGGCGATGGGTCACAGCACCCTCTGCCCCAAGTGAGGAAAGCTGTCCTTGGGACACTCCATCTTCCCTCCCGGCCAACCACTGAGTGACCCAAGTCCATTCTGAATGAAGTCTCTGGCATTGTGTGCTGACATTAGGGTGGAAGAACACAAAGTTAGCAAAGTAGGGAAATGAAATAAATAGGATTTGGAGTCTTGGCAAATCAGTGGTGTGGCACTCATTGAGGTTTTCAACCCTGATGTACTAAGGTTCGTATTAAGCTATTAGGAGTCATGAATGCCCATGAGCAACTCTCCACTCAGATGTGGAAGTATTCAAACAACATGAAGTCTTGCTGTATTCTGACAAACTGCAGTTAGCTCCAGCCTTTAAACTGCCCCAGAGAACATAGGGTTAAATTTCTATGTAGTGCATAGAACGTTGAGCTCGAGCTCGGTTGAGGTCTCTGTCTGCAGCCCTTGAAACCCAACCGTCAGATTCTTTACTCTGCCTCACTGAACAGTCACTCTGGAATTTCTCCTTCAGCTCGGTTCAAAAGTCAAAGTGTCGGTTTTAAACCAAAATTATTCTGCATCGTCGGTTCAGGCTCTGTCTGCAGTGTACTGTGAATACTAGATAGTTGTTTCTGATTATTGTGTGAAATTGTAACTTTGTTCGACCGGTTTGGTTGAACTGATCCTTTATATTGATTTCTTCTACTTTTACTTTTAGTGTGTAGTTACCAGTCCTTATCGGTTCTAAAAAATATATATCTTTATCAGTTTTAACTTTATCAGTTAAAGCAGAAAGAGGCTGGGAAGGCAGTCAGAATAGCAAAGGCCCAAACCGAGGAAAGGATAGCCAATTCTGTTAAGAAGGGGATAAGACCTTTATAGATACATTAGGGAGTGAAGAAAGACCAAAGGAGGGATACTGAAGCTTAATAAAGGGAGGGAATGTGTGGAGGGTGACAGAAAAGCAGGATACTGAACGAATTTCTGCTCAGTATTCACAAAGGAAGAGGAGGGGGTTACCTAAACCAAACAAGAGAACACTCTGAAGACTGGGGTCGATACCAGTCCATTTACAGAAGAAAGGGTTCTGAAAGAACTAATAAAATTGAAGGTGGACAAAGCAATGGGGCCTGATGGGATTCACCCAAGAATTCTAAAAGAACTAAGGGTAGAACTAGTGACACTGCTCACTACTCTCTTTAACAAATCATGGGAGGATGGGGTGGTACCGAGGACTGGAGGAGGGCAGATGTGATTCCTCTTCACAAAAGTGGGAGCAGGACAGAGTCAGAAACTACAGACCAGTTAGTTTGACCTCGGTGGTAGGGAAAATGATGGAATCACTTCTGAAGGAAAGAATTGTTGAGTACCTAGAGGCCAGTGGGGCAGGACCCAAGGCAGCATGGATTCACAATGGGGACGGTCGTGTCAGACAAATCTAGTAGATTTCTTTGACTGGGTGACCAAAGTAGTAGACCAGGGAGGGGCTATGGACATGGCCTACCTAGATTTTAGCAAGGCATTTGATACAGTCCCACACAAAGATTAATACACAAGATAGCCAGCCTTGGGTGAGTCCCAAGGTGGTAGCCTGGATAAAAAATTGGCTAGACAACAGGACACAAAGGGTAGTAGTAAATGGAGTACACAGTGAAGAAAGGGGTCACTAGCGGGTACATGAGGTTCAGTACTGGGACGGTCCTTTTAATGTCTTTATAAGTGACATTGCAGAGGAACTGGAAGGAAAGTATGTCTCTTTGCAGATGACACAAAGATCTGCAACAGGGTTGATACACAAGATGGAGTGGAAAGGATGAAGGGACTTGGCAAGGTTGGAGGAATGGTCAAATGTATGGCAGCTCAGATTCAATGCAAAGAAGTGCAAGGTAATGCACATGGGAAACAAAAACCAGGAAGCGTACACAATGAGGGGTGAGATACTGACAACAGTAAAATAGAAAGGGACCTGGGGTAATTATATCAGATGACCTAAAGGTGGGCAAGCATGTGAGAAGGCAGTAAGGAAGGCTGGGGGATACTGGGATGCATAGGAAGAGGCATCAGTAGTAGAAAACAGGAAGTTGTTATCACTCCTCTGTACATACAGTTGGTGAGACCCCATCTGAGTACTGTGTGCAGTTCTGGAGACCCCATCTCCAGAAAGACATAGACAGAGTGGAGGTTGTCCAGAGGAGGGCAACCAAATGGAGCAGGGTCTGCAGCAGAAGACATCACGAAGAAAGACTAAAGGAGCTTAATATGTATACCCTTGAGGAAAGAAGGGAGAGAGGGACATGATAGAAACTTTCAAGTACCTCAAGGAATTAAAGTCCAAGAGGGTAGCATCTTCCAGAAAAAGAGATGTGCAAGAACAAGGGAAACAATTTGAAGATAGAGGGGACGGCTCAGCGGTAATGTGAGGAAGTATTTTTCACTGAGAGGTTGTGGATGCATGGAACAGCCTCCTGAGGAGGTCGTGGAGTCGAGAACAGTGGGGGACTTCGAAGCAATGGGACAGGCATAAGGCAGTCCTAGTGGGTGGTAGGAGGAAGTAAGCTGTTGATTAATTAGGATCTGCAGCTTATCAGTTAGGTAGGAAAATGGGCAGACTAGGTGGGCCAAGCGGTCCTTATCTGCTGTCAAATTCTATGTTGAACCTTTTTTTCCAATACCGTGACACGGTTAGGAACTGATAAGGGAGTCTTGCCCGTGGTTGCTGAAAAAAGGGTGTAAGCTTGGGTAGGTTGTCCATGTCTGAGAAATCCAAGAAAAACGCCCACTGGTCGAACCAGTGCAGCTTCTTACCTTTATTGGGGCAGAGCTAGATACTGTAAAAGCAAGAGCCTTTCTTCCCAAAAGGGCAAGAGTTCTTGTGGAGCTGGCTTCTTCCTTCAGCCTTCAGGTGTCCCGACCAGCAAGGCATTTCCTTCAGCTCTTGGGCCACATGGCAGCTTCTACAGCTGTGGTCCAAGAGGCAAGATTTCAGATGAGGGACATTCAGTTCCATCTGAGGGTCTTTTGGTCCCAAAATAAGGACCCTCTTACCAAACTGATTCCAGTGACTTGGACACTGATCCAAGCTCTTCAGTGGTGGCAGGATCAGGACAACTTAAGGCAAGGGGTCCCATTTGTCACTCAGTCTCATTTGGTGGTTCTTACCACGGATGCTTCCCTTTGGGGTGGGGAGCTCATCTGGGAGCTCTCACGGCCCAGGGACTGTGGTCCCCTCAGGAGTCCCTTCTTCATATCAATCTCCTGGAACTCAGGGCAGTTTTCTGGCCCTGCAAGCTTTCTCTCGGTCTGTGTAGAACAAGGTAGTTCAGGTCAGAACAGACAGCACCACCACCATGTGGTACATCAGCAAGCAGGGAGGTACTCAGTCTACAGCCTTGTGTACAGAGGCCATGAAATTGTTGTCCCTGGCTTATTCCTTCAGACATCTCTGATAGCACTCCACCTTCCAGGAAGGACAATGTGCTAGCAGATGCACTGAGCAGGATCTCCCAGGGCCATCACGAATGGTCCCTGGACCCCTTAGTGTTGAAAGTAATTTTCTCAAGGTGGGGCACTCAGAGATAGATCTCTTTGCAGCCCCAGACAATCATCAGCTTCCCTGTTTTGTTGCAGACCCCCAGTCTTGGGTTCCAGTCCCTCTGGATGCTCTGATTTTGAACTGGGAGGGAAATTTCTGTATGCCTTCCTCCTTTCCTGTACTGTTCAAAGTTCTAGTCAAGATAAGGTCACAACCTTGCAGAGTGATTCTGATTTACTCCAGACTGGGTGAGACAGCCTTGGTACCCTCTGTTGCTGTCTCTAGCAGTCCATCTTCCCTGTCTCTTCCCAGGAATTACAACCTGTTAACCTCCTCTCAGGGAGGATTTGGCACCCAATCTTGGTCTCTCAATCTCAAGGCATGGCTCTTGAAGAGTTAGATTATGCAGATTTGCATCTGTCTCAAGGGGTTCTGGATATTCTCAAAGCTTCTCAAAAGCCCTCCACCAGAAAGACTTATAACTCCAAATGGAAAAGATTCAGCATTTGATGTTCCAAGAAGCATATTTCTCA
Organism: Neoceratodus forsteri; assembly: GCA_016271365.2. Taxonomy (NCBI): domain Eukaryota; kingdom Metazoa; phylum Chordata; order Ceratodontiformes; family Ceratodontidae; genus Neoceratodus; species Neoceratodus forsteri. Next base: position 808,563,971 of record CM028132.1, on the reverse strand, counting down.
GACACTGCTGAATTGCTTACAGTTTTAGATTATATGGTCCATCTTAATGGCCTAGGCCTCAGACCAGCTACTCTCAAAGTACAATTGTCAGCTGTTTCTGCTTTTCTGTCAGTGGGAAGTCTTCCTCACTATCTTCTCATCCTGTGTTCTGTAATTTTTCAAGGATTGCTTCACACCAATCCTCCTTTACTGATCCTGCCTGCCTGTGACTTAAATGTTTGCATTGCTCAACTTATGCAACCTCCTTTTGAGCCTATGTCCTCAGCAGAGCTTAAGTACTTGACTTGGAAAACTGTGTTTCTAGGGACATGGATATGTTGTTCATCCACACTGTCTGGCAGATATCCTTGCCGCTTAAATCTTGCGGAAGGTCTTCAAGCTGGCTCCTCCCACCCACCGGGTGGTAAAACTCTGACTCCGCCCCATGGCGCCAGATCTTCCTTACCGCTTGGAAGCTCGAGTTCCCTCCTTAACGCTCTGCGTATAAGACTGGTTCCTAATTCTTGATTTTGAAATCAAAGTTCTTTTGCTAAAAGACTTGGTCTTCTCTCCTCGCGGCTGCGATGGATAAATCGACTCCCAGTTTCGGAGATGCCCTTCGCGAGCAGAAAGATGTCTCGGGCGGATCCGCCTCACGTACGTTTACTGCTGGGCCTTGAGCATGACCCGCGAGCTTGCGACCTGTGCTCTTCTTTTTTGTACGTCCTCGAAGACCGTGCTGCCTGTTTACAGCTGGGGCGTCCTGAGAAAAGGTTTCCTCCGGTTAAATCTAAAGAGGCCCAGTTGGCGGTGTCTGCGGCGGGCTCGGCGGATCAGCTCGAGCAGATGATCGCCCTCGAAGAGGAGGCAGCGGGCCGCTTCTACCTCGGCTCAAGCATTGTCCGCTCTCTCTCTCTCTGTGCCTCGTATTGACTTCCTTTAAGGAGCTCTGTCTGACCTCTCGACGAAGGTGAGGGTCCAACTTCTTCTGGACCTTTTCTCGGTCCAAAAGAGCAAAAGTAAGTCTCACCGTCGGCGCTCTTGGGGCGGAAAGATCCCCTCTCCTGGTCGACAGTGGGCTTGGTCGACCCATCAGCCGACCACTGGCTCACGGTGTCCCGTCAGGCCAGTTGACGAGACTCCCGTCGACACGGTCGAGATTTTTCTCGACCCGTTAGAGCGGGTTGTCGACTGGAGAAGCTGAGAACCCCTCTCCCGGTTCCCCTGGTGGGAGTTGAGGATCCTGCGGCTCGTCTGTGCCTCGGTTCCGGAGCCTTGGTGGAATCATCCGAACCGAGGGAGTGCGAGTCCGACACCTCCCGCACCGTCCTTGGCCTAGCTGAGATTCTCGGTCCTCCGGACATCTTGCGGTCAGCTGGTCCCGCTGTCATAGGCGGTCTCGGTCTCGGCATCTGACAAGCTAGCGCCGCCGCTCTTCCTCTTCCTCCTCCTCGGACGAGGGAGGCTTGGCGCAAGTTGTGTTGGAAGTATGAGGAACTCATGTGGCAACAGCTCCTTCTGACTGGGAATAAGCCGACCCAGTCGTCTTCCCCAGCCATTAAGTGGCTGTCATCGAGTAGTGAAACAACCCTCGTTGTGCCGAGGGCCTGTTCCTCAGGCTAGTTGATTGCCAAATCCAGCTGCCCCAATCGATTCTGGTGGAACCTCCGCCTCCACAGCCTGGTTGGGGCGCCGACCAAAAGTTCTCTGTCAGTTCAGGGTTTGCCCCATAGGCTGTCTGTCTCTCACTCGATAGACCTCGGCAGGTGGAGGGTGGCTCAGGCCCGAGGCAGCTCTTGAGGACTCTTCTGAGTCCGAGGATAATTCCTCCCTTTTCTCCAAGCGAATGGACTTGGGGTCCTCAGGAGGACAGTCAGTGGGCGATAGCCCCGTCCTTCCTAGGGTTACTTCGACTCATCTCGGGTCACGGGATGAATCGAACCCATTTCTAAACAGGCCAGTATCCCCTCACGAGATCTGGACCGAGGATTCCTAGGAGGCCTTTCCGTTGGCGAGGCCATAGTGGGTCCGGCCTTGGAGCTTTGGCAGCGCCTGCTTCCTGCCCTGCGCCCTTGGCCAGGATGGCCAGGAAGTATTCGGTCCTAGGTTCCCTGTCGGTTTTCGGAACACCCTCTGCTGAGGGGTTGAGTTACTCGACAGCGTTTTCGGCCTTGAACCCCAGGGATGTGGACAAACCTCCCGACAAGGAATCAGAAGTGGATTATGCCGGGCGAAAGTCTATGCTGCGTCCTCTCTGGCCTTCATCAGGCCAGTTCGCTGTCCTCATGGCACATTTTCTCATGCCCTGTTGGGCTCCTGGATGAGTGCCCTCATCTTCCGCGGATCTGCAGACTACGGTCAGGCGGGTGCGGGACCAGGGCAGGCAGTGGCCAAACGGCAGCTCAGACTGCTTTAGACATTGCAGACTCATGGCCAGGTCTGTGGCGGCTGCAGTGGCCATGCGTAGTTGGGCTTGACTGAGGATATCCACCTTTACCGATACCCAGCATGTTGGCGGATGTTCCTTTTGGGACTGACCTCTTGACCCTGGGGTGGAAGGTCACCTGCAGAGGATCGAAGTCCAATGCTACCTTGGACTCGGTCTCTTCCGCTCAGAAGGACAAAGGCCATAAGCCACAGCCTAAGCCCTTTTCGTTCTTCTGCGCCACGGCGCCCTTGCCCAGCAACGTCAGGCAGCAGGCTCAGGCTTGGCATCCCAACCCAAGTCCGGGCTTCCTCCAACAGGAAGCAGGGAGGTAAAGGCCCAGGAGGTCCTTCGCCGGTCCTCCTCCAAGCCTGCCCAGTGACGGGCTGAGGGGTGTCGCCCATCCCGTCACCTCACCCCTGGTTCTCCCATGGGGGACGGCTCCGACCTTCCTTTCCGCCTGGTCCGCTATTACCACGGACAGGTGGGTACTGGAGGTGGTGGGAAAAGGCCTGCCTCTGGAATTCGAGCAGGCCCGCCCTTCAGAGCCGTCGCACCTCGGGGTCCGCTGCCCTCACTGTCGGCTCGTTGAGCCGACGTCGCATCCTCCTCCAAGGAGGTGATCAGGAGGTAGAGGACCCCTCTCAGACTCCGGGTTCATGTCCAGGTACTTCCTGGTTCCAAGCGGACAGGGGCTGGCTCCCCATTCCGACCTAACGACCTGAACAAGTTCCTAAGGTCTCGAACCTTCAGGATGGTCACTCTGGCGCAGATAATACCATCTCTGGAACATGGCGTGTGGTTCTGCTCTCTGGACCTGCAGGATCGTTCTTTCACATCCTATCCGTCCATCACATCGGAGATTCCTTTGCTTTCAGTGGAGGGATCCTCTTGGTTCCGAGCCATGCCCTTGACCTGTCTCCAGCTCCCAGGGTCTTCACCAAATGCATTGCAGTGGTGACAGCCTTCCTGTGGCGCTAGGGTCGGGTGTACCCATACCTGGGACGATTGGCTGATAGCAGCCCCTCCAAACAGGAGGTGGAGCGGTCCAGAGATCTGGCCCTCCAGGTTTGCTCTTAAGTCAGCCTTCTCATCAATGAGGCCAAGTCGGAACTCGGCGAAAAGCAGGTGATTCTGTTTATCGGGCAGGCTCGACTCTCTTGAGCCAGAGCACGGCTCCCGCGGACAGGGCCGAGGTTCTTACCTCCTTTGCCCAATCATTTCTGGTTGGGTAATCGCGCCCTGCCGGGACTTCCTCCGCCTCCTGGGCCTCATGGCGGCCTGTACCAGCGTGGTCTGTTGGGCACGCTGGCACATGCCTTCAGTGGGGACTGGCCAGCCAGTGGTCTGGCGCTGCGATCCATTGGACCAGCTAGTGATGGTGACCCAGGAGCTGTGGAACGCTTTCAGTGGTGGACCGTTCCATCTCATCTGCAGGAGGGCATCCCATTTGTCCTGAGCCGACGGTCTCTCTATTGACCGATGCCTCTCTGATGGGTTGGGGTGCCCATCTGGGGAATACGAGTGCACGCCTCTGGTCCCTGCAGGAGTCCGATGCCACAGCAACCTGCTGGAGCTCCGAGCGGTCCGCCTAGCTCTCACCGCCTTTGCTCCGTTTCTCTGGGGTCAAGTGGTCCGAGTCAGGCGGACAATACCATGACCATGTACTACCTAAACCGCCCAGGGCGGGGCCGCTCCATGCTTCTATGCAGGGAAGCTCTCCGCATTTGGTCACTTTGCGTAGGCTTGAAATTGGATATCCTAGCCATTCATGTGGCAGGAGCCTCCAACACCCTGGCCGATGCCCTGAGCGGATAGGGGCTGCATCTCACAGTGGTCTCTCCTGCGGAGGTAGTGAGATCTGTTCTCACTGGGGCAAACCTCAGGTGGACCTGTTTGCCTCCAGGGAGAATGCAAAGCTGAGGCTGTTTCATGCCCGCCCCCTCAGCAGGGCTCGCTGCAGGGATGTCTTCTCGAGCCGGTGGGACGCCGGCCCTTTTACGCCTTTCCCCCATTCTCTTGATACACAAGGTGCTTCTCAAAGCAAGTGAGGGACAAGGCGAGGTGATTCCTGATAGCCCCAGACTGGCCCCGCCAGTTCTGGTACCCAGATCTCCTCAGCCTCAGCTCCAGGCTCCCGAGGCAGCTTCAGCCGCCTAGACCTGCTCTCAGTCAATCAGGGAAGGTGTTCCATCCGGACCTTCAATCCTTGCACCTGATGGCCTGGTTCCTGAGCGGCTAGAGTTCCAGGCCTTGGGTCTTTCCGACAAGGTCCTCAATGTTGTTGAGGTGTCCGTATGAGTCGACCAGGAAATGCTATGCCTTCAAATGGAAGAGATTTTCCATTTGGTGTCAGAGCAAGGGCTTGGACCCTTCCTCCTGTTCTTAGTAAGCATTTTGGACTATTTATGGTCCCTTTCTAGTCAAGGGCTTAGGTCGATTTGCCTTAAGGTGCACCTGGCAGCCATCTCTCTGCTTACGGCGACGGGCCGGGGAGCAGTCGGGTGGAGGAGGAAGGTGGTCTGGGCGCTCAAAGGCCTTGATCACATTTCCTCTGATGCGAGAACCTCCACCTCCGTGATCTACTGCTGGTACTGGCAAAGCTCATGGGCAAGCCATTCGAGCCAATGCACAGGTGTGAACTCTCTCACCTGTCGTGGAAGACCGCCTTCTTGGTGGCTATCACGTCCAGCCAGAAGGATGGGAGAACTCCAGGCTCTGCATTGAGTCCTTACCTGGTCTTCCACAGGGACAAGGGTTGTCCTGTGCCCCACCCAAAATTCCTTCCGAAGGTGGTGTCGAGTTTCACCTTAACCAGGTGTTGACTCTGCCAGTGTTCTACCCCAATCACACTGAGGCCAAATACAGGCTCCATACTTTGGACCCTAGAAGGCGCCGCTATTATAAGGGCGCACGGCTGAAATTCGGGAGAGGTTCGCCAGCTGTTTGTCACCCTCGCTGAAGCCGCACCTGGCAGACCTGCAGCCAGCCGGACGATAAGCAGGTGGGTCACCTCCTGCATAGATCTCTGCTATAAGTTGGCGGGCATGGAGCCTCCCAGAGGATAAGAGCTCATTCTACCCGCCATACTGCTGCATCGGTGGCTGCTTCCAGGACGCCCCTATCCAGGATATCTGCAGGGCTGCTACCTGGAAGTCAGCACACACCTTCATCACCCATTACCACATCGACCTTGAGTCACGCCGGATGCTGGTTTTGGGCCTCGGTTCTCCAGTCTCTATTCCCTAAGTAGGGTGTGCGCTTGCCTCCCTCCTCCCGGAGAACTGCTAGGAGTCTGCCAGACAGTGTGGATGAACAACATATCCATGTCCCTAGAAATACAGGTTACTCACCTGTAACAGGAGTTCTAGGAATGGTATATGTTGTTCATCCACACGACTCCACCGACCTCCCCAGCTTCGCGACAACCTGAGCTTCCAGCGGGCCTGATCTGGTGTCATGGGGCGGAGCCAAGAGTTTTACCACCCGGTGGGTGGGAGGAGCCAGCTTGAAGACCTGGCAAGATTTAAAGGCAAGGATACCTGCCAGACAGTGTGGATGAACAACATATACCATTCCTAGAACTCCTGTTACAGGTGAGTAACCTGTATTTTTGGTAGCATTACCTCTGCCAGACATATCAGTGAACTGCAAGCCCTGTCAGTGGAACCTGATTTTATCTCTTTCCATAGGGATAAAGTGGTCCTTAGAACCAATAGGAGATTCTTACCCAAAGTGGTCTCAGACTTCCACTTGAATCAGCCTATGTCTCTTCCTGTTTTCTTCACTGATCATTCTCCTCAGGAGAGAGGAGGCTACACAGTTTAGATGTTAAAAGAGCCCTTAGCTGCTACATAGAGCGTGCCAAGGGTCACAGGTTTGATTCCCTCCAGTTGTTCCTCACTTATGGAGAAGTGGGAAAGGGCAAACCTGCCACCAAGAGAACTATTGCCAGGTGGATTGTGTCCTGTATACAATTCTGCTATGAGAAACTAGGAAAGATTCCATCCTCAGGCCTGAGGGCTCTGCTCCACAAGAGGTACAGCTGCTTCCTGGCTGCTGCCAGGGATATCCTCTGTTAGAGATTTGTCAAGCAGTCACCTGGAAAACAGTCCATACCTTTACCAAGCATTACTCTCTGGATATCCAGGCTAGGAGTGATGCTCAGTTTGACACAGCAGTACTTCAGAGCCTATTCCCAAAGTAGGTTCTCTCCTCCCCATGGAGGTACTGTTTGGTAGTCTCGAGTTTGTCAGAATACAGCAAGACTTCATGTTGTTTGAAGAAAAATTACTCACCTTAGTAATTGTGTTTCTTCTAATGAAGTCTTGCTGTATTCTGACCTCCTCCTGCCTCCCTCTCAGAACCTGGTTTTTGAAGTGGGTGGCAGGTTCAGTGCTACACCCAGAGGTGCTTCTTGCATACCCTCCTTTTATTTGGGTGTTTTTGTTTATTGTTATCCTTATTTTTGGATTGGTTTTGGTTTTGGGTTTCCTGACTTGTCTTCCTTGGGAATCCAAAACTCTCTATTACTAGTTAGCAAGTTTAAAATGTTACAGTTTCCACGTAGTATAGTTAATGGGTTTTTGCTCGTAAGAGTCTGACGGTTGGGTTTCAAGGGCTGCAGACAGAGACCTCAACCGAGCTCGAGCTCAACGCTCTATGCTCTGCATAGAAATTTAACCCTATGTTCTCCAGGCAGTTTAAAGGTGGAGCTAACTGCAGTTTGTCAGAATACAGCAAGACTCCATTAGAAGAAACACACTTACTAAGGTGAGTAATTTTTCTTGTAACCTACCACCATTAAGAATAAATTTATGCAGTCTGTTTTGAACTCTGGTTTATTTTTGGTAACTATGACTTGGTCGTTAGTGAATTCCATTGTGTAATTATTCTCTGTGTAAAATAATATTTACAATCATCAGTCCTGAATGATTTCCCTCTAATTTAAAATGAATGCCCTAGTTCTAACAATTGCCCACCTCCTCCTTAAGCACCTAGTCTCGTGACCCAAGAAAAAGCTAAAGGTCCAGGCCCATGTCCCATAAGTCTGGTGCTTAAAGCTACACAGCTGTGGCTGTCCACATGGAGTCTGCAGAATCAGTCATTACTTTCTTCACAGAGCCCTGCAATGAAGGAAATCATTCATAATGTTCCTTGTACAAAGCAGGACATCATTTATAACTTTCTTCACACATTCACCACATGCCATGGACCTGTAGCTTGTCTTTGGGCCATTAGGCTGAGGCTTGGGTAGTGGGTGTGCATTAGGGTTGAAAACCCCAAGGAACATCACAACACAGATTTGTTAAGACTCCTGAGACTCCAAATCCTAATTTTTTAATTTCCTTACTTGCCCACTTTCTATGTTATTGTACCTAATTTTGTGGCTGGATTTATTGAGGTCATTTCGTATTGTCTGTGTGTGTGTGTGTTTTATTATTATTTTCTTTGAATTTCACTTTGAGGAGTGTCCACTCCATTCTTGCACCTTTTGGCAGCCCTCCAGCATCGCTCAGTCGGTTGCTTGCTTGAAGTCAGCTCTTCTCAGTAAGCCTTTGGTTTCATATGCGCTGAGGAGCCTTCTGCCTAATGCTTGCTCCCAGTGGAGCGCCAGAGGCATGCTAAGGTGCCAGATGTCCACTGACATCATCATCATGTCACACAGTTATGTAGCATCAGCATGCATGGGCACATGATTTAGTACAGTTGAACCAGCAGTCACCATCTGGTCAGAAAGAGCTTCTATAGCAGTGCGCTTAAGGGCTGGAATGGAGACCAGCACAGACCAGTTTTTGCTTTTTTCCCTTTTGAGCAGCAAACATCCCTTTCAAGGAAAAGCACTTAAAAATTGTTGTTACAAAGACCTGGGGCTCTCAGAGGAACGGCATATTGTTTGTTTTCTACGCTTGCCTTTTGACTTAAAGGATAGTGCTTGTGGTGTTTCTGTGGGCAGACTGTTCCTTGGCCAGGTTTGGAGAAAGAGTAGTGGTTTAGCAAATTCCTGTTAGCTGGGGTCGAAATAACTGTTTGTAATGTGGAGGCCTTCTAATCAAGAAACTTACGGCTCTATTAATTAAGAATTATCTAGATATTTAAATTAAATTAAACACCATGACTTATCACATTCCATTTTTTTTAAAGATGCACAGCCTGTGCAGGGCTATGAGAACATTACCAAGAGGACCAAACTGTCTTTTAGTAATGTCACTGTATCAAATTTTGAAGAAGTATGATATCTGTGTAAAAAAATATCACGATATATTGATTATTGTGATAATCTGCAGCATTCTAATTCTAGGTAAAATAGTAAAATCTGATTGGAAAAAGATGAGGAACTGGGAATCATGGTTGAACCTGGAGAGGATCACGTTGTCGGAGCAACAAGTTAAGATGGTTTATCATGGTATATTGTGGTATATCGTGCTGCATGATAATCACAATATTAATTTTTACAATGATAAATTATTGTTACTGGTAATTATTGTGATATATCGCTGTATTGCATTATTGATGCCCTACAGGGATCATGCGTCAGACAGCTAGTGTTTCAACCCACTCAGGAGGAGCAGTAGACCTGTACTTTCAAATGGGGATGGAGAGAGGATCTCAGATTTAGAAGTGGGTAGCCATCTGGGAACAAGTGACCACCAAATAGTGTGGTTCACGATAAACACAGCTGTAGAGTCAAGCCATACAAATGTGAGGGTACTAGACTTTAGGAGGGCTGACTTTGGCAAAATGGGAGTGTGCCTCAGAAAAGCACTAGGAAACGGGCAAGAAGGAGGGGTGGAGGAACAATGGGGAACATCAGAACTGCCATCACAGAGGCAACAAGCCTTTGTGTGAAGCAAATAAATCAAAACAAAGGAAAAAACACTATGGTTCTCAAAAGAGATGGTGGGAAAGGTTAGGGAGAAAAGACAACATTCAGGAAGTATAAGGAAACACAGAAGGAGCAGGACAGAGAACTGTACCAGATAAAGCAGAAGGAAGCGGGAAGGCAGTCAGAATAGCAAAGGCCCAAACCGAGGAAAAGATAGCCAGCTTGGTTAAGAAGGGGATAAAACTCTTTATAGGGCACTACTGAGCACTCTTGATAAACAGAGTGCTCCACCTCATCTGCAGACTTGCACTTGTAATTAGAAAATAACAAAAATATTCCTACTTTTGAATATTTTTAGCAGCAGAACTAGTAGCACTTGATAAGTGGAGCGGAATGGTACTAAATATTGCTATGGGTCGAGCGACTAAGGGAGGAGCAGTGGCTCCAAAAATGTGCAATCCACAGAGCCAGGCCCCAGCGGTACCGCTGGATCTCCAGAGTCAGCACGCCACTATGGAGCTCACTGGCCTTATCCACAAAGGCCATTGATGGTAAAGTAGAGGAGATCCTTCGACGCATAGGGGAACAAGATATAAAATTGAATCAGCCACTAAGGCGGCTGCTCAGGTGGAGACACAGGCTACTAAGGCCATCAATCTAACAACCAAGTTAGTTCAAGAAAATAACCAGCTCAGGTATCGAGCGGAAGCTCTTGAATATGGTCAGAAAGCAGTGAATCTAAGACTGGTTGGACTACTGGAAGGTAGTGAAGGTTCAGACCTTATAGCCTTTCTTCAGTCTTGGCTACCGGTGCTTTGGACTTAGAGGCAGAGAATATGCCGACTCCACAACTTTTTAGGCTTATCGGATCTCCCCACGGCCATCCCACTGCAGCCTGTTTTCCCAGGGCCATCCTGATAATAACTATGGGAGCGGGTCCGGGACACATATCTGCAAGCGAGTCTCAAGACTTCAGTTTTGCAGGAGAACACTTACATCTTTTTCCAGATCTTTCCTTTGCCACCCGTGCAAGAAGGAAAAGTTTGATGCAGTGAGAGCCGGCTTCAGGGTCTAGGAATCGTACATTCACTCTTGATGCCTGCTTGCCTGCGTATTCACCATGGGGGCCACATATATTTACAATGATCTGCTGGAAGCAGGCAAGAAGGTGGAGATACTTGAACGTGAGTTTGCAGATGTTCATTCACCAGAGGAGGATGAATTGAAGGGACACTTAAAGGAACTAACTAGTAAAACTTTTTCTTTCAAACTAACATGAAGTCTTGCTGTATTCTGACATTATGCAGTTAGCACCAGCACTTGAACTGCTCTGGAGAGGAAGGAGTTAACTCTATGCCAGAGCATAGAATGTTGAGCTCGAGCTCGGTTTAAACCTCTTTCTGCTGCACTTTGAAGTGTAACCATCAAATTCTTTACTTTGCCTAACTGAAAAGTCCCTCCGAGATCTCTCCTTCGCTATCGGTTTGGTAAAGTAAAAACGTCCGGTTTTAAACCGCTATTTCTTGTTTTTCAGTACAGATCCCTGTCTGCGGTACAGTAAATACTTAGGTAGTGGACTAGTGTGATTTTTTTTTTTTTTTTTTTTTGTGTGTGAAATTATAAGAAATATTTTCAGTCGGTAGGGCTGAACCGATTGTCTGTTATTCTCTCTTAAGTTTATTTTGTTTCTGAATTTAGTGTGAGGTACGGTCCTTATCAGTTATAAAAAAAAAAGTATATAGATGTTTTTTTCAAATACCCATGACATGGTTAGGAACTGATAAAGGGTCTTGCCTGGCTTTTTCAAGTGAAGGGTACGTTTTTAGGATGGCTTTGTCTGAGAAACCCAAAAGAAAAACCGGGCTCATTGGGTTTCAGCACTCTAGTGAGTGTGGGGAGGCCCTTTGCCAGGGCTGATCCCACACCACCTGTGTTTACTGTCTGGATTTTGACCACCTTAATTCTGGCTGCCAGATTTATAAAATTTTCCTAAGGCCACCCTAGATAAAGATTGGGCAGGCTTAGGGAGAAGGAGAACCAAGAACTCCGCTGACCGGATGGCCAGTCCGGTTCGGTTCCTACCAAACCTGAGGGAGTGCCCACTGCTCTGGGCGAGACTCCCTTGAGCAAAAGGAGAGCGATCCTGAGGGTCAGTTCTGGCTAAAAAGAAAAAGAGAAATATGCGGTTCGGATCCAGAACCGCATTGTCCAACCACTGAGAAATTGCCTGGGCGATTAGTATAGTTGAATCGCTCCGTCGGTTGCAGCCAATCTGGCGCCTCTCGGTAGGCGTTTGGTTGGTCAGTTCTTCGGTTCTAGACTATTCCCAGAAGAGTATTATGAACCGGATCTGAGAGGGGATGAAGATTACGATGATAATGATGATGGTTTAGAAGGTCTGGATGAGCCCATAGAACCAGACATCTCCCAGACAGATCTGCTGTTTCCTCTCCTAGGCTTTCTGAGTCCCTTCCCACTTTATGTGAAACTCTCCAGCTCCCTCTGGTTGAAGCTGTTGAGGAGCAAGAGAAGCCTGACTGTGTGGAAATGATGGACATCCCAGAGTCCAAGAGATTGTCTATTCCCCTCCATAAATCTTTTGGGAAACAGACACAGAAATCACTTAAAACTCCAAATTCTTTACCTCCTGTGGACAGACGAATAGACAAGAGGTATATGCCGTCATGCCCAGGTACGGAGTACTTGTACCAGCAATGCAGCCATGTTGGGGTCGTGCAAGCTGCAGCCTGTGATAAGGCTAACATACCCTTGGCTCACACCCCCAGATAAAGACTCCAGGAAGCTGGATGCCATGGCTAAAAAACAGTACATGGCATCTTCCTTGGGACTCAGGCAGGCTAACTACATGGCCTACACAGCCAGATACGGAAGTCCAGATGGGATACTGTTCTGGAACTGGCTAAACAGGCTTCCCCCAGCTTGCCAAGGAGCTGGAGGAGGTGGCTGCTGATGGGACTGAGGCATCAACAATCCAGTTTCATGCTGCTGTGGACTCCAGTGATGTGTTATCATGAGTCATGGCTACATCTGTGACTCTTCAGAGACTGGCTTGGCTCAGATGTACTAGCCTATCACAGGATACCCAGACCAAGGCCGTGGATTTCCCTGTCATGGAGAATTCTCTGTTTGGGGAGCAGACAGAGAATTATATGAAGACAATGGATGAATACAGGACCACCTACAGGAGTGCACAGGCCAAAGAAAGGCAGGCACCTCCTCAGAAGCAGCAATCTAGGGCCGGGCCTTTTCACTGATCTTTCTACCAGGCACAGGCATCCTCTCCTTTTCCTCACGGGGGTTCTTCAGAGGAGAGGCAGATGGGGGATGAGCAGGGCTGCATCCTCCTCCCAGTCTAAGGCTCCGCCAAGCAGACACCCTGATGTGTCAGCCGGGTCAACTCCCCACCTCCTGTAGGAGGCAGGCTGGCTTACTACTTCCAGGCCTGGAAGTCTGTTACCTCAGACAAGTGGGTCTTGGAGGTAGTAAGCCTGGGACTGGCCTCAGCTTCACAAAATTTCCAAAGCTGAGGGTCAGGTCTTTTCCACCTGCAAACATCTCGAAACCATTGCCCTAGAGGCAGAGGTTTCCTCTCTGCTGGCTGTCAGAGCCATAGAGAGGTTGTACATCTCACAGGGCAAAGGTCTGTACTCCAGATATTTCCTTACCCCAAAGAAGACAGGGAGTGGTAGCCCATCCTAGATTTAAGATACTTAAACAAGCACCTAGTAAAGCCAAAATTCAAAATGGTGACTCTGGGAATAATTCTTCCCTTTCTAAGGCCAGGGATTGGCTAGCCTCCCTGGACCTCAAGGTGCCTATTTTCACATTCCCACAGGTGCTCCCACAAAAGTACCTCAGGTTCGAACTATCTTCAGGCCATTACAAGTTCAGAGCAATGCCCTTCAGCCTAACATCAGCACCAAGGGTGTTCACCAAATGCCTAGCAGTGGTAGTGGCTTTTCTAAGGAGGCAAAACATTTCCATATTCCCATACCTGGACGACTTGCTTATTGTGGGTCAGTCTCTAGACCAAGTAAAATCAAAGCTGCAAGTGATCCAGCAAAGTGCTCACTTCCTAGGATTCCTCCTCAGTCTTCCAAAATCAGTTCTTAAACCAGTGCAACTCTTGACCTTCATGGGGTACAGTCGGATACTGTCAAAGCAAGAGCCTTTCTCCGTCTGGCAAGAACAAAGGCCCTTATAGACCTGGCTTCTTCTTTTCACCTTCTGGTGTCCCGACCAGCAAGGCATTTCCTTCAACTCTTGGGCCACATGGCAGCTTCCACTGCAGTGATACAAGGGGCCAGATTTCAAATGAGGGACATCCAGTTCCATTTGAGGGATTTTTGGTCTCAGAAAAAGATCCTCTAACCAAACTAATTCCAGTGACTCAGGCTCTGTTCCAGGCTCTGCAATGGTGGTTGGATCAGGACAACCTCAGACAAGGGGTCCGTTCATCACTCAGTCTCATTCTGTGGTTCTAACCACAGATGCTTCTCTCCTGGGGTGGGGAGCTCACTTGGGAGTCCTCACAGCACAGGGAGTGTGTCCCCTCAGGAGTCTCTCCACAGTAATCTTCTGGAGCTCAGGGCAGTGTACCTGGCTCTACAAGCTTTCTCAGACTCAGTACAGAACAAGGTGGTTCAGGTCAGGACAGACAACACCACCACCATGTGGTACATCCACAAGCAGGAGGTACTTGGTTGATGGCCTTGTGCATGGAAGCCATGAAATTTGCTAGCAGATGCATTGAGCAGGATTTCTCAGGGCCATCACAAATGGTCCCTGTATCCCTAGTGTTAAAAGTGATCTTTTCAAGGTGGGGCACTCCAGAGATAGATCTCTTTGCAGCCCCAGACAATCATCAACTTTCTCTCTTCTGTTGCAGACCCCCAGTCTTGGGCTCAGTCCCCTGGATGCTGTACTCCTGGATTGGGAGGAAAAATTCTGTATGCCTTTCCCCCTTTCCTCTACTGTTCAAAGTTCTAGTCAAGATAAGGTCACAATCTTGCAAAGTGATCTTGATTGCTCCAGACTGGGCCAGGCAGCCTTGGTATCTCCTGTTGCTGTCCCTAGCAGTCCATCTTCCCTATCTTTTTCCCAGGAATCACAACCTGTTAACCTCCTCTCAGGGAGGATTTGGTACTCCAACCTTTGGTCTCTCAATCTCAAGGCATGGTTCTCGAAGAGCTAGAATATGCAAATTTGCATTTGTCTCAGGGATTCTGGACATTCTCAAAGCCTCTCGAAAACCTGTCACCAGAAAAACTTATAACTCCAAATGGAAAAGACTCGCATTTGGTGTTCCAATAACACATATCCCCAGATACTGCTGACTTGTCTACAGTTCTGGATTGCATGGTTCACCTTAATGGCTTAGGGCTCAGACCAGCTACCCTCAAAGTACACTTGTCAGCTGTTTCTGTATTTTTATCGTGGGAAAGCCTCCTCTGTGGCATCTCACCCTGTTTTCTGTAAATTCATCAAAGGATTGTTGCATACCAATCCTCCCTTACGGGATCCTACTCATGCTTGGGATCTTAATGTTTGCATTGTTCAGCTTATGCAACCCCATTTTTCAGCCTTTGGCCTCAGCAGAACTTAAGTACTTGACTTGGAAAACTGTGTTCCTGGTAGCTATTACCTCTGCCAGGCGTATCACTGATATCACTGAATTACAGCCTCTGTCAGTGGAGCCTGATTTTATCTCATTCCATAGAGATAAGGTGGTCCTTAGAACCAACAGGAGGTTCTTACCCAAAGTGATTTCAGATTTTCATCTGAACCAGTCCATGTCTCTTCTTGTGTTCTTCACTGATCATTCTTCTTCAGGAGAGAGAAGATTACACAGTTTGGATGTTAAGAGGCTGTTAGCTACTATGTTGAGCGTACTAAGGCACTTAGGTTTGACTCTCTCCAGTTGTTCCTCACTTATGGTGAAGTGGGGAAGGTAAACTGCTACTAAGAGAACTATTGTCAGGTGGATTGTCTCTTGTATACAATTCTGCTTGAAAAGCTAGGCAAAGTACCCCCTCAGGCCTGAGGGCTCATTCGACCAGAGGTACAGCTGCTTCTCTGGCTGCTGCCAGGATATACTCCTTACTAGAGCTATGCAACGAGCCACCTGGAAAACAGTCTGTACATTCACCAAGCATTACCTCTGGCTATCCAGGCTAGAGTGATGCTAGGTTTGTACAGCAGTACTGCAGAGCCTATTCCCAAAAATGGTTCGGTACCCTCCTCTTGGGAGGTACTGTTTGGTAGTCTGTATATCAACACAGTACAGCAAGACTTCATGTTGTTTGAAGAAAAAATTACTCACCTTACTAACTGTGTTTCTTCTAATGGAGTCTTGCTGTATTCTGACCTCCTCCCTGCCCTCTCAGAACCTGTTTTTGTGAAGTGAGCTGGTAGGCGCAATGTTGCACCTCAGGGGTGCATTTGGCACTCTCCCATTTTTAGAGAGGGGAGCGGGTTATGTTATATGTTTTGATAATTATATTTGTTCACTACCTGGATTTTTGTTTTGGATTTCTCGACTTGAGTCTTTTGGGATCCAAAATATTTGGTTATATCTAGGCTAGTAATTTATAATTTCTACATAGTGGGTTGGTTAGTTGGTTTTAGCTCGTGAAGAATCTGACAGTTACGCTTCAAAGTGCAGCAGACAGAGGTTTGAACCAAGCTCGAGCTCAATGTTCTGTGTTCTGGCATAGAATTAACTCTTTCCTCTTTGGAGCAGTTCAAGTGCTGGGGCTAACTGCATAATGTCAGAATACAGCAAGATTCCTTTAGAAGAAACACAATTACTAAGGTGAGTAATTTTTTTCTTATGTACGATCACTTTTACTGAGGCCATAGTTTTGGACTAGAGACTGACTTAAGGCCTTAGAATGTTGGCGGAAACCTTGTGGCAGCCCTTATAAGCAGCAACTTAAAATATAGCTGATGGTCTTTTCTCTCAGCATAACATTTATGTGAATTGGTAATTTGGGATAATTCAGGGGAATGCCTCAGATGTCACAGTTAAACCATATTAAATAAAACGTTTAATGTTTAAAGCAGTTTTAACTACTATATGGGAATTTAAGCACTTTCGAGTTCTGCCAGTCACTGCAGCTTTACTTTAAGGTCCTCTAGAATTTCAGGTTTAGATATGTTGCTAGGTTATAATGCCAGTTTGTTCTTATTATGGAATTATTATTTGTATCTAATATACTGAATATTTTATTTTATATAGAGTGGAAGTCTTGCAGGGAAAGGGGAGTATTGACCATTTTCGGAATGTCACATGTTCGTTTGGGATCACATCAGCCTCATGGTTGAATATAAAAATGGTGGAATTGGCGGCCGGTGGCACTGAGGGTTGAGCGCTGGATGCCGCACCTCGCTGCACGTCGGTGACCCGTGTTCGAGAGCGGGCACGGGCCGTCGAGGTCTGCAGGGATTGGGAAGGACTGGCGTCCGAGGACTGCTCTCCTTCTCTGGGGAGGTGGACATACAGCACCTGTGCCTGGTTGCCCCTGGCAGGAGGCTGGGAGCAAGGCACCATGCGAGAGCATGGGAGAGCCGACTGCAGACGCATTGAGGGGAGTGAGCATGGAAGCTCAGGTTTCCTCTTCAGCTTGCGTCATTGCACGCACTGGCTCTGAAGGAGCAATCCTAGAAAAATGCTGGCTCGCATGAGCTACTCCTGGTCCCT
Source organism: Neoceratodus forsteri (assembly GCA_016271365.2). Taxonomy (NCBI): domain Eukaryota; kingdom Metazoa; phylum Chordata; order Ceratodontiformes; family Ceratodontidae; genus Neoceratodus; species Neoceratodus forsteri. The sequence continues at coordinate 808,547,018 of CM028132.1, read as the reverse complement.
GTCCCCTCTGGCCATGACAGTTCCGCCTATGGCAGCCCCACTTGGGGGACTTCCCAGAGTATGAGGGGCAGGTCTCCAGGAGACAGGCAGCCTGTTTCTGGGGCTAGGGGAGCCCGCCCCAAAAGAAGGAAAACAAAATGGTGGAGTTTATCATTATAGCATGATCGCTTCAATATTGCAAGGTGTAGCTATGTTGGATTTAGAAATGTATGTATAAATATTGTTGGAATAACCCCTTCAAACAACATGAAGTCTTGCTGTATTCTGACTATTGCAGTTAGGTCCTGCCTTTCAACTGCCCCAGAAAACAAAGAGTTAACTTTCCATGGCCAGCATGGAGCGTTCAGTGAGCTCGGTTGAAGCCTCTGTCTGCTGTTGTTTAAACTCCCAACCGTCAGATTCTTTACTCTGCCTCACTGAACAGTTGCTCCGGAAATTTCTCCTTTGCTCGGTTCAAAAAGTCTGATAAAGTGTCGCCCAGTTTCTTCCGAATTTCTGCTACCGAATCTGTCGGTTTAAGTCTCTGTCTGTGGTACTGTGAGTACTAGGTAGGTTTACATTTAGTTTCTGTGTGGAACTTGTAAATTTAGGATCGGTTCAGTTTGAACCGATCAGATTAGTCTTAAAAGTTTTGAATTTATTAGTGTGGTAACTGGTCCATATCGGTTCTAAAAAAAACGGTTTAATTCGTTTTCCAAGACCAAACATGGTCAGGAACCGATAAGGGTGTCTTGCCTGGCGGATTGCGAAAAAAGGTAAGTTTTGGATAGGATTGGCCATGTCTGAGAAACCCAAGAAGCAGGCCACTGGGTTTCAGCACTGTAGTGTGTGTGGGAAGCCTTTGCTAAGGCTGATCCCCACCACCTGTGTTTATTGTCTGGGGTTTGACCACCTCGATTCAGACTGCCAAATTTGTAAAAGTTTTCCCAAAGCTACCCTGGATAAGAGAGTAGACAGACTGAAGGAAAGGGAGGCGAGAAGTCCGCTGACCTGGATGGCCAGCCTGGTTCGGTTCCAACCGAACCAGAAGGAGTGCCCTCTGACCAGGGCGAGACTTCTTGGGCAAAAGGAGAGCCGATTCTGAGGAGTCGGTTCCGTTAAAAGAAAGAGAAGAAAAATCATCCAATTCGGATCCACAAATTATTTTCTCCGACCACTGATGAAATAGCCAAAGCGCTAAGGATAGTTCAATTGCTAACTTGGTTCGGCCGAACCGGTACTATCTGGCAGGGGCTCAGTTCGGTCAGTTCCCTGGTTCGGATTATACTTTGGAAGAATTTTATGAACCGGATGAGGAGGAGGAGAGAGTGAGGATAATGATGATGATGGTGATTATGAAAGTCTGGATGTGCCTATTGACCCGACATCTCCCCAGACAGACCTTCAGGTGTTTCTCCTCCTAGGCTTTCTGAGTCCCTTCCCACTTTATGTTTTACAAGAAAGTAGCTGAAACCCTCCAGCTTCCAATGGAAGAAGCAGTAGAGGATTAGGAGGAGCCTGATTTTGTTGAAATGATGGACATCCCAGAGTCCAGAGACTGTCTGTTCCTCCATAAATCTTTTGGAAACAGACACTTAAAATTCTAAAGCCTCCTAACTCCATACCTCCTGTGGACAGACTAATGGACAAGGGTATACCCTTTCAGGCTCAGACACGGAGTTCCTTTCTCAGCAATGCAGCCATGTTGGGGTAGTGCAGGCTGCTGCCTGTGATAAGGCAAATATTCCCTTGGAATCACACTCCCAGATAAGGACTCCAGGAGGATTGATGCCATGGCAAAGATGCAGTACATGGCAGCATCTTTGGGACTCAGGCAGGCTAACTATATGGCCTACACAGCTAGATACCAGAAGTCCAGGTGGGACACTGTACTGGCTCTGGCTAAACAGGCCCCTGACCAGCTTTCCAAGGAGCTGGAGCAGGTGGCTGCTGGATGGGATGAGGCATACAAGGTGCAATATCATGCTGCTGTGGACTCCAGTGATGTTTCAACTAGAGTCATGGCTATATCTGTGGCCCTTCGGAGGATGGCTTGGCTCAGATGTACTAGCTATCACAGGATACCCAGGCTAAGGCCATGGATTTCCCTGTCATTGGTAATTCTCTGTTTGGGGAGCAGACGGAGAATTACATGAAAAAAGATGGGCGAGTACAGGACCACCTACAGGAGTGCTCAGGCCAAAGAAAGTCAAGCCACTCCTCAGAGACAGCATTCCAGGGGCAGGGCAGGCCCTTTCAAAGGCCTTTTACAAGCCCAGGCCTCCTCTTCTGCTTATGCTCAGAGGGGTTCTTCAGAGGAGAGGCAGATGGGGAATGAGCAGGCCTGCTTCCACCCCTCAGCCTAAAGCCCCTGCCAAGCAGACACCCTGATGGGTCTGCCTGGGTCAATTCTCCAATACCTGTAGGTGGCAGGCTGGCTTACTTTGTTCAGGACTGGAAGTTGGGACATCAGACAAGTGGGTCCTGGAAGTAGTAAGCCAGGGACTGGTTTTCAGCTTCAAAAATTTCCCAAGACGAGAACCAGATCCTTTCCACCTGCAAATCCATCAGAGACCCTTGCCCTAGAGGCAGAGGTTTCTTCCTTCCTGGCTCTCAGAGCCATAGAAAGGTTCCTACCCTACATAAGGGCAAATGATTGTACTCTAGGTACTTCCTAACCCCAAAAACAGGAGAATGGCAGCCCATCCTGGATCTAAGATATCTGAACAAGCACCTCTTAAAACCAAAGTTCAGAATGGTGACTCTGGGAATAATTCTGCCCTCTCTAAGGCCAGGGACTGGCTAGCCTCCCTGGACCTCAAAGATGCCTATTTTCACATTCCCGTCAGGTGCTCCCACAGAAAGTACCTCAGGTTCGATTTGCCCTCAGGCCACTATCAATTCAGAACAATGCCCTTTGGCTCTAACATCAGCCCCAAGGGTGTTCAAAAAGTGCCTGGCAGTAGTGGTTGCTTTCCTAAGGAGAAAAAGATCTCCATCTTTCCATACTTGGACTACTGGCTCATAGTGGGTCAGTCTCCAGACTAAATCAAGTCACATCTGCAAATAACTCAGCAAGTGCTGTCTTTCTTAGGATTCCTACCAACCTTCCAAAGTCAGTTTTCGAGTCAGTACAGCTCCACACCTTTATAGGGTGGAGCTGGATACAATAAGGGCAAGAACCTTCCTTCCCTGGACGGGCAAGGACCCTTATGGAACTGGCCTCTTTATTCACCCTTCAGGTGTCTCGACCAGCAAGGCATTTCCTGCAGCTCCTGGGACACATGGCAGCCTCTAGCAGTGGTCCAGGTAGCAAGATTTCAGATGAGGGACATTCAGTTCCACTTAAGAGCCTTCTGATCCCAAAGAAAGGATTCCCTTACCAAACTAGTCCCAGTGACTGAACCCTGATCCAGGCTTTGCAATGGTGGCAGGATCAGGACAATTTGAGACAAGGAGTTCCTTTTGTCACGAGTCTTATTCAATGATACTCACCATAGATGCCTCCCTGCTGGGCTGGGGGAGCCCACCTGGGGATCTTACCACCCAAGGGCTGTGGTCACCTCAAGAATCTCTGCTTCACATCAGTCTCTTGGAACTCAGAGCAGTGTTTCTGGCACTGCAAGCCTTTTCCAAATGTGTACAGAACAAGGTGGTCCAGATCAGAACAGACAATACCACCACAATGTGGTACATCAACAAGCAAGGAGGCACTCGATTACGGCCTTGTGCACAGAAGCAATGAAGTTGTGGTCCCTGGCCTATTCCTGCAAACCTCTAATAGCAATTCACCTCCAGGAAGGACAATGTCCTAGCAGATGCTGTCAGCAGGATATCCCAGGGCCATCAGAATGGTCCCTAGATCCCCTAGTTTTGAAAGTGATTTTCTCAAGATGGGGCACTCCACAGATAGATCTTTTGCAGCCCCAGACAATCACCAACTTCCTCTCTTTTGTTGCAAACCCCAGTCTTGGGCTCAGTCCCCTGGATGCTCTGATTCTGAATTGGGAAGGGAAATTTCTGTATGCTTTCCCCTTCCCTCTCCTGTTCATAGTGTTAGTCAAGATCAGGTCTCAACCATGCAGAGTGATTCTGATTGCTCCAGACTGAACCAGACAGCCCTGGTACCCACTGTTGCTGTCCTTAGCAGTCCACCTTCCCTGTCTGTTCCCAGGAATTACAACCTGTTGACATCCTCTCAGGGGAGGATTTGGTATCCAACTCAAATCTCTCAATCTCAAGGCATGGCTCTTGAAGAGTTAGAGTTTGCTGATCTGCACCTTTCTCAAGGGGTTCTGGATATCCTTATGGCTTCTCAAAAGCTTTCCACCAGAAAGACTTACAACTCCAAATGGAAAAGATTCACTATTTGGTGCTCTAATAAGCATATTTCTCCAGAATTTGCTGGGTTGCCTACAGTACTGGACTATATGGTTCATATTAATGGCTTAGGACTTAGGGCCAGCTACATAAAGTGCATCTGAGCTGTTTCTGCCTTCTTGTCAGTAGGCAAGCCTCTCTCTGTCAGCCCATCCTGTGTTTTGTAAGTTCTTCAAGGATTGCTGCACACCAATCCCCCTTTAGGGACCCTGCTCCTGCTTGAGACCTTAATGTTTGCATTGCTCAGCTTATGCAACCACCCTTTGAGCCTTTGTCCTCTGCAGAGCTTAAGTACTTGACTTGGAAAACTGTGTTTTTGGTAGCCATTACCTCTGCCAGACATATCAGTGAATTGCAAGCCCTGTCATTGGAGCTTGATTTCATCTCTTTCCATGGAGATAAAATGGTCCTAAGAACTAACAGGAAGTTGTTGCCTAAGGTGGTTTCAGACTTCCACCTTAATCAGTCTGTGTCTCTCCTGTTTTCTTCACTGACCATTCCTGCTCTGGAGAGAGGAGGCTGCACAGCTTGGATGGTAAGAGGGCCCTCAGCTACTACATAGAGCGCACTAAGGGTCACATGTTTGAGTCCCTCAGTTGTTCCTCACATATGGATAGGTCGGTAAGGGCAAACCTGCTACTAAGAGATCTGTTGCCAGGTGGATTGTCTTTTTATACAATTCTGCTATGAAAAGCTGGATAGAACCCCACCCTCAGGCCTGAGGCTCATACTACTAGAGGTACAGCTGCTTCCTGGCTGCTGCCAGGGATATTCCTATCTTAGAAATTTGTCAAGCAGCCACTTGGAAAACAGTCCCTACATTCACCAAGCATTACTCTCTGGATATCCAGGCTAATAGTGATGCTCGGTTTGACACAGCAGTACTTCGAGCCTATTCCCAAAGTAGGTTCTGTCCCTCCTCCATGGAGGTACTGCTTGGTAGTCTGGTATTGTCAGGAATACAGCAAGACTTCATGTTGTTTGAAGAAAAAATTACTCATCTTAGTAATGTTGTTTCTTCTAATGGAGTCTTGCTGTCTCTGACCTCCCACCCCTCTCAGAACCTGGTTTTGGGATGTGGGTAGGAGGAGCAGTGTTGGCACCTTTAGAGGTGCCCTTTTCACCGGCCCTTTGCTTTGGGTGCGTGTTGTGTTTTGTTTTTTTGGTTTCCTGACTTGAGTCTTTGCTTTGAAACCAAAAAACTTTTTTTAATAAATTTAGTTGCCACTTGGCTAGTGTGAGTTTTATAATTTTCACACAGAACTTCTAGTTAGTATTGCTCAGTAAAGATCTGACGGTTGGAGTTAAAACAACAGCAGACAGGGGCTTCAACTGAGTTTTCGTTGAACGTTCCATGCTGGCCATGGAAAGTTAACTCTTTGTTCTCTGGGGCAGTTGAAAGGCAGGACCTAACTGCAATAGTCAGAATACAGCAAGACTCCATTAGAAGAAACAACATTACTAAGGTGAGTAATTTTTTCTTATCCTTATATGCACCTATTAAGGCTTTGTATTCTGTCATCCATTGAATAGCTTCTCAGACTAAAGATTGTATGCCTGGTAGGAGGTATCAACTGTATGCTGTTGTTTTTCTAAAACAATAAAATATAGGTTAAAAAAAAAAACATTTTGTAGGTACATTAGGGGTGAAGAAAGACCAAGGGAGGGATAGTGAGGCTTAATAAAGGGGAGGCTGGGTGGGCAGAGGTGACAGTGAAAAGCAGGGATACTGAATGAATACTTCTGCTCAGTATTCACAGAAGAAGAGGGGTACCTGATCCAGTCAGTAGAAGCACTCTGGATAGCGGGTCGATACTAGCCCATTCACAGAAGAAAGGGGTATGAAAGAACTCCTGAAACTGAAGGTGGACAAAGCAATAGAACCTGACGGATTCAACCCAGATTTCTAAAGAACTAAGGGGAGAACTAGTGACACAACTGACTCTACCCTTTTAACAAATCATGGAAGGATGGTGTGGTACCTGAGGACTGGAGGAGGGTGGATATGATTTGCCTTCACAAAGTGGGAGCAAAGCAGAGGCAGGAAACTACAGACCTGTTAGTTTGACCTTAATGGTAGGGAAAATGATGGAATCGCTTCTGAAAGAAAGAATTGTTGAGTACATAGATGCCAGCGTGGCACAGGATCCAAGGCAGCATGGATTCACAGCGGAAGGTCATGTCAGACTGATCTAATAAATTTCTTTGACTGGGTGACCAAAGTAGTAGACCAGGGAGGAGCTGTGGACATGGCCTACCTAGACTTTAGTAAGGCATTTGACACAGTCCGCAAAAGATTAATAAACATGTTAGCCAGCCTGTGAGTGGGTCCCAGGTTGTAGCCTGAGTAAAAAAAAATTGGCTAGACAACAGGACACAGAGGGTATAGTAAACGGAGTCCACTCCAAAGAAAGGGAGGTACTAGTGGTACCGCAGGGTTCCGATTAGGACCAATCCTTTTAATGTCTTTATAAGTGACATTGCAGAGGGACTGGAAGGAAAGTATGCCCCTTTGCAGACGACACAAAGATCTGCAACAGGGTTGATACAAGGGGGTGGAAAGGATGAGAAGGGACTTGGCAACGTTGGAGGAAATGTCAGAAGTATGGCAGCCTAAATTAGTGCAAATGAAAAAGTAATGCACCTGTGAAACAAAACCGAGGGAAGAGTACACAATGGGGGAGGTACAACAACAGAATCGGAAAGGGACCTGGGGGTAGTCATATCAGATGACCTAAAGGTAACAAGCAATGTGAGAAGGCAGTAAGGAGGGATGGGGGAATACTGGGATGTATAGCGAGAGGCATCACCAGTAGAAAACAGGAAGTTGTTATCCCTCTGTACAGACAGTTGGTGAGACCCCATCTGGAGTATTGTATGCAGTTCTGGAGACCCCATCTCCGCAAGGACATAGGATGGAGGCTGTCCAGAGGAGGGCACTTAAAATGGTGCAGGGACTGCACCAGAAGCCAAACGAAGACCGACTAAAGGAGCTTAATATGTATACCTTCTGATGAAAGGAGGGAGGGGAGGCATGATAGAAACTTTCTGGCAACTCACAAGGAATCAACAAAGTCCAAGAGGGTGGTATCTTTCAGAAAAGAGATGTGCAAGAACAAGGGGCCCAATTTGAAAATAGAGGGTGGATGACTCGAGGGCAACATGAGGAAGTATTTTTCATGGAGAGGTTGGTGGACGCATGGAACAGCCTTCCTGAGGAGGTCATGGGGTCAAATCAGTGGGGAATTCAGAATGCATGGGACAGACATAAGGCAATTCTGGTGGGGTAGAAGAAGTAGGCTGCTGCTTAACAAGGATATGCAGCTTGTCCAGTAGGTATGGAAATGGGCAGACTGGGTGGGCCAAGCGTCCTTATCTGCCCTCAAAGTCTATGTTTCTATGTATATCATGAAACCCTTATTGTCTCTTTTTACATACTGCAGTCCAGTACTGTATGTCAAGTCTTGGTCCCTACCTCCCACTAACCAGAGTCCCATTTTGGGAGGGTGGTGCACCAGGTGTACTGGCTGGCAGTGGTAATGCTATGCTGTACAGGTTGATTTTGTTACTCTTAATGAGGTACTACAATCTGACGATCTGTAGGTAACACCTGCAAGACGCCCAAATGTAAAGTATGGCCCTCAGGCCAAAGGGCCCCTGACAAGAATGTACAGATGTACTGGAACATGGAAACCTGCTCACCCTCATATGCAGATATCCCTGACATCACTAGAACTGGGTGACTAGATAAGACAGGTGGTGAACCAAACCCTGAGCTGCCTAATCCAGACTGAAGTGATTGTTCCAGTTCCATCTCATGAGAGGGATAGGGTTTTTTCTTGATTTATTTTGTAGTCCCCAAGAAGTGAGGGGATAACACCCAGTACTGGACTTAAGAAATTTAACAAGTTTGTAGACACACAACATTCAGAATGAATTCTTTGACTGGGTGACCAGATGATAGATCGGGTGGGACACTGGATGTGGTTTACCTAGACTTCAGGAAGGCATTTGACACTGTGCCACACAGAAGGCTTCTGCACAAACAGAGCCCTGGGTGGCCAGGTACTGAAGCAATAGAGCAGGAGAGGGACCTTGGTATAATTGTATCTAAAGATCTCAATGTGACTAAGCAATTTAAGAGGGCAGTAGCAAGGGCCAGTAGAATGCTGGGATGCATAGGGCAGGGGTATTACGAGCAGAAGGAGGGAGGTGCTGATGCCTTGTACAAACAGTTGGTGAGGCGACACCCTGAAATATGGTGTCCAGTTTTGCGTAGAAATGTACCTCAGGAGGGAGGTGGAAAGTGGAGAGGGTCCCAGAAGAGGGCAAATGAAAATTGTGCGAGGACCTCGGTTATTTGCCATATGAGGAGAAGTTGAGGGGCCTCAACATGTATACCAGGGAGCAAAGGAGGGAAAGAGAGGGCAAGATAGAGACCTTTAGTACCGAAGGGTATTAACAGAGTCCCAGATAGCAGTTTATTCCAGAATAAGAGGCTCTTGAAAAGCAAAGGGTCAGGGCCTGAAGCTGAAGGGGGAGATCCATGGACGCATTAAGAAACACTTTACAGATAGGGTGGTGGATGGTTGGAATGCACTCCTAAGGAAGTGCTGGAGGTCAAACTGACAGGATTTAAGGCTGCTTGGGATAGGTGCAAGGGAATCGGGAGATGGGGTGGGGGATTACCTGGATCATCTGGGGTCCTTGAGTAACAAGGAGATAAAACACTTGTGCAGACTCAGTGGGCCTGGAGGTCCTAATCTGCTGACAGTTTCTATGTATCTATGTCCCTGAAGCTGGTCATCAGAGCAGTGTAACCATGGGACTTCCTAGCAATTGTTGACCTGACGGATGATTATCTTCACATCCTGATCCACCGGTCTTTCCCCAGGGGTTCCTGAGATTTGCAATCCAGGTTCAGCACTACCAATACCGAGCACTCCATTCTGTTTGGTGACAGCACCAAGAGTTTTCTTAAAGATACTGATAGTGCTGGTGGAACTACTGAGACAGGATTATCACCTTCAAACAACATGAAGTCTTGCTATATTATGACATATGCAGTGAGTCCCAACCTTCGAACTGCTCGAGGTGAAAGAGTTAACTTTCCATGCCAGGCATGGAACCTGAGCTGGAGCTCGGTTGAAACTCTGTCTGTTGTTCTTCAAACTCAAACCGTCAGATTCTTTATTCCGCCTCACTGAACAGTCGCTCAGAGATTTCTCCTGCTGCTTGGTTCATTTTGTCGGTTAAAGTATTGTTTTCTCGGTTTTCGGCCTAATTTAAACCGCAACGGTCGGTTCAGACTCTGTCTGTGGTATTTGTGAGTACTAGATAGGTTTTACATTAATTTCTGTTCTGTGTGGAACTTGTAAACGGTTTATCGGTTTGGTTTGAACCGATCAGGTTGTTTAAAATATCTTAATCTGTATCAGGTCTAAAAACGGATTTTATTATGGTTTTTCCATGACCCGTGACACGGTTGGGAACTGATAAGAGGGTCTTGCTCATGGATTGCCATAAACGGGTAAGTTTGTTGACTGGCACTATGTCTGAGAAACCCAAAAGAAAAACGGTCCCACTGGGTTTCTAACACTGCAGTGTGTGTGGGGAAGTCTTTGCCAAGGCTGACCCCCACACCACCTGTGTTTATTGTCTGGGGTTTGACCACCCCAATGCAGACTGCCAGATTTGTAAAAATTTCCTGCAGCTACCCTGGAAAAGAGAGTTGGTAGGCTCAGGAAAGGGAGGCCAAAAGTCCGCTAAACTGGATGGTCAGCGGTTCAGTTCTAACTGAACCAGAGGAGTGCCCTCTGACCAGGGCGAGACTTCCTCAAGAAAGAGATCCGACTCTGAGGAGTCGGTTCCATCAAAAGGACTAGGAAATCAGCTATGTGGAGCTGGAAACTTTCCTGTCCGAACCCACTGAAGAAATAGCCAAAGCGATTAAATTGTCCAGTCGCTTTTCCCTAGTTCCACCGAATCCGGCACCATCAGGTAAGCGGCGGTTCCACTAGTTCAAAAGTATGATTTAGAGGAATATTAGAACTGGAGGAGGGGAAGAGGAGTATGAGGAGGAATGTGGATTTGAAAGTCTGGATATGCCATTGACCCGGACATCTCCCCAGACAGACCTTCAGGAGTGTCTCCTCCTAGGCTTTCTGAGTCCCCTTCTCATTTTATGTTTTATAAAAAGTGGCTGAAACCCTCCAGCTCCCTATGGAGGAAGCTGTGGATGATCAAGAGGAGTCTGACTATGTGGAAATGATGGATATCCCAGAGTCTAGGAGACTGTCTATTCCCTGCATAAATCTTTAGGGAAACACTGTTAAAATTCTTAAAACTCCTCACACTATACCTCCTGTGGATAAGAGAATGGACAAGAGGTACACATTGTCAGGCTCTGATCACGGAGTTCTTACACAACAATGCAGCCATGTTAGTAGTGCAGGCTGCAGCCTGTGACAAGGCAACATTCCTTGGCTTCACACACCCCGGATAAGGACTCCAGGAGGATTGATGCCATGGCTAAGAAACAGTACATGGCAGCATCCTTGGGACTCAGACAGGCAAATTATATGGCTTATGTTGCTAGATATCAGAATCCAGATGGGATACTGTTATGGCTCTAGCAAAACAGGGTCCCTGGCCAGCTTGCCAAGGAGCTGGAGCAGGTGGCTGCTGATGGTATTGAGGCATCCAAGGTGCAATTCCATGCTGCAGTGGACTCAAATGATGTGTCATCAAGAGTCATGGCTACATCTGTGGCACTTCATAGAATGGCTTGGCTCAGATGTACTAGCCTGTCACAGGATACCCAGACTAAGGCATGGATTTTCCTGTTGATGGGTAATTCTCTGTTTGGGAGCAGACAGAGAATTACATGAAGAAAATGGATGAGTATAGGACCACCTATAGAGTGCACAGGCCAAGGAAAGGCAGGCCATTCCTCAAAGGCAGCTTCCAGGGCAGGCCTTTTCATAGGCCTTTTACCAGCCCAGGCCTCCTCTTCTGCTTATGCCCAGAGGTTCTTTGGGAGAGGCAGACTAGGTACAAGCAGGCCTGCTTCCTCCCTCAGCCCAAAGCCCCTGCCAAGCAGGCACCCTGATGGGGTGGCCAGGGCCAATTCTCAACTACCTGTAGGGAGCAGGCTGGCTTACTTTTCCAGGACTGGGAGTCTCTGACATCAGACAAGTGGGTCCTGGAAGTAGCTTCAAAAAGTTTCCAAAGATGAGAACCAGATCCTTTCCACCTGCAAATCCACCAGAGGCACTTGCCCTAGAGGCAGAGGTCTCTTCCCTCCTAGCTCTCAGAGCTGTGGAAGGGTTCCACCCTACACCAGGGCAAAGCGTTGTACTCCAGGTACTTCCTTACCCAAAAGAGACAGGAGAATGGCGGCCCATCCTGAATCTCAGATATTTAAACAAGCACCTTTTAAAAGCAAAATTCAAATGGTGACTCTGGGAATTATTCTACCCTCTCTAAGAGCCAGGAGACTGGCTAGCGTCCCTGGACCTCAAGGATGCCTACTTCCATATTCTCATCAGAAGCTCCCATCGAAAGTACCTCAGGTTCGAGCTGCCCTCAGGCCATTCAGAGCAATGCCTTTGGCTCACCTCTGCTCCAAGGGTATTCACAAAATGCCTGGCAGTAGCAGTTGCTTCCCTAAGAAGGCAAAAATTGCCATCTTCCCTTACCTGGATGACTGGCTCCTAGCAGGCCAGTCCCCAGACCAAATCAAGTTACATCTACAGATAACTCAGCAACTGCTCACCTCTCTAGGTTTCCTTCTGAATCTTCCAAAGTCAGTTCTAGAGCCTGTCCAGCTCCTCACCTTCATAGGTGCAGAGCTGAACAAAGAGAAAGCCAGAGCCTTCCTTCCTTTGGACAGGGCAAGGACCCTGGTCTCTAGCTCCTCATTCACCCTGCAGGTCTCTACCAACCAAGGCATTTTCTACAGCTCCTGGGGCACAAGGCTGCTTCTACAGCAGTAGTGCAGGGAGCAAGATTTCAGATGAGGACATCCAGTTCCATTTGAGAGCCTTTTGTTCTCAAGGAAAGACCCTCTAACCAAATTGATCCCAGTGACTCGAACCCTGATCCAGGCCCTACAGTGGTGGCAGGATCAGAGCAATCTGAGACAAGGGGTTCCTTTTGTCCTCAGTCTCACTCCTTAATCCTTACTACAGATGCATCCCTCTTGGGGTGGGGAGCTCACATGGGCGACCTCACTACCCAGGGATTGTGGTCCCCTCAGGAATCTCTGCTCCATCTGTTGGAACTCAGAGCAGTTTTCTAGCACTTAAAGTTTTTCCAAATCTGTTCAGAACAAAGTTGTACAGTTCAGAACAGACAACACCACAATGTGGTACATCAACAAGCAGGGGCACTCGGTCTCTGGCCTTGTGCACTGAAGCAATGAAGTTGTGGTCTCTGGCTTACACCCTGAACACCTCCCTTATGGCAGTTCACCTCCCAGGCAGGACAATGTCCTGGCAGATGCTCTCAGCAGGATTTCCCAGGGCCATCACGAATGATCACTGGACCCCTGGTCTTGGAGGTGATATTTGCCAGATGGGGCACCCCACAGATAGATCTTTTGCAGCCCCAGACAATCACCAACTTCCCTTTTTTCGCTGCAGGCCCTAGTGTTGGGCTCAGTCCCTCTGGATGCCTTAGTTCTCCAGTTGGGAGGGAAGTTTCTCTATGCTCACCCCTTCCTCTCCTGTTCAAAGTGCTAGTCAAAATCAGATCTCAACCTGCAAGATGATCCTGATTGCTCCAGATTGGGCCAGACAACCCTGGTGTCCACTCCTACTGTCCTTAGCAGTCCATCTTCCCAGGAATCACAACCTGTTAACCTGTGCTCAGGGAGGGTTTGGTACGAACCTCAAATTTTTCAATCTCAAGGCCTGGCTCTTGAAGAGTTAGAGTTTGCTGATCTACACCTCTCCCAAGGTGTAATGGATATCCTGAAGGCTTCTAGGAAACCTTCCACAGGGCTACTTATAATTCCAAATGGAAGAGGTTTTCCATATGGTGCTCTGGGAAGCATATTTCCCCAGAATCTGCTGATTTACCCACAGTCCTGGATTATATGGTCCACTTAAATACCTTGGGGCTGAGACCAGCTACCCTAAAGGTGCATCTGGCAGCTGTGTCTGCTTTTATTTCAACAGGTAAACCCTCTTCTCTTTCAGCTCATCCTGTATTCTCCAAGTTTTCAAGGGATTGCTTCAACCCTCCATTCAGGGCCCCTGCCCTGCCTGGGATCTTAATGTTTGCATTGCTCAGCTTATGCAACCCCGAGCCTTTGTCTTCAGCCAGAGCTTAAGTACTTGACTTGGAAGACTGTGTTTCTAGTAGACCATCACTTCTGCCAGCGCATAAGTGAATTGCAAGCTTTGTCAGTGGAGCCTGATTTTATCTCCTTTCATAGAGATAAGGTGGTCCTCAGGACTAACAGGAAGTTTTGCCTAAGGTGGTTTCAGATTTCCACCTTAATCAATCTATATCTCTTCCAGTGTACTTCACTGACCATTCCTCCTCTGGCGAGAGGAGGCTGCACAACTTGGATGTGAGAGAGCCCTTAGTTACTACATAGAGCGTACCAAGGGTCACAGGTTTGACTCCTCCAACTGTTCCTCACTTATGGTGAGGTTGGTAAAGGAAACCTGCCACTAAAAGATCCATTGCCAGTGGATTGTCTCTTGTATCCAATTTTGTTATGGAAAACTGGTAGGTTCCTCCCTCAGGCCTGAGGGCTTACTCTCAGAGGGGTACAGCTGCTTCCTGGCTGCTCAGGACATCCCATTCTAGAGATATGTCAAGCAGCTACCTGGAAAACAGTTCACACTTTTACCAAGCATTACTCCCTGGACATCCAGGCTGGGAGTGATGCTCGGTTTACACAGCTTTAGCTTGAGCCTATTCCTAAGTAGGTTCTGTCCCTCCTCCATGGAGGTACTGCTTTGTAGTCTGCATATGTCATAATATAGCAAGACTTCAGGTTGTTTGAAGAAAAATTACTCACCTTAGTAATGTTGTTTTCTAATGGAGTCTTGCTATGTTATGACCTCCCCGCCTGCCCCTCTCAGAACCTCTGTTTTGGGATGTGGGTGGGCAGTGCAGTCATGGCACTTAGTAGGTGTCCACCTTGTTGTTTTCACCCCTCCTTTATTGGGGTGACTTGGTGTTGTGTTTTCATTTTTGGGGTCTCCTGACTTGAGTCTTTGTTTTGGGACCAGAAAATGTGTTCTTATGTTTAGTAGCCAGTTGGCTAGTGTAGGTTTACAGCTTCCACAGGACCTCAGTGAGTTTAGCTCAGTAAAGATCTGACAGTTTGAGTTTGAAGAACAACAGACAGAGTTTCAACCGAGCTCCGAGCTCAGGCGTTCCATGCCTGGCATGGAAAGTTAACTCTTTCACCTCGAACAGTTCGAAGGTTGGGACTCACTGCATATGTCATAATATAGCAAGACTCCAGTAGAAGAAACAACATTACTAAGGAGAGTAATTTTTCTTGTGACCATTACCTGGATGGTCTGCTGAGCTGAACCTCCACAGCACAAGCAGCAAGGAGGTCAGTGTCCAGAGCCTTGGTGGTTCTGGAGACACATGGTTGGATAGTGAACAGGAGAAAGCTCAGGTACCATCACAGAGACTGGAGCACCTGGATGTATTGTTTCAGATGGACTTGAAAAATCTTTCTTACCACAGACAGGAAGGAGGCTGTAGTCCAGGAGATTCAGGTGTTGAAATCTCAGACAGCTGTATCCACCCACAAGATTCTTCAGGTACTAGGCCTGATGATGACCGCAAAAGAACTAGCACAATACAGATTGCTGTGAGTCTGGTCCCCAGCGTCAGAGAAAATACACCGTTGTGAGTCAGTCTTTGTTGAGGTTGAAGAATCCAGAAAGTACAACAAGGCACTCCTTTAGCCTCCCAAAGTGAGTATTCTCACCACAGATGCCAACCTCTTTAGCTGAGGAATGGCACTGGACCAGATCTCTTTGCCAGGAACCTGGAGGCCACAGAAAAAAAACCACCATGTAGATGTTCTAAATGCAGATATTGTTTTCAGCATTAACACACTTCAAGGATCGAATTCATTGACAGGCAGTGAAGGGTAGTGGCACAGTGCAATGACTATGCGCATACATAAACAGTCATTGGGGCACAGAAAGGAAAGCATGCTCATAGAAGCAAACAGGGCGCTTCTTTGGGTGGAAAGAAAACAATAATAGCTCAGTGAATACAGTGGACAGTTTTAACAGAGGCTGGGTTAGGCATAGGGAAGGTAAGGATCATGAGTAGGGAGGATGGGAGTAGTGGGAGGGAGGGGAACATTTGCCAAAGCTGTGGACCCATAATATGAACAGACTTGATGGACAAATGGCCTTTTCAGCTGGTTTATTCATTTCCATAGGGTTGTTAGGAGTTCCGACCATCACTTTGATAGCCTGTGCCACCCTGGGATTTGAACCTAGTACTTCAAGCCCTGTGTAAGCTACCTTCTAAGACATGGATATGTTGTTCATCCACACTCTTTGGCATATCCTTTCCCCTTTAAATCTTGCGGAAGTCTTCAAGCTGGCTCCTTCCACCCACCGGGTGGTATATACCTCAGTTCCGCCCATGGCATAGATCTTCCTTTCCGCTGGAAGATTCATGTCCCTGAGTGTTACTTTCACAAGTACCGTAGGCCCTGAGTCTAATCGATGGTTTTGCTGCATTTGCTTTCTTTAAAACTCGTAAGAGTTTACGAATCCGATCCGGCGCATCAGACATGGAGGACAAGTCATCTCCGGTTTGCGGTGTCCTTGCAGACAAAAATGTCTTGCACCGATCCCCACCTCTCGTGCATTTATTGGCTGGTGTCGTGCATGACACCACTGCTTCCACCATCTGTCTGACCTTCCATCCTGCTCGTCCTGGATGATGCATGAGAGCATGCCTACAGCTAGGGGACTGGAGCTTCGCAATCCACGGTGAAATCAAGGAGGCCAGGTGGGCGTTTCTAGCGCCAGCTGGATCTGCCGAGCAGCTGAAACAGATGGTGGCTTTGAAGAAGAAGCTGCCCAAACTTTGGCCAGCCAAAGTTTTTGTGCCGCTCAACCTGGGCTCCACTTTTACTGGGTCCTTTCGGAGCTGTGCCAGTCTCTCCCTACCAAGGGTGAGGCCCTCGGACTCGCACTCCTCCTGCCCCAAGAAAAGAGACAAGGACCCTAAATCATCTTCTTCTGGCCAAAGAAGACATTCATGGGATCAAGGCGGTCCGATTCACAGGACCAGGCGGTCATGGTCAAGATCGCTTCCTTGGCCCGACTTCTCCGGACCTTCCGTCAGGCCAAGGCACTGAGCCGAGGATATGGCAGAACGGACGAGATTTCTGTCGACCCGATTGAGCCGTTGTCGCCGACCCACTCGATGACTCTCTGGAAGGGACACCCATCCTTTCTTTCCCCGATGAGGAGACCCATCCTGCGGGCATCCCGATCGAGGGACAGGGCGGATCCTCTGTTTTCACGAATCGGCCTCTCCCGATCGACAGAGCCGACACCATCAGTGTCGATCGAGGAATAGGACCCCATCAGTTGAAAAACTGAAAAGGTCACAAAACTCCGGAAGAGGCGCCGCCACCATTCTTCATCCTCTTCGGATGAGGAGAGACTTGAGCGGAAGCACTGTCGGCGTTATGAGGACCTCATGTAATATAGCTAATTCTGACGGTCAAAAGCCCGGCTATTCCGGCTACACGGCCATTACTTGGCCCCAGCCTCTTGACCAACACTGGCTCCTCAGTACCGGGACTCGGTTCTCCCTCTGGTAGGACCGGCTGCGTTCCTGCTTGGCCTGTTCGGTCTCCCCACCAATTTTGGTGGAACCACCGCCTAACAGCCTCAGGGAGGGTCTCCCTCTAAGGAGGATCGGACAGATGTGGGCTTGCCCCATCATATATCCATCACTATTGCTCCTGATCGCCCTAGAGCGCATTGAAGGGACATAGGTGGAGACCCCTGTATCCGACTCCTCGGACTCGGATACCACTGGTCTTCAGTCACACCCTGATGATGAGTTGTCAGTGACAGGCCTGGAGGAAGGTGCTTCTTCCTTCAAGGCATCCTTGACTCATATCAGAGTCCACGGGTATGCCATTGCAGCCTATCAAAGAAGGCAGAATATACTCTCACGGATATCCTTAAGGGGGATACCCAGCGGAGGCCTTCCCAGTGGCAGAGCCATTTTTGGCCCGGCTTGAGCTATGGCTCCTGCCTCCTGCCCGACTCCGTCTGCCGCGCTGGCTTGCAAGTACACTGTTGCCATGGGGTCCTTGGCCTTCACTGAGCATCCCTCGGCCAAGAGCCTTGTGACTGCTTCAGTGTTTTGGCATATGGGCAGCTCAGCAGATACTGACCGCCCTCCAGATAAAGAGTCCACAAATATGGACCCTTCTGCCCGGAAGGTATATGTGGCTTCATCCTTAGGCCTTCTTCAGGCCAGCTCGGCTGTAATCATGGCACTTCTCTCATGCCCTGTTGGGTCACTAGATGAAGTCCTCTCTCATCTCCCAACAGACATGCAGACCACAGATTAAGCAGGTTTGTGACCAGGGCCATGCTGCTGCGAAACAGTAGCTCCAGATGGCCTGGACATTGGAGATTCCTGTGCCCGCTCCTTGGCAGCTGCAGTGGCCACTCACTGCAGGGCATGGCTAAGGTTATCCTCTTTTCCTGCGGATACTCAGCATAAATTAGCTGGCGTGCCCTTCCTTGGCACCGACCTCTTCAGTCCGGTGGCAGGTCACCTCTAGCGCACAGAGCAGTCCAGTGCCACCTTGGATGCTACCTCTGCAAAGGTTCTTCAGGCAGAACCAGCAGAAGCGCAAGAAGAAGCCCTTCGGCACTCTTCCCCTGCGGTTGAGGCAGCCCTCCTATCAGGGAGGTCAGCAGCAACAGCAGGCTCAAGCTTGGCATGCTAGGCCCAAACAGGGTCCCCAACAGCCTGCAAAGGAGGCTGAGGTGCGGTCAGGAGCCTCCTCCTCCTCCTCTAAGCCTGTGCAGTGATGGGTCAGGGGTGGCAAACCCTACTCCCATCACGCCAGTTCTAGGTCCTCCGTGGAGGGCGGCTCTACCACTTTCTTTCTGCCTGGTCCGATATAACCCGGACAGGTGGGTTCTGGAAGTGGTTGGTGAGGACTGCCTCTAGAGTTCGAGCAGTACCCTCCTGCAAATGCGTGCCCCATGGGAGGAAGGGATCTCAGTTGGCGCTCAGTCAGCCCTTCGGAGGACATTGCTCAGCTCCTCCACAAGGAGGCTGTAGCTCCAGTGCTGGATCCTCCTGCGGACCCAGGCTTCGTTTCAAGGTACTTCCTGGTGCCCAAGCGGATGGGGGTGGCCCCATCCTGAATCTCCATGACCTGAATCAGTATCTCCGTCAGCACCTTCGGATGGTAACTCTGAACCAGATCATACCATCTCTGGAGCAAAACATGTGGTTCTGTTCACTGGATCTCAGGGCGTGTTCTTTCACATCCCAATCTGTCCGTCCTACCAGCGGTTCCTCTGCCTCAGGGTCAAAGGGACCCTGTATGAGTTCGAGCCATGCCGTTCAGCTTGTCCATCGGCCCCTCGGGTCTTCACCAAATGCTTTGCAGTGGTGGCAGCCATCTACGGTGTCAGGGGTTCTCATATGCCCCTACCTCGATGATTGGCTCTGGCGGGTTCCTCCTGCAGGGAGGCGGAGGAATCAGGGACCTGGCCCTCCAGACCTGTTCCCAATTAGGCCTCCTGATCAGCGAGGCCAAGTCAAGCCTCGTGCCCTCTCAGGTGATGGGCTTTGATCGGGCAGAGGCTGAGCTCTCTTCAAGCCAGGCTCGGCTTCCGGCGAACAGGGCAGAGGTTCTTTCCTCCTTTGTCCGATTATTTCTGGTTGGGGCACTTGTGCCCTGCCCAGAGCTTCCTGCACCTTCTGGTTACATGGCAGCGTGCACCTCAGTGGTCATTGGCCAGGTTGTACATACGTCCCCTCAAGTGGGAGCTGGCATCAGTGGACTCAGTGTCAAGGCCTTTCAACCAGCTGGTCACTGTCACCCAGAAGATGTGGGATGCTCTTCAATGGTGGACCGTCCCAAGTCATCTGCAGGAAGGGATCCCATTTGTCCGCCCTGAGCCGATGGTCGTCCTGTTGACCGATGCCTCTGTCATGGGCTGAGGAGTCCACATGGGGACCACAGAGCCCACGGGTTCTGGGCCCTGAGGAGTCCGTTGCCACATCAACCTATTAGAGCTCAGAGCAGTCAGACTGGCACTGTCAGCTTTCACTCCTCAGCTCGGGGTCAAGTGGTTCAAGTCCAGATGGACAATACCACAACCATGTACTACCTCAACAAACAGAGGCGGCATCGCTCCCGTCTGCTATGCAAGGAGGCCCTCCGGATCTGGACCTTCGTCAGCCGGTTGGAGGCGGATCTCCTTGCCATCCATATGGCAGGGGTCTCGAACCAACTGGCAGATATGCTCAGCCGCTTGAGCCAGACATCCCATGAATGGTCTCTCCATCCAGAGATAGCTTACAGTCTGTTCTGCTGTTGGGGCAAACCATTGGTGGACCTGTTTGCCTCAGGGAGAACACCAAGCTGAAGCTGTGCCATGCCCACCCCCTCAGCAGGGTTCGCTGCAGGGGATGCCTTTCCGAGCCGTGGACCCCAGGTCTCCTCTATGCCTTCCCTCCATTTCCTTGATCCACAAGGTGCTTCTCCAAGGTGAGGAGGGACAAGGCAAAAGGTGATCTAATAGCCCCAGATTGGCCCCCAGTTCTAGTATCAGTTCTCTCAGCCTGAGCTGCAGGGGCCCTGGGCGGCTTTGTACATGCCGGGCTGGATATCATTAAACCAGGGAAGGTATTCCACCGGACCTTCAATCCCTGCACCTCACAGCCTGGTACCTGGCGGCTAGAGTTCCAGGCTCTGGGTCTTTCGAGATGTCTACACAGGTGGAAGCATCTCATAAGGAATCAACTGGGAAATATTATGCTTTCAAATGGAAAAGGTTTTCCATTTGGTGTCAGAAATGAAGTCTGGACCCCTTATCCTGCTCTGTGGCTAACATTTAGACTACCTTTGGTCTCTCTCAGAGGGCATCTTGGTCATCAACCCTTAGGGTGCACCTGGCAGCCATCTCTGCTTACTGAGTGCAGGCCAGTCAGTGGACATTGGCACAAGAGACTGTGGTAGGCGCTTTTCAAAGACCTGGATCACATATCTCTCCAGGTGCATGAACCTCCACCTTCGTGGGATCTTCTGCTGGTTTTGGCAAAGCTTGTGGGCAAGCCATTTGAACCCATGCACAAGTGTGAGCTCTCACACTTGTGGAAGACTACCTTTCTTGTGGCTATCACGTCTGCCAGAAGGACAGAGGAGCTCCAAGCGCTCTCGGTGGACTCCCCTTATCTGGTCTTTCACAGGGACAAAGTTGTCCTGCCCCTCCTGAAATTCCTTCCGAAGGTGATATCAGAGTTTCACCTTAACCAGGTGTTGACTCTGCTGGTATATTACCTAATTACACCTTGGGCTTGCAGTACAGGCTCCATACCCTGGACCTTAGGCGTGCTCTCTCCTACTACAAGGAGAGGACAGCGAAATTGGAGTGGTTAGCCAGCCGTTTGTCACCTATGCTGAAGCTGCTTCTGGCAGACCTGCAGCCAAACAGACCATTGCAAGATGGATTACATCATGCATAGGTGTGTGTTATGAGTTGGCGGGCAAGGAGCCTCCCAGAGGCATAGAGCTCATTCTACCCGCCATACTGCTGCATCAGTGGCGCTTCCAGGGACATCCCTATCCAGGAAATGTGTTGTGCTGCTACCTGGAGTCAGCAAACACCTTTATTACCCATTACCACATTGTCCTTGAGTCACTGGGATGCTGGTTTTGGGGCCTCGGTTCTCCAATCTCTATTTCCCAAGTAGGAGGTGTGCTTGCCTCCCTCCTCCCAGAGAACTGCTTGGAGTCTGCCAAAGGTGTGGATGAACAACATATCCATACTCATAGAAAAGCAAGGTTACTCACCTGTAACAGTAGTTCTAGGAGTGGTATATGTTGTTCATCACATGCCACCCACCCGACCTCCCGCTTTAGGCACATCACCTTGCTTCCAGCGAGGCTAAGATCTGGCATCATGGGGTGGAGCTGAGGTATATACCACCCGGTGGGTGGGAGCAGCCAACTTGAAGACTTCCGGCAAGATTTAAAGGGAAAGGGACATGCCAAAGAGTGTGGATGAACAACATATACCACTCCTAGAACTACTGTTACAGGTGGTAACCTGTTTTTCAAACAACATGAAGTCTTGCTATATTATGACAAGTGCAGTTTGTCCACCACTAGAACTGCTCCAGAGGTGAAAGAGTTAACTTCCATGCAGAGCATGGAGCTTAAGCTTGAGCTCGGTTAAAAAGCTCTGTTAGGGTGGTTTCAAACCGAAACCGTCAGATTCTTTACTCCGCCTCACTGAACGATCGCTCCGGAGATTCCTCCTGCTGCTCGGTTCATTTCCTCAGTTTAAAACATTTTTTCTCGGTTGAATTTAACATGATTTATTTATTTTAACCGCAAACCGATCGGTTCAAGCTCTGTCTATGGTATTAAGTAATAGATAGGTTTCTGTGTGGAACTTGTAAATTTTTATCAGTTCGGTTTGAACCGATCAGTGCTATCTAAACTTGGTTTTAAAGCCTTTTAAGGCTTGTTAGAGTGCAGTTCCTGGTTCTTATGGTTCTAAAAAAGCCTTGGTTCCATTACGTTTTTTTTACGACCCGTGACACGGTTGGGAACCGATAAAGGGTGTCTTCCTGGCTCTGCTGTTAAAGGCAAGTTTGTTGGTTAGGCTGGCATCATGTCAGAGAAGCAAAAGAAAAACCGGAGCCCACTGGGTTTCAACACTGCAGTGTCTGTGGGGGAAGCCTTTGCCAGGCGCAGCCACACACTTGTCTACTGTCTGAGGTTTGACCACCTCAATTCAGACTGCCAGATTTGTAAAAATTTCCCTGCAGCCACCCTGGACAAGAGGTGGGCAGGCTCAGGAGCGAGAGGCCAAAGTCCGCTGACCGGATGGCCAACCGAACCGGAGGGAGTGCCCTCTGACCAGGGCGAGACTTCCTCAGACAAGCAAAAGCTGGCTCTGAGGAGCCAGTTCCAGCAAAGAAAACTAAAAATCAGCAGGTTTGGAGTCCAAAATTCCTTCTCCAACTGCTGCAGAGATAGTGAGGCAATACAGATTGTCCAGTCACTGTCCCGGTTCCCTCGAACCGCCACTATCTAACCAAAGGTCGGTTCGGTCGTTCCACAGTTCAGGAATATGATATAGAAGAGTTTATGAACCAGAGGAGGAGGATGATTATGATCAGTGTGAATGTGACTTTGAAAGTCTGGATGTGCCCATTGAACTGGACATCTCCTAGACAGACCTTTAGGTGAATCTCCCCCTAGGCTTTCTGAGTCCCCTTCTCATTTTTGTTTTTTAAAAAGTTGCTGAGACCCTCCAACTTCCCTTAGAGGAGGCTTTGGATGAGCAGAGGAGCCTGACTATGTAGAGATGATGGATATCCCAGAGTCCAGGAGATTGTACATCCTTTGCATAAATCTTTTAGGAAACAAACAATAAAAATTTTAAAAAGCTCCTAATTCTGGACCTCCTGTAGACAAAAAGATGGACAGGAGGTACACTTTTCAGGATCCTGATACAGATTTTCTTTCACAGCAATGCAGTCATGTTGGGTAGTTCAGGCTGCAGCCTGTGATAAAGCTAATATTCCCCTGGCTTCACGTCCTCCTGACAAGGACTCCAGGAAGATTGATGCCATGGCCAAAAACAATACATGGCAGCATCCTTGGGACTCAGACAAGCAAACATATGGCTTATGTTGCGAGATTCCAGAAATCTAGATGGGATACTGTCATGGCCTTAGCCAAACAGGTCCCTAGCCAGCTTCAAAGGAGCTGGAGCAGGTGGCTCTTGATGTAGGCATCTAAGGTGCAATTCCATGCTGCAGTGGATTCTAATGATGTATCCTCTAGAGTCATGGCTACATCTGTGGCTTTTGAGATTGGCCTGGCTCAGGTGTACTACTTTGTCACAGGATACCCAGTCTAAGGCTATGGATTTTCCTGTGGTGGGAAATTCTCTGTTTGGGGAGCAGACAGAGAATTATATGAGAAAATGGATGAATATAGAACCACTTATAGGAGTGCACAAGCCAAAGAACGAAAGCCACTCCTCAGAGGCAGCCCCCAGGGCTGGGGCAAAGCCTTTCACAGGCCTTTTACCAGACTCAGGCCTCCTCCTCTTCAGCCTATGCTCAGAGGGGTTCTTCAGAGGAGAGGCAGACTGGGTCGACAGGCCTGCTCCCACCCCTCAGCCTAAACCCCTGCCAAACAGGCACCCTGATGGGATGCCCAGGGTCCGCTCTCCATTACCTGTAGAGGGCAGGCTGGCTTACTTTGTCCAGGACTGGGAGTCTTTAACATCAGACAGGTGGGTCCTGGAAGTAGTGAGCCAGGGTCTGGTTCTCAGCTTCAAAAATTTCCAAAGATGAGAGCCAGATCTTTTCCATCTGCAAACCCTTTAGAGACTCTCTTTGGAAACAGAAGTCTCAACCCTCCTGGCTGTCAGAGCTGTAGAAAGGGTTTCTCCCCACACCAGGGCAAGGGTCTGTACTCCAGGTACTTCCTTACCCCAAAAGACAGGAGGTGGCGCTATCCTGGATCTAAGATATCTAAACAAGCACCTTTTAAAACCAAAGTTCAAAATGGTGACTCTGGGAATGATTTTACCCTCCCTAAGGCCAGGGGACTGGCTAGCTTCCTGGACCTCAAGGATACCTACTTCCATGTTCTTATCAGAAGCTCCCATCGAAGTACCTCAGATTCGAACTGCCCTCAGGCCATTATCAGTTCAGAGCAATGCCCTTCGGCCTCACTTCTGCCCCAAGGGTGTTCACAAAATGTCTGGCAGTAGCAGTTGCTCATCTAAGAAGGCAAAGATTGCCATTTTTCCCTACCTGGATGACTGGCTCATTGTGGGTCAGTCTCCAGACCAGGATCAAATCACACTGCTAGTTACCCAGCAGCTGCTTACCTCTCTGGGCTTTCTTCTTAATCTTCCAAAGTCAGTTTTGGAACCTGTCCAGGTACTCACATTTATAGGCGCAGAACTGGACACAAAGTAGGCCAGAGCCTTCCTTCCCCTGGAAAGGGTAAGGACCTTAGTGGCCCTGGCCTCGTCCTTCACTGTGCAGGTCTCTCGACCAGCAAGGCATTTCCTGCAGCTCCTAGGACACATGGCTGCTTCCACAGCTGTAGTGCAAGGAGCAAGATTTCAGATGAGGACATTCAGTTCCATTTGAGGGCTTTCTGGTCTCAAAGAAGAGATCCCCTATCAAGTTAATCCCAGTGACTCAACCCTGATCCAGGCCCTTCAGTGGTGGCAGGATCAGAGCAATCTGAGACAAGGTGATTTTCATCCCTCTGTCCCACTCCTTGACCCTTACTACAGATGCATCCTCTTGGGATGGGGAGCTCACATGGGCGACCTCTCCACCCAGGGTTATGGTCCCCTCAGGAATCTCTGCTCCACATCAATCTGTTGGAACTCAGAGCTGTTTTTCTAGCACTTCAGGTTTTTCTGCATCTGTTCAGAACAAGGTGGTACAGGTCAGAACAGACAACACCACTACAATGTGGTACATCAACAAACAAGAAATTTTCGGTCTTGCCTTGTGCACGAGGCGATGAAGTTGTGGTCTCTGGCTTATTCCCTGAACACTTCCCTCATAGCAGTTCACCTCCCAGGCAAGGACGATGTCCTGGCAGATGCTCTCAGCAGGATTTCCCAGGGCCATCACGAATGGTCACTGGAT
This sequence comes from Neoceratodus forsteri, assembly GCA_016271365.2. Taxonomy (NCBI): domain Eukaryota; kingdom Metazoa; phylum Chordata; order Ceratodontiformes; family Ceratodontidae; genus Neoceratodus; species Neoceratodus forsteri. The sequence continues at coordinate 808,521,737 of CM028132.1, read as the reverse complement.
CCCCTAATACTGGGGATAGTGTTTGCCAGATGGGGCACTCCTCAGATAGATCTTTTGCAGCCCCAGACAATCATCAACTTCCACTTTTTTGTTGCAGGCCCCCAGTGTTGGGCTCAGTCCCCTGGATGCCTTTCTCCTCGATTGGGAAGGGAAGGGAAGTTCCTTTATGCCTTTCCCCCTTCTCCTGTTCAAAGTACTAGTCAAAATCAGGTCTCAGCCCTACAAGATGATCCTGATTGCTCTAGACTGGAGCCAGGCAGCCCTGGTACCCACTCCTTCTGTCCTTAGCAGTTCATCTTCCCTGTGTCTCCCAGGAACCACAATCTGTTAACCTGTGCTCAGGGGAGGTTTGGTATCCAATCTCAAATCCCTCAACCTCAAGGCTTGGCTCTTGAGCAGTTAGAGTTGCTGATCTACAACTTTCTCAAAGTGTTCTCAAACCCTGAAGGCTGCTAGGAAGCCTTCCACCAGGGCTACCTATAACCCAAGTGGAAAAGGTTTTCCATATGGTGTTCTGGGAAGCATATTCCCGGAATCTGGCTGATCTACCCACTGTATTGAACTATATGGTCCATCTTAATTCTTTGGGACTGAGACCAGCTACCCTGAAAGTGCACTTGGCAGCTGTCTCTGCCTTCATTTCAGCAGGGAAGCCCTCTTCTCTTTCTGCTCACCCTGTATTTTCCAAGTTTTTAAGGGATTGCTTCATACCAATCCTCCATTCAGGACCCTGCCCTGCTTGGGATCTTAATGTTTGCATTGCTCAGCTGATGCAACCCCCTTTGAGCCTCTGTCTTCGCAGAGCTTAAGTATTTGACTTGGAAAACTGTATTTCTAGTAGCCATCACTTCTGCCAGGCGCATAAGTGAGTTACAGGCTTTATCAGTAGAGACTGACTTTATTTCCTTTCACAGGGATAAAGTAGTCATCAGGACTAACAGGAAGTTTTTGCCTAAGGTGGTTTCGGATTCCACCTTAACCAATCTATTTCACTTCCAGTGTTCTTCACTGACCATTCCTCCTCTGGTGAAAGGAGGCTGCACAGCTTAGATGTTAAGAGGGCCCTAAGTTACTACATAGAGCGTACCAAGGGTCACAGGTTTGATTCCCTCCAACTATTTCTCATTTATGGTGAGGTTGGGAAAGGAGACCTGCCACTAAGAGATCCATTGCCAGGTGGATCGTCTCTTGTATCCAATTTTGCTATCAAAAGCTGGGTAAGGTTCCCCCTCAGGCCTGAAGGCTCACTCTACCAGAGGTACAGCTGCATCTCTAGCTGCTGCTAGAGACATCCCTGTCTTGGAGATATGTCAAGCAGCTACTTGGAAAACAGTACACACTTTCACCAAGCATTACTCCCTGGATATCCAGGCCAGGAGGGATGCTCCGGTTTGCACAGCCATGCTTCAGAGCCTATTCCTAAGTAGGTTCTGTCCCTCCTCCATGGAGGTACTGCTGTGTAGTCTGCACTTGTCATAATATAGCAAGACTTCATGTTGTTTGAAGAAAAATTACTCACCTTAGTAATGTTATTTCTTCTAATGGAGTCTTACTATATTATGACCTTCCCCAGCCTGCCCTCTCAGAACTTCTACTTTGGGTATGGGGTGGGCAGTCCACTGTTGGCATTTATTGATGCCCTCTTTCATGTTTGGGTGTTGTGTTTTATTTAGTTATTTTATCTTATTTTTCTGGTCCACTGACTTGAGTCTTGGTGTTGGGACCAGGAAAATGTGTGAATATTTAGTAGCCAGTTGGCTAGTGTAGGTTACAGTTTCCACACAGAGCCTTAGTGAGTTTTGTCGTAGAAGATCTGGCGGTTTCGGTTTGAAACCACCCTAACAAACTTCTTTAACCGAGCTCCTGCTCTAAACTCCATGCTCTGCATGGAAGTTAACTCTTTCACCTCCGAGCAGTTCTAGTGGTGGGACAAACTGCACTTGTCATAATATAGATACACAGATACATAGACAGTGTCGGCAGATAAGGGCCTATGGCCCACCCAGTCTGCCCATTTGAGCTTGTAAGTTCAGTTTGTTTTCCTAGAAGTCTGTTGCACCTTACCCTGACCTCCAGAATTCCTTTATGTCTATCCCATGCATTCTTAAATCCGTGATTGTTTCAGCCCCCACCACTTCCTCTGGCAGGGTGTTCCACTTGTCCACCACCGTTCTGTGAAGAAAATATATAGAAAGACTCCATTAGAAGAAACAACATTACTAAGGTGAGTAATTTTTCTTTTGAACCATTGTCATTGGTGCCCTTGATAGTCTTTCTTAAAAGGTTTGTTTCCTGATAGTAATTTGTTTAGCTAGAAATATCGACATACTACAAACCTGTTAAATAAGGGCCATATCTTATCATACATAAGGACAAGATAGGTATGAGTACGGTGCCTTCTTTCATTCCCAAGGTTCCCTCTGCTTTTCAGGTGAACAAAGAAGTGTACCTTCCCTCCTTTTGTCCAAAACCTGCATATCCAAAGAATGAATTGCATAAACCTGAATTGGGCAGAGCAGTAAAACCTACTTTAAAGGGGACAGGAATTTGATTTACATTATTTTTGAATATTTTTACGATGATGTTGATAAATAAAAATGTTTGTGTTAAAAAAGCCTGTTGATTCTGTATTTTTATTTATTTTCTACTGTACCTATTTTCGTTTTCAAGTACTGTTATGAGTCTCGCATTCTAATAATGCATGAGAGAGCCTGAACGGATGTTGTGTGTTTGTGTGAGCGTCCCCATTCATGCATTCCATGCAGTTGCTTGCTGAACTTAAATCGGCATAGACTGTGTGAGAATAACTCATTCATTTATACCGGGCAAAGCAGTACAGTGCTTAATTAAATATACATGATTTCAAGACGCTTGTGAACGGGTTTGAGAAATTTCACACGCTGAATGATCAGAAGAAATAAGTAGAAAAAGGATATCAGCTGATTGTTCAGGTACTTTCCGATGATTGTAGACTGTCAATGACTATATGATTTTTAGATAAATGAAATGTAACATCCGTTTTCTGGTATAAATCCCTTCTGTAACATACTGCTAACGCCCATGTCTGTGTTTTATTTATTTTCGTGGATGCACTGTGTGTGTGTGTTGGTGTAGGACAATGAACATGTATGCCCTGGAAGACAGGAGAGAGAGAGGGGACATGATTGGGACCTTCAAGTACTTGAAAGGGATAAATATCAATGATAACGAGAGTCTCTTTAAGCTGAGTGGCAACCATAACACAGTGGGCACAGTTTTAAGCTGGAGGTGGGAGGTTTAGGAGGGAGATCAAGAAGCACATCTTCACAGAGAGGGTGGTGGACACTTGGACTGCGCTGCCGGAAGAGGTAATCTCATTGAAGACAGTGGGCAGCTTTAACAGAGGCTGGGATAGGCATAGAGGAAGGTAAGGATCATGGGTAGAGGAGTGGGAGGAGTGGGAGGAGGGGCAGGGACGCCAGCTCAAGCTGTGGACTCTGCAATATGAGCAGACTTGATAGACCAAATGGCCTTTTCTGCTAGCTTCCCTTATGCAGTATATCAGAGGGCAATCACCCAGAGGAAGGGAGATTTGTGTCTAAGGAAGTTGCTGCTAGGAAGAATCTACCATCTAAGGTCTTCCAGACATGGACAGGTTGTTACATTCAGCATGTCGGAGTCTGTTACAGCTTTGTCAGCAGCAAAATGCACAGTTTGCTCAATTCCTCTCAGACTGTGTCTTTTAATTCGAGCTGAGATTTCTCCAAACAAACTGTGGCGGCCCAGCAGTGTTGAGTCTGGCTTTTCCAGAAAGTACCTATCTTGCTTGGGAGAAGTTAGGCTAATTACAGTGGAAGAGTTATGTGGGATGATCTTGGAGCTGTGACCCACTTTTTGTGAATTGAACTCAGACACGATGGGGCTATAGTCTGATGCATGGGGCAGTTGAGTCTGGTGTTTGCTGGGATTGTTCAGTACTCGTTGTTGGAGGGGTTTCCCATCTGTGTCGAAAAATGCATGGCAAATTATAGACCAGTCTCTGACCTTCCTTTTGGGTAGGGTTCTAGAGAAAATGTTGACATTATATACCTTCAACATACTTGAGCCCTTCAGTCCAGGTTTAGTTCTGGACATAACACTGTAACCGCAGTAGTCTTGGTACACAGTGACCTCAAGGTGAGGATGAAGAAGAATGGTCAGTTCTCGTTCTCCTTGATTTCTTCTTAGTGTTTGATGCTGTAGACAACAGGTTGCTGATTGACAGATTGAGGTAGTATCGTCTGGGCTACCAGTAAAGTCATCTACTGGTTTAAGAGCAACACGAGGGCATGGACTGAGATTGGAGGGGGAAGATTCAGGAGGGAGAAGAGGAGACATTTTTCACTGAAAGAGTGATGGACAAATGGAGCACCTTACCAGACAACATAGTGCCCTGTAAGACGGTGGGCAGTTTCAAGAGGGGTTGGGATGGGAGGGAGATATTGGGAAGAGAGGCGGAGGGCAGCTGCGAGGATGAGGTGCTAGCTGCACACTCACCCAGACTCGATAGACCAGGAGGCCTGTTTCTACTGGCAATTTCAGAGTGTCGAGTGTCTGTAAGTTCATTCTAAGTAATAGGATGCAGAGGGTAGTGTTTAGAATTTCTCCTCATGCCCTATGCCCTTGTCCTGTGGAGTACCCCAGGGGTCCTGTCACCCATGTTGTGTGCAATATACATGCTACCCTTTGGCAGGATCATTAGACAGTGTAATCTGGGTCGTCATTGCTATGCAGATGATACTCAGTTGTATCTGTCTACGCGTGGGACTGAAGATGTGGTGAATGTGCTTAAAAGATATCTGGCTGAGAGCCAGGGCTGGATGGCATCGACCTAGCTGAGACTCAGCCCTGGCAAGATGGTGGTGCTGGTGATTTATCCAGGCCAGATTAAGGGTCCAGAGGTGGCCAAAGAGGTTCTGGAGCTGAGGCTCAGATCCTCAAGCTGGAATCCTCCACTAAGTTGAAAACTCGAGGTCATGCTGGACGACAGGCAGACATTCGAGGCTTAGGTGTCAGTTGTGGTTAGGAGTGGCTTTTACTATCTAAGGAACATTAACCAAATGAAATCCTAATCCTTTCACAAGATCTGCGACACAGGTGCACACTTTCATAGACGTCCAGACTCAGTTACCTCAGTATGCTATATCTCAAGAGTAGTTAATGTCTGTTGTGTCACCTGCAGCTGGTGCAGAATGCTGCAGCTAGGTCACTGATGTGCCTTTTGAGGTCCTGTTATGTTACCACATACATACATACATACATACATACATACGAAGAAGCCAGCAGAAGAAGGCCATTTGGTCTATCAAGTCTGCTCGTATTGCAGGGTCCACAGCTTGAGCTAATGTCCCTGCCCTCCCTCCCCACTCCTCCCATCCTCCCTACCCATGATACTTACCTTCCCCTATGCCTATCACAGCCTCTGTTAAGCTGCCCACTGTCTTCAACGAGATTACCTCTTTCGACAGTGCATTCCAAGTGTCCACCACCTTCTCTGTGAAGAAGTGCTTCCTGATCTCCCTCCTAAACTTCCCACTCTCCAGCTTAAGATTGTGCCTCCTCATGTTATGGTTTGCCACACAGCTTAAAGAGACTCTCCTTATCAACAATATTTATCCCCTTCCAAGTACTTGAAGGTCTCCAATCACGTCCCCTCTCTCTCTCTCTCTCCTGTCTTCCAGGGAGTACATGTTCAGTGCCCTGAACCTCTCCTCATGCCTTAACCTGCTGACCGGCTATCATCTTTATAGCCCTCCTCTGGACCTTCTCCAGCAGATTAATGTGCTTTTGAGGTGTGAGCACCAGATGCGAATTCCCATACTCTAGATGCAGCCTTACCAGTGACCTGTACAAGGGCAGTATAACCTCCTCTCTCCTACTACTGATCCCCTTGCTATGCATCCCAGCATCTTGTTTGCCTTTGCTGCTGCCTTCTTGTACTCGTGGAATGCTTCAGGTCACTAGCGATCATCACTCCCAGGTCCTTCTCCTCTCTGATGCAGATACTTGGACTCCAACCAGGTAGTAGTCTGTCCTTGGATTCTTGGCTCCAATATGCATAACTTTGCTGCATGAACTGCATTGGCTACCAGTGAGGTGGCAGATTACCTTTAAGGGTGGTTTGCTAACCTATAAAGCTATACATGGTCTGGGCCTGGCTGAACACCTGTCTCCCTAGTTGCCCTGCGCCCTCCACTTCTCTGACATGGGCCTCTTGGAGATACGAGAGCTCATATAGAATTGTTAGGGGACATAACGTTTGCTGTTAAAGCCCTGGTTATTCTAAACATTTTCAAGAGACCTCAGACAAGGCCCTGTTGCTGGAGGCCTTTAAGAGTGCCATAAATTTGATTTTTATGGAGGCTTTCATGATACGTGATTGTGCCCTCGTAACACATGCTGTTTATTTCTATTTTGCCTTATGCTTATTTATTTTTTATAACATAATTTTAGTCTGTTATTTATTTATTTATTTTCTGTTCTTTTTGGTACCAGGAACCCTGTAGCTCAGCCCCGTTCCCACTGGCCCCCACTTACCTTCTGGGACTTACCTTGGTGGTGATCCTCCATGCTTGCCCCCAGGCTGGACCACTGAGCAGGCACAACCCCAGCCGGAGCCTGAACTAGGTTCCGACAGACCCTACAACTGCCGGTGATCATCCCTGGCTTTCTCCCCAGGGCAGGGCTGCGGGGTCGGGCAGAGGACTGTACTCAGTCACCAGTTGAGCATCATGGGCAGGTGCAGTAGGGCCAAAGAAATGGGTGTCATCCATGAGGCGGGCCAGCATTTTATGCTGAAGCGTTCCCCGGAGGCGTGGCTTGCAGTGATGTAATGCACGGCGCTGGCGTCTGGCATGTCTCCCTACCCTCTTAGCTTTGGCAGCTGCCCCCTGGCCCCTGACATGGGTAAGTCTTAGACGAACGCTCTCCCCCACTGGAGGAAGAGAGCAGTCCATCGGATGCTCAGTCGTCCTCCTCCTCCCGCCAGCCTTTGACTCCTTGGGTCTGTTCCCCAAACATATTGAATTTATTCTATTCTGTCTTTTTATGTATTTGACAGAACCCTGAGCATCTAGAGAAGGGTGCCATACCAAATCCAGTGTATCACTGCTACCACCACCAGAGCTAGTAAACTTTTCAGTTCAGGTGTTTTTCTGTCACTCCCTATCACGGGATCTACTAAAACAGAGTTCAGTTCTACCAAATCCAGGAGTAATTCAACTGGCAGCCTGGCTCCTGAAAGGAGGGACTCCTGAAGCAAGAATTCTCCTCAAGGTAGTGTGTGACATGATGTCCACAAGGAAGGTTTCCACCTAGGTAGATTATGACAGGGTGTAGAATATTTTCTTGGAATGGTTCACACATAGCGGCTCTAGCCACAAATGGTTACCAGGGCACAGCTGGGGCACAACCGATGGCAGCCAGGGCACTGATATATTGTACTATGGGGAAGCTTTGCACCATATGAGGGGCGCAACTTTGGGCACAGCATTTTTTACGGGGCACGTATTCTCATGGCCCTGGTATAGAGCTGCCACTGGGTTCATGCCAAAGGAATTAAGGCCACCATGGCAACAGTTCCACAGATGTTAGATTTCTTACATATTGGAATAAACAAATGAGTGGCTTTAAGCACTACTCAGGGTCAAATGTCTGCTGTTTGAGCCATCTCAGTTCCAGTGTTAGGCTCCGTGATTTGGAACCACATGGATGTTCTTCTTTTCCATAGGGTTGTTAGGAGTTCATGACCATGACTTTGATCACCTGTCCCACCCTGGGATTTGAACCTGGTACTCAAGCCCTGTGTAAGTCTACCTTGAACCATTGACATTAGTGCCCTTGATAGCCTTTCTTATAAGGTTTGTTTCCTGATAGTAATTTGTTCAGCTAGAAAAATTGACATACTACAAACCTGTTAAATAAGGAACCATATCTTATCATACATAAGAACAAGATAGGTGCGAGTACGGTGCTTTTTCATTCCCAAGGTTCCACTGCTTTTCAGATGAACAAAGAATGTACCTTCCTCCTTTTGTCCAAAACCTACAAATCCAAAGAATGAACTGCTTAAACCTGATTTATGCAGAGCAGTAAAACTACTTTAAGCGGACAGGATGGAATTTGATTTACATTGTTTTTGAGTAATTTTATGATGATGTTCATAAATAAAAATATTTTTGTTAAAAAGCCTGTTGATTCTGTTTTTTATTTACTTTTCTGCCTGTTCTCGTTATCAAGTACTGTTATGAGTCTTGACATTCTAATAATGCGAGAGAGCCTGAGCGGATGTTGTGTGTTTGGTGGCTGTCCCGTTCGTACATTCCATGCAGTTGCTTGCAGAACTTGAATCGGCATAGACTGTGTCAGAATAACTCATTCATTTATACGGAGACAATGCAGTACAGTCAGGGGTACACCTTAACTTTTTTGCACTAGCCAGCTGGGCTAGTAGAACCAGAATTGCACTAGCCACATGAAATTTGCAGTAGCCATGCAGTCAGTATGGTTAACAGTGATTTGTTAAATGAAAGGCAAATAGAATTGCATTTGTCCTGCCAACAGTCTAGACACCTACCAACTGATTTTGCACTGTGCCTTTAACTGCAAACCACACATACACTATCTCAGCTTCTGTGACTGAAGAGTGAGTGGTTCTGTCTCTGATGACTGAAATGAACTTTGTTCCCATAATTTTTCTCATAGTGCCATGTGTTCAGTCTCAGCTACATAGTGGATAAAGTTGCTGAACTGATATCTAGCCCTTTCATATCATCAAAGGCTGCACAGCCTCACAAAGTCTGTGAAAGGGCGTCCTTTCTTAGCAGTTCCATGGCATGTGCGAAACAGTTTATCCAGACGGTTAAGCATTGCTTCATTCATGTTCTTCAGCATTCCTCCGCATTACTTGTCCTGGAGTAGCAGTGCTGGCATCTTCCTTTTCCTTTGCCCTAGCATGAGCTTCACTGATATTATGGGACGAGACAGAGTCAACCGGAAGTTATCTGTACTAAAATGAAAATTGTTTCCTATCATGGCAGTAAATGACCATACTTAAAATTCACAGTTGAAAAGATTAGGTTGATTTACTACTAATGCTCTTAATGGCCATACTTTACACGCCTGAACAGACTGGTTTTACAAATAAAGGCCTGTGACTAGTGACATCAGAACTTTTTTGTAACCTGGACATGTATACAACAGTGAATTATTTGATACAATCAGTTTTAATACTATCTGAGCACTCAAAATGGCCCAAAAACTGGACTACATTTAATCAAAACGAATGACCAGAAAAGACCCTGAAAACCAGATTATCCGTCTACAACTGGACAAGCGACAACCCTAGAACTGTACTGCTCCTGGACACAGTCACAAATTTGCCTGCCATGAATATTGAGCTAAACAAAGAAAGGAAAAGGATCTTTACTAGCAAAAATAAGTCGTTGTAAAATGATACAGTTTGTAAATGCACTACACACAGACATTTATTTTTTTCATTTCACTAATGCTAAGGTGGCACATAGTTAAACCTCCATGAAAGGACATGGCTTTAAATTAAATAACAGTTATATTTATGTACTTATTTGTTTATTTATTTGATACTCGGTTGAGAATGGAACTGCAGCTTTCCACAGGAGGAATTGCACTAGCCCAGCCAGGCAAGTAACATAGATTCAAACAACATGAAGTCTTGCTATATTATGACATATGCAGTGAGTCCCAACCTTGAACTGCTCCGGAGGTGAAAGAGTTAACTTTCCATGCCAGGCATGGAACACTGAGCCTCGAGCTCGGTTGAAAACTCTGTCTGTTGTTCTTCAAACTCAAACTGTCAGATTTTTACGCGCTCACTGAACAGTCGCTCGGAGATTTTCTCCTTCTGCTCGGTTCATTTTGTCAGTTAAAGTATTATTGTCTCAGTTTTTGACCAAATTTAAACCGCAACCGGTCGGTTCAAGCTCTGTCTGTGGTATTGTAAGTACTAGATAACTTTTACATTTAATTCTTCTGTGTGGAACTTAAGCGATTATCGGTTCGGTTTGAACCGATCAGGTTGTTTTAATATATTAATCTGTCCTTTAAGTGTGGTTACAGTTCTTATCGGTTCTAAAAAGACGGATTTCATTCTGTTTTTCCACTACCGTGACACGGATTGGGAACCGATAAGAGGTCTTGCTTGGCGGATTGCCATAAACGGGCAAGTTTGGTTAGGACTGGCACTATGTCTGAGAAACCCAAAAGAAAACCGGCCCACTGGGTTTCAAAACTGCAGTGTGTGTGGGAAGCCTTTGCCAAGGCTGACCCCCACACCCTGTGTTTATTGTCTGGGGTTTGACCACCTCAATGCAGACTGCCAGATTTGCAAAATTTTCCTGCAGCTACCCTGGAAAGAGAGTTGGTAGGCTCAGGAAAGGGAGGCCAAGAGTCCAGCTGACCGGATGGCCAGCCGCCCGGTTCCAACAGAACCGGAGGGTGCCCTCTGACCAGGGCGAGACTTCCTCGGGCAAAGGAGGCCGACTCGGAGGAGTTGGTTCCAGCAAAAGGACAAGGAAATCAGCTGGTGTGGAGCCAAAACTTTCCTCTCCAACTGCTGAAGAAATAGCCAAGCGATTAAAATTGTCCAGTCGCTTCCGGTTCCGACCGAACCGGCACCATCAAGTAAGCGTCTGGTTCGGCCGGTTCCACCGGTTCAAGAGTATGATTTAGAGGAATTTTATGAACCGGAGGAGGGAGAGGATGTAGAGGAGAGTGAATGTGGATTTGAAAGTCTGGGTGCCCATTGACCGGACATCTCCCCAGACAGACCTTCAGGAGTGTCTCCTCTAGGCTTTCTGAGTCCCCTTCTCATTTTATGTTTTATAAAAAGTGACTGAAACCCTCCAGCTCCCTATGGAGAAGCTGTGGATGATCAAGAGGAGCCTGACTATGTGGAAATGATGGATATCCCAGAGTCCAGGAGACTGTCTATTCCTTTGCATAAACCTTTGGGAAACAGACAGTAAAATTTAAAACTCCTCACAGTATACCTCCTGTTGATAAGAGAATGGACAAGAGGTACACATTGTCAGGCTCTGATACGGAGTTCCTTACACAACAATGCAGCCATGTTGAGTAGTGCAGGCTGCAGCCTGTGACAAGGCAAATATTCCTTTGCCTCACACCCCTGACAAGGACTCCAGGAGGATTGATGCCATGGCAAAGAAACAGTACATGGCAGCATCCTTGGGACTCAGACAGGCAAATTATATGGCTTATATTGCTAGATACCAGAAATCCAGATGGGATACTGTTATGGCTCTAGCAAAACAGGTCCCTGGCCAGCTTGCCAAGGAGCTGGAGCAGGTGGCTGCTGATGGTATTGAGGCATCTAAGGTGCAATTCCATGCTGCAGAGGACTCTAATGATGTGTCATCAAGAGTCATGGCTACATCTGTGGCACTTGCAGAATGGCTTGGATCAGATGTACTAGCCTGTCTAGGATACCCAGACTAAGGCCATGGATTTTCCTGTTGTGGCTAATTCTCTGTTTGGGGAGCAGACAGAGAATTACATGAAAAATGGATGAGTATAGGACCACCTATAGGAGTGCAAGGCCAAGGAAAGGCAGGCCACTCCTCAAAGGCAGCCTTCCAGGGGCAGGGGCAGGCCTTTTCATAGGCCTTTACCAAGCCCAGGCCTCCTCTTCAGCTTCACCAGAGGGGTTCTTTAGAGGAGAGGCAGGCGGAAAGTGCAAGCAAGCCTGCTTTCCCCTCAGCCTAAAGCCCCTGCCAAGCAGGCACCCTGATGGGGTGGCCAGGGCCGATTCTCAACTACCTGTAGGGGCAGGCTGGCTTACTTTGTCCAGGACTGGAAGTCTCTGACATCAGACAAGTGGGTCCTGGAAGTAGTAAGCCAGGGACTGGTTCTCAGCTTCAAAAATTTCCAAAGATGAGAACCAGATCCTTTCCACCTGCAAATCCATCAGAGGCACTTGCCCTAGAGGCAGAAGTCTCTACCCTCCTGGCTCTCAGAGCCGTGGAAAGGGTTCCACCCTACACCAGGGCAAAGATTGTACTCCAGGTACTTCCTAACCCCAAAAGACAGGAGAATAGCGGCCCATCCTGGATCTCAGATACTTAAACAAGCACCTTTTAAACCAAAATTCAAAATGGTGACTCTGGGAATTATTCTACCCTCTCTAAGGCCAGGGGACTGGCTAGCGTCCCCTGGACCTCAAGGATGCCTACTTCCATATTCTCATCAGAAGCTCCCATGAAAGTACCTCAGGTTGAAGGCTGCCCTCTGGCCATTACCAGTTCAGAGCAATGCCCTTTGGCCTCACCTCTGCTCCAAGGTATTCACAAAATGCCTGGCAGTAGCAGTTGCCTACCTAAGAAGGCAAACAATTGCCATCTTCCTTATTTGGACGACTGGCTCATAGTAGGTCAGTCTCAGACCAAATCAAGTTACATCTTCAGATAACTTAGCAACTGCTTACCTCTCTAGGTTTCCTTCTGAATCTTCCAAAGTCAGTTCTAGAACCTGTCCAGCTCCTCACCTTCATAGGCGCAGAACTGAACACAGAGGAAGCCAGAGCCTTCCTTCTTTGGACAGGGCAAGGACCCTGGTCTCTCTGGCCTCCTCATTCACTCTGCAGGTCTCTCGACCAGCAAGGCATTTTCCGCTCCCAGGGCACATGGCTGTTTCTACAGCAGTAGTGCAAGGAGCAAGATTTCAGATGAGGGACATCCAGTTCCATTTGAGAGCCTTTTGGTCTCAAAGAAAGGACCCTCTAACCAAGTTGATCCCAGTGACTCGAACCCTGATCCAAACCCTACAGTAGTGGCAGAATCAGAGCAATCTGAGACAAGGGGTTCCTTTGTCACTCAGTCTCACTTTTAATCCTTACTACAGATGCATCCCTCTTGGGGTGGGGAGCTCACATGGGAGACCTCACTGCCCAGGGACTGTGGTCCCCTCAGGAATCTCTGCTCCACATCAACCTGTTGGAGCTCAGAGCAGTTTTCTAGCACTTCAAGCTTTTTCCAAATCTGTTCAGAACAAAGTTGTACAGGTCAGAACAGACAACACCACTACAATGTGGTACATCAACAAGCAAGGCACTCGTCTACGGCCTTGTGCACCGAAGCAATGAAGTTGTGGTCTCTGGCTTACTCCTGAACACCTCCCTTCACGGAGTTCACCTCCCAGGCAAGGACAATGTCCTGGCAGATGCTCTCAGCAGGATTTCCCAGGGCCATCACAAATGGTCACTGGATCCCTAGTCCTGGAGGTAATATTTGCCAGATGGGGCACCCCAGATGGATCTTTTGCAGCCCCAGACAATCACCAACTTCCCTTTTTGCTGCAGGCCCCAGGTGTTGGGCTCAGTCCCTCTGGATGCCTTAGTTCTCAATTGGGAAGGGAAGTTTCTCTATGCTTTCCCCTTCCCTCTCCTGTTCAAAGTGTTAGTCAAAATCAGATCTCAATCCTGCAAAGTGATTCTGATTGCTCCAGATTGGGCCAGACAACCCTGGTATCCACTCCTACTGTCCTTAGCAGTCCATCTTCCCTGTGTCTTCCCAGGAATCACAATCTGTTAACCTGTGCTCAGGGAAGGGTTTGGTACCTGAACCTCAAATCTCTCAATCTCAAGGCCTGGCTCTTGAAGAGTTAGAGTTGCTGATCTACACCTCTCCCAAGGTGTAATGGATATAATGAGCTTCTAGGAAGCCTTCCACCAGAACACTTACAATTCCAAATGGAAGAGGGTTTTCCATATGGTGCTCTGGGAAGCTATATTTCCCAGAATCTGCTGGTTTACCCACAGTCCTGGATTATATGGTCCATTTAAACACTTTGGGGCTCAGACCAGCTACCCTAAAGGTGCATTTAGCAGGTGTCTGCTTTATTTCAGCAGGTAAACCCTCTTCTTTCAGCTCATCCTGTATTCTCTAAGTTTTTAAGGGATTGCTTCACACCAACCCTCCATTCAGGGCCCCTGCCCTGCCTGGGATCTTAATGTTTGCATTGCTCAGCTTATGCAACCTCCCTTTGAGCCTTGTCTTCAGCAGAGCTTAAGTATTTGACTTGGAAGACTGTGTTTCTGGTAGCCATCACTTCTGCCAGGCCCATAAGTGAATTACAAGCTTTGTCAGTGGAGTCTGATTTTATCTCCTTTCATAGAGATAAAGGTGGTCCTCAGGACTAACAGGAAGTTCTTGCCTAAGGTGGTTTCAGATTTCCACCTTAATCAATCTGTTTCTCTTCAGTGTACTTCACTGACCATTCCTCCTCTGGCGAGAGGAGGCTGCACTGCTTAGATGTGAAGAGCCCTTAGTTACTACATTGAGCATACCAAGGGTCACAGGTTTGACTCCTCCAACTATTCCTCACTTATGGTGAGGTTGGTAAAGGAAACCTGCCACTAAAAGATCCATTCCCAGGTGGATTGTCTCTTGTATCCAATTCTGTTATGAAAAGCTGGGTAAGGTTCCTCCCTCAGGCCTGAGTGCTTACTCTACCAGAGGTACAGCTGCTTCCTGGCTGCTGCCAGGGACATCCCATTCTAGAGATTTGTCAAGCAGCTACCTGGAAAACATACTAACATACTAAAATGCCAGCAGAATAGGCCTAATGGTCTTTCGTGTCTGCTACGCTTGGTCAGCCCCACCCTGGGTGCTGACCTCTGTCCTCCTCTCTCTGGCTTCTCCTTCCCAGTTCCGGATATTCTTGCTGCATTGGATTTTGCTTCCTGAACCCTTCCCCTGTACCTGTCCCACCCCTCTTGAACCCCTCCACTGTCTCTGCCTCCACCAGCCCCCTAGGTAGTGCATCCATGGCTCTACCCACCTCTCAGTGAAGTAGCACCTCCTCCCTTTCTCCCTGAATCTTCCCCTCCAGCTTCCACCCATGCCCGCTAGTGGCCCCTCCTCCTTCCTTGAAGCACCTCACTGTTCCTCCCCTATTTACCCTCTTCCTGTACCTGAAGACCTCTATCATGTCCCCCGGTCCCTTCTCTCTTCCAAAGTGTACATATTTAGCTCTTGACCTCTCCTCATAGGTCCTGTCCCAAGCCCCAAATCATTTTGGTTGCCCTCCTCTGGACCCTCTCCAGGAGGTTAATGTCCCTCTTTAAGTGCGGCTCCAAACTGCCGCAGTACCAGGTGCGGCCTCACCAAGCAGTTATACAGAGGGAGTATCACTTCCTCCTTCTGAGGTGATCCCCAGCGATGCATCCCAGCATCCTGTTGGCCTTGGCTGCTGCCCTCCTACAAGTCTCAGAGTTGTTCATCTTGACATCCACCACCACCCCCAGGTCCCTCTCAGCCATTGAGACTTGTAGTATTCCCCCAGGGTGTACACTTGGCCTGGGTTTCGGCCCCCAGGTGGAGTACCTGCATTTCCCTGCATTAAACCTCAGCTTCCACTTTCTAGACCATCTTTCCAGAGCCTCCAGGTCCCCTGCAGGGCCACCCTCCCTCCTCCCCATCCACCACCGCCCCAGTTCGAGTCATCTGCAAAGAGACTCATCTCACCCTGATTCCTGTCCTTATGTCAGAACGTAGGCGTTGAACAGAAGGGGCCCAGGACTGATCCCTGTGGGACCCCACTAATGACCCTCCTTGGGGAAGAGACTATCCACTCAACTCGACCCTCTGGGTCGGTCCTGGAGCCAATTGCCTATCCATCGGATCATCTGGTTTCCCCCCATTTCTCCTAGTTTATCCAACAGGCCCACATGAGGAACAGAGTCAAATGCCTTGCTGAAGTCTAGAAAGGACATCCACTGGTCTACCCAGGTCCAAGGCACTTGTCACCCAGTCATAGAACTCCACCAGGTTTGTCTGACACGATTTCCCAGGGATGAATCCATGCTGTCTATCGTCCAGGCACCCTGACTTATCCAGGCCCCCTAGCCTCTCCTTGACAATGCCCTCCATCACCTTGCCACCACTGATGTCAGGCTGACAGGCCTGTAGTTCCCTGCCACCTCCCTTGATCCCCTTGTGATAGGCACCACATGCGCCCACCTTCCAGTCTTGGGGCACGCCCTGTCCTCAGAGAGATGGTGAAAAGCTCTGTCAGGGGTTTCGCCAGGACATCTGCAAGTTCCTTCAGCACTCTAGGATGTAATTTATCCGGCCCGGTGCTTTCTCCGTCTTAAGGGAGCTGAGGGCTTCCCTCCTCTCTGCTGTGATTTCCACTCCAGTACCTCTTCTCCTGCTTAGCCCTCCCCCACCTACCAGTGATGCCCCCTCTCCCCAGACCTGCCGATTGGTAAGGGGCCCCTCCTCATTATCTCTGTCTCCTCCCATGTATGATGCAGCATCCCACTTTTCCTGGTGAAAACTGAGGTGAAGTACTCATTTAGTACCTCAGCCTGCTCCTCTGGGTCTTGTGCCCATCTCTTCCCTGATTTAATCCTGCTAATCTGCCCCTTCACCCCTCTCGTTTTTCCCCAATGTATCTAAAGAACCCCTTTTCCCTCTCCTAATTTCCTGGCCAGGTTCTGCTCCTTCCTGCCTTAGCCACCCTCACCATTCTAGTGGCCCTTCTAGCCATCAGCTCATACTCCCCTCGATCCCTTTCCTCCTTGAGCACTTGAATTTCTTATAGGCTGCTTTCTTTCCCGCACCACCTCCTGGACCTCCCTGGTCCCCAACAGGGTTTTTGGGCCCCACCGCATTTCGCCTTACTCTTGCACAGGTGCTGGTAGCATCCTGCACCCTCTCCTGATGATTTCCCACCTACTATCAGCTCCATGTCTGACCCAATCCCATCCAAATGCTCTTAAGGATCCTTCCCATTTCCTTAAAATCCACCCCTGAAGTCGGTTACTTCCGTCTTTGTGCAGGCCTTCTACCCTCCTAGGTCCAGGCAGAACCAGACCGTGGCATGGTCACTCCCCGCCAATGGGTCCCTTACCTCCAGGCCCCCAATCTGGTCACTGTCTGCCAGGACCACATCCAGTACCCATGCCTCCTGGTGGGTTCCCTCACCTGCTGAGTTAGGAACACGTCTTGAAAGACATCCAACAACCTCTGTTCCTGGTCACAGAGGATGTCAGTAGTCTCCCAGTCTGTTCCTGGCATGTTTAAGTCCCCTAACACCACCACCTTTCCTCTGCCCAGTCTGCAGTGTCTCCTAACATCTGCCACCAGACTGTCCTCCAGCTCCTCCGCCAGGGCAGGGGGTCTATACACCACTCCTATTTTTACCTCTTGCCCCTTGTTATCAAGGTGACCCAAATCGCCCATGGTTCCTCCGCCTCCTCTACCCCCTATGCCAATGCAGTTTTTACTATCATTGCTACCCCTCCTCCCCTTCCTCCCCCTGTCCTTCCTGAACATAGTGTAACCCTCCAGGTTCAGGTCCCAGTCATGTCTTGCAGTGGCCCAAGTCTCAGTGACCGCTGCCACATCCACTGCTCCTCAGTTAACATCACCTGGAGCTCAGGCATTTTATTGCCCAAGCTCCTGGCATTTAGTAGGACTACCTTCCACCCTTTCCCTATAGTTCCATTTCCCCTGCTCGTGTTCCTTGGGGATTCTGTTTCTCCTGGTCTGCACTTTGCCAGTTGGTCTTTTCCTGCAATCCTCCTGGTCCCCAGGGGTGGAGACAGAGTCCCTCCTTTATCGGCATCCCCTTGACTGCCTTTCTCCCATCCCACCCCCTTCACAAGTTTTAAACCCACTTTTCACCAATGAACTCTCTATTTTCAACTTAAGGATTCCCCTCCCTCCAAATTGAGATGTAGTCTATCTCTAGCTATACAGCTCCTTATCCTCCCAGGTCTCCCCATCCCCATCAACCCATACCCTCTGGCCTCACACACCCCCTGAGCCACTGGTTTATCTCCTAATTTTTCTTTTGTGTTCCCCACTAGCCCTTGGCACTGGCGGATTTCTGAGAAGAACTGTGCATCCTATGTCATGACAGACCCTGGCGAGATCCCTGAATCTTGCCTGTATCTCTAGCTCGATATTTCCCTCAATGTCATTTGTGCCCAGGTGGACCAGTATGTCTGGGGAACCCCCACAGTCCTTTGCCAGCTGATATACCTCGTGCTTAGCCCTGTGCACCGTTAGTCCAGGGAAGCATCTTGTTCTAACTGGCCAGGCTTCTCCTCCCTATCCCATTTGATCACCCTGATCATAGAATCCCCCAGCAGGAGCACTCTGACCACTCCTTTTCCTCCATTCCCCCTCTTCCATGTCCCTCATCCTTTCTACTGACCTTCCACCCAGCTGGCTCCTTGTTCTCCCCTATCTTGTTGCCACATGCCACCGCTCCTTATTTACCATAGCCACTCCCTCCCTCCAATCCTATCCTCTCCTCCTCCTGAGTATCCTTCTGTACCTTGTTAATTCCCCTCACTGCTCACAACAGTTCACACTTTTTACTAAGCATTACTTTCTGGACACCCAGGCTAGGAGTGATGCTCGGTGTTTACAGCTGTGCTTCAGGCCTATTTCCTCAGTAGGTTCTGTCCCTCCTCCATGGAGGTACTGCTGTGTAGTCTGCATATGTCATAATATAGCAAGACTTCATGTTGTTTGAAGAAAAAATTACTCACCTTAGTAATGTTGTTTTTCTAATGGAGTCTTGCTATATTATGACCTCCTCCTGCCCCTCTCAGAACCTCTGTTTTTGGGATGTGGGTGGGCAGTGCAGTGTTGGCATAGTAGATGCCCACCTTGTTTTCACCCTCCCTTTTTGGGGTGATTGGGTGTTGTGTTTTTCATTTTTGAGTCTCTTGACTTGAGTCTTTGTTTTGGGACCAAAAATGTGTTGTTATATTTAGTAGCCAGCTGGCTAGTGTAGGTTTACAGCTTCCACACAGGACCTTAGTGAGTTTAGCTTGTAAAGATCTGACAGTTTGAGTTTGAAGAACAACAGACAAGAGTTTTCAACCGAGTTCGAGCTCAGCGTTCCATGCCTGGCATGGAAAGTTAACTCTTTCACCTCGGAGCAGTTTGAAGGTTGGGACTCACTGCATATGTCATAATATAGCAAGACTCCATTAGAAAAACTACATTACTAAGGTGAGTAATTTTTCTTCTGCACTAGCCTCTGACAATCTGCACTAGTACCCGGGCAGGCTAGTAAATGATTGTTAAGGTAGACCCCTAGTACAGTGCTTAATTAAGTACACATGATTTCAAGATGTTTGTAAGCGGGTTTGAGAAATTTCACACACTGAATAATCAGAAAAAATAAGTAGAAAAAGGATATCAGCCAATCGTTCCGGTACTTTCCCGATGGTTGTAGACTATCAATAATTATCTGATTTTTAGGTAAATGAAATGTAACATCCGTTTTCCTGTATAAATCCCTTCTGTAACATGTTGCTAACACCATGTCTGTGTTTCTATTTATTTTGTGGATGCACTTTGTGTTTGTGTGTGTATGTTGGGGTTGAGGTGGGGGGGAGGGCGACTGCTTCTGAGGTGATGTGTGATCTTGCACCATGATTGTGAAACTACAAAATAAAATAAGATTGAAAAGTGTTGTTTCATTTGAGATTTATCTGTTGTCCAATGGTACCCTCCATCATAATTGTTGCCCATACCCCATAAGTTTTAAGTAAATAATCACTGGTGTCCAGGCCCCCAGCCCTCAGATGTTTTCATTGGTGACCAGTGGTACTTCCATACTCCAGTTGTCCATTGCTACCTTTTAATAAGAAAATGGTCCCTCAATGTCTGCAATTTCCTTTTTTCAAACCTGTTAAAACACTTCACCGCTGATCGTGCCCTCACCCACACCTGCCTCCCCATGTGCACATACCAACCCGCACCAATTAGGGCTCTCTCTTCACATACCTGAACTTGTACCAATGTTAAGATTCAATCTCCAATCGAAGACACATCTTGCTACAGAGATCGTCCAATTCTATATGAGAAATAAGGAAAATGAGGTACAATGTATTTCAGTGAGACACTGCAGTTGCCTTATTTCTCTTACAGTAGTCGCTGGTTCCTGTAGTGAGATCGTGTGTCTTCGATCTGAGAGTGGATCTTCACAGGTATCAGTTCAGGTGAGTGAAGGTACATGTGTGTTTGGGGAAATCTAGTTGAGGTGCTGAGTGGTGTATGCATAGTTGGAGATCATGTGGGTGGGTGCGATCAGTGGTGGACAGTTCTTTTACAGGTTGCGAAAAAAAAAAAGCTGTAGTTACCTGCTTCTTACATACAGGTTACAATGGACATTGAGAGTGTTGGAGGGTACAACTGACTTAAAATGTTAATTTTAAAACACTGCTAATTTTGTTTAGTCCACTAAAGTTTGGAAACTGTACTGAAATGGTTTTGTACTGCAGGTGATCATGGCATACTGGATAAAAGAAACGTGCAATAGAACAAAGGATAAAACTAAAGAATGTGGAGAAGAAAGGTAAAACAGTGGATACAAATATGGCCGGTTGTAAAAACAAACAAAAAAAAATCTCATAATACTTTATCACACTATCTACTCAAATTGACTTGAAAAGGAAGACTAAAACCACCCCGGACCCTCCTTGGATAGCCAGCCCTAACCTGTACTTGTACCACTGTGAATATCCACTCTCTGAATGAAGACGCTGCTTACTGCTGGAACAGGCGAATACTGTCTGAGAACTAAGGTAATGAAAGTTCAATGTATTTCAATGGGATGCAACCGTTACCTTTTTTCTCTTACAGTAGTTGCCGGTTCTAAGAGTAAGACTTGTTTCCATTGGAGAGTGGATATTTACAGTGGTACAATTTCAGGGAGTGACTGTATGTGGAGGGGTCTGGGTGATTAAGGTGGGTGTGTACAGTGGGAGGGCTGGTGGTGGTGTATGCGATCATGGACAGTTTTCTTCACATGTCGAAAAAATAAATCAGATGTCGATGATCAGTTTTCTTGCTTACAGGGTGCAGTGGACATTGGGAATGTGTGTGTTTGGGGATGCACCACGGTCACTAATGAAAACAAAAATACACATATATGAACATCCAGGGGGTCTGAGGCAGGTTGCCAATAGACATCAGGTCTTACTAAGTTAAAGCTAATGGGGTCTGGGCAGCAAATAGAGAGTGGGTGTTACCGCTGGATACCAGATAAAACAAAGCACATGAATAACATTGTGATGGTGGGAGGGTGGGGTGGAGGGAGCACTGGACACCCAAGGCACTGCAGACTTTGTTATATGTGCAATTTGAGGAGGGGGATGCCACTAGACACTAGGGCTCATTGTTATACAGCAGATGTGGACCAGTGCACAATTGGAGGGTGAGGGGTAATTTTGATATTTTAAGAGTTTCACAGCCGGGGAGAGGGGGTGAAATAGACACTATGGTGGTAAATAAAATGAATTGGGTCAGTGACCACCATTTTGGAAAGTTGGTACCTAATGTCGGTTGGAGTCTTATGCAGCACACAGGCCCAGTAAATTATGTGAGGTCTTTAAATTTTGCCAGGAAAATATAAAAATGTAATAAGAAATAAGTAATGGAAATGTTTTTACCAACCTGTAAAAAATAGATAAGGTAACTGCAATACATTGAACCTCAGTTATCTTGTTTATCATACAGTATTCACCTGTTCTATCAGTAAGGCGTGTCTTTAAAGGAAAAATGCACCCTCATATATTCTAAATGTCATTTGCTTCCATGGCAACAGACAACTCTTTTCATGTAGCTATTAAAGATGTGCAGCTGCTTCGGTTAATTTTCACACTGCATACTAGCTGTCACTCTCCTGGGAGGGTCCAGTTCATGGTTGTTGAAATCTCATTGTCCCTGAGAACTGCATTAGCATATGAGAACGTGATGTAATCAGCCTTTAAACTCCCAATATGCATGTCTGCTTAGGTAGTTTTAAAAGAACCACGCTGCAAGAAGGTGTGAAATACCACATTTACCTTCAGTGAGTTTTACAAGCTATCTGAGTTGTAATGCAGTTTTTTTCCCTTTAAACTCCATTTGGTTTATAAGTTTCAGAGAGTTTTTGCAGGGTATTTGTTATTTTAGCATAGAGATACATGATATAAATGGTTGATCTGACATCATGTTCTCATATACTAATGCAGCTCTCGGGACAATGAGATTTCAACAACCATGAAATGGACCCTCCTAGGAGAGTGACAGGGCCTAGTATGAAATGTGAAAACTAACTGAAGCAGTTGCATGCATCTTTAACAGCTACATGAAAAGAGTTGTCTATTGATAGGAAATAAATAACATTTAGAAGATATGAGGTGCAGTTTTCCTTTAATACCATGATGTCTGTTTCACCCCCCACACACTTCCTTATCAATGAGCAAAAAAATGAAAGAGGTAACTTATAGAGCATGTGCACTGCCTAAGACTCACACTGTCACTAGGTACCAACTCTAATAATGGTGGCAAGCGACTTAATTAATATTTAATATCCATTGTCTCCAGTGCCCCACCCACCCCAACAGCTTATCTTGTCATATTTTGTCACCCCTCTCATCATTCATAAAACAGTCCACGCACCCTCCAGTTGTGGTGTCCCCCATCCTCCAGTAGAGATCTGATCACCATTTGCCATAGTATAATAAGCCCTTGTGTCTAATAGCAACCCTTCCACCACCCCTACCACACTCTCGATTTTCATATATACTTACGTTTTTTTCATTTGTGTCCAGTGGTACACTCCAACCTCTCAACAACTCTTATCCTGTACATTAGAAAATGTTCCCTTGATATTCAGATTTTGTTCATTTTTCAAACTGTAAGAAGAAAGGTAAAAAGTATTTCTGACTGAACCTGCACGATCATCCCACCTCTGACTAAGCAACCACCACACCACACATCCCTCCCACGACACACCTTACACACCTTCACTCACTTGAACTGATACCACTGTGAATATCCACTCACCGAGAGTAGACGATCTTGCTATTGAATCCAGGGACTACAGTACGAGAATCAAGGTAACTGCAGATCTTACTTCAAGAGGGTTCCTGCAGTAGGTCTTCACATATAGGACTGCGCCCTCTGGCATCAGGTTCAATAGGCAAACTTAGCAGCTAGCAATTATCAGTAGGATGCGTACGACATCAGGCCGACTATAAAGGGTGGTCCCAGCCCCACCCAGCAGTTCTTCCTACCGCCGCCAGTTCGCTCGCTCGTAAAAACAACATCTAACGCCTGCATGTCATTCTCGATGTTTTTCTTCTAAAACATTTTTCACCAGCATCCAACCAAGTGTATATCGACTCACCCAAAAGAAGTGCTCTAAGTGAGGAACTCAAACCGCACAGGGATGACCATTCCGCTGCCTTCTGTGTCTAGGCTCAGAGCACAACTTGGATGGAGTGTGCCATCTGTCAGGGCTTTAATCAAGTCACCCAGACCAGGATGCCAACACTCGAGGCCCACCTTCTTACCCAATGGCTAGCGCCGATGGAAAAGGAGCTTCAGGAGCTAAGGGAAAGGTCGCCTCACTGGCCCCGAGGAAAAGAAGAAAGATAGGGAGAAGTGCCAGGAGAGGTCCATTGCCACATAGAAGGCCTGCTTCCTCAAAAACTGTGAGTACTTCTTCAGGTATCCTGTCTGCTTCTTTGGGCCAGGCACCTTCTCCCCCTCCTGCCGAGGTGGCCGGGCAGCTGAGGGTAGCCTCTCTTGAGGTGTCCTTCGTCTCCCTCCACCCAGCACTGCCGATAGAGGCGCACTCCGTCGTTGGGCACAGCCCACGACCATTAAGCACAGCGACCCTTTGGCTACTGCCAGCCCGGTCGGGTCTGATAAGTCGGGCAGTGGATCCACTGTCGTCGTTCGGACTCTCTGTCTCACCCGTCGGGCTCCTGCTGAGGACCCCGTCAGCAAGAGCGTGCAGGTAGGAGACCCTTCATCCCCTCGGGTTCTTCATCCCAGGGATTTGATACCCGATCCTGCCTTGTCCTTGCCTTCAGGATCGTTTTGGAGCGTTTCGTTGGGGTTTCTACTTAGGTTGTCCCCTTAGCCTGGTCTTTTGTCACCCACAGGCAGGAGTCCGTTGCTGGCCTGGGATCCGGATATGAAGCTTCTTCATTCGGGGCCTTTCTGATTCACACCACCCTGTGGCCTTTGGCACCCCTCGATAGGTCAACAAGAACCTTCAGGCGGTTTTCGGGACCAGATCCCCATTATCTGCCACCGGCGGGCCTCTGTCTGCACCTCATTACCCGGCGCAAGGCCCTGTGCCGCCGACGCAGGATACCGTGGGTATTCTCCCTATGGTTACCTTCCAGGATTGCCAGGATTCCAGTACCCTCCATGGCAACAACCCTAATACCCAGGCTAGCAGCCTCCTCCTCTTCCTCCACTGCCGATTGATTGGGATGCAATCCCGCATGGTGGCAGGATGCCAGGACCCAGCTTCTCATGGAAGCACGACAGCATCTGGTGGTGACATTCCCTGCCTAGGGCACCTCCCCTACTGATTCCTTCCAGATGAGCCTTGGGTTCCCTGCTGGTGGGCTCCTCTGGGGTGGACCCGCCCATCCCCAGTGGCTCAGATCCTTCAGATCGGACATCGACTCCGACCCTTCGGACACTCGGTCTCCAGTCGAAGTCCCACCTAAGGAATTTCCTAAATCACTCCAGATGGCCCTCCTTCGGTGACCTTCTGAGGACTATTCAGGCAGCGTGAGGCTGGCGTTCAAAAGAAGTTGATCCCTAGCGCAAGAGACTGGCAGAACACCTAGATCTGGCCACTTCAGACCCTCTACCCATCCCTCCGTGGATGGGTCCTCATGTGATTTGGTCACCACCATTTTGGCAACAGCCCTCCTCTATTCCAGCTGTATCCAGAAGGCCAATGCACATACTTCCCCTGGAAGGATTCCACATATGACTTCTCATCCGAGAGAGCAGTCCCAGTGGTCATTCACGGTTGCTCATGACCGGTCGGCAACCCAAGCATTTGAGCTCCTCTCGATAAGGACTCAAGACAATTGGACCAGTTTGGCAGGAAAATATATTCCTCTACTTCCTGTGCCAAAGCTCCTCTCCCCTTAAATATGTGTCACATATGGCGGCCTTCCAAAAGTTTCCTCTTGGAGCTTGAGAGGGACCTTCAAGATGTCTGCCTCCAGGGCCAAAGCTCCTCTCCTTAACTATGTGTCGCATATGGTGGCCTTCCAGAAGGCTTCCCTCTCGGAGCTCGAGAGGGACCTTCAAGATGTAATGGATGAGATGCTCAGAAACAAACTACTGGACAAGGTCCGTATGAACAAATCTTCGTGTTGTCATGCTCTTCAAGCAACGTACAATTCGGTAGATTTGGTGGCTAGGGCTGCCGCTATGGGGATTCTGCATCCAACGCCTTTCCTGGCTTAGCATCGCAGGTTTGGTTCAGGACGTCCAGTCTTCCTCCTGGATGTCCCTTTTAGGGTTCCGTCTCTTTTGGCGGCGACACCAAGGATATGATAACTGGGCTGTAGGAGAGCAGAGAGTCCCTGTGGACGTCACGCTCCATGTATAGGGCCGGGCAAAAGAAGCATCCTTTTCACTGCCAAAGATGATGGAATAAGACCCAGGGCAAGTGTCGGGCCAACGACGCATCTTTGGATTTTGAGCCCAAACCCTCAGGCAAAATTTCCCAAGTCTGTCTCGGGGCCAGCTCCTTCCCTCCTCCTGCTACCTCCAGTCGTCAAACTAGGAACCGTAGGAGGGAGGTTTGGCCTCCACTGGTGGGATGGAGGGCCATCACCATGGGATCTGTGGGTTCTGCAACTTGTTCAACAAGGTCACTCGACAGAGTTCATGGAGATCCCTGCACCCCACCCTCTGGGACGTGCCTTTATCCAAGGGATCAGATCCCCATAGTCTTCCAGGAGATTCAGGCCCTCCTACAAAAGCGGCCATAGAACCCATCCCTCAAGACCAAATAGGAAGGGATTTTATTCCACTTCTTCCTAGTAACAAAGAAGACAGGAGATCTGAGGCTGATCCTGGATATCAGCATGCTGAACCTCTTTGTTGAGTACAAGAGGTTTCGCATGCTGACTCTTCAGGGTCTTCTTCCCCTGCTCCAACTAAACTCATGGCTGTGCTCCCTGGATATGCAGGATGCTTACCTACATATCCCCATTCTCCCGACCCACCACACTTCCTTCGTTTCTCCTTCCAGGAGAACCATTTTCAATTCCACGCACTACCCTTTGGCCTTTCCTCGGCTCCCTGGGTTTCACCAAATGCTTAGCGGTGGTTGCGGCATTTCTTCGCCTCAAGGGCATTTACGTGTTCCCATATCTGGATGACTGGCTCCTCTCAGCACCCTCTCCAGACAGCCTGAAAGAGTCTCTTTCACTCTGGACTTGTTTGTCCAGCTGGGCATCTCAGTCAGTTTCCCCAAGTCCCAGCTAGTACCCTCTTAGCACCTCCAGTTCATTAGAGCAGTACTAGACACAGTCCAGAGCAAGGCTTTCCTACCATTAGGTCGAGCCGAGACTTTAGTTTCTCAAGCCACCCTGATGGCCCGGGCTCGATGGATCCCAGCACATGGTGTGCTGCATCTCTTGGGACTTATGGCAGTGGCCACCTCCAGTTCCCTGGCCAGATTACATATGAGGGTCACCCAGTGGTCTCTTCAAGTTCAATGGGACCAGAGGATGGATGACATGAACCAACAAGTTCTGATCTCCAACAGCCTCCAGAAAGATCTTCGCTGGTGGCAAGTTCTTTCCAACCTGTTAGTGGGAGCTCCTTTTCACTCCAACCCCAACCCAGATCCTCAGCTCAGATGCTTCGGACATGGGTTGGGGAGCACATCTGGGGACCACAAGACACAAGGGTCTTGGTCCACTCAGGAGCTTCTGCCCCACATCAACATTCTGGAGACAAGGGCAGTCCTCTATGCTCTCCAGGCATTCCAGTCACTTCTTTTCTGGGATCACTTCACATCCAGATGGACAACATGTCCACAGTCTGGTATATCAACAAACAGGGAGGAACTCACTTGTACCCTCTCTGCAGGAAGCAATGAGAGTTTGGTATTGGGCAATTCAGCACGGCCTTTCCCTGACAACAGTCCACATCCCAGGGTAAGCAATGTCCTGGCGGACAGTCTCATTCGATCAGTGGCCAGGGCTCATGAGTGGGAGTTAAAGCAGGAGGTGGTCAAGACCTTTTTCTTCGATGGGGTCAGCTGGAAGTAGATCTATTCACCTCCCTGTTCAACGCAAAACTACCCAGCTTTTGCTCGCTCTGCTCCTGGGCGTGGTGATTTTTGGTGAGATGCATTGTCTCTCTCTTTGGACAGGGAGGTTTCTATGTGCTTTTCCTCCCTTTCCTCTCATTCAGAAGGTTCTGTTGAAACTTCAGGTGGAAGGAGCACACTTGATTCTGATTGCCCTTCTGTGGCCCAGTCAGATTTGGTTCCCACTGTTGCAATAGCTGGCGCTAGAACCTCCAATACTCCTACCATTGTCTCATGACCTTCTGCTATAGGAGCAGGGCACCCTGGTGCATCCAAGTCTTCAGTCGCTCAATCTTCATGTGTGACACCTGTGGACATAGCGGCTTCCTGCTATGGAGTCTCCTCCCAGGTTGCTCATATCTTGGTGGAAGCCAGAAAACCTTCTACCAGATCCACCTACATCATGAAGTGGAAAAGATTTTCGATCTGGGCCATAGCCAGGAGCTTGGATCCCTTTTCATGCTTCACGTCACCCAAGTGTTAGAGTACCTTGTGCATTTGTCAGGAGACGGCCTCGTTATTCCTCCATCAAAGTCCATCTCTCTGTGGTGTCAGCCTACCACTTCCGGTGGAGGGCAAAATTCTGACCCAACTGGAGGTTGCCAAAACATTTTTGAAAGGTATCCTCCATTTAAAACCTCCAGTCTAGAACTGCTGTCCCTCCTGGGATCTTAATTTTATGTTAGAAAAACTTACCTCCCCGAACCAGCTTCAAATTGTGACATGTGCTTCCTTTCCTGGAAGACTTTGTTTTTAGTTGCTGCATCTTCGCCAGACGGGTCTCAGAACTTCAGGCCTTCATCTGTAAGGAACCCTATTTGACTTTCTTAAGGACAGCGTAGTCCTTAGGACTAACCCATCCTTTCTTCCAAAGGTGGTTTCAGAAACCACTCTCAATCAGAATGTTGAATTATCGATCTATTATCCTCAGCATTCTAGCGGGAATATATTTTGCACACCTTAGATGTGCACTGGATCTTGAGGTATTACACAAACTGGACTAAAGAGGTTCGTAAGTCCAGTCAGCTCTTTTGGCCTTTGCCCCAGTGTCAGGATAAAGCCATTTCAAAACAGACTGTATCCAGGTGGTTGGCTAACTGCATCCGCTTCACTTACCAGAAACATGGAGAGTCCCTTCCAGGGCGGTTAAAGTCACTCCACTCGGAGTGTTGCTACCTCTACCGCCTTTTTCACAAATGTGTCCACGGCAGAGATTGTGCAGCGGCCACTTGGTCATCTGTCTACACCACTAAGCATTACAGTCTGGACGTTGCCTCTCGGTGCAGGACGGTTTCAGCCTTGCAGTCCTACAAGGTCTTTTGTCCTAAGACAGTACTCCGTCTAGCAAGCAATTCCTCCTCCCAGAGCTTTATCTCCTAATTTTCTTTGGACTGCTGGGTATTCAGTCCTGTATGTGAAGACCTACTGCAGGAGCAGCTCTCAAAGTAAGATATTGCAGTTACGTAAGAACTTAACGTAACAGTAGATCTTCGAGAGAGGTTCCTGAAGTAGTTTTAGTTTCCACCCACCTTCCCCAGTTCCTGGTATGTTTCTTTTATTTTTCATCCTGCCTAGCCCTTGGGTTTAGATAGGAAGCATGGTCCTAGGAGTTAAACTCCTCTTTGCTTACCTTTCTTTAGGTCTCGGTGGAAAATAACTAGAGGCGGGTGGGACCGACCCTTTATAGTCGACCTGGCGTTGCATCCCCTGACGCCGGGGCGGTCCCTGCCGATGGATTGCTAGCTACAGGTTTGCCGTTGGAACCCAACACCACGGGTGCAGTCCTATATGTGAAGACCTACTGCAGTAACCTCTCTCTCGATCTACTGTTACGGTAAGTTCTTACGTAACTGCAATTTCAGTGGGGTTCCTTACACAATTACTTTATTTATCATACAGTTGTCACCTGTTCCAGAGGTAAGAGGTGTCTTTGATGTGAGTACATCTATGTTGTGGGATTGTAGGAGGATATTAAGTGGGTTACACAAGGACTCCGACACAGTCTGAATTCTTCAGGATGAAAACCAGGTAGATTTATTCATCTGGATCCAAACATAATGATTCCAGCAAAGCAAAATAATTACAAGCGGACTTAACTCGACAATAAAATAAAATAAATTGAATTAAAGGAACATCCGAGCAAAGACAATCAACTTGGCAGTAGTATCCACATTAAACTAGAGCACTAGTTCTGGATGTTTACATGTCGCCATCCCAACCACTACTGACTACTTGCTTGCCATTGATCCCTTTATATACTTGAAACTGAGCCCTAATTGGTGAATTATCCATCAATCAAATATCTTTATAGATTTATTTTATAAACAGCGTATTTATGAATTTCAAACCTCAAGATATTCATTTTGATACCTCTTAAACTTATAAAATGACTGTGAGCACAATAATACTTGATTTATTGCTCATTTTAATGTGTTTCCAAATAAGTCCCACCCTTCTCTATAAAGATAGCAACACAGAGGCCGGCTGGCTCCTATAGGGAAGGCTTACATAGGAACACATCCATCCTGAAATCCAGGTAATATAATTTTGCCCTCTTTTATTCTTTTGCCAGGCTAATTTTGCTAATTTGGATACTGTTTTGATTGTACAATTCTTGGTGTACTATATATGTGCACAGAAGTAAAATGAATGTGCTGGATAGCACAGAATACTGGCGTTTGTATGCAGGAAGTAGGACAAAGGAAAACTGGCGTTGCACAGTAACACACAGCCTTAAATAAAACTGGCTGTCTCTGAAGCAGTAATCCTTTCTAGTGCTTTAGCGTTAAAGAAATACATTTACTCCCTTTTTCTTGGGCAGAAAATACAGAGGATGGCTTTTCTCGGTAGTCCGCGGCGTTTGCGAGCCTGCTGCGACAGTCGCACGCTCGCAGCTCAGAAAATCGTCAAGGCTTAAAATACACGCAAAGGTACTTCTTAAGGTACCTAAACTCCTGAATATACTTGTTCTGCAAACAAAAGGTGTTTTTACAGCTGGAATAGGTAGTTTTAGTAAAGTTTTACTTGGGCACTCTCATAATGAATATTTAAAGGGCCAGCGCCTTCTAACTTTCAGTGCTTACAATACAAAACAGTAATGCAGCACTGTAATGTCCTTTGTAGTAGCCAGAATAAGAGGAGGGGAACACAAAAGACAATAAACAATTAAACGGCATAGGTGGCCAGTCTATGCAGACAATACAACATATAAAGACAAAACAACACACAATAGGAGAGGTTTTCTGGCTGCCACGACAACATTATGACTGTATCAGAGACCCTTTGACAGTCTCCTCCCACCTTAAGATAACAGAAGCTACTGATTCATCAGGGATTTCTGTTTACGGTATTATGCAGATCTCTTTTCCAAAAGAGATGGAGCCAAAGCCCACCCTCTCCTCAGGCTCCACCTGGTCTCACATTGCAACAAACTTTGTTTGTTGCTTAGAAATATAATTCTAGTTCAATTAGGCTACAAAAGCAGTCTTTTTATATATAGATATATATTTTTTTCTAATTTACCCCGAGGTCTGCTGTAGTTCTGATCATGTCCATATCTTGATAGAAAGTCTGGTTTTATGTTCACTACCCTTCCGATGTTTTATTTTAAAACGATATGTAGTAGCAGAGGTACCATCTCATTATACGGGATTACGATCTTTCATAACATTGAGCCAACATAGGGGATTATGGTCTGTCCATAATTCAAACTCGGTTCCCCACAGATAAAACCTTAATGCTTCTATGGCCCAGTGCATGCCAAGCATTCTTTTTCAATAGTGGAGTATTTGTTTCCCTTTCGTGTAGCTTCCTACTAATATAAATTATAGGATGTCTTCCACCTCTATGATTTGTGACAATACAGCTCCTAAGCCTAAGTTTGAGGCATCTGTTTGAACTATGACAGGGAGTGAAAAATCTGGTGTACGTAAAATCGGTATGAACATAGTGTTACTTTAATTGTGATAACGCTGTCTTCACAATCTGAAGTCCACTTTACCTTTTCAGGCTGACGCTTTTTGTTAGTTCAGTGAGTGGACTAGCTATCATAGAGAAATTTGGTATAAAGCGCCTATAATAACTAGCAAGTCCTAAAAGGATCTCACATCTTTCTTAGTGTTTGGTCTTGGGCTGTTTGCTACAGCTTCAATTTTAGATTTCATAGGTTTTATCAGGCCCCCACCTATTTGAAAACCTAAATATTCAGTTTTTTTCATAGCCAAAAACACTTTTTGGATTGATTGTTAAACCTGCAGAAGTAATGACCCTAGTATGGTTGCTAAATGGTGTAAATGGTCAGCCCATGTATTATTAAAATGACCACATCGTCCATATAGGCTGCACTGTATGAAGAATGTGGTAAAAGGAGTTTATCCATTAATCGTTGGAATGTTGCTGGAGCCCCATGAAGGCCAAATGGCATGACAGTAAACTGATAGAGGCCTAATGGAGTGCTAAAGGCAGTCTTTCTTTGTCATCAGGATTTAAGGGTATTTGCCAGTATCCCTTGGTGAGGTCAAGGGTTGAAATATACTGTGCTCCTCCCAGATGATCAAGAATGTCGTCAATGCGTGGCATTGGATAACTATCAAATTTAGATATTTCGTTTAGTTTTCTAAAATCTAAACAAATTGGGACCCACCTTCTTTTTTTCTTACAATTACCATGGGAAAATTCCACTCACTGCTGGAGGGTTCGATGACACCCATTTCTTGCATCTTAATTATTTCATTTTCTATCTCAGACCGTAGTTTTCGGTATTCTATAAGGTCGACTCTATAGGTTCCTTTTGAGTGGTATTAATTTCATGATTTGTATTTGCTACTTACCAGGGGTCCCGTGAAATAACTAGCATAAGGTTGTAACACGTATAGAGTTCAACCTTTTGTTGATTAGACAACCCACTGTTTATGTTAAGGTCACTAATGCCACCTTCTGTCTCTAAGCGTTGGTAAACTAGTCCAATTCACTAGTGGGGCTTTCTGGACAAATAAAACATACAGGGGTTCTTGCCTTTCACACATTTTTTAAAGGTTCGCATGAAATATGTTATATTTCTTTTTTATCTGATAGTTCTATCTGATAGGTTACAGGGCCTGTTCGCTTGACCACTGTATAGGGACCTTGCCATTTCATGTATAATTTGTTATCTGATGATGGGAGTAGTAATAACACCTTTTCCCTTCTTGGAATTCTTTGACCTTTGTACCCTTGTCATAATGATATCTTTGTTTTTCTTGTTGTTTAGAGTTAGTTTGATAGGCCCGTTCTATGTATTTAGTTAGTTTCTGTCTAAGCTGACAGATGTAATCACTGGGGTCTTGGTCTGGAGATGTCTGCCTGCTTTTCCCATTTTTCTTTATCACATCAAGGGGACCACGAGGGTTTCGTCCATATAGCAGCTCAAATGGGGAAAACCCTGTGGATGCTTGGGCACCTCCTATATGCAAACATCAGGAAAGGTAATAGTATATCCCATTTTCGCCCTCTTCTTGGCAGAATTTCTGCAGCATTTTCTTTAGTGTCTGATTGAAACGCTCAACCAGGCCATCTGTCTGGGGATGATATGGAGTGGTATAAATGGCAGTGACACCTAAGGTATTATATAATCTTTTAGTAGGAGGGAGCAAAAGTTACTGCCCTGTCAGTCAAAATTTCTTTCGGTATGCCCGTCCTACTAAAAGTTTTCCAGCTCTTCTGCTATTTTTGAAAGAGTGATATTACATAAGGAATGGCTTCAGGGTACTTAGTAGCATAGTCACACACTACTAATATGTATTGATTTCTTTTGAACTTTTGGTAGTGGCCCAACTATATCCATTGCTATTCGCTCAAAAGGAGTGGTTATCAATGGCAAGGGCATCAGGGTACTTTATTGCTTTTGTCTAACTTAGCAACCTTTTGACATTCTACACAACTTCTACAGTAGTCTGCTACTTGTTCGTGTATACCAGGCCAAAAATCTATATAGTAGATCGATTTAATGTGCGATCTCTACCCATATGTCCGGCTAAAGGTATATTATGGGCTACATCCAATAGTTGTTTTCTATAGGCTTGTGGTACCATCAACTGATCTACTATTTCCCATTTCTTGGGTTTACACACTCATGTATAACAAGCCATTATACATTTTATATCTGTCAGCACTTGAACCATCCCCACTCTCAGACATTTGAGAAGAACAACTTTTAAACTAGGATCTTGTTGTTGAGCAGTTCTAAAGTCAATACTTGATGTCAATGAATCAAATTCCATCTTGTGTTCCTGGTTCCACTGCTTCTTATCCTTTCTCCTTGTGCTTTGGACTTTTTAGCCTTTCTTGTCTCCTCAAATAAATCAGTGGCAAATGGGAAGACTTGCCCGGACTTTCTTTAGTCTGGGATCTGGTTACCAGGGCCTCTATATGGTTAGAAATTAGGACTGAAAGTCAGGATAGTCATGACCGATCAACACAGGGACTGGTAAGTTGGGGACAGCTCTCACCGGATGTTATAAGTATGTCCTTGTATTGTTAGATCCAAGTCATATAGTGGGTATTGATGGGTGTCTCCATGTATGCAGGTCACACGAGTAGTCTGAAGCTTAGTATTTATGGATGAGTCTAACAAATTGCTTTGGATAAGGGTCTGTCTGCTTCCTGAGTCCAGGAGACTATATACGTATTCTGTCCAATCTGGACTGGGATGATATAATGTCCCCAGTTTGCTAACGCAAATGTGTGGGTTCTGATTTCTTCTTGGGACAGAACCGTGCCACATGTCCCTTACTACCACACTCATGACAGATGATGTCTGGATTATACCCTTTTGCACCCTTGGGTAGGTTCTGGCTACTATGGGTGGAGACTTTAGAGGGACAGGTTGTTTCAAGAACAGGAGAAACAGCTTGTTTAGCAACATTAGGCAGATGGACATGTGGTGAAGTCCCTTTGGTCGGTAGGCCTAGCAGTAATAAAATCTTCTGCAAGTCGGATTGCTGAATCAAGTCTCAGGTCTGTGCTCTCTCACCCACAGTTGCACATCTTGTGGAAGGATCTTAATAAACTGTTCTAGAATAATGGCCTCTAGGATCTGATCAAGTGTCCTAATGGTTGGTTGTAAACACTTGAAACACAAGTCCTTCAAACGTATATAGGCATCTTGAGGGTTATCTGCGCTCTGATATTTAAAAGTTCAAAATCGCTGCCTATATGTTTCGATATTTATGTCATAACGTTTAGTATTGCAGCTTCACTTGATCATAATTATTAGCATGTGCTACCTCTATATGACTGTATGCAAGCTGAGCTTTACCAGTTAGGTAAGGGGCCAGGCGAATCACCCACTGATCCCTGGGCCATGCACAGGCTGTGGCAACCTCTCAAAAGTCATTATGTAAGCTTCAATGTCATCAGTTTCTGAAAGTTTCACTAGTTTAATGTCTTTATATCCCCAGCTGGTGGATCTGGTGGCCGACTTACACCCAGAGCTTGTATTGCCCTCAGGTATCAGTCCATTTAGCCTCATATTCTTTTCTATCTCTTTCTCTCTGTCTCCATTTCCATTCTATCTCTTTCTCTCTGTCTCTCCATTTCCATTTGGTGCATGCATAACCACCTTACCAACTCATGGGTTTCCAAAGGGGTATTTTGATATCTCCTCCTCAACAGCTCCTCCACTCGCCTGCTCTTCTGGTTCTCCTTCTACTTTGGCAGCAGGTTTTCCTTCCTTCTTCCTCACGACAGGATCCATCCCTGGTAACAATGGTATATGGAAGGTCGCAGATACTGAACGAGTAACAATTACAGGGAAGGTAACAATGTCCGCTTGCTTCACCTGCATGCAGAGTCCACTAGAGTCTCAGACAGACTCACCCAGGTGTATTCAACCAGGTATCCCAGGTATCCCACTTCTGACACCACTGTAGGAGGATATTAAGTGGGTTACACAAGGACTCTGACACAGTCTGAATTCTTCAGGATGAAAATCCAGGTAGATTTATTCATCTGGATCCAAACATAATGATTCCAGCAAAGCAAAATAAATACAAGCGGACTTAACTCGACAATAAAATAAAATAAATTGAATTAAAGGAACATCCGAGCAAAGACAATCAACTTGGCAGTAGTATCCACATTAAACTAGAGCACTAGTTCTGGATGTTTACATGTCGCCATCCCAACCACTACTGACTACTTGCTTGCCATTGATCCCTTTATATACTTGAAACTGAGCCCTAATTGGGTGAATTATCCATCAATCAAATATCTTTATAGATTTATTTTATAAACAGCGTGTTTATGAATTTCAAACCTCAAGATATTCATTTTGATACCTCTTAAACTTATAAAATGACTGTGAGCACAATAATACTTGATTTATTGCTCATTTTAATGTGTTTCCAAAATAAGTCCCACCCTTCTCTATAAAGATAGCAACACAGAGGCCGGCTGGTCTTATAGGAAGGCTTACATAGGAACACATCCATCCTGAAATCCAGGTAATATAATTTTGCCCTTTTTATTCTTTTGCCAGGCTAATTTTGCTAATTTGGATACTGTTTTGATTGTACAATTCTTGGTGTACTATATATGTGCAAAGAAGTAAAATGAATGTGCTGGATAGCACAGAATACTGGCGCTTTTGTATGCAGGAAGTAGGACAAAGGAAAACTGGCGTTGTACAGTAACACACAGCCTTAAATAAAACTGGCTGTCTCTGAAGCAGTAATCCTTTCTAGCGCTTTTAGCGCTAAAGAAATACATTTACTTCCTTTTGTTGGGCAAATGATACAAAGGATGGCTTTTCTCGTAGTAGTCATGCTTATGTAGCTGGCACATGTACAAGCGTTGCAGCTTGTAAAATCGTCAAGGTGAAAATACATGCAAAGGTACTTCTTAAGGTACCTAAACTCCTGAATATACTTGTTCTATGTAACAAAAGGTGTTTTTACAGCTGGAATAGGTAGTTTTAGTAAAGTTTTACTTGGGCACTCTCATAATGAATATTTAAAGGGCCAGGCGCTCTAACTTTCAGTGCTTACAATACAAAACAGTAATGCAGCACTGTAATGTCCTTGTAGTAGCCAGAATAAGAGGAGGGGAACACAAAAGACAATAAACAATTAAACGGCATAGGTAGCCAGTCTATGCAGACAATACAACATATAAAGACAAAACAACACACAATAGGAGAGGTTTTCTGGCTGCCACGACAACATTATGACTGTATCAGAGACCCTTTGACAGGGATAGATACTGGTAAGTGACACTGGAAGGGACGAGCTTGGGGGTGGGGAGCAATGGTGTTGGTGCATGGAATTGGTGGTCAGTTGTCCACTGGTCCACCAGAATATGAAATTTGATATCGGTCTAATCATCCTGGTGGTGGTTGGTCATAGAGTATATTTCAGTTTTACAAACAGTATCCCATTTTACCATAAGAGAGTGATGTGGTAACTGTTGAGGTCACTCTGGTGCTTAGCACGATAAACTAAGTAATATTACGAAACGTGTCATAGAAATATAGCTGTCTGATATGATATATGCATTCTAATTTGCCTTATGATGACCTTTTATTCTGCATTCATGCAGAATCTAATCATCATTTTATCTTTTAATTTTCACCCCATCTCCTTTTGTATATAATAACTGGCTTCCTTTTCCCATAGGGAAATTGTAGTATAATTTGCTGTAATAAAGGAGTGTTTATTACAGCAAATATGTGCATGGTTTCCTCACGCTGTTCATGCCTGGTTTCTCTCTTCCTGACTGCGCTCCACAGAAGGCTCTCCGCTTCACTCCTCTCCCAACCACGAATGGAGACAAAACTGCCACTCAGCCTTGGCGGTAAGTAAATTTAAAACAAAAAATGTAGCACAAGGACCGAACTCTACAATACCACAAAAATAAAAAACAACTTTTAAATACTGAAAGGCAACCGTGGACCGGCGCTATAACCCTAACAGAGCCATGGCCACACAGCAGCTTTTTTTTTTATATAATTGCTAAGGTGAAAAGGAAACCCAGCAATTATGTAAAATAAAATATGGTGGTGGTGTACCAGGTTGACACATACCCTTGGGGTTAGATGCATATCAAACCCCAAGCTTCGCTTTCAGGTTTATGTGGCCTCTGACCCGGTATGTGTAAACTTCTCATTACACACACCACCCCATACTTTATTCTATATTTGCTAACTGTAAATAATAGTTGCACTTCACTAATGGAACCATATTGAGAACTGTTTTGTGTGCCAAGACTAAAAAAAAATTAGTAAGGCATTCACATGGAACTAGACTGATCAGAAGTAGCAGCATGAATCATATTAGAAAAGGGAACATGTTGTAATCATATCCTTATCACAGAATTAGTAATGAGTCATTCCAGTAAAAAAATAAAAAGAATAATACAGAGATTTATTAAGATGCTCATGCACTCGTACAGATGAATAGCCTCTGTACTCCAACACTGAAAACTGCAGGAGATATATAGTGAATCGATCAGCATCAGGATATGTGAATGAAACATAGATGGAAGAGACATAAGGGCAAGGCAAAGAGAAAAGGAAGAACAAGCAGAAACTGAAGAAGTATCCAAAACTGGAGAACAACTATGTACAAATAATGTCGGTTGGGTGGGTGAATGAGTCATCCATGGTTTTAACTATATACTAATATAAAAGCAGGAAAAATTGAAAGTGACATCCATTCGTCAGACGTGGCATTTGGTCAAAGTGCACATAAACACAAACAGCTTAACAGACACTGACGGAATGGATTTTTTTTAATCTTTCCTTTTTCACATTATTTTTCCTGTGTAGTATGTCAAGATATTGTTTGTGACAATGAGCAATTGTCCAGTAAACAGTCAGACTGCATCCCCAATTTGCATGGAGGCAAAATATAATGTATACAAATTTAATCAGATCTCCATGGGTATCCCAGTTTTATTGCCACTAATGGCACACTGTGTATAAATAACTAAATGAGCTGACAAGAGGGGATAGTTTATATACTACTGAAGAGTATGCATAATGTAGAAGATCGTTAAAAGAAAACTAAAGTTAAAAAAAAATACTTTAAAAACTCCAACAGAAGGGTACAGAATCAGAAGAGACAAAAGAATACTGAGTGTTTTCTTGTCTTTTAACGTTAAGTTAAATAACCAAAATTGATATAGTAAAAAAAGAAATGAACAGGGATGACGTTTAATTAGTTAAAATATAATATGAGCCCAGAGCTTAGTGATGGTCTGACCTGTCCTCATTGGTTAACTTTGTTTAAATATCTTAACAATAAGAGGGACAGTTACAACAAGCCCATAGGATGTGCAGTGCCACGCTAGCAAAGTAAATTGATCGAGGAAATAGCTGGCACATCTATTACCGCTGAAATGCTAATGCTCAGATACACTGCATTTATTGAAATGCACATGTGAAAGGAGTGAGATATGTAAGAGGAACACCATTAACCTTATCTGCTTATTTTGAGCTGGGAGTTTCTACACTAAGTAAAATTAAGCACTTTTGTAAGAATTTGAGGGATATGCTGTCTCACTTTAGCAAATGGTCCCACTCCTACTTTTAAGGCAGTTTGATAAATGAAGACCATTTGTCATTAGAGTTTTAGCAGGTTGCAGATGCCAGCTACTTACAGTATTCTCAGCTGCAAAGCTACCAAGTAGCTGAAGTGACTCCACATCCCTACATTACAGTGTTGGACCAAACCACAGTTCAGCAAGTCTCTAATACAGTGCTGAGCTTTTCAAAAAAACTTGCCCAATATCACCACGTGGTACATAAGACACATTGGTCTGTGAGCCTACATATTTGATTTTTTGCAGTAATAGTACAGAAACAATTTTTCTAAATGTTGTTATTTGGTAACCAGGTCAATCCAAAATGGGCACAAGTGCAGTTTCAGAGGTGATCCGGGAGCACTAAAGTTTTTGATTGACATGCTCAGAGTCACATAGCATGCAACTGGAGATTGTGGGAATCAAACCCAGGACAGCTTGATGAACCAAACTCACTCAAATCTCACTACTCTGTTTTTGGGATGTCCCTGTCAGTACAGTATCAGTGTGGACATCGCATGTTCAAAACAGCCAGATAAACATAACAACTCATAAGCTCAAGGTAAGCTTTCTTACATTAACAACTCCACTTACAGTTACTCACATGTAAGTGGAAAGGGTTGTGTAAAAGAACACCATAAAACTAGAAGATAGCAGTTTTATCTGTTTGTATTGCACACAAAATGTATACACTATGTACAATGAAGAACTTCATTTATTTTTGTTTTGATTTCATTTTATTTTTCTTTTTGGTTTGATGCTGGTGTGATAGGATTGAATAGGGCCCTGTCCCAGTTGTTCTGAAGACAGAGTTTAAATGCAAGGATCTGTATGTGCCGGTGGCACTGAGGATTGAGGCGCTGGATGCCACACCTTGCGCCACGCAGGTGAC
The DNA here is from genome assembly GCA_016271365.2 of Neoceratodus forsteri. Taxonomy (NCBI): domain Eukaryota; kingdom Metazoa; phylum Chordata; order Ceratodontiformes; family Ceratodontidae; genus Neoceratodus; species Neoceratodus forsteri. The sequence goes on along the minus strand of CM028132.1, from coordinate 808,482,112 downwards.
CCGGTTTGGGTCGTCGAGGGTCAGCAGGGAGGAGAAGGATTGAGCATCCGTTGGACTGCTGTCCTTCTCTGGGAGGGGTGTGCTGCCGCCAGTGCACTGGTGGCCTCTAGTATTGGCTGGGGCGATGCAGTGGCACTAGCAGTCCAAAGGGACATGCTGGGGCAGACGCCGGGAAGGAGTGCATGCGGAGCGCAGGCGCCCTGTCCTTTGTGTCATTGCATGCCACTAGTTGGGGGGAATTAGAACAGGGAAATAAGGCACGGGTCATGGTGGCATGATGGCTGTCTCCAGAGGGGCGCCTGACTACGGGGTATGCGGTGCATACTGGATCCTGCTCGGTGGAGAGCATGGGGGTTTCACCACCCCACTGTGGGGAAAGCCACAGGGTAGAAGCTGTGGCCTGAATAGGAGCAGACGGGTCCTCAGGATGGTGGCTGGAAGACCTAAGGGATGCCAGGACGAGGACAAGGTAAGGTAGACTGGGGCCTGGGAGAAAAGGATTAACAAAAAATAAAAAATAAAATGCATGGATCTGTTCTATTCTCCTATTTTCTGTCTCTTCTCTATCTGATTAGCAACCAGATTTTCTCGTGAAACCTAGGACTTGATCACCCCAGCAGTCTTGCAATTCTCTGCCTGTCGCTATCTCTACCTTCACTTACTGTTCTGTCTTTTCTTCCCCTTGCATATCTGCAGGTATACAAATATGTGAATCATTGGGTGAAATGTAACTAAAACTGGGATCCCTTTGTTTTGAAATATATAGTTTAACTATTGAAATGATTGCAAAAGCAGTTTGGAACTCAAGGAGTTAACCTGAGAAGCTAGTTTCAAACTCTCTCAGAAGCTGTAAGTAAGTGGTCAGTTCTGGGGCACAATGTACTTTTTGCTGCACTTATTGAAACTTACAAGAACACTGTGTGAGAAGCATGCTGTTTTCTTAACAAGTAGGGTTCAAAGACTTATAAAACAGAGCTGCAATTTCTGCAAGAGAAACACAGAGACTGAGATTGGAAATTGAGAAGAAACCCAGATGGACTTTCTCTGTTAATATTGCCTTTGTAAATAGCTGCTGTTTACTGAACAATTTAATTTTACCATTATTAATACTAAATCACTTGTTGAGAATTTTACAACTGCTCCTGGTTTTCCTGTGCTTCCTGACCTGTGCCTCGATGACAGATGGTGTCAGCCCAAGTGAGATTTATGCGTGCATACTCTAAGCCAGGAGTTGTGTTCATGGATACTAGAACTGGTACCACAGAAGAAAGGTATGGATTCTGCAGCAGTAAGCCCAGGAGTAGTTACCAGGAGAATGGCAGCCAGACGAGCAGAGACAGAAGTCCAAGCTGAGATTGTACAGCTAGCACCAGTTATAGAAAAAGAAAACGAGTGACAGGACCTGAAAGCCTGACTGCCTTTTTTCAAATGGTGGGCTATACAACAAAAAGAGATGGAGAAGCAGAGAGAAAAGAGATTCAATGTTTAGAAGCATAGGAAAAGAAGTACAACAACTCGAACAGCAGAGAAAAGAAGAGATGCAGTGATGGATGGATACCTTGCAAGTTATCAAAGCTGGAGGATCTGGCACTGGTCCAGCAGAGCAACAAGACACAAACATCTTAAAATACATTAAACTTACAAAGTTGTTTCCTCAGATGATATCAAAGCATACCTGACAACTTTTAAAGGGTTGCCGCAGCATGCCAGTGACCAAAGCAGCAACGGGTAATCAGACTGGTACCTTACCTAACAGGTGAAGCTCAACTTGCCTACAGCAATATGGACACTGCACAGTCAGAAACCTATGACATGGTGAAAAGTGAAATCCTGAAAAGATATGTCATCTCAGGAGAGACCTACAGGCAGAGATTTTGATCTCTGAAGTACAACTCAGTCGACAATCCTCAAGAAGCTTTCACCCAACTCAGAGAACTCCTGATAAAATGGCTACAACCAGAGAGCAAAACAGTCCCACAGATCATTGACACATTTGCAGTGGAGCAATTCTCACAACATCCTGCCTACAGATGTGCAGCTTTGAGTAAAGGAACACCGACCAGAAGGTGGGGAAAAGGCTATTTCTAGGACATGGATATGTTGTTCATCCACACTTATTGGCAGGTTCCTTGCCGCTTTAAATCTTGCCGGAAGGTCTTCAAGCTGGCTCCTCCCACCAACTCGGTGGTAAAACTCTCGGCTCCGCCCCATGACGCCAGATCTTCCTTACCACTTGAAGCTCAGGTTCCCTCCTTAACGCTCCGTATAAGACTGGTTCCTAACTCTTCGTTTCGAAATTAAACTTTAAGGTTTTCTAGACTTGGTCAACTATTTCCCTCACGGCCGCATGGACAAATCAACTCCCGATTTCGGAGATGCCCATGCGGCAGAAGATGTCTCGACGGATCCGCACTCCACGTGCCTACTGCTTGGGCCTTGAGCATGACCCGCAGGCTTGCGACCTGTCTTCTTTCTCGGCCTCGTCCTGGAAGACCCGTGCTGCCCGTCTGCAACTTGGGCGACCAGCGTTACCCTCCGGTAAAATTGAAAGAGGCCGGTTGGCGGTTTCTGCGTGAGCGGGCTCGGCGGATCAGCTAGAGCAGATGATCGCCTCGAAGAGTGAGCCAGCGCGGGCGCATCTTCCTCGGGTCAGCGCATTTATCCCACTCTCCTGGGATCCTCATATTCTGCTTCTTTTTAAGGAGCTTTGTCTGTCTCTCTCCACTAAGGGAGAGGGACCTTCATCTTCTGGACCTTCTTCGGTCCAAAAGAAGAAGGACAAGGGTAAGTCCGTCTCATCAACGCCTCTTGGGAGCGGAGAGGTCCCCTCCCGAGTGGTCGACCATCAACTCGGTCGATCTTTCAGCCGGCCTCTGGCTTCACGGTGTCCCGTCAAGGTCAGTTGACCGAGACTCCGTCGGCGCAGTCGAGATCTTCTCGACCCGTTGGACCGGGTTGTTGACAGCGGCGAAAATCCTCTCTCCCGTTTCCCCCAGTGGTGGTTGGAGGATCCCGTGGCTTGCCAGTGCCTCCGGTTCCGGAGCCCTTGGGTGTTCCTTCCAAGCCGAAGGGAGGGCGGTCCTGCTCCTTCCCTGCACCCTCCTCGAAAAGCCGAGGTTCGCGGTCTCGGTCTCGGACTTTCACGGTCCAGCCGATCCCGACACCATAGACGGTGTCCTGCCCCGCACCCGGCAAGGGCGCTGCCGCCATCCTCGGACGGAGGCTTTGACGAAGTTGCCAACGATACGTAGGGACCTCATGTGGCAACAGCTTCTGCTGGCCAGGAACAAGCCGACGACGCCGCCCCGGCGCCATTAAGTGGTTGTCACCGAGCGGTCAAGCAACCTCTCGCTTAGCCGAGGCGCCTGTTTCCAGGCCTGTTGCTCAGCCAAAACCAGCTGCTCCACCTGATTATGGTGGAACCTCCGCCTCACAGCCGTTGTTTGGGCTCCGACCAAGAACTCTCGGTCGGCTCAGGGTTTACCCATAGGGCTGTCGGTCACCCTTACTCCCGATCGCCTCGGCAGATGGAGGGTGGCTCAGGCCTGAAGCAGCTCTTTGCGGACTCTTCCGAGTCCGACGTACGATTCCTCCCTTTTTCCAGGCGAGGACTTGGAGTCCTCTGAGGTCAGTCGCTGGACGATAGCCCTTCGTCCTTTCTGGGTTTGCTTAGGCTTATCTCGAGCCCACCGGGATGCAGCTCGAGCCCGTGATCCAAGCGGGCCAAGTGTCCCCTCACAGAGATATTGGACCGAGGGATTCCCCTCGGAGGCCTTTCCTGTGGCCGAGGCCATTAGTGGGCCCGGCCTTGGAGCTCTGGCAGCGCCTGCCCTGCCCTGCGCCTTGGCCAGGATGGCTAGGAAGTAGCGGTCCCCACTGCTCCTTGTCCAAGTTTCAGCCAGGGGTTAGTTACCGACAGCTTTCGGGCGTGCCTGAAATGCTAGGGACGGAACAACCTCCCGACAAGGAGTCCAAGAAATTGACTATGCCGGGCAAAAGTCTCACGCTATGTCCCTCCCTTGGCCTCTGGCCAGGCCAGCTCGGCTGTGCTTATGGCACATTTCTCCATGCCCTGTTGGGCTCCTGACGAGGTAGTCCCTCATCTCCCGGCTGACCTGCAGACTACGGTTAGGCAGGTGCGGGGCAGAGCAAAGCAGCAACTTCAGACTGCTTTGGACATTGGAGATTCATGCGCCAGGTCAGTCACGGCCGCAGTGGCTATGTGCCGTCGGGCATGGCTGAGGATATCCACCTTCACAGCGAAACCCAGCACAAATTGGCGGATGTCCCTTCTTGGGGACCGACCTTTCGGCCCTGGAGGAAGGCCACCTCCAGAGGATCGAAAAGTCCATGCCACTTGGACTCCGGTCTCATCCGCCAGAGGGACAAGGGCAAGCCCTTTCGCCCATCTGCGCCTCTGCACGTCCGTCCAGCAACATCAGGGCAGCAGGCTCGCGCTATGCCCCAAACCCAAGCCCATGGCTTCTCCTCCAGGAAGCAGGGAGATAAGGCCCAGGAGGTCCTCGGCCGGTCCCTCCTCCAAGCCTGCACAGTGACGGGTTGAGGGTGTCGCCCTCATCCTCGCCTATCTCACCCCAGGTTCCCCATTGAGGGACGGCCCGTACTTCCTTTCCGCCTGGTCTGCTATTACCACAGACCGGTGGGTGTTGGAAGTGGTAGGAAAGGGCCTGCCTCTGGAGTTCGAGCAGGCCCTGCCCTTCAGAGCCGCCGCCCCAGGGGGCCTCGATCCGCAGCCTTGCTGTCGGCTCACTGAGCCGACATCGCTCTGCTCCTCGAGAAGAGGTGATCAGAGGTGGCGGACCCTCCTCAGACCCGGGTTTGTGTCCAGGTACTTCCTGGTCCCCAAAACGGATGAGGGGCTGGCGCCCCATTCTCGATCTACACGACCTAAACAAGTTCCTGAGGTCTCGAACCTTCAGGATGGTCACTCTGGCTCAGATAATACCATCCTTGGAACGCGGCATGTGGTTCTGCTCTCTGGACCTGCAGGATGCGCTTTTTCACTTCCCTATCCGTCTGTCTCACCAAAGGTTCCTTCCTCCGAGCAGAAGGACTCCTTTTCGAGTTCCAAGCCATGCCCTTCGCCTGTCTCCTGCACCCAGGGTCTTCACCAAATGCATGGCAGTGGTGACAGCATTCCTGCAGCGCCAAGGGGTCCGGTGTACCTTACCTGAGCGATTGGTTGATAGCAGCCCCCTCCAGACAGGAGGTGGAGGCGGTCCAGAGATCTGGCCCTCCAGGTTTGCTCTCAAATCGGCCTCCTCATCAACGAGGCTAAGTTGGAACTCGAACCAAAGCAGGTGATTCTCTTCATCGGGCAGAACTCGACTCTCTTCGAGCCAGAGCACAGCTCCTGGCGGACAGGGCCGAGGTTCTTTCCTCCTTTGCCCGATCATTTCTGGTTGGGCATTGCGCCTCTCGGGACTTCCTGCGCCCTGGGTCTCATGGCGGCCTGCACCAGCGTGGTTCGTTGGGCCCACTGGAACATCGCCCCTTCAATGGGGCTGGCCAGCCAGTGGTCTCAATGCTGCGATCCATTGGACCAGCTAGTGACGGTAACCTAGGGGATGTGGAACGCTCTCCAGTGGTGGATCGTTCTGGCTCATCTGCAGGAGGGCATCCGTTTGTCCGCCCGAGCCGATGGTCTCTATCGACCGACGCCCTCTGATGGGTTGGGGTGCCCGTCTGGAGGAGCACAGAGCACACGGCCTCTGGTCCCGCAGGAGTCCCGATGCCATATCAACCTGCCGAAGCTCGAGCGGTCTGCCTAGCTCTCACCGCCTGCCGTTCCGTTTCCTGCGGGGTCAAGTGGTTCGGGTCCAGACGGACAATACCACAACCATGTAATACCTAAACCGCCAGGGCGGGACGCACCCCATGCCCTTGTGCAAGGAAGCTCTCCGCATATGGTCACTGTGCACAGCCTGGAGGTGGATCCCTAGCCATTCATGTGGCAGGAGCCTCCAACACCTGGCCGATGCCCTAAGCCGGATAGGGGCTGTATCCCACGAGTGGTCTCTCCTGCCGGAGGTAGTACAAGATCTGTTCTCCCAGTGGGCACACCTCAGGTGGATCTGTTTGCCTCCAGGGAGAACGACAGGCTGAGGCTGTTCCATGCCCGCCCCTCAGCAGGGCTCGCTGCAGGGGATGCCTTCTCGAGGCCATGGACCCGGGCCTCTTCTACACCTTTCCCCATTTCCTTGATCCACAAGGTGCTTCTCAAGGTGAGGAGGGACAAGGCGCAGGTGATTCTGGTAGCCCCAGACTGGCCCGCCAATGCTGGTATCAGATCTCCTCAGCCTCAGCTCCAGGCTCCGAGGCAGCTCGCCGGACCTGCTTTCAGTCAATCAGGGAAGGTGTTCCATCGGACCTTCAATCCCTGCACCTGATGGCCCGGTTCCTGAGCAGCTAGAGTTCCAGGCCTTGGGTCTTTCCGACGAGATCCTCAATGTAGTTGAGGCGTCCTGTAGAGTCGACCAGGAAATGCTATGCCTTCAAATGGAAAAGGTTTTCCATTTGGTGTCAGGGCAAGGGCCTGGACCCTTCCTCCTGTTCCTTGGCAAGCATTTTGGGCTATTTGTGGTCCCTTTCTCAGCAAGGGCTCAGGTTGGCGTCCCTAAGGGTGCACCTGGCAGCCATCTCTGCTTACGGGTGTGGGCCAGGAAGCAGTCAGTGGCACAGGAGAAGGTGGTCTGGCTTTTCAAAGGCCTTGAACACATTCCCCTCCGGTCGAGAACCTCCACCTCCGTGGGATCTACTGCTGGTATTGCAAAGCTCATGGGCAAGCCATTCGAACCAATGCACAGGTGTGATCTCTCTCACCTGTCGTGGAAGACCGCCTTCTTGGTGGCTATTACGTCAGCCAGAAGGATGGGAGGCTCAGGTGCTTTCCATCATGAGTCTCCTTACCTGGTCTTCCCACAGGGACAAGGATTTGTTGCTGCGCCCCCCACCGAAATTCCTTCCGAAGGTGGTGTCAGAGTTTCACCTTAACCAGGTGTTGACTCTGCGGTGTTCACCCAATCACACCTCGGAGGCCAAATATAGCCTCCATACTTTCTGGACCCTAGAAGGCGCTCGCTTGCTATAAGGAGCGACGGCTGAAATTCGGGAGAGGTTCGCCAGCTGTTTGTCACCTCACGCTGAAGCCGCACTCTGGCAGACCTGCAGCCAAGCGGACGAGATAGGCAGGTGGGTCACCTCCTGCATAGATTCTGCTATAAGTTGGCGGCATGGAGCTCCCAGAGGGATAAGAGCTCATTCTACCCGCCATACTGCTGCATCGGTGGCTGCTTCCAGGGACGCCCTATCCAGGAAATCTGCAGGGCTGCTACCTGGAAGTCAGCACACACCTTCATCACCCATTACCACATCGACCTTGAGTCACGCCGGGATGCTGGTTTTGGGGCCTCGGTTCTCCAGTCTCTTTTCCCTAAGTAGGGGTGTGCATCTTGCCTCCCTCCTCCTGGAGAACTGCTAGAGTCTGCCATAAGTGTGGATGAACAACATATCCATGTCCCTAGAAATACAGGTTACTCACCTGTAACAGGAGTTCTAGGAATGGTATATGTTGTTCATCCACACACCCACTCCGACCTCCCCGCTTCGGACGCATAACATGAGCTTCCAGCGGGCCAGATCTGGCATCATGGGGCGGAGCCGAGAGTTTTACCACCCGGTGGGTGGAGGAGCCAGCTTGAAGACCTTCCGGCAAGATTTAAAGCGGCAAGGAACCTGCCAATAAGTGTGGATGAACAACATATACCATTCCTAGAACTCCTTTTACAGGTGAGTAACCTGTATTTCTTTTGGCAGAAGACTTCAAGTGGCTGGACAGCCGCCACAGCAGCGAGGTTACAGCCTAGCACTGGTAAGACGCTCTTTTTCCCATTTTAAGCTCCAAGCCTGATAAGAACTTTGGTGGGGATAACAAATCTGAGCCCAAAGATGTTATTTGCTATAACTGTAATAAACCAGGTCATATTGCAAGAAATTGCTGTAAAGAAGAGTGACACTGGAGCATATTTGTCCTTAGTAAATTGGGGCAAGTACTTAACAGATGTGAAGGTGGGAGATAAGACTGTGAAGGGATTCATAGACAGACCTAGCACATATTGAGGTGCTAGGAAAATGGTGTCCAAAAGGAGTCTGTACTGGTGCCATCTGCATCCATGGGGACACTCGATACTATCCCACCAGTCAAGTGGCTCTGACTATTAATGGGGTGTCACACCAAATGAAAGTGGGGTGGTACCTAAGTTACCTGTACCTGTGATTACTGAAATTACTTTCCTGGATTTACTGAGTTAATCAAACAGTGAGTAAATCTGGATGTTTCAGCAGCAGTTGTAACAAAAGCTCAGGCAAAGAAAATCTCAGATAGTGGGGATTATTTTCCTTTCGCTGATTTTGATTTGGACTTGTTTAAGCATAGCTCCAAGATCTGGAAGTCCAGGAAAAAAGACGATGCCTGAAGAAACAGTGGCAACAAAAGACTGATGGACATAAAGGATTAACATATGAAAATGCTGAAATTAAACTGATAACTGATTGTGATTTTCTTTCAGAGCAAGCTAATGATGTTTTCTCCAGGGTTATTTTAAGCAGCAGGGTGAAACCAAAACAGGATGAACCTATGTTTTAAAAATGTAATGGGTTACTGTACAGAATATGGGTTAAACCTCAGACATAGGACCAGATAGAACAATTGGTTATACCACAAAAGTATAGATCTGAGTTGTTACAGATAGCACATGATAGTTCTATGGCTGGTCACTTGGGAGGGATCGTACCTTTGCCAGATTGCTGTACATATTTTATTGGCCTGGAATTCTTGAAGATGTTGCTACCTATTGCAGTTCTTGTGCAGAGTGTCAGAAAGTAGCCCCAGTGACTAAACAAGACAGGATGCCCTTGTGCCCCTACGCTGACAGATGTGCATTCGAGAGAATTGCAATGGATGTGGTTGACCCCTTAAACAAAAGTAAAAGGGTAATCTGTTCATTCTTGTAGTATGTGACTGTGCTACTCGATACCCAGAGGAGTTTCCAGTTCCACCCAAAAGTGTTTAACAGCAGTTTTAAAGTGCTCTGCACTGCAATTTAAAACAGATAAACAAAATAATTTTGCTGTTAAGCCCCAAATTGCAAGCTATGATAAAAGAGCCTTCACAATATAAAATGTTAACTAAACACACTAAGAACTCTCGTAATCAGGATAAAGGAACACTTACCTCTGTCCCTTCAAAAGAAGCTTTTAATACTATGCCAGAATCCACAATTTCAGTGAACCATCTGAACTACGTCAAGTTAAAGCACTTGCTTGAGTGATACTTAATTTAAAACTGCACAAGATGCCAGACGCTAGCCACGGCTTGAGGCTCACAAAGCAAAAGTCTTTTCTGAGTTAGCTGTATGCGGATAGTGGGCAAATCCTCCACTAATTAACGCTAAACCCAGATGAATCTTTACTAGATTTTGCAGTAGTAAAGTATAGCAAGAGGCTAATCAGCCAAAAATAAACCGATCAAGTAATCACTGCGTTTTTCAAGTGGCATCCGCAACAGCTCCTGGATGGCGCCTGACGCTTTTATATCAGCCAGATCAGATGACCCAATTTACGATGGTGCCAAACTTAACTTAGATGGACTTCATTAAAGATATATAATACAATTCCATGAAACCCTACAAACATAAACTAATAAACTAAAATGATTAGCATCAAACAGCAATTTGGGCAAAACGTAAAAGCACAAACACACAAAATATTCCAGGAGAGTGCAGCAAAACACCCATTGGGAAGAAATCAGCTTTCACTGAAATAACACTATAGATGCTTCTTTTCCAATACACTGCACCCCTTTTTCCTCTCTCCTTTTCTCAGACTCTCAGATCAATCTCATCAGCCTTCTTCCTAGTCTCTCCTGCCGTCACCCTTGTATCCAGTCTCTCCTCGGCTTGCCTTTCCGAAGGGGCCCCTTGTCTGCCACAGTCCTCACTGGCATAGGACACCGGCCTCCTCAGCCCTCTGGCCTCTCTGTGGGAAACAAGAGACACTGGGGAGAGAAACACCAGACAGACACAAGATGATCTGGTAAGGCTTGTTAGTTATTAAACCGCGGCATACCTTTTTAGCATGAAAAAGCCTCTAACAAGCCCTGCTCTCACAGCAGATACTCAGACTCGTGCAGCCTCTTGACAGCCTTGAGGAAACTCTAGGAAAACTTCACAGAGTGTAATCTATCTGATACCCAGAGGAAGTTCCAGTGCTGCATTGTCACAACCCCAAAAGTGGCAGCAGAGCTTGCCAAACTTTTCAGCAGGGTGGGCATACCTAAAGAGATTATTATTGATCAGGGTAGTAATTTGGTGCTGCAGTACTGAAGGAGCAGTACAGACTACTAGGTATCACTGCCATAAGAACCTCCCTTATCACCTTCAGACAGATGGTCTTGTTGAGCATTTTAATCAAACCCTAAAACATGTTAAAAAGATTTGTAAAAGGGAGGGGAAAGACTGGGATCAATACTTGCCTTATCTGCTTTTTGCTTACAGAGACATGCCACAGGCATCAACAGGTTTTTCACCATTTAAAATGCTGTATGGTAGACAACCTAGAGGGCCACTTGATGTAATAAAAGAAACATGGGAAGATAACCCCAATCTGAAACACTCTATTATGTCTTATATGTGTGCCCTGAGAAAGACGCTGGCAAAATATATTGAAATCACCTATAATCAGGAAGAGGCCCCAAACCAGCAGAAGGTGTATTATGACCATGGGGTAAAAGAAAAGTTTTTGAGCCAGGTGAAAAGGTCTTGCTACTGTTGCCCACTAAAGAAAATAAATTGTTAATGACATGGCAAGGTCCTTATAAGGTTCTTAGACATACTGGCACAGTTAACTATGAGATTGAGACCCCTGACAGGAAAAATCCTACTAAAATATACCATACTGACCTTTCAAGAAATGGGTTGAAAAACACCAAAGGCTGTTTTACTAGTTTTACCAGAAACTGCTGAAGAAGATATTGATGTAGCTTATGATAGATTGGCGCAAACTGTAACTACTGATGCTGTAAAGGTGAATGTTTCCTTAACCTCTGAACAAACCACAGAAATTGTGAATTTGCTAAAGACATTTAACAGTACTTTTACCACAGTGCCAGGCCGAGCTAAAGGTGTTAAGCACATAATAGCAGCAAAGAATGCTTGCCCTATTAGGCAAAAGACATACAGATTACCAGAGCAGTTAAGAGCAGACCTTTTCATTTTCAATTTTATACTTGTAAATCCAGATGAGCAAGACTCCCGCTTTCACTGGGACAAGTTCAATCTAAAACACAATACAAAAATACAAACATACAACAACAGAGCAAACTATACAGTCCAATAAAGTACAATTACAGAGGCAGGTACATTATGTTCTGAAAAAGCCAGTATTTTAACCTTGTCTTAAAGCATTGAATAAAACTACTCTCAAAAATTACGGTATTTTGTTGAAAAAAGTGGGTGCTCTAAATAATAAGGATATTTGCCCAAAAGTAGTTTTAAAAATGGTGCTTTAAATTTATATTTGGACTGGGACGAGTGGATAATGCATTTGTTACCCTGGGGAACATTAAAGAAGGAAATTACATTTTACCTAAAATAAAAAGGTGCCCATTTTGAAGAGAACTCAATTATCAAAAGATAGAGTAAGACTGTTTGTACAAATCAGAACAATGGGTTTGAAAAGGTAATCAACCAAAATCTTAAAGCTGAATGATATATTGCTCTGAGAGGACTCTATACATTGTGGCTTGAAGAGGTATACATAAGTATTCCATAATCGAGTACCGAAACAGAAAGCTGTGAACTAAAAGCTTTCTTGATTCAGAGGTCAGAAGAATTTGGCTCAATAAAGGATACCCAGTCTTTGGTGAAGGGTTTCCTAAGACTGTGAATGTGGGGTTCAAAGAGAACTGATTATCCAAAATTATGCTAAATATTTGAAGACCGAGACAAATTCAATGTTATTGCCCTTTCTATCAGTAATTAAAGGGAAATCGGTGGTGCCTTCTTATTCGGGAAAAAAAACATTACCTTTGTTTTTGAGAATTCAAGACTAAATGATTTGAGAATAACCAATCCTGCAAATGATCAAAATCGGTCTGAGGTGCGAGAGAGCGGTGGCAGATCTGGGATTGGTGCAAAATGCGCAGCGTCATCGGCGAAAGAATCATCTCTGTTTTGGTACAAATATTTGGGGCAGAATTCATAAACAAAGAAAAATAAGTGGCCTCAGGATTGAACCCTGGGGTACACCACAAGCTAATGGAAGGGTATGAGATAAAGATGAACCAATAATAGTTCTGAAGGATCTGTTGCGTAAAAAGTTTTGGTACCACATAATAACATCCCCAGAAAAGTGAAGACCATTGAGAACACCTGGAAGAAGATCGAATTCAACCAGGTTAAAGGCCTTGGTGAGGTTCACAAACAGTGCGCACATGAGTGCCCTCTATCAAGTGCACTGTACACTTCCTGCAGCCCCACCAAGGCTGTTTCAGTGTTTTACCCTGGCTTGAACCCAGTTGATTCCCTGAGAGTAAAGAATATTTCCGAAGAAAACCTAAGGTTTGGTCCATCACAATCTTTTCTAGAATTTTTGATATAGGTGATAAAAGGGATATTGGACGATAGTTGGTAACGAGGAGGGGTTTCCATTCTTCAAAATGGGTTTTATAATTGCCCTTTCCAACTACTCGGAAAGATATTTTGAGATAAAAAAAAAATAAAAATTTGAGCTAAAGGAAGGGCAAAACAATCTATACCTAATTTAATAATCCTAATGTCAGCACCATCCTGGCCCTGGAGGGTTTTGGGTTATTTTTCAGAAAATATCTTTTAACTAATGAAGGGGTAATAAATTTGAAGTAAAACTGTGGGTTAGAGGCCATTATGGGTGTTGTTAGTATCAGACACACCATCTGAGATTAAGGAGTTCTATAGGAACCAAGGTTCCATAGTGACTGTTAAAGATGTTGGATACCTTAAAGTGGTCACATATGCTTTGTCTATTATGAAGAATGGTAGGGGCAGGGACTACTTTTGTCTTCCCATATCTTGTTTAGGAAATTCCAGGTTTTTTTAGGTTTGCCCTGGAATTCCTTTGTTCATTTAGACAATAAGCAACCCTGGCTTTCCTAGTTTCAAATTTACACTTATTATGGAAATACAAAAATGAAAGAATTGGGTGTCATAGAAGAGTAGAGAAGTGCTTGGTCATCACCAATGGCAATTTTAAACAAAAAGAAGGGTGTAAGAATCTGCCTTGATTTTAGGAAATTTAATCAAGTGTCAGAATTTGACAGTTATCTTATGCCCAGAATTAATTTGGTGGACAGACTGGGGAGTGCTAAATATATCAGTACCTCGTCTCTCACCAAGGGTTACTGGCAAATCCCCTAGCTAAAGAATCCAGAGACAAAACTGCATTTGCCACTCCTATAGGATTCTATCAGTTCACCACCATGCTGTTTAGTTTACATGGTGCACCTGCTATATTCCAGTGGTACATGGATGTAATTTTATCCCTCACACTGGTTATTGTGCTGCATACCTGGATGATGTTGTGGTGTACAGTCCAGACTGGAAAAGCCACCTGGAACACCTACGAGCAGTTATCCAGTCAATCAAAAAGGTAGATCTGACAATTTATCCTACCAAGTGTGCATTGGGCATGCAGGAAACCAGATATTAGGGCTGTGTTTTGGGAAACGGAGACGTCAAGCCAGAGGTTTCCAAGATAGAAGCTGTAGCTGACAGTCCTGTCCCTAAAACCAAGAAACATGTTGGTATTTTTTGGGCTGGTTGGTTATTATCAGAGATTTGTTCCCAACTTTGCAGAGTTAGCTACTCCTCACAGAACTCACGAAAAAACGGTACCCGAATAATGTGAAATGGACCCCAGAGTGTGACAAAGCTTTTGAGCCATTAAGGCTACATTATGTTCAGCCCCTGTTTTAAGAAGCCCAGACTGTGAGAAACAATTTTTCTTACAAACAGATGCATCAGAGCTAGACCTAGGTGCAGTCCTGAATCAAAATATAAATGGATGGAACATCCTATTCTCTATATCAGTAGGAAATTGCACAACAGAGAGACAAGGTACTCCACCATTGAAAAGGAATGCCTTGCAGCAAAGTGGGCCATGGAGTCCTTATATTTTATATACTAGGAGCTGACTTTGTACTTGTAGTAGTTCACAGCCCTCTCTGTTGGCTTAACCAAATGAAAGATAAGAATTCTAGAATCACACAGTGGTACCCGCACTACAGCCATTTAAATTTGAAGTGATGCACAAATCTGGGAAAGAGAATGTTAGTGCTGGTTTTCTGTCTCAGATATGGATCAGGAATTGAGAATTCGAAGGTTGAAATAAAATGTGAGTTGAAACTTCTGATATGCTGCATATTCACTGAACTATAAAGATTGTAAGCTACTGTCATGTTAAAGGAGAATTTAAAGAAAGTTTTGGAAACCTGTTTTGTAAACAGGTTCCTCTTAAGGAGGGGGGTTATGTGATAGGTTGAATGGGGACCCTGTCCCTGTTGTTCTGGAGAAAGTGTTTAAATGCAAGGATGTGTTCTATTCTCCCTTTTCTGTCTCTTTCTATATGGTTGCGCAACCAGATTTTTCTCGTGAGACCTAGGACTTGATCACCCCGACGGTCTTGCAATTCTTTGCCTCTCACTATCTCTCTATCCTCACTTGACGCTCTGTCTTTCTTCCTCCTTGCATATCTGCAGGTATAAAATATATGTGAAGTATTAGGTGGAAGTGTAACTAATACTGGATCCCTTTGTTTTGAAATCTGTATAGTTATACTGTTGAAATGATTGCAAAAGGCAGTTTGGAACTCAAGGGTTAACCTGAGAAGCTAGTTTTCATACTGTATGAGAAGCTGTAAGCAAGTGGTCAGTTCTGGATCACAATGTACTTTTGCTGCACTTGTTGAAACTTACAAGAACACTGTGTGAGAAGCATGCTGTTTTCTTAATGAGCAGGGTTGCAAAGACTTATAAAAACAGAGCTGTAGTTTCTTGCAAGAGAAACACAGAGGCTGAGATTGAAACTGAGAAGAAACCCAGATGGACTTTCTTTGTTAATACTGCTTTTGTAAATAGTTATACTGAACAATTTTTGTTGCTTGCACACATGTGCAAGAAACAGTGCCCAGTGCCATCATCCAAGTTTTCGGAGGTATGGCAGCCCCTTCCAATTCAGTCAGTGTGTTTGCAGGCATGGCCGCAGTTCTCCAATGACTGCTGGAGCTGTCTATGACAGCAGTCGAAAATGCAGTGAAGTACAGTTGAAGGGGAGTTACACTTCAGTGAGCAGTGATAAGATATCGCCGCCTGGGTGCTCCTCTACAGACACACGCGACGCATACTGGCGTGTCGCCCCCCACGCACACACTGTATAGCCGGGCCGGGTGCCTAATCCCCTGTCGGCTGTGCTGCGCCCCCAAACAGAGTTCCACATGCTACGCTGGGTGCCCACACATCATGTAACCGAGAGGTGCCCAATCCCCGCCGACTCCACTGTCCCCCCAGAGAGTACAGGGTGCCACGCTGGAGCCCACCCAGCATGGCAACAGATGCTATCACCGATGGGGTGCCCAACTCTCGGCTCTCGTGCCACGCTAGGAGCCCACCCCAGCATGGCAAACGCCCGCATGTCGCCCTTTTAAAAACAAACCCTGAAACACAAAAACGGTCCTCACTGTCTCTGCCCCCACCCACGCCCACCCACTGCGCACCCTGCCTCCCCACACCCCCACCCCATATTTACCTCCAGACTTGGCACATGATCTTCGTGGACCGGGAACATGTCTGCACTCTTCAAAGCTGATCGTGAACTGAGGAAATGCCGTAAGCTGTATAATGTAATAATTAGGTTTTTCAACTTTGCTGCATATCTCAGGCATTGTTTGGAATTTTTGCGAAATTTTCAACATGGGGTTTTGGGACCCTTCTCATTAATGCTCTCACTGTCATGGCGTTAATCAGGCCTGAAGGGTGGTTTCACAGTCACTGTGCAAAATCACCTTCGCACCGACAATCTAAACGACACTGCCAGTGTTCATAAGGTGGGCTGTCAGAAAGTCTATGTTGAAAATTCTGTGGAAAAATTCTAAAATGACTGTTTGACGACGGCATTGCTGCGTAGTTCCCACGCGACTCTCTAAGTTCATAATTTAATATTTTCACTCCATATTTTCAACATTGTCATTTTACCACACCTCCTTATGAGCAGTACAGCTGTCATTTTCACATCTCTCCCAAAAGCGTGTTTCCGCCCATGTAGCGCATAATGGCACAGTCGGTGCTAAATCACAGTGTGGGACACATTAAGAAAATCACAGTGACACTGTTCATGAGCAGAGGTCTTAAAATGACTATGTTGAAAATTTGGTAAAAAATCCTAAAATGACTATTTTACGAGCTCATGTTGCTCAGTTTCTACGCACACTCGTGAGTTTGCATTTTCACCCAGATTTTCAACATTGTCATTTTATCACTATCATTTTTCACATCTCGCCTAAACGTGTTTCTGCACTCCATGTATGACAATGGCGCAGTCAGTGTGCTAAATCACTTATGGGACACATTAAGAAAATCACAGTGGCACTGTTCATGAGCAGAGGTCTTAAAATGGCTATGTTGAAAATTTGGTGACAAACGTCTTAAAATTACTGTTTTACTAGCTATGCTATGCAGTTCCTATGCACACTGTAAGTTTGCAAATTTTCAATATTTGCACTCCACTGACTTTCAAATACCTACACAGCACATACAAGCAAGCAACATTTGGCATTGACAAATGCTTTTTTTGTTATTTTACTGTTACTGATAATAAATCACATGTTGCGAATTTTACAACTGCTCCTGGTTTTCCTGTGCTTCCTGACCTGTGCCTCAGTGACAGCTGGAAGATTAGTACCATGCTAGATTGCTTGCCTAGGGAAGACGCTCACAGAACCATGATGCTTGAATAGTCAAAAGGATGCTATGAGGACAGGACAATTCATTTTCATACATATCTTCATGTGCTAATCCTTGTTAAATAAATTTAAAATTACACGGAAAGTTAAAGATGAATCCAGCAGTTGCCTTATGGGCTATATATTAGACAGCAGTCTCCTCCTCCTAACTCTGAATGGCTACTGCTTCTTAGAATGCATATGCAGTGACTGCTCTTATTGACAATGTGGAGTGATACAGAAAGGAGTAATTCTTTCATACTTAAGTAATTTCTTTCTTTTAGTTCCATCGTTGCTAGTAGGCTACCCCTGGAGCAGTTTGCTCTTCTGGAGAATATTGTCCAATATAGATTTACCAAGAACTTCAATATAATCTTTTATGGTAGTCTGTATTAACAGTGGTGTCTGAACAAGAAAGTGAATTTATCAGCAATAAAGGTTGTTAAAGCTTATTAGCACCCTTAGGTAGCATCCCAAATTGGGGGTATGTATGGCTAGCCTCCACCAGTTATTGAGGTCAAGTGCTAGTGATCAAGTTGTATAATTTGTTTTGCATGCTACGCTTTCAAAGAAATCTTAAGCAGCTCCTCTAGATAGAAGTGGCACATAGACATACAACCTTGAGATGTTACCAACTGGTAAAGGTAGGGTCTTATTATTTCAAGAAATGCCATTTTAACTCCATGCTTTGAAGAGGGCTGTACTTGGTTTATGAACATTGAAGGTTGTCTGTTTTGTACTGCATGCCAAAACGCAGATTGGCTAACTAAGTTGGAATGTTCATGTCCTCTGGGTTCTTGTACTACTGGAACCATCTAAAAAGTTTAGACTGTACCATTTATCCCCTGCTATGTGTGCACATTACCCATATGGAATGACTACTCCCCATTGACAACATTAACGCTAACAGAAAAGGAAATTTATTTTTATTGAGAGCTAGGAGAAATACCTTTGAGCTAGAGCTCATTTACAAAGGTTCCACGCCAGTAATAACACATGACATACATAACACAATACTGTGAAATGTTACAAATTGTGGAACATATAGTAAACATTGTAAGCAGTACAAAACAGTGGGTTACTGTAACTTTAAATGAATTTCTTCTGCTGATGACACTAAGATCTGTGGCACAGTGGACACTGAGGTGAATTTGAGAAAGAAGAGATCTGGAAAAATTGAAAAACTGGCTCAGGTCATGGCATTTAAAGTTCAACGTCAAGAAGTTTAAAGTGATGAACAGTTGTGAAAAGCACCCTAACTGGACAACTAGATGGAGGAGTAGGGATGTTACAGACAACTAAGGAGAGAGAGACCATGTAGTCATCATTAATGACAGCCTCAAGTGCATCGCTCTGTGCAGCAAAGCATACTAGAGGGCAAACTGGATGCTGGGATATATAGTAAGGGTATTTAATGATAGGAGGGAGGAGATAATACTGCCTCTGTGCAGGTCCCTGGTAAGGCCTCACCTGCAGTACTGCATGTAGTTCTGGAGCCTACATATTGAGGAAGAAAGGACCGACATGCACTATACAAAGGAGGGCTACAAAGGTGATAGAGGGCATTAGTTGAGTCGCATGAGGAAAGGTTAGCAGGCCTTTAGATATATACACTGAAGACCGCAGGGGAATATGATTGAGACATTTTTTTTTTGCAATGAATCAACAGGGTGGGTTGTAAGGACTTGTTACAAGGAACAAGGGAACAGTGACTAGAGGACATAGGTGGAGAATGGTTGGGGAGGGACAGGAAGATGTTTTTCACATAGTGGATGGAGGGTGAATGGAATAGACTGCTCAGAGAGATGGTTAAAGGCAAGACTGTGACTAGTATTAAATTGGGGGAGAGAGATGTAAGGGAATAGTTGGACATGCAGGCACAAGAGGGAAGGAATACCTGGGGAAGGGAGTGGTGTCATCCACTTGTGCTATTGGATCTCAGAATCCAGGCTGGCATTAGGTGGAACATGGAACTAGGCATAGAACTGAGCAGACTGGATCGATCTTGGGGTCTTTTTCTGCAAACACAGTCTGTGTTTTCGTTCTTATTTTTAGTTTGTATGGCACTTTATGAATCTGGTATTTTGGATAATAAGGGAATTGAAAGCTGTGCAGAACTGAAAAATGAAAGCGTGAACCCTTTTACACAGTGAGTGTGCGTGGACATTTAGCTCATCTTTGAGTTCGGGTATTACTATAGATCTTCTTGAGGATATCTCTTCCATTACACCACATCTTTGGAACTATACCTGCATCAGTGCTATGACCACATGGAAACTTTTGCTAGCTGTGGGCCATCCAGGACAATATCCATGTGTCAGCGCCTGTATAAACATGAGCAGCCCCATCTGTCCTCTGTTTTCCCACCATCGATGATCCTTGTCAAACCTGCTGAAGGAAATGTCAACCAGCCATTGCCATTTATCATTTATATTATGTTAATTTGTAGCCTCTGCATGCTGCCATAAGCTTTATTTCGGTATTGCAAGTGTGGAGATAACATTTATAGGAAGATACCCACAAGGTCTGCGTGTATTGTTTGGGCCTGTCTCACAATATGAGGACTTATAAGATTTGCCAGAACTTCAACCAGGCTACAAAGCAATGCCACAGGAAAGTTCTGGAAAATTTCCTTCTCCTTAAAACATTTACAACCATGGAGAAGGACCAAGGCACAACATCAGTGTCTCCCACCACATCAGCCGAGAGACAGCCACCGAAATTGAAGGATCGGACAAACAAGAGGTCAGCGCTATGCCATCCAGGTCATCAGGACACAAGCACTAGCATTGGGATAAAGAAAAGTGTAGTTTGCCGGCAAGGTCCTGGTCACTGGTGAGACGATCTGTTTAATCATTTCCAGCTCCAGCAGCATTGATGACAGCCCCCGACCATCAATGAAACACCAAGGTTGGTGCTTGGCTTTGGTGCTGCTGTACCTACCATGGACAGTATGACACCATTGTCGTCCGGGCCAAGGCCTTTCATCAACACAAGTAGTTATTGCCCATCTCCAGGGTGTTGATGACTCTCAAGTTGTGCTGGAATCATTTTCAGAAATGATACAATGCATTCTGCCTGACATACCTATGCAGGCAGCTATACATCAATGGGACCTAGGGGCACTAAACCCACATCAACGCCTGCTACCAAGACATTGCAGATTCCTGCCTCTCTTGCCTGCCTGCCTTTCAGCCTCCACCAGTGTTGCTATCACACTCTGTGGCTCCCATCATTTAAGTCTCCGTCAAAACAGAATATCATTCTGACCGCATGGTTTAGAGGAGGAATTTTTATTTATTTAGATTTTGGTTACGGTAGGTGCACTAGCCATCAAGACTATTTTCAGGCATGACCGGGAGGGTACAGAGACAAACTACAGGAAAACGTATTAGTACAATACTACAAATGATAAGTAAGTGTTTGATTAATTAACATCATTAAAACTGACAAAACAATACTTCATTTAGGTTAAGCATGTAACAAAATGAGGAGAACACTATATGGTGCCTCACTGTAGATCTTATCTGTGTCAATCTTCACCATTCATCACCTTTTGTACGTGGCGGAGGTCATAACCCCACGGGAGCTTTTTTTTTTTTTTTTGATGGGTGGAGTTGACGCACCATTGGCGCCCACTGGGGCCAACACACTGGGGTGCACGCGGTTGGCCGTTATATGTTGTCGACTCTGCCCTCCTGCCAGTTCTTCATCTCCCACCGCCGAGCTAACCTCATGGGATGCTTGCAGCGAAGAGTTTGAGGCCTACTTTGTTGGCAGTTGAATTCTCGACTCCATGTTGACTAATTATCGACTCCGTGCCGCAGTCTGTCAGGTTCCTATCTCCTGCTGGTTCTGTTCGCCTACTCGACGTCACCCGTAAGATTGTTCCATTATTTTATTTTGTTTTTGTGACGTCAAGTCTAGTTTGGTGTTTCTTTTTCATAGGTCATGTCTAGGTAGGAGGGCAAGAAGACTTCCAAGATGAGACTGACCCCCATACAACAGTGCCCTTGTGGCCGTAAGTACTCTGGCACCGACCAGCACGACCATTGCCTCATGTGTCTTGGCCGCTTCATGACATGGATTACGTGTGACGCCTGTTTCTCCATGGACCGGCGGGTCATCGAGCAACACGCTGTGGAAAGTGGGGTGAGCTCCGCGACTTTGTGGGGTCAGGTGCGCACTCATTGGGCCAAGCCAGCGTTCTGCTGCCTTTCCTCTGGGTCCCCTCCGGTTCTATATGGACCAAGGAGGGAGGGCTTCTGCCTCTTCTAGCCTAGCCCGTCGCAGAGCCCCTCCCATGGTGCAGGAGGCCCGGTCTGTACCCCCAGGGGACAGACCGAGGCACTGCTGCAATTGCCCCTTTGGGGGTGAAGGCTCCTCGGTTTCGCACCCGTGGCCGGAAGGCCTGGGCCAGTGCCATCCTCGGCCGCCTGTCAGCGCATTCTGGGCCTCGGTGCTGCTCATGTGCCATGGGCCCTGATGGTGCCGCTATCTTGCACCAGTCTGTCGCCGGCGCCATTGCTGCTGTTGGCAACATGGGAGGCTCTACGGCACCGTCCCTATCTGTTTCTTGCCCGGCACCGTTCGCGGCATCGTGGTTGAGCCGCGGCACCGTGTCCAGTTCTGGAGCCGTTCGTGGCTCCGAACATGGACAGCACCATGGGTTTTGGACCTCAGTGCCATTCGTGGCACAGAGAGTGCTGTTGGGGCCATCGCCAGCACTGTCTCTGTCCTCGGCATCGCCGTGGCGCCGTGGAGACAGGTCAGTACCGTGGGGGTCTCTGGCCTCGGCGTCAAAGAGCACGATTGGAGTCGTCCTGCATCATTGCTGGTCTTGGTGACGCTTTTGCCCTTGTTGGGGCCATGTCCTCTTCTGGCACTGTTCACAGTGCAGAGGGGCACCGGCGGCCAACTCTGGTGCAGTCTCTGGTCCTAGTGCCCTGTTCAATAGGGAGGCAGTGGGCATCCACGCACTGTTTGGCACAGGACTTGATCTCCACCTCTTGGAGGAGGTCAGACTCTGAGTCAGATGGGCAGTCTGGCTCCTGGGTTGGCTGCAGCGTGGACACCTGGTAGCGTCTCGACAGGCCACAGTCAGCCCCACCTCTGACAAGCGGACTGTGACTGCGGGGCCAGGGTCAGGGTTCTGACCAGCAGGCAGTGAGTGCAGGCCACTGTTGCCCTGCAGCCTGGCCTTGGAGGGTTCTCTGACCCCTCAATGGTGGTACCCCTGTGGTGTGCCTGGATCGCCCAACTTTGGGGCTGATCAGAGCACCCATGGGAGGAGAGGAGGGTGCTGCTCCCTGGATAGCCCCTTCAGGATCTGACCAGAACTGTCAGCATCCTGGGCTGGCTCTGTTGAGGAGGAGGGTGCTCTCGGATTCTGAGGGGTCGAGGGGCATGGGGTCTGTGTGTGGCCTTTTCTGGAACCCACCGGGATCCGGGAGAAGCCATAGTGCAGATCTCTGCTCTCCTCTCTGTTTCCTTGAGAGGGCCCTGTTCTTTGGATGTAGGGACCATCGTTCTGGACCTATACAGCCCGGTCAACTCACAAAGGGATTCTTCAGGAGCAGCCTGTTCAGTTGTTGGCTGTGGAGTCTTCCAGAGTGCCTTCTTCCCCAGGGCTCCTGGTGCGCCCCTAGCCCAGGCGGAGGTCAACCGATCCCCATTGTCGGTTCTTCCCCATTCCTCTGCCACATTCTCCTGGGAGCAGTTCAGAGCTCAGGCTGCTCATTTTCCCTCTTACGTTAGGGCTGTGGACAGACAGATTTTTCAACCTCCCTGAGCAGACAGCTTCTGAACCTTCGAGGTCCTCTGACTCTTCATCCCCTCTTCTGGGGAGAGGAGCTCTCTGTCCATATCTCTTCAGCTGCTGATTTCGCTGAGTATCAGTAATTCCTCGTGAGGATGTTAGGGGACCTGCACATTACCCTCCCTCCAACACAATCCAGAGCACTTGGTGCACGCCTTTCTAGGTGATTTCAGTGAGGACACCCTTGTGGTGCCCCCCTGGCCTGCTTCCTTCGGGAGGTGTCGCTATGCTTCTGGCAGAGACTCTTCCGGAGTTCCTGCCCTAGGATCTCTGCCAGCAGTATTGTGCTCCCGGAGTCTCCAGGTTCCATGCCTCATCCTCAGTCAGGATTGACTCAACTGGATACTCCTGATGGGCTTTGTGCCTTTCACTGTGATCAGCCCCCAGATCAAGATTCCTCGGATTTTGACTTCTGGGAGAGGAGGACCTTCTACTCAGCACAGTTGCTGCTCTCTATTGCAGCACATCAGGCCCACTGTGCAACCTATGACAGGTTCTTGTGGTCCAGGCTGGGTCAGCTCCAGCCTCCATGCCTGACATGGAGCAAACCAGGCAAGCCATTGCACTCTCTGCACGTCGCCTGGAGCTAGCAAGGCACCAAGCAAGGGCATCGTATGGCGCCAGTGAGATAGCTACCAGGGTTGTAGGGACAGCAATCTGCACTAGGTGGATGACGTGGCTGCGTCTTTTCCCGTTGTCACCCTTGGCCCGGCGTGGGGTGATTAACTCCGCCCATCAGAGAACCTATCTCTTCTGCCATAGACTGAGCGGCGCTTGTCGGGCAACTTCCTACCCTCCAGGGGTCCCTGTCTCACTCTCCCACACTCGGGCCTTTCCAGGCCCTGAAGGTTCTCCTCTTAGTGTGTCACCCACTGACAGCTAAGGGACTCAGTCCCTAGGGTTTAAACCCTCTTTGGGGGCTCAGGACCATTTCAAAAGTGATGAATGGTGAAGATTGACACAGATAAGATTTGGAAATTATATACCTACTGTAATTCTGATCTTTCTGTGTATCTTCACCATTCATCACAATCCCACCCTCCATCCTCCTGGGGCCTCAGTCTTTGGTCCCCTCCTCTCTGTGACCTCTCTCTCCCCCTCCTTTCTGTGAGTCAGGAGTGGCGTAAACTGGGGCACATTGGGGATAGTTTCTTTAGGGTAGAGTGGTCAGGAGTGGGGCACTTCTTCTTCAGTGTTTCAGCTCCACCTCTCTGTGGTGGGGTTTGCAGTTGCCCTTTCTTTCCTTCTCCCCATCTCCCCGTCAATCCTTGATTTTCTCTGATTTCCTTGTCCTGTGGACATAACTTCAATTAATTTAAGAAACTAGCTTTCTTGCACCAAAACCTCATTTGAGGGAGGGAGGAGATATCCCTGTTTTTCTGTCTTTTCTTCCAGAATAGCCGATTCTGCTTATAGGAGTTTTGTCAGTAATTCTGTGCCTGCAATTCTGGCAGTTAGCCTTTTGGCTACTCCTTCGCAGTTCCTGTATATACTGGAGACAGGTCAAGGTTACAGGTTATGTTTCTCCTGTCTCCCCTCTCTAAATTTTTCCTTATTTCTGAAAACCTTAACCCTCCCTCCCTCCTCCTTTCTACTTCCAGAGATTGGGACCCCCTACCCAATCCCTCTAAGCCTTCGAACTTCTTCTGTCCTCTCAGTCGTTTATTTCTCCTTTTAGCTTTATATCTTTCCTTTGTTTGTCCTTGGACTTCCTTGTCCCACCCTCCCAATACTTTTCTAACCTCACGGCAGCTCAGAACTGGCGGGAGGGCGAGTCGACAACACCTAATGGTTAACCCTGTGGCGCCACCCACCGCGCCGGGCCTCGAGGGCAGCGCCCAATGGTGCGCCGACTCCACCCATCAAAAAAAAGTCTCTGCTGGGTCATGACCTCCAGCCAAGTACCCAAAGGTGATGAATGGTGAAGATGCACAGAAAGCTCAGAGTTATGGTAGGTACATAATTTCCATTTCTACCCTCTTACCCTGCAGTGAGAATTTAATGGTATATAACCCCAAGATCTCCTCCTGAGGAGCCCACTTTTCAAGCCATGGTGCTGCAGATGCAAGCTATCATGGGCTTTGCTGTAGAAGAAAAAGATTCCATGAAGAAGAACCTGATGGAATTTCTGGCTGTCCTATGCTCCTCCATAATAATTCCACCTAAATATCCTGCATTAGAGGTGCTACCTTTACTGCATGGTACAGACCTAAGTCACAGCCTGCAGTTCCTAGAAAGGCTGATATGCAGTATCCTGCTCCATCTGCTAAGCCTTATTATGCTAACCAATCAACTTTGTTGTTATCATGGTTGCTCAAGGTAGATCTAGGGTACCTAAACATAAGAGTTCCTTGCCTCCAGATAAGGAATCTAGGAGGCTGGACATGATGGGCAAGCATACTTATGCCTCTGCCTCACTGGACCTTATAAATGCAAACTGTCGTGCCCATATGATAAAATACCAGAATAGCCATCGGAAAGCTGCCAGTATTGCTGCTCAGGCATTATCTGAAGCTCAGCCAAGAATGAGTTACTTAAAACTTTACCTTCTGGTGCTGAGGTGAGCAAAACATTTCTCTGCTCGACATATGATGTCTCTGATCGTCTGCCAGGGGCTACAGGGTCTGGCATTTGTATGAGAAAATATTCTTGACTCAGAGTTCTTGGATTTGCCACAGATGTGCAGCAGGCTATTCTGAATGCCCCTTTCAGAGGGACAAAACTTTGGGATATGATGTGGAAGAGGCTCTAAGAGGTCTTCAGACATCTAAGATGACTCTAAGGTCTATGAATTCTGTGTATCCCACCCCTGGTAGGGGGTGGAAGGGAGCCATCCACCCTAGCCTTCTCCGGGAGGTACTCCCAGTATGGGGAAAAGGAGGAGGGCAGGGACAAGTTAGAGTTGTTGTAATCAAAGAACTAAATGCATGGCTCCACACATGGTGCTTAGAAAAGGGCACTCCTTCATCAGCAACTGAAAGGAATTCTGGGAGAGAGCATACTATAAATTCGACAGCCTTCACCTCACCAAGGAGGGTGTAAGGCACTTGACAAAAATTTGACGATTCGCCAGTAGTTTAAACTAGAAAGTGGGGAGGTGGTGCAGATGGGAGCAAAAAAGCAGAACCCAGACACCATCACCCCAGAGACAGGCAAGGACACCTCCCATTGGCCACAAAGGCAAAAGCAAAAGAGCACGGTAACATCACTCATGGGAAACAAAACTCATGGGAGCAAAGGAAGAAGGATGCCAGTGTATGGAAGGCAATGGTAACAAATGCCAGGAGTTTAGTAACAAAGTCTCAGAACTCTCAGCCCTAGTGGCAGAAGCAGGACTGGACTGGGTCACAGTAACTGAGACATGGCTAAATGAGTGGGATGTTGCTATCCTGGGTTTCAGGTTACTCAGAAAGGACAGAGAGGGACGACGTGTGTGTGTGTGTGTGTGTGTGCATTGTATATAAAGGAAGACATAAAGGCCATGGAAGTTCAAAGAACTCAGTGAGAACCTGAGGCTGTATGGGTCACTCTCAAACCTGGCACATACTCTGCCCTCAGACTGGGAGTGATTTATAGGCCACCCCAACAGGGGGCAGAGGCAGACAAAGCATTGCCGGAAAGCTTAGTAAAAATGGCAGAAAAGGAGAAGTCATATTGATGGGGACTTTAACCTCCCAGTAGACTGGTCCTCCTGCACGGCATCCACTGCCAAAAGCAGAGATTTCCTGGACACCCTGCAAGGTGCTGGACTCAATCAGCTTTTCACAGCCCCCCTCACGGAAACGCAGTCCCTAGACCTTGTGCTCACAAACAGTAGCAGGTCAAGGAGGTGGAGGGGTGGGTGCCACCTGGGACAAGGGACCACAAATCGGTCTGGTTCAAGGTCAATACTAAGGAGGAAACAAATCACTTAAGACACATGTCCTGGTCTTCAGACGGACGGATTTTGATCAGATGAGAATATGCCTTGGAGATATCCTCAAGAGTAAACTGAAGGAGGGCGGAGTATGCTGGCTAACATAAGAGAGGCAATAGCAGAGGTCACTGACAAATTTTCCAGACTGGTCAGTAAGACAAGGAAAAGGAAAGCTCCTGTCTGGCTCACAGAGAGGTGGCAGCTGCGTAAGAGCACAGAGGCTAGCATTCAAAAAATACAAGGGCTCAAATAGCGGCAAGGATAGGGATGCTTACAGAAGCAGCTTGAGGGAGGCTTCTGGGGTGATTAGAGCGTAAAGTTGCAAACTGAGGTGGAAATTGCACAGGGGTAAAAACCTTTCTTTAGGTACATAAGTGACAAAAGGAAAATGGGAGATATTGTTAGATTAACAAGCAGTGATGGAAAAGATAGAAGACGACAGAGAGATGGCAGAGGTCTTAAATTAGTACTTTTGCTCTGTCTTTACAAAGGAGGCACCTGGAAATGAGCACACCACTAAGGGAGTTAATGATTACAGAAGGAGGGTAAACACCAAGCCCTTTTACAATAGAGGGAGTAGGAATGAACTCAATAAACTAAAGATAGATAAAGCCATGGAGCTGGATGGCATCCACCCACGCATACTGGGAGAACTTAGTGATGAATTGGCAGCACCTGTAGCGGATCTTTTAGTAGATCCCTGAGAGAGGGAATTGTCTCAAGCCTGGAAAGGGCAATAATGGTTCTCATAAATAAAGGAGGAAGCAGGGAGGTGGTAGCTACTGTCCTGTCAGTCTCACCTTGGTGGTAGGCAAGATGATGGAAACCCTGCTAAAGGAATTCATTTTAGCTTTCCTAGAAGGGACTGGACAGCAGGACAGCAGGCAACACGGTTTCATGGTGGGAAGGTCCCGCCAGACTAATCTGATTGAGTTTTCTACTCAGTTAGTAAGATAGTGGACTAGAGTGGAGCCTGGATGTTATCTACCTCAACTGTAGCAAAGCTTTCCTCGGTCCCACACAGAAGGCTACTAAATAAGCTCGAGCATACAGGATGGGGCAGGAAGTAGTATTATGGGTGAGGAGCTGAGCTAATCAGAGGAACCAGTTGTTGATGGTCAACGGGCAGCATCAGTGGATAGGGAGGCACCAGCGGTCCCACAGGGGTCCGGCCCTGCATCCTTTACTCTTCAATATTTTCGTAAGTGAAATCACTGAGGAGCTGAGTGGAAGGTGAGTCTGTTTGCAGATGACACAAAGATCTGCAACAGAGTGGACACTGCTCAGGAGTGGAACAAATGAAAAGTGACCTACTCAAGCTAGAAAATGGTCCAGCATGTGGCAGTTAAAATTTAATGCAAGAAAATGCAAAGTTATGCATCTGGACAGAAGCAACCCAGGGATTGTCTACTATCTGGGAGGGGAGTAACTAACAGCCACCAAACAGGAGAGGGATCTAGGGGTCATCTTCTCTGATGACTTAAAAGTGGGCAGACAATGTGAAAAGTGGCACAAAATCCAGCAAAATGCTGGGATGCATAGGAGGCATCACAAGTAGAAAGAGGGAAGTGATCATGCCACTTTACAAGTCCCTGGTAATACCCACCTTGAGTACTGTGTACAGTTCTGGAGGCCTTATCTCAGGAAGGATGTGGATAGACTAGAGACTGTGCAGAGGAGGGCAACAAAACGGCATAAGGGCTCCATTAATTGCCATATGAAAGCAGATTATGGCAACTCAACATGTACTCACTGGAGCAGTGCAGATAGGGTGACATGATTGAGACATTTAGGTTCCTGAAGGGCTTAAACAGAGTCCCTACCCAGGAACTCTTTCTGATCAATTGCTTGACAAGGGTCATGAAATGAGATTAAGGGAGGGAGGTTCGGTAACTTGCATAAGTTCTTCTTTATGGAAAGGGTGGTGGCACCATGGAATAGCCTACCTGCAGATGTCATTGGCTCCAAAACAGTAGGGCAATTCAAATCTGTTTGGGATAGGCACAAGGGAATTGTCTCTAAGAAATTCTAAGGGTGGGTGGGGTAGGGCTTAGGGCAGACTAGATGAATCTTTGGTCCCTATCTGAAACATAGAAACATAGAAGTTGATGGCAGATAAGGACCACAAGGCCCATCCAGTCTGCCCATTTCTTTTTCTGTCTTATAAATGTGCCATTGGCTTTTGCTCTGTCAGTGGTCTATCTATTCATACTCATCTGTATTGCTCCCTTATGCCTATCCCATGCCTGTTTGAAGCCTGCACTGTATTCATAGCCACCACTTCCTGAGGTAGGCTGTTCCATGCATCCACCACCCTTTCTGTGAAAAGTATTTCCTCACATTCCCCCTTAATCGGCCTCCCTCTAATCTCTTGTCCTGCTATTTTTCTTATATTTAAACATGTTAGACTCTTTCACCTTGTTAATGCCCTTAAGGTATTTGAATGTCTCGATCATATCACCTCTCTCCCTCCTTTGCTCAAGGGTATACATATTGAGCTCGGTTAATCTGTCCTCATATGTCTTCTGATGCAGTCCCTGCACCATTTTGGTTGCCCTTCTCTGGACTGCCTAAATTTGGTTAATATCCTTGTGAAGGTGTGGCCTCCAGTACTGCTTGAGTACTCCAGATGAGGCCTTACCAGTGTCTTATAAAGAGGGATTATTACCCTCTCTTACGACTTGTGATACCCCTACTTATACACCCTAACATCCCCTAGCCTTACCTACTGCTTTAGAGGTCTGTTTGATGATTTCAGGTCATCAGTGATGATGATGCCCAAGTCTCTTTCTTCCTTTGTGGCTGCCAGCAACTCCCTCCCAGCCTATAGGTGGCTTCAGGGTTTCTCTTCCCTATGTGCATGATCTTGCACTTTTTGCATTAAATCCCAGTTGCCACTCTTCTGACCATTTTGCTAGTTTATCCAGATCTCTTCTCATTCTGCCCACCCCATCTGGATCATCTACTCTGTTGCAAATCTTGGTGTCATCTGCAAAGAGACAAGCCTTACCCTCTAGTCCATCTGCAAGGTCACTAATGAAGATATTGAAGAGGACTGGCCCCAGGACTGATTTCTGAGGTACCCCACTTGTGACTTGCATCTCTTCTGACTGTATACCATTTACCACCACTCTCTGTTTTCTGCCCGTCAACCAGTTTGCCACCCAGTTGACTAACTTCCGACCATGAGCCTACCCAGCTTATTTATCAATCTTCTATGTGGAACAGTGTCAAAAGCTTTGCCGAGTCAAGGTAGGCACATCAACTGCTCCCTTGGCCACTTTCTGTTTCCTTTCATCAATTTACTGCCAGAGGTGGCCGTGGTTTCTGTTCTCAAGGCTGATTTAAGGGGCTGGCCCTGCCCATGTCCCCTTCTCCAGATGCCCATACAAAGTACCCAAAGCAGGAGGCGCCAGTGGCAGTGGCCCCACTGGCTCAGCCTGGCTTGTACTTGGACCCACCCCACTTCCATGGATGCCTGCATGGGTGGTTGTTGGGGAGGCAAACTCTCCCTGCATCTGGCACAGTGGAGAGAGATTACAACAGATAAGTGGTTCCTGGAGATAACTGCAAGGGGCATGCTCTGGATCTAACAGACACCTCTCCAGATCATTCTCCACCTCCTTCCTGTTATCGTTCGGGACATCTGTCACTTCTGAAGGAAGAAGTGCAGTCATTACTCAAAATGTAGCTATAGAACTTGTTCCTCCATGGCAGAGGAACAAGGGGTTGTATTGCACGACAGTATTTCCTAGTCCTAAAATGTACAGGGAATCTACATCCTGTGCTGGATCTCTGGGATCTCAACTTCACACAGAATACACAAAGTTTCAATGGTATCCCTGCAAGTCCTAATTCTCCTTGTGCAATCGGGACTTGCTTTGTTCCCCTGGACATGAAGAATACTTATCTTCATGTAAAGATCAGGAAAGCTCACAGAAAATACCTCCACTTTGTGCTGGAGGAGGAATGGTACTAGTTCAGAGTATTACCATTTAGCTTGTCGTCTGTGCCATGGGTCGCTACTAAATGCTTGGCAGTAGTTGCAGCAGTCCTTCACAGGAAGGCCTCTATGTGTTCCCCATCTGAATGACTAGCTGCTGAATGCCAGTTCCAGTCAAGTTCTGCAGTACACTGTGTCTGAGACATGTCAGTTGTTCTACAACTTGGGAATCACAGTGAACGTGCAAAAGTCTTTGTTGACCTCTTTGCCAAAGACTGCAGAACATAGAGGCAGTCTTGGACACAGAGATGGGATGTGCTTTTCTGCTTCAAGACAGAGCAGAAATGCTGATTGCTCAAGCGCAGTTGATATATGGGAGCCACTACTGTTCTGCAAGAACAGTGTTATGTCTCATAAGTCTTACGGCTGTGGCCATTGTGACAGTGCCACTGGACCGATTACTTATGAGACTTCCCAGTGGACACTCTGGATCTAGTGGGATTAGCTGACAGATACACTGGACCAAATGCTTCTGGTCACATCTCCACTTTGCAGAGCATTGCTGAGGTGGATAGATCACAAACCCCTGTAAAGGATATTCCTTTTCTTGTACAAGCTCTTGTACAAATCCTCAACACGGATGCCTCTTGCTTCAGCTGGGAGCTCAACTTGTGTCTTATCAGACACAAGGGTTGTGAACCAAGGTGGAGGCCAAGTTACTGTACATATAAATGTCTTGTACAGCCTGCAGGCATGTGCTCTGGTCCTCTGTTAATCCAGATGGATGATGCTAGTGTGATGTTTCACATCAGCAAACTAGGGGCGTTCATTTTACCTACTATACAGGGAAGCAATGGGAGTATGGTACTGAGCTCTGTCTCATGGCCTACAGCTGTCAGTTGTTCTTGTCCCAGGTCCCCAAAAAGTCTTGGCAGACAGGCTTAACAGGTCACAGTCCAGAATGCATGAGTGGGAACTGATGACTTTGGTGGTAGATGACCTCTTAGCAAGATAAGGATGTCCAGAGTTGGATATTTTGCATCCCTACACAATGCAAAACTGCCATATTTCTACTTGCTCGATCCAGGGCCTGGAGTTTTCTGGCAAGACGCATTATCACTCTCTTGAAAGGAAAATTTCTGTACAGATTTCCTCCAATTCCTTTAACACTGAGAGTGCTGATTAGGCTGCGGAAACTGTGGCTGGAGAGTGCCACTATCATCCTTATTGCCTCATTACGCCTCGCCAGGTTTCCACTTCTGCAACAGATGGCAGTGGAGCCTCCTATACCCCTGCTTCTGTGTCATAGAAACATAGAATTTGTCAGCAGATAAGGACTGCTTAGCCCACCCAGTCTGCCTGCTTTACCTACACTTAGTATCGTTATAGACTACTTGATCTCCAGCTCTTTCTCCTCCCTCATTCCTTTCCACCAAGATTCTCTTATGCCTGTCCCACACATTCTTGAACCCTGTCACTGTTTTCACCCCACTACTTTGGCTGGTGGGCTGTTCCAGGGATCTGCCACTTCTCTAAAGAAATACTTGCTCACATCTCTCCTGAATCTGCCCCTCCAACTTCATAGCATGTCCCTTGTTCTTGTGCACCTTTTGTTTCTGAAAAGACTTCCTCTTGTACTTTATTATCCCTGTATGGTATTTAAAGGTCTCTATCATATCCCCCCACCCCTCTCTCTTCCAGGGTGTACATATTGCAGTCCTTAGTCTCACCTTATGCGGCTTTTGATGTAGACCCCCTCAGCATTTTAGTTGCTCTCCTCTGGACCACCTCCACTCTATCTATGTCCTTCTGGAGATGTGGCATCCAGAATTGTAACAGTATTCTAAGTGAGGTCTTACCAGTGCTCTATAGAGAGGCACCACCACTTCTCTCTCTCCTGCTGGTGATAACTCTACCTATGCACCCCAGCATCCCACTAGCCTTCCCCACTGCCTTGTCGCACTGCATGGTCACCTTTAGGTCATCAGAGATTATAATCCCAAGTCTCTCTCCTGCTTGGTGTTTGCCAATAATATGCCTCCCATTTTGTACTCTGCCCGGGTTTATGTCCCCAAATGCATTGTTTTGCATTTTTTTCACATTGAAACCCAATTGCCTTACGCTTGACCAATCTTCAAGCCTTTTCAGGCCTCTGCTTATCCTTACACTCTCTCTGGAGTATCCACCCTATTGCAGACTTTTTTGTCATCCACAAAGAGGCAGACCATCCCTCCAGCTCCACTGCAGTATCACCAATGAAGACCTTAAAGAGGATTGATCCCAGCACTGATCCCTGGGCACCCTAGTGGTCACCTCTGAGTGAACTCTGTTAACCACTCTCTGTCGCCCATCCTCTAGCCAATTTCCTGTCCTGTGTGCCACCTTTTGACCCAGTCGTGAAACTACCCAGCTTGTTTAATAAACTCCTATGTGGAACAGTGTTGAATACCTTACTGAAGTTTAGATAGGCTACATCCACCTCTCCATCTTGATCTAACTTCTTGGTCACCCAATCAAAGAAATCTATCAGATTCATTTGACATGACCTCCCACTTGTGAATCCATGCTGCTCTGAGCCTTGTAACCCGCTGGATTCAAGATATTCCACTATGGATGGATGCAGGCCATCACCCTGTAATGGGTTGGGGTCTACTATCGTAGGACAAGAGATCCCTGGTCCATCTGGACATGGAGTCCCAACATATGCATGCATGGCTCCTGAGAACATAGCAATTGCACGCCTTGGGGTATCCCTAAGGTTGCAGATGTTCTGGTTGTGCCAGAACACCTTCTACCAGGCATACTTATTCTTGAAGTGTAAGCAGTTCACTTTGTGGGCTGCTTCCAAGAATTTAGACCCATTTACATGTCCTGTGAATGAAGTGCTGGAATACTTGCTGTCTCAGTCAGACTGTGTTCTACAGTATTCCTCACTTAAAGAGGACAGAAAATCATTTCTAACTAGCAGCTGTTTATAAATACTTATTCTCAGACATTATATGCATTCTCCTAAATTACCAATATTTAACTGTACATGAATAAAAAGTGATAAGAAAAATGTATTTACATTGTTCTGTTGTTCTGCGTAGCATTATTTTACAATTCTCTTCATAGAACTAGTACTTTGGAGTTTTTACTATGTCATGATTTGTGTACAGAATGCTAAACATAAGCTATTGTCCTATCAGAACCGTGCTCAAAGTTCTGTGCACAAACCATGACATAGTTAAAACTCCAGATCACAGGTTCCATGAAGAGAACTGTAAAAGAATGCTGCCCATAAAACAAAACAATGCAAAATACAAAATACAGTTTTTCATACCACTTTTTTATTCAGGTACAGTTAAATATGGATAATTTAGGGAAGGTATATAATTTCTGAGAATAAGAACTTTACAAACAGCTACTGGTTATAAATGATTTCGCCTCTTTAAGGTGCATTTGGCTTCTATAACAGTTTTCCATGCTCCTATTTATGGTTGTGCAGTTTCACAATTGGAGGTGTCCTGTACTTTCCTGAGAAGTATTATTCTTATGAAACTTCCTATCCACAAGCCAGTCTTACCTTGGTGCTCAAATTTTGTGCTTGAGAAACTGGCATTTGCTCCTTGTGAGGCAGATACAATCTGTGGCTTACGTTTCCTGTCATGAAAAATTTTATTTTTAGTTGCAGTCACTTTTGCTCAAAGGAGTTTAGACTGTCAGACTCTAATGTGAGCCTCCATATTTGATTTTCCACAATAGAATACAAGAGATTGAAGATGGTAACCTTGCCCGGACTGATACCCATGCTACATCAAGGGGATTGGCTATGTTCGCTGGACATGCAAGATGTGTATTTGCACATACCGGTGTTTCCAGCTCACCAGAGGTACCTTCTGTTCACTTTGCAGAGGCACCACTACCAATTCTGGGCTTTGCATTTCGGTCTCTCCTTTGCTCCAAGGAATGTTCACCAAGTGCCACGCAGTAGTGGCAACTGCTCTCAGGAGACAGTGTCACTTTGTTTATCCTTACCTAGATGATTGGTTACTAACTGCTGCAACCAGGTCGCAGTTGGTTCATACCCTGTTGGACACTTTTCAGATGTTCCAACAGTTGGGAATAACAATCAACCTCCCAAAGTCCTGTCCTTGGCTTTGCCAATGTCTACAGTATATAGGAGCCATACTGGATACTCAACAGGGAAGAGCATTCCTCCCACCGTTAGGGCCATCTCGGCTGAGAGACTGGGCTTCCAGAATAAATGCATCCAATCTAGTCACAGCACAGGCTATGCTGCAGCTTCTAGGGCATATGAGGCTGCCATTCCCATGGTACCACTGGCATGCTTGCACATGAGAGTTCCTCAGTGGAACCTCAGAGTCCAATGGGACCAAAGGTCTAGCGACCTTTGAACATCCCGACGATATTGAGGGCTGTTCAGCAAACACTGTCATGGTGGCTGACTTCTCCAAATTTGGAAATGGGAGTCAAGTTCCAGTCCGTTTCACTGAGCCAGATTCTAACCATGGATGCATCAGGTCTAGGATGGGGAGCTCATTTTCAGAATCACCATACTAAGGGCACTTGGTCAGACATAGAAGTGTCCCTGCACATCAACATTTTAGAGATGAGGGTGATTCTGTATGCCATGCAGGCCTTCCAGACTCACCTTTCCCAGGGTCCCCTGCTTCTACAGACCAACAACATGTCAGTGGTCTTTTATATCAACAAGTGGGGGACGACTCCAACCCTCTGTGCAGAGAAGCCATGAGAATGTGGTACTGGGCGCTGGAGCATGGACTCACACTAACAGCGGTTCATGTCCCAGGTGTCCAAAACATCCTGGCAGACGAGTTCAGCTGCTCCAGGTCCTGGAACCATGAATGGGAGCTGCTTCAAGAAGTGGTGGACAACCTCTTCGAAAGATGGGGACGCCCAGAGCTGGACCTCTTTGCTTCCCTTGCAATGCAAAACTGCCCAATTTCTGCTTGCTAGATCCAGGGCCTGGATTTTCTGGTGAGACGGTTGTCCCTCTGCTGGACAGGGAGGTTCCTTTATGCTTTCCTCCCTTCCCTTGTTACAGAGGGTGTTGCTGAAGCTGCAGGTGAAGGAGCAACAATGATTTTGGTTGCTCCATTCTGGCCATGTCAGATTTTGTTCCCTCTCCTCCAGAGACTGGCAGTGGAACCTCCTTTCCTACTACCTCTGTCATCCAGCTTGTTATTCCAAGATCAGGGCACATTAGTCCACCCTGATCTTCAGTCCCTGTACCTTCATGCATGGCTCCTACAGACTTAGCTGTCTCACGGCATGGAGTTTCAGAGAGGGTGGCTGAAGTCCTAGTAGAAGCAAGGAAGCCATCTACAAGGGCAACGATGCTATGAAGTGGAAGCTAGCACATTCCCTGGACCCATTATCCTGCTCGGTGAAACCAGTTCTGAAATATTTCCTGTCACTTTCAGATGCAGGGCTTCAATACTCATCCATTAAGGTGTATCTTTGTGCCATCTCAGCTTACCATGCACCAGTGGAGGTAGAAATATTGCTCAGCTGGACCTTTCCTGTACATTCCTGTGGGGCATTCTTCACATGAAGCCTCCTATCAGGGATCCTGTTTCCCTGTGGGACCTTTTATTTGTTCTAGAGACGCTTAACATTGCCTCCCTTCGAACTGGCCTTGGATTGCGACTCCTCGCTTTCTCTCATGGAGAGCATTATTTTAGTTGCCATCACTTCAGCTCAAAGCATCTCAGAGCTGCAAGCACTGATGTGTAAATAACCTAATTTAATTTTTCACAGAGACCAGGTGTCTCTTTGAACCAACCCTAAGTTTCTTCCAAGGTAGTGTCTGAATTAACCTTGAACCAAGACATCTGTCTTATGGTTTATTTTCTGGAGTACTCAAATTGGGGAGGCCTCCATCACACTGTGGTCGTACACAGGATCATCTATTACTACTCTGAGCTTATACAAAATCGATCCGGAAATCGGATCGGTTATTTGTGTCCTTTGCCCCAGGGTTATGGGGAAAACAGTTGCAAACAAACCATGTCTAAATGGTTTGTCTAATTGCGTACTTCCATCTACAACAAGTACGAAAAACCCGTACTGGGACGGTTAAGGCACATTCAGCCAGGGGATGGCTGCATCGTTCAGAACCATGAAAAACGCTTCAGTGGCAGATATCTGCACTGCCACAACATGGAAGTCTGTACATACCTTTGTCAAGCGCACACACTGGAAAGAGAGCAGTATTTGGCCTTGCTGTGCTCCGAGACCTAATTTCCTAAGTAATTCAGGAGTTTTATTCCTGCCTCCCTTTTTTTTTTTTTTACCTACAGGGACACTGCTTGGGACTCTGTCCTTATGGTGTAGCCTGCTGCAGGAGCTCATACTCAAGTAAGATAGTACAGTTACATAAGAACTTACCGAGATAGTAGATCTTCAAGAGGAGCACCTGCAGCAGACGCTATTTTTCCCTCCCTCCTCCATCCTCCTAATATATTTCTCCTGGGAACTTTTTCGCACCTGCCTCAGATTTCTCCTGCTAAGCAACCTCCGGGTCTCTGACGGGTGAACTGAGGTGGGGCTGGGACTACCCCTTTATACATTGGGTGCGTTGGTGGGTGGACAGACATAAGGCGGCCCCAGCTGGGTACTGCTGACTAGAAGTTTTCCTGTGGAGTCCTAGTGCCTGGCAGCATAGTCCTTATGGTGTAGCCTGCTGCAGGAGCTTTCTTCGAGAAAATCTCTTCCATTAGGCCATGCCATCCCTTGTTCTGTCCCCTTCTGATTCAGTTTGAGGGTTACATCAGATATTGTGCCTGAACCTAATCCTTGCATCATATATTCAGTCCTGTGCCTTGCCTTGTATGCCTGAGCTGGTCTGGTCTCATGGTTCCCGTGGGAGGAGAGTAGTATGAGTCTAATCGCTGATGGGGAACTGAGGAGAGATGGGGCTGCCTAAGTTTATATAGACGCTGATGCATGATGTGGTCATGGGCAGCCCTGGCTAGCAAAAGTTTCCATGTGGTTCTAGTGCTGACATGGGTATAGTACTGTTATGATAAGTATGTTAACTGTTCTTTT
Source organism: Neoceratodus forsteri (assembly GCA_016271365.2). Taxonomy (NCBI): domain Eukaryota; kingdom Metazoa; phylum Chordata; order Ceratodontiformes; family Ceratodontidae; genus Neoceratodus; species Neoceratodus forsteri. The sequence goes on along the minus strand of CM028132.1, from coordinate 808,444,312 downwards.
TTTTCTAGTGTTCTCACATTCATGAAGAAAAGAGCTGTCCGTGTGGCTTTATAATGGATTAGACTGTCCTCTAGTGTTTTTCAACAAACACGTTTCTCAGGATAAACAATTAGAATTCAAGAGTTTAATAGAGCAGTTGAAAATGAGTACTTATCACATTAAATCTTGGTTTAAATACATGTATTTTGCACTCTCTTTAGGTATCATTAGATGCCAGCTAATTGAAGGCCAGCTGGAAGATGCAGAACAGCAGCTGGAATTCCTCAGTGAAATTCAACAGTCTATTGGAAAATCTGGGTAAGAAATGTTCTCATGCTGAGTTTGATTGTCTAGAATGTAAAATACCAACAGCTACCAAAGAAAACTCAATACTGAAATGTAATTACTTAAATGCAGAGTTGTAACCCAGTGTATTATTCCAGAGATTTTCTGTTTTATCCTATGTGGTGCACTTGCATATTGTTTAGAAACTTCCAGTCATCTAAATTCCTGGTGTGAAGTGAAGGAAAAACACACTTTAGTGCAAGATATTTATCAGAAATTTAGATAAATTATTTACATTTAAGAAGTTTATAGCCTTTTCTCCAAACTGCTGTAGGAAAAGATTTTGTAGAATGTATTTACTCTGAACAGGCCATCTAAAATATAGCATCTGCAGTGCTTCAGAAAGGGATCCAACTTCTAACTTGTTTTAAAGATAAGAAGACTGAAGCAGGAAACTGAGTTACTTGCCAAGGGTCATACAGGGAACCAGTGGTTATACTGAGATTTAAAGCAGGCTGTTCAGGTGTATACTTTATTGTTCTAACCAATAGACCACAGGGCTTCATTTGTATTTGTTTATAAATATATTGTCAGGAAAACCTGACAGATGTGCCGCTCCTTGCAAAGGTGTCCCGGGAGAATCAGCCAAAGACAAATTACAATATGCATAGCATGAAGACATTAGCAATTATTACTTAACTTGCTGTAAAGCAAGAACATGGTAGTCAAATGTAAAAACAACAGTTTCTTAAAAAAAAGATTAGGGGCATCCCTGATCCCCAGCGACAAGATGTTTCTGTGATGTTAAGACAATTTTCAGGTCTGTCGTACCTTGTAGGGACATTTGTGACTAGCCTGTACATCAAATACAAGAATATTTGCAAATTATGACTAACAAATGAAATCACCTTTTGAACAATTACTGCCTCATTTTGTTTCTACTGCAGGAGCTATCCTATTTACGTGCTGTTTTAGCAGTAAATAAGCATAAAGGTCAAGAAGAAATCATTAATCTACTAAATGATGCTGTAGACACTCATTTTCTTCACTTCAAGGCCTTCCTTTGGGTGTTCAGTATCTTGAAAAACTAAATCCAGACTTTTTATTGGAAGTTACAAAGGAATACCTTAACTTTTGTCCAACACATGTAAGTAATGTAGTGTTTTTCATTTTCAGAGTATGCAAAGAAAATCGGTCTTTAGATTTATAGTCATGCAATAATATTATAATCAAAACCCAAGTTTTATCATGTGACAGGGTTGACTAGGACCCTGTCCCAGTTGTTATGGAGAGTTTGAATGCAGGAATCTGTTCTGTTCTTTTCTTTCATGTCTCTTGTCTGTCTGGTTACATGACCAAATTTTCTGGTGAGACCTAGGATTTGATCACTCCAACAGTCTTGCAATTCTTTGCCTCTCACTATCTCTCAACCTTCCTTGCTGTTCTGTCTTTTTCTTCCCTTGCATGTCTGCTGGTATAAAAATATATGCAAATCATTATGTGGATATGTAACTGATATTGGGATCCTTTGTTTAGATCTTATATAGTGTTACTGTTGAAATGTATATAATTATAGTTTGAGATGATTGCAGAGCTATTTGGAACTCAAGGGGTTAACCTGAAATGCAATTGTTTAAACCGTTTACAGAAGCTGTGGAGAAGGAACCTCAGTTCCGGGACACTGAGTTCTGGCTGCACATGCCTGAAATATACAAAATATTTTACAAAAAACAGGATGCTTGTTGGGGGTTGCAAGGACTTATTAAAACAAAGCCGCAATTTCTTGCAAGAGACACAGAGATTGAGGGAAAACTCAGATGGATCTTCACTGCTTATTCTGCCTTTGTAAATAGTTATTCTGAACAATTTTATTTTTTGTTATTCATAATACAGCTTTTGTTGCAATTTTACAGCTGCTCCTGGTTTTCCTGTGCTTCCTGACCTGTGCATTGATGACATATCATCAGGCTTTGAGAGTGGAGTGTTTGTGAGCCTAGGCTATGTTGTCCTTCGGCTTCAGAGAAATTGTGTCCCAGATTCCTACCTCACTGTTTTCCTTTCCTTTGTTTTGGCTACTATTCCCATTCCTCTTGGGATTCTCAGGGCCTCTGTCCTCACACTAAACATTAAAACATAGAAACTTAGACAGTGACAGCAGAAAAGTCTAATGGTACATCCAGTCTGCCCGAGTTCCCTATTCAGCCCTGGAACCTACTGTACATCCAGGGTCTAGTCCTCCCCACATTCACCTCCCTGATACTGCTGCCCTGAGCAACCACTATACCCTTCAATTCTGTCCCAACTGTGCTTGAAACCATCAACTTTTCTAGGGGTGTGAATATGGTTCATTTATTCACATGATAGCAGTTCCACCAGAAGTGCTAATTCATCGGAATGTCCTTAAACTAAGCTCCTCCCGCCACCTGTGGTATATTCCTGCTCTGCCTTGTGATGTGCGCTAGAAGAGTTCTGTCTCCTGCTTCGCAGCTCTATGCATTTAGGGCCTAAAGTGTGCCATTGGCAAACTTTAGTCATTTCCTCTTTGAGTCTTTGTACAGGTGTGAGATATCACACCTTTCCTGGAAGACAGCCTTCTTGGTGGCTGTCACATCATCCAGAAGAATTAGTGAGCTACGGGGCTCTCAGTGGGGTCTCCATATCTGTCCTTCCACAGGAACAAGATAGCTCTTCACCATCACCCGAAATTCCTCTTGAAGGTTATATCGAGTTCTGCTACGCCAGGTGATGAGTATGTTTTATGAACCTTCTTCAGAAGCTGACCACTGGCTCTATACCCTGGACCTGCAGCGGTGCTCTTCTGTTATGTAAAGTGCATGCCTGGAGTTCAAGTGTGGCTCACCAACTCTTTGTCACATATACTGAAGCTGTACCTGGCTGATTGCAGCTAAGCAGGCGATTGGTAGTTGGATTACATCCTACATTGACCTCTGCTATAGGTTGGCTGGTAGGGAGCCCGTGGGGCTTAGGATCATTCCAGCAGACATACCACAGTGCTTAGCTTGCTTTTAGGCACATCCCTTCAAGAGATCTGCAGGGCTGCCACCAGAAGTCAGCACACCAACTTCCTCTCCCATTGAAGCATCAACCTGGAATCTCGGGTGCTGCTTATGGAACCCTGGTTTTCTAATCCTGTTTGCCAGAAAGGGTGCACGCCTGCCCCTCCTCCAAGAGAACTGCTAGAAGTCTGCCATTGTGTGGATAAGGGAACCATTTGTATGCCTCTAGAAAAGAGGTTACTCACCTGTAACCATAGATCTTACTTGAGAGGCTCTTGCAGTAGGTAATACATATAGGACTGAAGCTGGCAGGTGTCAGGGCCCCACGGAAAATTTCTAGCTAGCAGTCTCTGCTCGCATAACCGGCGTCAGGCGCATCAGTTTAAAGGGTGGTCCCCACACCCGCCTTCAGTTCTTTCCTGCCGTTAGCTTGTGAAAGCGCCTTGTGGTTAAGTTCTTACTGCTTCATCAGTCTGTCGTCGGTTTTATTTACCAAATTTTTCACGTCTCGTTCAGTATGTTGTCCCTTACTCCCGCCGATTTGCATAAAAACAAGTGCGACTCGTGCGTGCGCCCAGCTCCCACATAAGGACGGTCATTCCCTGTGCCTCTTCTGTCTAGGCCCGGATCACCCCATGGAGAAGTGCCAGCACTACCAACAATTTAATACTGCCACCCACAAACGGAGGCAGCAGTCCCTGGAGGCCCACATTTTAAGAAAAGATGTCCTCCATGGAAAAGGAGTTGAAGAAGCTCAGGTAGGCCTCAACTTCCCTTGAGAGTCACCGCATAGAAGAAGAAGAAGCACCGACCGACTCCACTTCCACGGTCACCACGACTCTGGCTGGAGTTGCCGTGTTAAGGTGGTAATGTCCCTGGACTGACCTCGACGGCCGCCTTGGTGTCCAGGGTGGCATCATCCTCCCATCAGGCTCCCACCGGGCCTCTCGGAGTCTCCAGGACAAAGGAGGATACTGCCCCTAGAAGGCTGCCACCGCGGCGCCCTCTGGGTCTAGCGGGTCTGGTAGTCAGACGCCTGGTGCCACCGGACGCTGCCCAGACAGGTTGGTAAGATGCCCGCGCCTTCGGGAGCACACGGTATTAAAGATGTCCGCCAAGGCCGCTCCTTCCATGCGCCTTCATCGACATCGGATCCGGCTGTCGGATGCTGTCTCTTCCGACATCCACTGGATCTGCCGGTAAGGCAGACGCCAGCCCTCTGCTGCTCACACGGTATTAGAGCTGACTCGGACCCTGTCGACTGGTCTGCTGTCCCGGCTCGCCGCTGACAACCGAGGCTCCAGTGTCTTCCCTGTTGGACCCCAAGGATTTCAGTCCTCCTTCCCAGGGCGACAGAGGATGCCGGTACTCTCCGTCAGATCTCCCTCCCATAGGGGCGGATCCCCTGACGCCGGACCCTCAGATGCCAGCCTTCCTGGCCCAGGCGACATCCCATTACCACGCCGTCCCAATGCCAGACCCGACTGCCAAGGGCCATCTGTTCCTAGCCCGCCTGTTGGGCCTCTTCCAGGGCCTTTCTGCTCCAACAGAGCCCTGGTTCCTGGGTACCCAACTCTGTCCTTTCCGACGCCATCCTACCCGGGACTGCAGAATCCTGTGCCACAGTACCCGACGCCTCAATACCCGACGCCAGGCTTCCCGCCATCGAGCTATGGATACTTGCCCTTCGGAGATCCTAGTATCCGTGATCCCCATCCTCCTTCTCCTCCACTGCCCTCCCCAGCCACCAGTGGACTTGAAGGAGACTCTGGCTGCCTGGTGGGATGAGACCAAGGCTCAGCTCACCAGGGAGGTGGAGAGCCATTTACCGACACGGACCCGTACCAGATCCCTGTCACTGGAGATGACTCCACCCCCTAACCAACACCAGAGGGAGCCTTCGGTGTCAGGTCCGGGAGGACATGCTTCCTCAAGGGTTGCCGAACGGGTCCGTTCTTCCCCACACCAGGAGGGGCTTCATCCTCTTCGCCAGAGACCTCTGACACTGATACCAAGGGTGCTCCGATCCTGACGACGCAGCCACGACTCCAGACCTTTCCAGGACCATGACTCCTCTGAAGTCTCCTCCAGAAGATCCTTCCTTCCTTTCTGGAGTTGCTGAGAAAAATCCAGGAAATCCACCAGTGGCAATCTCTGGAGCCAGATCCACAGCGGAAGAAGCTCGCTGCCCATTTGATCTGCCCAGAACTGCTCCGACATTGATTCCACCCTGGATCGAGCCTCACGCTGACCTTGTTTCCACCATTTTGAAATAACTGTCCATGTTAGCCCCTTCCCGAGGAAGGCAGGTAGGCTATACCAGGCTCCTGAGGGTGTGGATTCCTTGAACACATCAATTGCTATCGACTGGTCGTGATTAGCGCCCGCTCACAGTCGGTCGGCAAACCCAAACATCTCAGCTTGTCTCCACCTGACAAGGAATCCCATCTTCTGGACCAGTACAGGAAGAAGGTGTACGCTTCTTCCACTCTGGGGATCAGAGCCTGAACTGTGTTGCACATATGGGGACTACCAGAAGACTATCCTGAGTCAGGTGGAATCCAAATTGGTCTCCTTTCCTGAGTCTCAGACCAAGCAGAAAGTGGCTGATTTAGCCTGTTCTGCTCATTCGGCCAGTCGGCACATGTTCTGTGCCATGTACGATGCAGTGGACACTGGAGGTTGGAGCTCGGGCCGCCATAGGTCTTCAGCATCATGCCTGGCTCCAGTATCAGGATTGGTCCCGGAGGTGCAATCCGTTATCCAGGATGCGATGTTCAGTGGAGATTTATCAAGGACATCATCACCAACCTGAAAGAGAAGGGCACTGCACTTAAGTCTGTTGACTTTGTACAGGCCACCCAGGGCAAGTGGGCCAAAAACGTGGGCTCCTCTGGCTGCCAAGCCCCGCCCAAAAAAGTGGTGGGAGCTTCAGCTGATGTTGCTCTCACACCTCCTGACTACTTTCCTCTCCCACAGCCTCTGGACCTCCCAGAGGAGCCAGTAGGAGGGAGGTTCTCCTTCCATCAACCGGGTCGGGAGAGGATTACATCAGATGTTTGGGTGCTCTAACTGATTGCAGCAGGACACTCAATCGAGTGCTCCAGAAACCACTCAAAACCACCCCCAGGTTGTCTTACTCCCTGGAATATCTTCCTTTGGTCCTAGAAGAAATTTCTTCCCTTCTCTCAGAGGCGGGAGAGCCTGTCCTGACCCACCTTTGGGGGACAGGTTACTATTCCATTTCGCCCTAGTTCCAAAGAAAACAGGAGACGAAGGCCTATGTTAGGCCTCCGCTCCCGGAACATGTTTGTGGAATACAAGTGTTTCAGAATGCTCTCCTGCAGAGCCTTCTGCCCCTCCTTCGGCAGGGACAATGGCTTGAGCGCCTGGATATGCAGGATGCCTACCTGCATATCCCCATCCACCCTTCCCACCACAAATTCCTTCATTTTTATTCCAGGGGACCACTACCAATTCAGGGCCCTCCCATTTGGTCTTTCCACGCCTGAGTGTTCACAAAATGCCTGTCTTTGGTGGCGGCCCACCTGCATACCCAGGGGTGCAGGTATTCCTACCTGGACGATTGGCCCTGGCGGCCCTCCAGGGAGGAACTTGCGCCCCTTTCCTTACCATGCAGGTTTTCACCAGCCTGGGTATCACCATCAACCAGGCCAAGTCCCATCTGATCCCTTGCCAAAGGCTCCAGTTTATAGGTGCAATCCTGGACACGACTGTCGGCAAGGCCTTTCTGCCTCCGACAGAGTGGGCACCCTCCAGGCTCATGCAAGTCTGTTGTCCAGTCACAGAAGGGTCAGTGCCAGGTCAGTCCTTCACCTTCTTGGGCTCATGGCGGCTGCTTTTCCTACAGTCCCTCGCACTGCTCCATATGAGGCGCTCTCAATGGATGCTTGGTCTCAGTGGGACCAGAAATCGACAACCTAGACCAGGAAGTTCTGGTCTCCGATCCCATGGTCCAAGACTTGCAGTGGTGGATGGTGCAAGAGAACCTTGCCGGGAGTTCCTTTGCTTCTAACCCCGTCCCAGACATTGACAACAGATGCCTGGGAAGGCTGAGGAGCCCATCTAGGGTCTCACAGAACTCTGGGCTCCTGGTCCAGACTCGAGCAGACTCTTCATATAAATGTGCTCGAGCTCAGAGCCGTTCTGTATGCTCTCCAGGTTCAGAACTCTTACGTCCATCCAGGCCATCTGACTATCCAGACAGACAACATGTGCGTAGTCTGGTACATCAACAGTCTGGAGGAATGCGCTCCTACCCTCTGTGCAGGGAAGCAATGAGAGTATAGAATGGGCTGTTCGCACAGTCTTCACCTGATGGCAGTTCATGTTCCGGGAGTTTAAAACATGCTGGCGGACCACCTCAGCTGGTCCTCAGCAAAGCCCCATGAATGGGAACTGGATCAAGGGTTGGCAGACGACATCTTCCTGCACTGGGGAACCCATCAGGTAGACCTGTTCACGTCCCCTCAAAACCGAAGCTTTCCACCTTCTACTCGCTCCAGGGTGAGGCATTTTTAGGCAGGATGCTCTGTCTCTGACTGGAGCGGCAGATTCGTCTATGCCTTCCGCTGATTCCCTTGATTCTGAGGGTCTTACACAAACTCTGCTTAGAAGGAGCTCGGATGATCCTCATCGCCCATTCTGGCCCTGGCAAGTTTGGTTCTCTCTCTTCTGCACAGTTTTAAGAGGAACCTCCACTCTTCTTCATCTTTCACTGCATATGCTGACCCAGGATCATGGGATCCTGATTCATCCAGGTCTCAAATCCCTTCAGTTGCATGCATGGCTCCTACAGGCGAGCCCAGGCCCAACTCAGGTTTCTCTGCTTGTGGGCGATATTCTGGTTGAGGCTAAGCCTTCCACTAGATCCACCTCGCCATGAAATGGGGCGTTTCTTTATTTGGGCCTCTTCCAAGGATTTCGAGCCGCTCTCTTGCTCTCTGTCGGAGATCCTGGACTACATGCGTCATCACTTTGACCTGGGTCTCAGCCATTCCTCCTTGAAAGTTCATATTATGTTATCTCTGCCTGTCATATCCCTTTTGGGGACAGGACCTTCGCACAGTTGGAAGTCTCAAGACCTTCCTTAAAGGGGTTCTCTATTTGAGACCCCTGTCCACATTCCTGCCCCTCCTTGGGATCTGAACTTTGTTCTCGAGAAGCTTATCCTGCCTCTTTTTAGCCGCAGCCTCAGCAGACCTGAAGTACCTCTTGTGGAAGACTCTCTTCCTAGTGGCTATTGTTTCAGCTCGAAGGATTTCTGGGCTTCAGGCCTTGATGTGTAAAATTCCATATTTCATTTTCCACAAGAACGAGTGGCTCAGCGCACTAATCCTAAGTTTCTCCTAAAGTAGTGGCAGAATCTACGCTGAATCAATCCATCAAGCTACCTGCCTTCTTTCGCAACACTCCAATCAAGTGAGTACCTCTTGCATACTTTGGATGTTCACAGAATACTGAGATTACTATACCACTCAGACTAAGGATCTCAGGAAGTCTGATCGGCTTTTTGTCTCTTGCTCACAAAAGGGAAGGCAATGTTGTTTCTAAGCAGTGCCTGTCGAAATGGTTGGCACATTTTATCACTTTCTGTTAAGAACAGATAAACAAGACCCTGCGGGTCATGTCAGAGATCACTCCACTAGAGGGGTAGCCACCTCTGCAGCTTGTTTCAAGAATGTGTCAGGCAAGACATATGTACAGCCGCACTTAGACTTCTATTCACACCTTTACGAAACACTTCAGTTTGACATTGCCTTCTCTGAGAGCAGGCTTCGGGTTGTCTATTTTGCAAGGTTTTTCTTAAGATCCTTACAGCTGGAGGTTTATTTGTTGGTAGTTTTCCTCCTCCTGAGTGCTTTTCGTTGTTCCAGACTGCTTGGGACTCAGTCCTATATGTCATTACCTACTGCAAGAACCCTCTCAGAAGATAGTACAGTTACATAAGAACTTACCATAACATAGATCTTTGAGAGAGGCTCTTGCAGGTAATGCCTTCCCTCCATCCCCTTAGCTTTTTCAGCTCCTTTTCCAGGAAGGAAATATCCACTTCTCTCTTGTCTTGCCTTTTTGGCCCTTGGCGGAAAGAACTGGAAGGCGGGCGGGGGTATTGGCCCTTTATACTGATGTCACCTGACATGGGGGTGGTCCCCCACCAGAGACTGCAAGCTAGACATTTTTCTGTGGGGTCCCGACACCTGCCAGCTTCAGTCCTATATGTAATTACCTACTATAAGAGCCTCTCTCAAGATCTACTGTTACGGTAAGTTCTTACATAACTGTACTATCTTCCAGGAATCAATCTTCACCATTGATTCACATCAGTGGGTTCTGAGCCAGAGGAGTCAGAACTTTTCAGGAGGGCCATTGCCGAGGTAGGCTGCATGCATGCGCGACACCGTGAGACTAGCTCATGCTACATGGCTTACCTTGGCACTGGCCTCAACCCTCTCAGTTCCTTTTTCCTGTTGACAAGTGTGCTTCAGTGACTACATCACTCACCCACCAGGAGTCAAAACTTCATATCTATATGACAACAGCATCCAGTTCTTCGCAGTTTTAGTGTTTAAAGCTTGTGTTTGTTATTGTTGTGTCAGTTTAGTGATTTTAGTTTACTTTCTTTATCAGTTTCTCTCAGCTCTACTGAGCAATGGTTGATGGTAACAGTAGGATCCCCTTTAGGCATGCTGCTTTGGTGGTGTGACCATGTCTGGTCCACTTCCCTCACGGGGGATGTTCTGATGATGGCAGGTCCTGTTTTTGGGAACTAGGACAGCCATCCCATAAATACAAAAGAAGCGGGCCCATTCCGATCCTGGTGAGGACCTAGCACCGTTCGACTTTCGAGTTCATCTTCTTCCTGTCAGAAGGAAAGATGTGGCACCACTCGGGTTGCCCTCTGGTGGGTCTGCCACAAGATTTTTGGGCGTCCCGGCGGGGAGGCCTTTTCCTGTCTGTCAGTCTCACTGACCACTTCTGCTCGTGGGCGCCGAGGCTCTGGTAGGTCTACCACAAGGTCCTCGGCATCCTAGTGTGGGAGGCCTTCCTGGTGCCATTGGTCTCACTGACCGCTTCTGCTCATGGGTGCACAAAGTCTTGGGCCTGAGTACGGCCCTGTCCTCCTGTGGGGACACCAGTGGCAGTTTCATCACTGGGCAGCTCTTGTGGAGCAGTGGGTGCAGCATCTGGCTTGTTTGTCCCTTCATGGAGTCTGCCCCAGGCCCCACAGAGCTGGGGGCATCGGAGCTGCAGTTGGAATCTTCCAGCCATCTGACAACTGCTCCACTGGCTGCACCTTCATTCAGTGTCACTGTTTTGGGACCGCCTCAATACCTTTGCCAGTTACTCCATTACTCCAGTGCCAGCTGGGCCTTTGGTACCATGGGCAGGCACTGGGCTTGATGCCAGGATCAGGTCCCTGGGCTTGGCCTGACACTGTGCCCACTGATGTGCCTGACACCACCCCTGACACACCAGAGAGCCCTCAGCACCATGCCCAATCTCTCTGGTGGCGCCACCTCCAGCACTGGCTCCACTTCTGCTCATGCTAGTGTCACCTGTGTTGCTGACTCCCAGGGCTGGGTTAGGAAACCTTAGATCCACTCCTTTCCCAGACACCCTCCCCAGAGAGGACCTGAGGGAATGAGTTGACCCCAAACTCATCATTTCTCAGGGCAGCGAAATTGACTCTTTTATAGCCTGATAATTCACTCCAGGCCCTTCTCTGGCTTCTCAGGAGGACCCTTCTTTTCAGGCTGTCTTTGCAATATGTATTTATCTCTTGCACCTTCTTCCTTTGACCCAGGGAAATGTCTCCGCCTGGAGTGGCTAAACGCTTCCACCATGCCGGACAATCTCATACCCATTGGCCTATTCCCCCATGCTTGAGATTCTCTCAGATGCAGTATGGAGTAGACCTCGTGCTTATTCCTCTTTAGGCAGATTGACTGTAAGTATACTGCCCCCAAGGACAGGCCTATCCTTGCTTCCCAACCTCTTGCTGACAACATTGTCATTTTGGCTGAGAATGACAAGGCCCTTCTTCCTCAGGAAGTCACTATGCATCCCATCAATAAGAAGTTACACAAGATAGACACTATGGGAAAAGAGCATTCACTGCTGTTACCCTTAACATGAGGACAGCCTGCTACCAGGGAATTTCTCCAAGTATGAGTATGCCATTTGGACCTCTCCTAAGTCTCTAGGGAATCCTTGCCTGAATCAGAGGCTAGCACAAGATTCTTCAGATTGCCACTAATGGCATTGAGTCTAAATGACTAACAAATGAAATCACCTTTTGAACAGTTACTCTCATTTTGTTTCTACTGCAGTAGCTATCCTATTTATGTGCTGTTTTAGCAGTAAAAAGCATAAAGGTCAAGAAGAAATCATTAATCTACTAAATGATGCTGTAGACATTCATTTTCTTCACTTCAGGGCCTTCCTTTGGGTGTTCAGTATCTTGAAAACTAAATCCAGACATTTTATTGGAAGTTACTAGGAATACTTTAATTTTTGTCCAACACATGCAAGTCATACAGTGTTTTTCATTTTAACAGTATGCAAAAGAAAAGCAGTCTTCAGATTTATAGTCATGCAGTAATGTTATAATCAAACCTAAGTTTTATCATCAGGCTTTGAGAGTGGAGTGTTTTGTGAGCCTAGGCTATGTTGTCTTTCAGCTCCAGAGAAATTGTGGCCCAGATTCCTACCTCACTGTTTTCCTTCCTTTGTTTTGGCTACTATTCCCATTCCTCTTGGGATTCTCAGGGCCTCTGGCCTCACACTAAACATTGAAACATAGAAACAGTCATCAGTTAAAACAGCTATGGATGCCTTTGACACCGCTTTGCATTCTGCTGGTGCAGTAATTTGTATTAGAAAACACTTCTGGCACCGGACATCTGGCTTCTCTATTGACATCCAGCAACAGATTATGAATGTTCTCATTATGGTATGTACCTGTTTGGATAACAGGTAGAGTAGTCTGTTGAGGCCTTCCAGAAACCAGGATGGCCAGCAAGATTTATAGGCTTGCCCTTCCTGTCCCCATTGGGGAAGGGACGAGGCTTCTACCACTGTAAGCAGTCCTTTTAAGCCAAAGGTGAGGGAGCTCCAGTTAAGTCTCAGCCTCCCAGCTGCAAAAGAAAGCGTATCCAATGCACAGGCTCCCAAAAGCACCTAGAGCCACTCTCTGAAATCCTGGCCCCAGTCTTGCCTTAGCTGCCTGAAGCAGACCTCTCCTCTCCAGTGTGTGTGGGGGGACTCAGTTTTACCGTCAGTCAGAATCAATCACAGTGGACAAGTGGATTCTCAGGATCATCCACCAGGGATGCTAACTGAATTTTACAGAATACCTCCGGATTATCTCAGAAGAAAGCAATCCCTCCTGTCAGCTCATTTGTCAGAGCTTCACGGAGGAGCTTATGGCCTTTTGAGCAACAGGGCAGTGGAAATAGTGCCGAGGCAGAGTGCAACACAGGCTTGTACTCTCATTACTTCCCATTCTGAAAAAGTCAGGAGTGGGTGCCCCATTCTTGATCTCAGAAATTTAAACAAATTCATGCAGTGAGAGAAGTTCAAAATGATCTCTAGGGACCCTGCTACTGCTCCTCAAGCCACAGGATTGGTTGACTTCTCTGATATGCAGGATGCTTACCAGCATATCCTGGACCAACGCAGTCACCACAAGTTTCTCCGCTTCCTGGTGCTGGGTCAGCATTATCAGTGCCAGTTCATGCTCTTTGGGCTATCTTCGGTGCCTTGAGTCTTTACAAAGTGCTTTGTTGTTCTCACAGCACACGTTTGAAAACTCTTTCCATATCTGATTGACTGGTTTCTAACCAGTCCATCCAAGCAGGAGACTGAATGAGCACTGGCCACAGCTTCTCAGTTCCTTACCTCTGTGGAAGTCCTGTTGAATCTAGAGAAGTCACAACTTCATCCCTGTCAACAGCTCCGCTCATAGGGGCCCTTTTGGACACCACGCGGCCAGAGCCTTTCTCCTAGAGGACAGAAGAAAAGCCATCCTTCAGATGGCTCATTTCATCATGGAACACAAGTGTGTTCAGGCACTCCATACAACACATGTTAGGCCTCATGGCCTCTTCCGTCTTCACAGTGCCTCTGGCTCAGCTGCACATGAGGACAACCTAGTGGATGCTGAACACGCAGTGGTATCCAGCAGTGCATCCTCAGTCTTTTCACATCACAGTGACAAAGCCTCTACTTCAGTCACTTGCATGGTGGATACAGGAGGACACTCTCCTCCAAGGTCTCCCTTTCTGTCAGCCAGAGCCTCCGGTAACCCTCACCACAGTTGCTTCTCTGCTGGAGTGGGGAGCTCATTGTTAGGGCCACCACATTCAGGAGTTTGGAGCCCTGCAGAGTCCATCTCCACATCATTGTGTTGGAAATGAGAGCAGTCCTGTATGCCCTGTGAACTCTTGTGGACTTTGTGAGCCACAAGCTCGATTTCCTCCAGATGTACAACAAGTCTGTAATGTGTTACATCAATAAATAAGGAGGAACATACTCTTACCCTCTCTGCAGAGAGGCAATGAGAAAGTGGAATGGTGTCTGGAACAGGACGTTTCTGATCCAGGCAGTTTATCTGCCAGGGCTCAGAACACACTGGCAGATGAGCTCAACTGAACAGAAGCCGATCCCACGAGTGGTCATTTGTGCCAGATATCATGCAGTCTTTGTTTGACGAGTGAGGAACCCCAGATGTGGACCTTTTGTGTCCCAACTCAATGCCAAACTGGGTCGATTCTGCTCCAGAAATGCAGAACTTGGCATTTTCTGTCAGGATGCATTCAGGCTGCAGTGTACAAATCTGTTTCTGTATGCATTTCCGCCTGTTCCTCTGGTTTAGAGGATACTGCTCAAGCTGGAGACACATAGGGACAAGATGATTTAGATCGCCTTTGGCCTCAACAGATATGGTTTTCCTGCTCAACAGGCTGCCAATCAGTCCTCCGAGAGCCCTACCTGTCAGGACAGATCTACTGATACAGGGTCCCTGGTCAGCCTCATTCTGCACTCCCTTCACCTCCAGGCCTGGCTTCTGAAGAAAGAAGTGTGCGGGTATAAAGTATCTCAGAGGGTCTCTAAGATTCTTTTGGCTGCTCATAAACCCTCCACCAGGAAAACCTACACAGCCATATGGAAATGGTTTTCTGTGTGGTGCTCCAAATCCCATATGGACCCATTCCAGTGCCCACCAGCAATATTTTGAAGTACTTGTTCGACCTTTCTGATGCAAGCTTGCAGTACTGTACAGTTAACATCCATTTGTGCGCTGTTTCAGCCATCCATCGCCGTACAGAACCTCTCTCTATCTTAGCTCCTGCTGTTTAAGAGGTTCTTGAAGGACATTTTGCACATGAGGCCTCCAGTCGGAAACCTGTAGCTGTCTAGGTTATCAACCTTGCATTGGACGTGTTCACACGTAAGCCCTTTGAGCCCATGACTGCATGTGACCTGACGCTCCTAACTTGGAAAACTGCTTTTCTAGTGGCCATCATCTCTGCCCGCAGAGTCTGAGAGATTCATGCTTTGGTCACGGATCCTCCGCTTACTGTCTTCCATAAAGACAAGGTGATTCTCAGCACACATCCGAGGTTTTACCTAAGGTAGTGTCAGAGTTTCACTTAAATCAGCCTCTAGTGCTGCCTACATACTTTTCTAACTTCCAGAATGAAGGGAGCACACCCTCCATTCTCTGGGTGTTAAAGAGCACTCTGCGTTCTACCTCGATAGAACTAAGGACTTCCGACAGTCTTAGAAGGCTTTGTTTCCTTTGACCCTAATCAGATGGGTCAGCCTGTTACAGTCAAATGTATTTCTGCATGTTTTGTTGGTTGCCTTCATCACTGCTGTTCTATGGGGCAGGTCAAGGTGAAAGCCAGGCACATGCCCACTCCACCAGAGCAGTTGCTATGTCCTTGGCAGAGATTCGCTGTACACCTCTCGCTGATATTTGCAGAGTTGCCACCTGGTGCACAGTGCATACCTTCATCAAGCACTATGCTCCTTATGTCCAGCATGCCTCATTTGGCAGGGCCATCGTACGCACTTTCTGTCCTGAGTGAGCTTTGGCTCTACTGCTCTGCGGGGATTTTCGTCTGAGCTTGGTACTCTAACCCATTGGTGTGAATCAATGCTGAAGATTGATTTCCTGGTAGATATAAAAATTATGTTCTCCTATAATTCTTGATCTTCTAGGAATATCTTCACCATTGAGTCACACATCCACCCTCCATCCTCTGGGCTCACTCTTTCTGTTTGTTGGTCCCCGTTCTTGGTTTAGGCTGAGTAGACACTGTGTTCTTTATTGCTGACCCTTCTTCGTGGGTCACAAGGACTATCTTATGCCCTTAGGTTAAGTGCACTCATGTTCGTTGGGTTATGCAGCACCTCCTTGGCAAAAACGTTATTAAGGCAGTTGAGGCGGTCCTGAGGTAAGCCATACAGTGCCAGCTAGTCTCGGGTGCCGCGTATGCATGCAGCCTCACCTCGTGCCAGCCCTTCAGAGAAGTTATGGCTCTCCAGGGCCCTAGCGCCTCTGGCTGAAAACCCATTGCGCCAGTCAATGGTGAAAATATTCCTAGAAGATCAAGAATAACATTGGGTATGTAATTTTTATTTCTAGGAGCGTGGATATGTAGTTCATCCACACTGTCTGGCATTGTCCCTTTCCCTTTAAATCTTGCCAGAAGTCTTCGTTGGCTCATCCCACCCACCCGGTGGTAAATACCTCTGCTCCGCCTCATGATGCCAGATCTTCCTTTCCGCTGGAAGATACAGGTTCTCTCGTGCTACTTTGCAAGTACCGTGAGCCCTGAGTCTAATCGGTTCGCTGCACTTACTCTTGTAAAACTGCGTCCAGAGTTTGATTCGGATCGCCAACATTTCGGATATGGAGGACAAGTCCCTGGGTTCCCCACTGGTGTCCTTGTAGACAGAGAAAATGCCCCGCACCGATCCCCACCTCCGCGCGCGGTATTGCCTAGGCGCCGCGGCATGATACTGCCTGCACCATCTGTTTGGCCTTCCATCCCACTGTCCTGGAGGACTGCAAGGCTACTTTGCTGGGGAGACCGAGCTTCGCGAATCCACCGGTGAAATCCTAGGAGGCCAGATGGGCGTGTTTCTGGCCGCGGATCTGCCGAGCAGCTCAACAGATGGCGGCTTTCAAAGAGGAAGCTTGCCCAAGCTTCGCCAACCGGTTTCCTTCGTCTTCCGCCAACTGGGCTCCACCTTCACAGGATCCTTTCAGGAGTTGTGCCAGTCTCTCCCTACCAAGAGTGAGGTGCCTTTGGGCTTGCACCCTCCCGATCCAAGAAAAGGATAAGGACCCAGATCTTCTTCTTCAGTCAAGAAGACGCTCCTTGGGACCGAGAGCGGTCCAACACTCAGGAGCAGGCGGTCTTGGCCACGATTGAGATCGTTTCCTCGGCTGCCAGCTTTTCGGACCTTCTGTCAGGCCAGAGCATCGGCCGAGGATACGGCAGAACCAGCCGAGATTTCTCTCGACCCGATCGAGCCGTGTGTCGCTGACGCCTGTCGATGACTCCTTGAGAGGACTCCATCTCTCCTTCCCTGACGAGGAGACCCGCCCTTCAGGCATCCTGATTGAGGGACAAGAGCCGGAACCTCGGTTTTCACCGAATCCGCTTCTCCCGACCGACAGAGCCGATGCCGCCGGTCTCGATGAGGAGTAGGACCCCGCCGGTCGAAAACCGAGAAAGGGTCACAGACACTCCTGGAAGAGGCGCTCAACATTCCTCATCCTCCTCGGATGAGGAGAGACTTAGACAGAAACTCCGTCGATGTTATGAGGACCTCATGGCAGCAACTCCTTTCTTGACCGGGTCAAAGTCGCCTACTCCGGGCTGTACTGCCATTACTTGGCCCTCCCCAGCCTCTTCGGCCGACACCGACTCCTCGGTTCCGAGGACTCGCTCTCCTCTGGTGGGACCGGCGTATTTCTGGTCAGTCTGTTACGGGCTCCCCACCAATTTTGGTGGAACCACCACCCAAACAGCCTCAGGGAGGGGCTCCTAGGAGGATTGGACAACTACGGGCTTGCCCCATAGGTTGTCAATTACAGTCACCCTGATCACCCTAGGCACATCGAGGGGACTTAGGTGGGAGACCCTTGTATCCGTATTCCTCAGACTCGGATACTACTGGCCTTCACTCACATGATGAGTTGTCAGTGACAGGCCTGGAGGAAGGTCCTTCTTCCTTCCAGGGCATCCTTTGACTCATTTCTGAGTCCACGGGTATGCCTTTACAGCCTATACAAAAGAAGGCGGAATATCCTCTCACGTATATTCTTAAGAGGGCATACCCGACAGAGTCTTTCAGTGGCCAAAGCCATGGTTGGCCTGGCACTGGAGCTTGGCAGTGCCCTGCCTCTTGCCCGTCTCCGTCTGCCCATATGGCCGCAAGTACATGGTGCCCATGGGGTCCTTGGCGGGCTTCACTGAGTGTCCTCGGCCGAGAGCCTTGTGACTGCCTTAGTGTTTCTCGGGCGCACAGGCAGCTCATGGATACTGACTGCCCTCCGACCAGGAATTGAAAAATATGGACCACTCGGCCCGGAAAGTTTATGCGGCATCATCCCTGGGTCTTCGCCAGGCCAGCTCGGCAGTGATTATGGCACACTTCTCACACCCTTCTGGGGTCGCTTGATGAAGTCCTCCTCACCTCCCAGCAGACATGCAGACCACGGTCAAGCAGGTCCGTGACCAGGGCTGTGCTGTTGCTAAACAACAGCTCAGGCAGCTCTGGACATTGGAGATTCCTGTGCCCGTTCACTAGCTGCCGCCGGTGGCCACTCGCGCGGGGCTTGGCTGCGGTTATCCTCCTTTCCGTGATACTCAGCACAAGCTAGCTGACATGCCCTTCCTTGGCACCGACCTCTTCGGCTCCGGGAGTGGCAGGTCATCTACAGCACATTGAGCAGTCTAATGCCACCTTAGATGCCACCTCTGCTAAGGGTTCTTCGGCAAGAACCAGCAGAAGTGCAAGAAGAAGTCCTTCGCATTCTTCCCTGTGGTTAGACAGCCCTCCTTCCAGGGAGGTCAGCAACAGCAGCAGGCTCAAGCTTGGTGCCCTAGGCCCAAGCAAGGTCCCCAACAGCCCCACAAAGGAGGCCGAGGTGCTGGTCCAGGTGCCTCCTCCTCCTCCTCAAGCCTGCACAGTGACGGGTCGGGGTGGCCTCCCCACACCCATCACGCCAGTTCTGGGTCCTCCCATGGGAGCGGCTCCACCTACTTCTTTCCACCTGGTCCGTATCACTTTGGACAGGTGGGTTCTGAAGTGGTTGGGCAGGGACTGCCTCTAGAGTTCGAGCAGTACCTCCGCCAGGCCCAGGCCCCACGGGAGGAAAGGATCTCAGTTGGCGCTCAGTCGGCCCTTCAAGATGACATTGCTCAGCTCCTCCACAAGGAGGCGGTAACTCCAGTGCTGGATCCTCCTACAGACCCAGGCTTCGTGTCCAGTTATTTCCTGGTGCCTAAGCGGATGGGGGTTGGCGCCAATCCTAGATCTCCACGACCTGAATCGATATCTCAGGTCTCGCATCGTCCGGATGGTAACTCTGAACCAGAGCATACCATCTCTGGAGCGAAACATGTGGTTCTGTTCACTGATCTTCAGGACGCTGCCTACCACGCCCCAATCTGTCCGGCCCCACCAGCGGTTCCTCCACTTCAGGATCAAGGGACCCTGTACGAGTTCAGAGCCATGCCGCTCGCCTGTCATCGGCCCCATGGGTCTTCACCAAATGCATTGCAGTGGTGGCAGCCCATCTACGGCCAAGGAGTTCGTGATTTACCCCTATCTAGACGATTGGTTCCTGGCGGGTTCCACCTACAGGAGGTGGAGAGGTCCAGGACCTGACCCTCCGAATCTGTTCCCACCTGGGCTTCCTAATCAACGAGGCCAAGTCAGAACTCGTGCCCTCTCAGGTGATGGGCTTTATTGGGGCAGAGCTTGACTCTTGTCAAGCCAGAGCTCAGTCCCGCGGGACGGGGAGGTTCTTTCCTCCTTTGCCCAAGCATTTCTGGTTGGGCACTTGCGCCTCTGCCGGGACTTCCTGCACCTCCTGGGTTACATGGTGGCGTGCACCTCAGTGGTACATTGGGCCAGATTGCACATGCACCCTTCAGTGGGAGCTGGCGCTCCAGTGGTCTCAGCGTCAGGGTCTCTTCGACCAGCTGGTCACTGTCACCCAGAGGATGTGGGACGCTCTCCAATGGTGGACCGTCCCCAGTCATTTGATGGAAGGGATCCTGCCTCTGGCCTGCCCTAAGCCGACGTGTTGTCCCACGACTGACACTTCTCTCATGGGCTGGGAGCCCATGGGGACAACAGAGCTCATGGGTTCTGGACCCTTGAGGAGTCCCGATGCCACATCAACCTGTTGGAGCTCAGAGCAGTCTGACTGGCACTGTCAGCTTTCGCCTCCTCAGCTCCGGGTCAAGTGTTTCAAGTCCAGACGGACAATACCACGACCATGTACTACCTCAACAAACAGGGCGGCATGCACTCCCATCTGCTATGCAGGGGAGGCGCCCGGATCTGGACCTTCGCCAGCCGGCTGGAGGTGGATCTCCTGGCTAGCCATGTGGCAGGAGTCTCAACCAACTGGCGGATGCTCTCAGCTGCATAGGCCAGACATCTCATGAGTGGTCTCTCCATCCAGAGGTAGCTTACAATCTGTTCTCCCATTGGGCAAACCGTTAGGGACCTGTTCTCCTCCAGGGAGAACACCAAGCTGCAACTGTACCATGCCCGCCTCCCTCAGCAGGGCTCGCTGCAGGGGATGCCTTCTCGAGGCCGTGTACCCCAGGCCTCCTTACGCTTCTACCTCCATTTCCCTTTGGATCCACAAGGTGTTACTCAAGGTGAGGAGGGACAAGGCTAAGGTGATGCTGGTAGCCCCAGATTGGCCACGCCAGTTCTGGTATCCAGATCTCCTCAGCCTCAGCTGCAGGACCCGGAGCAGCTTTGTACATGCCTGACCTGATATCATTGAACCAGGGAAGTCTTCCACTGGACCTTCAATCCTGCACCTCACAGCCTGGTTCCTGAGCGGCTAGAGTTCCAGGCTCTGGGTCTTTCCAAGGATGTCTACACTGTGGTGGAAGTATCTCAAAAGGAATCGACCAGGAAATGTTTTCAAATAGAAAAGGTTTTCCATTGGTGTCAGGAAAGAGCTTGGACCCTTTATCCTGCTCTGTGGCTAACATTCTAGACTTCCTTTGGTCCCTCTCCAAAGGGGTCTTCGGTCATCGACCCTTAGGGTGCACCTGGCAATATCCCCTCCGGTCGTGAACCTCCACTCCGTGGGATCTCTTGCTGGTTTTGGCAAAGCTCATGGGCAAGCCATTCGAACTCATGCACAAGTGTGAGCCCTCAAGACTGTCGTGGAAGACCTGCGCCCCACCCGAAATTCCTTCCGAAGGTAGTGTCAGAGTTTCAACCTTAACCAGGTGTTGACTCTGCTGGTATATTACCCGAATTACACCTCGGACGCAGAGTGCAGGCTCCATACTCGACCTCAGGCGTGCTCTCTCCTATTATAAGGAGAGGATCATGGAAATACGGGAGAGGTTCACCAGCTGTTTGTCACCCACGCTGAATCCTCTTCTGGCAGACCTGCAGCCAAGTGGACTATTGCAAGATGGATCACATCATGCATAAGTCTGTAGTATGGAGTTGGCGGGCAAGGAACCTCCCAGAGGGATAAGAGCTCATTCTACCCGCTATACTGCTGCATCGGTGGCTGCTTCAGGGACATCCGTATCCAGGAAATCTGTCGGCTGCTACCTGGAAGTCAGCAAACACCTTCATTACCCATTACTACATCGACCTTGAGTCACGACAAGATGCTGGTTTTGGGGCCTCGGTTCTCCAATCTCTTTTTCCTAAGTAGGGGTGTGCGCTTTGCCTCCTCCTCCCGGAGAACTGCTAGGAGTCTGCAGACAGTGTAGATGAACAACATATCTGCGCTCCTAGAAAAACAGGTTACTCACCTGTAACAGTAGTTCTAGAAGTGATATATGTTGTTCATCCACACGCACCCACCCGACCTCCCGGCTTAAGGCGCACAACCTTGCTTCCAGTGGGCTAGATCTGGCATCATGGGCGGAGCTGAGGTATTACCACCCAGTTGGGAGGAGGAGCCAGCTTGAAATCTTCCGCACGATTTAAAGGGAAAGGGACAGTGTCAGACAGTGTGGATGAACAACATATACCGCTCCTAGAACTACTGTTACAGGTGAGTAACATGTTTTCTAGGAGTGGTATATGGATCACATCTACACCCCCCCAGCCTCCCCTGGCAAGTGGCACACCGATTCCTGCCTCCAGCATGCAAGATCTGATGTCACGGGACAGACCTGGAGAATATACTGCTCAGGTGGAGGGAGGAGCTTAGCTTAAAGACACTCGGATGAATCAGCACTTCAGGTGGAACTGCCGTCATGTAGATGTGAACCATATACCACTCTAGAACTACGGTTTACAGATGAGTAACCTGTTTTTCGTACCTACCACTTTGACTAGCAGACTGTTCCATGGCTCCACCAACCTTTCTGTAAAATAATACTTTCTCATGTCCTCTAAACTTCCCTCCTGTTAGTTTCCACTTATGTCCATGTGATCATGAGATAGTATTCAAGCTAAATAGTTACCCGAGTTCACCTTGTTCATTCCTTTTAGGAACTTGAAGGTCTGTATCATATCTCTCCTCTGCCTTCTTGGTCTTCAGCTAGTACATGTGCATTGCCTTGAGGTGCTCCTCCTAGGACCTTCCTTTTTTATTCCATATACATTTTATTTCCTGATCTCCTTGGCAGCCCCTTCTAACCGACCTCCCAGCTCCTCCGGCCTTACCTTCATTGGCATCCTCTGCCACAGGACTGTGGTTGTGCCTGGCCATCAGTGCGCGGGGCCTGCAGAGGGTCAGTCATCATCCTGCTACCTGGGTGGTTTTCCTCCAATTTCTCTCTGGGCCCACAGATGTGCAGTGGGTGCAGTGTCCAAGCTCTGCCTCTGTAGAGCTGGCCCCAGTGTCCTAAATGTGCGATTTCTTCCTATGTGGTGGCATGCCTGCACTGGCACCCAGCCCCTGCTGGGAGTGAGTCAAGCAGCATGCCACACTACCCTCCTCCCAAGAAAGGAGAGCTGTCTTAGGGATGCCTTATCCTTCCTCTGCCTGCCTGCCCCGAGCAACTTGAGTCTGTTCCTGACCCGGGTCGGTGTGGTAGGAGGTAAGGTGCCAGCGCCCTTCATGTCACCGGTCGGCCTCTCGAACCTTCCTTGTTGGCCCTAAATCATTTACTCCTGCCCTGTGCCGTCTCCAGCCTGTCCCTGTCTTTCCTGAGGTGAAGAGTCCAGGAACTGGGCACGGTACTCCAGGTGTGGCCTCACTAAGTATCTAGATCAGGTAGAATTGTAAGTGTTCAAGCTTTCTTGGTAAGAGAAGCTGTGATTTGTTATTCAGTCTGGTATGCAGCATTTTGTATGTTTGATTTGACACTGTGGGGCTGTTCTCAGGTAACCCTCACTATAACAAGCACAACAGGGTTGATAGGCAAGGTGGGGTGGAAAGGATGAAAAGAGACTTGGCAAGGTTGGGGAATGGTCAAATGTATGGCAGCTTAGATTCAGCACAAAGAAGTACAAAGTAATGCACCTGGGAAACAACAGCCCGGGAAAAGTACACAATGGGGGTGAGATACTGACAACAACAAAAATGGAAAGGGACCTGGGGTAGTCATATCAGATGACCTAAAGGTGGGCCAGCAATGAGAAGGCAGTAAGGAGGGTTGGGGAATACTGGGATGCGAGGGAGAGGCATCACCAGTAGAACACAGGAAGTTCTGGAGTTATTGTATACAGTTCTGGAGACCCCCATCTCTGCAAAGACATTGACAGAGTGGAGGCTGTCCAGAGGAGGGAACTAAAATGGTGCAGGGTCTGCACCAGAAGACATATGAAGAAAGACTACAGGAACTTAAGAGGAAAGGAAAGGAGGAGAGGGGGAACATGATAGAAACTTTCAAATACCTCAAGGAACCAACAAAGTTCAAGAGGAAGCATCTTTCAGACAAAAGATGATGCAAGAACAAGGGGGCACAATTTGAAGATAGAGGGGTATGGCTCAGAGGTAATGTGAGGAAGTATTTCTTCACAGAGAGGTTGTAGATGCATGGAATGCCCTTCCTGAGGAGGTCATGGAGTCAAAAACAGTGGGAATTCAAGAATGCATGGGACAGACATAAGGGAATTCTAGTGGGGGTAAGAGGAAGAAGTAGGCTGTTGGTTAACTGATCTTCAGCTTATCCGTTAGGTAGGAAATGGGCAGACTAGGTGGGCCAAGCTGTCCTTATCTGCCATCAAATTCTATGTTTTTTCTTCTATGTTTAGAATTACCTCTTCCTCTCTGTTGTTAATACTCCTCCGGATACACCCAGCATCCTGCTCACCTTGTTATATGCCCTGTTGCACTGACTCGTTAGTTAAAGAAGTCACTGATAATAAGTGCAAGCTCCTGTTCTTCAGCTGAAGTGCTAAGTCTCACCCCACCCATCCAAGACTCTGTCCTAGGTTTATGTTCCCTAAGTGCATTACCTTTGTCCTTTTGGCATTGAATTTCTACCGTCAAACCTTAGACCACCCCTCAAGCTTTTTGAGTCTCTCTGCCTTTCCTCGATTCCCTTGTTGCTATCCACCCTTCCACGCATTCTTATGTCATCAGAGAAGAGACACATCCTGCCCCGGATTCCCTCACCTATGTCACTGATGAGCATATTGAAGAGGACCGACCCAGGACAGATCCCTGTGGTACCCTGCTCGGTGAGCTCCCTCTCTTATTTAACCCTCTGCTGCCTCCTCTTTAGCCAGTTACCTGCCCAATTTACCATGATCTTAGCCACACCCAGATCTTTCATCTTCTTCAGCAAGCATCTGTGAGGCACTGAGTCGAAAGCCTTGCTAAAGTTAAAGTAAGAATCGACAGCATGGTCCCTATCCATTTCCCTGTCACCCAGTCAAAGAAAACTGTCAAGTTAGTCTGACAAGACCTTCCTGCCATGAATCCATACTGTTTACTATCCTGAAGACCGGTGCTCTGCTAGTAAGTGACTTCACAACTTCCTTACGTTAGAGGTAAGACTGACAGGTCTGTAATTCCCTGGTTGTTCCTTGCCCTCCCCTTATGGAGTGGAACTGTGTCTGCCACCCTCCAATCCTTTGGAACTATATCGCCCTTAGTGAACTGTTGAATAGACCTACCCAGGGGTTCAGCCAGCTCCACTGCCAGTTCTTCAGAGTAACTGCTGTGCAACCATCTGATCTCAAGGCCTTCTCCATCTTAAGGGCTGCTAGACCTTTCTAGACCCTTTCACTTGTAATATTGTCTGCCTCATCTCTGTGACCCCTCAGTGGCCACTTTGATGCCACTCTGTGGCAGGACCCACCATCCTTCCTAGTGAAAACTGAGCAAAGTGATTGTTAAAACGCGGCCTTTGCTTGTCCTCTTCTGTTACCCTACTCCGCATTGGTTAGCCTTTCAATTCACCCTCCTTTCTTAATTTTTCCCCAATATATCAGAAAACCTGCTTTTCTCTGCTCTTGATCCCTCTGCAGTACGCAGCGCTCTGTGTCTACCTTTGTTTCCTAACCACTCTCTTTGCCTCCCTTTTTTCAGTAAATATTCTTTCCGTTCTTCTTCCTCCTCCTGCCTTTTTTTATACTTGTAGAAGGCCTTTTTCCTTGGCACTCACTGCTTCCCTGACACTTGCTGAGAACCATAACAGTCTCTTGAACCTGTTCTTTTGGTTACCATTCTCATGCATAATTTAGATGCCTTTAGAGTGACCCCATTAATTGCTCCCCATCTATCTTCCACCCACCTGTGTTGTCCACCTCTGCAAACTTTGCCCTGACCAGCTTCCTTAACCTACTGAAATCCGCCTCTCTAAAATCAGGTTTCAGCTTTCAGTTGGTGTTTACGGACCCAAGGACTAGAACAAACCTAATGGAGTTATGGTTGCTATTCCCAGTGGCTCCCCTCACTCTGACAGCTCCTACCACCTCAGACTTGGTGAGCACCACATTGAGAATTGTAGTCTGTCAAGTGGGTTCCTTAACTAGCTGTACCAGTAGACTGTCTTGAAGGTGTCTGGCAAGGCCTGACTTCCAGTGCTCCTGGCCACTGGAACATTCCAGTCAGTGCCTATCTGGTTGGATCACCCACCACAACTACTTCCCCTTTGCTGCCCCTCTTTCAGGTTATTCCTTGAGCCTCTGTCCCTCCTCCCTTTGCCCTGGATGTTTGTAGATCACCCACAAGCCCAGTTTCTTGCCTGAGGCTGCCATGAGTTCACCACAGTGACTCTGTCTCCCAGCATTACCTCTGATGCACCCATCTTCCACTACCTCAATGCCATCCTTGACAAAAGGGCTCTTCCTCCCCTTCTACCTGTTCCTCTATACCTCCTGAACACTGAGTACCTGGAGACTGTCATTTCCCAGTCAGTACTTTCCCGAAGCCTACATTTCTGTGATGGCCACAAGGTCCACCTCAATGTCCACTGTCGGCACCTGGAACTCACAGATTTTGTTACCTAGGCTTCTGGTATTAAGGCAGGCCCCTTCCATCTGACCACTGATCCTACTTTGCTCTACTTCCAGCGCTTTCCTTGTCCTCTCATTCCCTTGTTTTTCGTGGTGTTTGCACAGTTTACGTGCAAGCCCTAGCTCTATGCTAGCTAAGTGACTTTTGTATTCTGTACCCCATAGTCCTCTGTATCTACCCTGCTGGCCTTGGAGGCATGGTCAGTCTCACATACTGGTTGATCTTTCAATATTCTAGCCAGCTGCCTATGTCCCTGCCTGTTCTCTGACCTCTTCCTTTAGAAGGGCACTGCCCCTCATTTGTTGGGATGGAACTCTCCCTTTGCCTGGCATTCCTTTAGCGATATGGCCAAGCTCTGTGGCACCCACTGTACGATAACCTGCCTTGTGGGTCAGATGTTGGCATCCATTCATTCAGCAGCTTGAACTCTCCTGAAGAGTCCGATCCTGCAGCAGCAAATGGTGGAACCCTCACTAAGTTGGAGGCCCTTCAGTTATACTGCCTGAGCTCTGTGACACCATTGAGTTTGGTCATCCCATTAAAGGATGGTATGAGAGTGTACTCAATTAACTGCCAGTGCCCCTTTACAACAGTTTAATTCCAATTACGAGCAGTGTTGAAATTGTACAGTCAAATTTCTTGTTGTTTACTGCATGTTTTACTGACAGAGCTCCATGGTGCCCATTGTAGCTCTTTTCCTAGTGAGGCTGAGACCCTTTTTCGCTTGGTGGACCTCCCCAGCCCTGGGGATTCCTTTAGCTGTACTGACTGTGCTGTCTGGTACTCATAGCCCTTCTTTGGTGGGGCTGATCCCGCTGGCTTATGGCGCCCACCTAGTTGGGGGGAAAATTAGCCATTTTGGCCATGCCCTGACACTCACCATAGTCCTTTTCATTAGCAGGGCCATGCCCTCATTGGTTTGGGATGGAACTCTTGCTGAGTTCTTGCTT
This sequence comes from Neoceratodus forsteri, assembly GCA_016271365.2. Classification (NCBI taxonomy): domain Eukaryota; kingdom Metazoa; phylum Chordata; order Ceratodontiformes; family Ceratodontidae; genus Neoceratodus; species Neoceratodus forsteri. Next base: position 808,417,394 of record CM028132.1, on the reverse strand, counting down.
CTTTAAGCTACAGTTGCAGCTCTGTAGCACTCACCATAGCTTCTCAGTCATACTAAGTTGAGGTACCTAAAATATAGACAGCTCGCTTGAGGGAAGACGGCCTAGGCCTTGGATCCCCAGAGGTTTCTCCATAGTTTTTTTCCTCTGTTCCTTGACAAAGGTCATCAAACAAATTCTACTGTTAGTTGGTGACTGGATGAGGTCTCTTTACTGCGTCTTGCATTCTTGTGCTATATTCCTCTCTCCTTATGAGTCTTACATACATACTCCACCGCTGTGTTTTGGGAGGCTTTTCCATATTTCCCAAGGTACTCTTACTCAGAATGACATCGTCCCTGCAGTCTCACAGTTGTGGAACCCTCCTCAAGATGTGTTCCTTTGCTATACGACTTAGCTCAAAAGAGTGGTAGTCCCGCTCATGAGACAGAGGGAGGAATGGCCACAGTCAGCATTGAGTTGCCCAAGATCCCTGTGTATTCTGTCTACTTTCTCCTGAGTGTCCACCCTGTTGCAGATTTTAATGTTTTCTGCAGATAGGCATATGTTCTCTTCAGTTCCTCAGATGGTTGTTACAAGTTGACTGAGAGGTTTGCCACATGGCTAAAAGGTCCAGGGGTCAATTAACCCAAAATGCTATAGGTTTTAGACTTCCAACTTAGTTGGAAATACAGTGTGATGGCAGAACATGGCCCACTGGCCCATCCAGTCTTCCTAATCCTCTAATACTCTTGTGATGGCCCTGATAACCATCTTCCTCCCTTATCCTCTCCTCTCCCATTCCACCTTTTCCTGCCCTTGTCAGACCATTGTGTTGTCCCACCCACTGTTTTGGTACAGTTCACCTCTGACAGTCCATTCCACTTGACCATCCTCCTCTAGTGAAAAGTATTTGTGGATATCCTTCTGAACCTTGCCCAAACCAGCTGTAGTAGATCCCCCTTGTGTTTGTGTTTGTACTTAGGGTGAATAATATTGCATTTCACCTGTTGAGCCCATGGAACTATTTATATATTTCAGTCATGTACCCCCATCTCCAGGGTGTAAATATTGAGGTCCCTCGATGTTTGCTTATATGCATTCTTCCCAATCCCTGGATCATGTTGGTCCCACTTCTACAGCCTTCACCTTTTCACAATCTGGGCTGTAAACCCCTATTCTTTGGAATGCGGGCATTTTAATATTGGAACAGTGAGTCTTATAAGCCCAAACAAACTGATTAATCATTCTCTGGAAGTTTTGAAACCAGGAGCATGTAATTGGGAAGAAAGTCTTTCAAAACATAACCTAGGGAGAGGATTAATTTTACAGATGCCAATCAACTACTAAGTGGAATCAACAAGTAAGTTTCATCTACTGAGGTAATTTTGGAAATTTGTAACCACGTTTTTAAATTAATCTTAACTATTTGTCCCAGTGCAGGGCAAATATATCCCAAATTCTCTATAAAATCTGGATGCCAGAGCAAACCAAGTGGTGGACAAGAGCTTTAAGACATTATATTTAAAGGTGTTTTTTTTCAATGTATTTTGGTTTACCAAGTAACCAGTAAAGGCACCATATACTTGAGTCAGCTAAAGATGCAGTGGACTAGAAGTATGGGGTTTGTCAAAGAAAGTAGGAGATTGTTAGCCATCAGATCATGTATAGTATTTCTCACCTACGGAACACCCTTCAGCTAATGGCAGATTATTAATTTTGTGCAGAAAAGAGTCAAGACATAGATTAAACAGATTCAGCAAAACAGACAACCATTGTGGGTCCCTCAGTGTAGGGAAAGGCGAAGTTGTTAATTACACTCACCTGTGGATCCTTGTAAAGAAGAGACACTTATTTACAGGAGGCCAGGAAAGACTGTACCACTCAAAATATTGAACAGATACAGCTATTCCACGCAGTCAAATGCTTTTCCACATCCATGGCCACAAATATCTCCATAAGTTTTAAGAATTTAGCCTAAAGTGTCAATGGCCACCCCCCATTTCCTCGTAGTACTGAATCATTAACTCTTGAAGTTCTTGTCCCCAAGTGCATTGCTTTGTATTTTTCTTTACATTAAAACCTAATCTAGTTCTCTTATCCACCCTGACTGGAAGCACAGTGAGACTGGGTAACTTGCAAAGTGGCACAGTGGGCCAGTGGCTGTGGTGGGGTTCAAGCTGGTGGTCTCTTGTGACAGAATTATGTTCCAACTGCTGGAATGCCCTGCTTCCTGTGGGTGTAGATTGCAAACAGCAATGGATTAGTAAGTAAGTAAGAAGAAAAGTTTATTTATAAGCGCTTTTCAAAACCAAAGCGCTGTACAATAACAACATTAAATAATAGACATAACATTAACAGTAAAATCATTCTTTAAATGCTTTTAAAACAAAAGGTTTTAAGCTCAGATTTGAAACTCTCGACGGTCAGGCAGCCTCATTATCCAGCGAGGTGAAATTCCACAGGGTGGGAGCAGCGTGAAAATGCATGCCCCAGATGTCTTTAAACGAACCCTGGGAATCTCTAGCAATCCTCATCGGTGGATCAGAGTGAGCGAGAGGACAGTAGGGAGTAAAGAGATCTTGCAGATACCGCGGTCCCTGTTCGTAAGCTTTATAGGTCAGTAACCCGACCTAGTGGTGATCCCGCCACTGAACCGCAGCTGGTACAGTCCATGGAGCACAGGCGCATTATGACTATTTCCAGACATCCCAGTCAGCCTGGCCACTGCTGCTCTGCACCAGCTGCAAGTGGCGGATATCAACCCTGGTAGCCCTAGGTACAGGGCATTGCAGTAATCAAACGAGAGGTCACAAAGGCGTGGGACCAAGGTAGCAAGGTCAGCCAGAGGAACCAGGTGTTTCACCTGAGTGATATTCCTAAGATGGTAGAATGAGGATTTGACAATGGCAGACACCTGAGATTTAAAGGTCAGGCCGTCGTCTATAATACTTGGAATTACATTACCTGGTCTGAGGGTTGGGAGTTTGATACCATCGAGCCATATGCTCGATGGAACCCCAACCCACAGCGCACCTCAAGGCAACCAGGGTCCACAGCCAGCACCTCAGTCTTATCCAGGTTTAACCTCAGCCAGCTGGTACTCATCCAATCTTTGATTTCGGATAGACAGTTGTTAAGCATAGAGATCGCATATTCCTGTCCGGGATTGAAGGACAGATACAACTGGGTATCATCTGCATAGCAGTGAAAACTCCAGATCGTATCGCCTAATAATGTCTCCCAATGGCAGCATATATACGGTGAGCGACATGGGGTGCAAAATGGAGCCTACGGCACCCCACAGGATAGGGAGATGGCGTCAGAGGAATAAATTCCAGTGACAACCCTCTGCCTCCAACTCGTGAGGAAAGATCAAAACCAGTGCAGAACTGTACCAGTCAGTCCAGTAGTTGATTAGAGGGTGTATTCTTTATATATTTACTGGTTAGCTCTAATAAACCACTTGTGGCGGGAGCTCAACAGCTCCGTAATTCAAATATGATTTATGGAACTCCATGAACCACGGCCACAAAAATCGAAGCAGCACCTCTAAAAGCCGTGCGGACAAGCTGTCCTCGCGCTGGTCATCACAACCATTAAACAGTCTCATGAAGACACAAGCTTTTTGATGGCCTCAGAGAACCTCACAAAGCAGTAAAAAGTTGATTTAAACAAAAGCGCCACATTCTTTTAAAACAATATGGCAACAGTGTCGCATTTAAGCAATAAGGCACTACAGGGTGTGGTATATCATGAGATATCGTCACGCCTCGGGTAGTTGGGCATGAGGGCGCAGGCGTGATTACCGATCGCTAATATGGGACTTCGTCGGGCGTAGAAATAGACGGCATTAGTATTGATTCTTCAGTGATCTTAAAATGGTATGGGAGGTTACCATTACAAAACGGATTTTCACGCTAGTTGGGAATTTTTATTCACCCGGGCGAACTGGTTACTTGTTTAACAGCCCGCTTGAAATATTAAATCTATGGGATTAGAGCCTTTCTCCGATGTATTTTTGGAGTATAAGGATATTTAGGATATTGGATTTCTAAAACAAAAATAAATGAGATCGATTTTGGGCAATACATCTACTTTGGTAAGCTTATTGGATTTCATTATGTAATTTAAAAGCATTTTTAGTGATTGATAATTAAAATTTATGAATTCATGGGTGGTTTCTTATTATATTATATTCTGATTATTAGGTTATAGAGTGAGGATATACGGTCTTGGAAAGCTTATTTTGAAAGTGCTATAAAAGGTATGTGATGCAACATACGTTTAAACTATATGGGGCTTTGTTACTTGATAATATTAAATACTTTCCATAATGTATTAAATTCTACAATGTTTTTGCAGCAATCAAAGCTTTGAATGGATATAAGAAATTTACAAATTGAAAACTTAACAGGTGAAGAAAATGTTTTTGTAATTAATTTTGAGGTAGAAATTCATTATGTAGTATGTATGAGATAGTAATGTTTTCATTGGAGTAAATATTTTCTTAAATTTATTTAGATGGTGTAAGAGCCCGTGATCAAGCTAATTACAGCGAAACGTAGGGGCATAGTTATTCAAAAGGAATAAAAGTGGAAAGTACAGACTTCAGCGTCTCTGGTTTTTCATACTTTTGATATTTCACCCAAGTCTGAAGAACAAGAATTATTTATACAGAAATATAAGGACTTTTTGTCTATAAAGACTTTGTCATTTCCCAGATTATATTGTCTGATATCTCATGATATACCACACCCGGATTGATTTATTGCTATATATGAACTGGCCTAAATGTTTTATAAGTTAAAAAAAAAAAAACTATTTTAAAATCTTTAAAATGAGTTCTTTTGTGTATTGGAGGAATACCTTTAAGAAAATAGTACTTCAGTGGTTGTGCTGTTGTGGGCAGCAGGTGGCACTGTTGAAATGAAGCTTTATAGAAACGTTTGTGATTGTGTGAACTCGCTACCACCACTCTCAGATCTGAAATACAGTATAGGCTGCCTGCTCTCTTCATATTTGGAGTAAGTTTTCTGTTTGTTTCTTTGCCACTGTAGCTTTTGTTTGGCACTATAATTTCTTAGGTGTTTATGTCAGCAGTTAGAGGAGCTGAAATATGTGGATGCAAGTGGCCTTGGTGTTCTTTTAAGAATGAGGTGTTATCTAAGCCATTGGATGTTTCTGGTACTTCATTTGTACCACACTGGCTTTTCAAATGCTATGAAATTTTTTTTAGAAATACGTGCTTCTACTTTCCACTTCTCTTTCTGTCTGCTTGGTGTCAGTATGTAGCGGGTGGTGGGGTTGCGTGATGGATTTTTTTTTTTTTTTCGATGCCGATGCACGGAATGCAGTTTCAGGAGGCAGAGTTTTGAATGATGTGCAGCAGTTTGCTGTAAGCTGCTGTTGTGGTGGTCGGTGGTCTCTCAGAGATGAGTCTGACACTTGCACTGTAAGTCGAGTGATTGGAAGAGGTCCATACCCTGGCTGTTACGCGGGTCAAAATGTCCCCATCGGATGGACTGATTCTGGGTCAGGAGGCTGGTGGTCGGAGGGTTTGAAGCTGTGATGATGTAGCCCGATACCATCATGACTTCAAACAGCTCTCGCCAATCAGCTTTCTGCATTTATGATCACCAGCTCATAATATATATTATACCATGAACATAAGTGAACAGCCAATGAAATCGTAAGACTAGCAGTTTACCACCATTGTAAATCCTCTGATAACCAATGGCTGTTGATGAGTATATAGTCTATAATATCTGCAGCATAGGAACAAATACAATAAAAAAAAAAAATCAACCTCTTTAATATTTGTATTTTATTATAGTAAAAAATTAACCTTGGTATAATCGCAATAAGCCACCTGAGGATGTGGGTTATCGAGGATTTCATATGCTGTCGAGGATTTACCCACTGGCCGCGCTATGGCAAACCACTCTGGCCATGGTAATTTCTCTTGATAACCCACACCCCTTGTGGCTTATTGCTTAACTCATCAGCAGCCGCTGGTTATCAGAGGATTTACAACGTAGTAAAACTGCCAGTCTGACTATTTCATTGGCTGTTCACTTATGTCTATGGTATAATCTATATTTCTGCTACATGTGATCTTTAGTGATTTGTTTTTCTTGACAAGTTTTCCATACATTATTTCATCTTCATTCACTGATTATCTTTTTTTTCTTTCAGCCTGCATCTTCAGGGCAACCATCATCTGTACTGCTTAGACATTGCACCTCATTGCTAGAAACAGTGGTGAAGATTGTACCAGGGCTACTTGAAGCTGTATTTTTAATGGGCAAAGTGAAATATTTAGCAGGTACCCACTCCTCTTTTTCACTTTCATTTTCTTTGTTAATAGTCTGATTTTGACCTTCAGACAAAACTGAGATCATAGGACTTAAATATCTCTTTCATTTTTCTTTGCTTCCTGCCCATAGTACTCCAACAAAAACATACAACATTTTCACAGTCTCTGAAATGGACATTTGACAAAAAAGTTTGCTGCCTGCAATTAAATCCTGTCCCCTGATGCATACCTTTTTGTTATTTTTTTAAAGCACAGGGTTTTATATACTGTATCTGTTTAGTAGCTTCCTGTCAACTATTGGGTTGGGTACAATCAGAGGCAGTGGAAATTGGTTGTGAGGGTGCAAGTTCAATCCCCTAGGGTGAAGACCAGGAACTACTATCAGCTCTTGGATCGTTAAGAGGGACACCTCCCAACGGCTCAGTACTGATGGTTGCAAGTCAGGTGCAGGCCATGGGGTTTATGGTCCTGTCAGTGCAAAAGGAGCCTAATGGGGTGCCCCCATTCTGAATGGAGGGAGTCTAATAGGGAGAGGCAGGAAGGGAGCAAGAGCAGGAGGAAAGTCCTAGTGCTGGAGGACGGAACTGTTGATGGGGGAGGCTAGTAATAGGACAGAGCCTAATCGTAGGAAGGTAGTGTGCTATCTGGGTATGATGGCGGAGCAGATCATACCCAGGCCTCACCCCTGACTGGATTAGGGGTCAACGGGAAGCCAGATATGATTGTTCAGTTAGCAACCAATAACCTGGAGAAATGCAGGGCTGAGGTAGTACAAGACAGATTTAGAGTGTTGGGGCAAAGGCTTAGGAGATGGCAGCCTCGGCGGCCTACTAAGAAGTGCTGCTCGCACTACGGCTAGTCAGGTCAGGAAAGTAAGGACAACAGATTGTGATAAGAGGCTTAAAAGTATGTGCAGTGAGCAAGGATTTGGACATGTAGAGGCTGTGGAACTCTTTGGGTGAAAATGCCTGATTTGCATGAGACTTAGTAGAGGAGAACCAGGGTATTGGGGAACTAGAAGAGTATATTATCATGAATTTAAGCTAGGTAGGAGAGGCTCATAGAAGGACAGGAGCCTGACAAGATGAAGATACTGTGCCTTCTTGGTATGACAGTGTAGCAAATTATACCCAGGCTTCAGTCCCTGATTGTGGGGTCGTCGGGTAGCCAGATGTGGTGATCCGCTTGGTAACCAACAATCTGGAGGAATGCAGAGTTGAGGTAGTGCAAGACTGATTTAGAATATTTGGGCAAAGGCTTAGAGAGAGGGCAGCCTCAGTGACCTTCTCAGAAGTGCTGCTGGTACCATGAGCTAGCCAGGTCAGGAAGGCAAGGACTGCAGAATGTACTAAGGGTTTAAAGATTTGTGCAGCAGGCAAGGATTTAGACATGGAGAGGCTTGGGAACCTCCTGGGCAAAAAAGCCTGGTTTACATCATGCTCCTGCTCCTTAGAGGAAGGGAAGCAGGACAATGGGGAAACTAGAAGGGTGTATTAGCAAGAATTTAAGTTGTGTAGGGGTAGGGGTGCACTAGGCACATAAGGTATAGCAGCCATCAGAAGCAGATGTGCCTAATCGAGAGTTTCAGCTCTAAAAGCTTTATTTCTAAATTTTCTTGATTTAAAGTTTGCTTTTGGTGCTGAAACTCACTCGGACGTATCAAAAGCTTTCATGCATGGCCACATTGAAAAGATGAGGTCAGGAAAGGCATAAATGAATGATCTTCTTGAGGATATCTCTTGCAGTAGGTCATACATCCAGGAAAATCCAGCTGCAGGCACGGAATCCGGCCGGAGGATTTCATCAGAAGTGGACCTGGGACTGCCCATGACGATGTCACATGCTGTGCTATAGGGTATATAAGTCTGGGCCATCCCAGATCCTCCTCAGTTCTTCTCCACCACCAACCTACATGCTACACCTCCCAAAGAGTATAGCCACAGTCGACGAACTACTTCACAAAGTTATTTCACTTGTTAGCTGTGACCAGCGCACGAGGAGTAGTGTCGCTGCCTTTAACCGGCCAGTGCCTTCCTTGACTCACTATTTAGGCTTTGTGCCTGTGGACCTAAAGCTTACAGTGGAGGATCTTCATGAGCTTTGCATTTGTTGCCTTGGACCCTTGCAGGACACCTGCACTTGCACACTGTGCAAAGATGTAATAAGGCTACCAAACAACGATGCCTTCAAACACTGAGGGAACACTTGAGGAGCAAAAATCTCCCTCCTAGAGCGGGAACGCCAGTCAAAATCATCATACACCTCGTTTTCATCCTCCTTGAGTTCCCACCATTCAAAATGGGAACATTCGTCAACAGATAAGTCTGACCACAGGAGAAGCATATCCACTCCCATGAATGGAAGAAGCACCACTCTCCATTGACAACATCATCATGAGTCAACGATTTCACTGCCTAATACTGTCTCCCAGGCAGTTTTAAATACACAAGCCATTCTTTCAGCTCTGTCGATGGGCCTTTCCCAGTCACCCAGGTCCTCGTTGATGACTGTGGGCCCGCCTGCTTCTCCAGGCCCATGGACAGCTTCCTCACTCATTGATGATGCCACGGGAACACCAATAATCCAGTTCTCTCCCTTGCCTCCACCATCTTGTGGGACTTTATACAACCTCCTGCAGGCCATACTTGGTTGTCACCACTATGACCCCAGGAGATGGACATTACCTCCAGGGGCTGGGATTTCTTGCCCCATCGATGACAGTTTCTTCATTGACAACCCATTTTCTGGACATTTGGTGCCTCAGCCTCCACCAATTCCATCAGTAATCCCAATAGGGCCTACTAATACCACATCTTCAACGGCCATGCAACCCCAAATGGCAATAGTTGACATCCAGACTCTAGTAAGTACCATCCTGAATTTGACCCAGAAGACCACTACTACTACAAGTGTGCCCTCCCCAAGGCCATCGAGGCACAAGTCAGGAAGCATAGGAAAATTAGGAGCAGTTGTAGAATTCACCACAAATTATTTATTTGCACTAGCAGTATCATAAAATAAACTTGTTCAGTATAACTGTTTACAAAGGCAAAATAAAGTTTTCTTTCAGTCTCTGTGTCCCTTGTTCTCCTAATCTTTCTTGCAGTTGCAGCTTAGTTCTTTTATAAGTCTTTTCAACCCCACTCTTGGCAAGCATCCTGTTTTTGTAAGTGTTCTGTTCTTGTAAGTTTCAGGAGCTGCTAGAACACACAGTGCTTGCCGGAGGTCCCTACGACTTTGCAGAAGGCTAAAACATTTGCACTCAAGTATCCTCTGGAGTTTTCCATTAGCTTTTACAATCATCTCATTGTAAAATTATAATTATATACATTTCAACAGTAATACTATATATTTTCCAAACAAAAGAAATCCCAATATCAGTTACATTTCCATACAATGATTTGCACGCTTTTATATCAGCAGATATGCAAGGGAGGAAAACAGGCAGCAAGAGAAAATTGAGATACAGTGAGAGGCAAAGAATTGTGAGATTGTCAGGGTGATCAAATCCAAAGTCTCACAGGAAAATTGGGTTGCACAACCATGGGGTTGATCCATACACCTGCCCTCCGCAACAAATCCTTGACTACCTGCTGTCGCTTCCAGACGCGGGCTAAAGTACTCCACCCTGAAAGTAAACTTCATATTAGAGAAACTCATGCTGCCTCCATTTGAACCTGCGGCTACATGTGAGCTGCATTATCTATCATGAAAACCCTATTCTTAGTGGCAATCACATCTGCAAGATGCATTTCTGAATTACAGGTGTTAATGTGTAAGCAGCCTCACTTAGTCTTTCATAAAGACAGGGTTTCTTTACGCACAAACCCTTACCTTCTTCCTAAAGTAGATTCAGAGTTTACTCCAAACCAGTCGATCCAACTACGAGTGTATTACACCGAGCATGCCAAGTCCAGGAAAGCATTGCTCCACACCTTGGATGTACATAGAATATTGAGATACTGTCTCTCTTGTACCAAGGATACGCACAAGACAGCAGAGCTTTGCATTTCCTTTGTCCTGGGTAAAGAGGGCACTCCAGTTTCTAAGCAATGCCTGTCCAGATGGCTGGCCAACTGCATTATATTTTATGACAAAAATATGGCAAAGAACTTCCTGGAATGGTGAAACCTCAATCCACACAGGGATGGCTACTTCAGTGACTTGCTTTAAAGGAGTCTCAGCCACAGAGATTTGCAAAGCGGCTACCTGGTTGAAAGTCCATACTTTTACCAAACATTGCAGCCTGAAAATAATTTCCAAAAGGTGGGCCAACTTTGCTCGCAGTTCTCAGGGTCTCTTATCATGAGTCCACCATTCTTCCTCATCCCAACTGCTAGGGACTCATTCATAGATGTGTGACCTGCTGCAAGAGATATCCTCAAAGAAGATAGTATAGTTACTTGGGTACTTACCTTACAGTAGATCTTGAGAGAATCTCTTGCAGCAGGTCAAGCCTCCCTCCTACTTCCCTCTTGCCTCATACTGGAAACTCCTGTTCAGGAGGGGAAGAACACCTCCTGCTCCCATAAATGCAGTGTGCTCCTACTCCTCCTCGGTTCCCTCGGAAGCCTACCATGAGCTCCAAGTGGCACTTGGTTACTGACGGGAAAAGAACCTAGGATAATCTGGGACCACCCATGCTTATCTACCCTATAGCACAGCACGACGCTGTGGGTGGTCCCAGGTCGACTGCTGGTGAAATCCTCTGGCTGGATTTGCTGCCTGTGGCTGGATGTTCCTAGATGTGTGACCTGCTGTAAGATATTCTCTCGAAGATCTACTGTTCTGGTAGTTATCCACGGAACTATACTTTTCATCTGGAAGTGACATTTGTCCCTTTACTTTGGCGGCTTGTAAAACCTCATCACTGACATATAGGCCATGCGTTATCAGCAGGATTGTCCAAGGTTAGTTACTTTCTGCTGTGTGCCTGGCAGGGCTAGGCTTTATATGTTTTATTAGTTAAGTCAGTGTCCAGCAAACTTTTAAAAACTCATCACAAATTGAACTAAATCAGATCCTTCCATCTCCTCTGGGATCCCGAAGATGCAGATATTTTATATCCTCACCCTGTTTTCAAGTTGCCCAGCTGGTGATTAACTTATTCTATTTTGTAAGTCTAGCCACAGCCACGGAGTTTTTGTTGGAGGAGCCCTGCATGGCTTTGGTGACAGTGGTTACTATATCCACTATATGTATAGTATATACACTACATATACACTATATATACTATATGGGAGGCAGTATAGCGCAGTGGTTTAAGGCTCTGAGCTGCAAATCTGGTGACATCCAGCAGACCAGACCTGGGTTTGAATCCCACAGCTTCCACTTGCATACTGTGTGACCCTGAGTAAGTCCTTAACTTCCCTGTGCTCCCAGGTCGCACCTGTAAAAGCTTTCAGCTTAGTGTGCTACTCCTGGTTAAACAAAAAAAAAAAAAAATATCCATTTGAGTTTGTACCATGGCAACGTGGTGTTAAAAGTCTTAACCTTCTGTTCTTCCAGGTTGCATATAGCCTGCAATAAGACTGCATTTCTTTGTCCTCCAGATGGCCCACTGCTGGTAGCATCTCCTCCACTTTTTCCAGCTTATCTACTGGTTCCTGCATGGTTTCTTTACCACTGGCTTGTGGTGCTGGTTGGCAAGGCCACCCCATGGTTTTACAGGGTATATTTAGTATTAATAGTATGCAATAACTATATCAAGTTATATGGTGTTAGCATCAAAAGCAAACTTTAATACAGGAAAAATTTAGAAATAAAACTTCTAAAGCTGGAGCTAATGTTAGGCATGTCTGTCTCTGCTGGCTGCTAGCTTCTCCCTCTCCCTAAGTTTAAATTCCTTTTAGTATACTTTTCTGTACCTTCAGGGGTCAAAATAATCACCTGTCTGCCTGTCCCACACACCCAGTATCCCCAGGGACAGCTGGTTTCCATTTCTGCTTGTCCCTTGGACAGGCATCAAATGAGAAAGCATTAGCGGCATTAGGACCCAGGAGATGCTGCCACCTGTAAGGTTGGGCTATGGGCATCCCATCAAAATGGTGTCATATGAATAGGTTGATGTTCATTCAACCCAGTGTCCCATGGTGGGCTCCTTTTATGGTTGGCAGTTTAGTTAAGCAGTAGAAATTAAAGCAATGCAGCATTAGGACTGGACTGCGTATGTGTTCCTTTTCATCATGCATGTGGAATTTCCCATCTTCCTTTTGCTTTCTGCACTGCATGCTTAATTTATCTGTGCAGTACTTGTAGTAGCAGCCCAAGACTATGTCCTGTTCACAGGCAGCAGAGTTTTGGGGATGCAAGTTTAAAATTCTTTTCAGGGCTGTCTACTAACAAAGAGTAGTCTGGGAAAGGCTAATTAAAAGCCATTGTAATTGTTTGAAAATTGTATTTGAAAGCCCTTTTCAGGACAGTCAAGGCAAAAAGAGGGGAAGACATGGTATTTAGAGATTAGAAGAGACTACTTAAACCCCTTATCAGGGTAGGAAGGGCTCCAGAGATAGGAGCTGGGAGGCTGGTTAAAAGTCCTTGTCGGGTTATTAAGTAGGGGGAGATGTTTAGTGTCTGGGCTATAAACAGAAGCAGAGGAAAGCTGATCAGCTTGTCTGGGCAGAGCAGAAAGGAGTTAATTAAGAGCCTTTATCAGGGCTACTACTGAGCAGAAGGGGAACTAAATTAAAAGTCCTTATCAGGGCAGTGAACTGGGAAACACTTGTTAAGTCCATTTCAGGACCACGTGCCAGCCTGTGAATAATATTGTCTTGTTAATCTGTCTATTATTGTATTTTAATTACCGATATACTGTATGTATGTGTTGTATGTTGAAAACTGAATGCCTGTGAAAATGGGCATTTCTGCCCTAGGTCTCCAGTATAAAATAAACATGAAATGAAATAAAATGTTTAGTTGCCCTTCTTAGGACACCTTACAGTGAGCACTGTACCAATTAGGGGCACTAGATATTATTAGCTCATAGTCAGAAGCAGAAATGCAAACAAAATCAACGGACAGGTACAAATTCTGTAGGACAGTCAAAATAAAATTACATCTGTCCCTTGGAGAGCCATTCACACAAAATTATTTTAGCCTTTTGTGCCTTAGTGCAGCTCTCCCTTCCTAACTAAATTCCTGCCGATATACCCTTCTAGTTTCCCCATTGCCCTGGCTCCCCTCCACTCAGGAGCAGGCCGCCTGATGCAAATCAGGCCTTTTTTGTCCAGAGGGTTCCCAGTCCCTACATGTCCAAATCCTTTCTTGTTGCACATACCTTTAAGCCACTTATTAAAATCTGCTATCCTTACCTTCCAGGTCTGGCTAGCCCGCTTTTACCAGCAGCTTCTTGAAAAGGCCACCGAGGCCACCCTGTCTCACCTCAGGTCCTTTTTCCTTCCCATCAGATGGCAGCAGCAGCATCCTCTCCATGTCTGGGCCAGAACTTTACTGTCTATATGACAACAAAATTCAGTTCTTCAGTTTGTTTAAAATTCACTAGAGTTTTTAATTTTGTGTCAGTTTAGTTTAACATACAACAATCTAGCTTTTCACCCCAGGAATACTCCAATATTCCTAACTCTTATACAGTATGCCTTTAAGCCAGATCTGCCGGAGATGGAACGTTATGCTAATGATGGAATCATTGGCTCATGACACTTTTCAAATGCTGCCACCTATCAACTGTCTAAATTCTACCCTCAGATTTCTCTCTCTCTGCCTGTCAAGACTAGACGCTCAGAGATCATCTCCTCATGATCTCATTGTGAAACTTTAAAAAAAAAAATACATATAAGTATTATTTTATTTTCATTTGCTGCCCTTATCTTTTGTTTATAGTAAAACTATTAGCTTATTTTAGTTAAATTACTAATTTTCTCGGTTTCTCACAGTTCAGTATAACGGTGGGGAACTGAAGCTTCAAACAACATGAAGTCTTGCTGTATTCTGACAAATTGCAGTGAGGTCCAACCTTCGAACTGCCCCGGAGATGAAAGAGTTAAGTTTCCATGCCAGGCATGGAACGCTGAGCTCGAGCTCGGTTGAGACTCTGTCTGTTGCTGTTTGAACTCAAACCGTCAGATTCTTTATCTGCCTCACTGAACAGTCGCTCCGAGATTTCTCCTTTGCTTGGTTCAATTTGTCGGTTAAAGTACTGTTTTTCGGTTTTCAACTAATTTAAACCGCAACCTATCGGTTCGGTGTCTGTCTGTGGTATTCATGAGTACTAGATAGGTTAATATTGTTTTCTATTCTGTGTGGAACTTGTAACGTTTTCATCGGTCTCGGTTTGAACCGATCAGGTTGTTTAAAAATCTTTACTTCTACTTTTAGAGTATGGTTACCGGTTCTTACCGGTTCTTAAAAAACAGATTTTATTACGGGGTTTTTCCACGACTCGTAACACGGTCAGGAACCGATAAGAGTGTCTTGCCTGGCGGGTTGCCATTAAAAGGGTAAGTTTTGTTTAGGACTGGCCATGTCTGAGAAACCCAAAAAAAAACCGGCCCACTGGGTTTCAACACTGTAGTGTGTGTGGGGAAGTCTTTGCTAAGGCTGACCCCCACACCACCTGTTGTTTATTGTCTGGGGTTTGACCACCTCGATTCAGACTGCCAGATTTGTAAAAATTTTCCTGCAGCTACCCTAGAAAAGAGAGTTGGTAGGCTTAGGAAAGGAGGCCAAAAGTCCGCTGACCGGATGGCCAGCCGGTTCGGTTCAAACCGAACCAGAAGGAGTGCCCTCTGACCAGGGCGAAATTTTCGAAAAGGACAACCGATTCCGAGGAGTCGGTTCCGTTAAGAGAACAAGAAGGGATAAATCAGCCGGTGTGGATCCAAAAGTTTCTTCCCAACCGCTGATGAAATAGCCAAAGCGATAAAAATTGTTCAGTCGCTATCCTCGAGCTCCGACCAACCGCACCATCAGGAAGGCGCCGGTTCGGCTGGTTCCGGATTATGATTTGGAGGAATTTTATGAACCGGAGGAGGAGGAAGGAGAGTATGAGGAAAGTGAATGTGATTATGAAAGTCTGGATGTGCCCATTGACCCGGACATCTCCCCAGACAGACCTTCAGGAGTGTCTCCTCCTAGGCTTTCTGAGTCCCCTCCCATTTCATGTTTTACAAGAAAGTGGTCAAACCCTTCAGCTTTCTATGGAAGAAGCTGTGGATGACCAGGAGGAACCTGACTATGTGGACATGATGGATATCCCAGAGTCAGGAGGCTGTCTATTCCCCTACACAAGTCTTTTGGGAAACAGACAATAAAGATTTTAAAGACTCCTAATTCTATACCTCCTGTGGATAAGAGAATGGACAAGAGGTACTCTGTCAGGCTCAGATACGGAGTTCCTTACCCAGCAGTGTAGCCATGTTGGGTAGTGCAGGCTGCAGCCTGTGATAAGGCTAATATACCCTTGGCTTCACACCCCTGGATAAGGACTCCAGGAAGATTGATGCCATGGCAAAGAAACAGTACATGGCAGCATCCTTGGGACTCAGGCAGGCCAATTATATGGCCTATACAGCTAGATATCAGAAATCTAGATGGGACACTGTAATGGCTTTAGCTAAACAGGTCCCTGGCCAGCTTGCCAAGGAGCTGGAGCAGGTGGCTGCTGATGATATTGAGGCATCCAAGGTGCAATTCCATGCTGCAGTGGACTCCAATGATGTTTCATCTAGAGTCATGGCTACATCTGTGGCCCTTCATAGGATGGCTTGGTTCAGATGTACTAGCCTGTCTCAGGATACCCAGACTAAGGCCATGGATTTTCCTGTTAGGTAATTCTCTGTTTGGGGAGCAAACAGAGAACTACATGAAGAAAATGGATGAATACAGGACCACCTATAGGAGTGCTCAAGCCAAGGAAAGGCAAGCCACTCTCAGAGGCAGCATCCCAGGGGCAGGGGCAGGCCTTTCATAGGCCTTTCTACCAAGTCCAGGCCTCCTCTTCTGCTTATGCTCAGAGAGGGTTCTTTAGAGGAGAGGCAGAAGGGGTACAAGCAGGCCTGCTTCCACCCTCAGCCTAAACCCCTGCCAAACAGGCACCCTGATGGGTTTGCCAGGGCCGATTCTCCACCACCACTGTGGGCAGGCTGGCTTACTTTGTCCAGGACTGGAGGTCTTTAACATCAGACAAATGGGTCCTGAAAGTAAGGTTAGGGACTGGTTCTCAGCTTCAAAAATTTCCAAAGATGAGAACCAGATCCTTTCCACCTGCAAGTCCTTCAGAGGCACTTGCCCTAGAGGCAGAGGTCTCTTCCTGTTGCTCTCAGAGCTGTAGAAAGGGTTCCACCCTACACAAAGGGAAAGGATTGTACTCCAGGTACTCCTCACCCCAAAAAGACAGGAGAATGGCGGCCCATCCTGGATCTCAGATATTTAAACAAGCACCTTTAAAGCCAAAGTTCAAAATGGTGACTCTGGGAATAATTCTACCTCTTCTAAGGCCAGGGACTGGCTAGTCTCCTGGCCCTCAAGGATGCCTATTTCCATATTCTCATCAGAAGCTCCCATCGAAAATACCTCAGGTTCGAGCTGCCCTCAGGCATTACCAATTCAGAGCAATGCCCTTCGCCTAACCTCTGCTCCAAGGGTGTTCACAAATGCCTGGCAGTAGTAGTTGCTTTTAAGAAGGAAAAGGATTTCCATCTTCCCGCACCTGGACGACTGGCTCATAGTAGGCCAGTCCCCAGACCAAGTCAAGTCACACCTGCAGATAACTCAGCAACTGCTCACTTCTCTAGGTTTCCTCTGAATCTTTCAAAGTCAGTTCTAGAGCCTGTTCAGCTCCTCACCTTCATAGGCGGAGAGCTAGATACAGAAAAGGCAAGAGCCTTCCTTCTCCTGGACAGGGCAAGGACCCTTATCACACTGGCTCTTCATTCACCCTACAGGTGTCTCGACCAACAAGGCATTTTCTGCAGCTCCTGGGGCACATGGCTGCTTCTACAGCAGTGGTGCAGGAGCAAGATTTCAGATGAGGGACATTCAGTTCCACTTGAGAGCCTTTTGGTCTCAGAAAAGGACCCTCTGACCAAACTGATCCCAGTGACTCAACTCCTGATCCAGGCTTTGCAGTGGTGGCAGGATCAGGACAATCTAAGACAGGGAGTTCCTTTTGTCACTCAGTCTCACTCTTTAATCCTTATTACAGATGCCTCCTCTTGGGGTGGGGCTCCACTTGGGAGACCTGACCACCCAAGGGTTGTGGTCTCCTCAGGAATCTCTGCTTCACATCAGTCTGTTAGAACTCAGAGCAGTGTTTCTAGCACTTCAAGCTTTTTCCAAGTCTGTTCAGAACAAAGTAGTTCAGATCAGGACAGACAATACCACCACAATGTGGTATATCAATACAAGGGGCACTCGGTCTATGGCCTGTGCACAGAAGCAATGAAGTTGTGGTCTCTGGCCTATTCCTGAACAACACCTCCTTACAGCAGTACACCTCCCAGGCAAGGAAAATGTCCTGGCAGATGCCCTCAGCAGGATATCTCAGGGCTATCATGAATGGTCACTGGATCCCCTGGTTTTGGGTGATCTTCTCCAGATGGGGCATCCCATAGATAGATCTTTTGCAGCCCCAGACAATCACCAACTTCCTCTTTGCTGCAGACCCCAGTGTTGGGCTTAGTCCCCTGGATACCCTGGTTTCAATTGGGAAGGAGTTCTTGTATGCTTCCCTCCTCTCCTGTTCAAGGTGCTAGTCAAAATCGGGTCTCAACCCTGCAAGGTGATTCTGATTGCTCCAGACTGGACCAGACAGCCCTGGTACCCTCTCCTGTTGTCCTTAGCAGTCCACCTTCCCTTGTCTCTTCCCAGAAATTACAACCTGTTAACCTGTGCTCAGGGAGGGTTTGTACCAATCTCAAATCTCTCAATCTCAAGGCCTGGCTCTTGAAGAGTTAGAGTTTGCTGATTTACACTCTCTCAAGGTGTTATGAATATCCTAAAGGCTTCTAGGAAGCCTTCCACCAGAACCACTTATAATTCCAAATGGAAAAGATTCTCCATATGGTGCTCTGGCAAGCATATTTCCTCAGAGTCTGCTGGCCTGCCCACAGTCCTTGACTATATGGTTCATCTGAATAGCTTGGGACTCAGACCAGCTACACTAAGAGTGCATCTGGCAGCTGTCTCTGCTTTTCTTTCAGCAGGTAAGCCTTCTTCCCTTTCAGCTCATCCTGTATTCTCCAAGTTTTTCAAGGGATTGCTTCATACCAATCTGCCATTCAGGGACCCTGCCCCTGCTTGGGACCTTAATGTTTGCATTGCTCAGCTTATGCAACCCCCCTTTGAGCCTTTGTCTCAGCAGAGCTCAAGTACTTGTCTTGGAAAACTGTTTTCTTGGTGGCCATCACTTCTGCCAGGCGATAAGCAAGTTACAAGCCTTGTCAGTGGAGCCTGATTTTATCTCTTTCCATAGAGATAAGGTGGTCCTCAGGACTAACAGGAAGTTTTTACCTAAGGGATTTCAAACTTCCATCTTAACCAATCTATGTCTCTTCCTGTGTTCTTCACTGACCATTCCTCCTCTGGTGAGAGGAGGCTGCACAGTTTGATGTGAAAAGAGCCCTTAGCTACTACATAGAGCATACCGAGGTCTAGGTTTGACTCCTCCAACTTTCCTCACTTATGGTGAGGTTGGTAAGGGAACCTGCCACTAAAAGATCCATTGCCAGGTGGATTGTCTCTTGCATTCAATTTTGCTATGAAAACTAGGTAGGATTCCACCCTCAGGCCTGAGGGCTCACTCTACCAGAGGTACAGCTGCTTCCTGGCTGCTGCCAGGGATATTCTATCTTAGAGATATGTCAAGCAACTACCTGGAAAACAGTTCACAGTTTTACCAAGCATTACTCTCTGGATATCCAGGCTAGGAGTGATGCTTGGTTTGGCACAGCAGTGCTTCAGAGCCTATTTCCTCAGTAGGTTCTGTCCCTCCTCCATGGAGGTACTGCTTAGTAGTTCTGCAATTTGTCAGACTACAGCAAGACTTCATGTTGTTTGAAGAAAAATTATTCACCTTAGTAATGTTGTTTCTTCTAATGGAGTCTTGCTATATTCTGACCTCCCCCTGCCTTCCCCTCTCAGAACCTTTGTTTTTGGGATGTGGGTGGCAGTAACAGTGTTAGCACTCAGGAGGTGCCCCATCTTTATTATCACCCCTTTTCTTTGGGTGAGGGTGCTGTGTTATTTCATTTTTTGGGTTTCTGACTTGAGTCTTTGTTTTGGGACCAAAATCTGTTTATTATATTTAGTAGCCAGTTGGCTAGTGTAGGTTTACAGCTTCCACACAGTACACTCAGTGAGTTTAGCTCAGAAAGATCTGACGGTTTGAGTTCAAACAGCAACAGACAGAGTCTCAACCGAGCTCGAGCTCAGCATTCCATGCCTGGCATGGAAAGTTAACTCTTCATCTCCGGGCAGTTCAAGGTTGGACCTCACTGCAATTTGTCAGAATACAGCAAGACTCCATTAGAAGAAACAACATTACTAAGGTGAGTAATTTTTCTTTTAGCCTTAGCAGAGTTTTTCTCCTAAACTCTTTTATTTGAGGTGTTTAGTTGTTTAAATTTATTTTTTCATAACATAATATCAGTTACTGAACCGGTTCTTTTTCTTTCAATTCACCGTTCTGATTGGTTCCCCGATCGTTTCTGAACTGACCGCAACCGATAAATTTGTTTCTAAAAGTTTAAATTAATTACGGTTGCAATTTTTGTTGAAATGTCTGAAAACATAAGAAAAGACCGTGAACCTGGTTTCAAAAATTGTACAGAGTGTGAAGAGTGTTTGCCAAGGCAGATAAACACACGCTCTTGTGTTGTTTGCCTTGGCTATGATAATTTAAAGACATATTGTGAAATCTGCAAGACCTTTCCTGAAAAACACATGAACAACGTTTGGAAAGGCTTAAAAGAAATTGCTCCACTAAGGATCCTCTGGCTCTGACCAGCCGATACCTCTGTGGCTATGGGTGAAACCACAGGAGCGACTTTTACTACCCCAGATACGGATACAAAAAGACTCCCATTGAACCGCTAACCTCTGGTTCTCAAGAAGAAAGCTATGAAACTAAACATACTGAACCCACTGCTGATCAGCCTATGGGGACTTCTGCTATGTATATAACCATGCCTACTCCTCTAGAAATTGCTCAGGCAGTTTTACAAGCCTTGCAGGGTCTGCTGCCTGCTGGACAGCAGTGTACAGTCCAGACCCAGGCTGAGTTTACCCAGTCTTCTCAGCATGAGGCACGTGATGACTACGGGGAATATGAGGAGGAGGATGAAGGAGAGCCTATAGAGCCTGAAGACTTCCAGCAGGAATTTGGCTCTCCTCCCAGATCATCAGATGTTTTTCTTTTGTCAGAAAAATGGTAGATACACTGAATATCTCTACCAATGAGGTGATAGAGGATGAGGATGAGGCAAAGGCTATCTCTGTAGGCTGTCACATTAAATTTCTTCCAACATTAGCCAGCCCAGTGGTGCAGAGGGCTGAGGCGCCATGTCTTACCCATCACACGCAGACCCAGGTTCAGGAACGACTTCGGTCATTGGGGAGACAGTACGAGGTGGGAGCAGGATTGAGCATCATAATGGCAGCTCTCCTCTCCTGGGAGGTCGTCACCCCGGATTTCTGCTGCCTCCCGGTGGAGGTCTAGTAGCCGTGTAGTAGTGGGTGGGTGCCTTGGAACACGGCGTGTGTCTGAAGAGGGGGGAGAAAAGTGGGGAAAAATCAGGGTGTAAAACATACTTGAAAAAACATTTTCTTCCAACATATTGACCAGCAAGACACTTGTTCTGTTTTAGGTGATTTACTCCAGTTCAGTTTACGCCTGATTGGGCAATGAACCCCTAAACTCAAAGGCCTCACTGTAGCCAACCACCTTCAAGTCCTAGGATACAAACATAAAGTCCAGTGTAGAACCCCAGTTTGCATTTTTTGTGCATCTTGTTGGATTACTTATTATTTGTTTCAATCTCAAATATCCATACTTTCCTTCAGTCTTTTACACCTTTCATGTATTCAATCAGCGTTGAAATCTCCCATAATTTCTAAATTTGCATTTTTCACTACTTCTAATAATCTAGCAGCCAGAACATCAAAGTGAGCTATTTTTGCTCATGGTGAGGCATATATAACACCAATTATTAATTTGCTTACTATCAGTTCAACTACTAGACAATCCATACTTCGATATTCTCTGTCATAAGATGCCCGATTGACCCAGTTTATCTCCAATATACAACATAACCCTCCCTTCCCCAGTCCTTTCTAATGGATCTATAACCTTCAGTCTGCACTTCTTCATCTTTAATCCTTCTGTGAAGCCATGTTACGAAATCCCTTATTATATTGGACTTTCTACGCTACCCAAGTTCTAGAAGTATCAGTTTTTCTCACCAGACTTCTTGCACTTTCACGAATCATGTGAATCCCTGATGGATTTTTGGTTCGGGTTTATCTCTATGTCTCCAATTATCATTAATAAAGGATAATATCTGCCCTTGGTCCTTTACCCTATGGCTATAGAGCCCAGTAACAATTGGTATAGGTTCACTCTATATACTTTCCATTCATTCATAAATCCATTTCTTAGTTTTGTAGCAATTCTGTTTTTGGAAGCCCAGTATAATAAATTGAGTACCATTCTGTTATCTTATGCAGGTGTCGGACGTGGCTCAGTTGTTAGCACATCCGCCTCTGGACCAGAAGGTTGTGGGTTCTCATCTCACACGGGATTGGACTTGCACCTAAAAATCGCTGGCATCCGAGTGCACTTTGGGGTGCTGTACTGCTGGGGTGTGCCATCCTTCGGATGAGGGCGTTAAACTGAGGTCTCTTCTGCCCATCCTGGTGTTGTCCTGGTGGGTGTCCAGGTGGAAGTAAAAGAACCCAGAGCACTCTTCGCAAAGAGTAGGAACATTCCCGTGTCCTGGCCAACATTCCCTTCCCATAAACCGTTCATGCAATTATCCAGGCTGTGTGTGGGTGATGATGTGCAATATGGCCACTACCAACATTCAGTCACTTCACTACCAGCCTAGCATTGCTTGTAAAGCATTTGGGATACACTGTGTATGAAAATGCTATATAAATGCTGATTCTTCTTCTTCTTCTTTGCTGGGCCACCCGTTGGGTTACCCCAGTTGTTGCAGCTCCCATACAGATAAAACAGAAAGAATATCCCACAAATCACAGTAGCCATCCTCATTTTGAGACTCCAACTTTACTAAGTTCCTTTTAAGGATATTAAACCCTGAGCCCTCACTTCAACTATCGTTGTTCCCTTTAATTTTATGGCCCACTTATCACACTTATCTTAATATGTAATCTATTCCTGGCCTAGTTCCCAGCTTCCTCGGGTTGACCCGCAGACTCCTCCATACCTGCCGTAGTACTCAGCTGGAAGACTCAGATGACACTTACAGCAGCTATGTGAAAGATGCCACCGCATCTTACAGGCAGTTCTTTAAATAGTTTCAGGTAAGCTAACCTTCAGCCGCTTCTACCACCGTAGCTGATTTGATGAGTAACCTGCACTGGCGGTTGAATTTAAATCTCCCAGGTGGTACAAAAATATTTACTGGCAGTCAATTTGACACAAATGGATGATTTGTAAAGGAATAAATAGCAGTCGTTCCAGACAAATTATTGCACACTTAATGTCACAGCAGCTTGCAGAATTCAAATAACACAGTCACAGTCTATGCATCCAAAGGAAACCCCCGTTGTTTCACTCAGCCCCAGTACCTTTATATTATCACAGTACAAAGGCTGGAGTAGTGCAGTCTGCTCACAGTTAAAGGGTAGTGGGGACAGCAAACACTTGCAGCATCCAGTTTTCTGGCTGTATTAATGTGTACACCGATCCTCCATGATCGCCTTATGGATGGAAAATATTTTACAGTACAGACACTCAGTGGGGTCTGCCACCCACCCGCTGGAATACTCAGCCAGAGGACTCAAAAGGACACTCCCTCATAGCCGCCACGGAAAGACGTTGTTGCTGCCTTAGAGACAGTTCTTAAATAGCTTCAGTTGCTCACTTTCAGCCGCCTGCCACCACAGCTGATTGGAGGAGGGTGGAGGAAAATAAGGTGTAAGACAGATATACTGGACGGTATTACTGTTCGTATTCATGAGGGGAGGGGTTAATATAGGGTAATGTTGGCATGGTTCTAGAAGGGAACCAAAACATGTTTGCTGAACCCATTTTTACAGACAGGATGCTCAAATTATTCTTAGCCTTGAAAGTAAATAAATCTCCAGAATTACGTGGGCTACACCCCTGGGTCTTGAGGGAAATAGCACAAGCTATGTGCTGTACTGCCTTTAAGTTAAGAACAGCGGATGTAATATCTCTCTACTCAAGAGTGGGGCTGGGGTGAGCAAGGAACTACAGGTAAATTAATGTGGTGTCAATAATTGAAAAACTGATGGAAATCTACTTAAGAAAGGCTGGTAGATTTCTTTAGCAGAAAATGTCTACTAGATGGCAGACAGAATGGGTTTGTCGAGAAGGATTGTGTCGATCAAATGTTGTTGACTTTTTCGATTGGATAGCAAGGGCTGTGGATAAAGGTAAACATGCTGTTTCTGGACTTTAGCAAAGCCTTCAGATCTGTTGCACACAAGAGATCAATTAATAAAGTGGGGATCTTTTTTTTTTTTTTTTAATAGTTAGAAGTTTTTATTTAAGTGTTAACGCAAATCACATGCAGTTACACATGCATATTGGTAGGCTATGCAGGAGGCAGTCAGCCTAAATAAGTCATTTTGAAGGAAACATTAGTTATTGTACAGGAGAAATAGAATATGTAACAGATTTATACACTAGGAGTGATCCCATCCTCTCAGGCTTCCAACAACTGCCATGTTACAAGAGAGGATAAAGGAGCATACCCCAGAACTTCTAGCGATAGTACACTTTATTATACCTAGTGTTAGCCAATTCATATATAAAGTGAAAAGACATAACCATACCCTGGTCCTGAGGACATGTCTGAAAATTCAACACCGCTTATGTGGAGTCATAGATGGTCTGATGAGCAAACCTTCAATAAACAGGTTCCTTAGTGGGTGACTGTGCTATAAAAGAGGTATATAGGATAACAAGGAGGAGGGAAGCAAGATGGAGGAGGAGGGGATAAATTGGGGATCCTTGACAAAGAACCTGCAGAGGTTCGATGTGCTGGGATTCTAGTGTTCGTCTTTTTTTTTCTAACTTTCTTTATGCTCCTCCTCACTGGCCCCACAGGATATCTTTCCAGCAGGACTCAGGGCACCAGCCTTCTCCCGCTTGCCTGAGACTTCCCCAGACCAAGCCCCTGTCCGGGTGCTCTCTTCTGCACTCTGACATGTCATCCCCTGGCTCTGAACCCCATGAGGTGGGACTGCCAACTCCTGACCTGCGCTCTATCTAGAATCTAGAGTCCAGCGGACGAGGAGGAAAACCAGAGGCTGGCTGGGGCCGATACAGCACTGAGCATGGGGACCATCTACAGGACCTGCCTTCACCTTCCTGGGTGCTAGGGCTTTTCTGTCTTTTATTGTTCCTGAAGCGTGACATGCAGTGACATCTGGCACGTGATGGTGCACTCCTGCACCTGCCCGCAGGGTATCCACCGACACCTCCATACCCCCCTGAATGTGCCCCTGCAGTAGCATTACTCCCAGTCTCCACTGGGAGCCACGCGAACTGTGGGTGCACAGCCCACTCTCCCCAGGAGAGGAGAGCAGTCCATCTGATGGGCGATCCTCTCCTCCCTGCTGACCCCAGCGACCCAAGTCCGTTCACAAACATGGTTCGCCAGTGTGGCACGGGATAAGGCTCGCGCCTCAACCCTCAGTGCCACTGGGCTGGCCTAGTGCTTGTCTTTGTCTGCATCAATAAATGCACCCTTTGGAGAAGCAATTAAGCCTCTGGGCTTAATTCTTTTGCAGATTCACTAGTGCTTTGTTTGGTGGGGATGCCCTGACAAAGTAGGTGGGCCTTGGATAGAACGGAGGACACAGAGGGAGGTGATGAACAAGGAATAATCGGGCATTGGTGGTGGGGTGTCACTAGGGCAGTTTACTTGAATCAGTGCATGGTACTCTTTAATACCTTTTATTAGTGATGTCAGAGCTGACATCAAGGGTAAAATCAGATATTTTACAGACAACACCAAGGTATGTGGCACGGTCACCTGTGAAGAAGGATTCAAATCATGAGGGATTACCTGAAGAGGCTTGAGAGGTGGTCAGAGATCTGGTAGCTGGCCTTCAGTACCAAAAATGCAAGGTCATGCATGTGGGTAGCAAAAATCCAGGGGCTGAGTACAGGTTGTGTACTATGGCAGTCATGACAGAGGAAAGGAATCCAATGGTGATTTCATGTAGTCTTAAAACATCTGCCCAATGCAGTAAAGCAGTTGGAGAAGTGAACAAAATGCTGGGCTACAGAGGTAAGGGGTTTAGCAGTAAGAGAACAGAGGGCAGAGGTCTCCTTGCTCCTGTACAGAATACTGGTAAGGCCACACCTGGAATACTGTGTGCAGTTTTACAGGCCTCATTCAAAGAAGTACATCAGTAGTCTGGAATCGTTGCATTGGAGAGTGCCCAAGGTGATGCAGGTCCAGCAGTGGAAGACATACAAACAGAGACTGGAAAACACTAACGTGTACTCACTGGAGACTAAGGGAGATGGGAACATGACTGAAACATTTTAAATACATGAAAGGCACTAATAAGGTGAATTCAAGTGAGCTATTTAAGATCAGCTATAAGACCACTGGGGAGCAGCAAACTGGTGGGGGAAATTCAAGGTACTGTTTAATGGAAAATGTGATGAGTGGATGGGACAACCTTTGGAAAAGCTGATCAGTACAAAACTGTAGAGAATTTTAAGAAAGGATGGGACAGACATAACGGGCTGGTGAGGGGAGCAGGGAGAGGGTTTGGATGGAAATTAATTGTTACAGGGCAGGTACTCCAACATTGGGCAGACTGGATAGGCTACAAGGCTGCCTTCTGCTGGCACATTTCTCTGTTTCGATGTAGTTGAATAAAACTGCAGGAACACCATCTTTTGATGAGATGTTGAATCAAAGTCCTGTCTGTCTCCTTGCCCTCAGACCAGCTCTTTATTACTGCAGTAAATGTTGTTAATGGAACAGCAGTTTTCTCTTGGATATAATTACTGAGCCAGTGGGCTCCTAGAGTACTAACTTTTTTATGTGTAATGGGACTAGCCTCCTAGCTTTGAGCACCTCCTGCTTCCCTGGATGCACTACTGTTGTGACAGTTTAACTTTAAACTTCTGTCTGCCTGTTCTGTTTGTTGTTGAGGTGGACGTTTAAGATCCCACAGCCCTTCTCAAAAAGCTTAGGTGACTTTTACAGATGTCCTGGTGTATTTTACCTTCACTAAAAACACCAACAGCGTAACCTGGTTCAGTATTAATTACTCGTGTATCCCCCTCACCCAGACAAAGCTGAAAACAGGAAAATATTTGCTAGCCTCTTTATCATAGGTCAACAGAAATGAAGAAAAAAATTAGTGCTGCTTTTCAAGAAATTAACATACCCCTTTCTTGTGATTTTAACCTGCATGACAGAGCACACTTTTAGTATGACACTTGTCTTTAAATGCTGTATTTCCTGTAATCAAAACTACATTTTAAGCCTTGTTGAAACATGTTTATGTAAAATGTTACTATTATGCTTCATTCCATTTCATTTTATTCTATTTTGTAACTAATATATATAATGATGTGCTTTTCTATTAGGAGACATTGAGGCTGCTCAGAGTAGCCTACAACACTGCCTCGAACAAAATTCCTCGTACGCAGATGCTCATCTCCTGATGGCTCAGGTCTGCTTGTCCCAAGGCAATTATAAGCTCTGTTCTCAGTCTCTTGAACTCTGCTTGAGCTACAATTTTGAGGTGAGTTTTGTGTGGAGCAAAGAATTATACAAGTATGGGAAGACAGTGTATTTCAGTGACTAATAGTGAGAATTACTTATGAACCAGGAAATCCTGCTAAATCCTACTTGTGTGACCTTGACCAAGTCACATAGACCCCATATTCAGAGCCAGCTGCTACCACAGTGCAACCTGTAGCGCTGCACCAAAAATAGCACACAGCGACTCAGAGCTATATTTAGCCTGTTAGTGCACACAACAGAATGCTCTTCCTGTATCCCTGGTAGTCTAGTGGACCCCTCCCCCAGTTGTCTTTACCTGTGTAATTTGCAGTATCCCTGGTAGCCTAGTGGATACCCCACCCCCTCATCATGCAGTTTCCATGTATCGAATCACGATTCCCTGCTGGGCGCTAGTGCCCCCATCTGGTGCCACTGATCCCCTCCCAGTGGAATTTCATTGATGACAGAGTTGATCAAGGGAGGGCGGTCCACTAGACACAGGGTGGGCGGCTACAGTACAGTCACCCTTTGGGGGTACAGCCTTAGCGCTGCATTAAAATTAGTTTTTCAGAAGCAGTAAACAGTGTTGATCTGGGGGGCTGTTTAGCACCCCCAAAACTGTTTGACTATACCATCATGCGCAGTTATGCAACGAGGGACTCCTTCATTTGCATTAGCGCAGTAATATGGTCAGCATAATCTCTGAATATGACCCTGATTGGATCACTGGCACTAATCCAGGTTAGCCTGGTGCTAACTCGTTAGTCCTGTGCTAACCTTTGAATATGGGTCCCTTAATGTCTGCACTTTAGTACTGTCGGCTCTAATGCCAGGTAGAAGCTGAAGCCCACTGAAATGGAGCTGTGGCATCCTAGCTGGGCTATCCAAGCTAAATAAAACTGTAACAAAAACATAATTCCCTGAAAATTATATTAAACATCTTCATAGCATTGTGACCAGAAAATGAACACCCTACAGTTAAAGTTTGTGTATACTGTAGTATTCAGTGGTGTGTTTTTTGATTGATCATTCAATACCTGAGGCCAACAGTGTCTATATATGCCAGTGGTATTATCTGAGGCTAAATCTGAAACCAGTGATGTTTGAAAATCTAAATTATAAACCAGCTGGATAGTAAGGTCACATATGCTGTCATCTGACTGATTCTCTTCTGATCATTAACCCTAGGTCATGAGTCATGACTGATAGGAAAGATAGATGTTTTGGCGCTGCTGGTGCACTGTGATGGCACAACGCACTACTCATAATGGGGTTTTAAATTCATTAACTCATTGCCTCCACTGGCTCACTCTGAGATTACACCACTTGCCTCCTGAATCTCCTGTATACTTTTAGCAGTGAATCCTGGGCCTTTCTAAGCAAAATCAAGCCATAGTCAGCATGTTGCAAACAAATGCTAATAGCTCAATAACTGTACATGCTGGACACAAAGTATGAGTGGCAGAGTTATTTAGCACAACATTGCCTTTCCAATGGTGGCATGCATGTAATAATAAGTAATTTTGTTTTTTTCTATGCCGGCTCTAAAGAGCAAACTAAATATTTTTTCACTAAAAGGCAATATGCTCATTTTTTTGTTGGAAAATATGTAAAAGATCAACACCAAATTAAGCATACAGACATTAGATGGTGTTTTAATATTACGCTTGTTAAAAAGATATCTTTTACTATAAAACGTAATTTTTCCATTTTTAGTCAAGGTGCTTTGGTGAGATTTGAGGGATGAATCTCAACCACACACACCATATCATAAACAAATGCGTATAACTCCAAAAGTATACATGATACACACAAAGTATCAGCATGACAGTTGATGAGCACAAAATGGCTTTCCAATGGTGCTATGCAACCAGTTGTAATCAATACGGTTTTATTTTATACCTGCTGAAGTGCCAAAAAGTGAATTTTATTCAAGCTGCTTAGGTGAATCTTGATGGAAAACATGTCAGCCATACACACCATACCATAAACAAATGTGAATAACTCCTAAAGTATACATGATATATACAAAATATCAGTGGCAAAGTTGTTCAGCACAAAATTACCATCCCAATGGTGGTATGCAAATAATAATATGTAATTTTGTTGTTTTTTTAAGCTGGTTGAAACAGCAAAAATATATTTTTTTCACTAAAACAGGCAACATAAGCCATACATACCATACCATAAACAAATGCAAATAACTCCTAAAGTGTACATGATATGCACAAAATATCAGTGACAAAGTTGTTCAGCATAAAATTACCTTTCCAACTGTGCTATGCAGTCAAATATATATTATATTCTGTTACACTGTATATTAAAATATATAAGTGACTTCTCCAGACGTTACAAAGGCACACTGGGAGTCAGTAGCCGACTTCTGCAGACATCCTCAGGACACACCAGTGTATTTTACTGACGACTACAGGCATCTGCTAGGAGACAATGAGTTAAAACAGTTGAGTAGTTTATGTACATCCTGGCTTATGACAGCTGTTACTACTTCCCTCTTCAGTGTTTCTTAGAAATTAACAGCCAGCTCAAGTGCAGGAGGCAAACTCTTGAGCTCTCTAGCTGGTCATTTATCAACAGGAAATGCCCAGTACTTTGCCCACTTTTCTAACTAGAGATGCTCTCCATTTAACTGTCGTAACCATGAAGAATCCTGTAAACCTTTCAGCCAGTACATTGTTTTCTTTTAACAGTTTAACTTTTTAGTGTCCCACGAGCGTTACCTCTTGACTCTAGATCAGCTTCCTGTATATTAATGACCCGGGTTTGTGCCCTAAGCTTGCTTCACAGCTGTGGGCCAGCAAGAGGAAGTTGGAGTCTTTAGTGGATGATCTCCTCCCGTGCGGCAGGTTACATTCTGCTGCACATACAGATTTAGTGGTCTGGCAGAGCGCTGTTCGTGCAGTGACAGAGATGGATGCAAATGGAGATATGCTACGTGCACCCTGCCCTCCAGGTGCATTATGATGCATCTCTTTAGGGGTTGGTGGGTTGAAAAATGTAAAAGGACTTTGAGTAGGGATGATGCTGCTTGCTCCCCACATTTATGTAGGGTCACATCAGTTAATCCTCCCGCCCCCAAAATGACCTGGCCTTGGGCGCTCCTTCCTTCACTGTTTTGCAGAATTCTGAGTCACCGGTCATGAAACTGCAGTCTTGATCCTGCTGAGGGGTTGAGGGGCTTTCATATGGCATAAATTGGCATACAGAATACAGTGGTGTCCCCAGGATGAACCCACTTTTAGCACTTTGCAGTATGCCAACAGACCTACTGAATAAAGCAATGTAATTTCAATGGCAGTTAGTCCCTTTGTCATGCAGGAAACTATGGCATTCACTTCATCTTGGCAGCATCACATTTTCCTGAATGACAAAGGACTACTTGCCATTGAAATTGCATTGCTTTATTTTAGTAGGTCTGTTGCACCATTCTGCAGAGTGCTGCAAAATTGCGTTGGCCCTGGGGATGCCACTGTACAGCAATCACGCTCATGCAGAAATGGTCCATTCAGAGTTTGGTTTATAAGAAACAGTTGATGCTGACAACATTTTTATAAACTTTATTACACATTCCATTCAGTCCCAGTGTTGATCCCAAACATTCTTGTTTATTTCCAAATCTGTTTATATTGAGGGATCCCGATATTGTTTTTTTTCTCAGGAGGTGGGAGAGAAGAGAAGGGTTAAGTTTGTAGTTTTACCTTTGTTTTGTTTATTCATGACCTCTGTTAACCCTTGTTATGGTTGTAGAACATCTTATGTCGTGAACAATGTGTAGATGTAGATGTAAATGTCGCATGCTTTTTGCCTTAAATTCAAAATCTTAAATAAAGCTTATTAAATAGCAAATCTGGTTATATTGTGTCATTTTTTTTTTTTTATTTTGTGTTCACCATGCTTGGGCAATGTACATCACAAAGCAAGTAACTACTAAAATAAAAGGCTTTTATAATACAGTGCCCACCAGATATACCACCTACAGATAACAGCAGTTGGATAATGCGGCATTTCTGTAACCATTTACCCTTCTCATTAATCCCTTCATAAAAAACATTGGTTATTAGCGGTCATTGGCTGCCGATACTGCGGGCAGTTTTTCAGCACAGTAACGAGTTGTAAAGTGTCCGTCAGGTTGGTCAGTGTTTCGTTTGGGGCTCAAGTGAATTCTAGGTGCGGCATTTCACAGGTACAGTACTGAGGTGTTAAATGCCAAGGATTAAGAGCTCAGTGCAGACTGCAAAGTGATTGCTACTCTTCTTCTCTTTGTGAGCATTGTGAGCACACCTTAGACGCCACTACCATGTCCAGAAAATGAAAATCTTTGAGCCTCTCTGAAAAGGTTGAACTCTTGAATAAGATGGCTCAGTCTCCCAAGATGAGCCAGTGGGAGTTTGCAGCTCAATTAGGACTTGCTAAATCAACAGTTGCTGATCTTCAAAAGCAGTGAGATCAGCTAATGGCCGAGTGGAACCAAAACACAAACCCCGATCACAAGAGGAAAGAGAAGGTGAAGATGGGGAGATAGAAGATGCCCTTCTACGGTGGTTTGAAAATGCATGGAGGAGAGAAGCTCTTATCAGCTGCCCCATTTAATGCAAAAGGCAAAGCAGCCTGCGGTGCCCTTGGGAAGTCTGATTTCAACCCATCCGAGGGATGGTTGCAGGTGGGAAAAGTCGAAACAGCATCAGTTTCATATACGCGACATGGTGAAAACTAAATGCAGATGCTGCAAGTGCTGATCGATGGCTAACCACTGTCCTGCCTGGGCTACTCCAAGGATACGAACTAAGAAACATATTCAATACCGTGAGACCGGCTTCTTTTCTGGTGTGTCAGCTTCGAACTTTGGCATTTAAACAGAGACAGTCCAGGGCTATATAAGTGTGCCAGGAGCACATTTCTGTGCTAGCATATTGCAGTATGGATGGGTCAGAGAAGTGTGACCTGTTTGTGATAGGCAAATCACAGACCCCAAAGGTACCCTTATGGTCTCCTGTGGCTCACTATCTCCGACATGCACCTGCCCAGGCAGTATTGCCTGACAGGTCCAGTGTCCTGATAGTGATTGTGCCGACAGAGACATGCCCAACGGTGCTACAAATTATGGCATTCATTGCCACGCTCCCGACAGTTGGTCAGGACAGTGGTGCCATTGGGATCGTGAATGTCTGGTTATCTGGACCGGTATCCTGAGCGCAGGATGTCGAAGTTTCCAGATAACATAGTATATCCGACCCCAGAGTGTTTCAGAGGCATAAACCACTTTCCAGTTCTGTAGAAAGCTAACAGATCATCTTGGTTGACGCAGATATTTTTCTGAATGGGTCCCAACTGGGACCGCAAATTACGTTCGAAAGATAGCCTTCTGATAGACAATTTCTGTGGGAACCCACACGTGACTGGTCTAAGAAACATTAGTCTCATTTTCCTCCCCTCCAACACCACTTGCCTCATCCAGCCGCTTGACCAGGGCGAATTTACTGCATGAAACAGCATTATGTTAGGGCGATGAGAGAGCTAATGCTGTCAGACCTTGATTCAAGCCCTGAGTTAAATGCCCTACAGTGTGCCAAGTAACTGTATCTGTTGGTTGCTGTGCACCTGTTAAAGCAGGCTTGGGACTCGATCATAACTCACCATTCAGTGATGCTTCCATAAAAGTGGCTTCATAGTTGCTGACACCCAGTTGCTTGATGCAGAGGAACCTCAAGAGGAGCAAAGACACTCTGCCCACACCAAGGCATGTCTCCCAAGAGTTTGAGGAACTGTAGTTGCCTTGGCAACAATGAGGAGCAGCCGGGCAGAGGATGACATTGCAGAGGTCATGAACTTCATCCTGCCTGTTGCAGATGCAGACAATGACGGAGATTACAGACAGACCTCAGTCAGGAAGAGACCATTGTAACGCCAGGCATTGTGCGGTCGGCAATCTTAACACTCTGGAGAGCATGGAGCAACATCCTGACATGGAACCAGATTGGGACACATGAGGGTGGAGAGGTGTGGAAACCATACCGCAGACCAGGATGGTACAGACACGGATTATGGAGTTCTTTGATGCTCAAGCAGGACTACCTGAACATTTTCAGTAAAGTGCTGTAATCACCTTGAACAAATGGTCCACTTTTGATTTTTGTTTATTTTTTTTTGTTGCTTTACTTTTCATCTGGTTTTAATGTGTATTTAATAAAGTATGTTTTAAACATTTACTGCTCCACTTCTCACATTTATATACATTGAACAAGCATTATAGGGTTTAACCATCCACTGCATATAACGGGCAAAAGGCAGCTACAAAATTGCCTGTTATAAATGGTGGGGACTGTAGTTACATCAATTATGTTTAAATATAGTGTTTTCTAGATTTTTCTGAAGTCAGTTTCCTCCATTATAGCTGCACTCTTTGGTCTTGAGGCAGGATGACCTTGGACACCACAGGTACTAGAACCGTTGGGGCCTGCAGTGCGAGTATGTGGCACCGCTGTACAGCCTCAACTGCCTTAGTTCCTTTTTTCCTGCCATATATAGTGCTCAGCTTCCTTGTTGGAGAAGAACTTAATCATTCCTTTAGTTAGCGCCTGTTTAATTTGTTGTCCATTTCTAAATTGTCTTTATTATTTTACTTATACCATTAACGGGTGCCATCATTCGAGCACTGTAATGTGGGCACGCTAAAGTGGAGTGTCCACAGTGAGCTGATTGGGAGTTTAGGTGCGTGACACTATGGCCGCCACTTCCGATACAGGCGGATGATCATAAAATAATAGGAGGGGTGTGGTCTGCGACTGGCAACCAGTTCCTTGGTGTTCACCTGCTGGGCGATCTTTGCTTATACCCTAATTAATGGTGCAAAGTTTCTTGGCAGCACCAGTGTGAGTGGACCATTATTTTACACATTAACTCTTGCTGTGCTACAGACATGTATACACGTCCTAAAATCAGTATGTTCTAAATCTTCTGGCAACCTAAGAGTTAATTCACTATTGTTTTTCGTTAGTTTACAAATTTCTGTCAGCTACATTGTTTTGGCCTTAGTGCTGTAGCATAGAAACATAGAATCTGATGACAAATAAGGACTGCTTGGCCCATCCAGTCTGCGATTTCTCCTTACCTACACTATTACCAAGAGACTGTACCCTAGCTACAGCTCGCTCTCCTTCCTCACCTTTCTTTCCACTATGATTTCCTTGTGTTTGTCCCATGCATTCTTAAACTCCATCACTGTTTTCACCCTCCACCTTCACTGGAAGGCTGTTAAAGGAATCCATCACTCTTTCTGTGAAGAAGTACTTTCACATCTCCTGAATCTACTCCTCCAGCTTCATAGCATGTCCCCTTGTTCTTGAGCAAGTTTTGTTTGGAAAAATACTTCCCTCCTGTACCTTATTTACCCCTGTGAGGTATTTAAAGGTCTCCATCATATCCACTTCTCCCTCCTCTCTTCCAGTGTGTACATATTGAGATCCTTTAGTCTCCCTTAGGGCTTTTGATGTAGACCCTGCACCATTTTAGTTGCCCTCCTGTGGACCACCTCTGTTCTGTCTATATGCTTCCAGAGATGTGTCCAGAACCGGACATAGTACTCTAGGTTGGGTCTTACCAGTGATCTTTGTAGAGGCAACATCACCTCCTTTGTTCTGCTGGTGATACCCCACCCCATGCAGCTCAGCAGCCCACTAGCCCTCCTGACTGTCTGGCCACCTTTAGTCATCTGATATGATTACTCCCAGGTCTCTTTCCTGCTTGGTGGTCATCAGTACCACTCTACTCATTTTGTACTCCACCCTGGGATTCTGTGCCCTAAATGCATTATTTCTCACTTTTCACACTGAAACCCAGCTGCCTTACCCTTGAGCACACCTCTAGTTTTCTCAGGTCTCTGTTCATCCTTTACACGTACCTCCAGAGTGTCCATCCTAGTGTATATTTTGGTGTCATCCACAAAGAGGAAACCTTCCCTCCAGCTCCTCTGCAGTGTCACTTATAAAAGCATTAAACAGGGCCGGTCCCAGCACTGATCCCTGAGGCACCCCACTGGTCACCCTCCCTTCTTCAACATGAATTCCATTTACCACCACCCTCTGTCTGCTGTCCTCTAACTGCTTTCTTATCCAGTTTACCACCTTTGACCCACTCCTAAGGTACCAACTTGCTTACTAGTCTCCTGTGTGGAATGGTGTTGAACGCCTTACTGAAAGCTTGGTAGGCCATGTCCACCGCCTCCACCCTGATCTAGTTCCTTGGTCACCTAGTCAAAGAAGTCTATCAGATTCATTTGACAAGACTTCGCTCTGTGAAACCATGCTGCTTTGGTCTTGCAACCCACTGGATTCAAGCTATTCAACAATCTTTCCTTCAGCAATGATTCCATTAACTTTCCCACCACTGATGTCTGGCTGACTGGTCTGTAAATGCCAGCCTCCTCCCTGCTACCATTTTTTGTAGTGGGACTACATCCACCCTCCTTTAGACCTCTGGAATCATGCCTATTCCCAGTGAGTTGTTAAATAGAACTGTCGGAGGTGCAGCCAGTACCTCACTGATCTCCCTCAGTACCCTTGGACGAACGCTGTCTGGCTCCATTGCTTTGTCCACCTTCAGATTAGCAAGTCCCTTCAGTACTTTCTTCTCTGAAAATGGCCTAATGTCCACCTCCCTTCCTCCAGCCTGTCTTGGTTCATATAGAGACTGTTATGTAATGTAAGAATCCTTTTAAATAGTATACCTGCAACTACAAGATTGGCTCAGGATCCCACTACTCTTTTGTGGAGTATTTTGAAGCCATGCACAACATCTGAGTTTGCTCTGATTAGCAGTCAGTTTCTAAATGTCCTGTGTGGATAGACTTGCTCATATGGAGTCCTCCAAGCAGGTGCTCCAAGCAAATGTACAAGAAAGAGAAATTGTCAAGCTCCTGATCATGCTTGATGTAAGCCTCACAGGCTCATTTGACCAAATCTTCTCAAAGGCAAAGCAAAGGCAACATAGGTTCCATTCCAATTTGTGCCATTTTATTTCTAGGTCTCCACTGTCAGATGAGTATCATCATCATCACTATTAACACCGTCCCAATCATCCTCCATGAGGGACTTCAGGGTCCTCAGTATCACGATAAGTTTGCATGGAACAAAGGAGCGTGGTCAAAAGCTATAGTCTTAATGTTGAAATATTTATTTATTGGAATCTTGGATTAACACTTTTGAGAACAAGCTCATTCAATACGTTCCACGTCAGAGTCAAGACAAACAAGTATGTTACAGGATACAATAGCTAACAATGCACTATAACAGAATTTTCAGTACAGCAGGCAAATACATGTATGATCCTAGCAACCAGAGTATACTGTCTTACCAACCATCAGTTTAGAATAGGAAATTACTAGAAGGAGGAGGAAGAGTAAATCCACCTGGAAGGCTTTGCCATGGGATAGGTGGAGAGAGGAAGGCAGGGGCATGGTAGAGTTGTGCCTGGCGAATGATGATGTCTACCAGCTAGAGGGTGGGGTGGAAGGAGGAGGAGGAACGGGAGTGTAGGGGGGTGAACAGGGATAGGTGGAGGGTAGGGAGCGGAAAAAAAGGAAGGAGAGAGAGGGGTACCAGGGCCAGGTATATTTGTACTTGGAAAAGAAAAGAACAATCAACCTAGGTGGGTTGGAAGAGAGGGGTAAGGGAGGGAGGGCAGGGGTAGAGTGAGAGGGGCAGAGTGTCTGAGGAGAGGGATTATCGGAAAGGGAAAATAAGGCCCCATTAAGCAGTTAGAAACATAGAAACATAGACTTTGACGGCAGATAAGGACCGTTAGGCCCATCTAGTCTGCCCATTTCCTACCTAAGGATAGGCCGTAGATCCTAGTTAACCAACAGTCTATATCTTCCTGCCCCCACAAGAATTGCCTTATGTCTGTCCATGCATTCTTGAATTCTCCACAGTTTTAGACCCACAACTTCCTCAGGAAGGCTATTCCATGCATCCACTACCCTCTCTGAAATAATACTCCTCACATTGCCCTGAACCGCCTCCTTCTATCTTTAAATTGTGTCCCCTTGTTCTTGCAAGTCTCTTTCTGAAAGATGCTACCCTCTTGGACTTTGTTGATTCCTTGAGGTACTTGAAAGTTTCTATTATGTCCCCCCCTCCCTTCTTTCCTCAAGGGTATACATATTAAGCTCCTTTAGTCTCTCCTCATACGGCTTCTCTTGCAGACCCTGCACCATTTTAGTTGCCTCCTCTGGACTGCCTCTATCCTGTCTATGTCCTCATGGAGATGGGGTCTCCAGAACTGGACACAGTATTCCAGATGGGGTCTCACCAACTGTCTGTACAGAGGGATAACAACTTCCTGTTTTCTGCTGCTGATGCCTCTCCCTATACATCCCAGTATACCCCCGCCTCCCTACTGCCTTCTCACATTGCTTGCTAACCTTAAGGTCATCTGATATGATTACCCCCAGGTCCCTTTCCTGTTTTGTTGTTGTTACTACCTCCCACCCATTGTGTATTCTTTCCCTGGGTTCTTGTTTCCCAGGTGCATTATTTTGCACTTTTGCATTGAATCCTAGCTGTCTGACCATTCCTCCAACCTTGCCAAGTCCCTTTTCATCCTTTCACACCTCCTTGTGTATCAACCCTGTTGCAGATCTTTGTGTCATCTGCAAAAGGCATACTTT
The DNA here is from genome assembly GCA_016271365.2 of Neoceratodus forsteri. Lineage (NCBI taxonomy): Eukaryota > Metazoa > Chordata > Ceratodontiformes > Ceratodontidae > Neoceratodus > Neoceratodus forsteri. Next base: position 808,379,494 of record CM028132.1, on the reverse strand, counting down.
TCCTTCCAGTCCCTCTGCAATGTCACTGATGAAGACATTAAAAGGACTGGACCCAATACTGAACCCTGCGGTACCCCACTGGTAACCGCCCTTTCTTCAGAGTGGACTCCATTTACAATTACCTTCTGTGTCCTGTTGTCCAGCCAATGTTTTACCTAGGCTACCACCCTGGGACCCACTCCCAGGCTGGTTAATTTGACTAATAATCTTTTGTGTGGGACTGTGTCAAATGCCTTGCTAAAGTCTAGGTAGGCCATGTCCACAGCCCCTCCCTGGTCTACTACTTTGGTCACCCAGTCAAAGAAATCTATTAGATTACGTCTGACATGACCTTCCCGCTGTGAACCCATGCTGCTTGGATCCTGTGCTCCACTGACCTCTAGGTACTCACTTATTCTTTCCTTCAGAAGTGACTCCATCACTTTCCCTACCACAGAGGTCAGACTGACAGGTCTGTAGTTTCCTGCCTCTGTCTTGGTCCCACTTTTGTGAAGGGGAATCACATCTGCCTTCCTCCAGTCCTCGGTACCACACCATCCTCCATGATTTATTAAAAGAGTAGCCAGTGGTTTCACTAGTTCCTTCCTTAATTCTTTTAGAATTCTGGGGTGAATTCCATCAGGACCCATTGCTTTGTCCACCTTCAATTTTAGGAGTTCTTGTAGAACCCTTTCTTCTGTGAAAGGACTGGGATCGATCCCCTATCAAGAGTGCTTCTGTTAATTGGATTAGGCACTTCTCCTCTTTGTGAATACTGAGCAGAAATATTCGTTCAGTATTCCTGCTTTTCACTGTCCCCTCTGCCCACCCACCGTTCATTCTATTCAGCCTCACTATCCCTCCCTTTGTCTTTCTACGCTCGCTGATGTACCTATAAAAGTTTTATCCCTTCTTAACTGAGTTGGCTATCTTTTTCCTCAGTTTGGGCCTTTGCTATTCTGACTTCCTCCCTGCTTCTTTCTGCCTTAACTGGTACAGCTCTCTGTCCTGCTCCTTCTGTGTTTCCTTATACTTCCGGAATGCTATCTTTTCTTCCTGACTTCCTAGCCACCTCTCTTGAGAACCATAGTGGCTTTTTCTTTCATTTTGATTTGTTTATTTGCTTCACACAAAGGCTTGTTGCCTCTGTGATGGCAGTTTTGATAATTCCTCATTGTTGCTCCACACCTCCTTCTAGCCTGTTTGCTAGTGCTTTTCTGAGGCACTCTCCCATCTTGCCAAAGTCAGCCCTCCTAAAGTCCAGTACCCTCACTTTTGTATGGCTTGACTCTGTAGCTGAGTTTAACGTGAACCACACTGTTTAATGGTCACTTGTCCCCAGATGGCAACCCACTTCTAGATCTGAGATCCTCTCACTGCCCCGCTTGAGAGTACGAGGTCTAAGATTGCTCCCTCACGAGTGGGTTCCAAACTAGCTGTCTAATGCCTGCCACCTGTAGGGTGTCAAGAATGGCCCTGCTCTTGGATGTGGCTGCAGCAAATGTGCTCCAGTTAACATCTGGCATATTCAGGTCTCCCATCAACAGTATCTCCTTTCTCTGCCATTCTAAGAATGCCTTCCATCATATCCTTGTCCATTTCTTCCCCCTGACATGGGGTCTGTACACTAACCCTGTGCGGATTGTGGTGCCTTTTCAGTCTCCAAGGTGACCCACAGTGCCTCCTCTCCTCCTGTTTACTCTTTTGTTCAGTTGCTTTTATCCCTTCCTTTACATAGAGAGTTACTCCTCCCCTCTTCTCCCTGCCTGTCTCTCCTGTAAGTTATGTACCCTGGTATGTTAACATCCCAGTCATGGTTCTCTGTGTACCATGTTTCTGTGACTGCTACAATATCCAGGCATCCTCTTCCATTAAGGCCACCAGCTCAGGGAGCTTGTTGCCCAGACTACAGGCATTGGTACTCATTACCCTCCATTTCCTGATGGCCTTACCCCCTTTGCCCCATCCCTGTCCTTCTTGCCTTTGTCACTTTCTCCATTAGGTAGAGGGATTATGGGAAGCATTCACAGCTGAATTCCTCAACAAGGAACTGTCTGTTTACTTTTAAAGGGCCAATTTTGCACACAGAGGAGATGTCAGGAGGAAGTGAGTTAAGCCACTTAGGAGCTCGTGCAAAGGACCTTTGTCCAAAGCGTGTGTGGGCTCAGGGATACAGAAGATCTGGCTTTCGGAGTTTGAATCCGGGATTGGACTCATATGGACTGAGGAGCTTCAGAACCCCAGGAGGCATTAGGCCAAGGCTTATCTTTTTGCCATTATGCAGGATTGAAACCTGAATCTACCTGCAAACTACAGCCAGTTAGCTGGGCATAAGGACACTGCGTGTGTGTGTGTGTGTGTGTGTGTGTGTGTGTGTGTGTCTTGTGGCAGCCTTATGATGTATGAGCCTCACAGCTCCGTAACAACCCGGCATGCTATGTTTAAAGCAATTTTGAGGTGGTAGGTGGCTATATCTGTGGCGGAGCCATAGATCACTAGGCCATAGTCTACCAGTGAGACTACGGAGTTCTGGATGGCTGTGTTAAAGGCCTCTGGGGTTAGGCTGGACTTATGCCTTTATAAGAGACCAATACAGTGTTGATTGCCTTGGCTATAGAGTCAGTGTGCTCAGAGTGGGACAAGGTGCTGTCAACTGTGACACGAGATATTTAAAGTGTTGAACTAGTTCAAGAGGTGCCCTCCGAGTTTAGGATAGAGAGCGAGTAGGATTTGTATTTACTTTTGGAACTGTGTAACATCATTGTTTCGTTTTGTGTAGGTCATGACAAGTTTGTGATCACTGAACTACTTCTCAACCTCCTTGAAATTCCTTTGAAGGCTGTGCTCCAGTTGTTTGGGATCCAGGTGGCTGGTACATAGCACTGCATTGTCGGCATAGAGCAAAATGTTTCCTTGCTGGGTTATGGTAGGCAGTTTAGGAATATACTGAACAGCAGTGGGCTGAGTAGCGATCCTTGTGAGACACCAGATAGGACAGGTCTACTGTCTGAGAGAACATTGCCAATCTTGACTCGTTGAGAGCGGGGCGGCAGGTAACTTTGGAACCATGCCGCAGTGTCATCTGTGAGGCCTAGCCTGCTAGCTGTTTGATCAGGAGGTAGTGGTTTACTGTATCAGACGCCTTCGTTAAGTCAATGAAAGTTGCCCAACCAAGGAACCTTGGTCAAGTGCATTGTGGAGAAATCCTGAGAACTGGAGGAGAGCTGTTGTGGTACTGTGGCCCTTGTGAAATCCATGCTGATGTGGGCAGAGGTGCTGGTATTTTCTAGGTACTCACCTAGCTGATCCGCCACTATTCTTTCTAGCGCTTTTGAAAGTGGTGGGAGAATGGTGATTGGTCTATAGTTAACAGTCGAGGTTCGACCTCTGCTTTTAAAACAGGGGTTACTAGGGCAGCTTTCCATTTGTCGGAATTGCAAAACCTCAGCGAGGTATTGATGATATGTGTTAGAGGGTGAGTATGTAATCCAGGTTTGTGCAAAACAGTTAGGTCCATGGTGTCACCATTGGACCTTGATTTCTAATACTTTTATTAAGTATTTTTGGCTTCCCTTTCTGGCATAGCTCTGAAGTGGAATGGAGGGTATGTGAGAGGCTGATTCCTTGGGCAGTCATTAAGGCTTGAGCTGGGATGGTGGAAGAAGTCACAGGGAGGACATTACTAAGGTCTGAGAATGCTTTGTTAAAGGCATTAGCAGTGGAGCTGGGATCCTGAGTGGGGACACTATCCAAGTTTAACAAGGTGGGGGGACTTAGGGTCTTTCCGTGAGTTCTTTGAAATTGGACCAGAATTTTCTCCCATCACCCCAGGCATGTGCAAGCACTTCCTTACAGTGTTAATTTTTGCTGCACGGATTGGCTTGGTACAGTTATTTCGTGCTGTTTTATAGGATTGAATGTCAGACAGTTTACCTGTGGCCCACATACGATATACCACAGGTGGTCACGAGTTTTCATTTGATTGTGGAATCCGAGGAAAACCAAGGTTCCGATAACCTTTTATTTTCAGGGTTTTAAACAGTGCGTGCCTATCACACACTTTGTTGAAAAGGTGTATAAATTGCTCCAGTGCTATGTTCACATGGTTGGAGGAGCATACAGAAGACCAGTCCTGTTGCCAGAGCTTGACTTTCAGGAGGTCCATGTGTCTGCTTTTCAGGACTCTGCAGGTAATGGTTTGAGGAGGGGGTTTAGAAGTAGTTTGACCATAGAAACTGGACAGGTGAATGGTCACTTAAGAAGTCAGAGAGGACAGTTGCGTGGGATATATGTTCAGGGTGGTTGGACAGAACCCAGCCCAACAAGGTGGATGTACCCGTCTTGTAGTTCACTCTCGTGGATGATTCAACAAGCTGGGAAATGTGAACTGCTGTGACTTCATCCCTGTAAGGACTTGCATTCGGGGAGAGCCAGTTGGTGTTAAAATCACCCAGCAGTATACTTTCTGAGTTAGGGTTCAAGGATCTAATGCATTCCATGAGGGAATCTAGGCCTGGAGACTTCTGTTTGGGAGGAATGCAGATTGATAGGATAGTTAGGGCTTTATTGTGTTCCCTAGGGAGCACTTTAAGGGCAAGGGCTTGTATGTGGGTACTAGTGTTGAGTAGCAGCAGAACATGCCGCTGTAAGTTGTCTCTAAGGTATATGGCACAGCCGCCTGTTTGGACAGCCTGTCTTGCCTGTAAACTGTATATCCAGGAATTATGATGGCAGCATCAGCAGTTTTTGGAGAGAGCGGTCTCAACTACAGAGGAATGTCACAACTGTGATTTTGGATCCATGCATTGAGGTTGTCCATCTTAGGTAGAAGGCTGCAAATGTTTAAGGAGGCAATTGAGGTTTCCTGTAGCTCTTAAAGGGGGAGGTAGCTGGGGTAGGGCCAGGGTTAGGGTGGATATTTCCAGCGAGCAGGAGCAACAGTAGGGCAATTTTGTGAGATAGTCTTTGAGGTGTTTATTGCCTAACTTTCTGTGCTTGGCCTGATTCTTCCACCTGGAACAGTTCACCAGGATGCTGAACATCCCTAGATACAGAGCTAGTTGGGGTATCCAACAAGGGCGGTGAGATAGCGACCCCTGTGTCTGTTACATGTATGGCCTATAGTTTGGAGAAACTTTTTTGGGGGCGTGAGTGGACCTGTATGCATTGAGATGACTATCATCACTAAGAGTCTGCAGCGCTACCGGTTTACTAGAGGGAATGTCAGTAAGGGTAAACAGAATGAGCAGTAATAAGCGCTAAACAATAAGGTATTTCTAGTGGCCATGCTTGTGAGTAGGATTTTTTTTTTTTTGAGTTGAGCAGTAAGGGGAGATAAATCAGTCATATCTGTTAGGCTTGGCAGCAAAACCTCTGCTAGCCGAAGCTGTGAGAACATAAGAGAGCAATAGTTTCCTTAAGAGGAGGAGGGTAGAGTGAGGTCTGTTAGCCAATGGTGTGTAAGAGGGCGGGAGAGAAGCCCATTTAATAGAGGTCATGGCCGGAGAGGGGCGGACAAAATACAAGTTTTAAACAATATCTGGACACAAAGCGCCCCTAACAAATTCTGCAGGTGCCAGAGTTCGAGATTTCAAAGTCTGGAGGTAGCAGCCAATGGAAAGTGAGCTGCTCAAGAGCGGACCAATCGGTATGCTGGATTGCAAGCCGACTGTAGCTCCATAAAGGGCAAGATGGAAGGTGTCTGAGGGAAGTAGGCGGCGGCTGGTTCCTTGCTGCCCGCCTGCTGCAGACCTTCCGGAGGTGGCTGACTTGGGAGTGCTGGGGATATTGAAGGCTCTGGTCCTGAAGCGGGAGGTGGCTGGCCAAAGAGATATGCAGAGAAATAGCACTTGTGTCAGACCGCATAATTCAGAGGTGCTTGAACCACACAGTGTCAGGTTGAATTCCAAGTAAGTGGTGGTCCATGGCGGCATGGTGTTAGAATAGTAAATCTGTGTAGAAGCAACTTACTTGTGGAAAAGGAATATGTGACAAATGGGGTACTGCTCTATGGGTGGTAGTGTGCAGGGTTTTTCCTTAGCTGTTGTGAAGGAACACGGTTTTGCCTTATGGGTTTTGTCTGCTCTGTTTTTTACCACACTGTTTAATTTTAGCGGTATTGACGGTAACCGAGGTCCTCCTATTTCATTCTCTCTGCTACCTGTGTGTCAAAATGCTTCTCCCCCCCCACCCCCACCCCCCACACACACACACTCTCCAGTGGGCCAATCCTAGATGAGTAGTCGGCAGGTGGACAGCTCTCATAAAACTCTGGCTTCTCAGCACATTGTTGATCGTAGTGCCGATGTCGACATCAGTGTCACCCTTGGTGCCAGTGTCAGTACTATACTCAGCATTAATTGTTACTCTTATATTCTCTACTTTGTTGGACATTCTGTAACAAGAGCCAATCCTTCCTCAGTAGCAGCTACCTCTGCATTCCCACCAGGAAGATTTACTTTCCAGTCTTTGATGGATAATATGCAGAAGGCTTTGCAGTTTGAGACAGTGGCCCTGGAGGAAAACCGAAAGGTTCAGTTGGAATTTTTAAGTGTTTTACCTGTGCCCATTTTAATTGTTCACCCTAGCCATCTGAAATAGGCCAGCTTCAGTGCCAGTAGTACTCTGTGTGGTGGACAAAATGTATTTGCACTGAAGCTTAAATTGAATGGCTGCACACAGCCATGGTTGGTAGCTACCATCAATATAGCCGCAGATGATTAGTCTAACACTCCTAAAGCAGCAGCTGCCAAACTGCTTGCCCATAAGTCACACAAGATTAATATCATGTGGAAAAGGTATTCACTTCAGTCTGGCCACAGGTTGTGAGTTACCAGTCTCAGGTGGCAAAGTATGAAAGTTCACTCTGGTCCTAAGTGAAAACCTTTACTGTGAAAAGTTACCAGAGTTGGTGATGAAGCAGGAATTGCTGGAAGTTCTCACTCAGGGCTTCGACTCCAGTAACCACCAAATTTTAGCTGCCTTAGATGTTTCTGGTGCTGTGGCTGGGCAGCAGCCAACAGAAGTAGGAATCTGTATCAGGAGGCAAAGAATGTTCAGTAAAAGCCATGAATGTGCCTTTTGATGACCTAACCTCTTTGGCCAGAATGTGGAAGAGGTCTTAAAGTGGTCCATAAAAAGATTTCAGCCCCAAAAGACATGATGAACCTCCACACTCACCCCTCACAGAGGAAGGAGGCATGGCTTCTTCCATCAGCACCAGGACCTTTTGTGGAACACCATATCAGAACCAAAGTGGAAAGTGGCTTCCAACAACAAGGTGAACCCAGGTGATTTCAACAGAAATAAAAGCCACAAAACAAGCAAAAAAAATAATTGCAGTAGACATATGCCTCAGCACAAACTCTGATGGTTAACAGCCCTGATCCCATCTCAGCTGTCTGAGGTGGATCTTTCAGTGCCTGTGGAGGGCACCTTGGCCCTGTTCTATCAGGAGTGGCGGGCAATTACCACAGACAAGTGGGTCTTGGAAATTATCCAAGACTGTTACTCTATGGAATTGGCAGAGCACCCACCAGATCATCTGCTGGGCAAATTGCCTTGTTTTCAGTGTCCTTTAGCTGAATAACTTTCTTTGGAAGTGGTGGGGCTGTTACAAAACAGGGTAGTGGACAAAGTAACAGAATCAGAGAAAAAGTGTTCTACTCCAGATACTTACTTATTCCTAGAAAAGAGGCAGCATGCTCCTGATAATAAACATCAGGTACCTGAATATCTACATGAAGTGCCAAAAGTTCTGAATGGTGTTCTTGGGTTCCCTGTTGCCATACCTAAACACCAGTTTTGGTTGGCACTGCGGACCTGAAGGATGCATATTAGCACACTATTGTCAGATGGAGCCATTGGAGGTGGGCAGACAAACTTGAAGCTACAAGAGTATGAGGCAGAAAGTTACATGATGACTACCACCTAACTGCACACTAGCAGGCCAGTGTAAATGCAGCAGGACCAAGCAACCTCTGGCGTGAATGACCCTAGAGCATAAGGACCACAGAGCAGGAGGATAAGTGCATCCACAGGAGCATCATCAGAGAGCATCAGCGGGTCAGCTGGGGACTCTGTCCTTTATGTTTAGATGTGGTAAGATCCATTTAATTTGTGTCTGGTGATCATTGCTGATCTTCTGTGAGGATATCGCCTCTATTAATCTGCACCTTTGGAACTATAGTTGACCGGCACTAGGACCACATGGAAACTTTTGCTAGCCGGGACCATCCACGCGACATCCTGTGTCGGCATCTTATGAATGTGGGTGTCTCCATCACTCCTTCAGATCTTCTCTTGTCAATCTTCACCATTCATTACTGCTTGGGTAGTGCTGGAGGCGCGCTCACCTGGAGATTTTTTTTTTGAGTTGGCTCCAACGGTGCCCCCATGAGAGGTGACGCTAGCGTCATGCATGAGGAGCCTCTGCTAGGTGCCGCAGACTCTTCCTCCATCTCAGTTCTGTTTCTCCCACCACCGAGGCTGCACCTGCTGCATGGTTAGAATTCAGTACTAGGCCTAGTTGTCGCGTATCGACCGTCCCAGACTCCTTCTTTCTGCTTTTCTCGATGTCGTCACCAGTAAGACTGTTCTTTTCTTCTCTTTATTGGATGATGCCGAGAGCTGTGTTTGTTTTGTCAAAATTTTTCGCATCATGTCAGGTTCAGGGCAAAATGCAAGTCAAAGGTGGGCTGCGCCACTAGCTCGTCAGTGCTCCTGTGGCGACATTTTTCCGTCACAGACCGGCATGATGTTTGTCTCCCTTGCCTGGGACCCAACCATAATATGAATGCATACAACACCTGTTTCTGATGGACGTCGCGTCCTGAAAGTCCAGCGTGTTCAAGATCGGCAAGGCTCTGCTGACTTGGGACAGCGCCACTCCAGGATTCCCAGGTAAGGTCTCTAGACCCTTCCTCCGAGTCCCTCCTCAGGCCTATATGGTCTGTAGAGGAGGAGGAGGAGGCCTCTCATCTTCTCTTGCTGAAGAGGAGGCTCTTTCGTGATGTCGGAGGAACGCCGAGGTCCCTTCGGGGGCTGCGGCGGGGACACCGCCTCGGCAGTCACCTCCTCGGAGGTGCAGGCTCCCCAGTGTTAAGGCCCAGGTCTGCTGGGCCCGGCGATTATGGATCCTCGATGCCACCTTCCAGCGCTGTTCAGATCCAGTGCCGTTACATGGTGCCATTAGTGGCGCCGTGTTGGCTCTTGGCACGCCCATGGCGTCGTGGGCCGGTTGGTTCTTCTAAGCGGTGCAGAGTTGGGTCCCGCGCGCCGAGGGCGGTGCCATGAATCTGGCTGGTGCCGTTGGGGAGTCAGGCCGGGTCTCCAGCATTGTGGGGGTCTGGGGTCATCCGCGCGCCGCCACTGGTACTGGCGCCATACACAGTGCCGTTTCACTGGAGACCCCGGGGTGGCCAGTATTGTGGTCCAGTTGGTCTCTTCCTCCTCAGAGGAGGAGGATGATTCAGATGTGGACCTGTCTTGACACCCTGACTCTTTGGAGTCAGGGTCTCCGTGGGACGAGGTGCTAGGTGGCCCAGCGCACCTATTCCTTTGTCTCCGCTGCTGTCCTCCCGAGGCCTCCCAGGCTGTGGGTGGTCTGGGGTCCCTGGAGGGGATGGGCGGAGGTGGAGGGGCTGTGCCTCCTGGGGAGTTGTAGTAGTTGCCGATCCCAGTGCTGCTGCACTCGGTGTGGGTGGTCGCTGGGATCGAGGAGGAGGGTTCTCGAGTCGGGGGTCGAGACAGGGTGCCTCGGTCTTCACCTGCCACCCCTCGGGGGTGGGTAGGAGCCGCGTGGGCCCGTCTTTCCCTCTCGAACCCCAGGGACCTCTCTGGTGGCATTGCTGTGGGCTGCCCTTCTGGACCCATGCAGCCCCAGGTTCGTCCACGGGAGGATCCCCACTAGGCTCTTCCAGGCTTCAGCATTAGGTTCCATTCTGCACCTGGTTTGTTGTCCGGGATCCTGCCAGCTCGGGCTCCGTTTCCCAGATTTCAGAGCCTCAGCAGAGGACAGTTGCCTCGCCGTAGGTGCCCCTCTCCCATTCCTCTGCAGCCACCCCCTCCCAGGCCATGTCTGTCCTATGGGCCCGTTATCCTGTGAGACATTCAGAGGCTCTACGGTGCCTTCCCCTCATATATTAGTTACATGCATGAGTGGGTGTTTCGCCTATCCCCACCGCACTGGGAGTCTCTGGACATTGGAGCTCTCCATCATCCTCATCTTCCTCCTCGGAGGAGAGGAACCCACTGCTCATCTCTCCTCCGATGCTGATTTCACTGAATATCAGCGATTCCTTTCGAGATGGTGAGGATCTTCATATCTCCTTTGTTAGGCGAGACAATACCGAGCAGGAGACACGTGAATTCCTCGTTGAATTCAGTGCCCAGCATTTGGTGGCACTATCCTGGCCTATTCCTTCCAAGAGCGTCTATCCGTTCCTGGCAGTCACCAGCTGCCCTTTCTCCAGCCCAGCAGACTGCGAGCGAAGGTATTGTGCCCCATCAGAATCTCGAGGTACTCTCCCAGCCAACCTTCAGGATTGGCATACCTAGAAAACTCCCTCCGGGCGCCGCCGTAAGCGCGCGACCGTCCATCGGACTCAGATTTCCTACAATTTGACTGGTGGGGTGAAGAGTGTTCTTTTCCTCTCGTGCGATGTTATGCATTTCATCACATCAGGCTCACCATGCTGCCTACAGTAGGCATTTGTGGTCGATGCTTTCCCAAATCTTAGCATCAATGCCTGATACGGAGCAAACCAGACAAGCTATTGCCCTCTCTGCTATAGGCCTGGAGCTGGCAAGACACCAAGCAAGGCATCTTATGACGGCAATGAGGTGGCTTCCAGGCTTGCAGGGACAGCGATCTGTATTAGATGGACGGCATGGCTTCATCTATCAAGGTTGTCACCCTGGCCCAGCATAGGGTGATTTGCTCCGCTTTCCGGGGACCCGTCTCTTTTCATCCAGAGGTAGGAGACTTCTGAGGGGCTTCCTCCGTTTCCCGTCCCTCAGGGACACCTCCTAGCTCTCCTCCACCATAGGCTTCTAACTTGATTAGCCCAGAGTCTTCCCTTCTGTTTCCCACCAACAGGAGGCTGGGAGTCTTGCTTCCTCAGGGTTTCTTTATCTCCCCCTTGAGAGAACTTAGTACTCACCCAGACAGTAATGAATGGTGAAGGTGACAAGGAAGATATGAAATGTACGTACCTACCGTAATTCTTGATCTTCTCTTGTATCTTCACCATTCATTACTGACTCACCACCTTCCCTCAGTGGCCTTCTACTGCGGCGTCTCCCCTCCCTTCTCATTCCTCTCCTTTCCTTTTGCCTTTATGCCAAAACCAAAAACTCTCCTGGTTTCTGTCCTTCTTGGACGGATCTTTTTCCTCAAGGTAAAGGGGAACAGTAGGACTTTTCTCCTATCCTGAGGGAACTCTTTCTGACTTCCCTAGGTGTGACCTCTGGGCTCCTTAGCCACGATGTTCAGTTCACAGCTGAAAAGATCGCCCCCTCTTGGCTCAGCCTCAAAATTAAGGTTCCCCTGGTGGGCATTATTTAATTGTCAGCTTCTTCTGGTTGGTGCTTCTGCACTTCTTAACCTTGAACTGCTACCCTTGCCTTGCCTTCAGGCAGTCTGATTGAGTTCCCACTCTATCCTTCATACAAAGCTGCCTTTTTGTAGGTCTAACCCCTACCCACACACTTGGTGTTAGCGATTAACAAGGTGCTAAGGGCTTACCCTCCCCCATAGTTAGGCGCTCTCTTCCAGAACAGTTTTCTGTCCGGGCAGTCTGTAAGCTCTCAGCTAGAGTGTAGGGAGTTGGGATGATGAGATTATAGAGGACCTGCCCTTTGTGTCCAGTCTCTACAAGCGTTCAGTTGAACCTTTTCTTACTCCTATTAGGAGGATTCTTGCTCCCTTGGTTTTTGGTTCCGAGCTTATAACCCTCTCAACCAATATATCTATGGGCAGTGTTCTCCCTCTCAACATCCTTTCTTTCTTCTCTTTCTTCTTCCTTTTCTCTTTATCTGTTCCTCCTTAGAGCTGCCCCAGATGGGAGGCCCTCAGTCCCTTAGGGTAGGTATTCTCCCTCTTCCATCTGTCCTCTACCGGCTTATTCCTTCTTCAGTTTATGTCCTTTCCTTTTTCTATCTCTGGCTCTCTTGCCTCACTCTTCCCTTTTTCCTTTACCCTTTTCTTGCCTCTCCGGATACCAGAACTGAGATGGAGGAGGTCTACGGCACCTAATGGCCGCCCCTCAGCGTGTGGCAACGCGTTGCTGTTGTGGGTGGCGCTGTTGGAGCTGACTCAAAAAAAAAAAAAAAAATCTCCAGATGGGTGTGCGTGCCTCCGCACTACCCAATCAGTAATGAATGGTGAAGATACAAGAGAAGATCAAGAATTACGGTAGGTACATAATTTTCATTTCTTTTCCCACTATCAGTCATCCTCGTCGGACCTGCTGAAGGAAATGTCGTTAACTAGCTGTTGCTGTTTATTCTTTTACTTTCATTAACAGTATATTTTGATCTTACTTCAAGAGGCTCTTGCAGTAGGTAATTACTTGTGGACTGCACCCTAGTGTCAGGACCACATGGAAACTTTGCTAGCAGTGTCTGATGGGGACCGCCCACCGACATCACGTAACTGACATCAGGCGTGACACTATATAGTGGGCAGTCCCCACGTCCGCCTCAATTCTTTCCCGCCGTCGACCTGTACCCGTCAGACCGACTGAAGCTCGTCACAGCAGTTCAAACGCCCTAATTCAGACGAGTATCCATTTTTCTCTAGTGGTAATTTTCCTAACTAATCATTTATGTCGCCTCTTCTTCTACAGAATTGCATAAAATAAGTGCAGTTCTTGCGTCTGGCTACTGCATAAGGACCAGCATACCCTCTGGCTTTTCTGCTTGGGATGGGATCACAACATCGAAGTGTGAGGCCTGCGCTTAGTTCAACCAGGCAACACCGAAAAGGTGCCAACAGTCTCGAAGCCTGTCTTCTAAAATTTAAAATGGCTTCAATGGAAAAGGAACCAAAGAAGTTTAGAAGCACCTCTTCTTTCAACTGACCCCCATTAGAAGAAAAAGAGGGACAAGGAAAAACATCGGGACCAGGAGCAGTCCCCCACACACACACACGGCCAGCCTTGGGGAGGAACTGCCCCTTCCTCCGGAAAGGCGAGTTCTGTGGCCAAGCCTATGCTTCCACCTACTGAGCAACTCTGGCCTCCCGGCCGCCACTGGTTATGGTGATGATGGGTACCTCGGTTCATCTGAGACCGCTGCCACACTAGGCCCATTACCACTCTGGGCTCTAAGTCAGCAGGCGTGGGCGATAAGCCACTCATTGGTCCCTCAATGAGTGCCTGGCTGGATTGGTAAGTAGTGAGTCGGGGTCCCTGACTCCGCATGACCAGGTTGATCAGCCGATCATTGGGCTCTCCGGCGATTGCACAACTCTTTCACATCTGTCAGGCTCTGACGACGCACAGCTGGGCATCAGCTCTGTCTGCTCCTCCTCTAGGGGCCTCCTTGCAATTCCCAGGACAAGGCTGAAAACTGCTGGCTATAGAATGTTTAGTATCGCCAACCCAGTCCTGTGGAATTCACTGTCACCATCTGTGCGGGAGGCCCTTCAGTGGAGGCATTCAAGACCTGCCTCAAGACCCAACAGATAAACTCCATCAAATGGCATATTTATGACTCTTTGTTGAGCATCATTTGTAAACCCCAAAGTCCGCAGCCATGAGTGGCATCAGGTGCATATCCCAGCTGCCGCTGCCCTTGAGGCAGTGCCAAAGGCATCCATAGCAGCCTTTAAATTGCTGATTATTGGACTTAATACTCTAGTAATAGTCTGAGAAGCTCTGCACTAACATCCAACTCGGAAGAGCTTCCACCAAGGTTTTCAGCGAATGCCAGAGGGTATACTCATATTGTGAGAAATAGCCTGGTAGCTAGCAGTACACATTCCTAAGGTAGTGGCAGCGAAGACTTGCTTCCCAAAGTGTCAGTCTTACGAGGATTCCTTATTTACTGGACAAGCTCTAGACTCCTGAGGAGAACAGCTTTGTCATTTTCTGCCAAGACCACTATTGCATATCCAAAGGCTTGGGGGCCAGAATCAGTCTGTCCTTAGGGGAGGCGTATTTAATGTCTATGGACTTGGCCATAGAAGGAATAGCGCTGGATTACCCACACCATTTATGAGAGAGTCTCGAAAGGGGCTGTACCAGAGGTGTCAATTCCACAGAGATTTCCTGGACATGCAGATATTGAAGGTGCGACAGCTTCCTGGATCCACCTCCAAGTCTGGAGAGAGAGAGTGGAATTCATATTCTTCAGTAGAGATGTAAAGGACAAGTCCTTGACCAAAGGCTCTGCTGAGTAGAGGACTACTTTCCACTCCGAAGGATGAATCTTCATCGAGTGCCTCCCAATCGCAGATCAGGATCAGGCTCAATATCGTCTCCTACTAGTCCAGAAGGGATAGTATATAAAGGAAAGGGAGGAAAGAGAGCAGGAGAAGGTGCTAGTCGAATCAGAGTTGAGAATCCCAGCACCGAGGTGGTGCGGCACGAAAACTGTCCTGGGTGGTGCTGCGCCCGCCAAGACCAGAGTGAAGGCAGCACCGCAACTGGTGCCACTGCATGCCCGGAGACCCCAAACTCCAACCCCAATCTCGGTGCACCCAAGGATGAAGATTTGAAAACATGAGTAGGAGAAGGTAGTACCTGTGCTGGCCCCTGTGCCACAGCCATATGAGGGGAAAAGCACAAGGCGTGGCATTGACGGCACTGAAGAAGGTGCCACGTGACTAGGCTGACTCAACTGCCCTGCCCATGAGTTCAAGTCCCTAGGCCTGAAGTCCCGTGCGACTCCGCAGGCTTGGGAAGTCGGGACAACCGCCGAACCCACTGCTCCAAAAGAGCGACCTAATGATGAAACTGCACACTGGAGGACCCACCAGGGGCAGGGAGGAACTAAAGTCGAGAATGCGGCCACCAAGAACAGAGGTCACTGGTGACCCGATGCAGTCGGAGTTGGCCTCCTGTCCCCTGCTACTGATGATTGACATGCAGATGTACCAAAGGCGACCTTGACTGGGTACCATTTCTTCTTGATGTTTGGGCGAAAGAACTCAGGGCAGCGATGCCGGGTTCCCAACGGTCGAGCAGGCCGCTTCTTTCTGTGCTTCGGAAGACTGCCCTTCCTCCCGAGCACTGGACTGCCTGTAGTCAGACCCCTTCATAGAGGGCGGAACGAACCAGCCCTGCTGGACAAACGTGCTTTCATGTGAAGTCTCCCTACCATCACCTCGCCCCTGCTCATGGTCGACCCGTGAAGGCAGACTGAAGAGGACTTCCTGTTCTTCATTGAAGAAAAAAACTTTTTTTTTGCTGTATAAATAAACAACTAAAACTTAATCAAATACAAAACACCTAACGCTTTCATGTCACACTGGACGCTGCAAGGCGCATACCTGTGAACACATACATAGTTTATAAAGATGCAGCTTAAAGTAGCAGTATAACATATCAATACAAGTAATTACAAAACCAAAAATATATAAACAATTTAAATAGAGACAATCTCCTCACTTGTCATCAAAAATGAACACCAATGTCTTGTAGAAAAGGGGAAAGGAAATGGGGAGGAAAAAGGAATGGGGGAAGGAAGGAAAAGGAAAAAGGAACAATAATATATTAAATCAGCTATCTTGAATATATTCAAAATCCTAAACACTTTATATCCCATAAAACTTTTATTACACTTTTAGATTAAACTCTTTTAAGGAAACCATTCAAGCCCTTGTCT
Organism: Neoceratodus forsteri; assembly: GCA_016271365.2. NCBI lineage: Eukaryota > Metazoa > Chordata > Ceratodontiformes > Ceratodontidae > Neoceratodus > Neoceratodus forsteri. Next base: position 808,363,684 of record CM028132.1, on the reverse strand, counting down.
GAATGTGCTTGTAAGTCATATTGCCATTTACTTTCAGCCTTAAGTAATCTGTTATTAATATCTCTACCTCGAATATTGGGAGATATTTTCTGTAATCCCTGAAATTTAAATTTGTGGTCAGTTCCTCTTTGAAGTACATGAGCAGCGAGTGCATTGGTAGCATCCTTATTTGTAATACTCCGTGAGATGTTCTGACATCCTATTTTTAATATCCTAGTTGTTTTTCCAACATAGAAACAGTGACAAACACAGCTAGCAATATAAATCACATTGGTAGCGGAACAGTTAATTAAATGACTATTCTTGAAAATGTGTCCAGTGACTGGATTGTTGAAAAAGTACCTGACTGTACAAAAGTACAGAAAGAGCAGTGTCCACACTGAAAAGTTCCACCAGGTAAAGGCAAATTTGGAGTATCCAAAGGTGCTGTATACAAACTGGAGACAATCCGATCTGCTACATTCCTGCCTCTTCTGTACACCATTCTAGGTGGTTTCACTACTTCATTTTTCAACCGGTTCCAGTGTCAATAAATGCCAATATTTATCCAAAATATCTTTAACTTTATACATTTGTGGACTAAATTCAGTAACTGAAATTAGAGAACTGTTGATTTGTTATAAATGTAACATTTTTCTTTAACAAAACGTTCCTATCCACCATTTCAACAGAATTCTAGCTGCTTCAATAATGTCTGCACTGTAACCTCTAGCTGCAAATCTCTTTGACATATCTGAAATCATCACATGATGTAGTATTTCTTTTGAGGTGCATAAACTGACCCTTAGGAATGTTCTCTATCATGTGCCTTGGATGACAACTATCAAATTGTGACAGGGCATTCCTAGCACCTGGCTTTCGATATATCTTAGTATTTAAACCTCCTTATCATTCTTAAAATCTGTAAATCCAAAAGGAAATTTCTTGTATATCACTATTCAGACTAAATCTCAGATTTTCGTTGGTTGACTCAAAAAAGAAACAAAAGCAGGTAAAGCAAAAGGGGACCCCTCCACACCAAAAAACACCATCAATAAAGCGTTTGTATATTAGGAGATAGTGTCTATAAGGATTGCTTCAGACAACACAAACTGTCTCTCCCAATTAGCTAAATAAAGATTCACATAATTTGGTGCAAGCAGAGGCCCCCATTGCTGTTCCTTTAAGCTGTAAATAGAAACTCTTATTAAATACAAAGCAATTAGGTTTTAGAACTTTTCAGTGAGGGTTAACAAACATTCTGCAAATCCACTGGTATATGCAGTTTGTTCGTGAAACATTACCAAGAGCTTCTAATCCCCTTGATGGGGAATATTAGTATATAAAGAATTTATGTCTAGAGTCACTAAATAATCCTGTTCATGCACTTCAACATTCTCCAAAATCTGTAACATCTGTAAAGTATCCCTAACATTCACTGACCATAAAGGCACCAGATGTTTAATATATTAATCTACAAATTTAGCTAAAGGTTCAGTGACAGACCCAATGCCTGCCACAATCGGACGTGCTGGCTGATCCACTAAAGTTTTGTGGAATTTAGCTAAACCATACAGTGTGGATCTAACAGGATATTCAATGCTCAAAAATTCATATGTCTGCTTGGTAATGATCACATTTAGCAAAATCTCATAAAAGTAGATATCTATCTCCTGTTTAAGATTCATTGTCAAATCTCTGGAAAGTTTAAAATAAAATCAGTATTTAGACAATTGTGTAGATAATTCATTCTCATACGTAACTTTATCCATGATTACAATTGCACGCCTTTATCTGCTGCCTTGATCTCTTATCAATTCAGGCTGCGCCAAATTTCTTAAGGCAACATGTTCTTCTGTCATGCAGTTATTAAATCTGGATAATGAATGAGTCCTCACAAGTTCCTGAATGTCATGTTCGATGCTCTTGAACGGCCGTGACTATTGGTGATGAGAGTGGAATGAAAGTAGACGGCTTCGAAGTGCATCTCCACCATTTAAATGACAAGATAATTCATTATTTTCAGCATTCTCTTTATAAAAATGCTTTAAGATCTAGTTTGATGTAAATTTTGTCAATCGTAAAATCAAGTCAAATTCTCTAAAATTAGTAGCAGGAACATAATTAAGTCCTTTTGTAGAACCTTCTCTTCTGCAGATGTAAGCTTATAGGTAGATATATTTATTACTGTGTTGTTATTCTCTAGTTTCAGTGATTCCGCTTCCACAGTCATCTGTTTCTCCCGAGTCCACCTGTTGCCTCTCATTCGTCCGTTTCTTCCTTGACCCCTTCCTCTCATCCCTTTCCTAGTTCTTCTATATCTGGTTGGAAATGTATAAAGTACGGGCTCCTCCTGAGGGTTTTCTGAATCATAGGGATTTCTGGAAGGTTGGGGTAAACAGGAGATGATGTTGTTAGCACATTCAGTGGATCTTGTATAGTTGGGTTCTCCACCGTTGTCCTGCATCTCTCCTCTCACTTCTTTTTCTAATACCTATTGATTCGGAGAAGGGGTTACACTGATTGTTATGTCCTCTCTCTCTCTCTAAGAAAGGACCCGCTCTATTAGATTCAATTTCAACATCCGATTCCGACCCAGAACCACTCATATAAATGTCACTATTTTCTTCATACCTTTTTAGAATAGATTTACAGTATTCCTTTATCTTTTCCCCACTCAAAATCTGACCTTCCAAATAGTCCGTCTTATCTCTCTCAAATTTGTGTTCCTTTGTTTTCTTAATTACGTGCATCATGTCTCTTAATAGTTTGATCAAGCCTCATTCTATACATAGGATATTCAAGGTCTGCTTCAAGCGATTTAACTTGTGTTCTTTCTCAAAGATAGCTGCTTTGATCTCAACTTCTTGCTCCTCTGCATGTTTTAGAATAATTCTAATTAAACCAGCATTACTGTTCAAATTATGTCTGCCATTCCAATAAAAATGTTTTCTTTCTAAACCAAAGACAGATTGTTTAATGTATCTCAGTCAGGTACTTTTTCAAGCATCTAGTCACTGGACAAATTTTCAAGAATAGTAATTTTATTAACTGTTCCACTACCAATGTGATTTATGTTGCTAGCTGTGTTTGTTACTGTTTCTATGTTGGAAAAACAACTAGGATGTTAAAAAATAGGATGTCAGAACATCTCGCAGTATTACAAATAAGGATGCTACCAATGCATTCGCTGCTCATGTACTTCAAGAGGAACTGACCACAAATTAAAATTTCAGTGATTAGAAAATATCTCCCAATATTCGAGGTGGAGACATTAATAACAGATTACTTAAGGCTGAAAGTAAATGGCAATATAACTTACAAGCACATTCAGACAAGGGCTTGAATGGTTTCCTTAAAGAGATTAATCTAAAAAGTGTAATGAAAGTTTTATGGGATATAAAGTGTTTAGGATTTTGAATATATTCAAGGTAGCTGAGTTAATATATTTTTGTTTATTTTTCCTTTTCCTTCCTTCCCCCTTCCTTTTCCCTCCCTTCTCCCCCATTTCCTTTCCTCCTTTTTACAAGATATTGGTGTTCATTTTGATGACAAGTGGAGGAGATCGTCTCTATTTAAATTGTTTCTATATTTTTGGGGTTTGTAATTACTAGTATTGATATGTTGCACTGTCACTTTAAGCTGCGTCTTTATAAACTAGGTATGTGTTCACAGGTGTACGCTTGTGAAAGCGTCAGTGTGATTAAAACGCTCGCATTTTGTATTTGGGGCTGCTGCTACTTTTTACTGTGTCAGTTGTAATAAACTGATTTGTTTTAAATTAGCCAAGTTCAATGGCTGTTTTCGACAACTCGATGTAGCCACACTTTTGTTTTTCTGATTGTATGAATCTGCAGCAGCTCTGAGTGTGTGGTCCTTTTAGCAACCTTTCTGTTGCAGCATTTTCAAAATTGCCATCTGGAACTGGTGGTTTGAGTCTTTGGCCTCTGCCTCCCAGGGAGTCAGAACGAGTTTCCTTCCCTATCTCTGTCCACTTTCTAAAGGGGTGCCCTTTAGGGCTTCAATCCCCTCCCCACCTCTATTAACACATGGCAATGTGCTAGTGGGGTCCTTTTCTCCTTTCCTATGTTGGCGCTCTTCCTCTGGAACAGATTGTGTGCCTTGGCAATCTGTGAGCTCTCAGCTTAAGTGATGGACTTGGGATAATGGGAGGTGTAGGAAATCTGCCTTTTGTGTATCAAGCTGTGCAAATGGTTCGTTCAAACCTTTAGGCCAGTTTTGTTTGAAGGATCCTTGCTTCCTTACTCTTTGGTACTGAGCTGATAACCCTTAAGCCAATTTAACTCACAACTTGGCAGTATTTTCCCTCCTCCCAGCATCCCCTTCTTCTTCTTCGTTCTTTCTTCCTCTCCCTTATCTGTCCCCCCTTAGAGCCACCCCAGGATTGAGGCTTTGCGGTCCCTTAGGGTAGGGTTCTCCTCTTTCCTGTCCTCTGTTGGCTTATTCCTTTTCAGTTTGTTTCCTTTCCTTTTACTATCCATGAGCTCTCTTGCCTCGCTCTTATTCTTCTATTCGCCTCTCCGACACAGAACTGGGATGGAGGAGGAGTTTGTGTGTCTAGCGGCTGCCCTCGCATACCACGTGAGTGCATTGCTCTCAAGTGAGCAGTGCCATAGGTGCCGACTCCTCCTCTAAAAAAAAGTCCCAGAGCGGGTGCACACTTCCGACACACCCAGCAGTAATGAATGGTGAAGATACAAGAGAAGATTAGGAATTATGGTAGGTACGTCATTTTATTTCTCTGTCATCAAAACTCTGCATTCTGTTCTGACTATATAATGCAGGGTTTTTAATGGATGTACTAATAAGTCTGCATTCTGTTAATTCATTGAAGCAGTGTGTCTTTGATGTAGCCTTAATAAATAGGTTCATGTGAGAACAATTTTGTTTTTATGTCAGATTGACAAGCGTGTCTGCCACACACTGATATTTCAGGAACATGTACTGTATGAACTCATAAAATTCAGTTCTTTGAGGGTTTCTGTGTGAAAATACATCACGTATGTGTATAACTAGAAATACTGTATGACATCCTGATGCCCCTGATGAGTAAATGGCCCTGGTGGATGGTTTCTAGCAGCCACCAGGACATCAACCACTTTCTAGGAGACCGCAAACCGGGCAGTGGCTATGTCTACAGGAGCCATGCATGCAGCTGGCGGGACTTGAGGTCTTGATGGACCAGGGTTCCCTGTGCCTGTGTCCACAGGTCCCGGCAAAGGAGCAAGGAAACAGGGGATGCCATAGCCAATTGTTGCAGTAATGGAAACCATATTTGATGTGGGCAGAAAGGCTCCAGAATCAGAGTGGCCCCTTCCATCTGGAGCTTGATGAACACCCTCTGAATCAGATGAAGGGAGGAAAGGCATAGAAACCTCCTTTTCCAGGAGAGGGACAAGCGCGTCTCATGAGGCAAACTCCAGGCCTGGGATCTAGCGAGCAGAAAGCACGGCGGTTTGCATTAAATGGGGATGCAAAAGGGTAAACTCTGGATGACCCCATCTGCCAAACAGGTCTTCCGACAGAGAGGACAGCTGCTCCCACTTGTGTGTTCTGGACTGCGATCAACTGAGGGCTGTCTGCCACGGCATTTTAGTCGCCTGGAACATGAATGGCTGACAGTTCTTGACCATGATCTAGAGCCCAGTACCAGACTCTCATCACCTCCTGACATGGGGGTATAAATGAGTCCCCTTAGCTTGTTGATGTAATAGACCACACTGAGAGTTGTCTGACTGCACCAGCAGGGACCTAGAGAAGGATGGTTCTGGAAGGCCTGAAGGGTATACAGGACCACCCATGTCTCTAGAACGTTGGGTTTCAATCTGACATCGCTGGGAGAATGTCAAGCAAGAGGGTCAAATTGGCGTCGACCCTGAGGCAGCACTAGACAGTGGAGCGACGAAAGGCTATAGCCATGGAACAAGCTGCTGAATAAGGGCTGTGGTAATGGAGAAAGTATTGCATTGATATCAACGGGAGGCATGGGAATCACTATTGTCACTGGCTTTGATGGCGGGGCATGGAGCCCATCATCGTCGACTCAGTGCCTGACATGGCAGAACCAGAGGAGCCCAGCACTGAGGACCTTGCTGTGTAGAGGAGGTAAGCTGTGGCATGTGGGCATTGACGAGTGGTTGGCCGGGCCTTCACCAGCCAACTGGCGTTAGGTGAACTTTCTGTTGTGTAAGGCCTAGAGGAAGGCAAGACCTGGGTGACAGGAGAGGAGGTTGCCAAACCTGGCGATGTTGCTAACCTGGATAAAGAGCATGGAAATCTGTGGGGACAGGGAGTGCCAGAGGGGGGAGGGAGGTGGTCCTTGGAGTGTTCCTTGTCCCAGTAGAGTGCTTCCCAAAAGACTTATGCTTGGCCTTGAAAGCCTAAGACCACAAAGAAGAAGCTGGCAACTGGGAGGGGAGCCCTCAACAATCCCTGCTCTGATCTGGTTGCTTGCTACTCCCCATCAGGAAGGTCTGGGGGGCTTTCTTTCGGCGTCGCTGGGTAGTGGATTGAATTTCTGCCAGAGCTTGCAGGCGAGGGTGTTGAGGCTAGGCCCGAGGCAGCAGACACAAAGATTGTGGTCATCTGTTGAAGCAATCTTCTTTCTGCAGCAGCAGCGATGGAAGAGGGCAGAAGAAATGTCGCTCTTGACATACAAAAGGAAAGGCAATCACTTTAGAATGAAGTGATTTTGAAGGCAAGGAAAATAAAGGTAAGTAAACTTTTGGCGGTCGACTGAACAATGAAGATTCCGTGGAGTCCGTGTTTGTTAGGTCAATGGTGGGAAAGAACTGAGGAGGGAGCAGGGCCAGCCATGTGTGTGTATGTATATGTATGTATATATATATATATATATATATATATACATATATATATATATATACACATACACATATATAGATATAGCAGTGGCGATGTTATGTATGACATCGGAATGCGGCCCCTTAATAGACTGTTCAGAAAAAGCTTCCATGTGATCCTGGCACCTATGGCAGTAGTTCCATAGATGTGACTTGATGAAAGAGATATTCCCAAAAGGCGATCAGTGTAAATATCTTGCCCAAGTATTTCTTATTGGAGGAAGTTAAATTGTTAAAATATAATCTGAAATCATCTTGGTTGGAAATGCTTCAAAACATCCTTAAGGATGTAAGATTTTTATTACTGTGGTAAGATTCCCTAAGAGGTATTAATATGTCCTCCAGTTACAGCATGCAATTTAGGAGTTTTGTTTGTACTTCATATGGTAAGGACCATTCTGCTATGAGAACCTCTAAACTGATTCCATGGTATTCTGCTAATAAGTATTGACACAGGTGAAAACCCTATTTGTTATTGCCTCTATTACCAAAAGAAAGATGATTAGTAACTCACATCATATTTGAATCCATTGTTTTAGTAAGCATTAATCTCGACAAAAGAGACTGGAAAATATAGTAGGTTTAGCAAAGACCCCAATAAATCAGCTGACACTGAATGCTTTTGTGTAAAGGGCCATGAAGAAACATTTTCCATATTTTATTTTAATGTCCACTGTATGAAAAATGGAAAAGAAAATATCTTAAGGTTAGTATTACATTGTACAGTTAGCCTCTATTTGAGTATGGACATTTTGCTGAACACAGTGAATGTTTATGATGCTGGGAAATTGATTTCCTTTATAATGCTGTAAAGGAAAAATATGCTACTCGAGTCTTCTCTGTACTGTACTAAAGTATCTTTGGCTGGAGAAACTGTATCATTTTCTGAGATAACCACCTTGTTTTATTTTGTATAGTTTATACATTACTCATGTGATTTTATGATTTATTACAGAAATGACCTCTGGTCGATCAAATAAAGAACTGACTTGACATCACAGTTGTTATTGTGAGCACTGTGATGCTATAAATAAAGGCACTATGAGGCCACAGTCAAATGCTCTTTATACATATTTGTTAAAGGCAACCAAGATTCATTATAAACCCTGGAAAGGAAAACAGAAAATTAAGAAAGCATACATTTGCTAGTGAATTGTAATAGCTGAAACATTTTTTTAGTTAATAAAGTTCATGCTGAAGTATCATGTTGATCTTTAATGCAGTCTCACACCTAATGCGTAGTCTGCCCCCGCACATTAAATGCAATGTGACAATTTTATCTTACTTGTATTTGAATACAAATTACTTTTATGTATTTAGCCAGCTGGGCAACAATTCTCCCATTTGCTTGTTCGGACTTCATCCCAGAATCCGCTACTGCTACAGCCAGCCATATGTTCAGTCATGGTGGATGCAGTAGCACTATAGGTGTTCCTGAGTTGTAAGCTGTTTTAAAATGCTGGTCCCACGCTGTTTCGAGACAAACTAAAAGCTTCAGAATTTAAAACGAATGTTTTGTTTTATTTCTGCTCTTTTCCAATGCTGTATGATTAAATACATCATAACATCTAAGAGAAAGAGAGAAACTATGTAACCAGTACTTATGTTGAAAAGAATGTCAATCTGTTATTTCTGATTTAAGGTTCGAGAACACCCTCTTTATCATCTGATTAAAGCCCAGGCATGAAGAAAATGGGAGAAATTCAAGAAGCCATTAAGACTCTGCAGATGGCTATGAATTTACCTGAAATGAAAAGAAATGGAACCACTAGAAATCCAGTAGCAAAGGATTACAGTCAGCATGACTGATGAGTTTCCATCTTTCTAGAACTAGCAGATGCACATCGTATAAATGGAAGCAGGTAGAAGCAGTGTGGGGTCACCTAAACATGTGTGATTGGGAGGGTTGTATTTGAGTGGTGTATGCTATGGAACATGTTTTCCACATACTACTAAAGAACTTTTAAATCCAGCAGTACTGTATAGTCTCAAGTAGTTGAAAACCCCACTTTGCACTGTAATTTATTTTTATCAACCATTATTTTATAAGGCAGCATTGATTTGTGAATACTGTTTTCAATGGGACCTGACAAAATGGTTTCTTAAAAGTATAAGCAAAGCAAAATGCATACAGTACTGTACATTTTTAAAGTGGCTTTAGGAAAATACATTATTGCTGATTTTTCTAAACCATCTTGCATGACTGCATGTTGAAATCCTGTTTGGCAAGTGTCAGATTTAGTTTCCATATCGAAATAAAATGTTTATCATATAAAAATCAATACATTTCTAAAATCAAAATTTTACAGAGACAGCAGAGGACTCTATACACATTACGGTGGGTGGGTATCAGGTTTTGAGAGCACGTGAGGCTCCCCATACCTCCCACCAAAACTGTTATTCAGAATGGCCTGGTGCTCTTTACAGGAGTGGACTGCTCCCATCCTACCCGATGACAGTGCCATATGGACTCATTATGCTGATTGCTAATCCAGATGTAAGTGGTCATACATGGTCTGCAACCACTTACATGGTGGACTAGTAGGGTGTTGGTGCTTTGCCATGGAAAGTATGCAAGGCACTAGTCGCTACCACACCCTTTTGCCCTGTACCTTTGTCCCCATTTCCAGGACGTACTCAATGAATTATGCCATCCCAAAATAGTTTGCATTGGTGGTCTGGTTGACCACAAAGAGTGTAATGGTAACCAGTCTTTACCCTGGTGTCCAGTGGATCCCCATCCCTAGCTCTGTTCCCATAGAGTTGTCTTTCCCCTGCCGGAATGGATGATCTTACTTCCGAGTAAGAGCTCTTGCAGCAGACAGTAACCTTAAGGACTATGCTGCCAGAACCCACAGAAACCTTCTAGCTGGTGGTCTTCAGCGGGTACCACCCCTGATGTCAGCCCACCGATGTCAGCCAGTGGTGATATAAGGGGCAGTCCCCAGCCCCACCTCTGTTCATTTCCTGCCGTCGACCCATTCGCATTGGCTCCTCGGATGCCTCCTGCTACAGTTCAACGCCTTACGTGCTTTTCAGCATTTTTGTTTCTTATTTTCTCTAAAAAAACTTTCATTTATTTCTGCATGTCTACTTCTCCAGCATCGTCTGTTTCTTCTGTCAGAACAACGAAGATCAGAGTATGCATGTGGCAAGCAGATCCTGTGGAAAGGCGGCCACAAGGCCTGCCTTCCTTCTCTGCCCTAGGCCCGACACGCGACACTGTGAGCACTGTTCAGCAAAAGGACTCACATCCTCCATGAAAGACCCTCAAGACTCACCTTCTTGAAAAGCAGCTTGCCACTATGCAGAAACAACCTCGGGAAAAGTCCCTCCTCGGTTTCAACCTCTTTATCTTCAAAGTCACATAAGGAAAAGAAGAAGGACTCAAAGAAGCATCAGTCCCAAGACAAAGAAAGAGGAAGGCCTGGACTCGCTCCTGCTCTAGGCCTCCCCATCACAGAAAAGAGTTCTTAGTGTTCCTTCTCCCTTGGGGGTCGGACCCTCATTCCTGCCTGCCCTTACTCCCTCTGGACACCAGGTGATGAAACCTCCTGCCTTAGTTCTGGTGTCAGACAGAGGTAAGCTAGGGTCCGGGACTTCGGGACTTCGGTTCCGACTCTGGCGCCCTGAAGGTGAAGGCCAAGCGTCCTGCATCCACCTCCACCTCAGGAGTTGGGACCAGTTCTAAGTCAGGCAGCAAGATCTTCCCTTGTCAGTCTTCACCATTCATTACTGCTGGGTCTAAGCCAGGGCGCACACCCACTACAGGAGTTTTTCTTTTTGGAGGAGGAGTCGGCACCAATGCGCCGCCTCCTTGAGAGCGACATGCACTACGGGAAAAGTAGGGGTGGCTTTTAGGCGCCACAGACTCTCCCTCCATACCAGTTCTGTTTCTTCCGCCGTCGAGGCTGTACCTGCTACGTGGGAGAAAGTTCTTTTCTGCACCACTAGGCTGTCTATAGTGTTTCGGCCTTCTTCTATCTCCTTCATCCCGGTTCGATTCCCGACACCGTTAAAACTAGTAAGACCATTTCATTGTATTTTTGATGGCTCCGGGAGCTTTCATGTGTTTTAAAATTGTTATCATGTCCGGTTTGGGAGCCAAGCAAAGTCCAAAGCAGGGCACACCCCATGCGTCGGTGCTCCTGTGACCGGTATTTTTCCGTGATCGGACTGGCATGATGTCTGCCTTGATGCCTGGGACCTAACCATGACATGGATAGATGCGATGCCTGCTTCTCGATGGACCGCTGTGTTCTTGAAATCCACGCGTTCAAAGTTGGCAAGGCTTCACCAGCTTTCGGAGGGGCGGCGCGGTCTCAGGTTTCCCAGGCCAGGACCTTAGGCCCTTCCTCTAGGTCCCCTCCCAGGCCTGTCGTTCTGGTGAGGAGAGGCCTCCTCATCTTCAAGTTTTGCCGAGGAGGCCTCTTTTGTGGTGTTGGAGGAACATTGTGGCCCCTCCGGGGTCCGTCAGAGACACCACCTCGGCAGTCCTCTTCGGAGTGCAGACTCCCCAGTGTTATGGCCCATGGTTGCTGGGTCCAGCACTGGTGGACCCTCGAGACTGCCTTCCGGCCATCTGGATCCTGGTGCCGTTTGTGGTGCTGGTGATCTGGGCGGCACAGCTTGTGGCGCCAGTTTGGTTCTCTGCACCCTCCACAGCGCCCGTTCATCTGGGCGGCCCCATTCGGCGGCTATATTTGGGTTCAGTGCGCATGCGGCACCAGGGATTCCACCAGGGCGGTGGGCAGGGGCTAGGTCTCAGAGCCGCGGGTGGGCACTGGGAGCGACCGGTGTCATGAGCAACACTGGCACTGTTCATGGCTCTGTTTTTCAGGGATTCTTGGGGTCACCAGCATTGAGGTCCTTCTGGTCGGCTTTTCTTTCCAAGCAGGCGATTGGGACGTGGACCCAGTCTTGCATCCTGATTCTTTGGAATCAGAGTTCTCTGTGAGATGCACTGTCAGGCTGCCCAGCACCCATTCCTGAGTCCCCATGGCAAACATTCGAGCTCCCTATCCTCCTCGCCCCTCCTCGGAGGGAGAGGAACTCTCTGCTCCCTTTTCTTCCGATGCTGATTTCACTGAATATCAGCGCTTCCTTCGAGGATGGTGTCAGATCTCCATATTTCCTATGTCAAATGTGACAATACTGAGCAGGAGATGCGTGAATTCCTTGGTGAATTCAGTGCCCAGCATTTGGTGGTGCCATCCTGGCCTATTCCCTTCCAGGCGGTGTCTATCCGCACCTGGCAGTCTCCAGTCGACCCTATCCCAACCCCGGCAGACTGCAGGAGGAGGTATTGTGCTCCATCTGAGTCCCTAGGTTCTCTCTCCAACCCACCATTGGGATTGGTGTTCCTAGAGACTCCTTCAGGGGAGCATGCGCCTGGTGCACAACAACCACGGACTCAGATTCCTTACAATTGGACGGTAGAGTGAAGGAAGTGTTCTCTTCATCGTGCGATGCTGTGCATTGCATTACATCAGGCACACCATGCTGCCTATAACAGGCACTTGTGGTCGATGCTGTTTGAGCTACAACATCAGTGCCTGATATGGAGCAATCTAGACAGGCCATTGCCTTCTCCGCTATAGGCCTGGAACTGGCAAGGCACAGCAAGGGCATCCTATGATGCCAGTGTGGTGGCTTCCATGCTTGAGGGATAGCGATCTGCATTAGGGCGGATGGCATGGCTTTGTCTAACAAGGTTGTCACCCCTGGCCCGGCATATAGTGATTCGCTTTGCCTTCCGAGGGACCCGCCTCTTTTCTTCCAGGGCTAGGAGGCTTCTGCAGGGGCTTCCTTCGTCCCCTTGTCTTCAGGGGACACCTCCTAGCTCTCCTCGGCCTTAGGCTTCCAGTCTAGTATGGCCAGGGTCTCTTCTTCCTGTTTCTCTCAGCAGGAGACTGAGGTCTTGTTCCTCAGGTTACACTAGTCCCCTCCGGAGAACTTAGTCTCACCAGCAGTAATGAATGGTGAAGATTGACAGGGAAGATGTGAAAATTACGCATTCCTACTGTAATTCCTGATCTTCTCTTGTATCTTTACCATTCATCACAGAATCCGCCCACCTTCCCTCATGGACCTCCTTCTTGGGTGTCCCCTCCACCCTGCTCATTCTTCCTCCCCTTCCCCTCATGGCCTTAGAGCCTAATTCCCTAAACTTGGGCCTTCCATTCTTCTCTCAGAACAGGTAGCATAAGTCTGGAAGGAGGAGAATGAGTAGGATTTAATCTTTCTCCTGTGGGAACTCTTTCTGATTACCCTTGAAGATGCCCTGATGGCCCCTTCATAGGCCATGTTTTGTTCAGTCACTAGTTAACAAGGCTGCTTCTTAAGCGGTTCAGGATCCCGCTGGCATCTCTGGATCTTGTCCTGTTTATGCCAGTTTGTGCTAGTCAAACTCTGTTCTAGCATTTTTCAAATTGCCTGTTGGAACTGGTAATCTGATTATTGCCTCTGCCTCCGGGGAGTCAGAGCAGTTTCCTACTCTGTCTGCCTCCCAAATCCCCCAACTCCAGTATTAGCATGCAACAATGTGCTAGTAGGGTCCTTTTTCACCTATCCTAGTTGGGTGCTCTCCCTCCGGAACAGATTATGTGCCTTGGCAATCTGTGAGCTCTCGCTTGAGTAAGGGGTTGGGGATAGCGGGAGTGTATAAAGTCTGCCTTTTGTGTATCAAGCTGTGCAAAGGTTCGTCTGTTCTTCTTAAGACAGTTTTTGTCTCATGGGATCCTTGCTCCCTTACCCATTGGTTCCAAGCTGATAAGCCCTTAAGCCAATTTAACTCACAACTTGGCAGAAGTTTTCCCTCCTCCCAACATCCCCCTTTCTTCTTTTCTTTCTTCCTCTCCCTTCTTTGTTGCTCTCTCGGAGCCGCCCAAGTGAGGCCCTGAGGTCCCTTAGGGTAGGGTTCTCCTCTTTCCTGTCCTCTATCGGCTTGTTCCTTTTCAGTTTGTTTTCTTTCCTTTTGCCTATCCTCGGCTCTCTTGCCTCGCTCTCTTTTTCTTAATCCTTATTCACCTCTCTGGTTTACCGAACTGGGATGGAGGAGGAGTCTGCGGCACCTAGCAGTCGGCCCTCGGCGCACCTGTGTGTCGCTCTCGAGCGACACCGTCAGAGCGCGACTCCTCCTCAAAAAAAAAATACAAATTCCTGTAGCGGAGAGCGCACCTCCGCTTACACCTGGCAGTAATGAATGGCGAAGATACAAGAGAAGATCAGGAATTATGGTAGATGCGTAATTTTTCATTTCTCAGCTCCTGTCCACCCGGTCCTGGCGTGGGTCACTGCCCAGCCTTCAGATGTGGCACACTGTCATGGGGGCAAGTATCCTCCTCTCAGGAGCCAGCGCCTCCCCATCGATCCCCAGTGACTACACCATGGGCTTTGGCTAAGCCAGCAGCTACATCTACTCCAGACTGCCGCCAGCCGGCGCCTACCCAGATGTCAACTACATTGACGTCGGACCCAGCGACTCCGATCCGTCGCCAGCCTGTTCAACGTCTCCAGCCGATATTCATACTCTTCAAGAGGAGGTTCCTGGCTGAGTAACTCACAGCTCGGACGAGGCACCTGACCAATAAGCTCGGCCCCTCTGAAGCCAGCCCCACAGATGCCAGTTGTACCGGCGCCAGATACACTGACACCGGCTAAGTCGTTGCCAGCCCTCACCACCTCAGGCACCTGCCAGTCCTTCGAGGCCCCCAGATTCCTCTTAGTGAGGTGAAAGATTTATTCCGCTTTGGGTGGAGTGAAATTAAGGGATCTCCTCCCACAGAAACCTGCAGAGCTGGTGGTGGTTGTGCTGGAGCCAGAACCGAGCCAGAACCAAGACTGTCGACTCCAGAGCCAAGAGCTCTTCCCTGAGCTCAGGCCATAAATGCCATGGAAGTCCCAAACACCGGGACGGAGGCACCAGCGTTCCTCCTCCCATTTGTTAGGCGGCACCAACGTCTGTTCCACAGCGGATGCCGGCTCAGCTCCTCCTCCTCCTCCTCTAGCAGTTTGAAGGATTCTAGCCAGGGCTTATCTCCTCAGGGTCAGATCATTCGAGCCTAGAGGCCGTCCTTCCTCCCAGACAACAAGAACATCCTTAGGTCGCCGCCTGACAACCCCATCATTTATGGATGTCATGAGGCAATCCAAGCCTCCAATGGATGGGAGACAGAGGACCTGGACCCTGAAAGGCAGAGACTAGCCAAATATCTGAGACAGAAGGAACCCAAGCCTTTGGTGGTTCCTCCCTTAGTAGATACCTTCCAAGATTTAACAAGGCTCACCTGGAAGCACCCATCCTCTACCTCAGCCGTCTCTAAAAGTCAGATTGGCTGTACAGGGTGCTTAGGGAGGAGCCATTCTTGGCCGAGCACCCTATGTCTGATTCAATGGTGATCACCATGCCCATGATAGGTTGAAGAGGCCTAAGCATTTAAGCAACCAGCCTCCTGACCAAGAAACTAGAACCATTGACCCAACTGAGCAAGAAGGTATATTCTTCCTCTACTTGCTCCATTAGGTCCCTTAACTTCCTCATCCACATGGTACAGTACCAAAACACCCTGTGGGAGAAGGGACTAGAAATAGCTCAGGCCCTTCTGGACTCCGCTCAAAAGACCAAGCTCCTGGACCTTCTTAAATCTGGGTCAGATGTGGGCACCCATGTTTTGTGTGCCTCATATGACACTGCAGACACAGCCGCCAGAGCAGCCGCCACTGGTGCCACGCATGGCTCAGGGTGTCAGGGTTCACACAGGACCTGCAGGCTGGCATCATGGACCTCCCTTACAAGAGCTCAGTCCTCTTTGGAGACAAAGTGGAGAAATTTATCACCCATCTCCAGGACTCGGGCAAAGCCATCTGATCTGTACAGAAGATGTATAAAACTAACTAGAGGCTGTTCAAAAAGCAGCCTTTTCATAAACCCTCAGGTCAGCAGCCCAGAAACCAGCCTCAGCAGAAGGGAGGCTTCAAATGCAAGGCAACCTCCGAAACTCCTTGGGGTTCTGCCTCTAGAGCCACTAAGACCTTCCAAGGCACGTTGCCCACTCCCAGAGCCACATAGTGACTCCTTGCTTGCCCCCTCCTCCAGCGGAGTTTGTGAGGAAGCAGTATGAGGGGTCACTGCTCCTCTATCCCGAGGGATGGAGCAAAGTCACAACAGACTCGTGGGTCCTACAACTAATAGAGAGAGATCATACCTGAAGTTCCTGAAGAGGCCACACAAAAACACACCAGTGTTCTCACATCTCCTCATCGAAGATGAAATCCAGGCCTTACTACTGAAGCGGCCATAGAGCCAGTTCCCCTGGACCAAAGGGGAAAGGGGTTTTATTCCCAGTTTTTCCTTATTCCCAAAAAGACTGGAGACCTTTGCCCCATCCTGGATCTCAGTTCCTGAACAATTATATCGACTATAGGAGGTTCAGGATGGTCACTCTGCTGGGGATAACTCCTCCTGCACCAGGGAGACTGGCTTTGCTCTCTAGATATGCAGGATGTGTACCTGCACATTCTAGTGTTCCGCCCACAGAAGGTACCTGCGTTTCCTCTTCCAGGGCGACACTACCAGTTCGAGCTGTACCATTCAGCCCATCCTCCGCTCCTAGAGTCTTCACCAAGTGCCTAGCGGTGGTGGCTGCAGCCCTCAGAAGACAAGGCCATTATGTCTTTCCCTACCTAGATGATTGACTTCTGACAGCTCCCACAAAGGGTCAGCTGCTTTGCATTCTCGGAGACTCCTTTACCCTCGTCCAAAATTGGGGATCACCCTGAATCTCCTGAAGTTGTCCCCATGGTCCAGCCAGAGACTCCAATTTATCAGAGCAGTCCTCGACACAGTGCAGAGCAAGGCCTTTCTCCCCGAGGACAGAGCGGATCGCCTGCGAGGACAGGCTCAAGTGGTTTCTATGGCTCCCCATATCCCAGCCAAATTCTTCTTAAGGCTCCTAGGCCAATGGTGGCGCCATGCCCACCCATTCTTATGGCTCACCTCCACATGAGAGTCCCACAGTGGACACTCAGGGTGCAGTGGGACTAACGATCAGATGACTTGGAACAGAGGTTCTAGTCTTAGAGCCAGTCTGTCGAACCCTGACCTGGTGGATGGACCCCGACCACCTGTCCAAAGGGGTCCTCTTCTGACAGGAGCCCCTGAGGGAGTTCTTTTTTTTTTAAATTGCCTTTTTATTATTAGTTTCTCTTTTACAACAACAAAAACGACCATACAAATCTATACACAGAAAGACAAAGATCTTAAACACAAATTAATACTTATTTACTTAATCCCCCGGCATGGGATTAATTATCTCCAGTTTTTCTAGACTGTGGAGTTCTAAATACTCCGCTCTATTAACTTCGCTCAATCAGTCTAAGGACATGCTCTGTCTTAAAATGAATATAAGTATTTGAATTTTCTTCTATTACATTGTGATGAGTATCGAAACCCTGGGAAAAACCTACCTCGTTAAATTTCATTGGTCCAAAGATTCCTGAAATTATCTCGAAAATTGGTACACCCTCTTTGACACTTAAAAATTCAAAGAAAGGCAGCCAGCGAGCCCTATAGTTCTCCAATTGGAATCTTAAACTTGCCGTCAGCCTTTCCATGGATTTGATTTGGTGGCAGCAAGTCAGCCAATGTTCCACATTTGGAGGGCTGTCTGACAGCCAGAGTCTAGTAATGGATTTCTCTTGCGCTGCAATCAAAATAGAAAAAGGTATAGCGCATTGACCTCAGCCAGTCCTGGCGGTGGCTCTCTAACACTAAGACTTCAGGGCTGTTGGGAATTAATCTATGAAAATAGAGCTCATTTGTTCTGTAACCTTACCTAAAAATTCCTAAGCTTGGGGCAGCTCAGAAGATATGATTATGAGTACCTTGTCGTCCTCACCCTCTACAGCATGTTCGGACTTATCCTTCCCAAAGTGTTTGGTAACTACTGGTGTTCTAAAATACCAGAGAGTACTTGCCACCGAACTCCCGCCAAGAGGGGAGGCCGTGGTCTTCTGTGCCCTCACCCAGATCCTGTCCCATCTTAAATGTCCTTCCATCACCTGAAGCTCTGTCTCCCAGAGCTTTTGAATTCTCTCCTTTCTAGCAGTACTCTTCTTTGCAGACTGAATAAATCTTGGAAATTAGGTGAGTTCTTGTTATTGCACCTGCAGAAATCTCCCAGAGGAAATCTATTAGGGGCTGTTTGGCATTTGGCTTCACAAAGCCTGTCACCTTCTCCATTTGGAGATGGTGTCTAGCTATAAATAACCATAAAAATCTTTTGCCGGCACTGTAAAGTCTTGCTGAATTTGAACAAGACTTTTTAGCGTGGTATCTGTATAAAACTGAGAAAATCACCACAGCCCCAGGTTTTCCCACCGCCTAAACACTAAATTCTCTCTCCCAGAAGGAAAATCTAACCTATCTGTTATCCTCCCATAGCCTGCCATAATATGTTGGATTTTCTGTTCCTTACGTAATTGTACCCAGGTTTGAACCAAATTTTTGAGCCAAGGAGTTGGGATAGTCTGGAGTAGCCTAAGGTCCCATTTGTTAAACAGTATTGACTTAATACCGTCTTTTTCATAAGATCCAACTCCATTTTGACCCAACTTTGTACCTCTATCGATGTATCATAATAAGCCACCAAATATTGTAATTGAGCTGCCCTATAATAGCCCTTAACATCCGGGACCCCCAATCCACTCTTCCCTTTGCTAACTTAATCATATTCCAACTTAGTCTTGTTTTTCCCAGCCCAGATAAATTTACTTAATAATTGTTTGATATCTGACCAAAATTTCTTGGTGGACAGAGAGGTATGGTATTGAACAGGAAGAGCAGGCGTGGGAGAATAGTCATCTGTACCGACTCCACCCGACCTACCCTGATAATGGTAAGGCCAACCATCTATCACAATCCGCTTTTAGTTCAGCTAGAGTTTCAGATGATTAAATTGGTATAGTTTACTTAGGTCAGAAGGAATTTGAATTCCTAAGTATCTGAATTTAGTAGTGGTCCATTTCAAATTAGTTAGGATTGCACAGCTACTGGGATCTCAGCCCCAATGGAGATTATCTCAGATTTGGATTTCATTAATTTTAAAACCAAGATTAGATCAAATTCCTCGAAAAGGGCCATAGCTTCTGGGAGCGAGATTGAGGGTTTTGCAAATAAAGCAGGACATCATCAGCGTAAAAGAGATTTGATTATCCACCGAACCTATCTTAATCCCTGTCAGTGTAGGATGGGATCAAAAGTTTATTTCGGGGTTCCATATTTAAGGTAAATAAAAGGGATGAGAGGACACCCTGCCTAGTTCTCGCTGAACTGGGAAAGATTGCGATAGCACTCCGTTCAACCTAACCTTGGCTGTTGGGTTTGCATAGAGGAAGATATCCAGGCTTCAAATTTCAGCCCAGATTTGAATTTTGAAGTACTGCCCCAAATAATCCCATTCCAGGTGGTCAAATGCCTTTTCTGCGTCTAAGGTTATTACTACGGCCTGATCCCTCCCCAAATGCTTTTTGCCAAAGTCATAATAGTTAACAACCTTCTGGCGTTATCATGAAGGTGTCTACCAGGCATAAAACCTGATTGGTCTGCATGGACCAATTGAGTTATTACACCTTGAAGCCTGTTGGCTACTAGTTTGCAAAAATCTTAACATCTAAATTAAGGAGGAGATAGGTCTGTAACCACCACATAAAGTTGGGTCTTTATCCAGCTTGAATAACTGTTATCAGAGCCCTTGCCCAGGTATCTGGAGCTTCACCAGGTCCATCGCCTTATTGCAGACCTGCAACAACAGGGGTACCAGCTCAGCTTTAAAATTTCTGGTAAAACTCTGCACAAAAACTGTCTGTTCTGGTGCCTTATTGTGTTTAAGGTTTTTAATACCCCATTATTTCAGCCTGGGTAAAAGGGCGATTGGGGCCTCTGCCATTTCAGGCAAAGAGCCATGGGAACCATAAACCATCTAAAATGTCCTAGTTTTCCACTTTGATCTGAGTGTTTCTCTGAGGCATACAGATTTTTATAGAATTGCGGAAGCAGTCTGCAATATTTCCCGGTTTGTCTCCATCCTAGCTGAATATTGAGCGTTCTTCACTCTTGTAATGTATTTCTCTGCAGCTTGCTTCCTAAGCCAAAGGCTAAAATTATACCCACTCTATTACCTGCTTCATAATACTTTTGTGCTGAGAATCTGAGCAAGTTTTCCGTCTTAAATGTAAGGTGCTGGTGTAATTGCTCTCGCTCCTTTTGAGGTCGCTTAGCACCTTATCTGCTCCTCCCGTTTGTGAAGGTTTTCTAATTCCTTAATTTTTGTTCTAAGCCTTCCTGTCTCTGCTGTCTCTCTCTCTTTTTTTGCACTGCATAGAAATGCTTCCCTCTAACCACAGCCTTAAGACCATCCCACAAAAACTTAACCTGACACCGATCCTGTATTCTCCTTTATATAATTAGTTACCACTTCCCTCATTTTCACATAAAATGCTTCTTCCTTAAGAACTCCAGCATCAGGCCATAAAGAGTGTCTTTGCACGGCCCTGAACTGATGGTCAGCCCAATTTTGCGTGATCAGATAAACATATTGGGTATATTTGTTGGTCCAATATAGAAGTAACCCAAGATTTTTGAATATAAAACCTATCTATCCTTGAATAGGTATTCTGGGAAGGTGAAAAGAAGGTGAAGTCTTGACTAGAGGAAACTGTTCCTCAGAGATCAATCAACCCCTTCTGTCCGTAGACTATGTAGTGTCTTCGCACTACCACCTCTTTCAGGCCTGCCCTGAGATCTGTCCATACCAACTGATTCCACACAGTTCCAATCTCCTCCTAAAATTATTTGACCCTCAGGAAGGGCAGTCACCACCCAAAAACATATCTGAAGAATTGGGGATTACTGGGAGTAGGTGCATAAGACGTTGATAATATGAATTGTCTTATCCCAAATACCTACTAATCTGCCTTCCTTATCGTTAAATGAATGCTGTAGTGTAAAATTTAGACCCTCCTAATGAGAATGGCTACACCTGCCCTTTTTGTCTTAGGGTGAGAAGATGCGAGCACCTCCCTAACCCATAAACGTCTCAGTTTAGTATGTTCCACTGGAGGTAGGTGGGTTCCTGCAATAGACCCATATCACACCTCGCCCTGTCTAGGTCCTTGAGAATATTATATCTTTTACTGGCAAGCCAAGTCCTTAACATTCAAGGAAACTACTTTCAGTGTCCCCATTTCTGGACTATTAAAATCAAAACCCTATCATTCCTTTTAATGAAACTCCTAAGAAAAGGGAATTTCCTCCCCAATCTCTCATCTTGGTACTTTAATCCATTGTCCCCGCTGCATGTGTCCCCTTACCCACCCTTAAACATTCCCATAACATGAACCCCAAAGAAAGAACTATATACAAAAATGACTAAATGAGTCATATTCAGAAGGATGCTCCTTCTGTCTTGGAGCACAGGTATTTTTAGTTACCCTCGCTCCCGTACCTCCCTTTTACTCTAAGGAGGGACAGAATAGCGGTCTCCAAGGGTGCAAACCTTCAGAGCAAGGATATAGGCAATCCTTGGCGGTCTCGAGCAAACCCAGAGATCACCAGCACCTACAACTCCCTCTGAAGAGGCCCTGGTGATTCTGAATTAGTATATAACTTTTAAAATTATGCAATTCTTCAATGCCAATCCACAAACTAAATGAACTGAATAAATGTTTCCTTAATATTAGGACTCCACCCATAAGTCTGGCTTCTATTTACCCTAAACTTTTATGAACAGGCATAAACCAAGAACAATGCGTATTTTAATCTTCTCCGGTTCCTGAAAAACAAAAAGGGGTTCTCTAACAAACCCAATAACAAAACCCTATATAGGGCAGAAACCAGTTGAAATGTTATGTAAACAAAACTTGATCTGTGGTACTACAGTCCGTAAAAATACAGTAAGATATATGTGACAGGGAACCTAAATGGCGAGCAAGTCCTTGCAAAAAAAAAAAAAATAATTTTGTTCCCCTTTTTAGCTGTAGCTGTCTGCCATTGCCATCTGCCGACTGAATACACTCAACCCCACAGACCAGCAGGCGCCCAGAAAACCTTGCCTGCTCCAGCTGCATGATAGTTTGTTCTCCCTTCCCCAGTTTGATGAAGTCTCATGTAGGAAAAAAATTCACAGTTTTCATATTAGCGTTACGTTAGTCCACCCAACTTCTGAATATCCGAGACCGCCAGAATTAAGCTGGTGAACTTTGTTTCAATGCTTTACTGATGTGTAGTAAATCTTCACAAAGCTGTTCATCTGGAGCCATGATTTTAGTACCAGGACCTCTCTTAGCTCTCCCTCCCACTGATGCCCATTGCAATTGCAGCAGTGTGTGTTCTATTCTCTTGCTGGAGATCGAGGGCTCCACACCGATTTTCTTAAGTGATTTACTTGCCTAATATAATAAGTCATAGAGCTTGCTCCCAGATTCCCAATGAATCAGCAATTTAGCTGGGTACCTCAGCTGTGCTCTGATTTTCTTTCTTTTACTGCGTGATAACAGTCAGGACCTTTCGCCGTTTTTTCATGGTGGTGGCGGAAAGTGTGTGATCTATATAAACCCGCTTTCTATCTAAATTTAGGTCCTGTTTAACCACGCTTTCCGCAGGATCAGATCTTTGACTGGGTACCGATTAAATTTCACCAAAATAGATCTTGGTGGGCGTCACTCTTAGGTTTGGGACGAGGGCTCGGTGCACTCTCTCGAAGTTCCAGGGTTCAGAGTCCAGAATATCCAGATCTTCCTTTGTCAGTCTTCACCATTCATTACTGCTTGGTGTCAGCCGGACGCACACCCACCACGGGAGATTTTTTTTTTTTAGTCGGCTCCAATGGCGCTGCCTCACGAAGCGACGCTGCATCATCGCGCAAGGGCGGTTGTTAGGTGCTGCAGACTCCTCCTCCATCTCAGTTCTGTTTCTCCCGCCATCGAGGCTGCACCTGCTATGCGGTTACATTCAGTTTTAGGCCTAGTTGCGACATCGACCGTTCAGACACCTTCTCCTGCTTTTCTCGCGCCATCACCAGTAAGACAGTTCTTTTCCTTCACTTTTTGTGGCGTCGAGAGCTTTGCTTGTTTTGGTCTTAATATTTTGCATCATGTCAGGTTCGGGGCAAACGAAGTCGAGGTGGGCTGTGCCTCATGCATCGGTGCTCCTGTGGCCGGCATTTTTCCATCACGGACCGGCATGATGTTTGTCTCCATTGCCTGGGACCCAACCACAGTATGGATGCATGCTATGCCTGTTTCTCGATGGACCGTCACATCCTGGAAGTCCTGGCGTTTAAGATTGGCAAGGCCCTGCCGACTTCGAGGACAAGAGCTGCTCAGGGATTCCCAGGTAAGGTCTCTAGACCCTTCCTCTGGGTCCCCACTCAGGCCTATCACGGTCTGTAGAGGAGGAGGCTTCTCATCTTCTCTTGCTTAAGGAAGCTTCTTTTGTGGTGTTGGAGGACCACGAAGTCCCTTCGGGGCATGGCGGGGACACTGCCTCGGCAGACACCTCCTCGGAGGTGCAGGCTCCCCAGTGTCGAGGCCTAGGTCTGCTGGGCCGGCATCGGTGGACCCTCGGCTGCCTTCTGGTGCTGTTTCAGATCCGGCGCTGTCGGCGCCGGTGATTGAGATGGCACCGTTCGCTGCTACCGTGTTGTGGGCCTGGTCGGTTCTTCTGGCGGTGCGAGTCGGGTCCCGCGCCCGAAGGTGGTGCCGTGGGTCTGGCGGTGCCGTTAAAGTCTGGGCGAATCTAGGCATTGCGGGGGTCTGGGGTCATCCGGCGCCGCCGCTGGCACCGGGCGCCGGCCCACGGTGCCGCTTTCACTGGATACCCCGGGTGGACAGTATTGTGGTCCAGCTGGTCTCTTCCTCCTCCTCGGAGGATGATTCAGATGTGGACCTGTCCTGACACCCTGGCTCGTCGGGACCATTATCCTGGAAGGCGTTCAGAGGCTCTGTGGCGGCCTTCCCTCATATGTTAGTTACATGCATGAGCGGGTTTTCACCTATCTCCACCGCTGCAGGAGTCCTCTGGACATTCAAGCTCTCCATCATCCTCGTCTCCCTCCTCTGAGGGAGAAGACCTATCATCTCTCCTCCAATGCTGATTTCACTGAATATCAGCGATTCCTTCGAGGATGGTGGGGGATCTTCGTATCTCCTCTGTTAGGCAAGACAATACCCGAACGAGAGACGCGTGAGATTCCTCGGTGAATTCATTGCCCAGCATTTGGTGGTACTATCCTGGCCTGTTCCCTTCCAGGAGGCGTCTATCCGTTCCTGGCAGTCGTCAGCCGTCCTTTCTCCAGCCCCTGGCAGACTGAAACGAAGGTATTGTGCCCCATCCCGGAATCTCTAGGTACTCTCCCAACCCACCTTCGGGATTGGCATACCTAGGAACACTCACTTGGGCACGCTGCCTGGCGCGCGACCGTCCACGGACTCAGATTCTCTACAGTTTGACCAGTGGGGCGAAGAGTGTTCTCTTCCTCTCATGCGATGTTATGCATTGCATCACATCAGGCTCACCATGCCTACAGTAGGCATTTATGGTCGATGCTTTCCCAAATCTTAGCATCAATGCCTGATACGGAGCAAACCAGACAAGCTATTGCCCTCTCTGCTATAGGCCTGGAGCTGGCAAGACACCAAGCAAGGGCATCTTATACGCCATTGAGGTGGCTTCAGGCTTGCAGGGACAGCGATCTGTATTAGGCGGACAGCATGGCTTTGTCTATCAAGGTTGTCACCCCTGGCCCGGCATAGGGTGATTCACTCCGCTTTCGGGGGACCCGTCTCTTTTCCTCCAGATCTAGGAGACTTCTGCAGGGGCTTCCTCCATCTCCCGTCTTGGGGACACCTCCTAGCTCTCCCCACTATAGGCTTCTCACCGATTAGCCCAGGGTCTTCCCTTCCTTTTTCTCACCAACAGGAGGCTGGGGGTCTTGCTCCCTCAGGATTCTTATCCCCCACCTCCGGGGAGCTTAGTACTCACCGGACGTGAATGGTGAAGATTGACAAGGAAGATATGAAATTACCTCACCGTAATTCTTGATCTTCTCTTGTATCTTCACCATTCATTACTGATACCCACCCACCTTCCCCTCAGTGGCCTCCTACTGCGTGCATTTCCTCCCTTCGTGTTCCTCTCCTTCCTTGGGCCTTATGCCAAAAATCCTGGTTTCCGTCTTCTATGGACGGATCTCTTTCCTCAAGGTAAAGGGGAACGAGGGTTTTTCACCTATTCTGAGGAAACTTTTCTGACTGCCCCTAGGGTGACCTCTGGGCTCCTTAGCCACGATGTTCAGCTCACAGCTAAAGAGACTGTCCCTTTTGGCTCGGCCTCAAAATTAAGGTTCCCCTAGCGGAGCATTATTTAATTGTCAGCTTCTTCTGGTTGGTGCTTCTGCACTTCTTAACCTAGAACTGCTGTCTTGCCTTGCCTTCAGGCAGTCCATCGAGTTCCCACTCTATCCTTCATACAAAGCTGCCTCTTGTAGGGCCTAACCCCTACCCATACACTTCGGTGTTAGTACGTAACAAGGTGCTAAGGGCTTACCCCTCCTCATAGTTGGGTGCTCTTTTCCAGAACAGTTTTCTGTCCAGGCAGTCTGTAAGCTCTCAGCTAGAGTGTAGGGGTTAGGATGATGAGATATTAGAGAACCTGCCCTTGTGTCCAATCTTACAAGCGGTTCAGTTGAACCTTTTCTCACTCCTATTAGAAGGATTCTTGCTCCCTTGGTTTTTGGTTCCAAGCTTATAATCCTCCCAACCAATATGCCTATAGGCAGAGTTCTCCTCTCAACATCCCTTCTCTCTCTTCTGCTTCCTCTTCCTTTCTCTTATCTGTTCCTCCCTTAGAGCCATCCCAGATGGGAGGCCCTGCGATCCCTTAGGGTAGGTATTCTTCCTCTTCCATCTGTCCTCTACCTGCTTATTCCTTTTCAGTTTATATCCTTTCCTTTTCTATCCCTCAGCTCTCTTGCCTCGCTCTCACCTTTTTCCTTTAACCTTTTTCTGGCCTCTCCGGCTACCAGAACTGAGATAGAGGAGGAGTCTGTGGCGCCTTAACGGCCGCCTTGTGCATGGCCCGCGGCAGCTGTCGCTCTCATGGACGGCACCGTTGAGCCACTCAAAAAAAAAAAAATCTCCCGTGAGCGGTGCGCGCTCTGGCTGACACCCAAGCAGTAATGAATGGTGAAGATACAAGAGAGGATCAAGAATTACGGTAGGTCGTAATTTTCATTTCCTGTCTTAGCCAAGTGTGAGCAATTCCAAGGGATCATTTTGTTCTGCTCCTCCGGGAACCCAAATATTCTAATGGTTTTCTGCGTCCTCTAGATTTAGCATCCTCTGCTAGGATGGTTAACTCTCTCTTCCTTTTGCTCAGGTATAGACAGCTCGGCTCAATCGCACGGAGTCTTCACTCAGCATGTTAGGCCCATCTCCAGGTCGGAAGTCCTCCGCCTCAAGAAGTTTCATGTCTTGTTTAATATCTTTGATATTTGAATCGATCCTTTGTAGCATTTAAAGTATGTGTTGTAGCTTTGCCATCCAACGAGCTATGCCTAGATCGATTATCTCCCGGAGCCTGCTGCAGATTTCGAGGCCCTGGAGAGAAGCACTTGGACTACACTCCATCTGCAATCATCATCTAGAGGCGTTTGAATTTACTTCTTCCTCTCAGTTTAGTAAGTTGACTCATTTTAGGCTTGAAGTGAAGCTTTTGGAGTGGAAAATATTTGTTGCAAATATCGTTGGGATAGATTAATCACCAAAGCTTACAGAGCTCAGCCCTGTGCTTCCATTAAGGTCAGTGGCGTCACGGAGGTCCCTGAGGCAAGTTTTGACTACTGATGCCTCAGGACTCGGTTGGGGTGCTCATCTGGAGGACAAGCAGACCTGGGCTCCTAGTCCCCAGACAAGCAATCCCTGCATATCAACGTCCTGGCGATGAGAGCAGTTCTGAACACCTTGCAAGCTTTTCAGACTGGTCTCCTCGGACCCTCTCCTCATCCAAATGGACAACATGTCCGTGGTGTTTTACATCAACAAACCAGGAGGGACGTATTCCTACCCCCTCTGCAGGGAGGCAATGAGGGTCTGGTATTGGGCCCTGGAACACCACCTAGAATTTACTGCTGTTCATGTTCCAGGTGTCCAAAATGTCTTGCCCGACAGCCTAAGCAGGTCTTGGTCCAAGGTCCACAAGTGGGAGCTCCTACAGTCAGTGGCATAGCAGTTGTTTTACAGATGGGGTTTCACCAGAGTTGGACCTCTTCGCATCCCCACTCAACGCCAAACTGCCCAGTTCGTGCTCGTTAGATCCAAGACGCGGAGTTTTCTGGTGAGACGATTGCCCTCTGTTGGACAGGGAGTTTTCTTTACATAGAAACATAGACTTTGACGCTCAGATAAGGATGCTTGGCCCACCTCATCTGCCCATTTCCTATTTATTGGATGAGCTGCAGATCCTAGTTAACCAATGCCTTCCTCCTTACCTATTCTTCGGAGGTACTCTCAAACTTCAGGCGGAAGGAGCAGAGATGATTCTCATTGCTCTGCTCTGGCCTCTTCAGATTTGGTTCCCTCTGCTCCAACAGCTAGCCTTGCAACCCCTGATTCCTCTACCCCTGAGCTCGCATTTGCTCTTCCAGGACCAGGGCACTCTAGTCCATCTGGATCTCATGTCCCTGCATCTGCACGCTTGGCTCGTGCAGCCCTAGCAGTCACCAGGTATGGCTAACGTCCTAGTGGTGGCAAGAAAGCCCTCCACTAGGTACACCTATGCCATGAAGTGGAAGAGGTTCTGTTTGTAGGTGGCTGCCTGTCATCTCAGTCCCATCTCCTGCACGGTGAACTCCATTCTTGAGTATCTCTCTCTCTGTTTGACACAGGCCTGAGCTACTCCTCTATCAAGGTGCATCTCTCTGCCATCTCTGCGCACCATGCATCAGTAAAGGGTAAACCCCTTACTCCGCTGGATTTGCCCCTGCCTTCCTACAGGGATCCTTGCATATGAGACCTCCCAGCAGGAACCCTGTTCCTCCATGGGACCTCCTTTATGTTAGAGAAAACTCATGCCCCTTTGTGAACCAGCCGTGGATTGCAAGCTATGATTTCTATTCTGGAAAGTGTTATTTTTAGTGGCAGTTACTTCCTCTTGGAGGATTTCCAAGCTGCATGCTGTGATGTGTAAAGAGCCCTATTTAGTTTTCCACAAGGACAGGGTGTCCTTACAGACCAGTCCTAAGTTTTGCCCAAGGTGGTGTCCGAATTTACTTTGAATCAGGACATTCATCTGCCTGTATACTACCCAGAATAGTGTTATCGCATACTCTTGATGTCCACTGGATGCTTCATTTTTATTTGAACTATACCAGTCCCTTGAGGAAGACTGATCAGTTAGCAACTAACATACTAATTGCCAGCAGATTAGGCCTCACGGGCTGTCGAGTCTGCTCGAACCTCAGATCCCTAGTTGGGTGCCGAGGCCCCCCCTTGTGTTCCAGAAACCCCTATCATCCATCCCCACCCCCTGAGCCAGGCCATCATCTGATACATCCACTTTCTGTGTCTGTCCCACCTTCTCTTGAAGTCCTCCACTGTGGATCTCTGAACCAGCTCGCCAGGCAGAGCATTCCAGGGTCCACCACCTTCTCAGTGAAAAACATCCTCCTCTTTCCCCTCACCCTTCCACCTTCCAACTTCAAACCATGGCCTCTGGTGATACCTCCCTGCTTTAGTCTAAAGATCTCCTCCGTGTTTACCCTATTTATTCCCTTGAGGTGCCTAGGAGACCTCAATCATGTCCCCCTGTCTCTCCTCTCCTCCAATGAAAACAGGCAGAGCTCCTCAAGTCTGTCCTCGTATCATCTTAGTTGCCCTCCTCTGTACCCTCCAGGAGCTGTATGTCCCTCTTCAAGTGTGGTCTCCAGGACTGTACACAGTACTCAAGGTGTGGTCTAACCAGTCCATTGTACAGCGGCAGAATCACTTCCCTGCTCCTAGAGGCGATTCCCTTACAGTGCATCCCGACATCTTGTTTGCCTTGCTAGCCGCTCTCCTGCACTGCTCAGAGTTATTCATCCTTGCATCCACCATGACCCCTAGGTCTTCTTCCCTATTGAGGCCTCCAGCCTCCCTCCCATGGTGTACCTGTGTTTAGGGTTTCCCACCCAAGATGTAACACCTTGCACTTGGTGATATTGAAATGTAATTTCATGTGTGAGCCCAGCTTTCCAGGGTGTCCAGGTCCCTTGCAGGGCCAACCTCCCCTCTTCCCCTCAACTACTGCTCCCATCTTGGAGTCATCAAGCCAAGAGACTCATTTCACACCTATACCTCCCTGATGTCCGATATGTATGCATTAAACAGGATCGACCCAGGACCAAGCCTCATGGGTACCCCACTACCACTTCTTTAGGTTCGAGAGCTCCCCACCGACCACTACCTCTGGGTGCATCCAGCTAGCCAGTTTTCAATCCATCTGACCATCAAGGGCCTACTCCCAACCCCATCAGTTTCTCCACCAGACCATTGTGGGGACAGAGTCAAACGCCTTGCTGAAGTCCAAGAATAATACATCCACAGGCTTTCGCCTGTCCAGTTCTGATATTACCCATTCAGAGAACTCCACAAGATTGGTTTGACATGAACTACCTGGCACAAACCCATGTTGCCGACTATCCAGATCTCCCACCTCCTCCAAGTACACCCCAATTGTTCCTTTAGTATACTCTCCATTAATTTTCCCACCACTGAGGTCAAAGTGATGGGTCTGTAGTTACCTAGTACGTCCCTCGACCCCCTTTATGGCTTGGCACCACATGCCTCTCGCCAATCCCTAGGTACCCCCTGTCTCAATGACCTGTTGAAGAGCTCCGCCAGGGTGCAGCCAGTATGTCCGCCAATTCCCATAGTACTTCGGATGAATGCCATCCGCCCAGGAGATTTGTCTTTCTTTCTTTAGGGCCTTGAGGGCTAACCACACCCTTCGTGGAGATAGCATCATCCGCCCCTCCACCTTACTGGCCTTTTATCCTTATCCTTATCCTGATGTGACACCCTGGGGTACATCTCCTTCCTCTTGCTCCATTTCTGTTGCTCCCCTGATCCCACTCACTGCCGCTTCTATCCTCATCATGCCTTGCTTTGTAGATATCCCATCCCCTCCCTAGTGAACACAGAGGCGAAGTACTCATTTAATACCACTTCCTGGTCCTCGCCTCTTCCACCCACCTCCTTCTGATCTCAATCTGCTGAGATGGCCCTTAGTTTTCTCCTCTCCCCAATGTACGGAAGAACCCTTTCCCCTCCATGTATCCCCTGTGCCAGCTGCTGCTCTTTACTGGACTTTCCCTCCCCTCACCATCGGGTGACTTTTCTAGATGCAAGATGGTACATTTCTTATCCCTATCCCTCTTGTTGTTTTATATTTTTGTAGGCCGCCTTCTTTTCTCTCTGACCGCTACCTGAACCTCACTGGACCACCAGCATGGTTTATGTGACCTTGCTCCTTATGTTTCACCTTAGCACAGGTCCTGACTGCCTCATGAAGTCCCCGTTTATGACCTCCCATCTCTTTCCCACATTTGTCATTGATGTAATCCTCTTCAAGTGATCCTTGAGAATATTTCCTATGCCCACAAAGTCTGACCCCTGAAGTCCACTGCCAGTGTCCTAGATCTCACCCCTCCCCATGCTTATTTGAAACCAGACAGTATTGTGGTTGCTCCCAGTCAGGATCCTCTACAACCAGGTCCCTTACCAGATCCCCATCTGCCAAAACCACGTCCAGGACATGCCCTCCCTTGTGGGCTCCATCACATGCTGTGTTAAGAACACATCCTGGAAGCCGCCCAGCAGCCTCTGCTCCTTGGCCATCTTAGAGGACATGGTTCCCCAGTTTGTACCTGGCATATTAAGGTCCCCATCAACACCACTCCTTCCTTTTGGTCCACACTGGGCAATGATGTTGTCCAGCAAACCATCCTCCAGAACATCACCCATCCCGGGGGCCTATATACTACACCCAGCTTGACCTTACCTCCAGCTGGTAAGGTGACCCATAAGGCCTCCACGTTTCCTCTGCCTCTTCTACCCTAGCAATTTCAATGTCATCTCTAATGAACATAGCCACTCCACCCTCTCTGCCCTCCTTTCTATCCTTCCTAAGCATAGTGTACCCCGCGCTTAGGTCCCAGTCATGTTTTTGCTTGCCACGCTTCCGTGACTGCCACCACATCCACCCCCCACCCCGAACAGCATGGCCTGAACTCTGGCAACTTGTTTCCCAAGCTCCTGGCATTTACTAACACCACCCCCCACCCCTTATCCCTGATCCCTTTTTTGAACCCAACCCAGGCTCCTTATACTTCCATCCTCCCTCTGCTCCTCCTGAAACCTCCACCCCCAGTCTGTTTCCACCCTCCCCTCTTTGGGTTTGAAGGCTACTCACCTCATCTGGAGGAGGGCTTCTGGTCAGCCCCTCCCTTATCTAGTTGTTTGTATCGCTCACTCCCAAAACTCAGGAAGCACCAATTACTAAGCAGACCCTAAGTGGTTAGTTAACTGCAGTTTTCTGTTACAAAAATACGATAAGCCTGTACGGGTTTGGTTAAAGGCCATTCCACCAGGGAGTTGCCACCTCTTTTGCCTGTTGAGGAATGTTTCCACTGCAGACATTTGTGCAGCTGACACCTGGAGCTCTATTCATACATTCATCAAGCATTACAGCTTGATGTGGCTTCCAGGCATAGGACTGTGCTTGGCCTTGCAGTTCTTCAGGTCCTGCTCTCCTAAACCTTTGCTGGCTGATTTTCTGCCTCCTCTCATGCTAGTCTGTTCGGTCTCTTGATTGCCGGGACTCTGTCCTTAAGGTTGCCTGCTGCAAAATGCTTACTCGAGTAAAATAGTACAGTTACGTGAAGAACTGCACCGTAACAGTAGATCTTCGAGAAGAGTTCTTGCAGCAGGCACTGCTTTCCTCCTTCTTCCCTTGGGTTTTATTTCTGCCTTCCTTTAGGCAAGAACCCGCCTGGTTCTCCTTCCATACTAGACTTCGGGTCTCCAGCTGGAGAACTGAGGTGGGGCCAGGAGCCACACGGAAACCTTCTAGCTAGCAGTCTGATCTGGGGACCACTGCCTGCCCCGATGTCAGCCAGTGGTATAAAGGGGCGCCCCTCAGCTAAGACTGCTAGCTAGAAGGCTCGTGGGGCCCCTGGCAGCTTAGTCCTAATGGTTATTGCCTGCTGCAAGAGCTCTTCTCAAGATCTACTGTTACAATAAGTTCTTACTGAACAGTACTTTCTAACAACATTCAGTTGAACATCCCTGTCGGACTTGCACCCATCCCTGCTCATGTAGATAGCCCAGAACTTGGAATGTTTTTAAAGGATGTACTGTGAACTGTGATGGTCTTGAGCCTCCCAGCATTCCAAACCCAGCTCTTTAGTGTCCACTGAAGAGAGTAATCACCCTGGACTGTTGCCCCTATTTATTAAATCACTGTAATTT
This sequence comes from Neoceratodus forsteri, assembly GCA_016271365.2. Lineage (NCBI taxonomy): Eukaryota > Metazoa > Chordata > Ceratodontiformes > Ceratodontidae > Neoceratodus > Neoceratodus forsteri. The sequence continues at coordinate 808,331,261 of CM028132.1, read as the reverse complement.
CTGCATTGCTCCACGTTGTCAATGAGAAGCTGATCTATATGAGTAACGTCTTGCCCTACTGGGGATATTGGTACAGTCAAAGCTGTGACCTCAGCACAGAACCCTGAGACTTGAACATTTCAAAGGTGACAGTTATTCAGTTTGCTTCTGTACCATTGATAAGATAGCAGCATAGACAGATCTCTCTGAAAGATTTCAAGATTCTACTGTACATTATATATGTTAGTTTGGGGACATTATGTGTGCCTCTGTGACAGTTTGAGGCTCCCTGGTGACAGGGTGCACTCCAGAATTTAGAAATGTGTGCCTGTTAAGCCAGGGCTTTCAAGCTGACTAACCTGCTAGCTGGAACTTTCATGATCAGTACCTACAGTGCTTGAATGAGGACCACTTGCCATTAACGGTGTTCTGTTTCATTTTGTGAGGTCTGCTAAATAAATTCACTATCCAGATAAGTAAGGAGTCTTTTTCTTGTTTGGGGTTTGGAAGGATAGTTTAGGTGAGGTGTTCTTGTTATGTTGTTTGTCTTATGTAACCCCCTGCAAATGGGGTTCCCAAAAGACTTCCAGGAGCTTGCTTGAATGCTCCAAGCCTGAATGGTGTTTGGCATTTAAGCCATTTATCAGTGAGTGTTTTAGAGCCTCTGGTACTGTCTCTTTAAGAGCTGTCTGCTTGCAGACATAATTAGTTTTAGGTGGGGACTGTGTGCTTCTCTGAGTACCACTCGAGCTGCTGCCAATTCACTTCATTTTTGCAGTCACTAGGAGTGCAAAGGAACCTATCTGAAAGATGTAACTGTTTGCCAGAAATTATTTAGAGTAATAATGAAATTACAGTTTGTCTAACCTGCTTTCTTTGCAGTCAGAACTGTTCTGCTAGTTCCCCATTCTAGTTTTGAACTGCTGAACTGGACCAATCAGTGTGGGGTAAGCTAGCTCTAAAATGGTGCCTTGGACGAATCAGAACTTGGACTCATAATCTGAGCCAGCCACAAGAGGATTGTATGAGCAGTGACTCTGGGAGATGTAGTTTAGACTTTAGTGCCTTTTTGGACCAACAGCAGCAGTCTATTGTGGTGACAGCCAATCCAGTCAAGAACTGGGAGGAACTCAAAGGAAGTGCCCGTTTTGTCGGTTGGAGGTTCAGTTGAGCTTTGGCAGTGAAGAAGGAAGGAGCCCTGTGCTTTTCAGTGTGCAGTTTTAGTCAAAAGCATGTGTAAGGCCCAGAGTTCCGGTCTGCAGCTTGTGTAACAGCTTGTTAGGACTGAATCCGTCCCTGTGAAAAGAATCAAAGGATCTCTGAAGAGTAGAAACCAGGCTCACCCTGTAGAAGACTGGAGGAATTGCTGAAAATTGCACTCTGTCTGTCAGGAACTGAATCTGCTGTGTGTTCTCCCGGTATTGTGCAGTAATTGCGATCGGGATACAGATGCAGCCTGCCTGGTATAGTGCTTTCTTTATATGGATGTGTGAAGAGGTTTGTGTACCTCAAGTGAGCCCTGCTGACATTGAAGAACCCTATCTTATTTGGAGGTCGTGAGTACTAATTCAGGGTCGCTCCTGTTGAATTGCCACATTAAATCCAAATGGAATTACTGTACTGCTGACTGTTTAATTCTCCTTTTCTCTGTGTGAAAGGGCCCCTACCAGCTGCCACAGTTTGGACTAGCCACTAGGGCTTGGGTACCCAGGGACAGTAACTGATAGGGATAGCCTGTGCACAGAGCCATAGATAGATTATTAGAGTGATAAGCTAATTAACCTGATTTCCCCTGTCCTTGTTATATCCCCTAAATAAATCAGAGCTGCTTGTTTCAGCAAAGTTATACTGCCTGAGGTATTTGTCTATGTTAAAGTACTGTACTGTGATTGTTGCACTGTATCTCATTTCACAGGAGGTCCCAGTACGAACCACACCTGGCGGTAAGTGTATACTGTGAAGGTAATTCTGATATATTGTGTGGGCCACTAGTGGAAGAAAGGGGTTGCAGTGTCCCAGAGGGCTGTGACCAAGTTAGTTTAACTATTGCAAACCCTGACCTCTGGGTGGAGGCACCCGCCATTGGATCCAGGCCCCTCAACCTGTTAGTGGCAAATCAGGCAGGGTAGTAGCCCCTGGGATAAGCGCCATCTAGGGGTTACATCTTGGAGGCTCACCGCTGGGATTGTGTGTCCTCTAGTGGCCATATTTACAAACCACTGTTAAGAAAAAATGGGTACCCGACAGAAGTGGCTGTGCACCGGCTGGTGGAGTGGTGTACTGGGAGGAGATCGACCCCAAAATGCTATGCTTATCCTGGACATCCCCTGGGTATCAATCGGACACTGTGCAGAGTACTTTCCAAGGTGGAAGGTTTACAAAACCCTGTGGTGGTGGGTCGGCATGCTAATCTGCTCACCCACACTTTCCTGGCCCTAGTAGAGTTTAAGGATCCCATAGATAGCTCCAAAGTGCCACAGACCATTACCCCAGAGGGAGCCCTCACTGCTGGAGAGTGATAACTAAGGACAGTAAAGACCGGGGAATCAGCCCCCACCACTATCTGAAACTTTTGAGGAGAAATTTGCTGAATGGTTGCTGGGAGAGGGAAACTGTGGAGGACTTGAAGAAACTATTCTTGCCACCTGGGGTGTTCCTCCCCAACACCCTCTCCTGCTCCAGTGCCCGTAATGGTGGCTGAACCAATGCAGACTCCTATTTCTGCACCTGCCATTAGTCACGACTCTTACCAAAGTTGAGGATCTTCTCTGGCACCCTCCCACCCCCAAGGGAGGATGACTGGGAGACCTGGATAGACTATGTTGCCCCCAAGTGCTAGAATGGCAATGCTCGGAAGCAAAGCGAAAGAGGTTAGTGAGGCCTCCGAGTCCTGCCCTGGCTACCATCCGTGCTAAGCAGGCCAGTAACCCTGAAGCGACTGCACAGACCTATCTTGAGGCCTTGGAGAATGTGTATGGGAGCCCAGATTCTGATGAGGACCTATGGTGGAGTAAGAAATGCACAACAGTACCAAGGGAGTTGTTGTCTGTATGTTCTCGGCTGGAAAAATTGTTGCAAGAATGCCTCAGAAAGGGTAGTTTGCCAGCCGATTGAACTGGACCGAACCAGACTGGACAGAATCCTTAAGTCTGCCCCCTTCTCAGAACTGCTGTTGCTTCAGTTACGCCCTGGCAAATCGACTGGAATCCCCACCCTCCTATGATGAGTTAATGAGAGAAATTCGAGGAGTTGAGAAAAAGGCGACCTCGGGAGGTACCTGCACCAACAGCTGTGGCTACGACCAGTGACTGAGGGTGACCCATCAAGTGAAGTCTAGGGGCAGAGGTTGACAGTCAATGAGTGCTCTGACAAGGAAAAGATATGCCACAATGGGGCGAACTGTTGAGAGAGATCCGGAATTCAAAAACAGTCCCTTTATGAAGGCCACGCCTGCAAGTACGGGCCCTGACCTATATCCGACTGCATCTGCATGGGGGTGGGGTACCCACCCATGTATCTCCTGCTGATAACAGCTCCAAACTCAATTCCTTGACCATGGAAGTGGAGAAACTGACGAGATGTCTCCAAATGCTTATCACGCCAGAGACAGAGATGGCACCAGGTTTCCAGTTAGTAATACCCGCCCTGGCTCCCAGTGTGGCGCTCGCCAGCTCAAACTCCAGAAAGTATGTTTTGCTATAATTGTGGAAAGATGGGCACATGAAAAGGAAATGCCAGTCCCCAAAAGACACTGACAAAGTTGCATATAGGCTACAAGGAGAGCTTCGGAGAAGAAATCAGTGGTTAAGAGGTGCACGACATGATCCCAGTGAGGCACCAAAATGCTAATTCACGTCCTTTGTGGCAAGGTCAGTTGCCCCAGGCCCCACTACCGCCTCTCCAGACTGGTCCAGAATAGTGGGTCCTCCATGGAGACCACTGTAAAGGGTGAATGGAGTGTCTACAAGAGCTGTATTAGACAGTGGCTCCCAAGTGACAATTATGTTCCAGGATTGGTATCAGAAGCATTTGTCAGACGTACCTTACAACCATTAGAAGGACTGCATGTATGGGGGTTAAATGAGAAGGCCTACCCTATTCGGTATATCCGAATTTGGCTGTCTTTCCCCACCTCCGTGGCTGGAGTGGCCGAACAAGTAGAGACCCTAGCCTTAGTGTGTCCCCCACTGGACTGTATAGATGGTGTCCCTTTGTTGATTGGAACAAATGCTCATATGTTCGGAAGGCTGGCACAGTTGTGTTATGAAAAACAGGGTCAAAGACTAGTAGAGCTTTAAGAGTTCCAGCTTTAATTAAGAAGGCCTATGAGGCACAGAGAGATGCTGAAAAACAGAACCAGAGGAACGGTCGGAATTGTATGGAAGAAGGATCCTGAGTCTCTGATCCTGGCGCCAAATGCCCAGTGTACCTTACAGGGAGAGGTCCGTATCAGAAAGGATGTTAAGAATAAAATATTAATGTTGGATGCACCAGGCGATGGAAAATTGCCAGAGGGACTGCTGGTCAAGCCTAGTATTTTGCCCGCTAGAGCCCATGCTTATGCCAGAAGGTAATGGTCCAAGTTCATAATGTGTCTGAAAGAGACATTCGAGTAAACAGAGGTTGCATCCTGGCTAATGTGCATTGTGCAGACACTGCAGTGCTACCCAGCAGCAAGAGTTCAAGGAAGAATGACAGAGTAACGCCTGACTTGTTTGATTTCGCGACTCCCGCTGCCAGCTGAATGGAAAGTGAGGATCAGTGAGAAGCTTGCCCAGAGAGACCAGGTGTTTTCTTTAAAGGAATGGGATGTAGGATGCGGCAAGGAGCTGAGCACAATATCCGCTGCATGACGAAAGACCATTTCGTGAGAGGTCTCACGCCTGGCACCTGCTGACATAGATGATGTGAGACGGCATCTGCAAGAGATGTTAGCTGCTGGTGTAATACAAGAATCCAGAAGCCCTTATGCTTCCCCATTGTGGTAGTGAGAAAAAGAATGGAACAGTAAGGATGGGTGTGGATTATCGCACTTAAACCGCGGACTATCCCTGATCAGTACACAATGCCCCGCATTCAGGATGCTTTGGACTGCCTAAACGGAGCAAGTGGTTCTCTGTGCTGGATCTCCGCAGTGGGTACTACCAGATCCCGATGGCCCCAGAGGACCGTGGAGAAGACGGCCTTTATCTGTCCGCTTGGCTTCTATGAATTCATGAGGATGCCTCAAGGATTTCAGGTGCCCCAGCCACTTTCAACGATTGATGGAGCGTGCAGTGGGGACATGAACTTACTAGAGTGCCTGGTATACCTAGATGATGTTATTGTGTTTGGCAGCTCACTGGAGGAACATGAGAGCAGATTATTTAAGGTATTGGACCGACTGGAGGACTTTGGCCTTAAACTGTCCATTGATAAGTGTCAATTCTTTCAAACATCAGTAAAGTATGTGGGACACATAGTATCCACCGAGGGAATAGAGACCGACCCAAGTAAAGTTGAGGCCTTGACCACCTGGCCACAGCCCAAAATCTAAAAGAACTGCAAAGATTCCTGGGATTCTGTGGTTATTATCGCGCTCATCAAGGACTATTCAAGAGTGATCCGCCTTTACTTAACCTTACTCAAGGGTATCCCCAACCCACAAAAATACAAAGTCAGCGCCCTCAAGACTGAAAGAGTGTATTTTCATCCAGTGAAGTATTTGGGGCCCGCTGGACTCCTGATTGTGAGACTGCTTTTCATGAGATCATATATCAACTTACCCATGCTCCAGTGCTGGCCTATGCCGATCCAAGAAAACCTTACGTCCTGCACACTGATGCTAGCTTGCAAGGGTTGGGGCTGTGTTGTACCAAGAACACGAGAATGGCCTGAGACCAGTGGCCTTTGCCAGCAGAAGCCTGACTCCATCCGAAAAGAACTATCCTGTACATAAGTTAGAGTTCCTAGCTTTGAAGTGGGCTATTGTTGACCAATTCCATGAGTACTTGTATGGAGCTAAAATACTAGTAAAACTGACAATAATCCTTGACCTATGTGCAGACCTCAGCTGTTGGATGCCACTGGCCATAGGTGGCTTTCTGCATTATCTACATATGACTATGCTCTTGAATACCGAGCAGGTCTGAACCACATAGATGCTGATGCTCTCTCCGGAGGCCTGTTCCCCAGAATGATTGGGTCGATTGGCAGAACTTGACATTCGGCACACTCTGCGAAGTTTGACAGGGAGGAACAATGTCCACGGACGCAGTGGACTGCATGGTGGATTGCTTGGGAGCCTCTGAGAATTGCATACCTGCTGCTTATTGCCACTTTTCTGCAATAGACATTGGTGCACTGCCTCAGCTGGACAATGACAGTATTCGGCGGCTCAATCCGCGATCCCATGATCAAAGCAGCTAGAAGCCCTCTATGCAGGAAAAGATGTGTCCAAATTACGCCCACTGATTTGAGAACTGCACTGTTATACAAAGAAGGTCCTAAGTTGAAACTGATCAATAAACTGTTATACAGAGAAACAGTAGACAGAGGGGACAAGTAGACAAACAACAACTAGTGCTGCCCACTGCCTTCGAGACTCAGTACTGAGGTCCTTGCACAACCATATGGGGCACCTTGGTATAGACAGAACACTTGACTTGGTGAGATCCAGATTCTATTGGCCTAAGATGTGGGCTGATGTGGAGCAACACATTCGAACTTGTAGTCGCTGCTTACAGAGGAAAGCTTTGCCCCAGAGGGCTGCCCCCTTGTTAACATCACCACCAGTGCACCCATGGAGCTGGTCTGTATTGATTTTCTGAGTTTGGAGTCAGATCAAAGAAATATCAGTAATGTGCTGGTGGTCACTGACCATTTCACTAGATATGCCCAAGCTTTCCCACCAAAGACCAGAAAGCATCCACTGTGGCCAAAGTACTTGTAGAAAACTTTTTGTTCACTATGGGGCTCCACAAAGAATCCATTCTGATCAAGGGAGAGACTTTGAGAGTCGTCTGATCAAAGAGATGCTTTCTCTGTGGGAGTGCGAAGTCCAGAACCACTCCTTACCACCCCAGGGGGACCCACAGCCTGAACGTTCAACCCGCTTTGCTAGATATGCTAGGCACCTGCACCCAAAGGACAAGCCTAGATGGAGCCAACAAATTAGCACCCTGGTACATGCTTATAACTGCACCAAAAGTGATGCCACTGGATTCTCCCCTACCGCCTGATGTTTGGAAGAGAAGCTCGACTACCAGTAGATGTGTGTTTTGGGGTCTCTCCTGATGGGGTTCAAGCTGACAATTATTTACAGTATGTGCAAAAGTTAAAGGCCCAGCTAACTCATGCGTACCAACTGGCTCAAACCATGGCTGCCAAAAGAAATCTGGCCAACAAAGAAAGGTATGATAAAAGGTGAAAGCACAGGAACTCCAGGAGGGAGATCGGTATTGCTAAGAAATCTGGGACTGCATGGCAAGCACAAGGTTGCTGACAGATGGCACCATCTCCCTCACATTGTAGTGGGCAAACTAGATGATCTGCCAGTGTACAAAGTAAGGCCTGAGAACAATTCAAAAGATGTAAAACAATGCATAGAAATCATTTACTGCCCATTGGACAAATCCTGATTGAGTCTGAGCCCCAGAAGATGCCCCTCTGGACCAGTGACTAGAGCTGCTGCTAAGAAAAGATTAAGAAAGTCTGCACCTACAGAAGCAAAGTTAAAGTGTTCCCTCCACAAGTCCCAGTTGAGCATGACTGTCAGTCCATATCGGAAGAAAGTGAGAGTGACTTTGAATACTATCCTTCTTACGAACTGAGTCAATTGTTTGGGCAATCCCTAGTCAATACTGGAGATGAAGCTGGGCCTTCTGGACTGTCTAAGCCCCAGCTTCATCCCTGGAGCCAATGCTCCCAGAAGTGAAGTGCAAAGCATCAGATCAGATGAAATGGAATCATTGTGCATGGTTGAACTGTTTGAGCTTTCAGGAGAGAGAAATGATAGATTGGGGCAGACTGGTGATACACCAACAAGAAGAGTATTTTGAGTGCCCTGACAGTCCACTGCCAGTGTCCAAAGCTCTCCAGCTGAGCCAAATGTTGTGGACTCAGAAACTGTAACTCCTGGAGCTGAAAGTGCCCCAAGTTCTAGCCTCTCACCCCATGGAGACTCCCTGACAAGTGAGGACAATGCTGAAAATGAGGCTCAGAGTGCAGAGACTATAACAGTTCCCCTAGAAAGACTGGTCGAGCTGTAAAGCCTGTGGTGCACCTCAGTTATGATTCACTTGGGAGGCCTGTGGACTTGCCTCTCAATGTTGTCCATAAAGGAGTGTATGTGTCCCGAGCTCATTGCCCAAACTGAGCATCAGTGCGAACTCCAAGTTACTTGTGTTGCCCTCTAAGTATGGTGCCCTTGCCCCATCCAGCCCCAAGGTAACTGATAGGGAAGGGCCCCTCTCTTCAGGTTTCATGTACAAGAGGTAATAACTTGAGTTATGGTACAATGTGTATGTAATACTGTGTAAAGAGTGACTACTGCAATGTTTCAGAAATGTGTTCTTGGTAAAATGATATATTGACTGATGATTACATGTGCGAGCCTAATGCAAATGTATATGGTTGCAGTTGAAACTTATGGGTACTTGCTTGACGCGGACGTCAAGCTTTCCCAGGCCAGGAAGGGTGTAACCCCTGCAAATGGGGGTTCCCAAAGACTTCCAGGAGCTTGCTTGAATGCTCCAAGCCTGAATGGTGTTTGGCATTTAAGCCATTTATCAGTGAGTGTTTTAGAGCCTCTGGTACTGTCTCTTTAAGAGCTGTCTGCTTGCAGACATAATTAGTTTGTATGGGGGGACTGTGTGCTTCTCTGAGTACCACTCGAGCTGCTGCCAATTCACTTCATTTTGCAGTCACTAGGAGTGCAAAGGGAACCTATCTGAAAGATGTAACTGTTTGCCAGAAATTATTTAGAGTAATAATGAAATTACAGTTTGTCTAACCTGCTTTCTTTGCAGTCAGAATTGTGTCTGCTAGTTCCCATTCTAGTTTTGAACTGCTGAACTGGACCAATCAGTGTGGGGTAAGCTAGCTCTAAAATGGTGCCTTGGACGAATCAGAACTTGGACTCATAATCTGAGCCAGCCACAAGAGGATTGTATGAGCAGTGACTCTGGGAGATGTAGTTTAGACTTTAGTGCCTTTTGGACCAACAGCAGCAGTCTATTGTGAGTGACAGCCAATCCAGTCAAGAACTGGGAGGAACTCAAAGGAAGCCCAGTTTTGTCGGTTGGAGGTTCAGTTGAGCTTTGGCAGTGAAGAAGGAAGGAGCCCTGTGCTTTTCAGTGTGCAGTTTTAGTCAAAAGCATGTGTAAGGCCCAGAGTTCCGTCTGCAGCTTGTGTAACAGCTTGTTAGACTGAATCTGCCCTGTGAAAAGAATCAAAGGATCTCTGAAGAGTAGAAACCAGGCTCACCCTGTAGAAGACTGGAGGAATTGCTGAAAATTGCACTCTGTCTGTCAGGAACTGAATCTGCTGTGTGTTCTCCGGTATTGTGCAGTAATTGCGATCGGATACAGATGCAGCCTGCCTGGTATAGTGCTTTCTTTTATATGGATGTGTGAAGAGGTTTGTGTACCTCAAGTGAGCCCTGCTGACATTGAAGAACCCTATCTTATTTGGAGGTCGTGAGTACTAATTCAGAGTCGCTCCCTGTTGAATTGCCACATTAAACCAAATGGAATTACTGTACTGCTGACTGTTTAATTCTCCTTTTCTCTGTGTGAAAGGGCCCCTACCAGCTGCCACAGTTTGGACTAGCCACTAGGGCTTGGGTACCTAGGGACAGTAACTGATAGGGATAGGCCTGTGCACAGAGCCATAGGTAGATTATTAGAGTGATAAGCTAATTAACCTGATTTCCTGTCCTTGTTATATCCCCCTAAATAAATCAGAGCTGCTTGTTTCAGCAAAGTTATACTGCCTGAGGTATTTGTCTATGTTAAAGTATTGTACTGTGATTGTTGCACTGTATCTCATTTCACAGGAGGTCCCAGTATCGGAACCACACCTGGCGAAGTGTATACTGTGAAGGTAATTCTGATATATTGTGGGCCACTAGTGGGAAGAAAGGGGTTGCAGTGTCCCAGAGGGCTGTGACCAAGTTAGTTTAACTATTGCAAACCCTGACCTCTGGGTGGAGGCACCCGCCATTGGATCCAGGCCCCTCAACCTGTTAGTGGCAAATCAGGCAGGGTAGTAGCCCCTGGGATAGCGCCATCTAGGGGTTACACTTAGGTTGCTGTTTTTGTTTTCTCCTTACAGCATTTAACAGCATGTCCCCATCTGCCTCACCCTTACACGGTACCAAGTCAGCTAGGTTGAAGGTGTTGGTTTATGAGTCTGACCGTTTCTTTTTGTTCTTTCTGTTCCTTGAGCAGTTTTTCTGTTGAACAGCCTTTTTCCTAGTAGTGTGGATATTTGGGCTCTAGCTGCATTGTGTCTCGGTTCATTTGACTTTGTTTTAGGGGCAGTGCTTAGAGCTCAGGATGGTTTTTTTCTGTTTTAGGAATGGCCTCTGAGGTGGTCATTTAAAATTTTCATTTAGATGCTGTTTTTGCAGCTCCATTGAGTCCATGTGACTCGTGACGCTAGGCTCCATTTTCCTTTCTATTTTCTGCCTCATGGCAGGCTGGAAGCCAGTGGTCCTGTCTGGCAGAACTCTCTGAGTACTGCACATTCAGATCCTTCCTTCTTAGAAGAAGGATGGTCTAGGCGCTATGCCACTATACTTACACGTGCTCCTGAGAAGGAGGAAGTTGAGAGTCCAAGCAGGCTCTAGTTTCTTTCTCTCTCTATCTCTCTCTCTCTCCTAGAACTCGGCCTGTTCTCCATACTGAGATAAACCTTGTTTTATACTAAGTAACTCTGAGGCAAGCACGAGGGCCACTTGGAATATCGTTGTTTGTGAGGAGTCAGCCACCAAATAAAAGCTCTGCTGCAGTGCTGCAGTGGGTGCTGATGCCAACCACAGGAGCAGACAAAGGCATTCATTTAAAGGGCAGCATTCAGTTTAAGGCAAAATGATGCTTTGAGATGGCACCAAGCCTTTTCAAAGATGTGTAACCCTAGATGGCGCTTATCCCAGAGGCTACTACCCCTGCCTGATTTGCCACTAACAGGTTGAGGGGCCTGGATCCAATGGCGGGTGCCTCCACCCAGAGGTCAGGGTTTGCAATAGTTAAACTAACTTGGTCACAGCCCTCTGGGACACTGCAACCCCCTTTCTTCCCACTAGTGGCCCACACAATATATCAGAATTACCTTCACAGTATACACTTACCCCCAGGTCTGGTTCGGCACTGGGACCTCCTGTGAAATGAGATACAGTGCAACAATCACAGTACAGTACTTTAACATAGACAAATACCTCAGGCAGTATAACTTTGCTGAAACAAGCAGCTCTGATTTATTTAGGGGATATAACAAGGACAGGGGAAATCAGGTTAATTAGCTTATCACTCTAATAATTCTACCTATGGCTCTGTGCAAGGCCTATCCCTTATCAGTTACTGTCCCTGGGTACCCAAACCCTAGTGGCTAGTCCAACCGTGGCAGCTGGTAGGGCCCTTTTCACACAGAGAAAAGGAGAATTAAACAGTCAGCAGTACAGTAATTCCATTTGGATTTAATGTGGCAATTCAACAGGGAGCGACCCTGAATTAGTAATTACCGACCTCCAAATAAGATAGGGTCCTTCAATGTCAGCAGGGCTCACTTGAGGTACACAAACCTCTTCACACATCCATATAAAAGAAAGCACTATACCAGGCAGGCTGCATCTGTATCCCGATCGCAATTACTGCACAATACCCGGAGAACACACAGCAGATTCAGTTCCTGACAGACCGAGTGCAATTTTCAGCAATTCCTCCAGTCTTCACAGGGTGAGCCTGGTTTCTCTTCAAGAGATCCTTTGATTCTTTTCACAGGACAGTTCAGTCCTAACAAGCTGTTACACAAGCTGCAGACCGGAACTTCGGCCTTACACACGCTTTTTGACTAAAACTGCACACTGAAAAGCACAGGGCTCCTTCCTTCTTCACTGCCAAAGCTCAACTGAAACTCCAACCGACAAAACCGGCACTTCCTTTGAGTTCCTCCCAGTTCTTGACTGGATTGCTGTCACCACAATAGACTGCTGCTGTTGGTCCAAAAGGCACTGAAGTCTAAACTACATCTCCCAGAGTCACTGCCCATACAATCCTCTTGTGGCTGGCTCAGATTATGAGTCCAAGTTCTGATTCGTCCAAGGCACCATTTAGAGCTAGCTTACCCCACACTGATTGGTCCAGTTCAGCAGTTCAAACTAGAATGGGGAACCAGCAGACACAGTTCTGACTGCAAAGAAAGCAGGTTAGACAAACTGTATTTTCATTATTACTCTAAATTATTTCTGGCAAACAGTTACATCTTTCAGATAGGTTCCCCTTGCACTCCTAGTGACTGCAAAATGGAGTGAATTGGCAGCAGTTGAGTGGCACTCAAACAGAGAAACACACAGTCCCCATATAAACTAACCATGTCTGCAAGCAGACAGCTCTCAAAGAGACAGTACCAGAGGCTCTAAAAACACTCACTGATAAGTGGCTTAAACGCCAAACACCATTCAGGCTTGGAGCATTCAGCAAGCTCCTGGAAGTCTTTTGGGAACCCCCATTTTCAGGGGTTACAGATGCATGAAGACCTGCAGCAGAACTATGAGACAATCTCCAATGGAACTGTACTGTCTCTGTGTAGTGCAGTATTACATGACTGCTTTATGGGCGTGGATACAGTTCACTATCCACACTCTGGCAGTTCCATTGGAACAGGCTTTCCATCAGATGTTTTTAAGCTAAGCTCCTCTCACCTCCCTAGCGTTTTATCCCCAACTCCACCCCATGATGTCAGAACTTTCTTTCTGCTGGAAGAACAGGTGACCTACCTAGTAGCTCCTGCTTTGAATATTGTGCCATTGATGAATTTTCTTTCAAGTTCTTGAAGTTTCAGCTGAGTTTCTTGTCTTTGACTCCCCTCATCATCACTGAGCCACAGAAGCCTGGGTTAAAATTTTGTGTTCGGTGCCAGCAAAAGATATAGGTAACTGATCCACATGACACATGCCTGTACTGCCTGGTTGGGCAGCACAACATGTGAGTGCGGGCTTTGTCTTTACATGCCTCCAAAATCTCCAGAAGACAGGAGGAACCAGCTTACTCTCAGCCAGCCTTTGTAGCGGTATCCAAAACCCCAGTCCAAGGACTGCAAGCAGAGCTTAGCAGCTGCTGGGTCTGTGTCGCAGTTAGCGGCCTCGAGGAAGAGCAGTGGTGCTCCCAGTTGGTGCCATTGTAAGAGGGTCCTTCATAAAGGGATTCTGGGAGATGTGTATGTCCTCCAGACCTTGGGGGAGAGGCCTGTCCACTGCAGCAAGAAATACAAGTGCCACCAGCGCTGGTCATGGGTTTGGAGAGAGCAAGGTCCTACCAGTCCCTCAACTCCCCAACCACTCGATGGTGATTGAGACTCCTGTCGGTCAAGGGATGGTCACCCCATCAAACTTGTTGATCTCGACTCTGGTCGAGCAGGCTGTGTAGATCATCGTCGAGCCTATTGACTGGCTATCTGATGAGATCAAGGATTCAATCTCTCAGACCCTATCCTCATACAGAAGAAAGACCCAGTTGGGTGTCTCCAATCGATTCGGCTGGGAGCAGTCTCTACCGGTCAACCGAGGAAGCTTTCCTGCTTAATGTGGTGAGGCATATGGTCTACCATGATCATCAGGAGGGCTCTTCTCGACGTGAAGCTGCCTGGGTCGACAGTCGAGGCCCAGGCCCAGTCCTCATTGATGTGGTCCCATTCCTGATCCTGCTCAACCAGGAGTTGTCACTGTCAGCACTTCTTGATGCTCCTCGACCTCCTCATCCTCATGTGAGTAAAGGTACTGGCAGAAGATGTGCTGTTCATACATGATGAGCTCGACTGGCAACAGTGGGCATTGTAGGGTGGGTAGTGCTCTTCCCCTGACCTTTAGTCACCTGGCAGCTGCCATTATGCCCTCACCAATCCATGCAATGCAGATGTTCCATGCACTGCTTCTCCACCCCTGAAGGTGGAGCTGTAACCACTGCAGGCAAAGGTGGGTGCTCCAACCAAGGAGGCCCGTCAGCAACCGACTTGTCAGGCTTGTTGTCGGTGGAGATCACCTACCCAAGGCTACTGGAGTGGTCCATAATGAGAAATGGTTGAGGGCCATTTTGAGGCATCCTCAGACGACTCAGGTCAGTTGGTCATAGCCTCTTCCGGGACTCATATCCTTGACCAGCACTTGGTCAAGAAGTTGACCACTGATCATGGGCCAGTGTCGTTTGGGGCTCTAATCTGCCTCATATCAGAGTCCAGGAATGTCCCTGTGGAGCCTATCCAGAAAATGGCCAGTACCCTTTCAAACCTCAGGAATCCATCACTGTGCTTACAATTACTGTCAGCCTGCAGGTCTGAGCTGCCCTGGAGAGTGGAATTTTATGTAAATTACAGAATGATGGAATGAAATTCAAATATCTGCCATATGGTCACGCTCCACTCTGCCCTCTAACAGATTAATTTCTCCGCCTGAGGAAGTAATCGCCTAGAAGAGCTCTCTTCATCTAACTTCCAGTTTTTCACAGCTTTTGCATCTTTTCTTTATTTTTACTCAGTGATTTTCTTTGCTTCAATCTCAGTTTACTTTTGGTGTTTTAGTGTGTTTTAGCGCTTTCTCCAGTTCCCATGAACAGGAGAAAAATCCTTTTCTTTTCAGTTTCCTGTTTTAAACTGCTCTAACTGCCAATATTTTCATTTTAAAAAAATTTATTATACAATGGCAAGAAAGAATCTTGGACTGTGATTGGTCAGTTTGGGGCTGGATCCATGGTGTTACCCCAGCACGTCACCACAGGTCAAGTCTCAGCACTGTGAACCCATGTAGATGAGCATTTGATTGATTGTTTTACTGAGCCTTTGATTGATTGTTTCATCTTCTCTTAAACAAAAATATTTTTCCACACAAAACATCTTTAATGCACTCCAGGGTGTGTGTCGTTTTGGGATAGCGCCATGCCTGGGGCATTGGGCCTCGACCCTCTTGACCTCGTGCCCCAGCCCCAGGAGTGGCGTTATCCCAGCACGACACACACTCCCTGTTGTGCATTATTCCTTTATTATTTATCCCCTTAGCTGATTTAGGCCTGTTTTTGCTTTGGTTCCCAGTCTCCAGGAATTAAGGTGCATTTGGTGTTCTTCCTTTTATTTAATACTTAAAAAAAAAAAGTTTTGGTTAGCGGTTTGCATTTTTAGGAAATGAAACACAATCTCTGCTTTTCTGTTGGTGGGAACCAATTTTGGTGGGTTTTGTCATGCCTGGCATGTCTGACAAGTCCAAAAAGGAAACAGGACCTACAGGCTTTTAAAAATTGTGTAAAGTACTTCAATCTCTTGGCTAAGGCGGACTACCTTGAATTTTGTTTAAGATGCCTAAGTCTGGACCATCTTTCTCAGGTTGTGAGCTCTGCATTAGGTTTTGCTTTAAAACCCTAAAAAAAAAAGGGTCCAGAAACTTGAAGACTTAATGTTCTTAGTCCACCTCTATGTCACCTAAGAGCACTGATGAGAGCCCATCCTTCTAGAGCAAGCAGAAGGAAAAGCCTGCTAAAGATGCCTCAGAGTCCAGGTTTTCTGAAAGGGGAACCCTGTCATAGGTAAACATAAAAGTCCCTCAGAGCTGGATCCAGAGATAGTTCCTGCAAATAAACAAACAAAACGAAAAGCATGTCACTGCTGTCCTCCTGAAGAAGAAAAGGACCGTCAGTGGACAAAATATAATGCCATCTGTGGAGGACATGGCTAAGGCATGGCAGTTTCTCCAGACCTTTCAGGCCATGGGGTCACTTATGGGCATGCCGATTCCCTCCGGTTCGGTTCCGTTCCCTCACCAGTTCCGGAGGATCAGGGTGCTGAATTCTATTATGATGAGCAGAAGGAAAGAGAGCCCAGAGAGCCTGATGGTTCTCCTCCCAGGGCCAAGACGATTTTCCTCACATTATGCTTTTGTGAGGCAGATGGTGAACACGCAACCTTTCCACCCAGGAGACTGTGGAGGATAAGGATGAAGTGGAGTTTTTGGGCACGGTGGGCTTAACCCCAACTAAGAGGTTAATCCTTCCAGTACATAAACCCCGTAAGAAGGCAACCTGTAGGTTGTCAGACTCTCACTTCCACCCTGGCATTGAAAAAGATTGAAGAGAAGTACCAGTTCAATAAACGAGATGCTGAGTACCTCTGTTCCTGTCCTGACCATGAAGCGGGTAGTACATGCTGCGCCTATGATAAGGCAAAGGTTCCCTCACTACCAGCCCCCAGACAAAGATTCCAGAAAGCTACATAGTATAGGGCAGAAAGTCTGTAGTTCTGCTTCCATGCTGCTAAGGCAGGCGACCTGTATGGCTTATACTGCCCAGTATCAGAAAAGCTCTATGGAGCCCTGAGCTAGAAAATCAACCCTGGGTGCTGTTAAGTACCACTTTCATATGGCAGTGGATACCAGTGACACTGCCTCCAGGGTTGTGACTCATATAGTATCCTTAAGAAGGTTTGCTTGTCTAGGACTATATACCTGTCCCAAGACACCAAAGCGAAGGCCGTGGATTTTCCTTGAAGGATACTCCCTGTTTGGTGACAAGACAGAGGAGTACATGAAAAGGTGGAGGAGTATAAAGCCACCTATAAAAGCAACACTGAGAAGGAAAAGGGCTCCACTTTTTTTAATTTATTGAGGTTGGAAATACCTTTGAGTCAGAGACTCCTTTACAAAGGTTCCACGTCACATAATTTGCATACAGAGACGACAGGTTACATAGCAGTACATCATACATAGTCAGGTTGTTACAGGAGCAATTGTGAGGGCTAACAGTGAAAAACTAGGGAAAAATGAGTGCAAATTATAGACCTCATGGAAGGGAGGTAGGGGTTGTTTTCCACATGGTTTCCTGCCTTATGAATTCTCTCAGCTGAGAGGCTTTCTAGAGGCAGGGGTAGGAGAGGCCCAAAGGTGCTGACCTAACCCCAGCACCAAAGGGTCAGCCAAAACAGAAACCCTGGTGAGTCAGTTACGTCAACGGCACCCATTGCCAGTGGGTGGAAGACTGGTTTACTTTTTTCAGGAATGGAAGAACATCATCACAGTCAAATGAGTCCTGGAAGTAGTGAGTCAGGGGCTCACTCTGCAGTTCAAAAGATCTCCAAACTGCAGGTTTGTAGAAACTTCACCTCCTGCTCCAACAGAAAAGATCCTGCTGGAGTTAGAGGTCAAACAGTTGCCTCAGGCAAAAGCAGCAGAAAAAGTACCTCCCATCTCAGTAGGGAAAGGGCCTTTGCTCAAGGTACTTCCTCACCCACAAGAAAAATGGGAGCGATGACCCATTTTGGATCTCAGATATATATCTGAATAAACACTTGAAAAGGAAAAGTTTAAAATGGTAACCGGGCTGCAGTGATCCCATTGTTTAGCTGTGGTGGCAGCACACCTCGGGAGACAGGAAGTACACGTTTTCCCATACCTAGATGACTGGCTGGTCACAGGAAAATCACACCAGCAGGCCAGTGCCTCTCCTCCTCATTCAGAGTACCTGGGTTTCTCATAAATACCCAAAAGTCCCAGACAGAACCAGTTCAAGTGCTAGAGTTCATAGGAGCAGAGTCGAATGCCCTTTGAGGGAGGGCCTTCCTCCTTAAGACAGAGTGAGAAATCTCATCAGTCTGGTGAAGTCCTTTGTCCTGGGTCAGCCTAGGTCAACAATAGACTTCCTCCAGCTGTTAGGCCATATTGCCTGTTCCACAGCAGTGATGGCAGGGGTCAGGTTCCAAAGGAGAACATCCGGTATCGCCTAAAGGCCCACTGGTCCCAAAAATTAGACCATCTCTCAACGCTAGTGCCTTGTCAGAGTCTCTCTGTAGCCTAGGCGCCTGTGTGCCAGTGGGCTACTATTCCTGCCTGTTAGCTACCACACAGGTTAAGGGCCTGGGTCCTGCTACAGTGGTGATCGGGGGTTCTATCCAAAGTAATAGTAAAATAGCGCGTGCCTCCACCCAGAGTAGGTTGACAGTGGGCCAGGAGTCTGCTTGGTACAACCCCTGGGATGCTCTCTACCTATCCGCCGCCCCCTTCCAACCACCCCACACAGTGGATACCAAGTTGTTCCTCAATACCATACACCACATGCACAGTACTTGTCAGTAAGCTTTTACAAAATACCCTCCACACAGCAATTTCAATAAGCAAAGCACAGCTTTATTTTGGGGGCTAGGGAGGGGTACCTGGAACAGGAATAGCTGTGAAAGGAAGATAAGGGTTAGAGCAGTTAGCAACAACAGGGCCCGTGAGGCCAAAACACCTGAGTGCCCACCCCATTGGTACCAGTATAACCCCAGTTCAGTCCATAGGGGTACCCTGTGATGGTGCAGGCCTGGTCGGTGCTGTGGGTTGGCCAATACTGGGGCCCTTGAAGAGTATTTAAAGGATGAAGTTTTTAATTTTTAAACCTTTGTTTGCAAACAACCTTTCCCCAGTTCCTGGATCAGGACAAGCCCTGAGTTACTCAAGATTCCAGAGAGCTGAGCAGTCTCTGGAGCGGGGGGTCAGTCTAGCAGTTCAAAATCTGTACTTTTAATTCAGAGAGGGCAGAAACAGATGGGCAGTATTAGATGACGTGTAGACTCGAACTTGCTTGAAGGTCTGGCCACTTGTCACCTTGATTGGAGGTCTTGCAGCTTGTCCCCTTCAGCCTGTTCAGGCCCGTTGCAGAACTCCGGCGCAAGGCCCACCCAACCACAGAGGACCCAGACCTAGGAGTGGCTGCACAGCCTGGCTCCCTACAGGTCGAGAGTGCCCTAGTACTCCAGCAGCGTCCAGTGGCTCCCTGCAGCCAGCAGACGCCACTCAGTAGAAGTTAGTAAGTTCCCCACCTGACTCTGGATTTCAGCTGGAAATTTCCTGGTTCCAACCTTCTTTCAAGCGGAAACCACTCCAATGTGCAGAAAGACAGTTTATCAAACTTTTCACTTTTCAGTGCCTTTTGGCAACAGACTCCAACTTTCAGACTAATAGTTCCTCTCCATAACTGGATTTCTGCAGCAGACAACAGGTTCCTGAAGCCTAGGACACCTGCTCACCTTTTTCTCTCACGGTTTCTCCTGTTCAAACAGCATCCACCTTTAACTCTGGCTCACACACAGTCCCCAGAAAGTCTCTTTCTCAGCCCAGCATTTTTCTCCCAGTCCCAACTGGTGCAGGATCACTGCAGCAAACTAATCTTCTCAAAACCAGCAACTTCACCAGTTGCCTGGAATGCCCAGGACAGATGGACAGTTCCTTGAAACAGCAGTAATTCTTCAACTTTAGTCCTCAGACAAATTCCACTTTAAGTCCTGTGAAAGGCCTTAGATGGGTATCACCACAGCTTTGAGCCCCTCTTGACTCGATAAGAGCCCAGAGCAGACTGCCCAAACTACCTAAAGTCCTGGAGGTCTCCCAAAATCCTGCCCTCTGATTGGATGATTTCAGTCCTCAATCACAACCATTAGCCCTCTTTGATTATTGATTGGAAAAGCCTCTTGGTGCCTGAAGGTTCACACCTCCTCCCATAAGTCCTCACAAACAGTTTTTGGGCCCTAGATAGTTGATTGGCTGTCCATTAGATGTCAAAGTGTCAAAACATGGCTGCTACTATTTACAGTCTCATACAATCCATACTGTGCCCCGAGTTCAATATGTCCTTGCAGCCAGAATTAACAGATCTTCCTGGACTATGTCTCCATCACTCATTCACACTAGTGGGAATAGCGCCGGAGAGCACTAGGATAAGCAGGAGTCTAAAATTTTTCTGAAGGGGTCGGCGCCGAGGACAGGACCACGTACACGGCACCATGAGACTAGCTCGTGCCTGTGTGGGGCTATCTCCATCGACCCTCAACCGCCTCAGTTCCTTTTCTCCCACCGTAGAGTGCGCTTGGATGTGACGTTGCTTGTCTGCCGGAGTCTATTTAATATTTTAAGTAGTAATTTCTTATTTTATGAACAAGAAGAAGATTATGAAGAAAAATAAATTCTTTCCTACCATCAATGGAGTCGTCCTTAGATGGTAGCGGTGATGGTAGGAGGACTTTGTTTGAAAGTTTTTATGGCAGAGGGGCTGTGCCGTCCGCCGCCCTTAATTAATTGGGGGTCCGACTATGGACAGTCCTGTGCTCGGGAAGAGCACAATCTTCAAGCACAAATCTATCGGTTCCGGGATCTGGCTCGCTTAACCTGAAACTCCTCTTCCTCCTTGGGAAGAAGAATGCAGTGCCACTCGAGGTTGCCCGTTAGTACGTCTGCACAAGGATTGTTAGGTGGGCGATGGGCCTGAACCGACTTTGGTGGGTTCCTCTTGGCCCCGCTCCTAGCGGCTGCATTCTCAACTCCGAGCTCCATCTCTGTCTTAGTTGTGAGCTCAGTGGGCAGTTTCACCTCTGAGCGCTCCTATGGAGCAGGGGTTTGACTTTCCATTTTTTTCTGGCTCCGTTCCTGATTTCAGGTCCTCCAGACCCCGAAGCCATTGGACTGGGCAGATCGATTGGATCACGAATGGCGAGGTGCCCTCTTGGTGCCTCTGCCATCGTGTCGACCCTAGTGCCTACCCCTCTCCCTTTTCCATGCAGGGGCGGCTCAGGCACCACCTTTTCCTTCTGCCCTTCTCAGGATTTCCATTGGCATTTTCCTTGCGCCAGTGGCTTGGTGCCTTGGTCGGTGCCGAGCCTCAGTGCCTTGGTGCCTTGGTCAGTGCCGTGGGTCAGTGCCATCGCTCTGTGTGATACTGTGGGTGCTCTTGTTGCTGCCATTGGTTGTCGGGCGCCATCAGTGGTGCTCGGTGTCTGTGTGGTGCCATGCACATCGTGGGTGGCGCCCGAGCACCTGTGGATGGTGCTGTGCACCCGGTGTCGCGTGCACCTCGCACGGGTGCCACAGGCACCACGGGCAACTGGGGTGCCATGGGTGGCACCGGGAGCACCCATGGTGCCAAAGGTGCCAGGAACCATGGTGGCACCATGGGGCACCCGTGGAGTGCTGCGGGTGACACCACAGGTGCCCATGGGTGCCACTGGTGCCTTTGGGTGCCACTGGTGCCCTCAGGTGCCATTCTTGCCATGTGTGTCATGGGTACCATGGTGCCACCATGGGTTTCAGGGGTGCCCTCGGGTGCCATTGCTACATGGGTGCCCTTGGTGCCTACCCGGGTACTACCGGCTGCACTCAGGTATTGCCCAGGTTGGCATAAGCACTGCTTGGTGCCCTCCTGTGCCACGAGTGATGCTGGTGCCGCATGGGTGCTAGTGGGTGCTGTATAGCAGAATTAGTGACTCATTTTTCCTTTTCGGACTTCCTTTCCACAGAACTTGTGGCGGGATGTTTATCGTAGAATGAACTCCTGTTCTGCAGATTATTTTTCCACACATCTTAGTGAGTGTTGGTCTATGTGGGATCTTGTGTCATCCAGCGGTTTTCTGCTGATGGAACTCTGCTGTACTGCTCTGCCAGAGATCTCATTCTGCTCAGCACTTTCTTGGCTCCCTATGTGGTACCAAGCTCCTCGACATCCTTACTGATGGCGGAGTCTCCAGTGGCTCTGACCTAGACTTCTCTTGGAGGTCCTTCTAGGGTAGAAGTGCATCTAGATGGGTCTTTCCCAGTCCTTCTGGTCAGTAATACAGGCGACTCATTTTATATACTGAAGGCGCGTCCCTCTCTATCATCAGAGTCCGTGATGGAAAATCTTTCAGTAGTTCCTCTGTAATGGGGTCCACTATAGTATTTCACATCGCGTCTGTGAACCATATACTTCTGCGTCTGGACTTTTTCAATCGTCAAGACAGTTACACTCTGTGGAACATTCTAATTTAATGGTCGAGAGCTGCTCTGGCTCTTCCACTCCTTTGACAGGGGTATATAGCCCCCTCAGGATATTGCTCTTCGGTGGCTTCTTCACAGGTGGTTAACATCTCTCCAGCTGTGATTATTAGTCCGGTCATGATTTCAGTATGGATGCTCAGACTCCTTCTGCACTCAGATGGAGAACATCTTGCTCATTTTGTATCAAGACAATCCTTACGAAACAGCAGCCTGAAAGCCTTGTTTGGTTCAGACTAAAAAATGAATTTTTATCACAGCACAGGGCCTAGCGAAATTACCCGATACCCCCCTTTTGGATCTGGTCAGGTTCCACCTCAGCCCTGAGGTGCTTGCCTCAGAGAATGCAGTAAAGAGTACCTGACTTCTTCTTCCCCTAGGGGAGTCCGATCCGGCGCGTATGGGTCATCTCTTTCTAAGAGAGATTTCCTCATTCAGAGACATTTCCTAGACCTAGGTGACTGCCCAGTCTGTTAATTCCCTTTCTTTTCATCAGGCTTTCCTCTCTTGAGCAGAGCCTTTCAGCAGTAGAAGTGACTCTCACCGAGTCGGAACTGAGGTTCCTATTTCCTTGCTTGCTTAACTTAACAGGCGATTTTCTCCTTCTTGACAGAAGGTCAAGTAGGTCTTTTCTGAGTAGGTTCTCAAATATTCACACCTTCGGTTCCTGCGCTCTGGTCCATGCCAGTCGCTCACAAAGCTATCCTCTTCAAGTGCTTGATGGAGTTATGATGTTTGTTTTCAGCAAACAAACTAGAATGCTTTCCTACTCCCTTCAGGGAGGCCAGAGTGGGTAGTGCCTCACCGCATTGAGTCACTGTCTCTTTCAGTCACTTCAACAAGTGGGTTAGCCCTAACTTGATCCTGCTGTGTCCCTCCTCGACACACATCTGCCTCTATTTGCCTTAGAAATCCAGCCCCTGTTTTTTCTGTCAGAATGTTTTTCCTCATTGGACCGTCCTCCCTGTACACTTTTTCTTTCTTCCCTGAGTTCAGAGACTGCTACTACAGTTGTACACACAGGGGCAGGACGATTCCTTTGGAATATGCAGTGGGTAGGATCTGGTTCTACTAGACCATCATGAGAGGCTTCTAAGTGCGTGCTTGGCCTTCCATCAGGAAGGTTCCTGTGACTAAGTGGAGACCATTCTCCTTGATGGGCTAATCCCACCTGGACCCCTTGCTCATCAAGTAAGGGGTTCAAGTGCTCCTGGACCTGTTGTTTACAGGTCAGCCATACTTGATAGTGGGGTTTCCATCTGCACTTTCCGGTCTACCCTGAACCAGTAGACTTTACCTCCGACTCTTTCAGTTCCTGAGGGCCTCTACGTTACATTAGTACATGTCTTTGACACTATTAATTTTGGTCCTAGACCAAATTGTGAGGCCAGGTTCTTGCCGCTCTCCTAGAGTGGTTGTGGCTCCTGGCAGACTTTCATTTTATGTCCATTGCAGTCGTCTGCAAAGTGGTGAGTTACAATCTAGAGCGTATCTTATAGGCACTATGTTTTAGTTGCTCTTTACAAGACAGCTCTTTTATTAGCAGGACAGTCCTTGGCTGTCCTTTCTGATGAACCCTATCTCCTACCACCTACTCAGGGTTGTTGGTTTTATTTCGGTACTCTCCACTAGTGTGAATGAGTGATGGAGACTTAGTCCAGGAAGATTTGAAAGTGCATTACTTGCCGTAATTATTGATCTTCTTGAACAGTCTCCATCACTCGTCCACACCACCCACCATCCCCTGGGTTCACTCGTTTTCTTTCCTGGTCTTCATGGTCCTATGGTTCAGACTGTGAGGACATTATTCTTTGACCTTTCTTGCAAAAGCCATCTGGGCCCTCTCAGGCCCAGAAACTCAGGATGTGTTATTCTCTTTAGTTACGCTGCACCTCCTGGGTGAAAGGTACTGAGGCAGTTGAAGGGTTGGCGGCTGCGATAAGCCTACACAGGCGCGAGCTAGCTCTTGCGGAAGCTGCAGATGCATGGTCCTGTCTCGGCAATCGACCCTTCTGAAAATTTTAGCTACCGCTTGGTCCTAGTGCCTCGTGCTATTCCCACTAGTGTGAATGAGTGATGGAGACTGTCCAAGAAGATCAATAATTCTGGTAAGTGTGTAATTTCCATTTTATTAATTTAATCCCCCACAGATTTGTAGCAGCCCTTTTCTCTTTTCAATCACTGCAGAGTTCAAG
Source organism: Neoceratodus forsteri (assembly GCA_016271365.2). Taxonomy (NCBI): domain Eukaryota; kingdom Metazoa; phylum Chordata; order Ceratodontiformes; family Ceratodontidae; genus Neoceratodus; species Neoceratodus forsteri. The sequence goes on along the minus strand of CM028132.1, from coordinate 808,307,078 downwards.
ACTTTACTTTGCCCCACTCCTGTCACTAGCAATGAAATACCATGCCCCAGGTGCTAGCAGGCTCATTCACCATTGTTCGTCCTTGTTGTATTAATATTCATGACCCACATCATTAATATTCACAAGGCAAATTAATCAGTTTGCTGCTCCCTCTTTAGAGCACAAAGAGGCTTCTGTTGAGCCTCCTTTAGGTCTCTGGTCCCCGATTACCTGAACAAGGGACCAGGGCCTTTCAAAGAGCCTCTTCGCCACATTAACGCCACATTCTTAAATGCATCACAGCGCATGCGCAGATTGGCAGACCACACTGGTGCACATGAACTGGGTCACAGTCTCTGGGCGATCAGACCCCATCAGACTTGTTTGGGCTTGAATACAGTGCAGGGGCCAACAGAGAGTGGGCAACATAAGGTAAACCCTGCAGGGGCTTACATCTCTTAAGAGCACTGGACTGGTGGAAAGAAGAGGGCAGCCTCAGGAGGGTGTGCTTTCTTCAGTGGTCACCCACAATAGTTCTAACAACAGATGCCCCTCCTAGGCTGGGGGCCCACCTAGCAGACCTGACAGTAAGTGGTGTGTGGTCTCCCAGGAATCGAAGAGCACATAAACCTGCTGGAACCCAGGGCATTTTTCCTGGCTCTACAGTTGTTTGTCCCTCACATCAGGGGCAGTCAGTCCAGGTCAGGACAGACACCACTACCTTGTACTACAACAACAAACAAGAGTCACGAGATCCTCAAAGCTGTGTAAAGAAGCAATGAAGATCTGGAACCTGGCTTACTCCCTGGAGGTGCAATTTCCAGCAGTTCACCTGCCAGAAAAGACAGCATCTTCGCAGATTCCCTCCCCATTGGCCACAGTGTTCAGGTGGGCACACCAGAGATACAGTAGATCTGTTTGTTTCCTGGAAGAATCATTGGCTCCTCCTGTTTTGTTGCAGGCCTCAGCAATGGACTCGATCCCAGTGGATGCCCTGATGCTAGACTGGTAAGGGAGGATCTTATCTGTGTCAGTCTTCACCATTCATCACAGATGGGTACTGGCCGGAGATCAGGACCCAGGGAGCACTTTTTTTTAAGGATAGGCGGAGCCCAGCATCGGCGCCGCCCTCAAGGCCGACGCGTCTATGTGGCGCTCGAGGATTAGCCGTTAGCTGTGTCGACTCATGCCTACCAGTTCTTCGTCTCCCACCGTCGAGGTCGCCTCGTAGGAAGCCTCTGAAGAAGTGTGGCGGAGCCTTTTTTAAAGGATAGGCGGTGAAGGCCCCCCGTGTCACTTCCCGCGGTTCGGAAGGCTCGGTCAACGCCGGCCCTCGACGCAGTCGGTCGGTGCTGTCGAGGCCTCTGGTGCTGTTCGCAGTGCCGAGGTCTTGTCGCCCCAGGCGTTGGCGCCGCCTCATCTCTGGGGCCGTGGGCTCTGTCGATGCCGCTTGCCGGCGCGCCGGTTACTGCTGTGAGCGCCGCGACCCTGGTTCCAGCGTCACCTTTGCTGTGTCTTGCCTCGGCGCTGCTCTCGGCGCGAGGTTGAGCATCGGCGCAGCGGCGCCGAGCCTGGCGGTACGCTTCCGGCACCAGGTCCGTTTTGAGCCATCGTTGCCACCGGTTCTCAGTGCGCTCGTGGCACCAGGGGACCTAGCGGTGTTGTCGGCGCCGGGCCTGCTCGAGGCGGTCGGTGCGCTTCGACCCCAGTGCCGCTCGCGCTGGCGCGGGGAGGCGCCTGGTGGTGTCTGCGACTCCGGGGCGCCGCGGGGCTGCCGCGGTGCCGTCTCTGTCCCCAGTGCGCTCCGGTGCGGTGGACTTAGCGAGCGCCGTGGCTGGCCTAGCTCGGACCTCTGGTCCCAGTCATCCTGCTACCTTCTGCCAGCCCGTCCGCGGGGCCGTGGAGCGGGTGCTGCCTCGACCACTGCCACGACTTCTGGGCCCTTCGCGAAGGTTGCTTTTCCTCGCCCTCCTACCGTCTGGCTAGGGCCTCGGACTCCACCTCGTCGGGTCGGGCTCAGAGTCGGACGAGCAGTCACCACCCGGGGTTGCCTGCACAGGAGGGTGAACCAGTGGTCTCTTCGACGAGTTGGAGTCAGCCCCTCTTGAGGGCGTCGGTTTCCCCAGGTCGGGGTCAGTGGCACTGACCAGCAGGCTATGGTGCGTGCCACTAGCCATGCAACCTGGCCTGGGGGTTCCTGAACCCCTCAGCAGGTGTCCCCCTCCCGTGGTGTGTCTTGATCGCCCAACTTTGGGGCCCATCGAGAAGCCTGGGTGGGGAGGGTGCTGCGCCCTAGATTTCCCTGGGACATCCCAGGGCTGCCAGCTGCCTAGGCTGACCCTTCCAAGGACCAGGACTCTCTTGGACTCTGAGGGTCGAGGGGTGTGGGGTCCGTGCGTGGGCCTTTCTCTGGGGTCCACCCGGCCCTGGCGAAGCTGGAGTGCGGACTTCCGTCCTTCCCTTCCCTTCCGGGTCCTTGAGAGGGTCCCATTCTTTGGAGGCAGGGACTGTCCTTCTGGACCCATACTGCCCCAGTCGCCTCACTGGGGATTCTTCTGGGCACACTTAGGCAGTACCAACATGGTTGTACAGCTGTCAGCTGCAGAGTCTTCTGGGACACCTTCCCGGGTGTCCGTGGTCCCCCCTAGCCCTGGCAGAGGCCAGCCGATTCCTTCCCTTGGCTCTGCCCCTACCCTCTGCCGCATTCTCCAGCGCTCCCGGGCATTCTTGGTCCTACGGACCTCTCACCTGGGAGCAGTTCAGGCGTGGCTTCGGTTCCCTGCCCACGTTAGGGCCTTGGACAGTCAGGTTTTCAACCTTCCCCGAGCAGCCACCCTCGGAGCATATGGTGACCTCCAGCTCCTCATCCCCTCTTCTGAGGAAGAGGAACCATCTGTCCACATCTCTTCTGCCGCTGATCTCTCCGAGTATCAGCGTTTCCTCACGAGGATGTTGGAGGACCTTCACCTTCCCCCATCCACGAGCAATCCAGAGCATGCAGCGCGCCTTTCTAGGCGATTTCGGGCAGCCACCTTGTGGTGCCCCCTGGCCTGCTGCCTTCGGGAGGCGTCCATGCGTTCTGGCAGAGGCCCTTCTCCGGAGTTCCTGCCCTAGGGACCTCAGCCAGAGGTATTGCGCTCCCCAGGGTCTCCAGGTTCTGTGCCTCATCCACAGTCGGATTGGCGCACCTGGACACTCCTGATGGGCTTGCGCCTCCACCGTGACCGGCCCCCAGATCAGGACTCTTGGATTTTGATTTCTGGGAGGAGGACTTTCTACCGGCACAGTTGCTTCTTTCCATCTCCGCTCATCAGGCCCACTATGCAGCCTACAACAGGTTCTTGTGGTCAGCGCTGGGTCAGTTCCTAGCTGCTTTGCCTGACTTGGAGCAAACCAGGCAAGCCATCGCACTCTCTGCACGTGGCCTGGAGCTAGCAGGCACCAAGCAAGGGCATCATACGGCGCCAGTGAGGTAGCTACCAGGGGTAGTAGGGACAGCGATCTGCACCAGGAGATCGGCGTGGCTTCGCCTTTCCGGTTGTCACCCTTGGCCCGGCGTAGGGTGATCTGCTCCTCACCAGGGAACCTATCTCTTTTCCCGTGGGGACGAGGCGTCGTTTGTCAGGGCAATTCCTTCCCCTCGGGAGACCCGTCCTCGTCTCCCCACTCTGGGCCTCCTCAGGCCCAGAAGTTCCCCACCCTAGTGTGTGTCACCCACTGAGGGCTAAAGGACACTGTCCCTTAGGGTGCAATTAGTCAACCCCTTGAGGGGCTTGGTACTCACCCATCTGTGATGAATGGTGAAGATTGACACAGATAAGATATAGAAATGATGCCTACCGTAATTATGATCTTTCTGTATCTTCACCATTCATCACAATCCCGCCATCCCCTGGGGCTCCAGTCTCTGGATCCTCCTCCCTCTGTGCCTACCCCTCTTTTAGCGGGTAGAGTTGGGACACACAGAGGGGTAATTTTCTTCCCAAAGGGGTACAGTTCGAGTGGCACTTCCTCTCTACTATTTATCCTCACGCCTACGGGTGAGAACTGGTGGTTGCCCTCCTTCTGTTATCCTTCTATTTAAAAAAAAAGACACCCTTTTTTGCAAAAATCTTTACAGAGAGTACTGAGTCCCTGTACCCTGTCCTTCTCCAGAATAACCGACTCTGCTTTTGGGAGTATTGCAGTTATTCAAACAACATGAAGTCTTGCTATATTATGATAATTGCAGTCTGTCCCACCATTAGAACTGCTCTGAGGTGAAAGGATTAACTACCATTCTAGAATGGAGTTTAGAGCTGACTCGGTTGAACTCTGTCTGGATAATTTCAAACTGAAACTGTCAGATTCTTTACTCCGCCTCACTGAACAGTCGCTCCGAGTTTCTCCTACTGCTTGGTTCATTTCTCGGTTTAAACAGTATTTTCTTGGTTAAATTCAACCTAGTATTATTATTTTAACCCAAACCGATCGATTCAAAGCTCTGTCTGTGGTATTGTAAGTACTAGACAGGTTTTTATTTCTGTGTGGAACTTGTAAATGTTTATCGGTTCGGTTCGAACCGATCAGGTTGGATTAAAACTTTAAAGTTTAAGCATTTTAAAGCTTTTAGAGTGCGGTTCCGGTTCTTATCGGTTCTAAAAAGCGGATTTCATTCACGGTTTTCCACGACCAGTGACACGGTTGGGAACCGATAAGAGGTGTCTTGCCTAGCACTGCTGTTAAAAGGCAAGTTGTTGGTTAGGCTGGCATTATGTCTGAGAAACCCAAAAGAAAACCGGGCCACTGGGTTTCAACACTGTAGTGTCTGTGGGAAGCCTTTGCCAAGGCTGACCCACACACTACATGTGTTTATTGTCTGGGGTTTGACCACCTCAATTCAGACTGCCAGATTTGTAAGAATTTCCCGCAGCCACCCTGGATAAGAGGTAGGGCAGGCTCGGGAACGAGGCCAAAAGTCCGCTGCCGGATGGCCAGCCGGGTCGGTGCCAACCGAACCGGAGGAGTGCCTCTGACCAGGCGAGACTTCCGGCAATGTAAAGCTGGCTCTGAGGAGCCAGTTCCAGCAAAGAAGACTAAAAATCAGCAGGTATGGGTCCAAAATTCCTTCTCCAACTGCTGCAGAAATAGCAAAAGCTATACAAATTGTACAGTCACTTTCTCCGGTTCCGTCCGAACCGCCACTGTCTGGTAGGAGGTCGTTCGATCGGTTCCACCGGTTCAAGAATATGATATTGGAGATTTTATGAACCAGAGGAGGAGGAGGATTATGAACAGTGTGATGTGACTTTGAGAGTCTGGATGTGCCCATTGAACGGACATCTCCCCAGACAGACCTTTAGAATCTCCCCTATGCTTTCTGAGTCCCCTTCTCATTTTTTGTTTTATAAAAGGTTGCTGAAACTCTCCAGCTCCCATTAGAGGAAGCTGTGGATGAGCAAGAGGAACCTGATTTTGTGGAAATGATGGATATCCCAGGTCTAGGAGATTATCTGTCCCTTACATAAGTCTTTTAGGAAGCAAACAATAAAAATTCTAAAAGCCTAATTCTGTGCCTCCTGTTGACAAAAATATGGACAGGAGGTACACTTTGTCAGGTCCTGATACAGACTTTCTTTCACAGCAATGCAGTCATGTTAGTAGTTCAGGCTGCAGCCTGTGATAAAGCTAACATTCCCTGGCTTCACATCCTCCTGACAAGGACTCCAGGAAGATTGATGCCATGGCTAAAAACAATACATGGCAGCGTCCTTGGGACTCAGACAAGCAAATTACATGGCTTATGTGGCAAGATACCAAAATCTAGATGGGACACTGTCACGGCTTTGGCTAAACAGGCCCCTGGCCAGCTTGCCAAGGAGCTGGAACAGGTGGCTTCTGATGGTGTGAGGCTTCCAAGGTGCACTTCCATGCTGCTGTGGATTCTAATGATGTATCCTCTAGAGTCATGGCTACATCTGTGGCCTTTCGTGGGTTAGCTTGGCTCAGGTGTACTAACTTGTCACAGGATACCCAGTCTAAGGCTATGGATTTTCCTGTGGTGGGAATTCTCTGTTTGGGAGCAAACAGAGAATTACATGAAGAAAATGGATGAATACAGAACAACTTATAGGAGTGCACAAGCCAGGAGGCGTGCAAGCCACTCCTCAGAAGCAGACCCCAGGGTAGAGGTAGGCCCTTTCACAGGCCTTTTACCAAACCCAGGCTTCTTCTGCTTATGCTCAGAGGGGTTCTTTAGAGGCAGAGGCAGACGAGGTGCAGTAGGTCTGCTCCCACCCCTCAGCCTACAGCACCTGCCAAACAGGCACCCTGATGGGGTGCCCAGGGCCATTCTCCTCTACCTGTAGGGGCAGGCTGGCTACTCCGTTCAGGACTGGGAGTCTCTAACATCAGACAAATGGGTCCTGGAAGTAGTAAGCCAGGTCTGGTTCTCAGCTTCAAAACATTTCCAAAGATGAGAGCCAGATTTTTCCACCTGCAAACCTCTAGAGACTTTTACCTTAGAAACAGAAGTCTCAACCCTCCTAGCTCTCAGAGCTGTAGAAAGGGTTTCCCCCTACACCAGGGCAGGGTCTGTACTCCAGATATTTCCTTACCCCAAAAGACAGGAGAATGGCAGCCCATTTTAGACCTAAGATATCTGAACAAGCACCTTTGAACCAAAGTTCAAAATGGTGACTGGCAATGATTTTACCTTCTCTAAGGCCAGGGCTGGCTAGCTTCCCTGGACCTCAAGGATGCCTGTTTCCATGTTCTAATCAGAAGCTCCCACGAAAGTACCTCAGATTGAACTGCCCTCAGGTCACTACCAGTTCAGAGCAATGCCCTTCGGCCTCTCCTCTGCCCAAGGGTATTCACAAAATGTCTGGCAGTAGCAGTTGCTCATTTAAGAAGGCAAAGGATTGCTGTTTTCCCTATCTAGGACGACTGGCTCATTGTAGGCCAGTCTCCAGAACAGGTCAAATCACACCTGCAAGTTACCCAGCAGCTGCTCACCTCTGGGCTTCTTGCTCAATCTTCCAAAGTCAGTTCTGGAACCTGTTCAGGTTTCGCCTTCATGGTGCAGAATTGGACACAAAGCAGGCCAGAGCCTTCCTACCCTTAGAGAGGGTAAGGAACCTGGTGGCCCTGGCCTCCTCCTTCACTCTGCAGGTCTCGACCAGCAAGGCACTTCTTACAGCTCCTAGGGCACATGGCTGCCTCCACAGCTGTAGTGCAAGGAGCAAGATTCCAGATGAGGGACATTCAGTTTCACTTGAGAGCCTTTTGGTCTCAGAGAAAGATCCCCTTCAAGTTGGTCCCAGTGACTCGAACCCTGATGCAGGCCCTCAGTGGTGGCAGGATCAGAGCAATTTAAGACTGGGGTCCCCTTCATCCCTCTGTCGCATTCCTTGACCCTCACTACGGATGCATCCCTTCTGGGATGGGAGCTCACATAGGCGACCTCTCCACTCAGGAGTGTGGTCCCTCAGGAATCTCTGCTCCACATCAATTTGCTGGAACTCAGAGCTGTCTTTCTAGCACTTCAAGTGTTTTCTGCATCTGTTCAGAACAAAGTGGTACAAGTCAGAACGAACAACACCACCGCAATGTGGCTACATCAACAAACAAGGGGCACTCGGTGCTCGGCCTTGTGCACGAAGCAATGAAGTTATGGTCTCTGGCTTATTCCCTGAACACTTCCTCACAGCAGTTCACCTCCCAGGAAAGGACAATGTCCTGGCAGATGCTCTCAGCAGGATTTCCAGGGCCATCACGAATGGTCACTGGATCCCCAAGTACTGGGGATAGTTTTTGCCAGATGGGGCACCCTCAGATAGATCTTTCAGCAGCCCAATCACCAACTTCCACTGTTTTGTTGCAGGCCCCAGTGATGGGCTCAGTCCCTCTGGATGCCTTTCTCCTAGATTGGGAAGGAAGTTTCTATATGCTTTTCCTCCCTTCCCTCTCCTATTCAAGGTGCTAGTCAAAATCAGATCCCAGCCTTGCAGGATGATTCTGATTGCTCCAGATTGGGCCAGGCAGCCCTGGTACCCTCCTTCTGTCCTTAACAGTCCATCTTCCTGTGCCTCCCCAGGAGACACAATCTGTTATCTTGTGCCCAGGGCAGGGTTTGGTATCGAATCTCAAATCCCTCAACCTCAAGGCCTGGCTCTTGAGGAGTTAGAGTTTGCTGACCTACACCTTTCTCAAGGTGTTCTCGACATCCTGAAGGCTTCCAGGAAGCCTTCCACTAGGAACCACTTATAATTCTAAATGGAAAAGGTTTTCCATCTGGTGCTCGGGGAAGCATATTTCCCCGAATCTGCTGATTTGCCCATTGTTCTGGACTATATGGTCTATCTTAATTCTTTGGGCCTGAGACCAGCTACCCTGAAAGTTCATTTGGCAGCTGTCTCTGCTTTTATTTCAGCAGGAAAGCCTCTTCTCTTTCCACTCACCCTGTTTTTCCAAGTTTTCAAGGGATTACTTCATACTAATCCACCTTTCAGGGACCCAGCCCCTGCCTGGGATCTTAATGTTTGCATTGCTTAGTTGATGCAACCTCCCTTTGAGCCTCTGTCTTCTGCAGAGCTCAAGTATTTGACTTGGAAAACTGTTTTCTAGTAGCCATCACTTCTGCCGTGGCATAAGTGAGTTACAAGCCTTGTCAGTGGAGACTGACTTTATTTCCTTTCACAGGGATAAAGCAGTCCTTAGGACTAACAGGAAGTTTTTTGCCTAAGGTGGTTTCAGACTTCCATCTTAACCAATCTCTCTCCTTCCAGTGTTCTTTACTGACCATTCCTCCTCTGGTGAGAGGAGGCTGCACAGCTAGATGTTGAGGGGCCCTTGGTTACTATATAGAGGCGTACCAAGGGTCATAGGTTCCAATCCTCCAACTTTTTTCTCATTTTGGTGAGGTTGGAAAAGGTAAACCTGCCACTAAGAGATCCATTGCCAGGTGGATTGTCTCTTGTATCAATTTTATCAAAACTGGGAAAGGTTCCCCCTTCAGGCCTGAGGGCTCACTCTACCAGAGGTACAGCTGCGTCTATAGCTGCTGCCAGAGACATCCTATTTAGAGATATGTCAAGCAGCTACCTGGAAAGCGGTACACACTTTCACCAAGCATTACTCCCTGGATATCCAGGCCAGGAGAGATGCTCGGTTTAGCACAGCGGTGCTTCAGAAAGCCTATTCCTAAGTGAGGTTCTGTCCCTCCTCCATGGAGGTACTGCTGTGTATTCTGCAATTGTCATAATATAGCAAGACTTTATGTTGTTTGAAGAAAAATTACTCACCTTAGTAATGTTGTTTCTTCTAATGGAGTCTTGCTATATTATGACCTCCCCAGCCTGCCCCTCAGAACTTCTACTTGGGTATGGGGTGGGCAGTCCAGTATGAGCACCGGTTATGCCCATTATATGTTTTCACCTTTTTGGGGTTTTGGGGTGTGTTGTTTTATTCTACCTTATTTATTATTTTATTATTTTCTGGTTCCCTGACTTGAGTCTTTGTGTTGGGACCAGGAATATGTATTAATATTTAGGTAGCCAGTTGGCTAGTGTAGGTTACAGCTTCCACACAGAACCTTAGTGAGTTTTGCTCGTAAAGATCTGACAGTTTCAGTTTGAAATTATCCAGACAGAGCTTCTCTCAACGACTCGCTCTAAACTCCATTCTTAGAATGGTAGTTAACCTTTCACCTCGGAGCAGTTCTAATGGTGGGCCAAACTGCAATTGTCATAATATAGCAAGATTCCATTAGAAGAAACAACATTACTAAGGTGAGTAATTTTTTCTTCTGTGCCTTGAATTCTGGCAGATGAGCTTTGCCACTCCTTGCAGTTCCTATACAGTCTGGTGACGGACAAGGGTCTTGGATCCTTGTTACCTCTCACTCTCCTAAATTCTCTCTCTCCCCTCCTTCCTTCTTCCTTTTCCAGAGATTGGGGCCTCCCAATCCCTTAGTTTTCCTTCTTCTATGCTGTCCTCTCAGGCGTTATTTCACCTTTTAGTTCAGTTTTCTCTTCCTTTTCTGTCCCTTGGACTCTCTTGTCCCACCCTCCATCCCTTCCTCTTACCTCTCCGGCGACTCAGAACTGGTAGGCAGGCGGGTCGGCACAACAATGGCTAATCCTCGGCGCCATGTAGTGCGTCGGCCTCGAGGCGCCCGCTCGTCATCGGCTCCTGCTCATCCTTTAAAAAAAAGGCTCCAGGGTCCTGATCTCCGCCAATACTCATCTGTGATGAATGGTGAAGATACACAGAAAGATCACAATTCACGGTAGAACGTAATTTCTATTTCCTGTAAACCTTCCCTCTCTGCTGAGAGTGTTGTTGAAGCTGAGAAGCCAGTCTGCTACCATAATACTGATAGCCCTAGACTGGGCCAGGCAGGTCTGGTACTCCCTTTTCCTGGCCCTCTCCATCAAGCAGCCCATCTACTGTACCTCCCACTGAAGCACAACCTGCTGACCAAGTCCCAGGGCAGAATCACCTTCCCGAACCTCAGGTCACTGCACCTCAAGGCATGGTTCTTGAAGAGCTAAAGTATTCAGACTTTCACTTCTCTGAGGAAGTCCTGAAAGTCCTCAAGGTCTCCAGAAAACCTAAGCTTCTAAATGGAAAAGGTTATATCTGTGGTGTGAAGCTATGCAGCTCAGTCCTTTACAAGCAGATCTGTCCACAATCCTGGACTACTTACTGCACCTTCAGTCCTTGGGCCTCAGGCCTACAGCCCTTAAAGTGCACCTGGCTGTCGTATCTGCTTATGTCTTGGCAGGTAAGGGAAGGCGGTGGTTTCACACCCCATTTTCAGGAGGAGGTTCTTTAAAGGGCTTCTGCACCTACATCCTCCAGTTAGGATCCAGTCCCCCTTGGGATTTGAGACTGAGCTTATGGACTCCCATTTGAGCCCATGGCTACTGCTGATATAAGTATGCCACTTGGAAAACCATGTTCCTGGTTGCCATAACTTCTGCCAGAAGGGTGTGCGAGTTGCAGGCCCTCTGTATAGATCCAAATTATATCATCTTTCACGGAGACAAGATTGTCCTAAGGACTAACAGAAAATGCCTCCCTAAGGTGGTGTTTGAGTTTCACCTGAACCAGTCCATCACCCTTCCAGTGTTCTGTACAGAAAAATCCAGCTCTGGGAAGCAGAGACTCGATAGCCTGGATGTTAAGTAAGGATTAACCACGAAGGGCATGGGTTTGCTGTGCGTGAGACATGCAGCCACAGGCTGAGTGACTTCAACACCCCTCCCAGATGTGGATTAATTCTCAGCAAACCCATACCCTGAGTAGAGTTAATTAAACTTATAAAATGGGCAACTTTATTTTAGAGATTTAATTAAATAAATATAACAAAAAAAAAAAGCTTTACATGCATTTGTAATAAAACAGTTCTTCTGCTTAATGGGTTTGTCCTTCTGAAGATGCCGTAGTTGTAGTTCTCCACTAGGTGGATTTGTCCTAATGAGGATGCTGTAGTAGTTTTTACATGCTTCCCAGATGGAGTGATCTGAAAGGTCACTTTGTATTGCTGTCACTCAGGATTTTGTAGTGCGGCAAGGCAACTGTGGGTTGACAGGGGACTAATACATGGTCAGGTGACCTGTTTTGATGAATCAGTATACAGGATTTTGGAACCCATTTTATAAGAGGGCACTTAGTTACTACCTGGACCACATAAAGGATCTCTTGTCTTCTCTCTCACAGCTATTCCTCACATATGGTGAATTGGGCAAGGGTAGGCCAGCCTCCAAGAGAACTGTTGCTCGTTGAATAGTCTCTTACATCCAGTTCTGTTGCAGTAAAGCTGTCAAATTACCTCCACAGGGCCTCAGGGCACACTCCATGCATGGCATCTCTGCCTCTATGGCAGCTGCAAGGGATATCCCTTGCTAGAAAATTGTAAAGCAGCTACCTGGAAAACAATACATGCCTTTACAAAACACTGTTGTCTAGGATGTGCAGTCCAGAAGGGATGACAGGTTTGGCACTGCTGTCTTGCAGAACCTTTTCCCTAATTAGGTTCTGTACCCAGCCTCCCATGGTACTGCTTTATAGTCTGCAACAGTAAACATAGTTAGGGATTCCTGGGGTTTGAAACAAAAATTACTTGCCTCAGTAATATTGTTTCTTCCAATGTATCCCTCACTGTGTTTAACACACACCCTACCTCCCTTCCAGATCCTGGAAAAGGTTGTCTAAGAATCAATTATTCTTTCAGTTTTGCTTGAGCATTACTTTTGCATTGCCTACAGTCAGTTTGGGCTATTTTGATGCGTAACTTTAGACTGCCGTAGCTTGTCCCCGTGAGGATCAATCATTTGGGGTTTCCTATTTTTCTTAGGTTGAGTCTAGCTAGTTTAGTGGTCACTGCTCCCTGGCTATCGAAATAAATCTGATGTTGGAGGGCAGAGTGGGGCATGACCGTGTGGCAGACATTTGAATTTCATTCCATCGTTTCCTTAATTTACGTAAAATTCCACTCTCCAGGACAGCTCAGACCTGCAGGCTGATTGCTGCTATAAGCATAGTAGGGATCCTTAGAAAAACAATATTACTACACTAAGTTAATTTTTCTTCACAGACATCTTAGGGAGGCACAAATCCTCAGAGGTTGCCTTTCCATTGGCTGAGGCCATTCTGGGACTGGCCCTGGAGCTTTAGTAGCATCCTGCCCTGCACCCTCCAGGAGTACGGTCCGCAGAGTATGTGGTCTCTACCAGGTCCCTTTTGAGGGTTCTCAAACCACCCTTCAGCTTAAGGACTGCCCTCTGATGTGACCTTCCACAAATGCAGGGGCCAAGGGACCCTGGACAACCCTCTGGACAGGGAGTCCTAAAAGATTTACCACGCCACAAAAAGTATCACGCTGTGGTGTCCTTGGGTCTTGGTCAGGCTGAGTTACTCTGTCGTGGTGGCCAAATTTGGGCACTCCCTGTTTCGAAGTCCTTCACAAGATCCTCCACCTCCCTGCTGACCAGCAGTTGCTGGTGAGGATGGTCTAGGACCAAGGTCAGTTATTGGCTAAGTGCCAGCTCCACACAGCCTTGGGCATGGTGATTCTTGTGCCCATGCCATGGCAGCAATCATCTCCAAGCATCTGGGGCCTGGTTGTGTCTGTCCATGTTTATGGCAGACACCCAGCACAAGCTTGCGATGTCCCTTTTGGGCACTGACCTCTTTAGCCCTTGGGTGAAAGGATATCTCACGTGCATAGAAAAGTACAGTGCCACCCTTGACTCTGTGGCATCATCCCAGAAAGACCAGAAACTGAAGCTTAAGAAAGAGGCTTTTCAGTACTGGCCCTTCCAACCACAATCTCCTCGACAGAAGCTCCAGCAAAGGCAGTACCAGGCCTCGATTCCAAAGCCCAAGTTCAGTGACCAGGGCCCCAAGCAGGGGCGGATGTCTCCATGCATTGCAGGGGCTTGGCTGTGTCTTTTTTATTCATCTTACTTTTGCCCTTCCTCTGCCATTCATCATAGCTCCACCCTGGTCACGGTGCCCCAAGCCTCCACCACCTTATGACCCTCGCTCCCTGGTCACTCCCGGCTTGCCCCGGGAGGTGGGGCATGACACCGCAGTGGGCATCAGTGCTGTGGGTCCGTGTCTGGTTGGGAGCCCTCAGCCAAGCGACTGATTGAGTCTCGAGGGGCAGGCGTCATGGAGCGATTCGGCCGGGAGGAGATTTATCCCTATAGGCTGGGGCAGAGGCGTTGCAGTGATGCCAGCATCTGTCCTGCCCAGTACCCCTTGACTGTACATCGGTGCAGCAGGCGCTGCTGACCCAGCCGCTAGGTAGCGGCACCACTCTTGCACCGACCGCAGGAATCCCCACCCCAGAGAAGGAGAGCATTTGTAGGACGCTCAATCCTTCTCCTCCTGGCTGCTCTCTGACGACCGGGCTCGTTCCTAACCGGGTTCGCCGGCGCCATGGCAATCCAACCGATGCACCAGCGGGCTAGTGGGCCTGGCTGTGTCTGTCCAACTTTATGGCAGGCACCCAGCAAAATCTGGTCAATGTCCCTTTCTTGGGCACTGACCTCTTTGGCCCTTGAATGAAGGGATATCTCACGCATAGAAGTCTAGCACCACCTTTGACTCTGTGGCATTGTCTCAGAAACTGACACCTAAGAAAAGTATTTTCAGTATGGGCCTTTTCAGCAACAGCCTCTTGGCAGCAACCCATGCAAGGGCAATACCAGGCCTGGTGCCAAAACCCAGTTCAGTGGCCAGGGCCTCAAGCAGGTTGGGGCAGGGGTGGTGATGCCCCTCCAGCTGCAGTGTCCAATGCCCCCACAGAAGCTTCACAGTGATAGGTTGGGGTGTCATCCCACCAACCGTCCTGTCCCTGTCTGCACTCCCTTTTGGGATCGGTTATGCCACTTCTTGCCACATTGGACTACTATCGCTATGAACAAGTGGGTGTTAGAGGGGTAGGCAGAGATTGACCAAAAGGGACTCTGCACTCTGGTCACTAGAAAGAACAGACCATCAACTCATATAAATAGTTTAACTTTTTATGTGAATAAATCCAGTCTGTTCCTCACACAGTACGTTCATTTCACTACTGCCTTGATTCTTCGCTTGTTAGAGGTTCCTCACTTCTGTTGTTTTCATGGTAGGCAGAGGGCTGCCGCGAGACTTTGAGGCTCTGTCACCTTACTGACTCACGCTTCTCGGGAGTCCAGGGTGTTGCAGGGTATGCTGTCTGCGTTTTGGGAGAACATTGCTCAGCTCCTCATGAAAGGTGCCGCAACCCATGCCCCGGACACCATGGTTAGTTAGGGTTACGTGTCCAGGTACTTCTGGTTCCAGAAAAGATGGGGGACTAGCATCCCATACTGGTCACCCAGAATCAGATAATTCCGTCTCTGGAGCAAGCCATGTGGTTCTGCTCCTAGACCTCCAGGATATGTTCTTCCACATCTCAGTCTGTCTGTTCCACAGCCAGTACCTCTGTTTCTGTATAGAGGAGGTAATGTACCATAAAATGATAGAATCATAGAAGCAGACGGCAGAAAAGGACCATACCAACCCATCCAGTCTGCTCTTTTGCCCCACCTCCTCTCCTGCCAGGCCCCACCCTCCCCTGATAGTCAGCCCCATATGCTTGTCCCGTGCCCTCTTGAATTCTTCCACGATTTAGCCCCACCACTCGTCTGGTAGTCTGTTCCAGGGCTCCACCACCTTCTCCATGAAGAAACGCCTCTCACGTTGCCCTGTATTTTTTCCTTGCAGTCTGAGGCTGTGCCCTCTAGTTTTGACCCTCCTTCCTCATAAGTAAAACCCTCTTTTCTCCCACTTTATTGAGCCCCTTTACATATTTAAAAGTTTCAATCATGTCTCCCCTTTCCCTACTTGTCTCCAGCGTGTACAGATCAAGCTCCTTACACCTCTGCACGTATGACTTTCCCTGCATACCCTGCACCATCTTGGTTGCCCTTCTCTAAACCCTCTCTAAATTATCTATATCCTTGCGGAGATGTGGCCTCCAAAACTGAATCCCATACTCCAGTGCGGCCACACCATGGCTTTGTAAAGGGGCATTATTACCTCCCTCCTTCTACTAGTAATGCCCCTGCCTATGCATGCCAACATTCCACTGGCCTTTCCTGCCACCCTGCTACATTGGATTCCTGCCTTAAGGTTCAAGGAGACTATGATCCTCAGACCCTTGTCCTGTTCTGTTACTTTGACTTCCTCCCCACCTAGGGTGTACCTGCTCTTTGTTCCCTACTCCCCAAGTGCATCACAGCGCACTTCTTGGCATTAAATTTTAGCTGCCACATCTCAGACCATTTTTCAAGCGTCTTTTTTTTTTAACTTTATTTTTTATTTCTTATATCAAATCTGATAGAAAATCTTACTTGGTTATAAGTAATAGTAAGTAGTAGAGGTACAGTGTATAAATCAGGATATGTTACTTCTCACCCAAGGTTACAGCATAGGTGGGGGAAGTTCTACTGAAATATCAGCATGTGTATCCGAAAAGCTTAACAAAGTACTAGATATGCAGCCATGACCATGGACTATATACCAAATAATATAAACAAAAGTCCAAATGTCCGGTACAGGACCCATGAAAGCCAACCAGCGACTTGTAATAAAGTCCATGTATAATTAATCATTCGATAATCATTTCTATAAATGGGCAAACCTTAAAGTCCACACGCTCCTGAAAATACCATTCTTATGCTAAATTAAGAAACATCATAGGTTATGAAACTGTTGAATTATGTACACAGGGTAAAGAGAAACCTTTCTAGAGACTGATCTTATTAGTAGGTAACAAAACCAGAAGGCATTATTAAGGTACAAATCTGCATTTAAAACTTTTTTCAGCCCTCATCTGTCTCTTCAGGGTGTAATACATTGTGCATAAAGTCATCCTTGATCTTGGCCAGTCTTTTGCCTGTTTCTGATGGATCGGTAAAATGTAGGTTTTACCGAATAAGAAATTCTGAGCATGAGGTACCAGTAAAGTGATTAATCCCAAGAGACTTTAGCTCCCTCTGACTACATCAAGGCCTTCCTTCTCTGGTGCGTGCTATAACTGAGGTCTGGGAAGTAAAGATCCTGGAACCATCCGGTAACTGTAGAGGGCCCTTATTTTTGCAGCTTGCAGGATTCTGTCCTTATATGTTGGCCCACTGTAACAATGAAAATTGTGCAAGGTTGATCCTGGTCTGTTGCTTTCCTCCATGGTGTAATCCGTGGGGCGTTGAAGACGAGGTCGGTGAGTGAGAGTCCCAAATTAGTTGAAAGAAGCTGGAGACAAAATGACATATATCATCCCCTTCATAACCCTCGGGACCCCAAGGAGACGAACATGTGCCAACCGAGCTCCATTTTCTAGATGCTCCAAACGGAGCTGAAGGATTTTATTCTCAGAAACGAGAGCACTGCAGTCACCGCAGAAGTTTTGTCAGCAGACTCCTTCACCATTCGTGACTCCACTGAGACTGTAGTGACTTTAGTCACTCTCCAGTCAGATACTCTTTTGGTGAAAAGGTCCATTTTGCATCTAGAGCTTGCATTGATTTGTCTAGGGCACGTACAGCCTGTAAAATAGTGCTGTTAGAGGGCTCATTTTCTACAGTCGGGTCCGCCACAAGGGCACGTTGGTCGGTGCCATCAGGCCTCTTGCCTGGTTTCCCTCAGCCTGAATCATGTTGTCCCATCTACTGAGGATTCCCATTGCCTTACAGTCTCAAGAGTCAGTAAGTGGCTTCTATTCTCAAATGTTGCAAGAATTATGTCAGCTTAGTTCAGTTTCAGTTTAAAAAGCGTGTTGGAAGGTATTCACAGAGGGAGTGCAGGAGCTCCTTGGAGTCTGACCGATGCTGTCGACTTCTAGCCATGCGTCCCCCTTTCAAGCGTCTTTAAGTCCTCCCTCATGTCCTCTACCCCCACCGGGGTGTCCACCCTATTGCATATTTTCATATCATCAGTAAATAGGCACCCCTCCCCTCAAACCCTCAGCAATATCACTGATGTAGATATTGAAAGCGGACCTTAACACTGACCCCTGTGACACTCCACTCTTACCCTCGCCGTCCCGGAGGCAACCCCATTTAGCACCACCCTCTGAGTTCTTCCTGACAGCCAGGCCTCACCCAGCTTGTTATTTTCCCACCCAACCCCAGGCTTTCTGTATTGATCACCAGCCTCCTATGGGGATGGTGTCAAAGGCCTTACTGAAGTCCAGATAGCTATGTCCACTGCCCACCTGGTCAGTCACCTGAGTCACCCAATCAAAGAACTGAATTAGGCTTGTCTGGCAAAGCTTCCCTTCATGAAGCCATGCTGTCTGCTGTCCTGCAAGCCACTCTCCTCAGGTAATCCACCACCCTCTCTTGATTAATGCCTCCATTACCTTCCCCACCACTGACGTGGGGTGGACATTTGATGGTTCCCTTCACCTCCTTACTACCTCCCTTGTCTAAGGAGGATCAGAGCCCATCAGGCTGGTACTCGGGATGTGGTCCCTCCACAAGCACCTCACCCACCCAGGACAGGCGAGAAGACGCCTGCTGCCCACTCTCCTCCTTGGCTCACAAGGTAACAGCTGGTCCTGACCCAAGACAAGGAAAGGGATTTGGAGTTTTCTCCTTTCCAATTGAATACCTGGCACCCATCGCTGTGGGACCTGAATGGTTCCAAACGGCCCCAGAGCTGACATTGGTTTCCTACCCAACGCTGCAGCCAGTGCTGAACTCATTGGACTAGAGCATAAGACTGCAGAGAAACACTGACCTTACTTTTCTTCTTTTAGCAGTTGCCTAGTGAAGTCCTGATCTTTTTGCTTTACAGGTCATTCAGTTGCACAGTTCTGTGAGCTGTACAGTGCATATCTGCAACTCGCTTGTTTTTCTTGTCAGCTGCTCAGTCCTCAGGGGCTGCACAGTCTGGCTTGAATCTCAGCCTGACTTGTATCTCTTGTTGAACTTATCAGTCCTTCACTGCACTGTTTTCAGCATTTGCCTAACCGGAACTGGTTTCTTAGTGATTATTCATTACCCCCACGTCCCCTCGTCTTCCCTTTATTAAATACACTACCGGGCTGAGAGAGGCCCTCCTCCTACTTGGTTACACTTCACTTTCCCTCTTAAAGGGAATGAACCTAAGAGCTACAGCAAAGCACTTAAAGGGGTATCACCTAGATCCAAAATACCAGCATTTCTTTATCTCTCCATTAGAATAAACTCCACTATTAGCCCCTCCTTCAGACACAGTGACTACAGTTATTGTTAGCGCTGTTTATGGTGTGTTAAATTCTTGAATTAATCCTGTAAATTGTTGAAATTGAATCATAGTGCTGCACAAACTGCACTCTGCTCACAGCTCCCTCATTATCTTGTTTTGGCCACTTTCCTGTCTCTATCAGTTCCTTACATTCTCAAGCTAACTGCATACAACGTTTCTAATGATGATGCACTCATTCTGCTCATTAACTTGCAACTTCTTCTCATAGCAGTACTTGGGAGCTGCTGTTGAAGCTGCTGCTTACTAAGACTGTTTTTCGTCTTAACTGCATTTTTTATTCAGAGTTTTCCCATGGTTGAACTCATGTGTTTGATCTAAATCAGTGTTTCTCCTGATTTAATTAAATTATGCCACTGTATATTCTACTCTGCTCTTTAATACTCCATTTTCAGCCCACCCACCCCAGGCCACCTTAAATGTTTGCTGTCTCTGCTCACATTCCTTATACATACTCCTCATTGGTCCACTATATTGACACATGTGGTACACAGGGTGAAACTTACTGAAGTACCTGCTTCCCCATTAGCAGGTTATACAGCTGCTCTACTAGAGGTGTATACTTAAGCAAGCATCCTTCACTTTCTACTTCCCTACTACAGGCTATTCAGCTGGATACCTGAGGGAGCTTTAGTTTAAGCATTGCACCCTTTCCCTCAGTAGCATAGCAACTCTGTTCAGCTACACCCCTTGTTGTAGTCTACTATCTACCAAAGTCCCCCCCCGCTGCTTCTTGACTCTAAGGATGTTTCCTCTCCACTCAAATCCTTCTCCTGCTACCTCCCGCCAACCTTATTCCTACCCTCTCCTACCCACCCTCCTGCTTTTGCTAGCCCAGGGCCCTATAACTCCAAATCCATCAAAACCCCCTGTCTCCAGGCCCCAACTTATATTCATGCTATTGACTTCCGGTGACGTCACCACTCTGAATGGCCGCTTAGAAGAGGAGCTCCAGCACATCCCACTGGATTAAATTCCTAACCTAACTAACAGACTCCAAAATAGAAGAAAATTTGGCGATAATGTCTGGGAGTAAAGATAAAGTGAAGTTGCGCCTTGGGAGAAACAAAGATAAGGTCGATGCAAGCGGATTCAACAGGCGGCCCATATCCAGCTGTAGCGTATCTCCGCAAGCAGTGTGGCGGTGAGCAAGATTTTGATACAGACAGAGAATGTGAAAGGCTTTCTAGGACCCGATATGAGATGCTTTTAACTGAGATCCAGGCGTCGGGAGGAGAACAAAAAGAGTTTTCAGCCCTACAAAGCAGATTAACGGAGGTGGAGGAAAGGCTGAGCGCTCGGATGAGGCAGTGAGGGAAATTGCTGAAGAGACCTCGCGCCACACCAAGCTGTTGACTTCTTAGTTGACCAACATGAAGTACTTCATGACAAGTTAGTAGACTTAGAAGCGTGCTCCAGAAGGGATAATCTTCGATTTATGGCCTCCCGGAGGAGTCAGAAACTGGCAAGATGGAGGACTTTCTGACCGACCTCCTTAAAGATGTGTTAGCCCTCTCCCCAACATTTCAATGCAAAATTGAGAGAGACACAGGGCTCTGGTAATAAACCCACAGAGCAAACAGCCAGGCCACGCTCGATTGTGCTAAAATTTTCCAGTTACAGGGACAAAGAACTGATTTTGAAAACAACGTGGGCTAAGAAAACGTAACATATAATTCTTCTAGATTGCTGTTTGATAATGACTACCCGACAGAAATTATGAGGAAAGGGGTAGCTACGCCCAATTCTGAAAATCCTGAAGGAGAAAGGAATCCGATTTCAAACTCCGATCCTAGAAGCTACGGGTCTGTTGGGATTCTGGTAACAGAATATATACAAGCCCTGAAGAAATTATCCCGGAACTGAAGAAGAGGGTATGGAGTTTCCAGCCGTCTGGTCTGTGCGCATAGAAAGCGTCTCCCCGCCGCAATGGCAGAGCCTTCCAACAAGCAAGCAGCTCAGACAACCAGAGAGGATTCTGTTCAGTGCAAGAAATCAAGGAATTTATCGGAGAGCTTATAATCGCCAAGGAAGCAGTCCCTGAAGAACAGAGTCCAACACCTGAAAAGGTTAAATAAGGAGTAAATGAAGGTGACTGCCTGTTTCTTCAGCCCCTAAGTAGTGGGGTTGGTGCTGAGGCTGGAGATTCCAAGACATTGCATTCTTACTTATGTCATCAGCCTGGCATTTTTACTCCTATTTCGTTCCGCTCTAGTCTATATTGAAGACTGTAAATTACAAAATGACTGAATTGATTTAAATGCTAGAGTACTGATAGAATTCTGCCTCTTCAGGTGCAAGTAAACTAGAAAGCTGAAGTGGGCTGTGCTGGGAAATGTTCCTGTTCACCAACTGTTTCCCCGCGGCCTTTTCAGTTACTGCCCTGTGGGAGACTTATAGGGAAGGCAGTCATGTTTGTTGGCATGGTTGCTCCCCTTCTGTAGTTTGATGTTACCATTTATCGACCTCGATAGTTTGAGGTGGGGAGGCCTGACCAGATGCTGGGTCACACTTCCTCCTTAGGGTCCCAGTTTCTCTTTAGGTCTGTGGTTCCCTTACTCAGAGGGGTACGTTTATACCCTCATTCTCTGGAATGTACGACTGTAAATAGGTTTAAGATGTTAGAGTTTGTTCTACTTAAGTATTTTGTTAACTTAGTAAATGTGCACATTTTTTCAAAGGTTGTCATTCTAAGATAAATACGTTGTGTGGGATAGGCTCAGATTGTAAGCTTAATGTTGGATTTTGCAGGGTCAAAGAAAGAAAGTCTTTTCTATGCCACGCTCTAAGGACTCAGGTTGGGCCATCCCACAGAAATTTCACCCTTACTAATTGGGTCATCTCAGAGTATCAAGTATAAACCCGATGGCTTAACTCAACTACAATTAGGGTTTGCTCCCACAATGTTAATGGGTTGAATAAATCCAATAAAAGATACAGAGTGATAGCCTCCTTAAAAGCTGAAACCATCATTTCTTCTATTACAAGAGACACATCTAAATAAACAGCACCAAAAGCTCTCCAGATTTGGATTTTCCATAATAGTGGCCTCAGTCTACAGAGGAGGGAAGAGGAAGGCGGCGGTTTGGTCCCCAAAAGTATTCCTTTTCGTCTAACAGGTTCTTATGCAGACCCAGAGGAAGGCTTGCATTGGTGGTGGGCCAACTGGAAGAGCAAGATATCACTCTAGCTTCAATTTATATTCCCGGAGAGGGACCAGAAGTGAGGAAAAAGTTATTCCAGAGAATCATGGAGAGACATAAGGGTATTAATAATAGGAGGTGACCATAACTCAACCTCTTCACAACTCGATACCTCTAGTATAAACCCCTAAAATCCCCAGCACAGCGGGCAGTGCAGTCCTACTTTTCGGAGCCCAATAGGTAGATGCCTGGAGATAACCTTCATCCCAACAAGAGAGAATATACGCACTTTTCAGCCCCCATAAAGTATCCACACGGATAGATTATATTCATGTCTCTAAGGAACAACCTATTTAAAATTCAAAACTGTTTACAAATCCCCACGGTCCTATCAGATCTCTCCATTTTATCACTTAACATGATCTGGGAGAGGGAAAAATTAATATTCTATGGAAATTCAACAATTACCGCTAAACATAAAAGATTTTAAGGAAATGATTAAGCACAGAATTAAACAGATCTTAACTGATAATAGGCAGCAGAGGACAAAGGATGGTACTCTTTGGGACACCTTAAGGCTGTCCTTAGGCGAGATAATAAAGTATGCAGCCCAATTTAAAAGAGACAACAGGTATGCCTTGATAAACTTCATAAACAACTCCAGGAGCTGCGGGCCCAACATGCTGCAGGGGATGAAGGGTTTTTCCCTCCTACAGTCCACTAAAGATCAAATTCAGGGATCCTTGATATTCATACTGAGCAGGCTTTGCAATTTATCAAACAAAATACTACTGAAGGGGCCCTAGAGCCACTCGGCTACTAGCTCATAGACTCAGACAACATAAGACCCGATCTAACATTACTCAGATCAGAGACCGAATCTAAGAAGGTAGTCACTCTCCCTAAGGGGATAGAGCAGGTTTTCAGGCCTACTACAGTGCCCTATATCAGACGGGGTGAAGGGATGTTCAGGAAATGAAGGCCTTTCTGAGGGGTCTTGAGCCCGGGCTTTCGGAGGAACAGAAACTTTCTCTGGAGAGGCCGATCTCCCCGAGTTGACTCAGGCTGTCTCAGCCTTAAAGACATGTAAAAGCCCTGGCCCAGATGGATATACAGGTGATTTTTATAAGACTTTCACGGAGGACCTTTCCCACCCTGTTAGCTGCTTGTAGGGGTGTTCAGTTGGGCGAACCAATTCCAGACTCCTGGCGGTATGCCTATATGTCCAGCATCCCAAACCAGAAAGGGATGTTATATCCTGCTCCTCGTACAGACCCATTTCTGTCCTTAATATAGATTACATTTTTGCATCTACAATATCTAAAAGGTTTGAAGCATTTTTGCCTGAGATAATAGACTTGGACCAAACTGGGTTTGTGCCAGGACGTCAAACGCAGGATAACATAAAAGAACATTACTTTTACTACATCAGGTGAGGAGCAGGGGCTCTCCGTTTCTTCTGCTTTCTCTGGACGCAGAGAAGGCGCTCAACTGTGTCGAAGGCCTTTTCTGTGGGCAGTACTGGGGAGGATGGAATCCCACAATCAGTTATCAGTCTCATAAAGTTAATGTATACAGACCCCAGAGCATATATTCGGATAAATGGCTCATTTTCTAGTCCCATCTCATTATCTCGTGGCACCAGGCAGGGTTGCCCCTGTCTCCCTTATTGTTCATAATATATTTGGAGCCACTGGCTCAGATTTTGAGACAGGAACCAGGTCTGTCTGGAATAGAGCTAGCACTTGATACTCATAAGCTAGTCTCTGTGTGGACGATCTCCTGATCTATATGACTGACCATAAGGCCTCCTCCTCCCTCTGAATATACTTAACAAATTTGAGAACTGTCAGGATACAAAATTAATCAGGCCAAGACTGAAGTGTTAGCCATGAATTTTATTCTCTCTGCAGGGCTTAGAAATAGGTATTGTTTCAGGTGGGATCTGAAGAGCATCAAATACTTGGGGTCCAGATTGGTCTACCTGGTGAAGATCTCTCTCTTTGAATTATACCCCTTTCTGCTCAAGACTGGTGCAGAGTTGGAGAGCTCCCTCTGTCCCTTTATCAGAGAATAGAATCCATTAGAATGGTGGTTCTTCCTTGCTTCTTTACCTAGCCCAAACTCTTCCAATACAGATAGCAGATGCTTTCTTCAGGACACTACAGAAGAAGGTATCTGCTTATATCTGGGTGAAACAGAAACCAAGGGATAGCCTCTCAGTTTTGCAGCTTCCCAAACAACAAGGAGGCATGTCTTACCTAATTTTAGGTTATATCACCTAGTTTCCCAAATTAGATTACCACTGTACACAAAGTATATAGCCAGGTGGAAATCAGTGGAGACTCAGGAGGTGGAGCTTCAGATGTTCTTCGCACTCTCCTCTCCTTCCCCGTGACCTAAAAGTAGAGAACATAAGCAACCCATTTACTCGATCCACACTGAGGTCCTGGCAAAGGTGCTATCCTCTCAGGAATTTATAAATGGAGACTGCCATGCTCTCCTACTCACATAGGCGATTTGCTCTGGCCAAGCTGGATAAGGATACCTTAAATGGCAGAAAAGGGGCCTGCATCTGGTATACCATTTTATGCCACAGGGAATAATTTTAGCATTTACAGACTTAGTCCAAAAATATGCTATCCCTTACTCAGACAGGTTTAGATATTTTCAAACCAGGAATTACCTTAGTTCATTAAAGGACATCATGTGGAAGGATAGCCCTCTCCCTGGACTCCTAGAGACCCTTCTGGGAGCGATAGATGGGAGACCAGTTCCACCTCATATAATTTCAGTTCTCTATAAAGGTCTACATTCCTAAAAGAAAATCCTTAAACAAAAATAGACTAGCTTGGGAAAGGGACTTGGGGGTCGGTGTACCCATTCCCCTTGGGAGAGAGTATATAAGGACAATGCAGAGGGGCACTGGTTCTGGATGATGGAAGGAGTTTGCCTGGAAACTAACAGTAAGGTACTTTAGAGCTCCAGTTGTGATTCAGAAGTACAGTGTTCACCTGAATGCAGATTGTTGAGGCAATGTGGATGTACCCAAGCCAACTTAGGCCACATCTTTGGTCCTGCCAGGTTTTACAACATTTTCTTGTAAGTTTTCATGAGGCCATTCAAAAATAATAGCCTCAGATATAACTTGAGACCCCCTGTTTTTTCTTTTTGGAGAGTACCCCCGGTCATATAGATATCCCAACAAGGAACTTTATCAACCTGGCTTCCCTTGCCACCAAAAAGCTATTACTAAAAGTGGTTGTCCCCTCGCCTCCCACTCTGGATCAATGGCATCAATTAATGATAGATATTTATAGGATGGAAAAATTACTGCCACACTAAATAAGTCCCAGACTGGCTTTGAAAAGATATGGAGAAGATGGGTAATATATATTATACCTATTCGATCAGAGTTTGTACCCTAAACTCAGCCCTCTGATCCATAATTAATTGATTTACTTAGTACCCTTTAAGTAACATTTATGACAACAACATGAAAATGATGAAATATAATCTGTATGTGCACTTTATGTTTACTCTTTTTAATTATTTATGTTTCTTTTTTGTAAGCTCCTTTTATTGTATAGTTAAATGGAAATTTTCTTTTTTCTTAAGAGTATGTTCCTTATTAAAAAATAAAGATTGAAAGTTTAAAAATATTCTTGCTATTACTTCTGCCCCCAAACATATTCTGGTCTTATTCCCTCATCATTCCACATGCATCCCTACTAATGTTACCAAATTTCTTTGTTGTTTTCCACCTCTTGCTTCCTCACTATACCACTCCCTCGGCCTCCAAGCCCCATCACTCCAAATCCATGAAGCTACACTTCCTCATCCTAGCTCTACTATTACCGCCTCAGGGACATTCACCCCAACCCCGGTCCTGCTACTTCCTTCACCCCTGCCATCTTCCCCACTGCCGCTGCCCATACCCCTACCGCAACAGCCCTCATAAAGAGTTTCCAAGATATTACACTTAAACATTC
This sequence comes from Neoceratodus forsteri, assembly GCA_016271365.2. Taxonomy (NCBI): domain Eukaryota; kingdom Metazoa; phylum Chordata; order Ceratodontiformes; family Ceratodontidae; genus Neoceratodus; species Neoceratodus forsteri. The sequence continues at coordinate 808,281,199 of CM028132.1, read as the reverse complement.
ATAGCCTACTTCAAAAATAGACCTCCTGCAAGCCATAGTTGCTGCCTTGAAACATTCTAATTATAACAGAAACATGGCTAAAGAGCACGATTCCTGACCACTCAGTCTCCATCCTCGGTTACTCCATCCTAAGGCTAGACAGAACAGGCAGAGATGGTGGCGGGCCATGTATATTCGCCTCCTTCAATACTTAGCAGTCTTCTCCTCCAACCCAGCAAACCCATGACACCTTAGCCATCAATGCATCCCTCCCTTCTCACTGCCTATCTTTGTAGCCAGTATCTGTTGCCATCCAAATGTCCATCCCGCTGTCTTCCCTTGGCCTCCTAACTTCCATTACTTCCTCTCTCAGTCTGGCGAGCTTTACGCCCTGGCGACCTCAATTTAAATTGGTTGTCTCCAGCATCATCTACCACAAGAAATGCTATCAGTGCCCTCAACCTCACACAACTAATTAAAGAACCCACCTGTCTGAATCACAAGACCCAAAACCACTCCCTACTTGATTGGGCCCTAACTTCCCATCCCATGGAATCATTGCCTCCGGCATCCTTCTGATGCTCTCATCGACCACAATCCAGTTTTCCTGGTCAGAAAAGTTCACAGCCCTAAATCCTCACATAGAACCCTACAATACGGACTTATAAATCCCTTAGAATTGAACCCTCCTGCATAGCCTTGCCCTCTCAGACTGGTCCCTCTAGCAAGCACCTCCTCAGTTGATAAAGTCCTAATCTATTTTAAAGACATCTACCTAGCAAATTGGAATGCCTTCGCACCTCTAAAACAAACAAGGGTTAAAGGTCATCACCTCCTCTGGATTACCCTGAATTACTAGCCTGCCACAGAGCCAGCGATCAGGCCTGAAATGGCACAAAGTCTCCAGCTTCCAAATGACCTTCTTATTTACTGAAAACCCCGTAATGCCTGCACATGGGCTACCAGGCTAGCACAAACAGAGTACTTCAAATCTACTCGCAACTAACATCAGCTCCTCTCCAAGTTCTGGACAGTGGTCCACGCCTCTTATACCCATCCTGTCCACCCACCCCTATACTTAAGATAAATGCCACCTGCTGGTTAACAGTAGTAGTAGCAGCTGCTGAATTCAGCTTCTGTTACACCACTTGTGCTGATGAGCTACTCCAATCCCTCCCAAACACCGCCTTCCTCTCCCCCTTCCTATTGCCTACGAATGAACCCCTCCCATTCCCCCTTTTCCTTGCTGCTGTCTCCCCAAATGACACCCTAAATGCCCTGCTAGCGATCAACCTTCAAAGACTCCTCCGGATGGCCTGGACCCTAAACTACTATACCTGTCAGCCCCAGCCACCGCCACCCACTCTGTATTATCCTAAACCTCTCTTTCTCAACCGCCTCAGTACCTTCCCCAAGGAAACACGCAGTGGTCCTTCCCACCCCAAAGGTGGAGACCCCACCTCCCTGGCAACTACCGCCCCATCTTTTTCTCCCTACCCTTGCCAAACTTCAGGAACATCTAGCCCTCTCCCAGCTCACCACTTACCTCAGTGACTCCTTCTTCTTCACCCTTATTGATCTGGCTTCAGGAAAATCACTCCACCACCACCTCCCTTCTTGGCTCACTGATTCTGTCCTCATGGGAATGGACAGTGGCCCGATCACCTCAACCATTTTGTCGATCTGGCCAAAGCCTTCACACAGTCTCCCACTCCCTCTCCTTGACACCCTATCAACAGCTGGGCTATCCCCTTAGCCACAGACTGGTTCAAGGAATACCTCACTGGCAGAACCCAATCAGTCAAGATCTCTGATGCAATTTCCCACCCTTCCGATAAGAACTGGCATCCCCAGGGATCAGTGTTATGCCCATACTATTCTCTGTTTTTCTAACCGATCTCCCACCCACCTGCTCTCCTTTTCCTCCATTCACATGTACACTGATGATACAGTCTTGTGTGCATCTGGCTCCTGCCCCACTGAGGTTGCATCCAACTTGCAGCACAACTTCGCAAGGTTCAGCATTGGTTTGCAAACCACCAACTATCTCTCAGTGCCAAAAGAACAAGCTCCATGACCTTCAGCACCAAGGAGAGACTTGCCAGGTTTCTCTCTCTACCCTCCTTCCACACCCTTGATGGTACTTTTACTCGAGGACACATCCTCCTTCAGGTATTTAGGTGTCTGGCTGGACCGACACCTGAACTTCTCTGCTCTTATTAACGCCATTCAGAAAAAATTGTGTCCCAAGCTTCGCCTTATTCAGGAACTGTGCTTGCATCCCACCCAAGGCTAGGCGTGAGATTGTCCAGAAATGATCCTACCTATCTTTGGCTACTGTGACGTAGTCTACTACGGTGCTGCTCCTAAATCCTCCCTGGCCAGACTAGATACCCTCTTCAACTCCTTTTGCCCTTGATGCCCCTCCCACTCATCATTGTGATCTCTACCATGCTCTATCCTTCCCTTCCTGACAAATTGATGTCTCTCTCACTGTGCAAAATTCACCTCCAAGTACTGATGGGTGAACTTCCTTCTATCTCTCCCTGCCTTTACAACCACCCCCCTTCCCACTCCCTAAGATCTACCGAGTCACGAACCCTGGTGGTCCCATCGCTGCTCCACCCTTATTGGCCAATAACAGGATATTCCCAGAAATCTGGAATTCACTTCCCTCAAATTCGCCACATCCTCTTGCTACTCCATTAACTCTGCCATCAAGAACTTCCTTGCCCCTTCCTGTGCCTGCCATTACCCTCCGTAATCTCCACCCCCATCTCCCTAAGCCCATATTTTTATTTTTAGTCTAGGATTACATATTACCATATGCCTACTTCCTCCACCCTGCTTCCTCTGATTAGCTCCTCCTAGTCCCTCACTGTCCCACCTCCTAAAGTGTGCCTTTCCTCTTTTCTTACCCTTAATCTGTTTCCTTCCTGTGAGCTTCGTTCACTGCCTTGTGCAGGCAGGATCCATAGCAAACGGTGGGCAACAACTTTACCCCTTTCTCATATTTCTCCTTTACTGTAACCCTCAGTCACTGCTAGATCACTGCCTTGTGCAGGCAGGGTCACTACTCAGCACTCTGGTGGGTACTACCCCAACTATAGTTGACCTCTGCTACCCCTTGTCTTCGAGGCACAGGTCAGGAAGCATAGGGAAAATTGAGCAATTGTAAAATTCCACAAAACTGTTTATTTGTAGTTGCAGTAACATCAAATAATATAAAACTGTTCAGAATAACTATGTACAGAAGCAAAATAAAATCTTTCTTGTAAATAAATCTCCTCTTGCAGCTCAGCTTGGCTGTTTTAAAAGTCTTTTCAACCCCATCCTTAGCAAGCATCCTGTTCTTTGTAAATTTCAAGAGCTGCTAGAACAGGGTGTGTTTGAGGGCCCCTTTTGCAAAAGATTCAACATTTGTACTAAATAACCTCTAGGGTTCTATAATTATCTCAAATTATAAATATATACACATTTCAACAGTAATACTAAATATTTTCTTAACAAAAGTGATCCCATTATCAGTTTCACTCCATATATTGAGTCTCATATATTTTATATTAGCTGATATAGATATGCAAGGGAGGAAAACAGACAGCAAGAGAAAACAGAGAGAGAGAGAGAGAAAGAATTGCTAGACTGTTCGGGTTGATCAAGTTTGAAGTCTCATTAGAAAATTTGGCTGCTAAATCAGACAGAGAAGAGAGAAAGGAAAGAATACAGACACTTGCATTTAAATACTTTCTCCAAAACAAATGGGACAAGTCCCTATTCTACTTTGTCACACCCTCTCACAACACCCCTCTCTCGCATCACTATATATAAATAACTCTAAACGCCTATAACCTGTGTCCTACCAGTAGGGCTGTCCACCGCCTTGCCCAGATGGGGATAACAGGACACTGTTAATTTCAACTTCTTCCCCTTGGATATCACCCTACCACCTCTACCTCTCCTCTACACCTTCCGGTTAACATAGCTTAACACTGGCCTACCCCTACACTCAATTAAGCACTTATAATTATAACCTACCCATACCCATCTTATATGCACTTTAGTCCACTCTGTCATCTCTCTTTACCTTGAAAATTGTGTTCTGCCATGCCTCTCTGTAAATTTCCTTTCACTTCTTCCATTCTGTCCTCCGCAGTTTTTCGCTTCCTCCTTCCATTCTTCTTCTCTTTATTCCAATCATTGTAAAACTTGAATATCTATGTTACACTAATGGCTACCAATTACTATTGTGTCACCTTACCATCTAGTGCTATTATCAGTTGCTGTTATTATATGTGTTCCAGTGTTACCAACTGTCACCAACTGTTGCCAAATTGCTATTTGTGTCTTCATATCTACTATAGTCAAGGCCCTGGAATTCTGCGATTCTGTGGTTGTGATTTTCCACAGAATTTGCATCATGCTGCAGAATGTATATAGTGCCAGCAGAATTCACTGTTTTTGGTGAATTTTTATTCAAATATACTGTTTTTCCATAGTGTCAGGCTTTCTTCCATCTTGTTTATCCTGAAGCTCCTCCTCTATGCTCGGCATATGATGTAATTGATGACATCACATTATACTAACCAATGGCAGGACTGCGTTTGCCAGAGAAATGAATAAATCATGCCACAGAAATCAGAAAATGCTGCTGCAGAAACCAAGGAGCCCTGCACGAAATCAGAAAGTTCTGCCGAGAGCACTAGGGGCCCTGACTATAGTTAACTGTTGCATTGTTAGCCAATGTGAGCCACCTGTAATCCTTCCTGCTCTCATTGTATACAAGTAAGCAAATTGTATTACAACATTTTAACATTTCTATGTATTCTATCCCATTGTCCTCACCCCACGTCACACTGTGAGATGAGCAACTTGTTGCTCAGCGTGCCTTCCTGGTGAAACTTTTCATCAATAAAAAAAAATGTACTACGCCTGCCCTCTTCCGGTTCCTACAGCACTTTCCCCATATCTAAGGACAAGTTGAAGAGCCTTGTCAAGGGTGCAGCCAACTCCTCCTTCAGTTTCCTGATCACCCTGGGTGTAACCCATCAAGCCCCATTGCCTTATCCGCCCTCAATGTATCTAGCTCTTGCCCTAACCCTATACACTGTGAATGGCAACAGATCCATCCATTTGCCCTCCTTCCCTTGACTTTAGCTCAGGTCCCCTACCTTCCTCCTCCTCCTCCATCATGAATAACAAGCTAAAGTACTTATTTAATAACAGTCCCTTTCCAGTTTTATTCTTCCTTCCCTCAGCCTAGTAATCCCTTGCCTTGCCCTTCTCCTCCCTCACATGTCTGAAAAGGTTTTATCCCCTTTTGGTCTTTTTGCTATTTTCTCCTCAGTATGTGCTTTTGTCCTTCTGATCTTCTTCCCTGCCATACCCTCTTTTCTCTATACTCTTCCTTATCTTCCTCGCTGGTGTCCTCTTGAATTTCTGAAAGCCCTTCTCCTGTCCCTGACTGCCTCCAAGCCTCCTTTGTAAACCAAAGCGGTCTCTCCCCTTTGTGTCTTCCTAACGTTTTTTATGCACATTTCCTCAACTTCCAGGACCCCTTCCTTGATAGGTTGCCTTAATTCCTCCACTGCCCCTATTTTCTCCGTGACCTTCCATTCTCTCCTTGCTATCCTTCTCATCTTGTCAAAATCTATGCATCAGAAGTCCATGACTGTAGTACTGGTTTTACTTGTCTCCTCCCTGCCCTGACCCTGAACATAACTGTGCCGTGGTCGCTGTTGCCCAAGGCTTCTCCCACCTTCACCTCCTCCACACTTGCCCATTTGTCAGGACCACATCCAGCAGGTTGGTGCCCTTGTCGGCTCATTGACTAGCTGTTGAAGGAGTACCTCTGAAGTGCAGCTAGTATCTCCTACTCCTTGACGATGCTGCATCCGGGATTTCCCAGTCTACATCTGGGAGATTTAGGTCTCCTACCAGCAGTAGTTTTCCTTATAGGGCCAGCCTTGTGACTGCCTGAATTAACTGTTGATCACCCTCCTCCCTTGCGTAGGTGGCCTGTAAACCACTCCCAGTCGCAAGGATTCTCCTGTCCTCCTGCCTAGCTGCTACTGACAGTAGCTCATTCTCCCATCCTCCTATTGTCCTTCAGTTACACTTATGCCTTCCTGGTGTATAAAGCAACACCCCCTCACCCTTTCTATCCCTTCTGAATAGTCTGTAACCTGGGATAGTCGCTTCCCAGGTGTGCAGCTCTGTCTACCAGGTCTCGCTTATAGCTACTATGCTAGTCCTTGGTCTCTCATGATGGCCTCCAAGTCCACCATCTTATTTTCTAAGTTCCTGGCGTTGGCTGCCAAGTCCTTCCACCAGGTTCCCTCTCCATCCTTCACATTATTCTACCTCATGCCCAGCATTTTAGCACTATCCTGGGGAGGCTGGTAGCCCCATTTCTCCTGCCTTGTTTTATGGATTTTCTCACCCCCCAAATCTAGTTTAAATTGTAGGTTTCTTCTATGAACTTTTCTGATTTGCTTTTTAGTACTGCTGCACCTTCCTATTCAGGTGCAGTCTGTCTGGAGCAAATAGGCTCTCATCCCCCACGTGATCCCCAGTCTTCTACTAACCCATACCCCATTTGCTTGCACCACCCCACCAGCCACTCATTAAACTCCTTAATTCTCAGCCTCCTATCAGTACTTGCTTGTGGTACTGGCAACACCTCAGAGAAAGCCACTGATTTGAACCCCGACTTCTGCAGTATCTTAACTAGTGCTCTAAATCTTGCCTGCACCTCCAGCAGGCTTTTTCCCGCCAGGTCATTTGTTCCCAGGTAGAACATCAGGTGTGTTTTCTTATCCTGCTGTTTCCCCTTGAGAGGACATAGTGAATGACCTCCACCATCGTGCCTAGTAAACACTCAACCCATACTGTGCTACTGTTTCTCCCACCCCATCTAATTCTTTTTATTATAGAGTACCCAACAAGTAGGACCCTGTTCTCCATCACCTTCTATTTACATTTCCCTTCTGTTCTTCTCCCAAACCCTTCCATTTCATTTCCAACCCTATTCTCACTATCCCCTTGCCTGTTTTATCCCTGGTGTACTGTCTTTCCCTGAGCTCCCTAGCACCATGCTTCCATAGGCATTTACTGCTGGCCCACCGCTGCCCTACCATCTGCAAGCTTTTTCCTTCCTCTTTGATTTGCCCCTAACCATGCCCTGCTTAAATTCCCCCAGAGAACTTTTCCCTTTTCCAGCCCTGTCTCAGCCCTAGCCCTTTGAACCTGAGCATCCTGTCTCTCCCTCCCCTTTGGGTTTACCATTTCTGGGGTGTGTTCACTCCTGCATCCCTATCCGTATGTTTACTACCCTCCTGTTCTTTCCCAAAAGGGCCCCACTTTTCCAATTTTCCTTCGCCTTCCTCGAGCTTTCTTCCTATGTCCCTGGATATTCCTCAACTCCACTTTCCTGATTTTCTCCCCATTTAGTACCCCTAGTGGAGCATAACTGTTTTCTGCTCCAAACCCACTGCCTGTATCCACCTGGCTGGGGCTTCACCCTGCTTCTTCTTCCCTTGCCCTCTATGCAGGCTTTGGACCTTATACTTAACCTCCTGCCATTCCCCTGGTTTCCTTTGTGTCCCTTGCCGCCTATCTGGGATTCCTGTAGCCCCACTAGAGTCATCCTCTGCCCCTCCTACCCTGCTTCCATACTCCCTTATTTTCCTCCACTCACCATTGCATCTTCCCTGCCTATGTCTGTCTTTGCTCCTTGTCCACTTACAGCTCCCTTTAACTGCTCCTTTTCCCCCACAGCTCCCTCTAATTTCTGTTGCTCCCTCAGCAGGGCCCCTCCTGTCTTCCATCATACTCCTATCCTTTTCCCAGTGTAGCATCCATCTGAGCCATCTCACCTCCTCCCTCAGCTGTGCAAGCTGCCTACTTACTATGCAACCCCCACTTTCCAATCTATATCCAGTACCATGGCTGACTCACAACCAGTGTACCCCACCATCCTCCCAAAGATGCCCCCAGTCAGTGTAGCCTGGGACCATGCCTCGGACCTGCTCCCAACCTGCTCCATTGACTCCTCCAATTTGTACACCCTCCATTTTTTCCTATGGCTTATTGCAAGCTTTAGTTTTCAAACCCTAGTGTGAAAATTCCCACTGCTTGAAATATCAGTATCCAGCCCCTGTAACTGTAGATTCCAGACCTGAAACTCCTGTGGCTAGGATTTCAGGCCTTGAAGCAACTTCGAGTTCTGTGTACTGCAGAACCAAATAAATGCAATCTAAAAAGTGCTTTGAGCTTTTAGATCCCAGACCCAGAGAAACCCTTATAAAACAGTGCCCTAAAATACAGTACTTGAGCTTTAGATTTCAGAAATTCCCACTATTTTCCCTGGTTTTGCAGAACCATTTATAACCATAGAAACCCCATTAATGTCACTGGACCTTAGTTTTTGAGGATTATGAGCACCAAAGAAGTCCCAATTATACCACAGTACCCCAGTTCTGCTCAAAAATGCCACAGTACCTTAGTTCTGAAGTTTTGAGTAGTCCCAAAAATATGCCACAGTACCTTTGCACAGAAGAAATTTAGCTCTGAAGAAATCCAAAGTGTCACATCTCTTTGCAGATGTTTCTGTGCCACCTACTAGACATCATCAGTCCGGTTCTGGTGCTCCTTGGAATTAGGCGGTTGCCTGCTCCTTGAAAGAGGCAGTGGTAACCCCTCTTTGAAGAAAGCTTCCTTGGACCCAGACTGTTTTCTAATTATCAACCTATCTCTAACCTCCCTTTATTGGGAAGGTTATTGAGAAGGTCGTAGCGGTTCAACTGGATGACCATTTAACCATCCATACGTCTACGAATCCTTCCAGTCGGGCTTCCGTGAAAGACATAGCACCGAGACTGCACTGGTTCGGTGTTAAATGATCTTCTGATGGCGAGGGATCAGAAGAGCGTTCCATTCTTGTTCTTCTTGATCTCTCTGCAGCCTTGACACAGTGGACCACATGGTGTTGTTAGCTCGCCTGGGGTAAATCTGTGGAATGTCAGGAACCGTTTTGCAATGGTTCACGCCATTCCTTACCGGGATCGCAGAGAGTTGTAAGGCCGGGATTTTTCCCTCAGACCCAATTCCTTTGTTGTGTGGAGTGCCCCAGGATCCATGCTGTCACCCATGTTGTTTGCAGTGTACGTGCTGTCCCTCGGAGGTATCATTAGAGCGATATGGGCTGAGGTTTTCACTGCTATGCTGATGATACCCAGCTCTATCTGTCTTTGCACCCCGACCAGGATGGAGCTCTCTGTGTTTAACAACTGTTTGGGGAGATCCAAGACTGGATGGATTCTAGTTGGCTAAAGTTGAACTCGGAGAAAACAGAGGTGCTGGTAGTGGACCCTGGTGGTCGGGTGGTTAGGCCGGCATCGGTGCTCCATCTGGAATTGTTCTTGGTGGAGTATCTATGCCGGCCTCAGAACGGGTGCGTAGCCTTGGGTTTATTCTTGACGAAAGGCTGACTTTCAAAGCTCAGGTGTCAGCCGTTGTCAAGATTTCCTTTTATCATCTTAGGAATATTGCCAGGGTTAGGCACCTTGTTCCGTCTGACTCCCTGCCTACTTTGGTTCACGCTTTTGTATCCTCACGCTTGGACTACTGCAACGCCCTGTACTTTGGGCTTTCTGGGTTGAAATCTAATCGCCTACAGCTGGTGCAGAAACGCTGCAGCCGGGTTCTGACTGGGACAAGTCGTTTCTGTCATGTTACTCCCGTGCTCGTGAACTGCACTGGCTGCCTGTGCGGTGGCGGATCACCTTTAAAGTCATTTTGTTGACTTTTAAAGCCCTACACGACCAGTGTCCAGCCTATCTGAAAGACCTTTTTGTTCCTTACTGCCCTGACCGATTATCTCCGGCCGACATGGGGTTGTTAGAGATCCCAAGAGTGAGTTTAAAATCTTCTGGCAGCAGAGCGCTTCACATGCTGCACCCACTTTGAACTCTCTACCATGTCGGTTACGGCAGTGCACCTCCGGAACTTTTCAAGAGGGATTTGAAAACCTATTTGTGGAGTATGGCTTTTAGACAATTGGTTATTTATTAATGCTTGGATTTTATTATTATATATTTTATATTGTTGTAGGTTGACTTTATGTACATGTCCTGGTTTTATGTAGTGTTTTGAATTGTTTTTAAGGTTGTTCAGCACCTTGATATACTGAAAGGTGCTATATAAATAAAATTATTATTATTATAACAGAGATGCCCCTTTCCTAACTCCCTTGTCTGCCCCTTTTGTTTCTTTCCTTTTATTTACTGTTTACTTTACAGCTCTGTACTGTCAGTAGTCTTTAGTGGTATAATGTATCAAGACATACGTCAGGGTGTGGTGTGTGGCCATGTTGTGTACTGAAATATGATGGCTAACAGTATTGTATAAAGTTAGCTGATACCGTATGATGTCATAGGCTGTGGGTGTAAAGGAAGTGATGCGCTTAGGGGGGCGGGGGAGGATGGGCCACTCTGGACCTCCAGAAACAATCAGACTGGTAGAAAACTGATGACACAGAATGTAGAATCCCAGCTCCAGGTTGAAGAACAAACACTGCTGATCCACACAGAAGCAGGCTGTAAAAATTGATGTAGTGTTCTCAGGTGCCCCAGATGATACAGGCTCTTGTGAGAGGGATCACTTTACCCCAGGAATGCAAAGTCAGTTAGATCTTCCCTCTCTCAGACACAGGGACAGTTGATCTGTTCAGAGAGACACTAACCTTCCAGGTCGTGCCATTTGGTCTCTCATTCACGTCCATTGTCTCCACTGAGTACATAACAGTGGTGGCAGCCTTCCTGCGGTGCAAGGACATCAGGGTTTATCCTCCTGGGTGACTGGCTGTTGGCGGGCAGCCTAAGGAGCCTGTTGAGAGGTTCAGAGATCTAGCCTTCCATACCTGCCAAGACTTGGGCCTGTTGGTCAGCCCGAACATGTCCAAACTGGTCCCTTCACAGATGATCAAGTTCACTGATGCAGAACTAGACTCTCTGCGGGCCAAGGCCCTCCTCTGCAGAGACTGGGCACTGGATCTTACCTTCTTTGCCCGATCATTTCAGGTTGGGCTCTTGCGTCCTGCCTGGGATTTCCTGCAGCTGCTGGTGTATATGGCATCCTGCACCAGTGTGGTCCATTTGGGCCCACTGATGGATGTGCCCCTTTAGTGGGAGTTGGGTCGCCCATGGCTCCAACACCTAGGCCTCTTGGACCAGCTGGTCACAGTGTTCTAGTTGATGTGGGATGCCATCCAGTGTTGGCTAGTCCTGGGACATCTGGAGGAAGGAATCACATTTGTCTGCTCAGAGCCAACCATTACGCCCATGTTGGATGCACCTCTGATGGGATGGGGAGCACACCTGGGAGACCACACAGCCCACAGTTCTCATCACCCTGGGAGTCCTGTCAGCACATAAACCTGTTGGAGCTCTGTGCATTGTGGTTTGCTGTGATGGAATTTGCTCCTGTAGTCAGGGTCTGGTCATACAGATCCAATAAACAACACCACAACCATGTTCTACCGAACAGGCTGGGTGGAACACACTCCTTCTCTTGTGTCAGGAGATCATCCACATCTGGACCATTGTGCATAGCCTGGATGCAAATCTTCTGGTGATCCATGTCATGGGAGCTCACAATTAGCTGACAGATGCCCTCAGCACAAGTGTTCCTCAGGGCACTCCTCTAGTGGATATGTTTGCCTCTGGGAGGATGCAAAATGAGACTGTTTTGTGCCCACTCCCACAGTCCAGGACACTTTTATGAATGCTTTCACAAGGCCCTGAACCCCAGGCCTCGTGTGCACCTTTTCTCCCTTCATCTTGTTCCACAAAGAACATACCACTATTCCTTTTGAAGGCTCGGTGGCTTTGTCAGTTTTCCATGACGCAAGTTGGGGATGAGTTATTTGCCTCAACTGCATCACCCTCAGAACCATGTTTGCCTTTTTATTTTGTGAAGGCTTTTTGTTCATGAGTGACAGCCCTGGCAAGGTTGGTACCGGAGGCTATAGTGATGAATTTTTCTATAGTCTTCCCTTTTGGGAGATGCGGGATGAACAGCTGGCATATGCCAACCCATTCAGCATCTTCCATGGTGATGACCATAGAGAGTGTGGCTGCATCACTGGTCTGCAGATCAGGCATCCAAGACAAAGCTTACACTTTCCTTTCCTGGAGTTTTGCTGCTTGGCACAGAGCTGATGGAAATTTGAGGGCATCCATGATAAAGAAGGATAGCTGCCCATGTCTAGGCAACATCAGATGCCCAGAATAACACAATGCAATGCAGAGGGGAAGGATAGGAGGTGTATCGGGAACTGAGGAAGCAGAAAGAGCAATAAGGAGCATGAAGGCATAAACTAAAGAGAGAGAGTAGCCCAGCTGGTGACGAAGGAGAACAAGACATTTTTAGGTATAAAAGCAAGGAGGAAGGCTAGGGGTTGGATTGTAAGATTGAAAAGGAATGGGAGGACTATGCACAGGGGACCAGGAAAAGCAGACATCCTGAACAAATTCAAAAGTGATCAGAGGAAATTAGGAAAAGCAGCAGAAGGGGATTGCAGCAGAATCCTATCTACTAGATAGTGTCTAGGGTCAATCTATCTTGTATTAACCTGCAGGAGAACAGGTAGCAGGTGGGAGAGGGTGAATTGAGGGACATTAGAAAGCAGGAACATCCATAATTTGTAGTGCATAGTACAGAATTTGGAAGTGAGAGGAACAGGGCCAAGAGTACATGGGGAGAAAGGGAATGCACAGGCAGCAAGATTGTGTGGGGAGGGTTGTGTGCTGCAATAACTATGGACAACAGTCTTCTGGGAACGTTATGGAACATAGGGGTTGTCTAATGTAGGAGCTTAGAGCAGGTAAGGGTAGAAGGAAGGCAGCTCAGATGGGAGTTGAGAATGGAGTGGGGGCTGAAGGAGCAGGGCAGTGGAGGGAAGACAGGGTGAAAGTTCCCAGGGAGTGGGATGTCAGGCAAGGAACAGATCAGGCAGGATCACCTAGTACCAATAGTAGCCCTATCTCAGAAGGCCAGGCTACCCAGGGAAGGAGAATGGCAGGTAGTATGGGTAACGGTGGGAAGTCGGGAGTTGCAGAAGGAGTGAGAATACCAGAATTGTTGCCCTTATCAAACGGATTTGGCCCCCCATCTGGAATGGGAAAGGGAAGCAGGAGGTGAGGTAAGACATCTGGGTAGGGCTACGGGATTGAGGGACAAGGGAGGGGATCAAGACCATGCAGGAAAATCAGGGCAGGCAGGAGAGAAGAGGCAAGCCTAGAGGAGTTGAAGGAGACAGGAAGAAAAGTCTTGGTCTAGAGGGGTTTTGGTGATAAGCACAGCCATGAGGAATGGGAGGGCTTGGAGGTGAAGGGAGGCACAGTTTGGGGAGAAGTGGAGACGACAGGGGGACACTAATCAAAATCAAGGAGAAGGAAAGCAAGACATCTTCTTCAGCAGGATGGGAGGAGAGGAACATGGTAAAGGGGACGGTAGGGTGATAATCATTGGGGACTCTATGATTAAGGGCATTCATTGGGGAAGGAAGGGGACAAGGATGCCAAAACGAAAGTGATGTTTATGCCTGTAATGACAGGTGGGAGAGTGGGTCCAAGGATAGAGGAGGTGGTAAAGGGAGTAGGGGAAACTAAGATAATTATTTACCTAGGCACCAATGACCTAGTAAGAGAGGAGCTGGAGGTGGTAAAAGTAGGTTCAGGAGTTGGGGAAGGCCTGCAGGAGGTGGCAAGATCACTGACATTCTCAGAGGTAATCCCAGTGCCCAGAGCTAGCACAATAAGGAAAATTAGGAGAGAATTCAACACGTGGCTGAGGGATTGGTGCAAGGAGGAGGGTTTGGCTACATAGGAGACATGGTCAAATAAATTCTCTATGGTCAGGACAAACCACACCTCAACAGGGAGGGCTCAAGGGTACTCTGGGACAAGCTGGGGGTACATTACTCATAAGCTTAATTTAAGCTACTGGGAGGGGGGGGCAGGCCTAAGGGCACAGAGATCTCGGGAGGTGGTAATGAATGGACCTCCCCATAACAGTAAGTGGGACAGGATGGGGAAGGAGGAGCAGAGCAGTTTGAAAATGGGGGAGGGGTAGCATATGGAGACAAAGAGGACATTGTTAGCAGAGGAAGTGATGGTGGCTCAGACTCAAGTGGAGGGTGGTGTCCTTGAACACATGCGGTCTCGGAAACCAGATGGATGATCTGCAAGCACTACTTGCAGAAGGGAGAGTGGACATTGTGCAATAACTGAGACTTGTCCACACCAACCATGACTGGGACCTCTCAGTTCCAGATATAAACTTTACAAGAGGGACAGAGCGGTAGGCAAAGGAGGAGAGGTGTCAATGTCCAGTTCTGAAGACCACAGCTCTGGAAGGACATAGAGTGGAGGCAGTCCAGAAAAGGGCAGCTAAAATGGTGCAGAATCTGTAGCAGAAACCCTACAAGGAGAGACTTAAGGACCTAAATATGTACACCCTGAAAGAGAGGAGGGATATGATAGAGAGCTTTAAATACCTTACGGGGGTAAATAAGGTACAGGAGGAAAGTATTTTTTCAGGAAAAAGGTGCTTAAGGACAAGGGTCATGATAAAAAGCTGAGGAGGTAGATTCAGGAGAGAAGTGAGGAAGCATTCTTCACAGAAAAGTGGTGGATTCCTGGAATTGCTTTCCAGCAGAGGTGATGGGACCGAAAACAGTGGTTGAGTTCAAGAATGCATGGGATAGGCATAAGGGAATCTTAGGAAAGGGATGGGGTGGAGGAATGGGCTGGAGATCAAGTAGGATCTGCAGTAATACTGTAGGCAGGGAAGAATGGGCAGACTGGGTGGGCCAAGTGGTTCTTATCTGCTGGGATATTCTGTGTTTCTTTGGTGTATTCTATGCATTGGTCTCCGTAGGCAGACAAGGGCAGATTTCGGTCCCTGTGGGACTTCAGTAACCAGAAAAATATGGACTTTTTTTTTTTTTTTTATGGATGTTATTTCTCCTCGCTACACCCCCCGCACTCCATCGCTCCCCCGCGCCATCCCCAGACATGAGACCCTCCTTCAGCACCCCGCGACTTACCCTTCATGCAGGATGGTGGGGAGCGACTCAACCCACCCCAACGGATCCATGCCAGGAGGCGCCTCCAGGATGGCACCGGGAACTACGCGTGCTGCCGACTCCATATTTCTTTATTTTCCTCCCGGGCGGCATGGCGTAATGACGCCAGCGACTGAGTGCACGCGACGCCTCCCGTAAGCGCAGGCTGCTGCCTGCCACTGCCCCGCCCAGCTTCTGCGGCTGTGTGCTGGTCGATCCCCAGCCTCTGCTAGGGGTCAGGCAGCACCTGCCGCCTGAGTCCTCTCACCCCGAGATGGAGAGCAGTCCTCCGGATGCTCAATCCATCTCCTCCTCGGCCAACCCCGCCAACCCATGCCCGCTCCCCGAACACGGGTCGCCGGGCGTATGCTGGGTGTGTAGCAACCAGCGCCTCAACCTCAGCGCCACCTGCCAGCTAAAATATGGACATTTGCTCTGGGTTTCTAAGCCAACAGTATCAGATGCACCTTGTTTGTCCATGCAGTTGAGGTGCAGCAGAGAGGCAGATCTTAAGTATGGGGTACACTGTCCTTTCTCTGTCACTTTTTCTTGGTTGCAGGTTTCAGAATTTTTCCACCGAGTGACCCAGACTGCCACGATGGTGAGATCTGGAGAACTTCCCAGAATCAGTGTTCTCCATGGATTCTCACTGATGGATCTAAGCCTAAGGTTCTAAGAGCCTCATGGAGCAAATATTCTAGCTAGGGACTGGCAATGGCTAGTGGCTATGGTGCCTCGCACAACATCACATGGTGCCATGTACCTGACAATAACATTGCTGACTCTCTCACCTACATCAATTTCTTGACTGTTTGACTCGAGTTTTGTGGGGTTCTTGTTTTCTTTATTTTTGTGTGGTTCTAAATTGCAAAGAAAAAGAAGACCTCCTTGGAAGGTCCTTTATTCTTTTGGTGTCTGTCCGTAACTAGATTGGTTTTGAGTTTCTGGCATCTCACTTGCTTCTCCTGTCTGGGACCATACTAAGACATGGATTCCTGCGATGCCTGCATCTTTCTGGACAAATGTACTGAATCCTCGTTGAAGTGGGATGTCAATCCCCATCTTTTGGAGGCAGTATTCAATCTAGGAGGTCCAAGGAAAGGATGTTTGGCCCTACCCTGGGCTCTCTGAATGACCTACATGGTCATCTGAGACACAAAGTTCTCCATCTCTGCACTGTGTTGGGGTTGTACCTGAGACCTTGATGGCAGTGGTGGAGAACTGATAAAATTCACAATACTTATTTATTTCTTTTATTTATTTTTAGTAAGTTTTGTTGACCAGGAAAGGAGGGCCAGTCAGTTCTGCCTGTTTAGTTAGTTTTTGTTGACCAGGAAAGGAGGGCTAGGCAATTCCTGCCTATTTTCAGCCTCTTCCTGGAGTTGGGGGTGGGACAGATATGAACTGATATATTGAATTGGGTTAAAGAACTACTGACACGTTTGGGACAGACAGCTTGTTTCAAGGAGCTGCCTGCCAGGGAATTCATAGAGGGCTAAATTAAATTTTTTATGCTGGTATTATTTAGAAATTAATTTGAGTAGCTTTCCGATCTCATTTCCTAGATCACGCTGAGTTCTATGGTAGCACCACACCCTGCCCCCAAAATCACTGTTACGATGATGTGAAGTAAGGAGCTAGGATACATGGTGCTTAATGGACAGGCAGTACTACTGGAGGTGGCACCTCTTTGAAGACATATTTGTAACTTTGGAGCAAGTTTACATGTTAAGAGAGGCAGTGTTACATGTATACCCTAATATGTATGTACACTTGCCTCCAAAGTTACAAATACATCTGCAAAGAGAGGCACTACGCCTGATAGCATTGCCTGTTCATTAAACTATGCAGCCCTGTTGCTTTCTTCAGCCAACAAAATGCTGATTTTGGGGGCGGGCTATGGCGTTACTTTAGAACTCTGCACGATCTTGAAGTGAGATCAAAAGCTACTGAGATTAATTTCTTAATATTGCCAGTATAAAAAAAATCATGTAGCCTCTATGAATTCATTGGGCAGGCAGCTGCTTGAGATGAGCAGCCTTTACCTGGTAACATTTTCGTGTCAGCTGCTCTTTAAGCTGTTGATGGCATTTTAGTGACTTGGGGAAATCTGATGAGGACACCAGGAAATTCCACTGCTCTTTCCAAGAAGTGCCATGGGATCTTTATCAGCCACCAGAATGTCAGACGGACCTTGGTTTAACATCTCATCCAAAAGACGGCACCTCAGGAGTGTAGCACCCCGCTGCTTGCTGCACCACGTGTCAATATTGTGATTTAGCCAAAGTTCCTAACCCACAGTGCTCTAGTCTTCCTGGCTCAGAGGCATGTGTAACCTGCTGAGCCACTGCTTTCCTTTAAGAAAAGGAATTCCTGGCCGGCACTGTGGGTTGAGGCACTGGCCGCCACACCTTGTGCCACACCGCAACCTGAGTTCGGGAGGAGCTCGAGCTGCTGGGGGGTCTGGGAGATGATAGTAGTGGCCGCTGGGTTGCTGTCACCTCCCGGATTGGGGAGGCCACTTTATTTGTTTCCTCGGCTGACACCTGGTGCAGGTATCAGAGCAGAGGTCTGTGGGATGACATTATGCGCTGTAGGGTGGAGGGAGTTGTGGTTCTGGGGTACATGCATGCTTCCATGTACACGTGCCTGCCGTGCATGCCACAGCTCCGATAGGGACTGGAGAAAACACAGACAAGCCTGTGTCTCTCTGTTGCCATGTGTGACGGCATCCCATGCCCTTGACCCTGCTGTTGTGGATCCCCACTGGTAAGACGGTGGGGACAGGCTGACAGGGTTGGGGGCTGAGTTGGCCCAATGGCAGGTGTAGAGAAAAGGAGGGAAAGGAAGGGAAGTACTTTTTAGCCCACAGAGCACACATTAAAACTTACTGCAGATGCTTACCTCTAGGCTATAGGAAAGGCATATCTCAGACCAAACGGTGAAAGGGGTCTGAGTGCAGAGAGAAGATAACACTTCCTGCTGGAGCTCAAAGAAATGTATCTAATGCTGTTGTCCTTTTCAGCATTAGTCAAAATCAAATCCTGCATACAAGGACAGATAATACCATCACAGTGTCTTACATAAACAAACAGGGTGGTGCAAGGGCCTCAAAATTGTGCAAGGAAGCACTGAAAATGTAGGATCTGGACTACACTCTAAATCTGCATATCTCTGCAATCCATGTTGCAGGAAAGGAAAATGTACAGGCAGACTCATTGAGCAGAATGGTCATTTGACACACAAATGTTCCCTAAACAGATAGTGTTAAACTCGGATTTCAGGTGTTCCAGTTCCAGAGGTGGGTCTTTGCATCAAGGGAGAACAAAAGTTACAGCTGTTTTGCGGAGTGCCTCCTCAGGGAACAGTCCCAGAAAATGCTCTCAGCATGTATTGGGACGCAAGTTTGTTTTGTTTCCTCTGATACAAGAAGTACTTTGAAAGTGAAGGTACTGTAGGATGTGTAACCATGATCCGATAGTACCAAAATGGCCCAGACAACCATGACACTCACTGTTAATTTAGTGCACACTCTGCCCATGTTACGATCTTCTAAGAATCTCAAAGGACAGATTAACCATCCTGCCTGAAAACATGTTTCCTGAATGGATAGAGTTTTCTAACTTGAATCTCTAACCAGATTATGGTGATCCTTAAAGGGCCCAGAAAGCCATCTACAAGGAAAACTTACACTTCAAAATGGAAAGGATTCTCAGTCTAGGTGGGAACTGTTCCTATTTAGCTAGGAACACAGACATTTAATTAGTTTTGGAGTATTTCTTACATTTAAAATCTTTGGGCTTAAGTCTAGCATATTGACAGGTGCATTTGGATGCTAATTCTGCATTCAGGTCTAATGTATCAGCAGGAATTTTATGTGCATATCTAGTGTTAAGCAGTTATTTAATGGCCTCTTGTAAAGAAACATAACCAGCTTGGGACCTATATCCGGTTCTCATGCATTTAATGCACTATCCATTAGAACCCATGGCTACAACTGAGGTGAAGTGTGTCACCTGGAAAATCTGTTTCTGAATAGCTGTTTTTTCAGGAAGGAGGATCAGTGAATTAAAAGCACTCTGCATTGATCCATCATACTTGATTTTCCACAAAGAAGTGGCATTAAGATCAAATGTCCAATTCTTTCAAGGTAGTGTCTGAATTCCATTTAAATCAGGGTATTTCCTTGCCTGTGTATTTCCCAAAGCCACATGCCAATAGTGTGGAGGAAAAACTCCACACTAGGATTTAAGCAAGGCCTTGAGTTTTACAAGTCCAGGACAGAGGGCATGAGGAACAGTACCAAAGAACAGTGGCAGAGAATTCTTTGTAGCTTTATTGGTACTTGTACAAACAGATGAACAAAGTAGGGATGTGGTACCTTTATTGGACCAGCAAGAACTGTTCAGAACACGCAGGATACGTGGATCCCTTCTTTGGGTAAATAAGAATACAAAATCACACATACCCCAATAATGCAAAGCATCATGGATGTCTATGCAGGTCACCATTCTGCTTTTAGCAGGTAGTTAACCCAAAGAATGGCTCTGTGTAGCCTGAAGGCTTGTGTTCTAAAAGTTTCTTGTGGTCCAGTAAAGGTATCAAATCATCTGTTTTGTTCATCAAGAATAGATCTTATCTGTGTCAATCTTCACCATTCATCACAGATGGGTACTGGCCAGAGATCAGGACCCTACGAGAACCTTTTTTTTTTAAAAAGATGGGTGGAGCCGATGCAGCATCGGCGCCTTATCACCGAGCCGACCTACTACGTGGCGCTCGAGGATTAGCCATTAGCTGCATCGACCCGCCTGCCTACCAGTTCTTCATCTCCGCCATCAAGGTCGCCTGTGGAAGCCTGAAAAGCCTTATTCTAAAAATTTTTAGGCCTTAAAGCCCTGCGCCTCTAGTCACGTCTACTAGTCTGTGTTTGCCTCCACCGACGCCGCCGTAAGATCTTTCCTTTTTATTACATTTAAGCGACGTCGAGTCTGTTTTTGGTGTTTTTTTCTCTGTAGGTCATGTCGCGTCGGAGGGCAACAAATCGCGTAGAAGACGGGCGGCCCCTATGTGTCGGTGCCCGCGGCGTCGGCAAGTACTCCGTCACCGACCAACATGATCGGTGCCTTCGCGCCTTGGCCCGCTACACGACATGACTGCGGCGACGCCTGCTTCTCGATGGACCGCCGAGTTTGGAACAGCGCACGTTTAAGGTCAGGGCGAGTTCCACCGACTTCGAGGTAGGCCGCGCACTCGCCGGGCCAAGCTGCGCTCTCGGCCCCTCCTCCGGTCCCCTCCCGGTTCTATACGGACCGCTGAGGAGGGAGCCTTGGCCTCTTCTAGCCTAGCCGTGGCCGAGGCTCCTTCCGGGCGCAGGAGGTCCGGCCCCGCTTCCGAGCGGGCGGGAGGCGCCCGCTTTGCAATCACTCCTGAAGGATGAAGGCTCCCCAGTGTCGCTTCTCCTGCGTCCGCCAGGCCCGGTCGACGCCGCCGCCCTCGATGCCATCGCTCGCGCCGCTGGGCCTTCGTGCCATTCGCTGTGCCGAGGGTCGTGTCGGCGCCCAACCCGACTGTTGGTGTCGGGGCTTGCCAGCGCCCGTCGCGGGCGCTGACACTGCTCAAGGGCGCCGGAAACCGCTTGACAGCCATCCGCCATGTCTCACCGCGCCACCGGCACCGAGGTTGAGCACGGCACCATGGGGCCTTCGGTGTCATCCATCGGCGCTGACATCGGCGTCGTTGACTCTCGACGCTGGCTAGGCGCTGAGCGGTCTCCGGCACCAATGTTGGCGCCATGGTCGGAGCCAAGTCCTCCGGGTCGCGACGCCGCCTTGGTCCTCGCTGCTGCATGTGGCGCGAGCGGCCTGGCTGATGTCTGAGACTGGGGTTGCTGACCCCGCTGCCTCCGTCCCGGTGCCTCCTGGCACCGTGGACCTGATGGTGCCGCAGCTGGCCCTGGCCTAGGACTTCTGGCCCAAGCTGCCCTGCCACCTTCTGCTGGCACGTCGCTGTGCTGTGGACCAGGCGGGATTGCCTTGGCTCCTGGGCCCTCGAAGGTGTCCCTTCCTCACCCCTACTGTTTGGCTTAGGGCCTCGACTCTTCCTCTTCAAGTCGGAGTCCAGCTTGAGTCGAATGGGCAGTCACACCCTTCGGGTTGTCTGCAAGGGAGACGAGCTGGTGGTTTCCTCTTGGGTCTCGGCCAGTCCCCTCCGAGGTGAGTCGGTTCCTCTAGGGCTAGGGTCAGTGGTGCTGACCAGCGGCTGTGGTGCGTGCCACCATCGCTCTTCATCCTAGCCTTGGGGGTTCCTTGACCCCCACGGTGGTACCCCCTCACTGTGACATCTCTCGGTCGCCCAACTTTGGGGCCTATCGAGGGCCATGGGAGGGAAGGTACTCCTTCCAGGATTGCCCTTCGGGAGTGGCCCTGAGTACGGAGCTGCCTAGACTGGCCACTTGAGGGCTAGGACCCTTTCGGACCTCAAGGGTCGAGGGAGTATATTCGGCGCCGGCCCTTCTCTGGGACCTACCGGGTCCTGGACGGAGCCGGAGTGCAGACTTCCGCCTTCCCTTCGGGTTCCTTGAGAGGGTCCCATTCTTTTGAGGCAGGGGACTGTTCTTCTGGACCTTCACGGCCCGGTCGCCTCACTTGGGGATTCTTTGGGTGCAGTCTAGGCAGTACCAAAGCGGTTGTGCAGCTGTGGACTGCAGAGTCTTCCAGGACTCCCCGTGGGAGTCCGTGGTCCGCTCCTTAGCCCTGGCAGAGGTCAGCCGACTTCTTCTCTTGGCTCTGTCCACCCCCTCTGCCGCCTTCTCCCCGTGTTCCCAGGTATCTTTGGTCCTAGCGGCCTCTCACCTGGGAACAGTTCAGAGCGGTGGCTGCTCGGTTCCCTGCTTACGTTAGGGCTTTGGACAGCCAGGTTTTCAACCTCCCCGAGCAGCCACCCTCCGAGCCTATGGTGACCTCCAACTCCTCATCCCCTCTTCTGGGGAGAGGAACCTTCTGTCCACATCTCTCCTGCTGCTGATCACTCGGAGTATCAGTGTTTCCTCGTGAGGATGATGGAGGACCTTCACCTTTCTCCTTCTTCTGTCAGCAATCTGGAGCATGCGGCGCACGCCTTTCTAGGCGATTTTGGGACAGCCACCCTCGTGTGGTGCCGCTTTAGCCCACTCCCTTCGGAGGCGTCCATGCGTTTCTGGCAGAGGCCCTTCTCGGAGTTCCTGCCCCTAGGGACCTCTGCCAGAGGTATTGCGCTCCCCGGAGTCTCAGGCTCCTTGCCTCATCCACAGTCCGGATTGACGACCTGGACACTCCTGATGGGCTTCGTGCCCTTCGCCGTGACCGGCCCCAGATCAGGACTCCTCGGATTTTGATTTCTGGGGAGGAGGACTTTCTACTCGGCACGGCTGCTTCTCTCCATTTCTGCGCATCAGGCCCACTCGCTGCCTATAACAGGTACTTGTGGTCAGCGCTAGGTCAGTTCCTAGCCGCTCTGCCTGACTCGAGCAAACCAAGCAAGCCATTGCTCTCTGCACGTGGCCTGGAGCTAGCAAGGCACTGCCAAGGGCATCTTACGACGCCAATGAGGTAGCTACCAGGGTCGTGGGACAGTGATCTGCACCAGAAGATCGGCATGGCTTCGCTTTCCCGGTTGTCACCCTTGGCCCAGCGTAGGTGATTTGCTCCGCTCACCAGGGAACCTACCTCTTTTCCCGTAGGGCGAGACGGCGCTTGTCGGGCAAATTCCTTCCTCTCTCCGGGGAACCCTGCCTCGCCTCCCTCTCTAGGGCCTCTTCAGGCCCAGAAGGTTCCCCCTTAGTGTGTCACCCACTGAGGGCTAAGGGATACTGTCCTTAGGGTGCATCAGTCAACCTCTTCGGGGTGGGATCACTATTCTAGATGAATGGTGAAGATTGACACAGATAAGATATTCAAATCACGTACTTACTGTAATTATGATCTTTCTGTGTATCTTCACCATTCATCACAATCCTCCCACCATCCCCTTGGGCTCCAGTCTCTGGAATCCTCCTCCTCTGTGCCTTCCCTATCTTCACTGCATAGGTGCCGGAACCTCTGGGGCAAAAGGGCGGTAGCCCTCCACTTGTTCCTGTATGGTTAAAACCAGTATAGGGAAAGTGCCCTTCTTCCTTGGCCCCCTCAACTGTTGCCATCTTCCGCACCCTTGCTTGAGTGAGATTAGTTGAGACACATGGGGGGACAGTCTTCCAAGGGTATAGTTTGAGTGGCACTCCTGTCTTCTACATATCTTCTCCCTATGGGGTAGGAGCTGGTGGTTGCCTCCTTCTGTTATCCATCTGATCCAAAAAAAAAAAAAATTTTCCTTCTTTTTTCACCAAATATCTCTTTAGGGAGAGAGTACTGAGTCCCTGTACCCTGTCCTTTCCAGAATAGCCAACTCTGCTTTGGGGTATTGCCAGTTATTCTGTGCCTTGAATTCTGGCAAAGAGCTTTGCTAACTCCTTGCAGTTCCTATACAGTCTGGTGACGGACAACGGTCCTGGATCCCTGTTACCTCTCACTCTCTCCTGAAATTCTCTCCCCTTCCCTCCCTTCTTCCGTTTCCAGAGATTGGGGCCCCTACCCAATCCCCTTAGTCTTACTTCTTCTATGCTGTCCTCTCAGTCGTTATTTCTCCTTTTAGTTCAGTTTTCTCTCCTTTTCTGTCCCTTGGACTCTCTTGTCCCACCCTCCATCCCTTCCTCTTACCTCTCCGGCGACTCAGAACTGGTAGGCAGAGGAGTCGATGCAACCTAACGGCTAATCCTCGGCGCCCGCGTGGTCGTCAGCCTTGAGGATGGCGCCGATGCTGCATCGGTTCCGCTCTATCTTTTAAAAAAGGCTCCCACGGGTCCTGATCTCCGCCAATACCCATCTGTGATGAATGGTGAAGAGACACAGAAAGATCATAATTACGGTAAGTATGTAATTTGAATTTTTATATGACGAGGTGTCAAAGGACACTCAGCCTGTAAGCAGACCATATTGAGACACCAAGGCATTAAAAGTGCCCCAGATGTCATTAAGGTAAATGCTGCTAGTACAGCCACTTCAGTGGTAGCTAGAAGAAATGTGCCATTTGCAGACATTTTAAAGTTGCTACCTGGTCTGCACTCTGTGTTTTGTGTTCTTACCCTTTGCAGATTGTGCGGAAGCCCTTTGGCACCATGCGTGCTCCTGCTTAAAGCAGAACCAGCCTAAATTCTCATGATGATTTGCATATGCATGCCATGATGCTTTGCATTATGGCAGCATGTGTGATTTTGTATTTCCTGTATAGATACATTGTTTATCCCTCATGTCTCTTCTGTAACATCATATATACTGTGTGTGTGTGTGTGTGTGTGTGTGTGTGTGTATATATATATATATATATATATATATATATATATATATACATATCAGTATATAGAGGCAAAACTCCGCTTAATGCATTAGTTAGGGTTGTTCCACAGCGACAAAAGTGAGAAATTCGCTGTTAGGGTTGAAAACCCTAACTCGACCACCCCCGCCCAGCACCCCAGACACACACACACACACACACACATATGCTAGTATGGGGAGGACCAAGTCAACACAACCAATGACAGACATCCAGCAGCAGGTGACAGAAATAACAAACAATTGTCTAAATGTACTACGAGACATCCCCACCCACCTGACCAGGTACTGCATGCTCAGTGGAGATCAACAGCAAAACTGAGGCCATGTACACCAAACATACACATCCCTGATTGCAGCTGCACACTTAGTAGTTGCATGGCCTTACCTACCGATGCCCACACCAGACCACACCACATGTGGTGGGCCACCTGAGCAATAGAGTTCAGCAAAACCAAGGAGTTGTACAGGTATAATATCTCTGATTATAACAAGGGTTTGAGAAATGCAGCTTTAATTGACTGTAAACATTGTAACAGCCTTATGTTTAGTTTATATTAACATACATGTAGACCCTAACCATATGAGGAACATGGTTTAATGTTGTTTAAAAACAGTTTTATATGATAGCAATAAGCCACTCCCAGGTATTATGTTAATGGTCAGTTTATCACTGTCTAGCGACATGTGGTACGGCTATGCCTCATTCAACATTAAACCCCTACAGGGTGATTAACAGACCCTTTAACATAACTGTTGGTCATGCCTTATTGCTTAATTGTCTTTATGAGTAGATACTTCCTCTGCTGGGCACTGCAGTAGCTTTGCAACACAGTGTCCCACCCAGTTACACCATACACTGTCTAGTTACTGGAGAATGGCTGTGAATATGAACTCATGAAGATGAACAGTGTAACTTGATCATTACAGTCATCGAAACCTTAGTGTGATTATAACTGACAGAGTCAGTGATAGAGAATAACCCCTGCTGTCCTAGTACACTTACCCCATTGTGAGTTAAATCAATACTAAAAGACATTCTGTTTATGTCTACACCATACCTACTTGATTCCTGTTGTACCACAATTAACATAGTTATCACTTTGATAGCATCAGTGACAGAAGTGTGGCAAACCCAAACACTAGGCATACAGCCTGAGTATGAAACAACTGTTAAAAAAATTACACTGTGTCCATAAGTGGCATAGATCACTCATTGCAACAATAGTAAATGTATTACTATTTGAATAAGTTAGTCATCACAGATGCAATGAGATTGTCTTTATCAGGTACAACATACTCAGTAAGTGCCTACAGGAAAATCTATCCTATATACTGTACATCTCCGATACAGGTACGTCATTGTTGGCTCAGCAGTGCTATGATATTTAGAAGTTGCTTGGCCTGATCCATGCAATTACACTGTTTCTTACAAAGAATACTTACTGCATCTTTAGTATTGAAACACACTTAAGGTCTATATATGTACATCAGCAGTACACCTTCATCAGTAAGAATGCATCTGATACTGGCAGTACGAATTTCACAGCGTTGAACAGGCAATGCTTTTCCATACATTTACATTAGCCTCTCTATCTTGAGTAAACCGTGCAGTAAATGTACTACTATGTAAATCACATACTAAATGTAACACTACTTTTATCTTGAGCATGCTAGTGTCTTGTAGTTAATTTATGTACTTCTCTTAATTAATGTATACCCACTAGTGTTAAGACCTTTCTACAACTGTCATCATGCACCTTCAGCATTTATATTGACTAACGGCACAGTATCAGTTGTGGTGTGTGTGGGCATCGGTGTAAGGCCATGCAACTACTAAGTGTGGTACGCGTGCAGCTGCAATCAGGGATGTGTACGTTTGGTGTACATGGCCTCAGTTTTGCTGTTGATCTCCACTGAGCATGCAGTACCTGGTCAGGTGGGGGGATGTCTCATAGTACATTTAGACAATTGTTTGTTATTTCTGTCACCTGCTGCTGGATGTCTGTCATTGGTTGTGTTGACTTGGTCCTCCCCATACTTGCATAGTGTGTGTGTGTGTGTGTGTGTGTGTGTGTGGTGTTCTGGGGGTGAATTCGGAGTTAGGGTTTTCAACCCTAACAGCAATTTCCTCACTTTGTCGCGAGGAACAACCCTAACTAATGCATTAAACGGATTTTTGCCTCAATTTCCTTCTTTGAGAATGATAACGGAAATAGTGAATGCAATGCGGCCATGGGAGTTGGGGCCCATCTTGTTGCATAGTAACAGGAAGAGCAATGCAAACAGAAGCGCTAACAGTGGCGCACATGGTAACGCAGCTTAAATGACAACAGAAAGGGCAGTGCACACGTGGCATAGACGGAACAGTCTGCCACGTGATGTGTTGTCACATAGTAACATGGTGCCTGCAAACGGAAATGTCAATGGGCATGGTGACGCAAAGTGAAACAGAAAGAGAAACAGTACTGTAGACACAAATGGCAAAAATAACAGAAACGCATAGCGCAAATGAAAACGCAAAGGATAACGCATCATTGGGCCCCGCTTCCGGCACGTAATGCAGCGAGCGCGGGCCCAAGGCCCCGCATCTCACCACATGATGTCTTGTGGCATAGTAACAGGAACAGCAACGCAACAGAAGCGCTAACAGTATGCATAAGGTAACGCAAGCACGAATGAGAACAGAAAGGGTAACAACATGGTGGCGAGACGGAACGGTAGCACGCGATGTCTTGTCACATAGTAACATGGTGCTTGCAAACGGAAATGTCAATGGGCATGGTGATGCAAAGTGAAACAGAAAGAGAAACAGTACAGTAGACACAAATGGCAAAAATAATAGAAACGCGCAAATGAAAACGCGAAAGATGACGTGCGTGGGTAGACGTCAACGGTAAGTGAAACGGGCATGGAAACCAAAAGCGGAAAGGGCAATGGTAACAGTAATGTAAGCACACAGGCTGGTTTTCCCAAAAGCTGAATAGAGAAAGACAGTGAGTACAAAGAATGTATGCATAATAATGGGTATCGGAGCAGAAAATGAGGACTTGGAATACTAAATAGGTTATATCTCAGGAGCCGCATACGAAAAAAAAATTTAAAAGTCGTATGATTTATGACTGTCCTGGCTAGTTTTGTACTTAGCCCCCATTAAGGGGCACAATGTTTCCGACGAAAAGTCTGTATCTTGCACCGCTTTCCGAGATACGGGCCCACAGGCACGGCGAACGCCGTAATGTTATCCTATGGGAAAAAAGAGAGTTCGAGCGCCATAACTTTGCCTCCTGTAATATTTTTCACCAAACCACTGAAAGGCACATCTGTGGGCTGTTGGCTGTCTTCCTCCAAATTTCAGGGAAAAAGACCAAACCGTTATTTTGCAGCAGGGTGCCAAAGATTCCTGTAATGCATCGGCGCCGTAATGTTATCCTATGGGAAAAACCAACTTTGGAGTGCCGTAACTTTGCTGCCATGTAATATTTTTCAATACAACACTGAAAGGCACATCTGTGAGATGTCGATCATGTTTCCTCCAAATTTCAGCCCAAAACTCCCAACCGTTCTTTTGCAGTGCAGTGCCAAAGAATTGCTGTCATTTTCCTACAGACTAGAAAATTACTGTTCAGAATTTGCTAAAGTCACCATCATGACATTGGTGAGCATGAAAGTACTTTATGAAAGTTTTTCCAGAAATCTGAAAACATATTTCTGGGGTGTTTTACCCAAAATAAAGACATGGCTAGCATCCTCAGGGTCCGACTAGGTGAATACAAAAAGAATTAGGTTGCTAGTGGGTCCCAAATTTAAATGCCAAGCATTTTTCTAATCACCAACTGAAAACAAAATGGCCGATTTACGAAAGTAACAGGCCCATTTGAAGTAAAATGCATTTGCAAAGTGTTGAACTTTTTGTTAACTTTTCCCATTGACTTATAATGGGAAATTGTTTTTGAATAACTTTTGAACCGTTTAATATTTTTCACCAAATCTTCAAAAAGGCACATCGGGACCCGGCCATACGTTCCCTGAAGATTTCGGGCCAGTCGCAGACAGATGCAGCCTGCTATGTGACCGTAGAATTTGCAGAAAAGCGTAAACGCCAGCACAGATCATGCTTAATAACCCGCAGCCGTGTATCCGACTGGTACTAAACTTGGCAGATGCCAAGGCCTATGGTTCTTGGATCATGTATTCCAAATTTCAGACAAATCTGTCAAACGTTGCAAAGTTATTAAGGTGCAAAGTTTTGGGGTTTAACATAGAAATGGCTCCTCTACCATAATATATATATAGTAATATGTATTGTGCTCACACAGAGCACAAGTATAGTTAGGGTTGAGTGGAAATGTCAATGTTAAACCCCAGTTTTTGTATCATAATAATTGGTGTTTGAAGACATTGCCCCAGATTTGGCATATGTGGTCCAGGTGGCAAGTTCTTGAAATGTGGGAGGTTTCATGGCAGCTGCTTATCCAGATTTACAAGATCCAAATATGTCACAAGTACACAAAAGCATCCCTTTATGGTGGTTTCTCAGCTCTAACTTACAGCCCAGACGATATGAAATTTTGTTATGAAACTTTCGGGCTGAAGGGGTTTGTGCAAGGTGTGCCTTTCAAAGGTTTGTGTAAAAAAATATGTATTAATTGGTCCCAGAGTTATATGGTTTTGAAATTTGGCTTCTGAGCATGCTCACTAGATTTTCAAGATAACCCATGATATTGCCAGACACACAGGCAAGACAGTGTGCTAGGTTTAGTAGTTCTATACTTCCACATCTAGTCACAAGTAATCCTAAAACCCTCTGTCCCATGGCATGGCATTGCTTGAAGTCTACACATGTCTCACAGGACTTTTCCAATTCATGTTGTAACATGGCAATAAATGAGTAGTCAAATACAACATTGCAATTTGTCCAAACAGAGCACGTGACAGAAATGGAGCCGGTAGTAATCCACTAGTAATGCCTGCTAGTGCAATACCTGTCACAGCCACATGTGAACAACGATCACACATAGTAATGCCCGCTGCTGTAGTACCTGCAACTCCGCATATAAAAGCATGTCATATGATAGAAATATTAGAATCACCTTTTCCATGTATTTTACACAGAAGAACTCCCCACACAGCAGCCATTCTCAAAAGCAAGTGTAGCACCTAGAGAACCCACAGGAGAAACACTTACTGTCTGCACCAATGTATTCTCCCACTTGATCACCTCAAATCCCTTGAATGTAAGTCACTTCAATTTAATGGAGGTAGAATGAAGCCGGAAGTGCTTATTTAAAGCCGTATTCAGAGCGAGGTAGAAAAGCTGCCTGCTCTCTGCCCTGCCATAAAGTGTGCACGATCTCCTCGGTATAAATATTTCAATTTGATGTGTACTCCATAGGACTATTAAAAAATTAGTCTGTCACTGAGTGCACATAAACCATGTCCCAAGCGTACAGAAAGCAGGAGAAAGCAAAGCGTAGCAAGATGTTAAAATATTTTAGTCAGAGTCACCAGTGTTTGTTAGCGAGGAAGAGGTTAATACTGTCACCCAGCATCCCTTGCGCTGCAACGACGGAATGAAAAGACATTGCGTAGCAAGTTTATTAAATAAGTACCATTCCAATTAACATTGTTTGGTACATAGCTTGTTATAGCACAATAAGGAGCAGTAATCTTAATACTCAAATCCTAGCAGCCACAATATTGAAAGATGTCACATGTTGCATAATGCATGTTTCAGACGAAAAAGAAGTAAGTGAAACTAGCACTGCCATCTGGGTTTTTTTCAAACTATAACCATAACACGTCATTCTTCTAGCACTTGCTATGTTAGGCGCATATGCACTCCAAGTTGAAACTTTACTAGGAATTAATGCCGGTTGGTGGTTGGATGTACTGAGCCTCGGCCTCAGCCACAGCCCCAACCAGGCATTATTCCTGTAGAGCCCTCTCTGTCGGTATTAATGCTTACTTGTTAGAAGGAAAATGCAAATATAGTAGCATATTTTCTTCCAGTGGATAAGAGTCAGTCAAACTACCCTTCCTGCCTCCTTTTAGGATAGGGTAATTAGGTCTTAAGAATCATTTGGTGTTTTGAATGCACAAATTAATCAATTTGTCCAATGACTATTGTTAAAATATTCAAACAAGGTCTCCAGTCATCTGGGTCTCTTCAGTTAAAAGTTCTGGAGTTAGAATGCTGTGAGGCTTTAGACCAGCACAGTACATAGAGCATTGTTTGAAAACATTCTGTGTTCGGAACATCAGCAGAAGATGATACACAAGTTTGACTGGCTGTTCTAGTCCATTAGAAAAGGATATTACTACAGTGAGTACCTTTCCAGATCACTCCACTTTGTCAATGGGGAAGGTAACTAATACCTATGGGTAATGTGCTCCTCCACTGGGGTAGTGGTACAGCTCCAAAGCTGTGACCTCAGTACAAACCCCAGGGACATGGTACATTCCAGCTGCATTCCACCCCAGTCTAAGCTGTACCACGGTGAAGGTAGCAGCATTTATTTATTGATTTTGCTTTTGTAACCAGGTAAGCATACTAGACAAAACAGATGCATATTTTCAGGTGTGACCTGGGAAGTTACAAGGAAATATGGAGGCAATTATAAACTGGGTAAAGGATGTACAGAGTTTCAGGTAAACAATATACAGACATTTCAAGATGGAACAGGAGACAATTCAAAATACATAAAATACATAACCCAAGAAACACTGTGAACAGAGTACGTTAAGAGGGAACTAACACAGAGCTCTGGAAAGTGCCCAGCATGGAAAGCCAAAATCAAGGTAGTACTTGTGGAAAAAGCCACTAGTGATTTTTTTTCAACACAAACTTTATTAGAATATTTCAAGAAAATTACAAGAGGAGTAACAAACAATAACAACATATTAAATGTATCAGGTACATAATAAATGAAGCAACAAAGGCAGATATACAGAAGCTCAGTAGAGCAAGGCATGGCACAAGGAATCAGAATCAAAAGCACCGACCCAAAGTTAAGATAGGCTCTGACTGAGTTGGGTGGAAGTCTATCTGCGGAGAGATCTTTGCAAATATGTATCCCACTTAAGCCATTGGGTAAATAGAGCAGGGTTACTACTTCATAATGAAAATGCAGGTTCACAAACATCTCTTCCATTATGCAAATCTTTTGACTACGGACACCCAATCAAAAAAGTGGGTAATGTAATAGACAGCCAACGTCTAGTTATGGCCTTGAATGCCGAGCCAGAAATATCCCATACAAATACTTGTCCTCTGTATTGGACATCTCCCCAGTAGAAAACTAAGAACAAAAACTTCAAAGGTCAATGGTAAAGAAGACTCAAAAATATCCAAATGGCCGTATCAACTGAAGTCCAAAACAGCAAGTTTGGGGCACGACCAAAAATATGAAAATGGTCTCCCTACCCCTACATAGTCTCCAACACCAGTCAGACCCTCTCCTAGTATAATGAGCAGTAATAGAAGGTATTCTAAAGAAATTAACTAAAACCTTCCACCGGAATTCCTGCCAATAAAAGGAAACGGTGGTCTTATGAATTAACTTGCAAACCTTTAATTTACAGTGAGATTCCAGAGGACGAGACAAACCAGATTCCCATGGATCCCAAACTGGTGGCGAGAGGAGTAGCAACAATTCTGCAGCAGTCTATAAAGTTAGATATAACATGGGACTGAATTAACATTCTCCATTCTCGCTGAAGAAATGTGATCATATTAAAAGGCTCAGAAGAGAAGAAAGGCACCCCAGAAAGGGAGAATATAAAATGGCAAACCTGAAAATAGCGAAATAATTCTGTACAAGAAAAGCTAAATTTCAAACAAAGCTGAGAAAACTCGTTAGAATGCCTTTCTCCAATAAATCCTTGACTAAATATAGTCCGGTCTGATACCAAAGATGAAACCCAGATCCCTCAACCCTGGAAGGAAATCACAGTTACCAATAAATGGGGACAAATGACCCATCTTCTCAGAGCCCCAGTCAGAGAATGAAATCGTATCCACTCTGATATAGTATGCCTCATCCATGGATTAAGCAATTTCATCCACTTAAGTTGCAGGAGGGAAGAAAAGGACAACTTTAAGCAGTAAAAGGGGAATTGTTTCTCTTCATCCTCAAGCCAACCCATGGCTTGAGGGACTTCAAAGGTTAAAATTGGAACCACTTGGGCAGCCAGATAGTAAAATGTAAGGTTCGAAGTGCCAGACGTCCATCCAACTTCCTTCTATACAGAATAGACCTCCGAATCTGAGGGCTTATTTTCCAAATAAACTTAGAAATCAACACGTCCACTTGTCTTCAGAAGGAGTCGGGTCTAACAGGCATCATTCTAAAAACATAAAACCGCGTTAGTATATATTCATCCAATTGCTTCCCTCTAGCCCCTAATGAAAGCGGAGAACCATCCATCTCTCCAGGTCCCATTTCACCAACGAGAAAATAATTTTATGGTTGTTTTCAAAGAGTTGGCTCACAGTAGTGGGAATCCATAGCCCCAGGTAACAAAATCCTGTATGAGTCCACTGAAAAGGAAAAAGGTTTCTGCTGCCATGCAGGGTCCCACTCAATATAACAGCCACCGCCTTATCCAAATTTACTTTAAAATTCGAAATAGCCCCAAAGTCAGATAACACACTCATGAGGACCGGGAGAGATTTAAGAGGACCCTCCATAAAAACAAGGTATCATCTGCATAGAGCGTGATCTTATGGACCGAAGTACCAATATGGATCCAATGAATAAAGGTGCTTCCTGATAAAAGATGCCAGTGGTTCCATAGCTAACACAAATAAAAGAGGGGTAATGGGCATCCTGATGGGTACCACAAGGCCACTAGTGTCTTAAGTGCAATTGCATGCCGAGAGAGCAGCAAGTGATCCCAAAAGGAGTTTCGGAAACAGGTGTGGGAGGGTAGTATGAACATGGGCAGGAAGAGAATTCCATAGTCTAGGTGCACATATAGCAAATTCTCTATCACCCATTTGCATATGAGTAGTAGGAACCTGAAGCACTGCAGAACTATGTGACCTTAGAGAATATGAGGAGTTGGTGGGTTTAAGGAGCTCTGCCAGGACAGGTAGGGTGGCAATTCTGATGACACTGTCGGTGAAACACCCTAAGACAAAGTTCCGATGGTTGCCTGGGGAGGCAAATTTGTTGTAAAGGTCACAATGGTGAGTGAGACGAGGGCTGCAAGTGCAAAGCAGCATATGTTAAAAAGCCACGCCCATTTGGAGTGGTGAAATTTAGCAGCTTGTGCAAACGTGATGAGTCCATAACAGAGCATGGAGAGGAACACACCCTCTTGCCAGGGCAAGGCGACGCAGGTGTGAGATCGCTTTTGCTCTGTATGCCAGGCTCAACTTACTATTTACTGCCCTACATACATTATGGATATGCTGGGCGAGGTTAAGCTGAGGGTCAAGGGTAACTCCCAGGTATTTGATGGAGTCAACAATCTTCACAGAGGATCTATCATGGAAGGAGCCAGCATGGAAGAACCTCTGGAAGATTTTTTATATCAAGATTATCTAACTCCTGAGCAGGTTGGGGATCCCTGGTGACGGATGGGGAGCACCCCTAAATTGAGAAACTGTGCCTGTTCAGCTGAGGTTTTCAAATTGGATAACTTACTAGCTAACTTCCATTTAAACCCCAGGAAATCTTACTGTATTCTGACATATGCAGTATTGTCCTCCCATTGTACTGCCCCGAGCTGAAATGGTTAATAGAACCTATGCTAATGATGGAATGCTAGGCTCATGCTCGGTTTTCAAACCACTATCCCTGGTAAACATTCTACAACTGTCAGATTCTTTACTCCACTTGAGCAGTACAGAAGCCTTGGAGAGCTCTCCTTCATCTTTCTTGAAGATTTTATTTGTCTCGTTTTTTTTTTTAATAAAATTTATTTCTGATCATTCTTAAAGTACTCTCCTTGTGTTTACAGGTAAGCTAGTTAAGATTTAGTGTTATTCCAGTAAGTTTTTCTGTTTCTTTCCGTTCTTTTAACCTTGGGGGCAGACTTTTATTTACAATTTTAAAAGTAAATTTCTGTATTTTATTCCTTTTCTGGGCTGGTTGTTTAATTTGTTTATTTGAGGGAACCGAAGTTTGAGTTCTCAGTTGTTGCTAAACCAACCGCAAAATAAAAAGATAAATAAAGTAAATAAGGTTTAAGCCTTATTCATTAGTGTAGATTTCTGATTCTCAGAGAACCATTTCTTGGGGATTTTACTGATTTTTGTCAGCAACCCAAGAAAAAACGGCCCAGTGGGCTTCAGCTTTGTACAGAGTGTGGGGAACTGTTTGAAAGCAGATCCTCATTTGTTTGAGGTTTTGCCTAGGGTTTATTTAGTTATTTTATTTATTTGGATTTTAGTGACCGGTAAGCCCACTGAGACCAGAGATCCCTTTTCAGGGGCGACCGGAATTAGTTACAGAAAAAGACACATAATAGCATTATTTACAGTAGTTACAATAGTTACACAATATACATTAGCAACAGGTTACTGGGGTAGAATCAGGTTAACATTCAGGCTCTTATTAGCAGTACATGACATCAGGTTACACACCAGTTTAGTAGGGAATTAAGACAATCACAGAAAATTGACATCATAGTTTTGGAGATACATCCAGGAAGAAGGGTGGTTCAAGGCAGTGATGGAACTGAGACCTGGACTAGGGAGCTAACGGTTGCAGCCACAGAAGCTGAGATTGAGAAGATATAGTTTGAGCCCAGACTTGAATTGGTTAAGGGTGGATGAGCCAGTCAAGCTAGCTGGTAAGGAGTTCCATAGGGGAGCAGCAAATTTGAAGGAGCATTTGCCTTGGTTGGAGCGTATCCGAGGGATGTCAAGGGGTGATTTGCAGAGGATTGCAGAGTTCAGCATTGTACTTTGGGGAGAGTAGTCCACTGAGATGGGAGGGGACCAAGGTTAGAGAACTTGAAGGCAAGGCAGGCGGCCAGGTTGAGCTGGTTGTGTGCGAAGAGAGGGCCAGTTCGTTCATGAAATTGCCTCACAATGATGCCTCCTAGAAGAGGAGTTTGTGGCGAAGCAAGCCACTCGGTTATGGAAATGCAGTAAGTGTACTGAATTCCATCTCGGAGGAACTGCAGTAGAGGAGCCCTCTATAGGATGGAGGGAGAAGACAGCAGCAGGCAATTGCTCGACGTGCAACACAGGATAGTGAGTTCCCAGATGGTAGAGGAGGCCAAGCTTTTGATGGATGGACCGGTTATGGAGTCGTTATGGGGTCTGTAGGTCATCTCTTGTCAAGATGGATCCCAAGGCATTTGAAACTGGTCATGACCTCAACTTTTTTCCTTGGTTTGTGCTGATCTGGAGCAGCTGACTTCTGTCAGAGCCCGGCGCCTAGAACCAAACAGTACAGCTTTGTTTTTTCTTCATTGAGCTTCAGGGAGTTTGTGGAGAACCAGGACTCAAGAGTTGAGAGACTGCCCTGCAGTTTTGTGGAGATGACACTAGGTTGGGGGTCACTGCAGTATATGACAGTGTCATCTGCATACAGAATGAGTTTGCTGATGGAGCAGTTTCCCGCAATATTATTGAGGAAGAGTGAAAGAGCAGGGGCCCAGGATTGAGCCCTGGGGCACCCCAGTGGTAACGGGCCTGGGTCCAGACTGTGCCCTTCCAGTGGGCTTTTGGGAACAGTCATTCAGATAGCTCTCAAACCATGAGAGAGAGTGGTCATCCAGTTCTAGGAGCTGGAGTTTAGGGAGGAGGAGATTATGGTTGACAAGGTCAAAGGCCTTGGATAGGTCAATGAAGAGGGCACCGTTAGGGAGCCTTGGTCCATAAAGGCAAGGATGTCCGCTGTGAGCCGGGTGAGAGCAGTGTGGGTACCATGGCCCTTCCTAAAACCATGCTGCACATAAGCCATGAGGA
This sequence comes from Neoceratodus forsteri, assembly GCA_016271365.2. Lineage (NCBI taxonomy): Eukaryota > Metazoa > Chordata > Ceratodontiformes > Ceratodontidae > Neoceratodus > Neoceratodus forsteri. Next base: position 808,244,760 of record CM028132.1, on the reverse strand, counting down.
GGTGCTGCTCATGGTGCAGACCTGTAGCTGGTTAGAGACTAGTCTTTCCTGAATTTTCCCAAGGGACTGAGAAGGAGATTGGTCTGTAGTTTCCGAATTTGTCACGGGGCCCACTTTTGTAGATGGGGACGATGGTTGCTACCTTCCACATTGTTGGGACTATTCCTTCCAGGCGACCTATTTATGAGGAGGTGACAGGGTGGGCGATAGCACGCAGCATCCCTCAGTAGGCGAGGTCAAGTTGGTCATGGCCCAGGGAGGAAGTAGGGTTAATTTTATGTAGGAGAGGTAGTACCTCAGACTGATTGACCAGCTTTAGGTGGAATTGAGGCCATGGGTGCAGCCATGCCTCTCCAGGGTGAGGGGCAGGCCTGGGGAGGGCAGGGAGAGGAGGCCCATTTGGGATAGAGAAGGAGGCACAGAAAGTCTCAGCAACCACGGATGGAACATTGGTCAGTGAGTCACCTACCAGGATAGAGTCCATTTGGCTACTTGTGAAACCCTTGAGAAGTACGCTTATGTGGCCCCAGAATTTTGGGGGTCACGAGGGTGGCCTAGTTTGGAGGTCATTTAAGTACTGAGCTTTGACCTGTTTCGAGGATTTTTACACAGATTTCTCAACTCTCTGTACTTCTCCCAGTCTGCCGAGTTTCCAGAGGATTTGTAGGTGCCCATGCTCTGTCCCAGAGGAGCATGTTATGCTTGAGGCTCAAGCAGCCATTTATGGCATTTTCCCTGTACCCTGAGCTTTTTATTGGGGCGTGCATATTAGATACAGACAAGAAGGCTGGATGAAATATTCAAGTGCCTCGCCAAGAGTGGGGAGAGAGACAGTAGGGGCCCAGTCAGTTTTCCTCAGGTCAGAGCAGAAGTCGGCTGCTGCAACCTGCTGTAATTCCTCGCTTCAATGACCTTAGCAGTAATTTTGGAGGCTTATTGGACCAGATGCAGAAGATAGGCGAGTGGTCACCAAGGAGTCAGACATAATTCCTGCCGACAGAATACGGCCCGGCAGGAAACGAGGATCCAGTCAATGAGAGAGTGGTTACCAGTCTTGGGGTTATGTCTTGTGGGAAGGTCAATGACCTGTGTAAATGGAGAGCCAAGTAGTGGGTTTTAGTAGAGGAGGTGAGAAGGGATGGCCAGTGGAGATTGAAATCCCTAGGAGTATGGCCTCCCCATGGAGTAGTCCTCAAGGTGATTTGTTAGGATTCCAAAGAGGAGGCAGCATTTTGAGGTGGGAGGTAGAAACCCCATGGTAAGGGGTTTGTGTTACCGAGAGTATTTTTACAAATAGTGTTTCAGCTAGGATCCATTATAAGAGGGAAATTCAGCTCTGAAGCTTGGAGGGCAGTGCTGACGTAGACAATAACCCTCCTCCCTTTTCACTACCCTGTCTTTTCTGAAGGTAAGGTAGCCCACTAGGTTCACTTCGTGGGGAGGATCTGTGGTTTAAGCCAGGTTTCTGTCACGCTAGTACATTGGGCTTATAGAGTGCGTCCATGCCTCGAGGTCATGGAATTTGTGCCTAGACTGCCAGTGTTCATATGAGCAAGTTTGAGCCCATTTGAGCCGACCCACAGGGTTAGAAGGGTTGTTGAGGGAGAGATTTGGGAGAAGGGAACCACCTGAAGGCAGATTGTAACATCTTAAAATCAAAAAGTATTTCTTCAATCGGCACTTAATAGGCATTTTAACCGACTGTAGGAAAAAGGTTCAATATGGTAAGGAACCGGTTTTACAACCTCTAACTAGGGTGATGGTTCCCAATTAAAGAAAAAACTGCAGACACTGCCGCTGAACCAGTAAGTTCTGAGAAAAAGAGGAAGGAAAAACACTGGTTCAGCAAAAAGTATTTCCTCAGTCGGTGCTTAATAGGCATTTTAGCAGACTGTAAAAAAGGGTCTATAAGGCTGCTAACCCAGCTGTGGACAAACTTCCTCCTCTCATATGTAGAAACCGAAGGAACTGGTTTACAACCCTCTAACCAGGGTGATGGTTCCCTAATTAAAGAAAAGGACCGAGATACTGCCGCTGAACTGGTAAGTTCTGCTAAGAAAAGGAAGGAAAAACTCGGTTCAGGAACTGCAACCTACAAAACCATCGGATCTTCCCGTGTCAATCTTCACCATTCATTACTTCCTGGGTGTAAGCCGGGCGCACCGTCCGCGAAGCTTTTTTTTTAAACTTTGGCTAGCGGCACCGCCACCATGAGTGGCGTCATCGTCGGCGGCCGTTAGTAGCGACCGGCTCCTCCCTCCAACTCAGTTCTGTTTCTCCGCCGTCGAGGCAGCACCTGTTGCGAGTAGCGGTCATTTTTAGTGCGTGTTTGCCGACTCCTGTTTTCTTCACACTCGACGCCGATCCGGTAAGACTGTTCCTTTTCTATCTCTGGCGCGGTGTGTTTCTTGCTGTGTTTTAGCCTTGTTATTTTAGCGTTATGTCGGTTAGGGAGCTAAGCGCTTTTCAAAACAGGGCGGCGCCCTCGTCGATGCTCCTGGCGGCATTTCTCAGTCTCGGACGGGCATGGCGTTTGCCTTCGTTGCCTGGGACCCAACCATGATATGGATTAGATGCGGCGCCTGTTTCTTGATGGACCGTCCGTCCTCGAAATCCGCGTGTTTAAACTTGGCAGGCCCGCCGACTTTCGAGATGACGCCGCCTCGGGATTCTCGCAAGGTCAGTAGGCCCTCCCGGGTCCCTCCCGGCCTATACGGTCCGAGGAGGGAGGTCTCTCGCCTTTTCTTGCCGAGGAGGAGGCCCTTCCGCGGTGTTGGGGAGCGCCGTAGTCCCTTCCGGGCCACGACGCCGACACCGCCCGGCAGTCATCTCTTCGAGGTGCAGGCTCCTCTCGTGTCGGGCTCCTTGGCTTTTGGGCCTGGCTCAGCGGACCTCGACGCCGCTTCGTGCCGTTTGATCCCGCACCGCTTATGTGCCGTGATCGATGGGCGCCCGCTTCCGCGCCGCTTGGATCCCACGGCGCCGTGATTGGGCGGCGCCATTGGCGGTGCCGCTTAGCATCGGGCGCCATTGGTGGCGCAGATGGACCTGGCGGCGGTGCCGCCGCCCGGACGCCGCCGGGCGGCGCTGTGGGCCTTGTCCTTCCTCCTAGCGTGCCGGCCTGCCTGGCCGGGGTTCGGAGTTGGCCTGCTGCTACCGTGTGGGGGGCGCGTCCACCCTTGGTACTGGGGCCGTTTCGCGCTCGTGGCCTCAGGGACCCCTGGGGTGGCCAGCATCGAGGTCCAGCTGGTCTCGCCTCCTCGGAGGGCGATGATTCGACGTGGACCCATCCTGGCACCCCACTCTTCGGGGTCTGGGTCCCTGTGGCTACAGGTACCAGGTGGCGCAGGGCCCTCCTCTGTCCCCCTTCCGCTGCTCTCCTGAGGGTTCCCGGCTGGGGTGGGCGAGCCCGAGGGCAGGCGTGGGGGTGACGGAGGGGAGGCCTCTCTGGAGGACCGTGACAGCTACCCCACGGTGCTGTTGCCCCTCTAGGGACAGGGGGCGCTGTGAGTCGAGGAGGAGGGCCTCTCGGAGTCCGAGGGTTGAGGGCAGGGGTCTGCCACTTGGTCTTCTTTGCCACCTCGGGTGGCCAGGAGCCGTGAGCGAACCCGCCTCCCTCCAGGGTTCTAGGGTGTCCTCCAGGCGCTTGTGCGGACTGCCCTTCTGGATCCATGCAGTCCCGGCGCTCACAGGGGAGGTCTCCCCAGGCTCTTCCAGGCTCCGCTTCCCAGAGTTCGTTCTATGCCTGGTCTGATATCCGGGATCCCTTCTACAGGGCCTTTCCCCGATTCCAGAGCCCTCGAGAGAGCAGTTGCCTCCTGGAGGTGCCCCTCCCATCTCTCTGCCTTCTCCACCCCGCCTCCCAGGCCATGTCGTCCCACGGGTCCGTTATCCTGGGAGCAGTTCAGGGTTCTGCGGTGGCCTTCCCTCATCGTTAGATACATGCATGAGCGGGTCTTTCGACTTCCCCACCGCCGCAGGAATCCTCTGGACATTCCAGCTCCCATCATCCTCGTCTCCTCCTCTGAGGGAGAGGAACCCCTGCTCATCTTTCCTCCGATGCTGATTTCACTGAATATCAGCGTTCTCTCGAGGATGGTGAGGATCTTGAATTTCCTATGTTCGGAGACAATACCCAATGGGAGATGCGAGAATTCCTTGGTGAATTCAGTGCCCAGCATTTGGTGGTACCTTCCTGGCCTATCCCTTTCCAGGAGGCGCCTATCCGGGTCCTGCAGTCCCCAGCCGCTTCTTCCAGCCCCGCTGACTGTCAAGCGTGGGTATTGTGCCCCTCAGAGTCTCTAGGTTCTCTTCCCAACCCGCCTCGGTTTGGTTTACTCTAGACACTCCTTCTGGGCGCCGCTGCTCGGCGCATGACCGCCAACGGATCCGGACTCTTCCAGTTCGACCATTGGAGGCGAAGAGTGTTCTCTTCTTCTCGAAAGTGCCAGTATTGCATTTCATCAGGCTCACCACGCTGCCTACAACCGGCATTTGTGGTCATGATGTCCCAGCTGTTGGCATCAATGCCTGACACGGAGCAAACCAGACAAGCCGTTGCCTCTCCGCTGTAGGCCTGGAGCTGGCAAGACACCAAGCAAGGGCATCTTACAACGCCAGTGAGGTGGCTTCCAGGCTTAGGGACAGCGATCTGCATCAGGCGGACAGCATGGCTTCGTCTTTCCAGGTTGTCACCCTGGCCCGGCGAGGGTGATTCGCTCCGCCTCCGGGGACCGTCTTTTCTCCTCTAGAGCTAGGAGACTTTTACAGGGCTCCCTCCGTCTCCTCGTCCTCGGGAGGCACCTCCTAGCTCTTCCCCACTTGAGCTTTCTGAATGAGCTAGGTCTTCTCCTTCTGTTTCTCACCAACAGAAGGCTGGGGTCTTGTTCCTCAGGGTATGGCCTCTTCCCCTTCCTGGGGAAGAGGAGCTTGGATCACCAGGAGTAATGAATGGTGAAGATTGACAAGGAAGATATGAAATTACGTATCCACCGTAATTCTTGATCTTCTCTTGTATCTTCACCATTCATTACTACCTCCCTCCATCCCTCAGTGGCCTCTTCCTGTGGCTTCTCCACCTCCCGTCTCCTTCCTCTCTCTGCAATATATAAAAAAAAAAAAAAATTATAAAAATGGGAAGAATTGTCAATTTTTCCAAAAAAAAAAATTCTATTTCTTGGGGGTTCTTATTCTCCAGAAAAATTATTTACTCTAAGATTCTTGGGCCATCTAGTGGATTTGCTTGGCGATCAAACTGCACAACTATCTCTTGCCATCCTGGTGAGATACCACTGGGGTTTTAGCCTGGCTTAGGCTATTCAGTTTTGATCCTGCAATCCCGTGCTCCAGCTGTTAAGCCCTAGAATCAAAAACTCCTCCCTTCCCTAATTCTTGCCTTGCAGAGGAGGAACAGGCACGTCTGTTTTTTTAAAAAAAAAAAAAAAAAAGCAAAAGCTGAGGGAACTCTTCGACTGCCATAGGCATTCTTGGTATTCGGTCACGCCCTAGCCTGAGTGATTATCTGTAAAAAAAAAGAAAGAGAAAACAAACAAGAAGTAAGATGAGAGAACAGACTGCCCTTCTCACCAGATTTTGATAATTGGTGTTTTCCTTCTAGTGTCCTCGGACAGTTTTACAGACAAGCAGTGCTGACCATAACCAATCCCAGCCAGCCTAAGCCTCTGGCCTGCCTTGTGGAGTCCGACTGAGTCCCACTTCTATACTTATGAACTCCTGAAAGGCTTACAGTTTCCATTTCCAAACCCCTGAGCAGTGCTCTCATACTGCCGGGGTTTTATTCTCCTCCTCGGTGTCCTCCAGTTAAAGGCCTTCCACGGCCAGGAGCCCAAGTGGTTATCAAAACAATGGCATGTTGAGGATGAGGACTATGCCTCCTGAGTCTGTCTAGCGGGTTTGGTGAACCTTCTCTTCAGCTCTATCTCCGGGATCTTGCTTCCTGTTAAGTCGAGCCTTCAGCCATAAGCTAACTAGGCTCCTTGGGCATTCTGGTCCCCTCAACATCCCATCTCTTCTTCTTCTTCTTCTCTCTTCATTTCCTCCTTCTCTGTCCTCCTAGAGTCGCCCAGGTAAGGAGGCCCTGCAGTCCCTAGGTTAGGATACTCTTATCTCTCTGTCCTTCCTCCATCGGCTTATTCCTTTTCAGTTCATTCTTCCTTGCTTTGCTATCCCTTGGCTATCTTGCCTCGCTATCTTTATTCTCTGCTTTCGCTTTTGCCTCTGGCTCACAGAACTGAGTTGGAGGAGGAGTCGGTCGCTACTAACGGCCGCCCATCGCAGATGATTTATGACGCTACTCGCGAGGCGGTGCCGTTAGCCAAAGCTTAAAAAAAAAAAAAAAAAAAAAGCTCGTGGATGGCGTCCAGCTTACACCCAGGAAGTAATGAATGGTGAAGATACAGAGAAGATCAAGAATTACGGTAGGTACGTAATTTTCATTTCTAACCGCAAATGAATAGCAAATACTATACATAATTTACAGGCATTGCAACCGGTACCGCGGTTCCGGTCCAGCAGCCTGGTTCACAGACCTCGGTTCAGGACCTGGGTTCCTTCTCAATTCCCAGTTCATTTGAATGGTTTGCTGAGGTGTACATGGTGAATTTGTACCTGATGTATGCCCTGATCCTCAACATCGTGACTCCCTGAAAAGGGAGCTGAGATCTTTTCCTATCACTTTGCCTTCATAAACGCACAGACACTGGACCTCTCCACCCAGGTTAGGATGGATGTGCCAGTAACAGAAAGACTGGTGTGGTGTTGCCCATCCACACTTCTCTGAAGAGACAGGCTTATAGATTTTTATAAAATCCTACTTCCATTCCCCAGTGAACAAGAGGCCAGATAGGAAGTATTGAGTGGCGAGTCTGGAGCAGAGCACAACAGCCATGAAGAGGTGCTGCAAGCTGTGGCTTTTGATAAGGCAGGGATTCCCCTGGCATCACACCCACCGGATAAAGACTGCAAGAGATGGATTCTTTGGCACAAGAAATCCCACTTAGGTGCCTCTTTGTCCATTGACAGGCCACCACATGGCCTATGTCTACAGATATTAAATAAATAAATAAATCATTAAATAAAATATCTCTGGAATGTAGTTTCAGAGATTGCTAGACAGAGAGGCCTCTATATGCCAGTTCAGAAGGACAGTGGATATTGCAGCCAGGCAAATGGCAATTTCAGTGTCTCTGAGGAGATGGGCCTGGCTAGGGACAACTAATTCATCCCAGGCCAGCCAAAAGACATTGGATTTTTCTGGTGAGCCCACATTCCTTTTGGTGAACAAACAGAGGCTTACTTGGAAAACATGGATGGGTACAAGGTAGTGGTAGAATTGCTGCTGCAAAGGAGAAAGCAGCAACACCCCAGAAGTACAAGACAGATAGTGGGCCAGGGCTTGCCTCAGGTTCAAGATCCTACCCAAACAGAGGGCAGGGTTTTCAGACCTGCCAGTCTGTCAGAAGTAACCCTGTTGGAGGGTGGTGACTATATGGGATCCCAGACATTTAAACAGGCATTTAACAAAGCCAAAGTAAGAATGGTCACTCTGGCTACCATCCTCCCTGCACTCAGAAAGGGGATTTGGCCTACATCTCTGGCCTTAAAGAGCATTTCCTCCGACATAGTTCGGAACCATTCCTTTGGCCTTGTCTCTGCTCCTGAGGTGCTCACCAACTGCATAGCATTGGTAGAAGCACACATAAGGAGGCAGGGGGTCATAGTCTCCCATACCTGGACAACTGGCTGATGACAGGCCAGTCTCCTCTGCAGGTAGAGGTGCACTGATCACCATGTAGGATACCCTGTGTACTGTGTCTCCTGGCAAATAAAAAAAACAAGTCAATGCTAACACCAGTTCAGCGCCTGGAGTCTATAGGGGCAAAGACTGACACTGAGAGGAAGGACCTTCCTCCTGCAGGGAATGGTAGACAGCTTGGAGCAGCTGGCAGGCTCATTCCAGTTACATACCCCAGACCAGTGAGGCATTTTTCTGCATTTGCTAGGCACGTGGCTGCAGCAACAGTGTCAGGATCAAGATTCCAGAGGAGAGGCATTTAGTTCCAGCTCAGGTCTCACTGGTCCCAAAAGAGATTCCTGTCAAAGATGGTCCCAGTCACAAGAATCCTGCTGCAAGCTCTGCAGTGGTGGCAGGAAAAGACAACCTCAGGGAAGGGTGTGCTTTCCTCCAGCTGCCACCAGCAGCAGTCTTAACAACCTATGTCTCCCTCCTAGGGAGCACACTGCTTCACATAAAGCCTGCTGGAGCTCAGGGCAGCTTAGATGGGCATTTGGTCCTGTGCTCCAGTGCTTCAAGGCAAGGTGGTTTAGGTCAGGACAAGACAATACAACCAAAATGTACTACATAAACAAGCAAGGGCACAAAGTCGTCCCTACTGTGCACAGAGGCCATGAAAGTGTGGAGTCTTAACTCACTCCCTGGACATCTCTCTCTCAGCAGTCCAGCTCCAAGGGAAGGACGATGTCCTGGCAGATGCTGTCAGCAGGATCGACTAAAACCATCAGGAGTACAAGTGGTGATCAGAAGGAGGGTACCCCAGAGGTGGACCTCTTTGCAACCCCAGACAATCTCCAGCTACCACAATTCTGTTGCAGACCTCTTGCAGGGGACACAGTCCCTCTGGATGCTGCTGTTGCATTACACAGGAAGTTCCTGCACGCCTTTCGTCCATTTCTCCTGTTGCCTAGAGTGCTGAACAAGCTCAGAGTTCACTCAGCGACAGTGATCCTCATTGCTCCAGATTTGGCCAGAAGGCCATGGTATTTTCTACTGCTGACCTTGTCAATTTCCAGGCCCAGGAGGCACAATCTATTGACCTTCTTGCAGGACAGGGTCCTTTACCCCAATATCCGGTCTCTCATGCTCAGGGCTTGGCTCTTGAGGACTTAAAAGTATTCGAACTTGCACATTTCTATAGGGGTGTTGGAGGTTCTTGGGGTTTCTAGAAAACCCTTCTACCAGAAAGACTTACACCTCTAAATGGAAGAGGTTTTTCCATTTGGTGCTAGAAAAGATAGACTGCTGCCAGGCTGACTTGTCAGTCATTCTACAATATATGGCACACCTTCTTTCTCTCAGTCCTAGGCCTTCCACCCTCAACGACAGTTATCAGCTGTCTCTGATTACCTCTCAACTGGTAAGGGATCATCTCTGGCAGTTAAGTGTTTAGCAAGTTCTTCAAGGGTCTCATGCATTTGCATTCCCTCACAGTCACACCTCGGCATGGGACCTCAATATATGTATTGACTGGCTAATGAAACCACCATTTGAGCCCATGTCTTCAGCAGAGCTTAGGTATGCAGCATGGAAAACAGTGTTCCTGGTAGCCATCACCTCAGCTGGGAGGATCAGTGAGTTCCAGGCCTTGTCCACTGAGTTAATTACATATCAGTTCATAGGAACAAGATAGTCCTCAAGACTAACAGAAACTTTCTGCTCAAGATGGTTTCGGACTTCTACCTAAATCAGTCCATTACTTTGCCAGTCTTTATTTCACTGACCACTCTAGTTCAGGGATTGTAGACTGCACGCCTAGATGTCAAGTGAGCTATAAGCTAATACTTGGGTCACACAAATGGTTACAGGCAGGTGAGCAGTCAGCTTTTCCTGACCTATGGAGAGGTAGGAAAGGGCAAGCCTGCCTCAAAGAGGTCTAGTGCCCGCTGGATGGTTGCTTGTACTCAGTTCTGCTACAGCAAAGTAGGTAAAGAATCCTTGTAGGCCTTAGGGCTCTCTCTGAAAGGGGTACAGATGCTTAATAGCAGCTGCAGGAGATAGTCCTTGCTGGAAATCAGTGAAGCAGCTACCTGGAAAACAGTTCACACCTTTACTAGCACTACAGCCTGGATACCCAGGCCAGAGGTGATGCCAGGTTTGGCACAGCCGGTACTGCAGAGCTTGTTTCCTAAAGAGGTTCTTACCTTCATCCAAGGTACTGCTTGGTAGTTCAGATATGCCAGAATACAGTAAGATTTCCTGGGTTTGAAGAAAACATTACTACCATAGTAATCTTGTTTCTTCTAAGGGAATCTTACTGTATTCTGAGCTCCCACCCTACCTCCCGTGCTAGAACCTATGGGCACTGCAGCACAGCTGTCCATGCTGTTGTAAAACCATGAGTGGTTCTGTTGTTGGGCTTAGTGACTTGAGTCTTAGTGTAGCCCACATTTTCAATTGAAGGAGATTGTGGGTTGTCATTTATTTAGTTAATTGTTAAAGTTAGTTTAGATAGCTTGTTAGTATTCACGCCTGCAAGAATCTGACAGTTGTAGAATGTTTACTAGAGATAGTGGTTTGAAAACCGAACACGAGCCTAGCATTCCATCATTAGCATAGGTTCTATTAACCATTTTGGCTCGGGGCAGTACAATGGGAGCACAATACTGCATATGTCAGAATACAGTAAGATTCCCTTAGCAGAAACAAGATTACTAAGGTAAGTAATGTTTTCTTTCAGTGCTTCTTGTGCCTGGATGGAGACCACTTGCTTTGAAGGATAATTCCGAGGTAGCTCTGCACGGTTTATCCTGATGCCTTAGGTAAGTATTTTTTTTATTGTCTGGGGGTGGTGTTCATCATTACTACAGGTCTTTTGCAAGAGAGGCATTGTGTTTGAAGTGTGGAGTTGGTTATGGGGTTGCCTGCCTGTTCTATGGTGAGTTGGCTGACTGAGGACTGTTTTTTGTGTCAGGACTGTTTTTTCTAGGTTATGATGTGGTGTTTTAGGATGATGTTTGCTTTTCTTGTTGTGCCTCCCTGTTCTTCCTTTGTGCCCCTCCCTTACTCCTTTGTGGCTTCAAACTCTTATTAAAATCAGATGGAAAATGGCAGTTTGGGATGGAGAGTCCATTCCTTTCATTTTGGGTGCTGTTAAATGCATTTTTAATCTGTGCACAGCTGGCTGCATGCAACAACTGTTCTTTTTTCTACAGCACCTTGATATGTTGGTGCCTAGAGCATCACACACTTTAGTAGCAGCTGGTAGCTGAGCTCCATGTAATAATGTCGAATTTTAAATGACAAGTGGCTAATCCAGAACAGCAAATGCAAGTACAGCGCCTATAATAAATGGCTACCATCGAAACAGCGACTTTCACCGATATACAGTGCACTGCTGGAAAGTGCACTAGTCTAAAGACTATATAAGTGGTTTCCTGTAAATAACCAAAACAGTAAATATACTTTGTAACTTTTACAACCTGCCTGTTGTAATAACTAGAACTTTAATTTTCCAATAATAATAAAAATATCTGTTAACACACTTTAGCTGCTACCACCTGTCTTCTGAAGGTGGGGGACTATGCCGCCTAACCCCCGCCCCCGCTATCTCAAGATTCTTACTCTGAGGTGCTGGTTGATACGGGGTTGATTAGCACCTCGGAGTTGCTGTAACACCATGCCGCCTTTATTAGTGGTTGCCTTTCTGTTTTTGCATACTTCCTTCACCGTTGTGGAATCACACTTATTGATTCGCCATATTGATGTGCTACACTGCTTGCTAACTGCCATTTTCACTTTCAACTCAGCATGTAGCATACTTTCTATATGACAGTGGAGTGAATGAGGTGCACGTGAACTAATCACACCCCAGCACAATGATGTCACACGCCCCTGTGCCCCCGATGCCCACGCCTGCACAGAGTGAACCATGGTCTTTGTCCCAGAAAAGATATGATATTCTGGTGTTTGGGAGCATGGGTTGTTGCTTCCGTTGTACAGCATTTCACTACTCAGAGTGGTCAGTCTGGCTGAGTCGCATGAAAGTATTTTTCAGTGCGTGCACATGCTGTTGGCCTGGATAAGCAGGCTGACTCATAGATTTCCTGCCATGTAAGGTGATAGAGAACACCTTATTGGTTAGAGTGTTCCACGTTACTGGATCTGATTCTGTGCTCTGCTAGAGGTTAGTTGTTAGGGGGTCAATACTGTTTTTGCTATGGAAAAGCAGCATTGGTCTCTACAGCTTGGGGTGTGGTGGTGAGCACCAGCATTTTCATGTGGTCACAGATGCGATAAGCCCTCTTTGCCTCATCAGTCTTGCTTGGCAGCCCTGCAGGAGGTGTGGGGGGTTGTCCCCCTGGGGCACTTGGTCACTTCCTGTAAGACCCATCTCCCTGATTCATAGCGATGCATGCAGTGTTGGTGTCAGTCCTTCTTGAAATTGGGTGTGCATGGGCTCCCTGGGGATCTTCTTTGCCTGTGGAACCTGTTACCTCTAAGTCAGTCATTTGCAGTTATGTGTGGGCAATAGAGCTGTTTTGGGGAGCAGGGGCTATGAGCTGAGCAAGCCCTACCCACCTCTGCCCTGTCTTTCCAAACTGACAGTCTCTACTGTGGTGATTTCGCTGGTCAGCCATACAGTTTACAAGCCTGCTGGGACTTACATTGTTGGACTTAGTTAGGCTAGCAGTATAGCCTAGAGGTTATTGTAATGAGCTGTGAATGAGCTTGGTACATCCAGCAGACCAGACCTGGGTTTGATTCTCACAACCTCCACTTGCATACTGTGTGACTCTGAGCAAGTCACTTAACCACCTAGTGCTCCCAGGTCACCCCTGAATACAGGCACTTGTGCCTAGTGGGCCTACCGTTACCAAAGACTAAAAAAAAAAAAAAAAAAAGTTTGTGATTAAAATGGATTGTCCAGAGTTCCCTCCCTCCTTGTGTGCTGGAATTACAACATGGTTTATCGATGAATGTGTGGTTATTTAGGAGAACTGTGTGTCCCTGTGTTAGAACTCTTGTCTCTGGGTTGCATTATTATTTGCTCGAAGGGAAGTTCACCCTCTCCCGTGTGTGTGTCAATGTGCATCCTATAGTCGGTGGTGTCTTTCTCATATCCCTTTACAAAACCAGGATTGAGGAGGCATACTGGGAGTCTCTGGCATATGCAACAAAAATGTTTTTTTCACTTGTTGTATACCATGACTGTTGCAGACCAATAATCAAGGCCCCGCTGCTTTTCCGCTGTTCCACGGCCATGGATGCTCACGGAAGAAACCGCAGAATTGAGGTCTGCCCATGGATTTCTGTTCCGCGCAGAAGTTGTTGCCACCTGTGGAACACCACAGAAATTTGCTTGATGGCTCACACATCCAGGAGCTTGGGCAGAGTTATGCAAGCCCCACTCGGAGTGGGATTTTAAAATTAAGAATGCCCTGCAGGCTGCACCCACTCCAAGCAGGAACGTTTAACTTAACTGGAGCCTATATGGGGCTCCGCCGGACAGGCCAAGTAGTAAAAACTGTCTGGTCCATCTGCACTTATTTTATGTGCAGGCTCTTCCAGGCAGACATAATTACGAAAGCCCTGCTTCAATTCCCAAAATATAATAAAGAATAAAACCACCAGTGCTGTTTTACAGTTCCTGTATAGCAGGGCCACTGGAAAATTGTGGAAAAAGTTACCCAAAATTGAGACATTTTTGCAAAATTATGGAGAAATTGCAGGAGTTCTACTATAGACCCTGAGTGGTTCACAATAAATCTTTTTGTTTTCTACAGCATATATTAGTCAACATAAACTGCTAAATGAATACACTGCCACTTTAATATTTTTAAACATGAAAAAGCTTATATTCCTAATCCTAAAATGAATATGAACCTGTTAAATGTGTTGTCTATCTTCCAAAATTTAAAAACATCTGCCCATATATTGCTAAATAGATTCAATTTAGTGAGCCACAGCAAATCAATGTTAAATAAATCCAAAATAAACACATTTTGTCTGTTTCTGGCTGTAGAATAATGAAGCCTGATCAACAGCTATTTACAGTGCTCTGTAAACTATTCACACCCACACTGGTAGAAGGAAACATAGAGTGGCTTAATAATTTGAGTTTTAGTAAACTATTAAAGGGTTTAATGTTCAGAATTTGCACTGTATGTACTGTACACCATTTTTTAATCACATATTAAAACATTAAACTTACTGGGGCTGGCAGTATAGCCTAGAGGTTAGAGTAACAAACCGTAAATGATTAGGGTACATCTGGCAGACTTGGGTTTGATTCCCACAACATCCACTTGCATACTGTATGACTCTGAGCAAATCAGTTAACCTCCCCAGCGCCCAGAGTTACCCTGAAAACAGGCACTTATGCCTAGTGGGCCTTACCCAGTTACCAAAGAATATAAAAAATACCAACATATTTTACTGCATCATACAGTAGTCCGGTACCCTGTAATTTACCTTTGTTTTACTTTGGATGCAGTGATTTTGTTTAGTTAAAGATAAATGTTCAGATACTTTTTATGTGTTTTATAAAGTTGTTTTCAGACTTTAGTCAGGTTTTTATTGTAGTCTTTGCATGTGAGCATCTAGGCTGTAGATTGCTAAGAGCAAGATCACTGTTACCAACTAGCTTATTCAAGTTTAAAATTAGCAGGGCCATCCAAAATCCTCAGATGTTTGAATCAAAACTAGTCTGAATGAAAATATGTTCACAAGGAAAATTTGCCTCTACCACTTACTAAAAGACTTCGTAGTTAATGCCCCATTTAGATGAATGGGATGATTCTACTTTTTCTCCCACCTGCTCTTTCAGTCTCTGTGGCAACAAATAGTTTTCTGATAGACTGCTTCAACAAAATTAAGTTTGTGTACTTATGCTTGGCCAGTGGATTTTGAAACCAAAGGAGACAAGGATTCAGAAGAAAGCAGTGTCACATAAAACCCTTCTCCCACATTGCATTGCATTGTTTCTGCCAAACCCAAGTCTGTATGCAAAATTGTCAATATATTTGAGACTATTTTATTAAAAATGTTAATACTTTTTATACAGTCAAAGTAAAACTCAAAATTACAAGAAATTGCAGAACATGTCAGTGTTTGTGGAGAATGGTGAAAATTGTGGATTCCATAAAAAAATTATTGGTGCAATTTTCCAGTGTCCTGGTTATAAGACCCACTCTACCCATTCCCCATACTGCCCCCCAATCCACACTTGAGCTGGGATTTTAAATTACCAATACCTCCATGGCTGAGCCCAGCTCATAGCTGGGATTTAAATTGTATAGCTGAAGTCTCCGTGGCTCTCTGGGTTCCAATCCACTGCATGTGGAAAATTAACCCAAAAAAAATAAAACATGTCTCTCCTAGCTGCCACCATCCCAGTTGGGGACATCTATTGTAAATGTAATTATTTTATTAATAATGGCCACAGCCCCCCACTAGCAGCAGTTATTAACTCAATGTAAGCCCTCTGTGGCTATCTGGAGCTAGATCTGGTTGCTTGGTGGAAAAAAAAAATTTCCTTCCTGGGCAGGTCTGCTGCAACAGGACGTGATTTCTTAATTTTCTGCTTGTAGCGGGTTCGAGCCTCCTTAGAGTCACGGAGGCTTCCTTTAAATTTTAAATCCTATTTATTTGAATTTTGTAACCGGTGCTCACTAAGACAAAAGTTCTTTTTCATTTGGCGACCGGGTTAGGGTACAAGTGAGGTACAGAGAATACAAATAAAGGAAGATAAGTGTGCAAAGACACTTGCATAATAGAACATGGAGTACAATATACGCATAAAAAGGCATATATAAATAATACAAGACATATACATTATATACAAATAATACAGTGAATACAGATGCTGCCAAACAAGGATACAGATAAATACAAGTTGTTTAGGCAAGGTTATACAAATATATATAATTACATAAATGCAGAAAGTTCAAACAGTGCAAAATTGTCAGCTAGGGATTCAAGCAGAACAGGGACTAGGGCGAGAAGTAGACAGTTAACAGAGTAGGACACAATTCAACTAGAGTAACCCCATGAACAACTCATGGAGGCTGCAAGGCCAAGGAGGAAGGGTGCGGGAAGGAGCAGGACAAGGCAGTGGAGGGGAAGAAGTGAAGTTGGATGGTGGAGGGAAACTATTAGTTATGGTGCAGACTTGAGGGAAGATAGGTGGGATTTAAGAGAAATCTTGAAGGAGTACAGAGATACAGGTCAGAATAGTAGAGGCTAGTGTGTTCCAGAGGAAGGGCCCGAAAGGCAAAGGCACTTCGTCCACTGCTAGGTGGGGTTTGGGATGGAGAGTAGATGTAGGTCAGTTGACCTTAAGGACCTAGTAGAGTTTTTTACATTGGATGATGTAAGAGCTGGGGGGTAGTGAAGGTATGGATGAGCTTGTAGGTCAAGCAAAGGGTAGGGTATCAAGTCTGGCTTCAAAGGGTGGCCAGCCAAGGGAATCAAGGACAGAATGGAGTGCGTCCTGGCATTAGCACCCAGGACAAAGCGAGCAACCCTTTGGTAGCTTGCATAAGTTTGGCAAGATGGGAGACTTGAGCAGAGTGGAGAATAGGGGAACCATAAGTGATGAGCGGGAGCAATGGGGATGACGCTGTGGCAAGTAGGTAGGGGAACGAAGGTAGGGTAAGAGGCGGTACAGCAGCCAGAGCTTTGGTGGTTGGTCTTGACAACGTTGAAACATGCAAGTCAAGGATAGGTGGGAGTCCAGTGTGACACCAAGATATTTAAAATTGAACCTGATCTAGGGATCCTTTGAGAGGAATTGATCACCAAGGAGGCGAGGGGTAGACTTAGGAGTCCAGTGGTAGAAGAGCATCGATTTTGTTTTCTTAGTGTTGAGCACCAAGAGCTTATTGAGGAACCAAGCTTCAAGAAGCTGGAAGTCCTATTGCAAGTGTAGATTCAGCAGGGCAGGGTCAGAAGAAAATCTGTACAAAATAGCATCTTTTTGTTTCCCACCAGTAGCGGACTGAGCACCGGAGATCCACCAGAGGGACTTACACAGAGTTCGTAATTATTATTTTAAGTAATTCTTCCCATGAGGGCATTATTCTTCTCAAAATAATTAAATTTACAAAACATATCCCACAGGGATGGTGCCAGTTAGGGGGACATGTCCCCCCCATGTTATTCTCCTAATGTATGTGGGTTAGAACACTGCAGTGTCATGGAGGCTTCAGGTGGTATATTTTAAATTTCAGCTACTAGCTGAGCTCAGCCATGGAAGGCAATGCTATTATTAAGATCTTCGCTCCCAGAGGGGCTCAGCTTAACCCTGGTTCCAGCAGCACACGAGTTGCAGACAGTTTACTCTGACTGAGGAGCCAGCCAGAACAGAGACAAGACAGTGGCACACAAACACAATATACACACCATATATGCAACATTAATGCAGTAATGCCAAGTTTTGAAAAATCATATAACAGAGTTTATAATATCTGTCTTGCCCTGTCCTGGCTGGCAACTGGCCAGACTAAACTACTCCTCCCCACCCATGCTGGCACCCCGGCATAGCTGAGCCCTGCTGGGAGGGGGATTTTAATAAGACTATTGCAATGTTGTCCTCCACGTCTGAGCACAGCTCCCAGCTGGGATTTAAACTGGTCTGTAACTGAAGCCTCCGGCTCTCACGCACTCAAATTGACATTAAAAACATAAATCATGTCCGCTTCCTAGCTGGCACCATCCCTGCTGGTGACATCGCTGCAAATTTATTTAATCTTAGAATGGCTTCTACTTGCTGCAATCTGATTGGTCAGTACCTCAAGATAGGGGTACATTAAGTTTCAATAGATGACCAGCAAGTAAGAAGTACCAGCCTATACTGCCCCTTAACCACTCTAGTATCCTAGTACCCACCTCGCTCCTAATTGGCCAAAATACTTCATTTCCATTTCAAATTAACGCCATTTTTTTCACCGCTTAGCGAGACATCCTGCCCTACCTCCCCAATTCAGTGCCACCTGCCACATGAACCCAGACCTGGCCACATCCAGAAAGTATCACAATTAAAAAAGAAATTTTTTAAATAAAACTCAAGCTGTCCGTCTCCACATCACCGCAGTCACCAACAAGTAATTCAAAACTGCAGCGCCGCCACTACATAAAGCTGCCTCTTCCGCATGCCAACAGAAAACGCTTCCATTTTAAAATAAAAAAATCTAACATTACGGAACTCATCGCACTGCTGACTCTCCGCCTGTGCCTTCTTAGCTTCCTCCCGTCCCGGTCCCAGTATCGCAACCACACCAGCAGAGCCCGGACACAACCCCCCACGGACTCTCCAAGCTTCCTCTTTACTCCGATATCGCAACAACGTAGATCTCCACAAACTGCACACCAACCCCCTACGGAATCTGCAATAGGACAAAATCCATACTGAGGAGGAACTACTTTACTAAAAATGACTACAAAACTTTAGTTAAACAATTTTTTTTTTTTAATGAAACTTTTTCTTTTGCAGTGCCCATTTCTACGCAATAATGCCCTCAGGGTGGGCGGTATGGGCAATACCGAACCGGCCAAGGGCTATAAGACCCTCCGCCCTCGTGGACCTCATTACATCCCTGGCCGGTCCGGTATTGCCTATCATCGCCCACCTCTGTCGGGCATTATTGCTTACATAATCCCCTCCTGGGCTGAATTATTTAAAAAAAACACTCAATGTCTATCTTTTCATTATTTCCTTTGTGTATCTCAACTCGTGTTTTTTTCGGTCAGTGGTATTAGTTTAAATCTTATTTGGGTTATTAACCACCTATCCTCTGATTTCAGTGGGAGAAGGAGGTAAAGCTTTGGTATATGGTTCCTTTTATTCATAGCTAACCATCAGCACACTTTGGAGTTTCTCAAATTTTCCAGATCATAGGATTTATACTGATTAAATATTTTATTTTTAGTAGTACTTTATAAGCATTACAAATTAGTATCCCATGCAAGTAATCTTTCCGTAAATGCATAGACTCAATTTTTCTGACTTGATAATGCGATCATATGTTATATGTGTTTTATTTCCGAATATAAATTTTGAATAGGAAAAATATTATTTATGAGTATATCCATTAATTTTTCCCATAAGATATTCCTGTCTGTTGAATCAAATGCTGATGAAAAATTGACAAATAGGACATATAACTTTATTCTCTAGTCATAACATATTTTCAGTAAGCTAGACAAGGATAAAATGTGATCAGTTAATCATGAAAGTAAAATTTTCATGAAAACCTTACAGATACAGGAGGCAGTATAGCGCAGTGGTCTAAGGCTCTGAGCTGCAAATCTGGTGACATCCAGCAGACCAGACCTGGGTTTGAACTCACAGCTTCCACTGTGTGACCCTGAGCAAGTCACTTAACCTCCTTGTGCTCCCAGGTCACTCCTGTAAAAAGCTTTCAGCTTAGTGTGCTATACCTGGTTAAATAACTAAATTAAAAAATTACATTTAACCGTGAAAGTAAAATTTTCATGAAAACCTTAGAGGTACAATTTAACAAACTTATGGGCTGATGGTCTTTAAGTGACTTTGGGTCTCCCTATTTAAATAATGGGATGATACTCTTTTTCCATGCTGTGGGTTATAGTTTTCCTTTAAGTACTTGTTGAAAAAATGAATGAGCAGGTCATCCCATGATTCCATATGGAACTTAAATATGTCTAATAAGAGTGCATCCATACAGGAGCTTTACTGGTTTGGCTATGTTTATACTGTAGCTGATTCTGCTTCCTCAAGTGTAAGAACTAATGGGCATAAGCAGACTGGATGGGCCAGCGGTGCTTATCTGCACTCAGATTCTATGTTTCTGTGTTTCTCTGCTGTGGCCCCCCTCCCCCCAGCCATACATTAACCCCCAGTAGACCCACGCTCTGGAGTGGGTTAATTCACTTGTAACATGGGGAAGAGAAAGGGCTTGGCTCTCTTTTATATGTTTCTCTTCCCATGTTACATTTGCATAAAAGGAATTTTAAAGTGCAAAATTACAAAGGTTCCAGGAGGATATTAAGGTTCCTACCATGGGGAAGAGAAAGGACGCTGCCTCTGACTGGAGAAACTACATGCTGAACTTTTTTATATCATGACTGCAACGGTGAACAATTACTGATTATTTATTTGCTTTTGTTAACCAGGTAAGCACACTAGACAGCCAAGTGCCTATTTTCAGGTCGACCTGGGAGATTACAAGGTACATACATGAACATCAGGCAAATACAGGTGGAGGATTACATTACATAGAATTAGCACAACAGGGACTTTACAAGCATCAGATTTCATCAGGCAAATGGTAGTGAAGAGTTAATATAAAGTGACCAGAACACAGGGACATTGTAAGACAACAATACCAAAAACAGGTATTACAATACAGTATTAAACATTGCAGTCAGTAGGAAGAAGTGCAGTGTGAATTCATCGCTCCAGGCAGCAAGTTGTAAGGCTAGCAGTTAGAATAAGGATGAGTCACAGTTGGGATAGAGTGGGCCCAGTCCGAGAGAAAGGAGTGCACAGTTATAGTGCTCACCCTGTTTTGCTGGTGGGCCCAAATGGTCCATTTTATAAATGCTGTGAGAACAAGAGGAGTATGAGCACAATTTTGCTCTGCCCAAGTCGTAATGTTTAGATAGCATCTCAGTTAGTTGGGGCATCTCAGGCAGAGAGGGTTTGTCTAGTGCAGAGACAGGTGGCAGCCATTTTGAGAAAACCCCAGAGGGAGGCTTTAAAGCTCTGGTGCGAGGGAGAGGCGCAGTGCTAGTTGGAAGAGAGTTCCAAACCCTGGGCGCATCGCAGCGAAGGCTCGGTCACCCATTTGTGTGTGGGTTTTAGGTGCCAGGAGGGCATGGGAGCCGCTGGATCGCAGGTTGTGGGAGGGTGTAGCAAGAACAAGGGTCTCAGCAAGGTTTTGAGGGTGGCAGTTCTGACAATATTGTCAATGAAGTTGCCTACGACATAAGAGCGGTGAGTTTCGGTGGAAGCCATCAAGCCGGGTGTAAAGCTCACAGCGGTGAGTGAGGTGGGGCTGAGGCGCAAAGCGGCATATGTTGTTGTACGAGTCCCACTTTACTAGACTAGTTTTGCAACGTGAGCAAAGGTGATTAGTCCGTAGCAAAGCGTGGGTAGGAGGACTCCCCTGTCTAGAGCAAGAGGGCAGCTGGAGTTAGACAGCTTTTTGCTCTGTAAGCCTGACCCAGCTTGCAGTTTGAGGCCTTGCATGTATTTCGTATGTGCAGGTTCATATCCAGCTGCGGGTCAAGGTTACCCCCAGGTATTTAACCGAGTCTCGCGACAGTCAGCGGTGACCCATCAGCCCCGGAGATCTGTAGTGAATCCGGGTGGCTTTTAACTTGGCTGCTGAGCCAAATAGCATGGCCATGCCCCTCTGTAGGTTAATAACAAGTTTATGGTCCTGCAACCAAGTTTGATGTGGTCAAGTCCGAGTTTAGTTTGGTGTTAATGGTAGCGAGTGTCCTGAATTTGGCCATGATACATAGATACATAGACAGTGTCGGCAGTTAACATAGAAACATAGAAACATAGAAACATAGAAGTTGACGGCAGATAAGGACCGCAAGGCCCATCCAGTCTGCCCATTTCTTTTCTACCTTATAAATGTGCCATCGGCCTTTGCTCTGTCAGTGACCTATCTATTCATAGTCATTTGTATTGCTCCTTATGCCTATCCCATGCCTGTTTGAAGCCCTGCACTGTATTCATAGCTACCCACTTCTTGTGGTAAGCCATTCCATGCATCTACCACCCTTTCTGTGAAAAGAATTTCCTCACATTCCCCTTAATCGGCCTCCCTCTAATCTCATGCTGTGTCCTCTTGTCCTGCTATTTTCTTATATTTAAACATGTTAGACTCTTTCACCTTGTTTATGCCCTTAAGGTGTTTAAATGTCTCGATCATATCGCCTCTCTCCTCCTTTGCTCAAGGGTATACATATTGAGCTCTGTTAATCTGTCCTCATATGTCTTCTGATGCAGTCCCTGCACCATTTTGGCTGCCCTCTCTGACTGCCTCAATTTGGTTAATGTCCTTGTGAAGGTGTGGCTCCAATACTGCACGCAGTACTCCAGATGTGGCCTA
This sequence comes from Neoceratodus forsteri, assembly GCA_016271365.2. Taxonomy (NCBI): domain Eukaryota; kingdom Metazoa; phylum Chordata; order Ceratodontiformes; family Ceratodontidae; genus Neoceratodus; species Neoceratodus forsteri. The sequence continues at coordinate 808,222,896 of CM028132.1, read as the reverse complement.
ACCAATGTCTTGTACAGAGGATTATTACCTCCCTCTTACGACTTGTGATACCCCTACTAATACACCCTAACACCCCCTAGCCTTACCTACTGCTTTAGAGGTCTGCTTGATGATTTTAGGTCATCAGTGATGATGATGCCCAAGTCTCTTTCTTCCTTTGTGACTGCTAGCAACTCCTCCCAGCCTATAAGTGGCTTCAGGGTTTCTCTTCCCTATGTGCATGATTTTGCACTTCTTTGCATTAAATCCCAGTTGCCACTCTTCTGACCATTCTGCTAGTTTATCCAGATCTCTTCTCATTCTGCCCACCCCATCTGGATCATCTACTCTGTTGCAGATCTTGGTGTCATCTGCAAACAGACAAGCCTTACCCTCTAGTCCATCTGTGAGGTCACTAATGAAGATGTTGAATAGGACTGGCCCCAGGACTGATCCCTGAGGTACCCCACTTGTGACTTGCATCTCTTCTGACTGTATACCATTTACCACCACTCTCTGTTTTCTGCCAGTCAACCAGTTTGCCACCCAGTTGACCAACTTCTGACCCACCCCGAGCCTACCTAGCTTATTTATCAATCTTCTATGTGGAACAGTGTCAAAAGCTTTGCTGAAGTCAAGGTAGGCGACATCAACTGCTCCCTTGGTCCACCACTCTGGTTACCCAGTCAAAGAAATCTATGAGATTAGTTTGACAGGACCTTCTTTGTAAACCCATGCTGTCTTGGATCCTGTGCCCCTATGGATTCCAGGTGTTGCACTATCCTTTCCTTAAGGAGTGCCTCCATAATCTTGCCCACTACTGAGGTAAGACTGACCGGTCTGTAGCTCCCGCCTCCTCCCTGCTACCACTCTTGTGGAGTGGGATCACATGAGCCCTTCTCCAGTCTTCTGGGACCTCTCCTGTGCTCAGAGACTCACTAAACAATTCTGCTAATGGCTCTGCTAGTTCCTCCTTTAGCTCCTTAAGTACCCTGGGATGTATGCCATCACGTCCCATTGCCTTATCCACCCTGAGCTTAGCAAGCTCTTGTAGGACCCTTTCTTTTGTGAAGGGAGTAGTGCTCACCTCCCTCCCCTGTGTCCATGATGCTGAGCTGTGGGCCCTGCCCTACCTTCTCTTCAGTAAATACTGAGCAAAAGTATCTATTTAGGATAGATGCCTTTACAGGGTCCTCCTCCTCACATGCTCCTTTTTCTCCATTAAGCTTAGCAATACCCCTCTGGACTTTCTCCTTTCACTAATGTATCTATAGAAAGTCTTGTCACCTTCTTTTACTGTTCGTGCTAGTGTTTCCTCTGTTTGGGACTTTGCCTGCCTTACTGCCCTGCTTCCCCTTAGGGCAGTTTGGTATGCCTCCTATCTTCATCCTGCTGTGTTCCCTTATATTTTCTGAAGGCCAGCCTTTTGGCTCTGACCTATTCTGCTACTGTATTTGAGAACCAAAGTGGTTTCCTTCTTCTTTTGCACTTCCTTTTCTGTCTAACACAATGGGATGTTGCTTCAAGTATTGTATCCTTAATGCTAGCCCACTTTGCCTGTACCTCCTCACCTGTGTTTCTTTTTGCCAGGGCTAGCTTAACTCTGTTGGCCATCTTATCAAAGTCAGCTCCTCTGAAGTCCCATATTTTTGCTTTGGAATGGGATGATTTAGATGTAGTAGCCAAATTGAACCATACCATGTGATGGTCACTGGCCCCAGGTGACCTTCTACCTGGAGATCTGTGATCCCTTCTTTGTTAGTCAGTACTAGATCTAGGATAGCCCTGTCTCTTGTGGGTTGCTGTACCAGTTGTTTGAGGCCCTCCCCTGCAGGAATCCACTATGAGTCTAGTTCTGGCAGATGTTCCTGCTGGTATTGACCAATCTGTATCTGGCATGTTGAAGTCTCCCATTATCAGAACCTCCCTTTAGCTGTCATGTTTTGTATATCTTCTAACAGTAATGTGTCTATGTCCTCCTCTGGTCTGGGGGCCTGTAGACAACCCCAGTTCTTATGGCTGTCCCATTTCTGTTTCCAGGGTGACCCACAGTTCTTCTGGCTCCTTATGTGTATTCTGAATTTCTGTAGCTTTGATATTTTCATTAACATACAGGGCCACCCCTCCCCCTTTTGCACCTCGGTCTCTTCTGAACAATACATAGCCAGGTACTGAAGTCTCCCAAGTGTGGTTACTGGTAAACCACGCCTCACTAATTGCTACTATGTCCAGTTTAGCCTCTGACATTATTGCCTCCAGGTCTGGGATCTTATTTCCCAGGCTGTGAGCATTGTGTACATGATTTTCCATTGGCCAGATTTTGGTGTGTTAGTTGTTGGGTGAAGTTTGGCATTACCCTGTGTGCATCGTATGGAGACAAACCTTTTTCTTACCTGGTGATGCAAATGAGCAGCAAACACGCTGAATTCCTGTTTGACCACTAGCTGAGGGGAGGGTGTTCTTCCCATTCGACGTATGGGGTGCTGCACCCCTCTCCCCATTTGCTAGTTTAAATATTCTGCAAAGACGCCAAACTTCTGCCCCAATGCACTGACTCCTCTTTAGTCAGATGCAGTCCATCAAATTTAAAGAACTCGCTCCCAGAACTGTTGCCAGTTCCTACAAATCTGTGTCCTTTTCCTGGCACCAGTCCTTGAGCCACGTGTTTAGCTCCCCTATCTCCCCTTCTCTGACCTTCCGTCCATCTGCTCCCTTCTCCCAGACTGGCAGGATCTCAGAGAAGGAGATGCCGACGAAATAGATGATAGTTTGTCACCCAGCCTAGTCAGGTGTTCCTTGGTTTCCACAACTGACCGGCTGGCAGATCATTAGTCCCTATGTGTACTAGGACATCAATGTTTTCTCCTGCTTTGTGAACAATTTTAGCAATGCGGTCAGTGTCTCTCCATGCTGATGTGTCTTGGAGACATCTGACCATCACCCTGGTGATGGTCAGATGTCTCCCAGTTAAGGGCCTATGGCCCACCCAGTCTGCCCATTTGAGCTTGTAAGTTCAGTTTATGTTTTCCAAGAAGTCTGTTGCCCTTACCCCTGACCTCCAGAATTCTTTATGTCTATCCCATGCATTCTAAACTCCCGGTGATTGTTTCAGCCCCACCTCACTTCCTCTGGCAGGGTGTTCCACTTGTCCACCACCTGTTCTGTGAATAAATTCTTCTTCACGTTTCCTCTGAATCGTCCCTCCTCCAACTTCATCCCATGCCCTCTAGTCCTGGAACATCTTTTTCGCTAAAATAGTGTATTCCTGCACCCTGTTCCTCCTGTAAGATACTTGTATGTCTCTATCATATCCCTTCTCTCCTCCTCTCTCCTCCAGGGAGTACATGTTCAGTTCCTTCAACCTGTCCTCATAGGACTTGTGATGCAATCCATGCACCATCTTTGTTGCCCTCCTCTGAACCTTCTCTACCCTGTCTATGTCCTTACGTGGTAAGGTCTCAGAACTGTACAGTGTACTCCAGGTGGGACCTCACTAGTGTCTTGTATAGTGGAATTATGACCTCCCTTTTCCTGCTGGTGATGCCCTTGCCTATGCATCCCAGCATCCTATTGCTTTACCTGCTGCCTTGTCACACTGTTTCCTGCCTTGAGGTCATCAGAGATGATAACCCCAAGATCCCTTTCCTGCTTGGTGCATGTTATATCCTCACCCCTCAACTGATATATTGTGCCAGGGTTTTGTGCCTCATATGCATTATCTTGCACTTCTTTGCATTGGATTTCAACTGCCAAACCCCTGACCATTCTTCAAGTTTCTGCAGGTCCCTTCTCATTCTGTCTACACCTCTGGTGTGTCTACTCTGTTACAGAGCTTTGTGTCATCAGCGAACAGTGAAATTCTGCCTTCTAGGTCCTGTGCAATGTCACTGATGACGATATTGAATAGGACCAGTCCCAGCACTGATCCCTGTGGTACCTCACTGGTCACTCTTCCCTCTGTGGAGTGACAGCCATTTACCACCACCCTCTGTGTTCTGCCACCCAGCCAGTTACCTACCCACCACACTACTGTCCTGCCCACACCAATATTCCCCAGTTTGTGCAATAGTCTTCTATGTGGCACAGTGTCAAAGGCCTTGCTGAAGTCCAGATAGGCCATGTCCACTGCCCTCCCCTGATCCACCTCCTTAGTCACCCAGTCAAAAAATTCAATGAGGTTGGTCTGACATGACCTCCCCTGGTGAAACCATGCTGCCTTGGCTAGGTCATCTGCGTGCAGCACTGAGGACCCTAGAGCCAGAGCCAAGGGTAGCTCATTTACGAAGAGAGAGAACAGGAGGCTCCCAGGACAGAGCCCTGGGGACTCCATGAGTTAACCTGGGCAGGCTCAGACAGGACCATGTTGAATTTGGTGTACTGATGCCTGCCCGTGAGGTAATTACTGATCCATGCAAGAGCTGGGGAGGAGAAGCCAAGTGACAGGAGAGAGGAGCACAGTGATGTGTGGTCAACCCGATCAAAGGTTTTTGAGAGATCAACAAAGATGGCCCCGGTCAGTTCACCTTGGTCAGCAGCAGACCTGATCTCCAGGTAACAACTGCTAGGGCCGTGGAGGTGCTATGCCTCTTTCTAAACCCATGTTGTGCAGGGAGAGAAGGTTGTGGGTCTATAGGTAGTGGGTGACCTGAGAGGCAACTACCTTTTCCAGGAGCTTGCTGATCGCTGATAGGATTGCAATGGGACGGTAGTTCTTGAGGTCTTTTGTGTCCCCTTGCTTGGGTACAGGTATCCTTGGCCATCTTCCAGATGTCCGGGACTATGCCTGAGGTGAGCGATGCGTTGAAGACATGGGCTATGGGCGGGCTAGTACTGATGCCCCTAGCCTCAGCAGCTTGGGCTCCAGGCAGTCATGCCCAGCTCCAGTGTATGGGGATAGACCAGCAAGGAGCTTCTGGGCCTCCATGTCTGTTACTGCCTTGAGGTAAAGGGCAGTAGGGGTTGTCCCTTTGGGTGAGGAGGCCCGGCCAGCAGGGTAGTCGCGGCAGTTTGGGTAAAGCAGGCAAGTCTGGAACTGAGCGTTGAAGGCACTGGCAATAGTGAGGGGTTGTTGCAGTTAACCCCGTCAATGAGCATGTCAGTGACCTGTGCTGTCGCGGGCCCCACCCACCACTTTCTTAATGCTCTGCCAGAAAGTCCTCTGGATTTTGGCTGTGGAGAGCAGGATGGACTGACAGTATTCACTTTTTGTTAGCGAATGGCTCTCTTGCATGAGTTCCTCAGCTGCCTGTAATTCTGGAGATCCGTGCTGGACAGTGAGCCCTTATACCTCACCCAGCATTTATCCCTTTGCCTCATGAGAGTATACAGGCCTCCATGGAGCCATTTAGTTGCAGTACCCCTCACTCTCCTTCTTGTGAGGGGGCATGCCTGTCTTGAAGTGGGATGAATGCTTTTAGAAAGTTGTCAAGGGCCACTGAGGGGTCATTGGTGGCCATGACCTGAGACCAGTCAGTATGCCTCAGGTCTTCAAGGAAGTCTCCAGCATTGAGTTTGGAGTAATTCCTCATTTGAATCACCTTGTGCTGAGATTTTGGGAGGCGTTGCCCCATCGCAGAAGGTGGAGAATTATCCGATATAGCATCAGGTAGAACTCCACAGGAGATAATTTTCTCCGCTCTGTTGCTTAGTACCCAGTCGATGACAGAGCCCTTGTCACCTCTGAGAGAGGGCCTAGTGGATTCAGAGATGAGCTGGCTTAGGGCCAGTACAGCCAACAGTGGTTCGTATTGTCGGCACTCACACCTGCACAGTTAAGGTTGAAGTCCCCAGGACTAGTAACTCGCTCGAGCCAACCTTTGGGTTGAGACTGTCTAGGAGGTAAGAGAGCCCGGACACACCACCCTTGGGAGGGTTGTAGGCACATATCACATGCACTTTTTGGTGTTCCCTAGCAGGAGGGAGGGCGTGTGAGGAACTCACAGAGCTGCAATGCAGATTCGAGTGTCCTATGACTGAGACATTTAAGTGTGTCTTGTTGTAAATGAGTACTCCGCCCCCTTTCTTGTTCTGGGGCCTATCCAACCTAATGAGGTTGTAGCCTGGAAGGTCACAAATGAGTCGGATATGTGTGGCTTAAGCCATGTCTCAGTGATCCCCATAATGTCCGGATTATAGTGGGCCACCCAAGCTGTTAGCTCAGTAAGGTTTGGTAGAAGGCTGCGTGTGTTTAAGTGCACAAGCCTCAAGCCTTTGGCCGATAGCCAGAGGAGGGTGGTTTGGGAGGGTCTAGCGTTCATCGAGCCCATAATTTGGATGGGGCCCCAGCCAGTCTGAGCCGCCCAGGACAACTTCTCAGTGGAGGCATCCTCTCAAGCCGCCGGGTGTCAGGCACAGAAGGAGGCAGGGGCAGTGAGGGGACTGAGTTGATTAGCAGAGGGGAAGAGGAGCAGGAGGAGGGAGAGTGGGCAGTAGAGAGGAGGTACAGGAGAGAAAGTATCCAATAGGAAATGAAAGGTCGGTTCCCTAGGCAGAAGTGGGCTGGAGCTAAGGCCTATTTAACTAAGGTGGGGAGAGGGGTGGGCGAAAATTTCTTCTGAAACCCACTGAAGTCTATGGGCACAGAGCCCAGCAAAACAGTTTGAATCAGTCAAGATTGCAGGCCAATCAATGGCCACGCTGAGCACAAGAGATGGAAGCAACAGGCAGCAGCCAATGGGAGCCTTTCAGCACTTCCAAGTTCGCCTGGGAGCTTACCAGTAAGAGGAGGGTTCCTTGGCGTGAGCAGTGGTGGTGTGGACGGTGGCCCAGGTAGCCCTGCCACTCAGATGTTTCCCTGATCAAGGGATGAGAGATCTGAGGAAAGGAACAGATTGTGAGTCACAGTAATAACAAAGGGTGACACTGGAGAGTAAATCAGGGGCGGTGCAGTGAAGAGAGAAAGAGGGAAATTGGCGGGGGCAGGCTGCCACAGACAAAGAGAAATAAGCTTGAACTGGAACCAGGGGAGGACAGAGGGAGATTTAGTAGAATATGAAATGTACAAGGGAGGAGGAGGAGAAGAGAGAGATGCAGGGTTTAACAGCAGGGGAGGGTGGAGAGAGAGAGAGAGAATGCAGAGGGAAGGAATTACTTCACAGTTCTAAATTACAGCAGTTTCCATCTACACTTTACAGTTCAATTCTAAAACATTTAGGCAGGTCTACACAATTAATTTTGACTTTGACAAAAAATAGCAAGAAGTTTAGTAATTCAGCCTAGATTATCGGCTGAGACCGAGTTTTTAGAAGTCGAAAGCTAAGAACATCAAGACTGGTCTACACATTAATTGAGACTTTAACAGGAAAATAAGCCAGCTGTCCAGAAGTTAAAAATTTTCTTCTAAATCCACTGAAGTCTGAGGGCGAGAGCCCAGCAAAACGGTTTGAATCAGTCAAGATTGCAGGGCCAATCAGTGGCGCTGGAGCACAAGAGGAGATGGAAGCAACAGGCAGCAGCCAATGGGAGCCTTTCAGCACTTCCAAGTTCAGCCTGGAGCTTACCAGCAAGAGGAAGGTTCCTTGGCGGTGAGCAGTGGTGGTGTGGACGGCCGGCCCAGGTAGCCCCGGCCGCCTCAGATGATTCCCTGATCAGGGGCTGAGAGATCTGCAAGAGGAGGGTTCCTTGGCGGTGAGCAGTGGTGTGGACGGTTGGCCCAGGTAGCCCGGCCGCCAGATGTTTCCCTGATCAGGGGCTGAGAGATCTGAGTACATGCAGATGTGATCAGCATGTTCAGAATATGTGCTCATTTTGGCTGACTTAGTTTTGTAAACTGTGGAATCATCTCTGTTTTCCTGCTGTGTTTGATGTTTGGCTGCTGAACATTATGGGAAATGCATATATTTAAGTGCAGAAGAGACCTGAGATCTGGTGGTAGTTGCTGCAATTCCCTTTGCCAGCCAACAGATGGTAGTACACTGAGGTTTACATCCTTTTAATCTGTGAATTTTACAGCCAGCCTTGCACATTAATAACTTTGACCCTTTCAACTGATTTACATGAAATTTAGAAAGCACAGTCATTGTGTTAGGAATTCTGATCCTGTAAATTCCATGTAGATCGGTTGAGGGAGGCAAGTTACAGAGGTGCAAAAATGCAAACACCTCAGTTTTTGAAAATGCCTTTTGCCACCCGATAATGAAAAAAATTGGAGACTTTGAAACCAAACTTTCAGGTTTGATAGAGATTGGTCCAAGGTGTGTGCTTTTGTGGTTTTAGGTTCCACTGTTAAAGTAGTTTGTTTGAAATATTTAATAAAAGACATAGAGGCAATATGGAAAATCGTATGTGGCATACATTACTGTGTAGTTACTGAAAGGGTATGTGTTTCTGAGCCAATAGACCAGTTAAAAAAAAACACACATTACATAGTCATATAGATGTTTTCAAGCTACTTATGACGGAACTACTCAAATTTCACTTAAGCATATCTATTCTTGTTTGACAGTCATCTGTTGGCCAGCTGTGAATTGCAGGCTAAGACTGTTTTGGGACTGAAACTAATATGGGGAACAGAATGTGGGTGCACGTTACCATTGATTAATTCTCAGGCAACCGTGGATTACTTGAGAATTAATCAGCGGTCACCTGATGCTTTGGACCAGTCCTACACAACCCTTTCTTCCCATGTTACATGTTCCATGTTCTCAGAATTACTGGTTCCACAAACCAGTAAGTGCCAAAATGTTTTTACCTTTAGTATTATGTTCTCTGTCACCCCACAATTTTTGTTGGAAATCAATGTTTCCATTAACAAGAAAATCTTTATATTTTTCATTCTCCATTTAATCTTATTAATTATTAATTACATTTTCTTTAGTAGGATTTTTGTTAGTTTAACTGTGAATGACTTGAAGTAATCTGAATCAGACTGCATGTAGTGATCTGAATCATTTCTCCAATAAATGTATTTTGCAGCATTCTGGACCACCCCACCCACGCATCTACCCTGACCTCCCACTCATCACTACTCCATCCCACCCATGTATAAATTTGCCATGACGTGATTATTTATATGAATAAATGTAGAGTCTACATTTATTCATATACTGTAGCTGCTCTGATAAAACACATTTATCACACTGTGTTTATTTTCACATTATTGCATATATAAGTGATACATAGTGGTGGTACCTGTGTGATAAATTATTTATCTATGTAAGTGCTGTTTGACCTCACGGTAACTTCATGAGTGGTGTAAACAGCATGAGTGTATTATTTATAACACAATGTCCCTCTGCATATTTTCTTATGCAATAGGATAGGACCTTGCATCATGGACGTTTTTAGCTTTAAAAAATATTATTTATAAAAGTTTGTGGGTGTAATGTTTGAACTGGGTGCTGTGCTTGTTCTCCCACCCCAGTTACCATAGTTGTTGCCATGTACACAATGTCTGGGCAGCAAGCTGATGCAGCAATGTGGCAGTTCATTTTTGCCACAGAACTGCTGCAGAAATTACAAACCACCACTGCAAAAATTCTGTGGGAAATGGTAACCCTGCCACAGAATTTGGTCCCAAAGTGCTGCAGAAGAATTGAGGCCTAGACAATAATGATGAATGTTAGGCCTGCAGTAGGACTAAGAGGCCCTTTGTTCAAGGGACCTGCTGTCCACAACCAAATTTAATATGTAATTTTAGTCCTCCCCAGATGGACCATCAAATTTTTATTTTGTATTTTTTTGGGGAGGTGCACCTGTGGTGCTGTTGGCATTGGTAAAACTGAGTTACGCAGTGTCTGCCCTGTTTTGTTCTGTACTGAATACTCCGGATTATCTTATCAGTAATCCTGCAGGTCCCTCCTGTGAAAACATACAAGTCTTGTGGATCCATCTGGTAGGGAGGGGTCCCTACAGGCATGTTCAGGTATGCTATAGCGGAGCAAATCAGCTAAACTAATTGCAGGTGACCTCCTGACCTTGATGGCAGGTGAAGAGGAGGATATAAGAGGGTATATTTATAATCCTGACTGAAGGGAGCCAGAGCCATCTAGAGGAAGGTGCCTCTCTGAGTTAGAGAGAGGTGTCCAGTCACAAAAGGTGGTAGCCTTTTTCTCCCCTTGTGTTATGTGACTTGAAGGAAGCTGAGTATTCCTGCCACTCATCCGCTTGTGTGTGTGTGTGTGTGTGTGTGTGTGTGTGTGTGTTTTTATATGTGTGTCAGACATAGGCCCAAGTCACAGCCTCCTTGGCAAGGCTGTGAGGGGGAGTGATCTGAACCTTTATTTTACTTGGTGCTAGGCTACAGCAGACTCCTAGACTCTGGAAGTGTTATTAACAGCTTCTTCCTCGCTGTGTATGTGGTCGATATGACGTGGCCAGGGTGGCCATCCTCACTGCCCCCTAAACTAAGTTATGCGGTTGTCTTCCCTAGAAGGATTATCTTTGCTGGTGCTGTGCCAAGTGTATTCTGATGCCCAATGAGAGATATGCAGAGCCGTGGAGTGGCTGGACTTGTTTCCTGGCACCATTCCGCCAACTGGGTGCTTGGTCAAGTCAGCAGGGCAGGCAGCCAGATCCACCATTCACTCACACCATCTAGAAACAAGATTTCCCTCTGAGTGTTTTTTTTTTCTTTTCTTCTTGGGACCTTGTGGGCATGTCCTTCATACTTTGGCTGTTGTTTCTACCTTCGTTGGCTTGGTCAGCATTTTCTGTTTTGATGCCCAAGTATGGCCTGGTTACACCATCCAGTGAGAGGCTTTGTACCTCTTCGATCAGTTTCATGCACCTGTAGTGGGGGACTAGAGTCTTGCTCCAAATGTATGGAGAAGGGCTTGGCCATTTCCTAGCCACAGGCAGTGGAGGAAGATCATTTTACTCAGACTACCCCATTTGACTCCAAGAGAGGATGGCTATGCCTTCAGATAGCCAGTACTGTGCTGAGGACTTGATCTTGTCCAGAATAACCTGGAGCAAGCCAGGCCATCTCCAATCAGTTGTGGAAGGTAACTAATGTGAGTGGCTTGATGTCTGAGCAGGTACAGGAGTAAGTGGAAGATGCAACTTTCCACAATGTGCAAGGTTCGCTCCTCTCATTTCTGGGCAACAAATCAACTACTTGCAATCATGCCTTGCTAGTCATTAGAAGGACAGAAAGTTACAGTTTTTTCTGGTTTGTCTCTCCAGAATGGATTGTCCAACACATAATGGCCAACAGATGATACAGTAGCCGCGAAGTTGCCTACGGATTCACAAACCATGGGCGAGGGTCAGCTAAGTGTTCCCTATGGGGTTAGCAGTCATTCAATGGTATCTCATAAGTCTTGTTATGTCTTAAGGCATCAATGAAATAGGACAGGCATCACGTATCAAGATGATTACGCATCAAGAGGTCAGGGTGCCGATGGAAGAGTGATTGGTGTAGGACACTAGGAACCAGAGATTCTAACCCCAGGAATTCTTCAATATTCTTAACTCTTGCAGTCAGCCTGTTGTGTTGAACTGCCTGGAGAATAGAACTTATGCAAATGATGGAACATTCATTGGCTCGTGCCACCATTCAAACTGCAGCCGTTACAACTGCTGCCTTCTATAATGTTCAGATTTCATTCTCTGCCTGCTAGTCAAGACACCTCAGAGATCTCGCCTCACAGTCATGATATTTGTAACTTTTACAATCATTTTCATTGGCTGCCTTTACTTTAATATTTTAGTTAGCGTTAGGTAAGTTTAGTTTATTTAGCTGATTTTGCGGGTTCCTCCCGGTTCTCAGTAACCGTAAAGGAACTGGCATATCTTATCTGTGCAGTCTTCACCATTCATCACATATGGGTTCAGGGCGGAGGTCATGACCCACTGGAGCTCTTTTTTTTTTTTGGTAGGCGGAGCCGACGCATGATCGGGCGCCGCCGAGGGCGATGTATTAGCGTGGCGCTGTGGGTTGGCTGTCAAGGCACTGGTCGACTCCGCCTGCCTGCCAGTTCTTTGTCTCCCGCCATGAGGTCACCTCGTGGAAGTTTCTACTGAACTTGAGGCCTACTGCCTACTCAGTTTCGTTCTGCCGTTATTCTTCTGTGCCGTAGTCCGTCAGTCCGTTCCTGCCGGTTCTAGTTGCCTACTCGATGTTGCTTGATAAAGATCTTTCCATTTATTTTTATTCTTGGTGACGCCGAGTCTGTTTTGGTGTTTTTTCCTCGTAGGTCATGTCTTGGTTGGAGGGCAAGAAGACTTCAAAGACAAGATGGCCCTATGTGGACGGTGCCCTTGAGGGTGTAAATTTTCCTCACACGACCAGCATGACTCGGTTTTATGTGTCGTGGGCCCGCTTATGACATTGATCTTGTGCGACGCCTGCTTCTCCATGGACGCAGGGTCATCAAACAGCAGCATGGAAAGTGGGGGTGAGCTCTGCCGACTTCGGGGTGGAGTGCTTTCGTTGGGCCAAGCCACGACTCGGCCATTCTTCCGGGTCCCTCCCGATTCTACACGGACTGAGGAGGAGGGAGCCTCAGCTTCTTGTAGCCTGGCCATTGCCGAGGCCCCTTCTGCGGTGCAGGAGGCCCGTCCGCTCCTTCGGGAGGAGGTGCCACTGAGCAGTCACCTTGAGTGAAGGCTCCCAGTGTTACACCAGCGGTTATCTTAAGGCCCCAGGTCGGCGCTGTCCTCGGCGCCGTCAGTCGACGCCCGTTGGGGCCTCGGCGCTGTTCGTGATGCCGTGGGCTGTGATGGGCCGGTCGGCACCAGTTTGTCTCTCGGCACTGTGGCTGCTGAACGCCCGATGCTGCTAGCGGTGCTGTGGGAGGCCCTACGGTGACGCCTTTGTCTTCTTTCTCGCTTTGGCGCCGAGGGTGAGCATGGGCGCGTGTCCGCCTAGGACTCGGCGCCAGGGGGCATCGGATTCTGCTGTCGGTGCCGCCGACGACGCTGCCCCTGCCCTTGGCACCGTTCACGGTGCCATGGAGCCGGGCGGCACCCGATGGCACCGTCCGGAACTGTCGCCAACACCGTCCCTGTCCTCGGCAGCACCGCCATGGGGCCCGACGGTGCCGTGACTGGTTCTGACTCTGCGGCTGTTGTGCGGGCCGGTGCCGTGTCCTCCGTGGCACTGCTCCCGTGCTGTGGGGGCACTGGCTCGGGCGTGGTCTCGAGTCTGGCACCCCATTTGGCAGGGATGGCACTGGCCGCCTCTCCCACGGTTCTGGCACAGGGCCTCGGCCTCTACCTCTTTGGAGGCGGAGTCGGGCTCGAGTCAGATGAGCAGTCTGACTTCTTGTGGTTGACTGTTGGTGTGGGCAGCCCTGTAGTGTCCTCGACAAGCCGGAGTCCGCCCCTTCTGAGGTGGGGTCGGTGGCTGCTGAGACTGGGGTCAGGGTGCTGACCAGCAGGCAGTGGAGCAGGCCACCATTGCTCTGCAGCCCGGTCTTGGTGGGTTCACTGACCCTCAACATTGGTACCCCAACCTGTGGTGTGCCTGGATTGCCCAACTTTGGGGCCGATCAAGGTTTCTCGATAGGAGAGGGTGCTGCACCCTGGATAGCTCCCTTGGGTGCTGGCCAGGGCTGTCAGCTACCTAGGTGACCTTCTCAGGAGGAGGGCCTCTCGGAGTCCAAGGGGTCGAGAGGCATGGGGTCTGCACGGCAACCTTTTCTGGGGCCCACCCGGCTCTAGAAGAAGCCGTAGTGCAAATCTTCGCTCTTCCTCCTCGGTCTCTTTGAGAGAGCCCATTCTTTGAGGTAGGGGACCGTCCCTTCTGACCTATATGGCCCCTGTCACCTCACAGGGGATTCTTCCTGGCACAGCCAAGGTAGTACCAAATGGTTGTTCAGCTGTCGGTTGTGGAGTCTTCCAGAGCACTTTCTTCTTCGGGTGCTCTTGGTCCACTCCCAGCCCAGGCGGAGGTCAGCCAACATCTCTTCTCGGCTCTGTCCCCATCACTCTGCCACATTCTCCTGCGCCTCCAGGCATCCTTGGTCCTAGCAGGCCTCTCTCTGGGAACATTTCAGGCTGTGGCTGCTCAGTTCCCAGCTACGTTAGGGCGATGGACAGGCAGGCTTTTCAACCTCCCCCGAGCAGCCGCCCTCTGAGCAGTCGGTGCCCTCCAACTCTTCATCCCCTCTTCTGGGGAGAGGAGCCTTCTGTCCACATTTCTCCAGCTGCTGATCTCGCTGAGTATCAGTGTTTCCTCGTGAAGATGTTGGAGGACTTGCACCTCACCCTTCTACTGTAAGCAATCCAGAGCACTCGGCGCATGTCCCTTCTAGGCGATTCAGTGAGGCCACCCTTGTGGTGCCCCTGGCCTGCTCCCTTTAGGGAGGCATTGTTGCGTTCTGGCAGAGGCCCTTCTCTGGAGTTCCTGCCCCTTAGGGATCTCTACAGTGGTATTGCGCATGGGGCTTCCGGAGTCTCCAGGTTCTATGTCTAATCTGCAGTCCGGATTGACACAGTTGGATACTCCTGATGGGCTTCACTGTGACCGGCCCCAGATCAAGATTCCTCAGATTTTGACTTCTGGGAGGAGTCACGTGATGCTAACTCTGTAGGTGCAGCCTGATCCTTCAGCTCCAGCCTCCCTTCGACTTAAAGCTTTTATATTACCAATTTCAGAGGAGTTTGGTTACTCTGTCGGCCCAATTGGTTTACTAAGCCTGAACGTACTGTTTGGTGGAGAAATCGGAATATATGGAGGTGGGAATGTGGCGAATGCCCCCGACACACGCCGCCAGTCTCCCGACGAAGGCCCAATCAAAGAAGGCGAGAGGGTGCAGACGCTGAAGGGCTCTGAAAGTGAAAGTTCAGTCCATCAAAACGAGCCTCTTTAACGCTTAGCAGCAGTTCCTGGCTGAATTTAAACCTTTAGGAAGAGCTATGTGCGGTCACCGATGAGCTGAAAGTGCTCACCGTAGCTCTGGAGGACCTATCTCGGCGCACGGGAGACACAGAGGCAAAGTTTCCTCGATAGAAAAGAGACTAACAAAACAGAAGCCAGAAATTGTCAATCTAAGGCAGAAAATTGTTAAATGGAAGCAAAGATTGAGGATTTAGAGGGTTGGAGCCGGAGGAACAACTTGGTTGTAGTCGGTCTCCCGAACACGAGGAGGATCCGACCCGATTTCATTTTGCAGACATTCTTCAAGGAGGTGGTAGGCCCGACGCCTTTTGGAGACAAATTTATTATCGAACGGCTCATCGGGCCTTACGTATGCTCCTCCACCCAGTGCGCTCTTCGCGGTCTTTATAGTCCGCTTCTTAAATTTTCAGGAACGACAAGTTGTGATTCTAAAAGCAAGAGAGATCAAAGATATAAAGTGGAAGGGGTCTTTATTAGAATAACTCAAGACCTACCGTGGCGATGCGTCAGAGAAGAGCGAGTATCACCCAATGGTATCGAGGTTAATTCCTGCGGTATCAAATTTAAGTGCTCTATCCAGCCAAGCTGCAGTTCTTGATCGCTGGCCAGTGGATAACGTTCGAGGATGCGGATGCTGCCGAGGAATTTGGCTACTGCCCTCCCGGATCTCTTTAAATAACCCTGGGTCAGGGTGATCGGTTGTTTGCTGCGGCTACCAGGTTGGTGCGCCTGTCTGGGACTTTAAGTTAGTGGATCGTACTGCTCATCGGAATGTAGAACACGGATGTGGTTTTTGTTTTTGTGGTCTGCCTGGAGACAAAATTCATTGATTACTCTCGGCTCAAACCCCCTTTTTTTTTTGTTTGCGTAAAGAGAGCAGTTTCTTGTTATCGATCGGGCCCATAGATCTTGACCCGGCATGTACTGGCTCTCTGGTGCACGAAAAGTCATAGGGGAGAAGGGAAAGGTTAACCCCAATTACTACTGGTGGACTCTGTGCAGCGATCGGTGTCTGGTCTATCATAGCAGTTACAATGCGGTAGTAAGCAGTCTAAGATGTAGGACGGCCTCTCTCTATACCTGCTTACTAGTGGATGTGGATGGCGATCGTAATCTTCTCGATCTCGCTTAGATCGCTATGGTATTGAGTCAGAGTCCATTGCTTGGCAGATGGGGGATGTTATGCCATTAGCTGTGGTATCACGGACTGGAGGGAAAGAGTGTAAACCCGGTCTGGATCATCGGGGACTTAGGACTTGGAATCTATTTTGGTGGAATTGATCCATCAGTATGCATAAATTCTCAAGGTCGTTTGTTGGGACTGCCTGTTTGGTGAAGACACGGTCTCCAGGGGTTGGTACTCGCAGATAAGACTATTTAACTCCCCTTGTTGGGGTAGGGGAGGTTTTTTTTTTTTTTCTGTTCTCTTTCCTCTTGCAGCATTGGACAATTTGAATTTATTATAAGAACTGTGGATGTTACTTAATTTATAATTATATGGGCTGCTGTATGCGGAAATAAGTTGGGCACTGGGGGTGGGGTCAGAGTATGAGGGGTCAACCAACCAAGAGAGGGTTTTGTGGTATAAATTTATGGGGACAGTGGAACTGAAGTATAGAGTTTCAGTAGTGGTTTAGGTTAGTCTGAAGTTGGTGCTTAGTGATACTGTCGGGGGCTGGAGGAAGGTTAGTTAACGGACTAAGGAATCATGGACCAGTATGTTTTGGGGAGAGGGGTGGGGGTGTTGGAGAGTGTTTTTCAGAGTGTTGGGATTATAATTGTATTAGATATTGATGTATGTACTAGGATTAATATGGGGATTATGGGGTATCGGGGAGAGGGGGGGGATTAGTAAGGCTTAGAGGAGATAGGTAAGGAAGATCTGCTCACCTGAGTGCAGGACGTGAGAGTGATGGAGACGGTAGTGATGGTAAATAGAAGGTCTTTCAAGATTACCGGAGAATGGGTAGTTTGTTTGAGTTTTCACGGGAATGTGAAAGGTCAGGCAAAAATAAAGAGATATAAAATATTAAAACACCTGCAATTATTAAAGGGGCAGATAATATGTTTACAAGAAACGATTTGCTTGGCAGAGAACTCTACTACGCTAGATGCCAGTTCATTGGCCAGGTATTTGGGGCTGGTTTTAGTACATCTGGCAGAGGGGTTGCATCTTTGTTACATAGGAGCGTGGCTTTTGTGTGCGAGAGGAAATAGTAGATCCGGCAGGCCGTTATATAATTGTAGGGCTTTTAAACCAAACAAGATTAGTACTGGGAAGTATATATGGACCTAATGTGGACACTTCCCTGGTTTTTTATGGATCTACTAAAATATTAAGTCCGTTTCAGCATCTTCCGATACTGTTGGGGAGATTGGAACTTACCATTTACTCCGGATTTGGACAAGGATGGTAGCTGAAATAAAGGCCTTTCTCCGGCTCAGAGAGCGGCCAGGATCTAGCTGACAGTTTGGGTTTCAGTGACCTGTGGAGGGTTTTGCACCCAACATGCAGGGAGTAGACCTTTGTATCAGAGGTCCATAAGTCTAGATCCAGGATAGATTATTTCTTCGTGAGTAGAGGGTTGTTGTCAGGACTATTGAATAGCAGTATCACCCTGGATTTTCTCAGATCATTCTATAGTCCGTTGTTCTCTCAATTTGGTCCCTAATACTCCTAGACAGACTATTTGGAAATTGAATAACCAAATACTTCGCTCTATAGAAATAAAGGAGTATATCGGACATGAGGATTGAACAATACTAAGCGGAGAATAATCACTCAACTAATAGAGGACTTGTGGTGGTTTACCCCAAAGTGTGTATTAGAGAGAATTTATTCAGTTAGCGTTGCAAGGAAAAAGAAGGGGAGGAAAGGATTAGGTCTTTGTTGAGCGAATCAGGATTTAGAGAGGACTCTGTCACAGAGCACCCCAGAGGAATCTAAGGAATTATTGATCAAATTGCGTCAGCTTAATGATGGGATTCTGGGCTAGAAGGCAGAATACGCGATTAAGAAAACCAAGGCCCTTTATTTGAATCAAGGAGAGAAGTCTGGCAGGTTTCTTGGCTATGCGCCTAAGGGCAAGCAGAGTGCATCTAGAATAGTACAAAGTATCACGTCCCGTATTGATGGGTCGGTTAAGAACCTCACCCAAGGATATTGTTAGGGAGTTCGAGGACTATTACAAAGCATTATATAGCCCAATGACCCTCAGACCTAATAAGTCAGAGGTGGATGGTTACTAGCTACTTGTAACCTTCCTCAGGTCTCAGAAAATCAGAGAGAGAGCCTCGCCTCCATCTCTGAAGAGGAGATTTTGGAGGCAATACTAACGCTCTAATGATAAGGTTCTGGTCCAGATGGGTTCTCACCTAACTTTTTATAAGTGTTGTAGCTACCCTGTTATGTCCCGCTTGAGAAGATTATTTCAGAGTATATTGACCTTGAGTGTAGTAGATGATTACTTATTTGAGGCTTTGATAGTGCTTATCCGAAAGAAGGGAAAGAGTTAGATAAAGTCACTAGTTACAGGCCTATTTCATTGATCAACTACGACATTAAGATTCTGGCGAAGATCCTAGCCTCACGGTTGTCCAAGGTCATGCCTAGGTTAGTTCACCAGGATCAGGTTGGGTTTATGAAGGGCAGGTTGGCGTTGGACCATCTCGTAAACTGTCTCATGTCTTCTCGGTCTCCAGGGATTGTAAATTTCCATGTGTTTTGATGTCGGTGGACGAGAAGGCATTCAACAGAGTGGATTGAGATTTTTAACTATTGCTATGGAGAAATTTGGTCTTCCTGCCCAGTTTATAAACTACGATTTGCTTTATATAGGAATCCTAAAGCTAAGGTATATTGCAATGGCGTATTCTCTGCAAGTTTTCCTCTCAACTCGGCACTAGACAGGGTTGTCCCTTATCACCTCTTTTTATTTAATTTATATCTGAGCCTCCTCTCCAAAATGAGATTAGATTCGAGGGTGGGTATCAGAATAGGGTCACAAGAGCTCAAAGTTTCAGCATATGCGGATGATATCTTGTTGCATGTCGCTCAGCCAGGTAGCTCAATTAGAGCGGTGATGGCTATAATTGGAGAGTATAGTAGATTGTCCAATTATAGGATTAACGTGAGAAAACCCAAATTTTCCGTTAAATATGAGAGTACATAAGTTTGAGGTTTCGAGTTGGGCATGCAATGGACTCGCATGTGTTGAAGTACTTGGTATCTACTTGGCAGAACTGATCGGAAGCTGGTTAGACTTAATTTGGATGCCATTAAGAATACCATTAAACAGGACCTGCAAAGGTGGAATGGTCTGCCGCTCTCTCTCTGGGGCAGGGTTAACATAGTTAAAATGAATATTCTACCTAGGGTATTCTACCCACCAATATGCTTAATGTAGTAATACCACTAAAATGGTTCAAAGAATTACATTTATTGATAAAGGAATTTATTTGGAAAGGGAAGAGGCCCCGAGAGTTTATAATAGGCTGGCAGTTCCTAGGAGAGAGCGGATTGAGACTCCACACTTCGGTTTATACTATTGGGCAAGTGACCTCTGTAAATATCTAAAATGGCTGGCTCCTGCAGGCAAACTTGAATCTTTGCCCTATGTCCCTCCTGTTGGATTGAAATGGAGTGTTAAAGAGGCTGGTATAAACCATTCACACTGCTTTATTCCGCCCCCAGAAGGTGCTCTCCTAAATTGACTGTTAACCCAATAGCAAATTCTTTGCGTATTCATAGACAGATCTGTAGTAGATTAGATTATGTTCGGATAGGACATGCATCAACCGTATGTCAAAATACCAATTTGAAAATTGGGGGAAAAGATACAGGGAAATGGTTACCCCAACTAGAAGGATTATGTGTTGAGGATTTAATGGGGATGTTGTGTTCTCCCAATAAGGGATATTCTGGAAAAGTACAGCATAGACTCAAGCAAGTTTTCAAAGTATTCCAGGTTACCCATTTATTAGGTCAGGTGGGGACTAAATTTCGGTAGGGTGTGGATGGGAATTGGTTTGAGTCGTTAGCTCAAGTTGTTTGGGAATCACATGCGATTTCTAGAGTATACAAGGTACTTTTTGACCAAGTTCTTGTTGACACGGACTTCAAGCCCAAGTATTGGACTAGATGTCTGGGGAACAGGAGCAGGACTGGGAGACTGTTTGGAGTCACGTGTACAGATATGTTAAACAGGACAGATTGAGGGTGATGCAGTTTTTCTTGAATAACCTATTTGGACCCTTCAAACTACATAAAGTGGGTAGTAGACCTGATCAAAAATGTTATCGGTGCCACCAGGCAACTGGAGATTTGTATCACATTTGGGAATGTCCACCGATAAAGCGGTTGTGGACACAGATTAAACAGAGGACAGACCCATTGCTGGGTATTGATCAATATTTCACTCCAGATATATGTTTGATAGGAGACTACTCTGACATCACAGTCAAGGAGCGTAGATTTTATATGGCCCTAATCTCCGGCTCGCTTAAAAGGTAGTCTTGCGATATTGGATGTCAGACTCCCTTATTACATACAGGAATGGTTACAAGAGATGTTGTTTAATTTAAACATGGAAAAATTAGGAGCGGAAGGGATAACGGTTTCATATATATGAGAAGATTTGGAGCCTTTTCAAACACTATACCTTCCCAAGAATAGGCAATAGAGGTCAAGTAGGGTAGAAGGATGGCGGGTGAGCAGATCTTCCTAGAGGGTTTGTAGTATGATATAGGTTGGTAAAAGTGGGGGAGGGAGATTTTCCTTGGGGAAGTGGGAGGGGGAGGCTGGTGGGTATTTGATTCAATTTAGGTCATCTGTTGAGAAGTTATAAAATGTTCTTTGCACTATGTACCGTGTTTATGATATGTGTTTTGTCACAATAAAATTTAAATTTCAAAAAAAGATTTTGACTTCTGGGGTAGGAGGCTTTTTACTCGGCACGGTTGTTGCTTTCCATCTCTGCACATCAGGCCCACTATGCAGCCTATGACAGGTTCTTGTGGTCTAGGCTAGGTCAATTCCTAGCCTTGTTGCCTGACACGGTGCAAACCAGACAAGCCATTGGACTCTCTGCACGTGGCCTGGAGCTAGCAAGGCACCAGCGAGAGCATCCTATGATGCCAGCGAGGTAGCTTCCAGGGTCGAGGGACAGCGATCTGCACTAGGCGGACGGCATGGCTGTGTCTTTCCCAGTTGTCACCTTGGCCCAGCGTAGGGTGATTAACTCTGCTCACCAGAGAACCTATCTCTTCTTCCATAGAGCGAGACGGCATTTGTCAGGCAACTCCCTTCCCCTTGGGGGTCCCGCCTCACTCTCCCCACTCTGGCCTCCCAGGCCCTGAAGGTTCTCCCTCTTAGTGTGTCACCCACTGAGAGCTAAGAGACTTTGTCCTTTAGGGTGTTAAGAAAACCCTTCGGGGAGTGGCTCGGCACTCACCATATGTGTTGAATGGTAAAGACTGACACAGATAAGATATGAAAATTACGTACATACCGTAATTGTGATCTTTCTGTGTATCTTCACCATTCATCACAATCCTATCCTTCATCCCCTGGGACCCCAGTCTCTGGGTCCACCTCCTCTCTGTGCCCAACCCCTTGGGAGTGGGGTGAACAGGGGGCACATATGGGGATAAGGTTCTGGGGAGAGTGGTCAGCATGGGGTGCACTCCTTCTCAGTGCTTTAGCCCACCCCTATGGGGTGGGGTTAGCAGTTGCCTCCATTCTCTCCTCCTCCTCCTTTTTCCCATCCATCTCATTTTTCTTGTCCTTTGGATTGCCTTCCAAAAAAAAAAAAACTAAATCTTTTCCTTTTTCACAAAATTTTTTCCTTCAGAGGTGTTAATCCCTGTGCCCTGTCCTTCTTCCAGAATAGCCGACTCTGCTCATCTGGAGTTTTGCCAGCTATTCTGTGCCTTGAATTCTGGCAGAAGTCTTTGGCTACTCCTTGCAGTTCCTATACAATCTGGAGACAGACCAGGGTCTGAGATACGCTTACCTTTCTCCTCCCTTCCCACCTTCTAAATTCTTTACCCCACCTACCTCCCTCCTCTATTTCCAGAGATTGGGGCCCTTCCCAATCCCTTTAGTTCCACTTCTCTCTTTCTGTCCTCTCAGTCATTATTTCTCCTTTAGTTTTATATCCTTTCCTTTTCCTGTCCCTTGACTTCCTTGTTCCACGCCTCCACTCCCTTCCTCTTACTCTCCGCAACTCAGAACTGGCAGGCAGGCGGAGTCGACAGCGCTTAACGGCCAACCACCCAGCACCACGAACACGTCGGCCCTGAGGCGGGCGCTGATGGTGCGCTGGCTGAGCCTACCAAAAAATAAAAGCTCCCATGGGTCATGACCTCCGGCCCTGAACCCATATGTGTTGAATGGTGAAGATACACAGAAAGATCACAATTATGGTAGGTACATAATTTTCATTTCCGCCAGGTTTATTTACTTGTCTTATCTGTTTTATATATTTTTGTTTATTACTAGTGTTTCTTGTGTGAACTGATACTTACAGTTCTTTTGCCCTGATTGCATTTTTTCCTCAGAGAAACTAACCACGATTTAGTTAGTGTTTGGTACTAACTGCTGTTTTAAAAGTATTTGCATGTTACCTTTTGGGTTTGAATCTTGTAATTTGGACTAAAATATCGAATAAGCCTAAAAAGAAAATGGGCCCTACCAGGTTCAAAACTGCACTCAGTGTGGTGAGATTTTTGCCAAGGCAGACAATCATGTGTAAACTGCTTTGGAGAATCCTATTTCACAGCAGAGTATGAAATCTGTAAAACTTTTCCACCTAAAACAAATAAAAAGGTTGAAGGCGGTACAAAAAGAAGATGGCATCTCTGAATGATCCAGGAGATAAGGGCTCTGACCAGCCTTCTCCCTCAACTGATACGAGAGGAAACCATGGAACCTGAGCCATCTACTTCAAAGAAAGAAGAGCCATCAAAAACAAACAAACCAGTGAATGGGCTGACAGACCCGAACTGGCAAAAAGAAACAGAAAACCAAACATACAAAACCTCTGCTGGAAAGCCTAAGGGGACTTCTGTGGAGAAACCTGATATGCCAACAGCAGAGGCTATTGCTCAAGCCCTGAAAGTTATTAAGGCTCTACAAGCGCCACCTCTCAGGGATTAATACTGGTTCCGTTCAGCAGGTACCGTAAATCCTTGTTCAGCAACCGTAATCCCGTTATGGTTCCAGTTCCTGATACCCAGGGTTATGAGGCCTATGAAGAATGTGATGATGATCATGGGGAGCCCATTGAGCCTGAAGTCTCCCTGATCAGGAGTTCGAATCTCCACCTAGACTACCTGAAGATTTCTCTTCACATAATACATTTGTGAAGCAGATAGTATATTCTTTAGATATAACTACCAATGAGGTGGTGGAAGATGAGGAAGAAGTGGAGTTTCTGAACCTCATGGGACTAACTCCTACCAAGAAGCTGCTGTTACCAATAAATAAATTCCTCAAAAGCACATACTGAAGATTCTTCAAACTCCAAACTCTGTCCCACCCCGGACAAGAAGGTTGATAAGAAATATCAGCTGGATAGGTCGAGGATAATTTCTATTCTCCCATCCTGACCACGAAGGTGTGGTACAGACTGCAGCCTGTGACAGGGCAAAGGTGCCTTTGGCATCTCACCCCTGGCAGAGACTCAAGAAGATTGACAGCATGGCCAAAAGGCTACCTGTCAGCTTCCTTGTGTATCAGATGGCAAATTATATGGCCTATGTGGACCAGTATCAAAAATCCCTGTGACAGTCTGTCATGGCCATAACAAGGCCCCAGCTGGATTAATAGCCGACTTAACAGAGACTGCTAGGTTTGGCTTGAGGCTTCCAAGTACCAATTCCATATGGCAGTAGATGCTAATGACACTGCTGCCAGGTGGATGGCCCTCACAGTTGCTCTAAGAACATTTGCATGGCTGAGAACCACTAATTTATTCACAGGACACACAAGCGAATGCTATGGACTTCCCTGTGAGGATGATTCATTGTTTGGGGAAAAGACAGAGGCCTACATGAAAAAGGTGGATGAATACAAAACTACTTACAAGAGCAACACGGCCAAGGTAAAGCCTTTAACTTCCTACAGGCTTTATGGAAGGGGGGCAGAGGTAGGTCTGCTCATGGCAGGCTTTTCTTTCAAAACCAGGCCATACAGCAGTACCAATAGTATCCTCAGCGGACAGGATACTTTAGAGAAGGGGGCAGAAGAGGATCTAGGCATGGGAATCAGGCTAACCAGGCTCAACCCCAGCCTAAACAGGACCCCTGACATGGTTGCCAAGGTCATCTCCCTGTACCAGTAGGGGCCAGGCTGGCTCACTGCTTCCAGGCATGGAAGAACATTACCACAGACAAGTGGGTCCTGGAGGTAGTGAGTTGGGCTTGTCCCTCAGTTTAAAATCCTTCCCAACCTTAAGAACAGGGATCTTCAGACCAGCTTCCACCTCAGAAAAGAAGCTATTGGAAGGGGAAGTGGCAAATCTGTTACTGTCAAAGGCACTGGAACCAGTTCCTTTACTGCAAAGGGAAGAAGGTTCTACTCAAGGTACTTCCTGACCCAGAAGAAAAATGGGAAGTGGCGACCAATTCTAGACTTAAGAGTCAAACAACACGAAGTCTTGCTGTATTCTGACTATATGCAGTTAGCCCCAGCACTTGAACTGCTCCGAGAGGAAAGAGTTAACTCTATGCCAAGGCATAGAACATTGAGCTCAAGCTCGGCTTTCAAACCTCTGTTCCAGGTACTCCTCAGTGTAACCGTCAGATTCTTTTCTCCACCTAACTGTGAAGTCACTCCGAGATCCTCTCCTTCACTTCGTTCGGTTGTAGTAAAATTGGTCGGTTTAGTAAAACCGCTTTATTTTCGGTCTTTACATCTCTGTCCCGTACAGTAAGTGTATTAGTAGGTAGTAGTGTTTTGGTGAAGAAATTGTTTTGCCTTTTCGGTTTCTTTGCAGTTGGTCCGGTTGGAACCAAAATAATTTGTTTACTTTAATTTTCTCATAATTTTAGTGTGGTATCCGGTATCTGTTGGTTCCTGAAAAAAACAGCGATGACACGGTTGGAACCATTAGGTTTTGTGGTTGCCTGGCTTAAACGCTGGTAAGGTAACTTTGTTATTGAGGCATGTCTGAGAAACCCAAAAGAAAACCAGGCCTACTGGTTTCAACACTGCACTGAGTGTGGGAGGCCGTTGCCAAGACTGATCCCCACCTCATCTGTGTTTATTGTCTGGGGTTTGACCACCTCAAAGAAGACTGCCAGATCTGCAAAACTTTCCTAAAGCCACTTTGGATAAGCGTTTAAGTAGGCTGGAAGGAAAGGAGGCGAAACATCCAGCTGACCCAGATGGCCAGCCGGTTCGGTTCCAACCCGAACCTCGGGTGCCCAGTGGCCTGGGCGTTACCCCTTGGGCAAGAGGAGAGCCGATTCTGCAGAATTGGTTCCTGCTAAGAGAAAGTGCAAGTCAGCCGTTCGATCCCGGTTCCCATGGTCCCACCACTGACGCAGATAACCAAAGCGTATCGCTATTGTGCACTGCCGCTTCGGTTCTGACTGAACCGACGCAAAGACAATCGGGTTTGGTCAGACTTGTCTGCTTCTGAATATGACCCTGAAGCATTTTATGAGGGCGATTGGGAGGGAGACGAAATGATGAAGATTATGAAGACCTGGATGAGCCTATTGAGCTGGACATCTCCCCAAACAAGCCTTCTAATGTGTCTCCTCCCAGGTTTTCTGAGTCCCCTCCACTTCTTGTTTTACAAGAAGGTAGCTGAGACTCTTCAGCTTCCAGTGGAAGAAGTTGAACAGGATCAGGAGGAGCCTGACTATGTTGAGATGATGGATGTCCCAGAGTCAAAAAGTGTGTCTATCCCTCTACACAAGTCCCTGAGGAAACAGACCCAAAAATATTACAGTTTCCAACATCCATACTTCCCGTAGATAGGAAAATGGACAGGAGGTATGCCCTGTCAGGTCCTGGTATGGATTTCCTTACTAGTCATTGCAGCCATGTTGGGGTAGTGCAAGCTGCAGCCTGTGACAAGGCTAATATTCCTCTGACATCTCCCCAGATAAGGATTCCAGGAAAGCGGATGCCATGGCAAAGAAGCAGACTCAGGAAATCCAACTATATGGCATATACAGCCAAATACCAGAAGTCTAGGTGGGATACGGTTCTGGAGCTGGCTAAGAATGCCCCTCCTAGCTGGCCAAGGAGCTGGAGCAGGTGGCTGTGGATGGCACTGAAGCTTCAAAGATCCAGTTTCATGCTGCTGTGGACTCGGATGATGTTCATTCTAGGGTCATGGCTACATCTGTTTCCATGAGGAGATTTGCCTGGCTCAGGTGTACCAGTTTATCTCAGGATACCCAGACCAAGGTCATGGATTTTCTTGTCAATGGTACCGCAAACAGAGGACGTACATAAAAAGATGGATGAGTACAGGACCACATATAGGAGTGCTGCAGCTAAAGGAAAAGCAGACCACTCCTCAGAGACAGCAATCCAGAGCTGGCAAGGGCAGGCCTTTTCACATGCTTTTACCAGGCCCAGGCCTCCTCTTTTCAGCAGAGGGGTTATTTAGGGAAGAGGTAGAAGGGGATGACAAGGGCTGCATCCTCCTGTCAGTCTAAGCACCCTGCCAAACAGACACCCTGATGTGTCAGTCAGGTCGCCTCCCCATTCCTGTGGCAGACTGACTCACTTTTCCAGGCCTGGAAGTGTATCACTTCAGACAAGTGGGTCCTGGAAGTAGTGAGCCAGGGTCTTGCTCTCAGCTTCAGCAGGTTCCCAAAGTTGAGAGCAAAGGCTTTCTGTCCTTCCTTGGCAGGGGAAACACAGGCCTTAGAAATAGAGGTCTCCTCTCTACTGCTTCTGCAAGCAGTGGAGAGGGCACCTCATTCACAGGGGAAAAGGATTGTACCCAGGTACTTTCTTACCCTAAAAAGACAGGAGTGCCACCCATCCTAGATCTACGATACCTAAACAAACACATACTAAAGCCAAAGTTCAAGATGGTGACTCTGGGAACAATTCTTTCCTCTCTGAGACCAGGAGACTGGCTAGCCTCTCTGGATCTCTAGGATGCCTATTTCCACATACCTATCAGGCAGTCCACAGAAGGTACCTCCGGTTCGAACTGCCCTCAGGCCATTACCAATTCAGAGCAATGCCTTTCAGCCTCAACATCTGCTCCAAGAGCATTCACCAAGTGTCTAGCAGTAGTGGTGGTCTTCCTCAGGAGACAAGGCATCTTACTGTTTCCTACCTGGACAACTGGCTCATAGTAGGTCAGTTCCCAGACCAAGTCAGGTCAGCCCTAGGGGTCACTCAAACCTTCTAGACTCCGAGGATTCATTCTAAATCTGGAAAAGTCTGTTCTGGAACCAGTCCAGCTGCTCGCATTTATAGGAGTGGAGCTGGACACTGTTCAGCCAAGGCCTTTCTTCTCTCTCAAGGTTTCCCTCGTCACTCCTGGCTTCCTCTTTTCATTAACTTGTGTCTCGGCCAGCCAGACACTTCTTGCAGTTCTAAGCCACATGGCCGCCTGCACTGCAGTAGTGCAAGGAGCAAGGTTTCAGATGAGGGACATTCAATTTCATCTAAGAACCTTTTGGTCTCAGAAAAAGATCCTCTCTCCAAATTGGTTCATGTGTCTCCAGCTCTTGTTCAGGCTGTTCGGTGGTGGTTGGAAGACGACAATCTGAGGCAAGGATTCCTTCCTCAGTCAGGTTCCCACGGTGATCCTCACCACAGACGCCTCCCTGCTGGGATGGGGAGCCCATCTGGATCAGTTTACTGCTCAGAGAATGTGGTCTCGCCAGGAGTCTCTTCTACATATAAACCTTCTTAAACTCAGGGCTGTCTTTTAGCACTCCAAACATTCTTGAGCATAATTCAGGGAAAGTGGTGCAGATCAAGACAGACAACACTACAACCATATGGTACATCAACAAGCAAGGCACTCGGTCCTCGGTCTTGTGCACCGAGGCCATGAAAATATGGTCTCTGGCTTATTCCTGCAGATTTCTCTAATTGCTGTGCATCTCCGGGAAGGACAGTGACTTGCAGATGCTCTCAGCAGGATTTCCCAAGGTCACCACAGAGTGGGTCTTGAATCCCCTCATTCTTCAGATCATTTTCAAGAGGTGGGGCACTCCAGAGACAGATCTCTTTGCAGCCCCGGACAATCATCAGCTCCTCTATTCTGCTGCAGACCCCTCTCCTGGGGTTTGTCCTTCTGGATGCCCTCTAGATTAGACCCACAGGTTTCTATAAGCTTTTCCTCCTTTTCCTCTGATGTTGAGAGTTCTGGTCAAGATCAGATCCCAACCCTGCACTGTGATTTCTGATAGCCTCGGATTGGGCCAGACAACCTTGTATCTCTACTATTGTCACTATCAGTGACAATTCCCATGTGCCTTCCCAGACAGTTCAAACTCCTCACCTCATCTCATCGAAGGATATTGTACCCCATCTTCACACACTCAGGCTCAAGGCCTGGCTCATGAGGAGCTAGAATATGCAGGCCTGCATCTCTCACAGTCCGCTCTGGATATCCTTAAGACCAGTAGAAAGCCTTCCACTAGAAAGACCTATAATTCTAAATGGAAGAGGTTTGGGTTCTGTGTTCCCAGAGGCACATCTAGCTGGATTCAGCTGATATTGCCACTGCTTTAGATTATTTGGTGTATCTTAACAGTTTAGGCCTTAGGCCTACCACTCTCAAGGTGCATTTGGCAGCTGTTTCTGCTTTTCTTTCATCTAGGAAGGTCTCTCTCTCGCCTCCCATCCAGTTTTCAAGAAATTCTTCAAAGGTTTGGTCCATATCAGTCCTCCCTTCAGGGATCCTGCCTCTATGGGACCTGAATATCTGTATTGCATAGCTGATGTGGCCTTCCTTTGAACCACTTTGCTCAGCTGAGCTCAGATACCTGACTTGGAAAACTGTGTTCCTGGTGGCTATCACCTCTGCCAGGAGAATCAGTAAGTTACAGGCTTTATCAGTGGAACCTGCTTTCATTTAATTTCACAGAGATAAGGTGGTCATTTGTACAAATAGGAAATTCCTCCCTAAAGTGGTATCAGACTTTCATCTGAACCACCCATGACACTGCCTGTATTTTCAGTGATCACGCCTCTGGAGAGAGGAGACTACACAGTTTCGATGTAAAGAGGGTTCTGAGTTACTACATAGAATCCACTAAGCCCCATAGAATTGACTGCTCCCAGCTGTTTCTCACTTATGGGGAGGTGGGTAAAGGTAAGCCTGCCACTAAGAGGACTATTGCTAGGTGGATTGTCTCTTGTATAAAGTTCTGCTATTCAAAATTTGGGAAAGAGCTCCATCAGGCCTGAGGGCTCACTCCACCAGAGGTACAGCTGCTTCGATTGCAGCTGCCAGGATATACCCCTTTAGTGGAATCTGCAAAGCAGCCTCCTGAAGACTGTTCACACATTTACTACATTACCCCTTGACATTCAGTCAAGAAGTGATGCTAGGTTTGGCACAGCAGTACTACAGAGCTTATTCCCAAAATAGGTTCTGTAGTTCCCTCCTCCTGGGGGTACTGCCTGTAGTTCAGAGAGTCAGAATACAGCAAGACTTCATGTTGCTTGAAGAAAAATTACTCACCTTAGTAATTGTGTTTCTTCTAATGGAGTCTTGCTGTATTCTGACCTCCTTCCTGCCTCCTCCTGGAACCTAGTTGTTTTGGGATGTGGATGGAAGGTGCAGTGTTGCATTCAGGGTGTACCTGGGTGCCTCTTCTTAATTGAGATTTTCTTGTTCCTATGTTTTATGATCGATGCTTTATTATTAACTTGGATTCTTTTTGGGGTCTCGACTTGAGTCTTTGAACCCTAAATTTATGTTTACTCATGCTTGGCACGAAAACTCTAAAAGTAATTTCTGGTTATTAGTTAGTTAGTATAGGGCTCGTAAGAATCTGATGGTTACACTGAGGAGTACCCAGGACAGAGGTTTGAAACCGAGCTCAAGCTCAACATTCTATGCCTTAGCAAAGAGTTAACTCTTTCCTCTCCAAGCAGTTTCAGTGCTGGGGCTATCTGCATATGGTCAGAATACAACAAGACTCCACTAGAAGAAACACAATTACTAAGGTGAGTAATTTTTTCTACTGAACAGACATTTGGCAAGGTCAAAATTCAAAATGGTAACCTTAGCTACGATCTTGCCAACCCTCCAGAAAGGGGATTGGTTGGCATCCCTGGATCTAAAAGATGTATACTTCTACATCCCCATAAAGAGTCACACAGAAAATACCTCGGGTTCAGACTCCCTTCAGGTCATTTTCAGTCTTAGCACTACCTTTCTGCCTCACTCTGCCCAAGAGCATTCACAAAGTGCCTGGCAATGGTGATAGCATACCTAAGGAGGCAGAAGATCACAGTGTTTCTACCTGGATGACAGGTGATGGGAAAGTCACCACAACAGATAAGAGAGTCCCTACAGCCAACCCAGGATCTTCTGAGTCCCTGGTGTTCTTGATCAGTATCAAAAATCTGCCCTGCAACCAGTCCAGGTTCTGCACTTCATAGGAGCAGAGTTGGACACCCTAAGGGAAGGACCTTCTTGCCTCAGGAAAGGGTAAGCAACATTCTGCAGATTGCTGGAACTTTCAAGTTGAACAAACCAAGACCAGCAAGACACTTCCTGCAATTGCTTGGGCATATGGCTGCAGCAACAGGCACAATCATAGGTTCCAAACGAAGGACATACAGTTCCACCTCAAGGCACATTGGTGCAAAAAGTGTCCTTGTGTCAAAATTAGTACCAGTAACAAAGACACTACTGCAAGCCCTTCAGTGGTGACAGATAAGGGAAAACCGAAGGAAGGAGTCACTTTCCGGCAGGAGTCTCCCTCAGTAGTCCTCAAGAACAGATGCCTCCTCCTAGGTTGGGGCTCACTTGGGGCACATATTTACAAGGCACTTGGTCAAGTGCAGAATCTCTCCAGCACATAAATTTGCTGGAACTCAGAACAGTGTTCCTAGCCCTGCAAGCCTTCCCATCTCTGATACAAGGCATGGTGGTACAGGTCAGAACAGACAATACCACTACCATGTACTACATAAACAAGCGGGAAGGAACAAGGTCCAGTCCTTTGTGCACAGAAGCAATGAATGTGTGGAGTCTGGTCCACACACTTGAGCCTCATTAGTAGCCATTCATCTGCCAGGGAAGGAAAACACCCTGGCAGATGGCCCTGAGCAGAATCAACCAGAATCACCACAATTGGTCTCAACAGGCAGGTGTTGGAGGTGGTTTTCAGAAGATGGGGCACCCAGAGATAGATCTCTTTGTGTCCCATGACAACCACCAGTTGCCAGAGTTTTGTTGCAGACCACCAACAAGAGGCACGGCACCCTGAATGCTCTAGTGCTAGACTGGTTGGGAAAGAAACTGTATGTATTTCCTCCATTTCCCTGCTGCTCAGGGTCCTGATCAAGCTCAGGTCCCAGTCAGCCTCAATGTATTTGATAGCTCCACACTGGGCCAGTCAGCTATGGTACTTTCTGCTGCTCTCCTTATTAGTAGCTCACCATTATACCTACTTAGGAGACACAGTCTTCTAACCTCCTGACAGGGAGGATCCTGTACCCAAACCTTAGGTCCCTCAGGCTCAAAACATGGCTCTAGAAGACTTGGAGTATCCAGGCTTGCAACTGTCTTAGAGGGGATCCAGGAAGGCCTTGACTAACAGGATTTATGCCTCCAAATGGAAGAGGTTCTCTATATGGTGTTCTGTTAATGATGTGGTACCTTCACAGGCAGGGCTGCCAGCTTTGCTGGACTACCTTTACCATTTACATTCCTTGGGTCTGCAACCCACTACCTTGAAGATTCATCTGGCTTCAGTTTCAGCTTATATTTCAGCTGACAAGGGTGTCTCCATAGCATACAGTCCCATTTTCAAGAAGTTTTCAAAGGTTAGTCCACTTGCATCCCTCACAGGGAACCGGTGCCAACATGGAACCTTAATGTATGCCTTGCCAAGCTTATGGAACCCCATTTGAGCCCATAGTCTTAGCACACCTGAAATATGTGACCTGGAAAACAGTGATCTTGTCTGTGTCAGTCTTAACCATTCATCATTGGTGGGTTCTGGGCCAGAGAATCAGAGGCCCTGCGGGAGCCAATGTTTCCAGACGCGCCACCCTCAAGGCCGACGCATTGTGTGTGCTCCAGGTTGGCTGTAATTGATGCTGACTTCTCCTTAGTCCCAGTTCTGCTTTTCCGACCTTGTGTGGAGTGAATTTACTGCTTTAGAGGCCTAGTCCGTTGGATCGTCCTAGTTCTGTACAGCTGCGATCTCGACGCCATCGACTGGTAAGACTTTCCTTTTATTTTCTACGACACGAAGTACTATTTTGTTATTTTCTGTCCGGTCATGTCTCGCTCAGGGACAAGAAGAAACTTACAAAGCGAGCCTGCCTCCTATGTGGCGGTGTCCTCATGGGTGGCTTTTCTCAGTCTCAGACCAGCATGACCTGCATTTGACCTGCTTGGGCCCAAACCACAGTATGGATCAATGATGTCTGTTTTTCCATGGACTGTTGAGTTTTGGAAATGCACGTGTTTAAAGTCAGATGTGCACCACCAACTTTCGTGGACAGGCGTGCACCAGGGACGCCAAGTGCAGGTCTGTTGACCCTTCCTCTGGGTCCCCTCCCGGTTCTATATGGCCTGTGGAGGAGGGGGTTCCGCCTCTTTAAGCCTTGCCTCAGCAGAAACCCTATTACAGTGCAGGAGGCCCGATCTGATTCTTCTGAGAGTTGTGCAGGAAGCACCGCCTGGCATTTCCTCCTCGGAGATGAAGGCTCCCTGTCATTGCAGACTAGGGTCTCTGGGCCTGGCTCGGCATCTTCCCTTGGCACCACCTGTTGGTGCCGCCACGGATTCTGGTACCATTTATGTACCGAGATCAGGGTGGCACCGTGGGCACGGAGCCAGTTCTCAGCGCAGTCTCTGATCCTGGTGCTGGGGATCATGGTGCACAGGGGCAGTGTGGTGCCGGAAGTGGAGGAGTTCGTGGGTGGTCTGGGTCCTGCCTCCTCAGGGGAGGATGACACGGAGGTGGACCCAGGCTGGCTTCTGGATTGTTTGGACTCCTCCAGCTCCTCTTTGCCCAGCACAATGACTCCGGTTCAACTCTGCCTCTTCAGACTTGGCAGTTGCTACTGGCACCAGTGTCGGTGGTCCCAACCAGTCTTCCGGTGTGCTGGGGTGGCACCGGAGGACCTTCGAGCCAGTGGTTCTCCTACTCTTGTAGGGGTGTACCCTTGCTATGGGTGCTCAGGCTGGGCCCATTTCTGGGTCAGCTAGGGTGCCTGGAGCAGTGGAGGGTGCTCTCACAGCAGCCGCTGTTTCTCAGGAGTCTGCTACTGTGATTGAGTTGCCTAGGTTGACTCTGAGGAAGAGGTCCCTCTCTGAGTCTGAGGGGTCGAGGGGACAGAATCAGGGTAGCATCCCTCCCTTGTAGCACGCAGGGGTTTAGGTAGGAGTCGCAGTGCTGGTCTTATCTTTTCCCTGAAGTCTCCCTGGGAGGAATCTCATCTTTAGAGGCTAGGGGCTGCCCTTTTAGGCTCATGTGGCCCCGATCGCCTGCAGGGGATTCTTTTAGGCTCAGTCCTGACCATTCCAGTCTGGTTGAATGGCCTTGACTGCTTCAACTGATGGATCCTCTCAAGCTTTATGATCTCCTGTTCGGTCCCCAGCCCTGGCAGAGGTCGCCCCTCCTCCTCGGAGGTGTTTAGCCCCTTACCTCTGCCAACCCTCCCTCTCTCCCAGGCCACTCCAGTCCCACGGAACCCCTGAACTGGGAGTAGTTCAGATCCATGGCTGCACAGTTCCTGCCTATTATAGGTCCATGGACCGAAGAGGTGTTCCACCATTCTCCTGTGCAGCCAGTGCCTGACTCTCCAGACTCATCGGCTCCTCATCTTCTTCACTTGAGGGAGAGAATCCCTCCATCCATCTATCCCCAGCTGCTGACTTGTCCAGTTATCAACGCTTCCTTTTGGGGTTGGTCGATGAGCTCCACATTTCTAGACTAGGAAGTCGTAATCCTGAGCAGACCATGTGCGCCTTTTAGGCGAGGTTCAGTGCAGCCAACCTGGTGGTTCCCGCCTGGCCTCCCCTTCAGGGAGTTGTCATACTGCACCTGGAGAGTCCTTCACCCCACTCTCCAGCCCCAAGGGACTGCCAGCACAGGTGATTGCACACCCTAGGGTCTCCAAGAGCCTTAGCTCACCCTCCTTCAGGTGTAACAATCCTAGATACTCCTTCCGGGCATAGCCACCCAAGGCGTGACTGACCTCCGGAGACAGACTACTGAATTTGACTTTTGGGGGAGGAGAGTGTTTTCTTCAGCACGTCTCTGTCTATTTCAACACATCAGGTCCATCATGCTGTCTATAACAGGTACTTATGGTCCTTACTAGGACAAATCCTAGTATCTTTGCCTGACTCGGAGATGACCAGACAAGCCATTGTCCTCTCCACACGAGGGCCTGGAGCTTGCGAGGCACCAAGAAAGGACATCTGGGATGCCAATGAGATGGCATTCAGGCTGGCAGGACAGCGATCTCTGCATAGGGCGGACGGCATGGCTTCATCTATCCTGGTTATCACCCATGGCCCGGCAGAAGGGTGACTGCCTCCCTCTTTCCGGGGAATCCACTTTTTTCCCGCAGGGTGAGGCGGAACTTCAGGGGCAACTTCCTTCTCCCAGCCAAGGGAGAACCCCGCCTCATCAGACCAATCTCAGGCCTAATAAGGCCTGGGAGGATTTCCCTCAGTGTCTCCCCACAGGGGCTGAGGACCTCCACCCCTTTAGGGAGGTTCCAGGTCCCCTTCAGGGGCTTAGTAATCACCACCAGTGATGAATGGTGAAGAGTGACACAGACAAGATATGAAAATTACATGCTTACGTAATTTTTTATCTTTCTGTATATCTTCACCATTCATCACTTCCTCCCTCCCTCCTTCCTCTTGGGCCTCAGTCTCTGGGCAGTGCCTCTTCCTTTTGTTTTCTCTAAATTTTGACCCTTGTTGTCCTTCTTCTGGTACCTCTTGGCTCCGCTCCTCTTCTGAGGATGTAGGGGTGTCTTGAGGGGAGACAAGCAGGGAGGCAATCCTTTTTTAGAGGTCACTGGGGTCTTCTTGACATCCTGACAAGATCCTCCTCCTCCTCCTCCTTCTTGGTCAGAACCATTCTTGGATCCACTCTCTGTTTAACCTTAAACCCTAGGGTTCTCTTTAAGGTAGTGTTGGTGGGGCCCTGGAGATCCTTCCTTCCTTTTCTAACTGCTTTTAGTGGTCTCCCTTGCAGGGTTCCCTCTGAGAATTACATTCTGCCCTTTAAAATAATCCTCCCTACCATCGTCTCTCCTCCTTCGGAAGTGATGCTCCTCTAAAACTACTTGGGAGGCTTATTTTGTCAGGAGGACCCTGCTTCAGGGTGGGTTCTGTCCCCACCCAGGTTATCCTTAGACAAGAGAGGGAGACATTAGCCTGCTACTCTTTTTGCACTCTAGTAAGGACTCCTCTGAATTAGTGCCCTGCCTTACCTCTCTGGGCTTCAGCAGCCATTCCCTCTGGATAATCTTCAGTTAGAGGGTTTCTTCTCCTGTTCCTTCCTGGAGAAAAGAATGTGGCAACCCTCGGGCAGTCCTCTGGACCCCTGCAAGTGAGGTGCAGTGTCTCCTCCTCTGTCTTCTTCTGTTCTACTTTCTTTCTCCCTCCCTTGCTTGCCCAGAGTTAGGGCCCCTGTCCCAGACCCTAGGCTTCTTCTTTCTGTCCCCTTACCCAGCATTATTCCTTCCCTGGTTTGTATCTTTTCCTTTTCCTATCCCTCGGGCTCCCTTGCCCCGCCCTTTCAATTTTGCCTAGCTACTCTCTGGCGAGCAGAACTGGGACTGAGGGAGGAATCGATTGTGGTGCTGGCCAACCCATGAAGCACCATGCAGTACATGGTTTCTAAGGCAGCACCATCTTTGATGTCGACTATTCCCTTTACAAAAAAAAGTTTCTGCAGGGTCCTGATACTTAGCCAGAACCCACCAGTGATGAATAGTGAAGATACACAGAAGATCAAGAATTACGGAGTACATCATTTTCATTTCCTGGTGACCATCACCTCTGCCAGAAGAATCGGTGAGTTCCAGGCCCTGTGCATAGAGCCGTATTATATTTTCATAGGGATAAGGTGGTGCTTAGAACTATCAGGCAGTTCCATCAAAAGTAGTTTCTGACTTCCATCTGAATCAGTCCATCACTTTGTCAATCTTTTTGCTGAGCACTCCAGTTCAGGTGAACGTAGTGTGCATAGCTTGGATGTCAAAATAAGAACATAAGAAAAGTGTCAACAGATGAGGATCGTATGGTCCATCTAGTCTGCCCAAGGTGGCTACCCCCATTATATTTTTTTCCTAAGTTGCCCACATTGCCTGCCCCAAGCGAGTTTGAATTCCCTTACTGTCTTTGATGCCACCTCTTCTGTAGCAGGCTGTTCCATGGGTCTACTCTCTCTGGTCAAAAGTACTTTTTTAGAGTTGCTTTTAAACTTGCCTCCTACCAGACGTAAGTTGTGCCCTCTTGTACGCCACACCCTGTTTTCCTGGAAGAGGTTTTCCTTCTGAGTTGTGTTAATTCCTTGACGTACTTAAATGTTTCTATCATGTCCTCCTGTTTCTTCTCTGTTCCAGAGAGAATAAATTCGACTCTTTGAGTCTTGTCTTGTATGGCTCATGATGCAGCTCCTGCACCATCTTTGTGGCCCTTCTCTGCACCATCACTAGGCAGTCGATGTCCATTTTTAGGTGAGGCCTCAGAACTGGATACAGTACTTGAAGTGTGGCTTCACCAAGAATTTGTAGAGGGGCATGATAACTTACTGATTTCTGCTCATAATACCCCTTGCTATGCATCTGAGGATACCACTTGCCTTCTGCGCTGCTTTGTTGCATTGTTTTCCTACCTTTAAGTCATTAGCAATGATCACAGGTCCCATTCCATCTTTGTCTCCTCTAATTGATGCCCTTCTAGTCGTACTTTTTCCTGGGTTCCACTTCCCCAGGTGCATTACCTTACACTTCTTGGCATTACATTTAACTGCCAATTTCTGGACCATTCTTCCAGTCTCCTTAGGTCTGCTTCCATACCTAATGCCCCTCTAGTATATCCACCCTGTTGCAGAGCTTTGTATCGTTTGCAAACAGGCAAACCTTCCTCCAGTTCATCAGTGATGATAATGATGAACCAAAACTCTCTGGGTCCTATTCTGCAGCCAGCTTCTAATCCAGTTTACTATTTTCTGACCAACTCCTGTGTGATCTTCCTGGACATAAAGTCTTCACCACTCATTCACACTAATGGGAGTTTGCGGGCGCTAGGACCCAATGGAAGCAAACTTTTCAAGAGGGCGGCGCCCGAGATGGAGCCGTGAGGAGCGGCACGTGAGCTTGGCTCGTGCAGTAATGACTGTCTTGGCGTTGACCCTCCAACCGCCTCAGTTGCTTTTTCCTCTGCGCCGAGTACGCCTGTGTGACAACGTCGCTCACTCCGCTGGGAGTTAAACTCACTAGCAACAATAGTTCAGTTATTTTGTAGTTTTATTTTGAATCATTACTGATTATATATTATGTATTTAAATTGTACATCCAGAAGTCTTCAGCCCTCCACTGACAGAGTCGACTATGAGCGGGTCAGGTGGCGGTAGGGAGACTTGTGGAAAACTGTTCAGTCAGCCGTGCGGGTCTGCTCTGCCGCCCTCCCGGAGTGGGATTCCGACAACGGATGGTCCAGTGCTCAGGAGATGGGTGGTCCCCAAAGCATAAAGGAAACAGTCCCATTCTCTCGCCGTTCAACGCCAGGTTCCTCTTGACATGGTTGAAGAGGAAAATGCACATCACTCGAGTCAGCCTTGTAGGTATGTCTGCACCGCGTAGGCGGGTCGATTGTTGGGGCTAGGCACGGTCTACACCTCTTCGAGTTGCGGATTCTGTCTTGATGGCGACCTCTTCAACAGCCGGCCCCTCTCCACCTTCGAGAAGATTCTGATGAGCAGTTTCACCAGTGGGCTGCTCTTATGGGCAGATGGGCTTGGAGGTTTGGTCCAGTTGCCGAGCCAGTCACTCCGGCGCTGAGGCCTTCCAGGCCATTTGGCTCTAGAGGGACGGGGTGGGTGGTTGGGCCTTCCTAGTCTCGTGGCACCTTCTTTGGTGCCGTCAACTGTGTGCTCCAGTGTTCATCCCCTCACATGGCTGCGGTGCATGGGTCCACACCGATGCCTCCATCTCCTGCCATTTTTCCCTCTTTTACCTCAAATCACAGTTTCTAGGGACATGGATATGTTGTTCATCCACACTGTCTGGCAGGTTCCTTGCTGCTTTAAATCTTGCCGGAAGGTCTTCAAGCTGGCTCCTCCCACCCATCCGGGTGGTAAAACTCGGCTCCGCCCCATGCCCCAGATCTTCCTTACGGCTTGGAAGCTCTGGTTCCTCCTTAACGCTCTGCGTCTAGACTGGATCCTAATTCTTCAGTTCACCCCAAAACTTATTTAAAATTTTCAAGACTTAGGTCAAGTTTCTCCCTCGCAGCTGCAATAGACAAATCGACTCCCGGTTCAGCGGTGCCCTTGTGGGCAGAAAATGTCTAGGGCGGACCCGCACTCCCGTCGTTTACTACCTCAGCCTAGAACATGACCCACAGGCCTGTGAGTTATACAGTTCGTTTTGGCCAATATCCTGGAAGACCGGCGCTGCCCGGTTACAGCTTAGGCGCCCGAGCGCTGCGGTTAAGTCGAAGAGGCCGTTAGGCGGTTACCTTGACGGTGAAACTACGGCTGAGCAACTCGAGCAGATGATCGCCCTCAAGGAGGAGGCACAGGCCACATCGTCCTCTTCCTCAATCAGCGGCATTTATCCCGTCTCTCTGGGTACCCTCGTATTCAGCTTCTTTTAAGGTATGCCAATCCCTTTCCACGAAGGAGAGGGGCCATCGGGACATTGCTCTCGGTCCAGAAAGAAAGACCCAAAAGGTAAGTCCATCATCAGCATTCGTGGGGCGGAGAGGTCCCTTCCCGGACAGTCGACACTCGACTTCAGTTGAGGATTCGAGACTAAGGCCGCTGGCTTCCTGGCGTCCCGTCAGGCCAGCTGGCTGGGACACCCATCGACACGGTCGAGATTTTTCTCGACCGTTGGACGAGCTGTTGACTGGTGAAACTGACAGCCCTTCTTCACGGTTCCCCGGTGGAGACCGAGACTTGCCGCACCTCCAGTGCCGCGGTCCCGGTTAAGGCTTCGAGCCGAGGGAAGAGCGGGTGTCCCCGCCCTTCCAGACCCATCCTCGAGCGCCGAGGATCTAGGTCTCGGACATCATCTCGGTCCAGCCGATCCGCCCGACATTGGCGGTCAGGTCTTAGCACCGAAGTAAAGCGGCGCGCCCGCTCATCCTAAATCTTCCTCCTCAGAAGAGGAGAGCGCGCAAGCTGCATTGGCCTTCTAAGGACCTGATGTGGCAGCAGTTACTTCTGTCCAGGAACAAGCCCGGCCGTCGCCTTCGACCATTAAGTGGCTGTCACCCAAGCGGCTGAAACAATCCCTCGCTATAGCCGAGGTGCCCAAGCCTGGGCGGTTGTTCGGCGAAACCATCTGCCCCACTGATTGTGGCGTGAAACTCCGCCTCCACAACCAAAATTGGGGCGCCGACCAAGGACTCTCGGTCGGGTCAGGGCCTGCCCACAGGTTGTCGGTCACCCTCACTCCCGACCGTCCTCCAGCAGGTGGAAGGTGGCTCAGGCCCGGGCAGCTCTTCGTGGACTCCTCAGAGTCTGCGGCGACTCCTCCCTGTTCTCCAGGCCCACTGACCTGGAGTCCTCCGAGCCCAGTCAATGGACGAAAGCCCATCGTCCTTCATGGGTTTGCTTCAGCTCATCTCGAGTCCACGGGATGCAGCTCGAGCCCGTATCCAGGGCCAACTATCCCCTGACGGAGATACTGGACCGAGGGATTTACCACGGAGGCCTTCCAGTGGCTGAAGCCATTGTTGGCCCAGCCTTGGAGCTCTGGCAGTGGCCTGCTTCCTGTCCTGCACCTTCGGCCAGGATGGCCAGGAGATCACGGTCTCTACGTCTCTTTGCCTGTTTTTGGAACACACCTCTGCCGAGGGGTTGGTCACCGACAGCGTTTTCCGGCGTTCGGGGCGCTAGGGATGTGGACAAGCCCCAACAAGGAGTCCAAAAGCTGGGCTATGCCAGGTGCAAGGTGTGCTGCATCCTCCTTGGCCTCCGCCAGGCCAGCTTGGCGTGCTGATGACCACGCTTCTCCCACGCCTTCATGGGCTCCCTGGATGAGGTGATCCCTCATCTCCCGCCCGACCTGCAGACCACGGTCCGGCAGATGCAGGACCAGGGTAGGGCAGTGGCTAAGCAGCAGCAGCAAATGGCTCTGGACATTGGAGACTCCTGTGCTAGATCGGTTGCAGCCGCTGTGGCCATGCGCCACAGAGCATGGCTGAGGATATCCACCTTCACGGCGGATACAGTACAAACTGGCGGATGTCCCCTTCTTGGGGATCGGCCTCTTCAGCCCTGGGTGGAAGGTCACCTCCAGCAGATCGAAAAGTCCAATGCCACTCTGGACTCAGTCACCTCCGCCCAGAAGGACAAAGGCCACCGACAGCAGCAGCACAAGTCCTTTCGTCCTTCTGCGCCTGTAGACATCCGCCCAACAGCACCAGCACCAGGGCCAGGCTCCGCTTGGCATCCCAAACCCAAGCCCGCGGCTCCCTCCAACAGGAAGCAGGGAGGTAAGGGCCCAGGAGGTCCGGTCCCCTCCTCTAGGCCTGCCCAGTGACGGGTTGAGGGTGTCGCCTCAGCCTCATCACTCCCCTGGGCTCCTCCCGTGGGGACGGCCTCCCTCTCCTTTCTGCTTGGTCCGTTATCACCATGGACTGTTAGGTTTGGAGGTGGTAGGAAAGGGCCTGCCCCTGGAGTTCGAGCAGGCCCGCCCTTCCCGTCACCCACCTCGGGGGCTCGAGGTCCGTAGCCTCTTTGCTCGGCTCGCGAGCCGATATTGCCTGCTTCTCGAAAAGAGGTGATCAGAAAGGTGGCGGATCCTCCTCCAGACCCAGGGTTTGTGTCCAGGTACTTCCTGGTAGCAAAATGGACGAGGTGCTATCGCCCCATTCTCGACCTGCATGACCTGAACAGGTTCCTAGGTCTGGATCTTCAGGATGGTCACTCTGGCTCAGGTAATCCCATCCTGGGAGCGAGGCATGGTTCTGTTCTCTGGACCTTCAGGATGCGTTCTTTCACGTCCCAATCCGTCTGTCCACCAGAGATTCCTCCTTCAGAGCGGAGGGATACCTTTATGAGTTCGGGCCATGCCCTTCGGCCTTTCTAGCTCCCAGGGTCTTCACCAAATGCATGGCAGTGGTGACAGCATTCCTCTTGGCGCGGAAGGGTCCGGGTGTACCCCTACCTGGATGACTGGCTGATTGCAGCCCCTCCAGAGCGGGAGGTGGAAGCGGTCCAGGATCTGGCCCTCCAGGTCTGCTCTCAGGTTAGCCTCCTCATCAGAGGCCAAGTCGGAACTCGTGCCACAGCAGGTGATACAATTCATCAGGGCAGAGCTCGACTCTCTATGAGCCTGAGCACGGCTCCCTGGCAGACAGGGCCGAGGTTCTTTCCTCCTTTGCCCAGTCATTTCTGGTTGGGCAGTCGCGCCCTGCCGGGACTTCCTCCGCCTCCTGGGCCTCATGGCGGCCTGCCAGCGTGGTCCATTGGGCCCGCTGGTACGCGTCCTCTTCAATGGGGCTGGCCAGCCAGTGGTCACAGCACTTTGGATCCGTTGGATCAGCTAGTGACGGTGACCCAGGGGATGTGGAATGCTCTCCAGTGGTGGACCGTTCCAGCACATCTGCAGGAGGGCATCCCATTTGTCCACCGAGCGGCGGTCTCTCTGTCGACCGATGCCTCTCTGATGGGTTGGGGGTGCCCATCTGGGGAGCACAGGCCTTGCGACCTCTGGTCCCCTCGGGAGGCGGTGCCACATCAACCTGCTGGAGCTTCAGCGGATTCGTCTAGCCCTCACGCCGCTCCGTTTCACGGGTCAGATGGTTCAGGTCCAGACGGACAATACCACGACCATGTACTACCTAAACCGCCAGGGCGGGACGCACCCATGCCTCTGTGCAGGGAAGCTCTCCGCATTTGGTCACTCGTTGCGCAGCCTGGAGCGGATCTCCTCGCCATTCATGTGACAGGAGCCTCCAACACCCTGGTCAATGCCCTAAGCCAGATAGGGGCCTGCCTCACGAGTGTTCTCTCCTGCCGGAGGTAGTGCAAGATCTCTTCTCCCATTGGGGCACGCCTCAGGCGGACCTGTTTGCCTCCAGGGAGAATGCGAAGCTGAGACTGTTTCATGCCCACCCCGCTGCAGGGGATGCCTTCTCAAGGCCGTGGACCCCGGGCCTCTTCACGCCTTTCTCCCATTTCCCTTGATCCACGAGGTGCTTGTCAAGGCAAGGAGGGACAAGGCGCAGGTGATTCTGGTAGCCCCAGACTGGCCCGCCAGTTCTGGTATCCAGATCTCTCGATCTCAGCTCCAGGCTCCTGAGGCGGCTCCCAGCCGCCAGGACCTGATCTCAGTCAATCAGGGAAGGTATTCCATCCGGACCTTCAGTCCCTGCACCTGGGCCTGGTTCCTGAGCGGCTAGAGTTCCAGGCCTTGGGTCTTTCCGACAAGGTCCTCAGCATCTTTAGGCGTCCCGTAAGGAGTTGACCAGAAAATGCTACGCCTTCAAATGGAAGAGATTCTCCATTTCGTGTTAGGGCAAGGGCCTGGACCCTTCCTCCTGTTCCTTGGCAAGCATTCTGGACTACCTGTGGTCTCTTTCTCAGCAAGGGCTTGGTCGATGACCCTTAAGGTGCACCTGGCAGCCATCTCTGCTTACCGGCGTGGCTAGAAACAGTCAGTGGCGCAGGAGAAGGTGGTCGGGCGCTTTTTAAAGGCCTTGATCACATATCCCCTCCAGTGCGAGAACCTCCACCTCCATGGGATCTACTGCTGGTATTGGCTAAGCTCATGGGCAAGCCTTTCGAACTGATGCACAGGTGTGACATCTCTCACCTGTCATGGAAGACCGCCTTCTTGGTGGCTATCACGTCCAGCCAGAAGGATGGGAGAGCTCCAGGTGCTTTCCATCGAGTCTCCTATCTGGTCTTCCACAGGGACAAGGTTGTCCTCGCCCCCACCCGAAATTCCTTCTGAAGGTGGTGTCGGAGTTTCACCTTAACCAGGTGTTGACTCTGCTGGTGTTCTACCCCAATCACACCTTGAGGCCGAATATAGGCTCCATACTTTGGACCCTAGAAGAGCGCTCGCTTATTACAAGAAGGAGCGGATGGCTGAAGTTCGGGAGAGGTTCGCCAGCTGTTTGTCACCTGTGCTGAAGCCGCACCTGGCAGACCTGCAGCCAAGCGGACTGATAGGCAGGTGGGTCACCTCCCGCATAGATCTCTGCTATAGGTTGGCGGGCATGGAGCCTCCCAGAGGGACAAGAGCTCATTCTACCCGCCATACCGCTGCATCAGTGGCTGCTTCCAGGATGTCCCTATCCAGGAAATCTGCAGGGCTGCTACCTGGAAGTCAGCACACCTTCATCACCCACTACCACATCGACCTTGAGTCACGCCTGGATGCTGGTTTGGGGCCTCGGTTCTACAGTCATTATTCCTGCTAGGTGCGCTTGCCTCCCTCCTCCCGGAGAACTGCTAGGAGTCTGCCAGACAGTGTGGATGAACAACATATCCATGTCCCTAGAAATACAGGTTACTCACCTGTAACAGGAGTTCTAGCAGTGATATACAGTCGTACAAAATATTGGCGCCTTGCACTTTTTCAAATAACTCACAATTTCCTCTAA
This sequence comes from Neoceratodus forsteri, assembly GCA_016271365.2. Lineage (NCBI taxonomy): Eukaryota > Metazoa > Chordata > Ceratodontiformes > Ceratodontidae > Neoceratodus > Neoceratodus forsteri. The sequence continues at coordinate 808,179,129 of CM028132.1, read as the reverse complement.
ACATAAGTTGAAATTAATAATAGTACAGTATTTGGTCTCACAATCCTTTATTTCTCTGTTAATATTACAGAAGCTTTGTTTTTGATTCAGAGTTTAATATATCCTTTTAAATCGGAAATGAAAAGAAATGGCATTGACAAAATTATTGACACCCTAGACTTAATATTTGTAGCACAGCCTTTGGTCAAAATAACTGCAATCAACTGCTTCCTATAGCCATGGATGAGCTTCCTGCACCTCTCTACTGGCAGTTTGGCCACTCTTCTTTGCAAACTGCTCCAGTTCTCCCAGATTTGAAAGGTGCCTTCGCCAACTGCTGTTTTCAGATCTCTGCACAGGTTTTCAATGGGATTTAGATCTGGACTCATTGCTGGCCAACAGTCCAGCATCTTGTCTTGAACCATTCCTGAGTGCTTTTTGAAGTGTTGTTTGGCGTCATTGTCCTGCTGGAAGACCCATGACCTTCGACGGAGACCCAGCTTTCTGACACTAGGTTCAACACTGCACTCCAAAATGGCCTGGTAATCTCCAGATTTCAGATGCCATGTACACGTTCAAGGCACCCAGTGCCAGAGGCAGCACAGCAACCCCAGAACATCACTGCTTCATTGGCAAGCTTTTAAACTAGCCAAGGTGGAGGCACTGAAAGGAGCAGGGAATCTAAAAGCCCCCAAATAATCACAGTAGTAAGTGCGGCAAACACCAACATAGAGGTGTCGATAGGGAGAAGGGCAGGGGTAAATGGAGAAAGTGACAAAGGCAAGAAGGACAGGGATGGGGCAAAAGGGAGTAAGGCCATCAGGAAATGCAGGGTAATGAGTACCAATGCCCGTAGTCTGGGCAACAAGCTCCCTGAGCTGGTGGCCTTGATGGAAGAGGGATGCCTGGATATCGTAGCAGTCACAGAAACATGGTACACAGAGAACCATGACTGGGATGTTAACATACCAGGGTACATAACCTACAGGAGAGACAGGCAGGGAGAAGAGGGGAGAGTAGTCTCTATGTAAAGGAAGGGATAAAAGCAACTGAACAAAAGAGTAAACAGGAGGAGAGGAGGCACTGTGGGTCACCTTGAGACTGGAAAGGGCACCACAATCCGCACAGGGGTTGTGTACAGACCCCATATCAGGGGAGGGAATGGACAAGGATATGATGGAAGGCATTCTTAGAATGGCAGAGAAGGGGAGATACTGTTGATGGGAGACCTGAATATGCCAGATGTTAACTGGAGCACATTTGCTGCAGCCACATCCAAGAGCAGGGCCATTCTTGATGCCCTACAGGTGGCAGGCCTCATACAGCTAGTTTCAGAACCCACTCATGAGGGAGCAATCTTAGACCTTGTACTCTCAAACGGGGCAGGAGAGGATCTCAGATCTAGAAGTGGTTTGCCATCTGGGGACAAGTGACCATCAAACAGTGTGGTTCACGCAACCCAGCTACAGAGTCAAGCCACACAAAAGTGAGGGTACTGGACTTTAGGAGGGCTGACTTTGGCAAGATGGGAGAGTGCCTCAGAAAAGCACTAGCAAACAGGCTAGAAGGAGGTGTGGAGCAACAATGGGGAATCATCAAAACTGCCATCACAGAGGCAACAAGCCTTTGTGTGAAGCAAATAAATCAAAACGAAAGAAAAGCCACTCATGGTTCTCAAAAGAGGTGGCTGTGAAAGTCAGGCAGAAAAGATAGAATTCCGGAAGTATAAGGAAACACAGAAGGAGCAGGACAGAGAGCTGTACCATAGGCAGAAGGAAGCAGGAGGGAAGTCAGAATAGAAAGGCCCAAACTGAGGAAAAGATAGCCAACTTAGTTAAGAAGGGGGATAAAACCTTTATAGGTACATCACTGAGCTAGAAAGACAAAGGGAGGGATAGTGAGGCTGAATAGATTGAACGGTGGGTGAGCAGAGGGGACAGTGAAAAGCAGGATACTGAATGAATATTTCTGCTCAATATTCACAAAGAGGAGGGGGAAGTGCCTAATCCAATTAACAGAAGCACTCTGATAGGGGGTCGATCCCAGTCCTTTCACAGAAGAAAGGGTTCTGCAGGAACTCCTAAAACTGAAGATGGACAAAGCAATGGGTCCTGATGGAATTCACCCCAGAATTCTAAAAGAATTAAGGAGGAACTAGTGAAACCACTGGCTACTCTTTTAATAAATCATGGGAGGATGGTGTGGTGCCCGAGGACTGGAGGAAGGGATGTGATTCCCCTTCACAAAAGTGGGACCAAGACAGAGGCAGGAAACTACAGACCTGTCAGTCTGACCTCTGTGGTAGGGAAAGTGATGGAGTCACTTCTGAAGGAAAAAATAGTTGAGTACCTAGAGGCCAGTGGAGCACAGGACCCAAAGCAGCATGGATTTTGACAGGGAAGGTCATGTCAGGCAGATCTAATAGATTTCTTTGACTGCAGTGACCAAAGTAATAGACCAGGAAGGGGCTGTGGATATGGCCTACCTAGACTTTAGCAAGGCATTTGACATAGTCCCCACAAAAGATTAATAGTCAAATTAACTAGCCTGGGAGTGGTCCCAAGGTGGTAGCCTGGGTAAAACATTGGCTGCACAACAGGACACAGAAGGTAATTGTAAATGGAGTCCACTTGAAGAAAGAGGGGTTACTAGTGGGTACCGCAGGGTTCAGTATTGGGTCCAGTCCTTTTAATGTCTTCATCAGTGACATTGCAGAGGGACTGGAAGGAAAAGTATGCCTTTTGCAGATGACACAAAGATCTGCAACAGGGTTGATACAAGGAGGCGTGGAATGGATGAAAAGGGACTTGGCAAGGTTGGAGGAATGGTCAGAAGTATGGCAGGTAGGATTCAATGCAAAGAAATGCAAAATAATGCACCTGGGAAACAAGAACCCAGGGAAGAATACACAATAGGTGGGGAGGTAGTAACAACAACAAAAGGAAAGGGACCTGGGGTAATCATATCAGATGACCTAAGGTTAGCAAGCAATGTGAGAAGGCAGTAGGGAGGGCTGGGGTATACTGGGATGTATAGGGAGAGGCATCAGCAGCAGAAAACAGGAAGTTGTTATCCTCTGTACAGACAGTTGGTGAGACCCCATCTGGAGTACTCGTCCAGTTCTGGAGACCGCATCTCCGCAAGGACATAGACAGGATAGAGGTAGTCCAGAGGAGGGCAACTAAAATGGTGCAGGGTCTGCAAGAGAAGCCGTATGAGGAGAGACTAAAGGAGCTTAATATGTATACCCTTGAGGAAAGAAGGAGAGGGGGACATGATAGAAACTTTTAAGTACCTCAGTGGAATCAACAAAGTCCAAGAGGGTAGCATCTTTCAGAAAAAGAGACTTGCAAGAACAAGGGACACAATTTAAAGATAGAAGGAGGCGATTCAGGGCAATGTGAGGAAGTATTATTTCACAGAGAGGGTAGTGGATGCATGGAACAGCCTTCCTGAGGAGGTTGTGGGGTCTAAAACTGTGGAGAATTCAAGAATGCATGGGACAGACATAAGGCAATTCTTGTGGAGGTGGAAGAAATAGGCTGTTGGTTAACTAGGATCTGCGACCTATCCTGTAGGTAGGAAATGGGCAGACTAGATGGGCCTAGTGGTCCTTATCTGCGTCAAAATCTGTGTTTCTGTGTTTCACTGAACCCTCCATGTTTGACTGTAGGAAGGTGTTCTTTTCTTTGAAGGCTTCATTTTGTTTCTGTAAACATAGAGATGATGTGCTTTACCAAAAGCTCTAATTTGGTCTCATCTGTCCACAGGACATTCTTCCAGAAGGATTTTGGCTTGTTGAGGTGTTTTGGCAAACCCCAGTCGGGCTTTCTTATGTCTCTCTCTCTGTAGTGGGGTCCTCCTGGGCCTCCTACCATATACCCCTTACATTGAGTTGGCGACGGATGGTGCGAGTTGAAACTTGTCGTACCTTGTGTCTGAAGGTCAAGCTTGAATCTGTTTGGCAGTTGGTTGAGGTGCTTTCTCCACCATTCGAACAATCCTGCACTGCAATCTTCTATCAAGTTTTCTCTTGCGGCCACGTCCAGGAGGTTGCTACAGTGCCATGGGCCTTAAACATCCAGATAACATTACGAACGGTGGAAACAGGAACATCAAGGTCTCTGGAGATTGATTTGTAGCCTTGAGATTGTCCATGCTTGGCTACAATCTTCTGTCTGACCTCCTCAGACAATTCTCTGGCTGTCTTTCTTTTCTCCATGCTCATTGCAGTACACACAGTGACACAAAACAGGAGAATGAGTCCTTTCTCTATTCACACTGGTTGAATGAGTGATTTTATATTGCAGACACCTGCAACTCACCACAGGTGAGTTCAGTTCCAAAGTGAAGGAGAATCACCTGTTTGAAATCTAATTATTTCTAACTACTTCAAAAGGTGCCAATAATTTTGTCCGGACCATTTAAGGATTTCTGTGTGGAATAAGTCAAGACTTAGTAAATTTTTCTGCTTTTGTGTTTTATTCCACTGCAAACCACAGAAATACATATGTGGATACCAAATATTTTTTAATTTCAACAGTTTTCTGGAAGGAATGGTGCATTATTAGAAAAACTGCAAGGCGCCAATATTTTGGCCACAACTATATGTTGTTCATCCACACGACCCACCCGACCTCCTGGCTTCGACACGCAACCTGGCTTCCAGCGAGCTAGATATGGCATCATGGGGCAGAGCCTAGGGTTTTACCACCTGGGTGGGTGGGAGGAGCCAGCTTGAAGACCTTACGGCAAGATTTAAAGTGGCAAGGAACCTGCCACAAAGTGTGGATGAACAAACATACCACTCCTAGAACTCCTACTACAGGTGAGTAACCCATTTTCTATCTCCCATTACTTTCTGGTTCCAAAGAAAACTGGCGCATGCGCCCATTTTGGATCTCAGAAAACTAAACAAGTTCCTTCAGAAGGAGAAGTTCAAGATGATATCACTAGGTACCCTGCTACCTTTGCTTTATCGATATGATAGACTAGCCTCTCTGGACATGCAAGATGCCTACCAACATATTCTCATTACAGCCAAAGCACCACAAATACCTAAGGTTTGTGGCTTAGCCACACTATCAGTTCAGAGTCCTGCCCTTTGGCTATCCTCAGCCTCGCTTTACAAAGTATTGTAATTTTGTGGTACACCTCAGGAAAATCGGAATACAAGTGTTTCCCTATCTGGACGACTGGCTCCTAGCAAGTCCCTCCAGGCAAGAGAATCTGGAGGCCGTTGCCACAGCCTCAGACTTCCTCACGACCATAGGAGTCCTGCTGAATCTTAACAAGTCACAACTGCAGCCCTCCCAGAAGCTTCTCTTCATAGGAACTCTTCTGGACACCTGCGGTGTAAAGGCTTTTCTTCCAGAGGACAGAAAGAGCGATATCTACAGATGGCCCGATTCATCAGAGAACGCAGGCTCGGTTCGAGCTATCTTGATGCAGTGGATGCTGGGCATCATGGTATCCTCGGTGTTCTCTGTACCCTTAGCTCTTCTCCACATGAGAACCTCCTAGTAGATGCTCAGTACTCAGTGGTCCCCAACTACTCACTCTCAGTCCTTTCTCATCAAGGTGACAGAACCTCTGAGCGGTTGCTCACCTGGTGGTCTCAGGAGGACAGTCTTCTGGAAGGATATCCTTTGCCCTCTTAATCATCAGATCTCAATTACCACGGATGCGTGTGTCCTGATGGGTTGGGGAGTCCATTGCCAGGATCTCCACACCCAGGGTACTGGACTCAGGACGAGTCACAACTCCACATAAATGTCCTGGAAATGAGAGCCATCCTCTATGCAGTTCGAGCCTTAAAGGACATACTCTGTCACAAGAACATTCTCCTTCAAACGGACAATAAAGCAGTAATGTACTACATCAACAAACAGGGCGGCGACACTCTACCCATTATGCAGGAAGCTATGAGAGTGTGGGAGGGTGCCTGGAACACAAGGTTTTGATTAGGCGGCTTACCTGCCAGGGAGTGCAGAATGAACTGGCATACCATCTCAGCAGAACAGAGACGGATCCTCACGAGTGGTCTCTCAACTCAACCAAATCATTCAGTCACTCTTCAAGAGTGAGGAACACCAGACCTGGACCTTTTGTATCCCACTCAACGCAAACTGCATCTCTTCTGCTCCAGAAATCCAGGACCTGGCATTTTTGTCAGGATCGTTCAGGTTGCAGTGGACAAGATGCTTTCTATATGCCTTTCCGCCTCCCCTAATTCAGAGGGTACTTCTCAAATTGGAGTCTCAAGGAGGCAGAATGATTCTCATTGCCATCTTCTGGCCTCCCAGATGTGGTTTCCACTGCTCAACAGTCTGTCACAAACCCCCAAAGATACTTCCCTTCAGATGAACTTTCTGACCCAGGGTCCGTGGTCCATCCCAACTTGAGGTTGCTTCACCTTCACGCTTGGCTCCAGAAGAGATAGAGGTGAATAGGTTCAGCGTTCTCATAGAGTTTCAGATATTCTTTTGGCTGCTTGCGTAAGCCGACCTAGAAAAACCTACACAGCCAAGCGAAGTGTTTCTCTGTCTGGTGTGAAAAATCCTCTTGGAACCCTTTACCTGCCCACGAATAAGGTCTTAGAGTATTTTCAGACCTCTCAAATCAGGTCTGTAGTACTCCACAGTCAAAGTTCATCTTTGTGCCATTTCGGCATATCATGAGCGGTACTTTCCATGTCACCGGCTCAGTTGCCTGTGGTTAAGAGGTTTCTTAGAGGTATTCTGCATACTAGACCTCCTATCAGACATCCAGTCACAGCCTGGGACATTAACCTTGTGCTAGACATGCTCACCTGTAAACCTTTCGAGCCTCTAGCTACTTGCGGCTTGGGATTCCTCACTTGGAAGCAGCCTTATTGGTGGCCATTACTTCGTCCCGTAGAGTTCCAAAATACATGATCTGGTCACAGACACACACACCCCCGTACACTGTATTTCAAGGACAAAGTAGTTCTTAGGACTCATCCTAAGTTTTCTCCCTAAGGTTGTCTCAGAATTCCTTCTAAACCAACCTTTGGTCCTTCCTACCTACTACATGAACTTCCAGAATGAAGGGAGCATACCCTTCATTGTCTGGATGTTAAGAAAACATGCATGTTCTATCTAGATAGAACAAAAGAAATTGCAAGGCTCAACAACTATTTGTTTCTTTCAGCCAGACCTGGCTGGGTCAACCTATCGCTATCAGATGTATTTCAGCATGGCTGGTGGCTTGCCGCCACTGCTATTCTGCAGCAGGTCAAGCTGGAAGGCAGAGTGTCGCTACTGTACACAGAGCAGTCGCGCTTCTCTGGTGAACTACAATGTGCCCATCGCAGATATTTGCAGTGCAGCCACTCTGTAGTCCGCGTACATCGATACACTATGCCTTGGATGTCCATGCCAGATGACATCTGTTGTTTGGCAGAACCATTCTTAATGGACTTCTGTCCCTAAGTATATGAGCCCCTTATCTCCTGCCACCACGTCTCGGGGGTTTATTTGCTTCAGGTACTCTCCATTAGTGTGAATGAGTGGTGGAGACTTTATGTCCAGGAAGATATGGAAATTATGTACCTACCTGTAATTCTTGATCTTCTTTGGACGAAGTCTCCACCACTCTTCACGCCCACCCACCATCCCTGGAGTTCACTCTCTGTTTTGGTCTTCACTCCCTCAATGGCTGAGCTGTGAAGACTTTTGTTGACCCTTCTTACACGGGTCATTCGGACTACCTTATGTCCGATTTTTAGTTTAGTTCTTCCAGGTTATTTCGCTGCACCTCCTCGGACAAAAGGTACTGAGGGTTGGAGGGTCGACGCGAATAGTCATTACCACACGAGTAGGCTTGTGGTACTGCTCCTCACTGTTTCCATCCTGCTCGCCCTCTTGAAAAGTTTGCTGCCGGGTCCTAGCGCCTCCCACTAACTCCCATTAGTGTGAATGAGTGGTGAGACTTAGTCCAAGAATATGGTAGGTACATAATTTCCATTTCTAGTTTGTTAGTAAGTATCCTGTGGGGAACAGTGTTCATTTTGAATGTTGTTAACTCTCTATTATTACATATTCTGGACTATGGATCTTGCATATGGTGGAGCAACAAGTTCCTTGACAAACAAGGTGGACCTTGTGTTTCACAGGATGGTTCGCTTTATTTTAGAAGTGCCTCACAGAACCCATAGATGCTTGTTGTATAATAACTTGAACTGGCCTAAACCCCATGTTCATAGAAACTTGCATCTTCTTCAATTCATGTTTAAGGTTTGGAAAAATGAGACTCCTAGCTATATTTCTGATGTATTTAAACTCAGATGTGTTAAGGATAGTTTGAGATCTGCTCAGGGAATACATTTCTCTTTAATTAGATGTAACTTAGGGTGGGTAGGTCATCTGTCCTTATAGAGGAGTTATTTTGTGGAATCAGATTCCACTAAACACACGACAATGTGGCTCCCTTTCAAGTTGTATGACCTAAATATGTGGTGTTTGAACCTGGTAACTGATTCATCTAGCTGCTGCCACTGTGATGTTACTTGATTGTATTATGCTTGCAATTTTATCTCAATGTAATGTTCATAATGTTGTATGTCTGATCATTGTAATTTTATTGTGTACATTGTTTGTATTGCAGTTTTGACCGGGACTTCATTGAAAATGAGCTCAGGCTCAATTGAGTGTTCCCTTTATTCTTATGAATAAATAAAGATTCACTACTACTACTACTACTATTATATAATAGTTTGTTGCCATGAGAATAACTGTAATATCAGAAGCAGAGTATTATGACATCATGCTGGGAAGAAGAAATAGGGAGGCGATGAACCATCAATGAACAACTATCCTGTTCTCATGTATATAACCACAGTGGTAAATAATGAGGATAAGAACTACAGAGCTAATAAGAAATATAAGCTGCTTTATGTCCAAATATTATGTTTCTCAAAGTTTTTCTTAAAAGATTAATGGCTCTTTAATAATGGTCTGTATTTGTGCATGGCATTAGTTGTATTTTGTGCACTGCATTGACTGAGGTGGAATGTACCATGTTCCTGGGAGTCTGTACTGAGGTCACAGCTTTGGAGCCGTACCATTATCTGGAGCGAGTGAGCATATTACCCATATGTATTAACTACCTTCCCATTGACAACATTGGGAGGTAACAGAAAAGGAAATTACGGGAAGTATGATGGGATTTCTGCTTTACTTCCATTTCAGAAGACTGCAACTCTTAAGGAACTACTTAAAGTAGTTCTTCAGATCTTGGGTCACTGCATCTTGTGAGCTTGGGTGAGGGTGCTTAGAGCCACTGCGCACAGTTCCTCTCTTCATACCACCGCCCTCATTATCTCTATTTCCTTCCATTCCTTTCCTAGTGCTGACACACTGGCACATCGTTAGTGCAGGGAAAGGCTTTTGTTGCTGACCCGCAAATACAAGGGGTGCAGTTAATAGTATGCTGCAAAGTGATCTTTGCAACCACTTTGCTACTGTATATAGGACACTAGATGTTATTTTAACCCCCACCCAAAAAAAATCTATAAACAATTTTTTATAAAACTACTAATTTTCATTTATAAATGTATTTACCATTGAAAAGCTTCTTAGTAAATAGTTTTATTTTAATCATACGGACAACAGCATGCCATTTACAAATGAAACAACATATTAAAGCCATTTTAATGCACTTCCATGGACACCTCATATCTGACAACACCCCAGGGCTTGCACTGAAATACTTTAATTCCCAGTCTTGCTATGTGTCATTGCTTATATATACATTGCATAGTCATTCAAATATAAAAACAGGAGTAGTAATGCAATACAAAAATAACACGTGCCACATTCTAACCCCAGAAATCCACTTATATTATTACTCTTTGCAGTGCCCTTTAAGTCAGCACTGCCCCAGAGCCAAATAGAATGCTATGCTAATTATGGAATGTTTAGCTCGTGCATTAATTTTCAAACTGCCCTATTCTAACTGCCTGGGTTCTACCTCAGATTTTCTGTCTCCGCTGCAAAGTTCAGATGCCCTGGAGATCTCTCTCTATCAAGATCATCTAAATTGTGCATAAGAACAAAAGAAGTATTTTTGTCTTATTTTTCTATTACTGCCTTATTCTTATTGTGTTTTAGTAATTTTACCTCATATATAAGTTCTTTAGTTTTTTATCGGTACTTAGCTGTTCCTTTGAACAAGGGCAAACGATTGCTTGGTAAATTTCAAAGGAAACTCTTAGATAAGTTTCTGAGTGTTTTCTTTAAAAACATTTAATTTACTAATTTTGAACCGAGGTGTTCGGTTCTAATTGCAGTTCTCGGTTCCTGAACTGATCGGAACTGCGGTTCTGTTTAAAAATTATCGGTTTCTGAACTGACCGCTTTATTACTGAAACCGACCGCCAAATCTTTAATACCTTCATATTTTAGCAGTTTTGAGTCCTGTTTCCTACAATGACTAAACCTGAAAAGAAACATAGGACCTACAGGTTTTAGGAATTGTGTTAAATGTGCAGAGGTATTTGCAAGAGCTGACAAACATGACCTCTGTCTGCTCTGTCTTGGTGTAAAGCATTTCAGTGAAGATTGTGATTTGCAAGTCTTTCCCTGAAAAAACTGTGGACAAGCGCGGGAGAGGCTGAAGAGAAGGCTTGAAGTGAGTCCCTGGGCTCTGACCAGTCCCCCCTCAAAAATGTAGCAGTTCCTTCTAGAGCCTCCAAATCCACCCTCGATACGGGTGAGGGCTCTAGTAAGAGAGGCAATCAGCCGGCTGACTCTCCGGTGCCTGCCAAGAAACTAAGAAAAAGTAAGCACACTGACACCCCGGCTGAAACGCCTCAAGGGTCCCTCAGGTGTCCTCATATACTCTCTCTCTCTCCTGCTGACATTTCACAAGCCCTGTTTTTTGCAGGTGCTGCAGGGCCTGCTCCCGACCCAGCAACCTGTAACTGCTCCATCTGATAAAACTGCTGCTACCCCTCTGGTGCCTGTTTCCACTATGGGTGGTGATGTTGATGATGTTGATGATGAGGAGGAGGAGGAAGGAACAGAGCCTGAGATGTCACTGGAGTAAGACTGGTTCTCCCCTAGGCCTTCAGAGGATTTTTCCTCCCATTTTCTTTCATTAAGAAAATGGTGGAAACACTGGACCTCCAGACAATTGAGGAAGTACATGATGAAGAAGAGGTTCAATATATGGAACTAATGGGGCTAACACCCTCAAAATGACTTCTCCTTCCTCTTTATAAATTTTTCAGAAAAGACATTCTGGAAATATTAAAAGCTCCTCAGACTGTCATACCTATTGACAAAAATGTGACAAAAGTACCAACTGGAAAGATCTGGTGCCAAGTTTTTATTCAGCCACCCTGATCATCAAGGCATTGTGCAGCAGGCAGCCTGTGAGAAGGCCAATACCCATTGTCTTCTCATCCACATGAAAAAGACTCCAAAATGGTGGACAGTATGGCTAAGAGGGGAACTTTCAGCATCCCTTGCTATCAGGCAAGCCACTTATCAGGCCTATGCTGCTTCTACCAGAAGGCTTTATGGCAGTCTGTGGTGGATAATGCAGAGGCAAATTCCCTCTCACTGTTTCTGAATTATTAGACAGCCAAATTGGGTTTGGAGGCTTCTAAATACCAATTCAGATGGCAGCAGATACAAATGACTGCTGCCAGATGGTTGTCTGTACTATAGTCATGAGAGCGTTTGCCTGGCTGAGGGCTACTAACCTCACCCAGGACACTCAAACCAAAACAATGGATTTCACAGTTCAGAGCCATTCACTTTTTGGTGCACAAACTGAAGCCTACATGAAGAAAGTGAGCGAATACAAGACTGCTTCAGGAGTAATTCCAGGACAAACCTTCTCCCTCTACATCTTACTCTAGGGGAGGCAGGGCAGGTCTACCTTTAGAAGACCTTTCTTCGGGTGCAGGTTGCTCTGCAGATATAGTACCAACCCCAGCAGACGGTTTCTACAGGGCCGGGCAGAAGGCTCCCAGAAGGTCCCATTCTACCCAACCTCAACAATAGCAAAAGCAGAATCCTGACTCTTCCTTCAGGCTGCCTCTCCACATCCAGTAGGAGGCAGACTTTCCCTATTTTCAGGACTGGTCAAAATAACATCAGACAGGTGTGTCCTGGAAATAGTGGGTCAAAGTTCCCTTTGTTTCAAGTCCCTTCCCCTCTAAAGGTAAAACGTTTTGCATCAGTTCCTCCCTCACAAAGAGAACTGCTGGAGCAGGAGGTAAAAAATGTATTATTGGTAAAGCAGTCGAGCCTGTTCCACTCAGTCAAAGAGGGCAAGGGTTCTTCTACTCAAGGTATTTCCTAACAACAAAAAGACTGGAGAGTGGCGGCCTATACTAGACCTCAGGCGTCTAAACAAGTATTTGGTCAAACCCAAATTCAAAATGGTCAATGGCAATAATTCTGCCATCACTACAAAAAGGGACTGGTTGGCCTCTCTGGAGTTAAAAGATGCATATTTTCACATCTCTGTCAGAGAATCACACAGAAGATATCTCAGGTTCTCTCTCCTCAGTCCACTACCAGTTCTCAACACTTCCTTCGTACCTCTGCACCAAGGGCATTCACAAAGTGCATAGCAGTAGTAATGGCACATCTCAGAAAACTGGGTGTCGAGTTTTTCCATATCTGACGACTAGCTGATTGTGGAAAATCCCAACAAGTGTCAGAACACTTACTGCTAGCTCGAAGTGTTCTCACCTCCCTAGGGTTTCTTCTAAATGTCAAAAATCTTTTCTCACCCCAGTCCAAGTATGCAATTCATAGAGCAAAACTTAATACAATTCTGGAAAGGCCTTCCTATCCTTGGAAAGGGTACAAGCTATTCAACTTCTAGCAAGCTGTTTTGTCCTGGGCAAGCCAAACCAGCAACTCAGTTTTACAGCTGTTAGGCCACATGGCTGCAGCAACAAGCACAGTCATGGGTGCCAGATTCCAAATGAGGACTATTCAGTTTCACCTCAGGGTCCATTGGTGCAGAGATGAGATCCACTTTCAAAACTAATCCCATGTAACAAAGCTCTTCTACAGGCCCTCCATTGGTAGAAGGATCCAGACAACCTAAGGGACAGATGCCTTTCCTACAGGAGTCCCCTCCTTGGTGCTCACAACAGATGCCTCCCTTCTAGGATGGGGTGCCCACCTAGGGGACCACACAGTTCACGGCTCCTGGAGTGCTGCAGAGTCACTTCTGCACATAAATCTCTTGGAGTTAAGAGCAGTTTACCTAGCCATTCAGGCTTTCACTCATCTTATAAAGGGAAAAGTGGTTCAGGTCAGAACAGACAATTCCACTGCAGTGTACTATCAACAAACAAGGAGGGACAAGATCCACTCCACTCGCACAGAGGCAATGAAAATATGGAGTCTGATTTACTCCCATAATGCCTCCATACAGCAGTTCATCTGCCAGGGAAGGACAATACACTGGCAGATGCCTTGAGCAGGATAAACCAGGCCCATCACGAATGGGCACTGAACAGCCAAGTAGTGCAGGTTCTGTTCAGGTGGTGGGAAACCCCAGAGCTGGATCTTTTGCTTCCCACCAGGATCACCATTTGCCCTTTATTGCTGCAGGGCTCCAGTGAAAGGAACTGTCCCAATGGATGCCCTGATTCTCGACTGGACAGGAAAATACCTTTATGCCTTTCCTCCTTTTCCTTTGATTCTCAGAGTACTCATCAAGCTCAGCTCACAGCCATCCTGGATGATTCTGATAGCACCAGGCTGGTCAAGACAGCCGTGGTACTCACTGTTACTCTCAATGTCAGTGAGCAAACTGATCTACCTCCCACAGAGGTATAATCTGCTGACTTCCTTAAAGCTTAGCTCTTGAGGACAGAGTATCAGACTCCCAATACTCTTGAACAGTTTTAGAAGTCCTTAGAAGTTATAGAAAGCCTTCTACTAAGAAAACTTATGCTTCAAAATGAAAAGATCTTCTATTTGGTGTAGAAAGGGCTTAATCCAGCACAGGCTGGCAGTCCAACCCTCCTAGATTATTTGTCTCATCTGCATTCCTGGGGTTGCAGCATTCAACCCTAAAAGTTCATCTTGCTTAGCTTTCAGCTTATCTCTCTGTAGGAAAGGGGTATCACTAGCCTCGAACCCCATATTTAGAAGGTTCTTTAAAGGCCTTTTACAACCGTTTCCCCTCATAGGGAACCAGTGCCAGCTTGGGACCTCAACATTTGTATTGCTCAGTTTATGCTCCTGCCATTTGAACCCCTGGCTACTGCAGAGCTAAAATTCCTTACCTGGAAGGTAGTTTTCCTTCATGCACTTACCTCTGCTAGAGAATAAGTGAGTTACAAGCCCTATGTGGAAAAGGACTATATTTCTTTCCACGATGATGAGGTGGTGTTGAGAACTAATAGAACATTCCTTCCCAAAGTAGTTTCTGACTTTCATTTAAATCAGTCTATTACCCTACCAGTATTCTTTACAGCAAGCGCCAGTTCAGGTGAGTGTAGGCTGCATAGTTTGGATGTGAAGAGCATTGAGCTATTATAGCCAATACCAAGGATCATAGGCAGGACAGGCAACAATTGTTCCTTACCTGTGGGGAAGTAGGTAGGGATCTTCTGCTTCAAAGAGGACTATATCTCGATGATTAGTCCAGTGTATTCAGTTTTGCTATACAAAAGTGGGCTAGGTCCCTCCTTCAGGTTTTAGGGCCCATTCCACAAAGGCACAGCTGGCACCTTTGCAGCTGCCAGAGATGTTCCTGTTTTGACTTGTAAAGCAGCTACCTGGAGATCAGTCCACACCTTTACTAAGCATTACAGACTGGATGCAGGCCAGGAGTGATGCCAATTTTTGAAGGGCTGTTTTGCAGAGTCTTTTTCCTAAATAGATTTTTCCCACCTCCTAGAGATACTGCTGCATAGTCTGCAAGAGTAATACTATTAGTGGATTCCTGGGGTTAGAAGGAAAATTACTCACCTGTAGTAATCTTATTTCTTGAAGGATCCACTAATATTATTATTCCCACACCTGGTCTCCCTAGAATCTCAATAAAATACTCTGTACAGCTGAGATGTCTCTCAGTATGATGGGTATGTTATCTGCTGGCACATTCTCTAATACTTAGCTGGTAGGTTCTTTTCTAAGGGTGCATCTGGCTCAGAAAAGGATTCATTCTTTAATGTTTTTGTTGGCCCTTCCTTGGCCTATTACTTCCTTTTATGGTCCGGTTGGCCATTAGCTTTATATTATTCATTGTTTTATACATATATATATATATATATATATATATATATATATATATATATATGTGTGTGTATATACAGTATGGCCTCTTTTGCAGGCTTCACAGATATCTGAGGTAGAATCCAGGCAGTTAGAATAGGGCAGTTTGAAAATGAATACACGAGCTAAACTTTCCATAATTAGCATAGCATTCTGTTTGGCTCTGGGGCAGTGCTGACTTAAAGGGGCACTGCAAAGAGTAATAATATTAGTGGATCCTTGGGAAGAAATAAGATTACTACAGGTGAGTACTTTTTTTCTTATTGGCCACTGAAACATTTCTCAGGCATAGCAAGTGCCATTTGTTTTGAACTGTGAGAAGATCCTTATTTTAACTTCTTAACTAAGAAATTGTCTTGTGCAAAATTATTTGATTTCTTTGAATTTCCAATGTATTAGCTTATTCATTTGTTTTGCAATATAATTATGGATTTAAAATATTCTTCCCATTCATTCATAGTAAATAGCTATGTTAATTGCTATCTGAACACTTTAAGGCATTTGAATGACTGTCGTCTTAGAAGAAGTTGTATTCAGCTGTAGCTGGACTGAGTAGAAAGGATTTTAGTAAATCACCTCAAAATCACAGTCTGTTATTCTTAAAGTCCTCTGTTTTCACAGCATGAAGCTGCTAAGGTAATGCAAGATGCCATCAATGAGTTTTCCAGTACCTCTGAAGAGCTAGCGTGTTACCATTGCTAATGCAGATCTGGCTTTGATGCAAGGAGATGTTGAACTGGCATTGAGCATGCTGAGAAATATTACACCAGAGCAACCATACTTTATACAAGCAAAAGAAAAGATGGCGATATCTATCTACAGCACAGAAAAGACAAGAGGCTATATGCAAGCTGTTATAGGTAAGGTCCTTCCATGGCTACCATTATAGTTTTATGGTACAGTGTGAAATGTTCTAAATAAAGGCATGA
Organism: Neoceratodus forsteri; assembly: GCA_016271365.2. Classification (NCBI taxonomy): domain Eukaryota; kingdom Metazoa; phylum Chordata; order Ceratodontiformes; family Ceratodontidae; genus Neoceratodus; species Neoceratodus forsteri. The sequence goes on along the minus strand of CM028132.1, from coordinate 808,162,940 downwards.
TAGATGGCCAGTGGCAGTACATTGGGCTGCTGTGTATTTTACTCCAGTTTGGGAATGAGCTTGGGAAAGCCACAATGGGAAGCTAGCCAGGCTGCAGCAGCTGTTGCTTGACAGTACATTATGGCAGGAGGAGATAACACTGGAAATCAGGTGCTGCAGCAACACCTGCAATAGGTCAAGGAGCTTGCTTCTTCCACAGGACATTGCTACCTGCAGCAAAGGCCTCAGGAGCTCTGCCCACACAAGGAATGGAGGAAGGAAGGAGAACAACTGGGAAAAACCATAGGCCATCTATATGACAGCCAGGTCTCGCTGTGATTGTTGGGTCCCTAGTGCCAATCGCCACCAGATCCTGTCCACACAAGTGGACCATTTTAGTGGGGAGGACAGCCCTCCCCTGGAGCCCATGTAATGAAGGCAAAATCTGTAAGGAACACCGGCGAGCAGGACCTACCTGGAGCATGGGAGGTCCAGCCTGGCCCTAGGTATATATCCCTCTGAGCAGGGCATATCCCTATAACAAAGTATGGCTAGGATAAACACGTCTGTTAAAATAAATAATAAAAGCTCTAAATAAGGAAGACAAATTATAAAGATAAGTTGCTGCAGCATATTGATCAAATGGAAGTAGGAGCACCATTAGAGTATTGCTGGTGTGATATGGAGCAACAACTTTCAAAAGTATTGCTGGTGTGACATTAGGCAGAAACTTTAATTTCTTATTACTGTGTTAATTTAAAAAAAACTGCTGGCAAACACCAAGTGGACTGGTTCTGTGATTGTAAGAAAAACAAATATGGCAAAAATGTGTTATTATATGTAGGTTGTCATAAATAAATATACAGTAGAAGAACTTCAACAACCACCTGCCCACTTCCAAATCTCATAGTACCGTAGCTTGCACAGTTCCCCTCAGGTGGTGTCCCCTCTTCTAACAACATGAGTTCAGTAGTGATGCCATATAAAACTGCATCATCTCCACTCTGAGATGTTGCCTTGGAGATTACAATGGTGCTGTGGAATAAGAACTCTAAAAGTTGCTTTATGGTGATGCTCTAACATAGAAACATAGACTTTGATGGCAGATAAGGACTGCTTGGCCACCCAGTCTGCCCATTTCCCTTCCTATTGGATAAGCTGCAAATCCTAGTTAACCAACAGCCTACTTCTTCCTAACCCTCACCAGAATTGCCATATGGCTGTCCCATGCATTCTTGAACTCCCCCACTGTTTTTGACCCCACATCCTCCTCAGGAAGGCCGTTCAATCCGTCCATCACCCTCTCTAATACTGTCATGTTGCCTCTGAGCTGTCCCCTCTATCTTCAGATTGTACCCTTGTTCTTACACATCTCTTTTTCTGAAAGATGTGACCCTGTTGGACTTTGTTGTGATTCCCTTGAGGTGCCTTGAAAGTTTCTGTTATGTCCCCCTCTCCCTCCTTTCTTCAACAGGTATACATATTAAGCACCTTTTGTCTCCTTTGTATGGCTTCTGGTGCAGACCCTGCACCATTTTAGTTGCCCTCCTCTAGAATACCTCATTCCTGTGTACTTGTGGAGATGGGGTCTCCAGAACTGTCACATGAGTACTCCAGATGGGGTCTCACCAACTGTCTGTACAGAGGATAACAGCTTCCTGTTTTCTACTGGTGATGCCTCTCTCTATACATCCCAGCATCACCCAGCCCTCCTTACTGCCTTCTTACATTGCTGCTTACCTTTAGGTCATCTGATATGACTACCCCAGGTCCCTTTCCATTTTTGTTGTTGTTAGTACCCCGAGTTTGTTTCCCAGGTGCATTGCTTTGCACTTCTTTGCATTAATTTAAACTGCCATACTTTTGACCATTCCTCCAACCTTGCCAAGTCCCTTCTCATCCTTTCCACCCCTCACGTGTGTATCAGCTCTGTTGCAGATCTTTGTGTTGTCTGCAAAGAGGCATTGCAGTGTCAGTGGCTCAGTGGGTAGACACACTCTTCTCTGAGGCCAGGGAGATCAGAAGGTTGTGGGTTCTATCCCCACACCAGGCATTTGGGTTAATATCCCAATACTGACACTGCAGTGCAGCATGAGGGGATGCTGCACTCTGAGGTGCCATCTTTCAGATGAGACGTTAAACCGAGGTCCCATCTGCCTGTTCTGGTGGTAGTTTCAGTGCATGTTAAAGATCCCACGGCACTTCTCGAAAAGAATAGAAATTTTTATTCAAACTTCAAAACAATCATAAGATATTACATCGTGTGTACAATAAAGGAAAAATCTTAAAGCAAAATAAGTATTACTGCATACTTGTCCCCACTGAAATTAAGAAAACATATTCTAAATTGTAACATAAAACAGAAAAACCCTAAACTAAAGCAAATTACGTATTAATTCATACATCTAACAGAAACCCTCCTTAGCCCTCTCCTACAAGTAGGGAATTATTTATTACTATTTATAAAAAAAAAAAAAAACATCATAAATAACACTGAACTTAGTGCTTATAAATCATACCTTACCAATAACTATAACTAAAACTATAGGAGTTTCCTCTAAAATATAAACCAACTCTAAAATAAAATCTTTCTTATCGACTCAATATACTATTTACATTAATCAGTTACAGAAATTGGTACACCAGTAAGTGCATACTTCCACTAGAAAGTGATAAGTAATGAAAAAGAAAGATCTTCCAAGTCTGGGAAAAAAAACATTTATAAACCTTCTTAATTTCTTTTTGTTAACCATATTTTTGAAAAAAGGCAGTCCTGTACACCACATTGTTACTTTATCTTTAGAGTGTAATGTTAAATCTTTTTCATAAACTTCTTTTATAGCAGTTTCACATAAATTACTAAAAGACACATAGGACATTCTGTGCTGTTGGAATACCCATTGGCTTCTTGCCTTCCATAAATAAAACTTCAGTATTGCAAAAGTACTATTATAGTACCATCCTATCCACTATGCATAAGCTTTGAACAATCCCCTAATGCTATATTTTCATATAATATTACCCGTAACCGTGGTAATTTCTGTTTTCTAGCTGGAAAGCCTTATAGTTGTTGTGCATATGGACATGATATTAAAAAGTGTTCCATAGTTTCAGTTTGGGCTATGCAATCTAGACATGGACAATAATATTCCTCAACAGCTTTATGCTTACAAGTACCTTTAACCCCAACCTCCCATGTGCATATATACACTATATCCCTCATTCTATGAGAATTCTCTTATTCATCAGCTTTGTAATAACCAAATCTGTTCTGTTGCTTGGACAACCTTTAAATTCTGGTTTCTCAGGTCCCATTGTCTTTAAAATATGTTTATAAAGTACTTTCATAGCTTTATGTATCAAATTACTTTGTTACTCTCCATTTATACAATTTCTGTATAGAGGGTTTTATGAAGTCCAGGATTTTAATCTAGGGTGAAGTTTAACCTGGGCTTCTTTCCATTCTCGAAAAATTTGGTTATGTTATTTTCTAACCAGGTTGTAGCTAAAGTATCTTGTCCTTGAACTAGTAATTGTATAGAATTATCCCCAAATATTCTGTGAAAAAAAATTATTGGGTTTACCATATTCAACCTGCCATTATTTTTGTCAGGTATGTCATTCCTCTTTCCCTGGAGCATTTGAAAAAACAAGCGTAATTACTTTTGTCTAACAGTGTTGGGGCAATGCAAAGACTAATCTCACATACAGTAAGCATGGAATTAAAAATTGTTTTATAATAAAAGCTCTTTTCAATTTGAATAATCTTCCTGGACTCAAGTCTCACCACTCATTCACACTAATGGGAGTCGCCGGAGTGCTAGGACCCGAGAACCAACATTCTTCAGGAGGCGGCACCAAGATAGGACCACACATGCGCGGTGCCGCGAGGCTAACTGCATCATATAGGCTATCTCAGCGTTGACCCTCCAACGCCTCGGTTCCTTTTCTCTCCGCCATCGAGTGCGCGCCGAGTCTAGCTCGCCTATATGACAGCAGCTATAGCTGTTCAGCATTCGCTTAACTCACCATTTTTTGTGTACTTTCTTTAAAAAAAAGAAAATGAAGAAGTTGTTATTCTAGGGCGTGGATATGTTGTTTATCACCCCTCTTGGCATGTCTCCTTCCACTTTAAATCTTGCGGAAGTCTTCAAGCTGGCTCCTCCACCCACCGGGTGGTATATACTGGCTCCGCCCCATGACACCAGATCTTCCTTTCCGCTGGAAGATACAGGTTCCCTCGTGCTCTCAGCATATTATAGGCCCTGGATTCTAACTGTTGGTTTTACTGAAAATTAAACTCGTTCGAGTTACTATTAGCAATCGCATCTACCATGGAGGAAAAATCTTCCCCAGTTTCGCGGTGCTCCTGCGGCAGAAGATATCACACTGATCCTCACCTCACGTCGCCTACTGCTAGGTGTCGGCCATGACACCTCGTTGTACAATTTTTGCCTGGCTTTCCATCCCAACATCCTGGATGACTGCAAGGCATGCTTGAAGCTGGGGAGACAAGAAAGGAACCCACCGGTGAAATCGAAGGAGGCGAGGTGGGTGGTTTCTGGCTGTGGGATCCGCTGAACAGCTGGAACAGATGAAGGTGTTCGAGGAGGAAGAAGCTCGTGCTCGACCAGTTGAAGCTTTTTGTTTCTCTGAGCCTTGGCTCCACCTTTTCGGGCTCCTTCAAGGAGTTGTGCAGTCTCTCCTCACCTGGGGTGAAGCGCCCCTTGGCTCGTGCTCCTCCCACTCTTGGAAGAGAGAAGGACCCCATGTCTTTGTCTGGGAAGACATTCCTGGGACCGTGAGAGACCGAGTCCCATGAACCGCGGTCTCGACTTGGTCGAGATCGCAACCTCGGCCGCCAGCTTCACAGATCTTCCGTCTGGCCAGGGGACTGAGGAAGTGGCGCAGGTCGAAATTATCCTCGACCCGATAGACCCTTTGTTGCGGCCACGGGCGACAACTCTTTGAAAGGACTCGGTCCTTGTCTTCCCTGATGAGGAAACCCAGCCCGCTGGTGTCCTCATCAAAGACCAGTTCCAGACCCTCGGTTTTCACCAACCTCGGTGTCTCCCTGATCGACCGAGTCGACCTCCCCAATCTCAGTCGGAGGTCCAGAACCCCTTTGGCTAAATGGCTGAGAAAGAGCCATAAGCGGAAGAAGAGGCGTCGCCACAGGTCCTCATCCTCCAGGGACAAGGAGAGGCTCGGTGGAAACTCCATTGGTGCAATGAAGACCTCATGTGGCAACAGCTGAGTCTGACTAGGCAGAAGCCGGCTCCGCTGCCCACCCTGGCCATAACTGGCTCCCACCTCTAGGCCGACCCCTCCGGAACCCAAGCCAATGCTTCCTCTGCCCGTAGGGCCAGCCCGTCTCCCAGTTCAGCCTATTCGAGTCTCTCCACCGTTTCTGGTGGAACCACCGCCCTAAACAGCCTGAGGGAGGGCACCCTCGAAAGAGGACCGACAAGACACCGGGTTTCCCGGCGTCTATTGATAACAGTCATCCTGGACTGCCCTCGGCACATCGAGAGTGACTTAGGCAGTGAGCCGCTCTACCAAGACTCCTCAGACTCAGGCGTCACTGGCTTGCACTCACATCCCAGGGATGATGAGTGGATGGTCGGCACAGGGTTGGAGGAAGGCCTTCCTCCTTCCAGGGCATTCTCTGCCTCGTCTCCAACTCCACCGGAATACCCTGGAGCCCATCCAGAAAAAGGCGGAGTACCCTCTCACTGACATCCTCAAGAGGATACCCCAACAGAGACCTTTCCAGTGGCCAAGGTCATCGTTGGCCTAGCCCTTGAACTTTGGCAGCATCCTGCCTCCTGCCCAGCACCATCTGCCGCATGGTCCACAAATGCCTGCAGTACCCATGGGGTCCTTGCAGAGTTCACTGAACACCCGTAAACCTTTCGAGCCTCTAGCTACTTGTGACTTGAAATTTCTGACTTGGAAGACAGCCTTCCTGGTGTATCACCTCACCGCAGAGTATTGGAAACACATGCTTTGGTCACAGACCCTGTATACCGAGATTCTCAAAGACAAGGTAGTTCTTAGGACTCACCCCAAGTTTCTTCCTAAGTTTGTCTCAGAATTCCATCTGAACCAGCCCTTGGTCCTTCCTACCCTGTAAACTTCCAGAATGAGGGAGAGCGTACCTTCATTCCCTGGATGTGAGGAAGGCCTTGTGGTTCTACTTAGACGGGATAAAGAATCCACAAGTCTAAACAACTGTTCGTCTCCTTCAGCATGGCCCGGCTGGGTCAGCCTGTTGCTATCAGGTATTTCAGCGTAGCTAGTAGCATGCCCACTACTTCTACCATGGCTCAGGTCAAGTTGGAAGGCAGAATATATGCTCATTCTACCAGAGCAGTCGCTGCATCTCTGGCTGAAATCCACAATGTACCCATTGCAGACATCTGCAATGCAGCCACTAGAGCTCCGTGCATACTTTTGTGAAGCACTGTGCCTTGGGTGTTCATGCCAGACAACATCAGTCCTTTGGCAGGGCAATTCTTAATGGACTCCTGTCCTAGGTGAGCTCCTATCTTCTCCTGCTGCCGTCTTGGGGATTATTTTAGTTTGGTACTCTCCCATTAGTGTGAATGAGTGGTGGAGTCTCTGGCCCAGATATTCAAAGAGTTGAGCCATTGCAATAGGGTTGCACCTGCTGCAAGTCCGAAATGTGCCATTCTGCGATATTCAGCAGGAGGCAGTTGCCCCAAATCATGCTGAGCAACAGCACAATGATAATGAAGGCATGCACAACTGAAGGGGCAGGAACCAGCATAAACTGCACAACCCGATATTCAGCTCCCGGCCATGCAGAGTTATGCAAGCGCCTCCTACCTGTGCCTGCACAAAGTTGAGCGAAAAAAAAGGAACAAGTCGAGGGCCACCCACAGGTGAGCTGCCGCATTGCAGGCGCCAACACAGCAGCTGCCACCTGTGGGTGGCCTCGACTCTATTCCCTTTCCTGGTGGCACCCCCATGCCTCGATCGTGGGCGAAGTGTACCCCACCCCGAGTAGCCGATCGTGGGCAGAACAGTGTCCCCCACCCCAGGTAGCCCGATCGCGGACAGAACAGTGTCCCCCCACCCCAGAGTAGCCCGATTGTGGGCAGAACAGTATCCCCCACCCCGAGTAGCCTGATGCGGGCAGAACAGTGTCCCCCACCCCGAGTAGCCCGATCGCGGGCACTACCCCAGTAGCCCGATCGCGGGTATAACCAACTCCTCCCCATTAGCCCGATTGCGGGCATCAGATCCCAAAGCCAATATCCTGGTGGTCAGTGGACCGAATGGAGCCGATCGTGGCGGCGTTCCTCACCCCAGTATGAAATCCCTGGTGATCCAATTCATTCATTCACATATCTGGACTGAGCTTGTATGGTATGGGCTGCCGCCCATTGGCTCATGCTCTGAACCAATGGGCGTGCAGCCTCTCAGCAATCTGTCGTGAGCTGACAGGGTGGCAGGCGGGTGGGAGCTGACAGCTGACGGGGAGCAGGGTGGTGGGGCTCTGTGGGCGGGGGGGGTCACTGGATCACCAGGGATTTCATACTTGGGGGTGAGAATACCGCCCGCGATCGGGCTGCCGTCCACTGGACCACCAAGGATATTGGGCTTTGGGAGGGATCTGATGCCCGCGATCGGCTAATAAAGAGGCCGGGTAGGTTGTGCCATGATCGAGCTACTCGAGGTATGCTGTGATCGGGCTACTCGGAGTGGGGGGACACTGTTCTGCCAGCGATCAGGCTACTCGGGTCCACTGGACCACCAGGGATTGGAGACATGCATTGTTCCTTACGGAGCGTAATGCGATCGGCTGCAAAGGCGTCGGTCCCGGCGGCTGCTGCCTGGCAGGGGCCAGGCGCAGTCGTCGAGGATCGGCGCCACATGCAAATGGGGCTATAATCAGATGCAAATGGCTTCTCAGCGCCTTTGCATATACAGGCCCCATTTGCATGTCACCCTTTGAATATCGCAGGTGCTATGCATGGTGCAATGGAACTTGCGCCACTGCATCTCAATGCTCCATTCTGACCACTTAGCGCTGGTGCAGTTCCACTCGCCATGCACAGTGGTGTGTACTAGGCGATATTCAAGAAGTTGCAGCCGTAAACGCTCAGTTGAATCTACCTGGCCACCCCTCGCAACTATTTTGAGCAGGCGTGGGGCGCCTACAAATGGCGCAGTTTGAATATCTGGGCCTCTATGTCCAGAAAGATATGGAATGCATGTACCTACTGTAATTCTTGATCTTCTTGGATGGAGTCTCCACCACTCATTCTCACGCCCACCCACCATCCCCAAGCTCACTTCTCTGTGGTCTTCACTCCCTCAATGGCTGGGCTGTGAAGATTCTGTTTTGTTGACCCTTCTCCACCGGGTCATTAGGACTATCTTATGTCCGATATTAGGTTAGTCTTTCACTAGGTTAGTTATGCTGCCTCCTCAGAAAAAAGAGTACTGTAGGGTTGGAGGATCGACGCCAAGATAATCTATATGGCGCTGAGCCTGGTTACGCAATGTTGCTCCTCACGCCCTACCTTGGTGCCGGCCCTCACTGGGTCCCTAGCACCTCTAGCGTTAGTCCCATCAGTATAAATGAGTGGTAGAGACTCTGTCCAAGAAGATCAAAATTACGGTGGGTACATAATTTCCATTTCTAGTCACGTCTCCGCTTCACAAAGCATTGCTATGGTGGATGTATTAGAAAACATATGAGTGTTCCATTCCTTGTATCAGCTCCTGCTCTGTCTGGGTGCTCAACTGGGCCCGTTGCCAGACACAGGGTCCTGAGCAAGGTGGAGGCCAAGCTGCATATAAATGTCCTGTAAATTAGAGCTGTTTTCCACAGCCTCCAGGCATTTCAAGTCCATCTTGTTCCGTCTGCCGACCTGCCAACATACTTCATGCCTTCATGTCCTCGGCGCTTGGATTGGCCGCAACTCCCTTTACCTAGGGCTTTCTGGGGTTGAAATCTGTAGCCTGCAGCTAGTGCAGAGCGCTGCAGCCCCGGCTGACGGTTCTAACAGATCTGTCATATTACTCGATTATGCGCAAACTGTGCTGGCTGCCAATTCGATAGCGGATCACCTTTAAAGTCGGCTTGCTGACTTTCAAAGCTCTACATGATATGGGCCCAGGCTATCTGAAAGAACTTCTGGATCCTTATCACGAATTGATCACTCCGCTTGGCTGGCGAGGGGTTGCTAGAGGTTCCAAGGGTAAATTTGAAATCTTGGTGCTCAGGCATTTGCATATGTAGTCCCCACCCTTTGGAAGTCTCTACCCCATCGGTTATGGAGTGCACTTCTGTGGAGGGCTTTAAAGAGATCTGAAGACTTTTATGGGAAACTGCATTTTTAGAACACTGACCATTATGACTGTTTTGTTTTAATTGTATATTTTAATTTTTCTTTTACTGTTCTGATTTGTTATTTATGTAGCGCCTTGGTAACTGAAGGCGTTATAAATAAAATTATTATTATTATCTGCCCTGGTCCTCTGCTAATCCAGATGGACAATGTCAGTGTAATGCATTACATCAACAAACAAAGGGCATGTACATCCATTATGGAGGAAGCAATGAGTTTGATACTGGGCTCTGTCTCACAGCCTTCAGCTGTCATCTGTGTATCTACCAGGTCTCCAGAGCATCTTAGCAGACAGGCTCTGCAGGTTCCCCAATCTATGATTCACAACTGGGAACTGCTGACCTCTAGGGTAAACAACCTCTTCACAAGATGGGTTCTTCTAGAGCTGGACCTTTTGCATCCTCACACAACAAAGAACTGCGGCTTTCTGCTCGCTCACTTCAGGGCATGGAGTTTTTGGTGAGAGCGTATTGTCTGTCTCTTGGGAAATTGAAATCCCTATACATTTCCCCCAGTTCCCCTTATTCAGAGGGTTCTGCTCAAGTTGTGAGTGGAGGTGCCACTGTCATCCACATTGCTCTGTTATGGCCTCAGCAAATATGGTTTCTAGTTCTTCAGCAGATGGCAGTAGAGCCTCCTGTGCCACTACCTCTGTGCCAGGGCATGTTGTCACAGGACTAGGGGTACCTGATCCATCTTGATCTGAATCCCCTACATCTGCATGCATGGCCCCTGAAAACATAGCCATTGCACACTTTGGTGGTATCCCCAAGGTTGCTGATGTCCTGATTGCGCCAGAAAGCCTTGTACTAGACATACTTATTCTTTGAGATGGAAATGTTTCACTTTGTGGGCTGTAAATGATGTGCTGGAATACTTGCTATCCTTGTCTGACTCTGGCCTATAGTATTCCTCACTTAATGTGGATTTGGCCACTATATTAGATTTCCGCATCAAATGCTTTGGGTTTGGCTAGATAGGCTGGATCGACTCTTGGCCTCCAGGCCTTTGAAAAGGACTAGTACTGTATCTGGAAGGAGACTGTAGAGGCAGCTGGCACAGTGAGTTCAACAGGGCCCAGTTTGGGGCATGTTCCCCTGTTCCCATCTGAGTGATTTCCCACTTCCCCTCCCTCAACACCCTTTTTAGAGAACAACAAGTCCTCTCCTTTTTACCCTCAGCTGCTAAGTACATTTTGTACTAGTGATTTGTAGGAGATGGTGGAAGCTTTAGGTATACCTGCTGTTTTTGCCACAACCCTTGCCTTGCCACTGGGTCTTGTTGGAGTTCCCAGCAGTGTCACCTTGATCATTCCTCCTGGCACAGGGCCATGGAGGAGGTGACTAGGGCACTTTGGAAGCTTATCGGCAACTACCCCTCCATTACCAGGGACCTCTTCATACAGTATTGTGCACCCACTAGGTCTGTTGGTGAGACCTCGTCATCCTACAATCTGCTGTCAGCAGTGTCTCCTCCTGGTTCAGTTTGGCAGGACATGGACATTTTCATCAGGGTCTGGAGGTGGCCTGGTACCAGTTGATGAGGGCATTGTATGATGTCAACAGCGTGGCCTCAGGATCATGAGATCGGCTGTCTGTGTCAGACTGATGTCCTGGCTTAGCCTTTCCATGTTCACGCCTCTGGACTGGAGCAGGGTTGAACCCTTAGTTCCAGGGGCTCTCATTTTGTCCCTAGGCGAGGCAGGAACTCTTGTGGAACTCTCCGATTCTAAGCCTGAGGAACCTCTGCCTGACCCAGAACAGTCCATGCTCCAGTTGGCCAGAAGAGCCCCCTACTGTAGGTGTTCCTTAATGCAGTGAGGCTGAGCAGACTTCTCTTTGGTTAAAGGGAAGTTTAGCACTGACCAGAAATGAGACACTATGGAGAAGATTGATTTTTGAAAGATAGAAAAGTCACAGTACCTACTGTAACTGCAGAACTTCAGAATATCTTCTCCGTGAAGTACCACTTGCCTGTCCACCTCCCCATCTCTGTAAGGGCCAGAGCTTCGTCCTGGCAGCTGATCTCCTAGAAGAGGCAGCTTTGCTGGCACCACGTATCCCATTTCTCGGGTGCCACCCACTTTTTCCCTTCTTGGTTTTGCTCTCTCCTCCTCTTTGAAGGCTTGGGATTTTGTTCCTTAAACAGAAAAAGCTAAAAAAAAACAAAAGCCTAAAAAGAAGGGAGGTTCCTTCCTTCTACCTGTTACTTCCCTTCCCACTCTCCTGATCAGGGTACATTCTCATTACCTAGGGATAACCCTGTTAGTTGCTATAAGCAACATTGCACTGCTGCTGGTGCCCTGACATCTCAGCATAGTTCACCTGAAAATAACGTTGTCAGAGTAGGAAAATTGGTGGATTTGCATCTTCTTCGTCTGAAATGGATTGGATCTTTCAGGGCATCATGTGCATTAGCTTTGTTCCAGTGGGTCAAATCTCTGTTCACACTTGTAGGGAGAGATAACCTATGTGTCCAGTATTTAAGACTTAAGCACCATAGGAGCTAATGACAGGTCAGCCAGCTTGCATCTGTGTACTGGCAGAGCTACTAGCCTGTGCTATTTCAGAGTCATTTTGGAACTCATGCTTCTCTCTCTCTCTCTCTCCTCTCTCCTCTCTCTCTCTCTCTCTGTCAGGAGAAAATGGCTGTTTTCTTCAGTCTGTTATAGTGTCCCTAACCTAAGATACCTGCTTCCAAGGTAGGTACTTTGTCCACTCAACATTGCTAGGAGGGGTGTCAATGGACAAATCTCTTCTCCCATTAAAAACTACAGTATTTCTACTTGACAGCACTTCCTATACTATGGGAAGACATTCTGAGGACACTTTCAGACCTTTGGGCTAAATTTGAGTTCTAGACCTAGCACAGAGCTTTAGCTGATGCTTCTCCTGGTGTTGCAGCTTTGCCCTTTCCCCTTTGGTTGACAGCAAGGTGCAGGGGAACTGTGAGTAGCTCTGGCTCAGGTTTTACACTTTTGGAGTTCTCTCTGGGGGCATCCTTATTAGGCTGACAGTCGGTTTATATTCAATGATTCATTTTAATTTCATATATCCCTTCTTGATCCTTGTCTCTACTATCTCTACTACAAGGTTATGCTTATAACCACGTTTCACTCTTTTAGCTAACAGAACTGAGGTAAGTTGGGATGTCAGCAGTGGTTATTGATAAGCATGCAGCACCAAGCAGTAGCAGGCATTTGTTGACACCAGTAGCCAATGCTGACACCCTGACTTAAAAAAAAAATACTTTGTCCAACATGCTCCTGATGCCTCTGGCTGGGACCAGAGAGTGGCAATCTATGGAAAAGATGCTTTCCTGTATTCTGGAAGATCTACAATTTTGGTAAGTACTACAGCTGCTACTCCTTCTTTGGAATGCTCGGTCTTGGCCGAGGGTAATTCAGTTGAGGAACAGTCGTGATTTGGTAGTACCTTCCCCCCAAAGGGTAAATGGTCACACCATCAAGGATTGACCAACTCAGAGGGGTTCCCATATACCCCATCTGCCATGAGGGAGGAGGGGGTTGCCCTTCACTAGGACGCCAGTGCTTCCAAGAGGTTCCACGCCAAGACAAGTCAGGCAAGAGCAAGTCTCAGTTGAGCTTCCCTAGATGCACCCACTGCGGTTATCCCAACCTGACTCGGTGTGGCTCAGCAGGTGGTCCTGGTTCCCAAGCAGTGATTTGCACAACTCCACCTTTCTCAAGCTGCTCGTCAACCTTCAGGTCAGTGTTTGCAGTTGCGATCAATGTCCCATTCAAGTAAGATAAACTATCAGGCTTGGCAGTTTAAATTTAAGACCGCACAATTGAACTTAGAGAATACTGCTCTGTAGAGGACGGACAATATCTTTTCTGCTAGAGTTGGTTATTTTGAGAGAACAAAACAATGTTGAGAAGAATGAGTCAAAATGCAAGAGCTACTGGGAAATGCTGCTGTCCTAACACTGGCACAAGCCTGATCAGTTAGAGGCAGTAGAAGTCTCATATCACCAGCATTCTGTGTTGATGTCAGAGTATGCCAGTTTCACTCATAAGTCTCATGTATAACTCCAAAGAGAAAAGGACACTACTGTAATCATTGGATGCTATAATACTTTCATCTATAGGCCACCATAAAAGGCGTATCTTATCGAGCTTAATCACGGTAGTTGTCCATATTCACAATGTGTGCTTAACATGTATACAGTTAGTAAGACTTGCTATGAACCAGGTGCCAGTTGCTGCCCGATATTACCCCTCTATCTTTTTATTGCACTTTGGGAGCTGGGGCATGGCTGCTGATATATGTGGTTTGTTCTGTCTCTCCATTTTCACTCAGATTATCAAGCCAGAACTGCATATAACCCTATTTATTATGACTTCCCAGTGACAACATGGTGCGCGACAAAAGTAGTACTAGGAATGTGTATACTAAGCTTGATCAACACAGGATAAGTATATTTGAGATACTATATAGCCAACATTTTAACAGCCAATCACAGGAAAGAGCTTATGCATACTTAGCTCATCAATGCCAAGATTCTAACAGCATCAAGAAGTAGAACTATCAACGGCTGTACAAATAAATTTCTATAAAAGGTTTAATCACAGCTGCATTTAAGTAATCCTCAAGATAAAGCCCAAAGTGTAAAATCAGTGAGAAGTAGTAAATTATACATAATTAGGTCACCATAACTAAAATGCCATTAACCTCAAAAAGTCATAGCAACCAATGTCCGTATCAACTTTGCTCACAGTGAGATCAGTGGTTCTCAAGATACTCCAAAACGCAGTGAAGAAACAAACAAACAAAAAATCCCACAGCAAAACAGTTGCCACAATACACTGTTGAAAAATGTCAGGACTTAAGTAGAACAAATAGCTTTTCTGTTTCACTTACATCACGATTTGTTTTGATACTTACCACCTTGTCACTCATTACATTATTTGCCTCTTTAAAGAATTTGAATGTTTGCTCCCTCCTGCAGGTCAGCAGATTGGCATGCTGCTGGAGAATGCATCTAGCTAATAAATACACACCTACTTGTCTGCAAAACAAAACTTACAAAACCTGACTTTATTAGTATGCTGGATTGATAGTGTTAGACAAAGGCTGGCATTTACAACCAGATACTAAAGTGCACAATTTAATAATATTAAGGAATTAATTTTTAGACAACAATGGAAAGATATTTTAAAACTCTATTATAAGATAACATCAGGTTTGTATATAAAATTACTGAGTCTTAACTTCAGTTCACTCTTTTAAATAGCTATTGTAACAAAACAGACAAGACCGGAAAATAGCACAAACTTTAAGAACTAGTAAGTTGTAACTTTTTATTTCTGAAGTATTTTCTGTTTCTCTTGCTTATTAGAAATTTTCTGTGTGATAATATTGTGCTGGATGTGGAACAGCTGTCAGCCTGGCACATGACTTATCTATCTCTGTTCCCCTCCCACACTACATCTCACTGACAGTGACATCACATGCGACTGACATGGCAGCTGCTTAGTGGCTATTCCTAAGCAGCTGTATGTCACAGTCAGTGAGATCACAGTGCTGATGATGTAGTGAGGGGGGAGACAGACCTAGATATGTCAGTTGCCAGGCAGAGTACTCTTCCACACATCACACCTACTAACATCAGTTAAACAATCTTCTAATTAACCAAATGGAAAAGAAAAAGTAGCTCAGGTATGGAAGATAAAGGATGATGGCTTTTAAAAACATATTAGTTTTAGGCAGTATGCTAGCTCTATAAAGCTGGAAAATGGACTGAACCAATCTTCCTGGACATAAGTCTCCACCACTCATTCACACTAGTGAGGATCAGCGCGGAGGCACTAGGACCCATCGAGCAAACTTTTGCTGGAGGGTCGGTAGCGAGAGATGGCGCCTTGAGAGCAGCAGCACCGGCCGCAATGACCATCTCGGGCGAGACCCTCCAACCACCTCAGTTCCTTTTTCCTGCCGCCGAGTGCGCTTTCAGTGAGCGTCGCTCGCCTCCTCGAGTCAAACTTCAAACTAGCGCATAGTTTTCAGTTTATTTTTGTAACATTATCTGATAGTAGTATCGCTTAATTTTATTCTATTTTCTAATATTTTAAATTTAACTTACTTGAAGAAGTCTCGGCCTACTGGACGGAGTCGACCATGAGCAGGTCAGGTGACGGTAGGGAGACTTAATGAAAGCTGTTCAGTCAGCGGGCTGGGTCCGGTCAGCCTCCTTCTCCTCAGCGGGTTCCGACAACGGTCAGTCCGATGCCCGGGATGGGCGGTCCCTCGTCGGCATAAAAATAAGCGGTGCATTCTAAGCACCGTTTGGCCTCGAGCTCTTCTTCGCCCACAGGTCAAAAAGAGAAGGCATCACTCGAGGTCGCCTCTTGTTATGTCTGCGCGCCGACGGTCGGTTATCGTAGCTAGTTGCCGTTCTCCTTCTTCGAGTCGCCAACTGCTGGTGACCATCGCCTCGACATCGGAGCCCCTCCCCACCTGTAGGTAGGGCTCCGGATGAGCAGTTTCATCAGTGGGCCGCTCTTTATGGAGCGTGGGCACGAGGTTGGTTCTCCTGCCTGGCTCGGTTGCCACGGAGGCCCCGGGCCTCCAGTGATCGGGTAGGCGGTTGGACCTTCCCTATGTGCTGGCGCGCCTGGTGCGGTGACTCCAGCCAAGTGTTTTCCCCCTCCACATGGCTGCGGCGCGGGGCCACACCGATGCCCATATCTCCTGGTTTTTTCCTTCTAGCTTTCCAGGTTCCTGGGGCATTTCGGCACCTTCCATGAGGGTCTGTTGACTTGTTGGTGCCGTTTCGTGGTGCCTTCGGCGCGAGACGAGCGCGTGGTCTCGCAGGCGCGCCCTGGGCGCCCGTTAGATCTGGCGGCGCCGTCCGGTCAGCGCCCGCTTGGTTTGGCGGGTGCCGTTGGTGTTGCCTGCGGTCGGTCTTTGTGCACGCTACCCGTCCGCGTCGCGCTCGTCCCTCTGCGGTGCCTTTTCATCCGTTTTGCCTTCTCCGTGGGGCCCTCGAGGACTCTCCTTGTTTCTCTGCTATTTCCTCCTCTCTAATTTTCCTCCTTTCCTGTCAATCAGTCCTTTCTGGACCATCGGAGATGATGTTGAGCCTGACCCAGACCTTGGTTGGGAGAAGTGGAGGAACAGGATCTTTCTTTGCTACAGAGCCTGTGGTCAAGGACCTGTCCTTAAGTCTCTGTTGAAGAACCTGAGATCCACTCTTTCTCTCCAGACTACAGACATCAATCCTGGGAAGATATTAGACTCCAGTACCTTCATGCTTGGAGATCTCTGAGTTTGACTCCTCCGATCCAGCCTTCCTTGAGCGCTGTCTCAAATGGTATGGAATAATCCTGCTCTTATTCCCTCAGCGGCTAAATCCATTGATAAAAGTATTCAGCTCCCAAGGATTGTCCCATTTGGCATCCCAAGCCTTTATGGATCCTATTGTAGTCCGGCAGAGAATGATAAGGTGATTTCTTCCTCAAACTACTACAGCTACGACCTATTAACAAAGAGTCTGTAAGATTGATACATTAGGTGAGAGTCTTTGCTGCCTCCTCTAAGTATGCATATTGCCAGTTATCAAGGCTATTTTTCTCAGTATGAGTATATCCTGTGGCACTCTTGCCGAAAGAATGGTTGAAGCTCTTCCGGATTCAGACTCCAAGTCAGAGCTTCTTCTGACCATTACTAGGGGTATGGGTCAATAACCAACAGGTCAAAACCGCTCATGGGCGCTTTCGACACTGCTCGCTCAGCAGCCGCAGGTATTTGTACTCGGGCGCCATTCCTGGCTGCGACTCTGGCTTACGAATGATGCTCAGCAGCAGGTACGGCGCTGCCCTTGATGGCTCTTTTCTTTCGGCCCTCAGGTGGAACAAGCCTTAGAGCCACTCAGAAGACTAGGTCGGCCATTAAGTTGGCCAGACCTCCGCCTGCTCCCTCTCGGGGGCATGTGAACAGGCGTCAGTTTCATAGTCGTCAGTCCTTTCGAGGCAGAGGCAGAAGCTTCCATAAAAGCCCACCTGCCCAACCTCAAAGAGCGAGCAGAAAGCGCGAGGGCCTAAAGCCCCCAGCGCCACTCATATAATTGCTGGCCCAAGTTCCATCCACATTGCCCGAGGTGGAACTTTCTCCTCCGTGGGAGGTCATTTGATGTACTTCTACAACCATGGAAGTCCATAACCTGGACAAATGGGTCGCCGGATAATTGCGAGGTTATTCTCCTCAATTTTTTGAAACCCCAATTGTCCTCCCAGGCGACAACCCAGGTTGGCAGGCCTCTCAATCAGACCTCCCTCACAGGAGATCAGGGCCTTCTAAGCAACAGGGCAATGAAGTGGTTCCCCGCATCTGCGAACTAAGGTTCTACTCCCATTGCTTCCTGGTTCCAAAGAAGTCTGGGGGAATCGCCCATTCTAGACCTCAGAAAGTTAAACAAATTTCTCCCCAGGAGAAATTCAAAATGATTTCCTAGGTACCCTGTTACCCTGCTGCATCAGGCACGACTGGCTGGCCTCCCTGGAGATGCAGGACGCTACCAGCATATCCCCATCCACCCGACCCACTGCAAGTTCCTCAGGTTCGTAGCTCTGGGTCCAGCATTATCAGTTCAGAGTCCTGCCCTTTTGGCTATCCTCGGCGTGTAGTCTTTACAAAGTGTTGTGCAGTTCTGCTTGGCGCATCTCAGAAGATCGGACTCCAGTGTTTCCATACCTGGACGATTGACTTAGCAAGCCCTTCCAGCCAAGGGACTTTGGAAGCCGTGCAACGACTTCTCGTCTTCTTACGTCCATGGGAATTCTGCTGAATTTGAAAAATCACAACTGCAGCCCTCCCAGAGCTCCTTTTCATAGGGACGCTTCTAGACACCTCTTCCGCAAGGCTTTCCTTCCAGAGGACAGAAGGCGAGACATCCTTCTCGGATGGTCCGTTACATTTGGGAGAACCAATCGGTTACAGCTCTCTCGATGCAATGCATGTTAGTCTCATGGCGTCCTCGGTGTTCACTCGTGCCCTGGCCTGGTTGCACATGAGAACCACCAATGATTACTCTCCACTCAGTGGTCTCGACCTCTCCTCCCAGTCTTATCCCATCAGGTGGCCAGGCCTTCAAAGTCTCTCTCACCTGGTGGACTCAAGAGAGCAATCTCCTGGAAGGGTTCCCCTTTGCTCCCCGGATCATCAGATCTTCATCACCACAGGCGCATCGCTAATGGGATGGGAGCTCACTGTAAACTCCTCCACACTCAAGGTGTATGGACTCAGTTCGAAACTCTTCTCACATAAATGTCCTGGAGATGAGAGTGGTCCTCTCGCGATCCGAGCTCTGAAGGATATCCTTTGTCACAGAACATTCTCCTTCAAGCGGACAACAAAGCTGTGATGTATTACATCAACAAGCAAGGCAGTGCTCATTCTTACCCTTTGCAGGAAGCAATGAGGGTGTGGGAGTGGTGCTTGGAGCACAAGTCTCTGATTCAGGCGGTTTATCTCCAGGTATACAAAGCGATCTAGCAGATCACCTCAGCAGAACGGAGGCAGACCCTCACGAGTGGTCTCTCGATCCAGCCGTAGCTCGGTCACTATTCAAGAGTGGGGACTCAGACTTGGACCTTTTTGCATCCCCTCAGCGTAAAACTGCCTCTCTTCTGCTCCAGAAATCCAGGGCCTGGCATTTTCTGTCAGGATGCGTTCAGGCTGCGGTGGACAAAACATTTTCTTCGCCTTTCCACCGATCCCTCTAATCAGAGAGTTCTCCTCAAGTTCGAGTCTCAGGGACCAAAATGATTCTCATTGCTCCTCCTGGCCTCGGCAACTATGGTTTCCTCTGCTCAACAGTATGTTGGCAGCCCTCCGAGACCACTTCCTTGCAAATCAACCTTTTGACCCAGGGTTGTTGGTCCATCCCAACCTGAAATCACTTCACCTTCATGCTTGGCTCCTGAAGAGTAGAAATGAATCGATTCAACGTCTCTCGTAGAGTCTCGGACATCTTCTGCTTCTGTGGAAGCCAGCCACCCAGCGTGCGCTTCAAATGGAGCTTTTCTCTCTGTGTGCAAAGTCCTCTTGGAATCCCTTTTCCTGTCCTCCTGACAAGGTTCTGGAGTATCTTTTGGACCTATCAAACTCGGGTCTCAGTACTCCACAGTTAAAGTTCACCTTAGTGCCATCTCAGCGTTCCATGAGCCGGTTTCTTCCTTGACTATGGCT
Organism: Neoceratodus forsteri; assembly: GCA_016271365.2. NCBI lineage: Eukaryota > Metazoa > Chordata > Ceratodontiformes > Ceratodontidae > Neoceratodus > Neoceratodus forsteri. The sequence continues at coordinate 808,143,364 of CM028132.1, read as the reverse complement.
CAACTTCCTATAGTGAAGAGATTTCTTAAGGGATTGTTCATACCAGACCCCTGTTAGGCGTCCAGTTGCAACCTGGGACATTAACCTGGTGCTGGACATGCTCACTGGAAGCCTTCGAGCGCCTTAGCTACCTGTGAGCTAAGAATTTCTTACCTGGAAGACTGCCTTCCTGGTGGCCATTACCTCAGCCGCAGGGTCTCGGAGATTCATGCCTTGGTAGCGGACCCTCCGTATACTGTATTCCATAAAGACAAGGTAGTTCTCTGTACTCATCCTAAATTTCTTCCCAAGGTTGTGTCAGAATTCCATCTAAACAACCTCTGGTACTTCCCTCTTACTCAGCTAATTTCCAAAATGAAGAGCGATCTCTTCATTCCTTGGATGTTAAGAGAGCCTTGAGTTCTATTTAGATAGAACCAAGAATTTTCATAAGACTCAGCAACTGTTTGTTTCTTTCAGCGACACCCGGCTGGGTCAACCCGTCGCTATTAGATGCATCTCATCATGGTTAGTGGCATGCCTTGACATTGCTACTCCATGGCTCAAGTTAAATTGGAGGGTAGGTGTCGCTCACTCTACTAGGCCCGATCCGTGACCATCTTCGCGAATTAGCATGTTCCAGTGTAGAGGATATCTGCTCGCCGCCACCTGGGCTCAGTGCATACCTTAGATTAAGCATTATGCACTGGATGTTCATGCCAGGCGACATTCCGTGATCGGCAGAACTGTCCTTAATGGTCTTCTATCTTAGGCGCGTGAGCTCTGGCTCTCCTGCTGCCCTTTGGGGGATTATCAGCCTGGTACTCTCCACTAGTGTGAATGAGTGGTGGAGACTTATGTCCAGGAAGATATGAAATTACGTACCTACCGTAATTCTTGATCTTCTTGGGCAGTCTCCACCACTCCACGTCTACCTTCCATCCCAGGCTCACCGCTGTGTTGGTCTTCACTCCCTCAAATCTTTGAGCGTGAGGACTTCTTTGCTGACCCTTCTTACACGGGTCGTACGGACTATCTTATGTCCATTTTTAAGGTTAGATTTACTCTTTCGTTAGTTGCGCTGCACCTCTTTGGTAAAAGGTACTGAGGCAGTTGGAGTGCGTCGCCCGAGATGGTCATTGCCGCTCGAGCGCTGCTCATCAGCGCCATGCCTGAGGCGCCATCTCTGCGCCGACCCTCCAACAAAAGTTTGCTCCCGATGGATCCTAGTGCCTCGGCGCTGGTCCCCACTAGTGTGAATGAGTGGTGGAGACTCGTCCAAGAAGATCAAGAATTACGGTAGGTGCGTAATTTTCATTTAGTGCATATTACTACCACCTGGGATACCGTTATATCTTTATCAGGATATCTCTCATCAGGTCACACCTTTGGAAGTATACTACATCAATGCTGGGACCACATGGAAACTTGCCAGCAGTCCACCCAGGGCTGCCCACAATGACCGACATACAACAGCATCCTTGTAAGACATGGGCAGCCCCACTCAGTTCTTTTCTTGCCATCCATTACACTTGGACTCACCAGTGGAAAGAGCTACACCAGTTTATTTTTCTTCAAAGAATAGTCTAATTCCCTTTTGACCTCTCCTATGCAGCGAAGGGTCCTCGAAATAGTAGCCTGTGATGTGGGCGCCTGATCAGGCGCTGTCCGAAATGGTGTGATGTGGGCGAAAGCCCAAAGGCGAGGGCAGGAGGGTGACCGGATGTGAGTGGGGTGGGCAGCCTAGCGACGAGCTGTCACTATATGTTCACGCCCGAGGGGGAGCAACGCGGTGAGTGTGGCCTGGGAGGGATGTGGGGGGTGGCGCTGTGGTCGGGCTGCCGAGAGCTGCGCCATGGCATCAGGGGTTGGCCTCCCGCTTGTGGTGCGTGGGTTCGGGTTGGGTCTGGGTCCAGGCGCTACGTAGTTTTCTTGTGCTCGACCCAAAACTTGTGGGGTTTTTGGCTTCGCCCCCCGACACCCCTGGAGTTGAGAATCTAAGTAGGGGGTGCAGGGCGAAGCCCCCTAATGGATGTGTGGGCGCAGCCCCCTGCAGAAAGCAAATCCATTGAGTCTCTGATGTCATTCTCCGTCGCGCCAAGGTTGTCAATGTGGCGATGTTGTTTTCGCTGCCCTGACTTCACGATAATGCGGGTCGCCATTCTCGCTCGCTATTATCACATAGAACCCTCGAAATTATTCTGCTTCTTTAACTGTGAGGAGCATATCACAGAGATTATGAGCACAGTGTCTGTGTTTGCTGCCTAGACCACGACGATGGCGTTAAGGCCTGTGACATTTGCCCTCGTTTTAACTCCACTACCAGGCAGCAACGAATTGGCCCTCAGTGGAATTTGCAGAAAGCCCTGGCATCAATGGAGAAACAGCTACAAGAGAAAATGGCATAGTCCAGCCCCACAATCAACTCCACAGAAGAGCACCATTGTAAGAGCAAATTAAAGAAATCCTCAGGAAAAGCCACAAACACAAGCATTGCAAGGCAAGCCAAGGCAAATTTTATTTTTATGGCACCCAATCGGAGGCTGTGGACACCTAACAAAAATTACAGATAAACAATTAATTAAAATTCAATAACTAACAACTAAATAAAATCAGAGTTCCAATAACAAAATTCTCTAATATTCCTGATTATTCTATATAGGCCAGACTGGAGAGGTGTGCCTTTAACTTCTGTTTGAAAACACTGATCGAAGGGCCTCCCGGATTACAGCTGGAAACGTGTTCCACAGGGTTGGCCCAAGAGATACTGAAAGCTTGGTCACCAGATGTCCCCTCGAGGAGGCGCAGATGGAGCGAGCAGAGGTGCAGATGTCAGGAGCTCCGACAGGTAGCCAGGGGCCCAGCCATTATAGGGCCTTATAGGTGAGCAAGCCCACCTTGAAAAGACCTCCCTGGCAGACATCTGCATTGCCGTTCGCGGCCTTTGGGTAGCCCTCCTCTCTGTCACTGTCTCTTTCCATGCCAGTGACTCAGGCCCTCCTACTGTCCTTCCGGCCACAGCGGGGTCTGGCCAGGGCATTGCTGGCCCTTTTATGGCTGGCAGCTTTCCCCATCAACAGTCTATGCTACACCATCAACTGATCAGGTAGTGCTGCTGTCTCAGCCCCAAGATCTCCCTTCGACAAGGTCAGGACCGGGCTTAGGCACAACTGGGCCTTACAAGGCTGTTTGGTCGCTGTCGTTGGATCTTCCTTCATCAACACTTACCGTGCATACACTTTAATCAGGGTGTCACTGACGAGGTCTCTTCAGCCACCAAGACCTCTCTGTCGAGAAGTCAGGACCTGGTGTTGGCAGAACTAAGTCTACTACAGTTTGTGGGTCATGGTCATCGCTGACCTGAGTCCCCATCAACCTTTCCCGATGACGGCCCTTTTATAGAGGTAGTTAATACTATTGATTGGGCCCCTTGACCATTCCACATTCCATGGTCGCCACTGCACCTTCCCACTTTTAACTGTTCTCAGCTAATCCAGCTATCACGCGACGCTCACCAGAGGTGCCAACAGGGGCTGCCCCAGGCCCATCCTTAGAGGGCTGTGGGCAATATCTTTCAGCAATGCCACATCAGAGATTGCCCAGGAGGCACTGCCAGTCTGTTTTCTTGTTGTCGGGCTGGATTCTTATATCCACCTGGTCGAGTCCCTTAACATCTGTTTTGCCTGTTCTCCTGTTGTCCCATGGACACGACAATGACTGGTGCATACTGCTCCCTAAAGAGGGACGAGGGGTATGAAGTGCCTCTGACTCGAATCACCGCAAGATTCCACCCTGTCTTCCTGTAGTGAGGACTTAGTGGTTTATACTCTGAGGTGTCTGCCAAAGGACCTCTTCTTCTGTCCATGCTGCAGAGCATGCAGGCTATCATGGGATCCTCTGGGAAGAGAAAGATTCCTTGAAGCAGGATCTTTTTGAATCCCTGTAGCGCCTTGTGAGGCCTCTCTTTGGTCATCCACCCCATACCTGGTTCTGGAGGATGCCACATATGTGGCTTGGTGAGTGGCCTAATGAGGTGCCACCTGTTCATAGGAAGGTGGACAAAACATATCCTGCCCCTTCTAATAAGGCATATTGTGCCCATCAGCCTGATATAGATTCAACGATACTAACTGCGATCACCAGTGTTCATGGGCACCACTCACCTTAGATCTCGTCCTCTGGCAAGGGTCCAGGAAGCTGGATGCCCTAGGCAAGTGTTCCTGTGCCTCCTTGAGCTTAAGAATTGCTAGTTGTCAGACACACAGGTGAAATACCAAAATATACTGTGGTGCAAGATGCAGACCACTGCCCTGGGTTGCCAGATGGTGCAGCTAAGCAGGACCTGTTACGCAACCTGGAGACAGCCACCCATGTGGGTAAGCACCTCATCTGATCAATCTGGGATGTCTCGCCAGGGCTGCAGTAGCAGGCATTTGCTTAAGGTGCCATGCGTGGCTCAGAGTCTCAGGGCTTCTGGACCAGATACAGAGAAAAGCATTCAAAGGACAACTAAACCATCTTTTTACATTTTTATGTTGTCTTGCATGCAGCGCAAGCAACATGTTGTGGCAGCTTGGTGGAGTATCAGGTTGTGGAGGTGCAGCAGTGTTGTGGCCAGTGGCGCCACTGCTGTTTCAGGCTGGTCTCTGTGGCAGCAGTGAATGAGCAAGCTGTCTATGACATCAGTTCAGAAGCGTGCCACCAACTTGACAGAATTTCGCTGCTGCAGTGAGGGAGCGACCCATCATTGCAGGGCATGCCTTGCCTGCTGAAACATTTCAATAAACAAGTCCACCTCTCCCAGTCTATAGAAAGCCGACATCGGGGTGCCCAATCCCCTGTCAGCATGCCTCCTCCCCAGTTGGTTTGCCAATGGGGAGCCCAGTCCCGTTGGCATAATGTTCCATTTAGTTTTGTCTGCCAAGGGTGCCCAGTCCTCCGCATCACCCCCACACACACGCTTGCTTTGCCAAGGAGTGCCCAATCCCCATCGGCTTCAGTCCCCTGTCCCCAAAACACACAGGTGGCACGCTGGGAGCCCACTCCAATGTGCCCAGCAGTTGGTTTTACACCTGTAAATAAAGAAAACCTTCCCACGATGTCCTTCCTGAAAAATGAAACGGTCCGTTGTTTTATTTATTTTATTTTATTTAGTTTTTGTTGACCGGGTAAGTGCATTAGACAAATTCTGCCTATTTTCAGGCTCGACCCTGGGGAGAGGATACAGATGGATGCCAACTGACCTTTGAACCAGATTAAGCTGTTGGTGGTATTATTAGTGAATGAGGGAAATTTGGCCAGGACACCGGGAAATTCCCTACTCTTTTCGATAAGTGCCATGGAATCTTTAACATCCACCTGAACTACCACCAATCCAGGCAGACGGACCTTGGTTTAACGTCTCATCCAAAAGACAGCACCTCAGAAGTGCAGCACCCTCATGCTGCACTGCAGTGTCAGTACTGGGATATTAACCCAAGTGCCAGATGTGAGAACTGAACCCACAGCCCTCTGATCTCCCCAACCCGCACCCACCCTCTGCGCACCCCAATGCACCCATACTACCTCTGTAGCCCGGCATAATGATCTTTGTGGAGCCGGAACATGGCTGCACTCTTTCAAAGCTGACCGCAAACTAAAGAAAATCAGGTAAGCTGTATAATGGCATAAATGGGGTGCGGGTTCAACTTAGGTGGATATCTCGCCATTTTAGCAGCGTTTGGCTCCAAATTTTCAACATGGTGTTCTTGACTCCCACCTCATGAACTCAATCACTGTCATTTTGTTATTTGTCCTAAAGGTGATTTTGTGGTCACTGTGTGGAATCACCTTTGGGACCGATTAATGAAATTACAGTGCCACTTTCTTCAGGTGGGCTAAAAAAAAGCCTATGTTGCAAATTTGGTGAAAAAATTCCACAAATTACACTGTTACGAGCATGCATTGCACAGTTTCCATGCACGCTGTAGTTTAAGAATTTTTAATGTTTTCATCTAGATTTTCAACATTGCCAACATTTCTTCACATCCTTATGAACAGTACAGCTGTCATTCTTTACATCCTGCCAGAAATGTGTTTTCACACATCTAGCGCACAATGGCGCGTCGCTGTTGGAATCAATATTCGGACGGATTAAGAAAATCACAGTGACACTGTTCATGAGTGGAGGTCTCAAAATGTCTATGTTGAAAATTTGGTGAAAAAATTCCAAGAATGACTGTGTTACAAGCATGCATTGTGCAGTTTCCACGCACGCTTGTAACTTCGAGATTCTTTAATATTTTCACCCAGATTTTCAAAATTGCCATTTGTTCACACCTCCTTATGAATGGTACAGCTGTAATTTTCACATCCTGCCTGAAATGTGTTTTTGCATGTCTGGCATGGTCGCTGTGTAAAATCAACGCTTGGGACAGATTAACAAAACCACAGTGCCACTGTTCATGAGCAAATGCTTTCATGAGGTGGGGTCACAAAACCCCATGTTGAAAATTTAGAGTGCAAATACAAACAAACTCCTGGGATGTTAGGGTTTCTAACTGTAACGTCCCACCCTGTAGAGACTGACAGGTGTCAGGGGTGTGACTTTGGATTGTCGGCTGTAATGCTCACACCATTTCACCCCTGCCCCTACCCTGCAGCCAGTGACAGGCATCAAGGTGTGCCTTGGACTCTTCAGCCCCAAAGTTCACCCCATTCTCTATACTGCACCCATCTCAGCGTATTTCCTTATGGAATGGGGTGAGCATAAGGCCCAATGACCCCAAGGCACAGTGCGACACTTGTCGGAGTCTGCAGGGTAGGGTGAGGTGAAATGGCAGATGAGCGTTATGGCTGTCGACTGAAAGGCACACTTCAGTGCCTGTCAGCCTCTGCAGGCAGGGTGGGGTTGACATCACTTCCATACTTAACTGCCATTCCTATTATGCATCTCTCTAACTCCTGCACTGCCAATGCCAATGCCAGCAAGACAACATTCGGCATAGACAAATGCTTGTTTTTAAATGACTCCATAGACTTGTAAAGGAGAGGCTGTTGTTTACATTTATACTGAAACTGCATTTATTAATGTAGGATAAATGCAGTTTCACAGCATTTGAAAATTGTAAACACAGCCTCTCCTAATTCAAAAATCCTGTTCTAAGAATCCTAAAATGGCTGCCTTGATGATGTTAAAGAAAAGAGAGATGCCCAGCTGTGAGGATGTATTCTAGCTGTACTAACCATATTCAAATGCGTAATAACTTTAAAATGAAAAATTATAGCATGGTAGTATGAGCATGACATTTGTTCAGTACAAAAATATCTATAAATGAGTGTTTTCTATATATATATATATATATATATTTATTAGAGCAAAAATCTCCATTTAATGCATTAGTTAGGGTTGTTCCACAGCGACAAAGCTAGGAAATTCAGTGTTGGGGTTGCCCCCTTGGACCCCCGGCCCACACCCGGCATCGGATGCGGCGTTGAGGTCATCGGCCCTAACTCTTACCCCATCAGATGTGTGAAGAAGCAGAGGTATAGGAGAATGGGGTGAGAGTTAGGACCAACAACCCCAATGCGCACCCCAATGCTGGTTGGGGTGGGTGGGGGCCAAGGGGCTTTAACGCTAACACCGAATTTCCTCGCTTTGTTGCTGTGGAACAACCCTAACTAATGCATTAGATGGAGTTTTTGCCTAATTTCCCTTTTTTTAGAAGTCATAATGAGAAATAGTGAGAATGCGGTGGCAGGATCGGATCTGCTCCGCCACATTGATGTCTTGTCACATAGTAACACGGTGCCCGTAAACACAAAATGGTAATGCGCATGGTGACGCAAAGCAAAACAGAAAGATAAACAGTACTGTAGACAGAAATGGTTAAAATAATGCAAACGCAACGCAAATGGAAATGCAAAGGGTAACGCATATGGTGTCAGACGGAAGAGTAAGTGAACGGTTACGGAACCGCAAGCAGAAGCGTAAGGGTAACAGTAATGTAAGCTTAACAGGCTAGTTTTCCCATAAGCTGCATAGAGAAAGACAGTGAGTACAAAGAATGTATGCATAATAATTGGTCTCGGAGCAGAAAATGAGGAGTTTGAATAGTAAATTGCTTATATCTCCGGAACCATACGACGTGAAAAAATGTAAAAGTCATATGATTTATGACTTTCCTGGCTAGTTTTGTGGGGGCTAAGCATTTTCCAATGAAAAGTTCGTATCTCACACCGCTTCCGAGATACAGGCCCTGAAAGGCGCGGAATGCCATAATGTTATCCTGTGGAAAAAAGAGAAGTTCGAGTGCCATATCTTTGCTCCCTGTAATATTTTTTCACCAAACCAGTAAACAGCACATCTGTGGGATGTTGGCATTATTCTCTCCAAATTTCAGCCCAAAAGACCAAACCGTTATTTTGCAGCAGGGCGGCAAAGGATTCCTGTAATGCAGCAGACGCCATAATGTTATCCTATGGAAAAGCGTCAACTTTGGAGTGCTGTAACTTTGCTGCCCTGTAATATTGTTTCACCAAAACACTGAAAGGCACATCTGTGAGATGTTGGCTGTGTTCCTTCCAAATTTCAGCCCAAGAGACGGAACTGTTCTTTTGCAGCAGGGTGCCAAAGAATTGCTGGCATTTTCACACAGCCTGGAAAGTATTGCAGAACTTTACGAAAGCTTTTAGCAAATTCATTCGACACTGTCGCAAGTGTGAAAGTACTTTTTCCAGAAATCTGAAAAACATATTTCTGGGGTATTTTACCCAAAATAAAGACATGCCTAGCATCCTCAGGGTCCGACTAGGTGAATACAAAAGATCCCAAATTTAAATGCCAAGCATTTTCTGATGACCAACTGAAAACAAAATGGTGGATTTGTGACAGTAAAAGGGCCATTCTTTGAAGTAAAACTGCATTTGTGACACTGTCAAACTTTTTAACTTTTCCCATTGACATATAATGGGAACTTGTTTTGAATAACTTTTAACCATTTAATATTTTTTCATGAAATCTTAAAAGGCACATCGGGGACCCCGGCCGCACATTCCCTGAAGATTTCGACCAGGTCGCAAACCATGTGACCTCTAGAGATGACCAAAGAATTCCAAAGCGAGAACGCCGCGTACAGATCACGCTTAATAACCTCACAGCCGATATCCGAACAGTATGAAAGGTGGCGGATCCCAAGATCTATGGTTCTTGATCATGTATTCCTAATTTCAGGCAAATCCGTTGAATGGTTGCAAAGTTATTAAGGTGCAAAATTTTAGGTTTAACATGCAGTAGAACCCTCAATCCTAACTTACGGTAGCACTACCGTGCTTACCATAATATATACATGTATGTATTATAGTAGCATGGTAGTACCACTGTAGTTAGGGTTCAGTGGTCACTTAGATGTTAAACCCAAATTTGGACTTTGATACCGATTCCGACGAAATTGTGTATGCACCGTCAGACCAAAGATCTCTTGATGTGGTAAGTTTCATACGGGTTTGACATGTGGTTATGGAGATGCGGGTGTCAAAATAATGTGAAAATTATCATTTTGTGCAAATTCTTTGTGTCACTTTTCTTTCAGAAATGGCTTGGGGTTTGGTCTGAAATTTGTAGGGTATATGGGTTTAGGTCACAGATGTGCCTTTTGAAGGTTTGGTGAAAAATATTATTCCATTCAAAAGTTATTAAAGTTTAAAGTTTCCCACTATGTCCTATTGGAAAAGTTAGCAGGCAGCCTCAACACAACTTTTTTTTTTTTTTTATGGTGAATGCGTGTTTTTTGTCACAAATGTGGGAAAGTTTAGAGCTGCTGCCATCTTGTTTTCAGTTAGCCAGGCAAAAATTCAAATAGTTGTGTTTACCTAATCAGGGCCGACATTGGGGCCCAAACCCTGTGTCAGCATTCAAAATTCACCCCAACAGCATGAGACATTGGGAGCCCACCCCAGTGTCCTAACAGAGATGTATTCTACATATACCTGCAAAAAAAAAAAAACCATCCCCTGACGCGTCTTTTTTTTTTGTTCTGTAACCTGAAATAAAACAGTCCCTTGTTGTCACCATTCCCTACCTCATCCTGACCCTCCCAATGAGCGCTTACCACTCCTGTACCCTATACTTGCTCTACGGAGGTCATCTGCTGTCATCTTCTGTGGACCAGGACATGTCTGCACTCTTAAACCGAATCACAAACTGAGGAATCAAGTTAAGTGTTATAATAATGTATTTCAATGGCATTGTCAACTTATGTTGATATCTTTGCCATTTTTAGGTATTTTTCCACCAAATTTTCAACATAGGCTTTTGGGACCCCACCTCATGAACACTGTGACTGTTATTTTTGTTACTTGGGCGGAAGGGGATTTCATGGTTGCTGTGCAAAATCACCTTTTGGGACCAATTAACAAAATGAGTGTATAGTGTTCATGAGGTGGGGTCCTTAAACATATGTTGAAAATTTGTGGAAAAATCATAAAATGGACGCAGTTATGCACGCCATTGAAATTTTTCTACGCACGGTGAAACTTCTTGGTCATTTTAAGATTTTGACTCCAGATTTTCAACATAGCCATTTCTTTACACCACCTCATGAACAGTACTGCTGTCATTTTTCACATCCTGCCCAAAATGTGTTTTTGCACCTGTGAGCGGAATAGCGTTTGCCACTGATTTAATTTTTTACCTATGTGGTCTATGAGGGTGGGGTCATAAGAAACTATGCTGAAAATTTTAGCCAACATATGTTAAAATGCCACAGTTATAGCCATTCATTGCAATTTTGCTACACCTGCTTGTAACTACAGTATATAAATTTTTAATATTTTAACATTAGATTTGAATATAGCCTTATTACCTGACCTCATGTATGTCACAGCTGTCATTTTCAAATCCTGTCCAAAATGTGTTCTCCGCACCTGTAGCACGGAATGGCGTCACAGTTGTGCAGGATTGTGTTTATGGAGATTTGAACATTTTCTGTACAAGGTAACGCCCTGGGGTACCTCATATGGCTATGGTGATAATTTGCTCATGCATCTTTGTAGGGATGGATGCGAGGTTCCAAAGGACCCTGCTGTCTCACAGTAAAATAAGGCAAATCACAGAGCATGGAAGCACAGGTCCCAAGATCTCAGTGCACCCATAGGGAGATGAAGATTAATTACAGTGTCTCTACACTTACAGCCAGATGGCCCCTCGCTCCCATAAGCAACTACAGCTATGGTAATACTTTCTTAAAAGTAAGGAAATTCATTGGTAGGAGACTTTGTTAATGCATCGGTTAGTGTTCATATTAAAGTGACAATGCTCACTCCATTCTTCTATTCTGTACCATCTTATCTTCCCTTACAATGGAATGGCGTGATTGTTAGGGCTAGCGACCCCAAAGCACACCCCGACACCTGTTGGTGTGTGGATGGGGCGGGGTGTTAGGGGTTGGGAACCCTGACACCACATTTCCATATCATTCACTTTAATATGAACCCTAACTGATACATTAATGAAGTTTTTGATATATATATAATAGTTTTTCTATAATTGGCATTTTCGTTTTTTATAATTGGCAAAAAAAAGCAGAAAATTCTTTTTTCACTTTTTGCAAAAAACAAATGCAAATAGCTTTAAAATAAAATTTGATAGCATGGTACTTTGAGCACAAAAGTTGTTCAGCACAAAAATATCTACCAACAGTATTTCCAGTAGGAGGTAGCATATTCCATTTATGCCATACCTCCAAAAAGTGGAAAAAAAATAATTTCCTGCCATTTTTGCTGATTATAAAAATCTAAAAGGTATCTATAAATGAAACACCACTCATTTGGTAAATATTTTCTGCTGATCAACCTTTGTGCTCAAAGTACCATGCTATCATTTTTGCTTTAATGTTATTTGCATTTGTTTGTTGAAAAGGTGAAAAAATCAAATCTTCTGCTGTTTTTTGCTAATTAAAAATAAACGGTAGCTATAAATGAAACACCACTCATTTTATAGATATGTTTGTGCTGAACAACTTTCGTGCTCACATTACCATGCTATAATTTTCATTTTAAAGTTATTCAGCATTTGAATAATGGTTAGTAGAGGTAGAATACATCTGCACAGCTGGGCATCACTTATATTCATTGACATAATCAAGGCAGCCATTTTAGGATTCTTAGAGTGGGATTTTTGAATCAGGAGAGGCTGTGTCTGCAATTTTCAAATGCTGTGACACTGCATTTATTCTACATTAATAAATGCAGTTTCAGTATAAATGTAAACAACAGCCTCTCCTTTACAAGCCTATGGAGTCATTTTTTAAAACAAAATGTGTAAAAGATGGTTCAGTTGTCCTTTAACTGCCCCTTCAGAGGGCAGAAATTAATTGGAAGAGAGGTAGAAGAGGCCTTAAAGACCTACCTTACACCCAGCTTCTCCCAGAGCACCCAGGGTGACCCATCCCCCAGCTCATGCACCCTAAATAGGTGCCAGTTGTGGGCATAGGCCTCTTACTGACCATCAAATCCCCCAGGGAGACCAGATCAGGGAATCCAGTTTCCCAGCAGCCTCAGCTACTTCAGATACCACAGTACCTTGCCCAGAGAATGCGGCACTGGAGGTCTGGCCTTCCGTGGTTTTGCTTATCACCATTAGTCCCAGGGCGGGGTGCCAGGGACCAGTTCTCCCTCCTCCACACACACACACACACACACACACAGGTGCCAACCTTGCAGGCACCTGGGCATGCCTGTTGACTTTTCATACCTCCAGGTCCACTGTAGATATTTTACTCATGCCACCCTAATGGCTGCTCTGGTCATACCACCCACTAGTACTAATGTAAGTTTATTCTGGTCCCTTACACATAATAAGGACTGCTGGCTTGTCTTGGGGTCCATAGCCGCATTCACAGAGCCATTAGACTAATCAAGTCATTCTATACATATGTCTCGACACTGAGTCATCTTCTTGGATAATTCAGATAATGTACAGTGACTAGAGCTGCCTTTGGTTTTGGGGATTATCACCTTTGTGGGACAACTCAATTGTCATGACACCACCCTTCTTGAAGAGGTTCTACTGATGCTACAGCCTAGGTATGAGGACCAGTAGGCCCTGGATGAGGAGTAGCTTTGAGTCTTCAGACTCTGAGGTGCTTGTTCCTGCATATCTGGGTTTGGACTGCCATGCCTTTCTGTATCCTTGAACCCCTCCAGTATAGCACAGGCCTTAGCAGCCACTAGACCCACAAATGTGTATTGCAATAATGCAAATGATTCATAACAAATACATTAATCAAGTTGCAGATTAAGGAAAAGGCAAAAATATTTTATGAACGGTACCTCCTTAGAGATGCAGTAGGTGATGACGATGCCAGGGCTTTAGTTCTTAATATGCAATGTTATAGGGCTGAATTGCCAAATAAGAGCAAGAAAATACTGACCCACCTCAACTGTATGGGAGTGGATGTGGTGTTTTCTCAGGAAACCCATCTAGTGAGTGCAGAAGCAGAAAAATTTAAAATAGAAGCAGTGGGCCTACCAACACATAGTACCTCCACCTCTAAGAAGAGAAAGGTTTCCATTTGCTTCTTATGCATTTTCAGTGGTCCATACAGAACACCTAGCGAGACAGAGCAGCGATGGATGCTAGTGAAGATCTTAACTCCTGAGGATGCTGGGGACGGTGTATGGCCTCTATGGGGATTCCCCAGAGTTTTCACTTCATTTATCCAGACTCTTGCTGTCTTTCATCCCAGTAACCTGCTCATCCGGGATGGAGAAACTTCTCGTAGTACTGGACTCCTTGTTGGACCATGGCTCTGGACACCTGGACAACCACTCCAGTGCACAAGAGGCACTGAGTCAGATGATGGAAGAGCAGATGTCTCCTGCATCCTTCGTACAGAGACTACACATGTCTTCTTCCCGCACCAGACCTATAGGAGGACTGACCTCTTGCTGGCCTCCCCATGATCATGCACAAGCTGGTAGATGTCACAGTTGGCTCTGTTTCCTTCTCTGATCATGCCTCAGTCACTCTGACATTACTGTGGCCTCCACCTCACCTTAAATCTTCCACTTGTTGGTTAGACCCTTTACTGTTACAGGAACAAACATTTGATTACAGGGCAATCAAAGAGGCCAAGGCCACCTTTGACAGTAATGAAATCCAGGGAGTGGTATCTAGTTCTGTCTGAGAGGTCCTTCAAGGCTTCTATGCTAGTGAAGATCGTTGGATATTCAGTGTACCACAGTAGGGAATGAGAAAAGGAGTTGCACTTCTTAGAGGCCTTGCTCAAACAGAAAAAGCTACTGCATGTCAAGAAGATAGATTTCCAACAACCTGGCAGTTATCACTGAACTTAAAATCCAGCTTAATGGTTTAGCCACCATAAACTTGTATGTACACAGATGATACGGTGCTCATTCGTACCTCTGATACTGTGCCCCGACCTTGAAACCAGCTCCAACTGGACTTTAACAACATCCAGCGTTAGTTCTGAGAAAATCAGTTATCCCTCAATGCAAGAAAATTACCTCTCTAACTTTTGGTACCAGGCAGAGGCTGGTTAAAAGCTCCCCTTCTTTTCATACCCTTGATGGTGCAGCAATTGAAGATGTCTCCTTCTTCAAAGTACCTTAGGGTCTGGCTGGATCGCCACCTTGATTTCCCTGTTCATGTGGATGCAATCTACAGAAGCTCCACCCAAACTTGAGCACTTTGCAGGAATTAGAGGAGCATCCTGCTTCCTGTACACAGGAAAATCCTCACTAACTCAGCTATGGAGACATTGTTTACAGTGCTGCTCCAGAGTCCACCTACCTAGGCTGGTACCCACTTTCACTACTTCTGTCAGTTTGCCCTTGAAAAAACCTGCATACTCATCACTGTTCTTTGTGTACCTCCCTCCCTATCTTAATATCAGGCCCCTTACCCACTGTGCCTCATTTATCTCCAAATTTTGGTTTAGTTCCCTCCCCTTGTATCTTACTTCTGCCTCTCTTCCCCTTCTACCTCTTACTTTCTTGCAACACTTGTTTTCACCTTTTGAGCTTCTTCAAGATATCTCTTTCATCAGGCCACATCTATGGAACTGTAAGCTGCCAGGTGCTAGAACCACACAGAAACTTTTGCAAGCAGTCCACAGGGTCACTCATGATCACATCAAATGTGGCTGCTACATAAACATGGATGTCCCCTTCCTTCCTCAGTTCTTTTTGCCACCATTAACCATACTCGTGGACCACTGACGGAAACACTGGCAGTTGCCACCACTTTTATTTTTTTCTATGAAGCAAAGTAATCACTCACAAGTGATTTTCAACAACCTATATGTCATCGAAGGAACCATCAGCATTGTTCTGGTTGATGCAACAGGAGGCTGTGAGAAGGAGACCCAGCAGAACTGTGCTGCATCACCGTCCACCTTTCGGGTCCAAGTTCTAAAAATCCTGGGAAAAGTCATCTGAGAACCATAAGCACAAGCACAGGGAGATGGAGAATACCTCCCGGTACATTCAGGTTGCCCCTTCACACAGCAGGTGCAACCTCCTCTGTGCCATTGACCACTACGGTGGTGCGCCACACACCCCCTCGGCCTTTGACACAACTCCTAGTATGGCTGGTATGTAAGCTGTCAATGTGGGGGCTCCCCCTCTGGTAGACTCTACCAGCGCACCCATCAACCTTGTGGCCCAACATCCAGCGGTCCTGTCGCCTTTAACAGACATGCCCAGATCGCCTGCTGCCTCCTCTTCCCACTCCATGGGGCCCATCGACGGCGCTTCCTACTACCCCCCACCCCGCGATGAAGCCTCGAGGGGCACTGCTGACTTTGCCGGCTCAATCCGTGCTATCCATTGTCAAGGACACGATGAGTTTTAGTACAATCCTGATTTAATAATGCATGATGAAGAAGAGGAAGCTGAGGAATAAGCTGAAAGAGATCCTTATGAGGTGGCACCAGCTCTATTGTGTCCACCTGCAGTGAGGACATGGTGGTCCACTCTGGAGGATCTCCACGAGGACCCAACTTTCTTCACTATGCTGCAGCAGTTACAGGCTGCCATGGTGTCGTCGAGACACAGGTCAGGAAGCATAGGGAAAACCAGGAACAGTTGTAGAATTCAACAGAACTGTTTGTAGTTGTAGTAACATAAAAAACTTGTTCAGAATAACTGTGTACAGAGAAATAAAATAAAATCTTTCTTCAGTCTCTGTGTCCCTTAATTTTCTAAAAACTCCTTTGCAGTTCAAGTTTAGCTCTTTTATAAATCTTTTCAACCCCCATCCTTAGCAAACATCCTGTCCTTTTAGGTTTCAGGCAGAATGAACAAAAATGTGTCTGCTGAGGCATTCCAGCTTTGCAAAAGCTCAGCATTTGCACTCAAGTAACCTCTAGTTTATGCAGTCATCTCAAAATATAAATATATACATTTTAACAGTAATACTATATATTTTCCAAACACAAGGGATCCCAATATCAGTTTCATTCCATACATTGATTTGCACATAATTTTATATCAGCTGATATAGATATGCAAGGGAGGAAAAACAGCAGAGAAAACGAGACAGAGAGGAAAAGAAATTCAACGGTTAGAAACGTTGAGGAGAGAAGAAGATACAGCAACTGGAGCAGCAGATGAGAGAAGAGATGCAATGACAGGATCAGCGATGGCTGGATGCCTTACAAGCTATCGAAGGCAGAGGATCCGGCACAGATCAGGCGAGCATCAAAATGTAAAGCAACTTAAAGGCCATTAAACTCACAAAGTTGTGTCCCTCAGATGATATTGAGGCATACCTGACAACCTTTGAAAGAGTTGCCACAGCTTGCCAGTGACCAAAGCAGCAATGGACAATCAGACTGGTACCCTACCTGACAGGGAAGGCACAGCTTGCCTACAGCATTATGGACACTGCACAGTCAGAGAACTTGACCTAGTGAAAAGCGAAATCCTGAAAAGATATGACATCTCCAGATAGACCTATAGGCAGAGATTTTGATCTCTGAGGTATAACTCGGTTCGACAATCCTCGAGAAGCCTTTACCTGACTCTGAGAACTCCTGATGAAGTCGATCCAACCAGAGAGCAAAACAGTCCCACAGATCATTGACACATTTGCCATGGAGCAATTCATCCACATTTTGCCTACAGATGTGCAGCTGTGGGTAAAGGAACACCAACCAGAGTGGGGGAAAAGCTGTTTCTTTGGCCTAGGACTACCAAATGGTCAGACAGATGCCACAGCAGCGAGGTAACAACCAAGCACCGTAAGAAACTATTTTTCCCATTTAAATTCCAAGGCTGCTAAGAACTCTAGTGGGGTAACAAATCTGTACTAAAAGGCGTTATCTGCTATAACTATAATATACCAGGCCATTTGAAGAAACTGCCATAATAATAAAGAGAGTGGCATCGGAGCAGATTTGTCCTTGGCAAATTGGGGCAAGTACTTAACAGATGTGAAGGTAGGAAATGAGACTGTAAAGGGACTCATTGATTTGGGAAGCAGACAGACCCTAGTGCATATTAAAGTGCTGGGAAAACACTGCAAAGGACCAGGTACTGGTGTCATCTGCATCCACAGGGATATTCGATACTATCCCACCATCCAAGTGACTCTGACCGTTATGGGTGTGTCGACCAAGTGAAAGTGGGATAGTACCAAAGTTACCTGTACTCTGTGATTATTGGAAATTACTTTCCAGGATTTATTGCATTGATCAAAGAGGAGTATATCCTGATGTTTCAGCAGCAGTGGTGACAAGAGATCAGGCAAAGAAAATTTCAGATGTTGGGGATACTTTTCCTTTCAAAGATTTTGATTCGTACTTGTTTGAGCACAGCTCCAAAATCGAAATCCAGGAAAGAAAGATAAAACCTGAAAAAACTATGGCAACAAATGACTGATGGACATAAAGGGTTAAAATGTAAAATGCTGAAACTAAATTGATAACTGATTGTGATTTTCTTTCAGAACAAGCTAACAATGCTTCTCTCAGGGTTATTTTAAGCAGCTGGGGTGAAACCAAAACAGGGTGGACCAATGTTTAAAAATGCAATGGTTTACTGTACAGAGTTTGGGTTAAACCAGACACAGGAACAGACAGAACAATTGGTTATACCACAGAAGTATAGAACAGAATTGTTACAGATAGCACATGATAGGCCTATAGCTGGTCACTCATGGAGGGATAGTATCCTTGCCAGACTGCTGTGTAGATTTTACTGGTCTGAAATTTGTGAAGACGTTGCTACCTATTGTAATTTATGTGCTGAGTGTCAGAAAGTAGCCCCAGTCACTAGAAAAGACAAGGTGCCCCTAGTGCCCCTGCCCTGATAGATGTGCCTTTTGAGAGAATTGCAGTGGATGTGGTTGGTCCTTTAGACAAGTAAACAGTTTTGTTAAATTTTACAACTGCTCCTGGGTTTCCTTATGCTTCCTGACCTGTGCCTCAACGACACATGGGTTTTGATTTAGAGGAGCAGGACACCACCAAGAAAAATGTAAACATTTCTTGGAGTTATCCGATTCTTCCCCATTGTGGTGCCACCTCTCCTGCCTGCCCTAGAAGAGGCCACTGTTACTGCCTGTTATAGGCCAAATGTCATCACAGCCATACCAAAGAAAGTAGACAAAATGTACACTGGCTCCCTTGGGAAACACATTTTGCCACCCAGCCTGAGGCAGACTCTGGGGTCATTAATGCTGCCTGATGGTCAAGGGCACCTAAGCACCTGAGCTCCCTCCCTCCTGATAAAGAATCCAGGAGGTTGGATGTGCTAGGCAAGAGGACCTTTGCATCAGCTTCCCTGGGCTTTAAATTGCTAACTATCAAGCCCACATGGTTAAGTACCAGAGCATTCTCTGGACAAAGGGCAAGACATGCAGCAGGAGCTTTTCAGTGGTACCCCAAACAAGAGCTCCTTAAGGCTCTCACAGCTGGGGCTGATTTAGGAAAGCACCTGTTTCACGTGACCTATGATGTTTCCAATGCTTCTGGCAGGGGCTGCTGCCTTGTGCATCTGTCTGGAGAGTACTCCTTGCTCAGGGTGTGAATTTGAATGATGTGCAGCATTTTAAGCTAGGTGTTCAATATACAACAGTCCATTCTCAGTGCTCCCTTTAGAGGACCTAAACTATTTGGTTCTGATGTCCAGGGCATTCTTTCTCATCTTCAGTCCCCAGGCAGGACCCTGAAGTCTGTGCACTCCCTTTACCATACCCAGCCAAGGTGTTGCAGAGGGTACCTTTTGTCCCACTGGTGCTAGGACGTCCATCCATCAGACAATAAGGTAAGGGCAAGAGAACAGGAGCCTTTCCCACCCCAGGCACCACTCCAGGTGCACATTCAAAAGCTCTAGAGGTGGATGAAGAGGAACCTGAGGACTATGCTGAAAGTCCTTATGCAGTGGCACCCGCTCTACTGTGTCCACCTACAGTGAGGACTCAGTGGTCCACACTCCAAGGTCCCCACCAGAGGACCCAGCTTTCCTCACCATGATGCAGCAGTTACAGGCTGGCATGGGTTTTGATTTAGAGAGCAGGACACCATAAAGAAAAGGTTAATAAATTTCTTGGAGTTACCTGATTCTCCCCCATTCTGGTACCATCTCTTCTCCCTCCCTTAAAGGATGCCACCTTTGCTGCCTGGTATAGGCCAGATTTCATTCCAGCCATACCAGGGAAGTAGACAAAATGTACATGGCTCCATCGGAAACCTTTTTTGCCACCCAGCCTGAGGCAGATTCTAGGGTTATTAATGCTGCCCATGATAGATCAAGGGCCAATAAGCACCGGATCCCCACCCTCTTGATAATGAATCCAGGAGGTTGAATGAGCCAGGTAAGAAGACTTTCCTCAACTTCCTGAACCTTAAATTGCTAACTATCAGGCCCATCAGTTAAGTACCAGAGCATTCTCTGGACAAAGGCAAGAGCAGCTGCACAAGGCTTACCAGAGGTACCCCCAAACAAGAGCCTGTAAAGCTCTCACAGCTGGATCTGATGTAGGAAAGCATCCTTTGCATGACCAATGATGTTTCTGATGCTTTTGGCAGTGCTGCTGCCTTGTGCATCTGTCTGAGGAGGTACTCCTTGCTCAGGGTGGCAGGGTTTGCGAATGACGTGCAGCAGTCCATTCTCAGTGCCTCTCTCCCCCCACTCATCCCCAGGGACTTACCTCAGGTGGCGATCCTCTAGGTCTTGCCTTTCTAATCTTCAGGCCTCAGGCAGGACCCTGAAGTCTGTGCACTTCCTCTACCGTACCCAATGAAGGGAAAGGCAGATGGTACCTTTTAGTCCCACTGATGCTAGACCCCATCCAGCCATCAGACAACAAGGTAATGGCAGGGGAACAGAAGCCTTTCTACTCCAGGCACCACTCCAAATGCACATTCAAAAGTCCCTAGAGGTGGTGGCACAGCAGAGCCACCACAACCGGCTCTGCCCGACACTCATACACCCCACAACCACCATTATCTCGAAGGGTGGTTGTAGAGATAGTCTCTCCTTCACTTGACTCAGTGGAAGGAAGTGACATCAGATGCCTGGGTCCTGAAATCATAGCCCAGTGTCATCCTCCAGAACTTTTGAACACCGCCAGATCATCCACCAGTGCCAACTTGTTGTTCAGGCATAGGTCAGGAAGCATAGGAAAACTAGGGCAGTTATAAAATTTGCAAGTAGCGCTTTGTTATTAACAATAACATATAGGATAAAGTATAGGGTAGTGCGTGTAACGAGAATTTTACAGCCTCCGAGGTGTTGGATGCCACATAAACCCGGAGCAAAGCTTGAAGGTTTTATCTCAGCATCCAACACTGCATAGTGTGTAAAATTCGAGTTTACACACCATCCCATATTTTAAAAACAAAACAAGAGCGCTACGTCAGCATGTGGTCTAAAAGCAAAACAAAATGGTTACATTAAATGCACGCTGAAAATAGAGTTAAAATCTACGTTTTCGACTTTTAGGTCTTCTTCAGGAAATATCTAAAAGAGAAAAAAAAACAAAGTTAGTGTAGAGGGAGGTAAAATTATATATGTGGGAAAAGAAGAAAGGGAAGGCTCAGGGAGAAAAAGTGATAAATGGTAAGATTAAAAGAGAATCTGTGAAACAAAAAGGTGATGGGAAAGATAAAGCATAATAGGAGTGAAAGAGCTAGGAAGTTCCCAGGTGGGCACTAATTAACAGGGCATAGTAAGAAGACTGAAAAGTGACAAATGTGTGGGAAGGAGACAGAGATGGAGACTTATGGTGAAAATGAAAAATAAATTAAGCAGTACAAAAACAAATAGACTTATGGGAAAAAAGCGATGGCTGAAAGATGTTAGTGGAAAATAAGTCTGTAATTTAAACCAGAGGGCTGCTGGGAGTCAAGGCGGATGATCAGCTTGGCTTCCATGTTTTCTATGGTCAGGATCCCAGTAGCCCTGCAGAAGGACACAAACAGAAAGGTCATTGACATTGTGGTCCCTGGACATAAAGTGGGATATAATGGGTTTAGCAGTTTCACCATTCCTGACTGCTCTGTAACATTCCCTGAAATGGTCAGCAAGACTCCTACCAGATTCTCCGATGTAAATAGCTGTACACTTCCTGCAAAGAATACAATATACCACATTAGTGGGCGTGCATGAGAACTCCTTGCTGATGTGAAAAAACACCTGTAGGCCCCAATTTCAGTCACACTGGAAATAAATTTGGAGGTGTAGCAGCGAGTCCTGTTGCAAGGTTTGGTACCTGGGAGGAAGGAACTGTTAGAGTAGGTAGGCTGCTTTTAACCAGGAGATTCTGCAGGTTAGGTGGCGGGCAGTAGGAGGCAATAGGTGGTTCTGTAAAGGAAGCACCAATGTTGAGTCAGTTTGCAAATGGGAAAGTTACTGGTGATGATCCTGTGAAGAGAAGGTGTGCTCTGATTGAAAGGAAGCACTAGTGGAATTCACTTTTGTTCTTGTGTGACAGTATCCTTCCTGCAGGGTCAAGGTTACGGGCATGTTACTGATCCGGGAGAGTGCTCTGTCCACTGTGCTTTTAGGGTATCCCTGTTGATAAAAAATCTATGCATTATTTGGGTCTGCTCAGCAAAATCATTCTCTTCACTGCATAACCTGAGAAGTCTAAGAAACTGTGAATAAGGCAGGCCATTCTTGACATATTTTATTTTATATAGTTGTTGGGTTTCCCTTTTGCCACAGCAGCTATATAAAATATTAGCTATTCGGTCATGGCCGCACTCCAGTTCCATTTTCCTTTGCTGTGAATGCTCTCTAATGTTTGCTTTTCCTCTTGAGCTGAAAAATTGTCATTGAAAAAAATAAAAAAACTTACCCTGAGTTATGGTGGTTTCCTTTCCACGCTAGGTGCAAGCAGGCGAGCTGAGGCAAGCGGTCAGGAAGCGAGGAACTGTGGTGTATGCATGGGCAGAATGAGGGGAACTGCGCTTGTTTACCATAATAAGCACTCCTTTATTATGGCAAATTACGCCATTGCCTTATGGGAAAAGGAAGACCCAGTTATTAGAATAAAAATAAAAGTTGTTCAGTATAGCTATTTATAGAGATAATGTAAACAGAGAAAACAAAGTCCTTTGTCTGAGGGTCTCTCTCCAGCAAAAGATTGCTTCTCTTTTAATAGTGTCTGGTAATTAACTTCTTCATCCTGAACTCTTTAAGGAGGCATCCTGTTTCTCACAAAATGTATCAGAGTTCTTGTTAGTTTCTTTGCAGAGGGCAAGTTTACAAATAGACAAGTGTCCCAAGCTGGCCTCCTGCTGACCCTTTTTCCAAAGAGTTTGCAAACCAGCCAGAGAGGAGCTCAAACTGCATCTCATGTTAACCCCTAAATTCCAAATAGCTTTTTGTAATCATTTCAACAGTGTAACTATATACAGTTTCAAACAAAGGGATCCCAGTATCACTGACAGTTTCACACAAAGATTCAGATAATATTTTATAACCGCAGACATGCAGGGGAGAAAAATAGAAACATCCAGAAACAGCAAGTGAAGGCAGAGATAGTGAGAGACAGAGAATCGCGAGACCATGAGAGTGATCAGTTCCTAGGCCTCACAGAACATTTGCTTGCACAATCAGATAGACAAGAGACAGAAAAGAATATACAGTGTATGGTGGAATGTTTTCTCACTCGAAATTCCATGATACGAAATGCTTGTTCATCCACACTCAGAAGAATGAATGGAATGCTGTACTGATAAATGCGCACAGAACAGCATTCCATTCATATGAACTGTGAAGCTTAAGCCCTATTTTAAGCATAAATGGAAAACCGCCACATGCCAATTTTTCTCTAAATGCATCGAAAATGGCCATGGCGGTCAGATAAGGATCAGTTAATTACTGAATTAGATCAACCAGATTTTATCTTTTAAACAAGTTTTACTTACAGATTTTGGCATATGGAGTTTTTTCGCTAAGTGAGGCGTCCGGCGCCATGTTTTTAGCAAATCCCGCACCCACAGAGCGGCAGCCAATAGGAGTGTGCGCTGCTAATGTAGGGATACCCAGGTCCTAGCAACCACACAACTCGTCTCTATCAAGCGGAAGTCCCTAGTAACCACACAACTCGTCTCTATCAAGCCGGAGACAACATTTTCTTAAGCTGTCAAGGTCACTGGGAATCAGAACGCTCTGTGGCAGAACACTCTGGTTCTGCATGTTACCCATGCAGTATTCTTTATTCTTCCATTTAATTCTTTCTGCATGACAGATGGGATAGGGCCTTATTTAGCCCTGTCACACAACTTACTGTTCTCCAGACAGCATTCCTCTGCTCTTGGAGGAGTTCAGACTTTGCTTCAGAAAAGGCCATAGAGCCTGTGCCCTTCCAGCGATACACAGGGTTCTACTCTCAGTACTTCCTAGTCCCAAAGCGGACAGGAGACCTGTGGCGTATTCTGGATCTCAGGGACCTGAACTTTTCATAGAGTACAAAAGTTCAGAATCATCACCTTGAAAGGCCTGCCCCGCTGCCTCAGGCAGGGATTGTATCTGTTCCCTTAACATGAAGGATGCCTACCTTCATATCATCATTCACAAGCTTCACAGAAAGTATTTGGAGTTCCTCTCTGGGGAACACTTCCAATTTAGTTTATTGCCCTTTGGCTTGTCCTCTGTGCCACAGGTCTTTGAAAATGCTTGGCAATGGTGGTCACATTGCAGGGAAGGTCTGTATGTCTTTCCCTACCTGGATGACTGGCTATTGAAAGTCCACTCCAGGGATCAGCTCCCACACCTTAGCTTGAACGAGACAAATGTTCAGTGCCCTTATCAATGCCTGCAGTACATAGAAGCAGTCTTGAATGTAGCTCGGGGCTCAGCCTTCCTGCCTTTGGACAGGGGCGAGCGTCTGATTGCCCAGGCCCAACTGGTACATGACAGCTGGTATGTCTCAGCCAGGACATTGCTTCAGCTCCTGGGCCTTATGGCAGCGGCCACTGTCACATGACCTTTGGCAAGAATGCACTTGAGGATCCCTCAGTGGACCTTAAGAGTCTAATGGGACCAGTTCACAGACAATCTAGAACAAAGGGTTCTAGTAACCTCTCCTGTACACAAAGTGCTCAAGTGGTAGATGGAACCCAGCAACCTGTTAAAGGGGTTCCCTTCCTGATCCCCTCCTTTCCAGATTTTAACAACAGATGCCTTGGGGTTGGGCTGGGGTATACACTTAGGGCCCCATCAAATAAAGGATGCATGGACCCCAGTGGAGAGCATCTTCCACAATAAATGTTCTAAGAGTGTGAGCTTTCCTGTATGGGCTACAAGCCTTCCAGGCTCATCTGCCCCGGGCCTCTGTTAGTACAAATGGAGAATGTTAGTATGATGCATTATCTCAACAAGCAAGGGGAGCTCACTCTTGCCCCTGTGCAGGGAAGTGATGAGAGTCTGATATTGGGCACTGGCACACAGTCTAGCACTGTCAGCAGTGCATGTTCCTGGTGCCCAAAGTGTCTTGGCAGATAGGTTAAGCAGGTCACAGTCCAGAATGCGAGTGGGAACTGCTGACCTCAGTGGTAAAGACCTATTCGACAGATGGGATTGTCCAGAGTTGGACCTTTGCATCTCCACACAGGAAACATCGCTTTTCTGCTCCCTTGCTCCAGGGCCTGGAATTGTCTCATGAGACACATTGTCCCTCTCTTGGAAAAGGAGGATCTTCCTGGACATAAAGTCTCCACCTCATTCACACTAGTGGGACTATGCAGGAGGCACTAGGACCCAGCGGAGCCAGAAAGTTTCAGGAGGGCTGGCGCCAAGGTAGGACTGCGCATGCATGGGCGCGCAGACTGGCTCACACCGTATAGGCTATCTCAGTGTTGACCCTCCAACCGCCTCAGTTCCTTTTTCCACCGTCGAGTGCGCTTCAGAGGCGACATCGCTCACCTAACGGAGTCAAATCTTCACATCTATACAACAGCAGCAAATCGTTCAGTTTTGATTAGTTTTAGTATATTATTTATTTATTTTAACAAAGTTTATTCTTTTTCTTTTTCTTTTCTTTTTTCCCTCCTCCTCCTCCTGGCACTCCCTCTCTTCAGGAGACACCTGCGGCCTGTTATGTCCGGCTCAACTACCTGGCGACTGGAGCAATCCAACTCCCATGGAGCCATGGTTGTACCCCCAGGTGGGTACAGGGTGAGGGCCCTTTCACCTCGTGTCTGTATTTCGTTGGGTTGTTGTCTCCGGCACTGGTAGGGGCATTGGGGATCAGGGCCATGGTGCCCTGTCTACTGGAGTGCTGAGGGGTGTTTTCAGTGTTTTTGAAGGCGTGCTGTGCGCCCTGATGTCAGGGCGCCTAAAGGCGTAGCGTTCAGCTTGCCTGCCCAATTTCAGCATTTGGGCTTGTGGGAGCCTCAGATCTTCACCAGGGGTCACTCACGCTGACTGCGGAGTACGCCTCTCCCCAGAGGAAGCGAGCTGTCTGTGGGATGCTCGAGCCTCCTCCCCCAGCCAGCCCTCCAGCTCCTGGGCTCGTTCCCAAACCAGGTCACTGGCGTCGCGAGTGGAAATCAACCGCTGCGCTGACGGGCCAGCAAGTTTATTCTTTCCAACGAAGAACGGAAGAAGTCTTCTTCAGCCCGCCTCGATGGAGTTGACCATAAACAGGGCGGTGGCGGTAGGGAGACTTCACTTGAAGGCCATTTAGCAGCAGGGCTGGGTCTGGTCCGCTGCCATCTTTGGGAGGTCTGACCACGGGCACGCGGTGCCCAGGAGGAAGAGCGTGTCCTCTCAAAGGCACAAAATAAGCAAGCCTGTTCCCAATCGAGGTCGGGGACCCGGCACCGCTTGGCCTCGAGCTCTTCTTTGTCCCACCAGTCGAAGAAGAAACAGTACTGCTCAAGGTCACCCTCTGGTACGCCTGCATGGAGATCATCAGTAGCGAGGAACAGGAGGCTGACCCTGGTTCTGTCAGGGGTCGTCTGCAGCCTCAGTTCCTGGCAGCTGCGGTCCTCGAATCTGAGTCCTTCCTGCCCCTGGTGGGGTCCTCCAGTGAGCAGTTTTATCATTGGGCCACTCTTATGGAGCAGTGGGTCGTGCCTGCAGAGCCGACTCCGGGCCCTCCAGACCTGGGGCCGCCAGACTCACAAGTGGGGTGGTTGGGTCAGCCTAATCTGCGACACCTTCTTTGGCGCCATCAACACTGCGCTATTGTGCTTTTTACCCTCACATGACTACAGTGCAGGGTCCAGCACAGGTACTGCTCCTACTCCTTCTCGTACTTTCAGGTCTCCAGCCTTGGATGCCCCAGGGTTGGGGTTGGGGTCTCAGGCGCTTGTCCGCGCCGGTGCGGTGCCACCCTTGACTCCGGCCTTGGCGCTGCCTCGGCTGCCAAGGTTTTGACTCCAATTCAGGGAGCGCCTCCCTGCTCTTCCTCCTCCCTCCCTTTCCTTTCAAACAACATGAAGTCTTGCTGTATTCTGACTATTGCAGTTAGCTCCAGTCTTTAAACTGCCCGGAGAACAAAGGGTTAACTTTCTATGCAGTGCCTAGAATGCTGAGCTCGAGCTCGGTTGAGGTCTCTGTCTGTTTCCTTTGAAACTCAACCGTCAGATTCTTTACTCCGCCTCACTGAACAGTCACTCTGGAGATTTCTCCTACAGCTCGGTTTGTAAGTCCGTTAAAGTCTCGATTAAGTTGTCGGTTTTAAACCGAACTTATTTCCATAGTCGGTTCAGTCTTTGTCTGCGGTACCACCATGAGCACTAGATAGATTTTGTTCTGATTTTCTGTGTGGAAATTGTAAAGTGTTAGATCAGTTCGGCTGAACGATCACTTGTAGTGAATCCTTGTGTTTTACTTCAGTGTGTGGTTACCGGTCCTTATCGGTTCTAAAAAACGTGTTTTGAGCGTTTTTACAATACCGTGACACGGTTAGGAACCGATAAGGGAGTCTTGCCGGCAGTTGCCATAAAAGAGTACGTTTGGTTAGGTTGGCCATGTTTGAGAAACCCAAAGAAAAACCGGGCCCACTAGGCTTCAACACTGCAGTGAGTGTGGGAGGTCTTTGCTAAGGCCGATCCCACACCATCTTGTGTTTATTGTCTGGGGTTTGAACACTCGATACAGACTGCCAATTTGTAAAGATTTTCCCAAATCTACCCTTAAAAAGAGATTAGGTAGACTGAAGGAAAAGGAGGTCGAGAAGTCCGCTGACCGGATGGCCAGCCTGGTTTGGTTCACCTAACCAGAAGGAGTGCTCTCCGACCAGACATTTCTTCAGGCAAGAGGAGAGCCGATCCTGAAGGGTCGGTTCCTACAAAAGGAAGCATAAAGAAAAATCGACCTGTTTGTATCCAGAGGTTCATGTTCCGACCGCTGAGGAAATAGCCAGAGCGATTTGGATTGTGGAATCGCTTAGCCGGTTCTGACCGATCCGCACCTTTTAGCAGGGTTCGGTTCAGTCGGTTCCCCGGTTCAAGATTACACCCCTGAAGATTTTTATGAACCGGAGTTTGAGGAGGAGGGAGTTTGAAGATGATGGTGATGATGGTGAAAGTCTGGATGTGCCTGTGGAACCGGACATCCTCCCAGACAGACCTTCTGGTGTATCCTCCTAGGCTTTCTGAGTCCTCTTCCACTTTCTGTTTTATAGAAAAGTGGCTGAAACCCTCCAGCTTCCTATGGAGGAGGCAATGGAGGATCAACAGGAGCCTGATTAGGTGGAAATGATGGACATCCCAGAGTCCAGGAGACTGTCTCTCCTCTTCACAAATCCTTTGGGAAGCAGACACAAAAATCCTAAAGTCTCCCAATTCTGTACCTCCTGTTGAAGAAGGATGGACAAGAGGTACACACTATCAGGCTCAGATACAGAGTTTTATACCAGCAATGCAGCCATGTTGGGGTAGTCAGCTGCTGCCTGTGACAAGGCAAACATTCCCTTGGCTTCACACCCCCAAACAAAGACTCCAGGAAGATGGATGCTGTGGCAAAGAAGCAGTACATGGCATTTTCCTTGGGACTCAGGCAGGCAAACTACATGGCCTATACAGCCAGGTACCAGAGGTCCAGGTGGGGCACTGTACTGGCACTGGCTAAACAGGCCTCCCCAGCTGGCCAAGGAGCTGGAGGAGGTGGCTGCTGATGGGATTGAGGCATCGAAGGTACAATTTCATGCTGCTGTGGACTCCAGTGACGTGTCATCAAGAGTCATGGCTACATCTGTGGCTGTTCAGAGGATGGCTTGGCTCAGATGTACTAGCCTCTCACAGGACACCCAAGCTAAGGCCATGGATTTTCCTCGTGTGGGTAATTCTCTGTTTGGGAGCAGACAGAGAACTACATGAAGAAAATGGATGAGTACAGGACCACTTATAGGAGTGCTCAGGCCAAAGAGAGGCAAGCAGCTCCTCAAAGGCAGCAATCTAGGGGGCAGGGGCAGGCCTTTTCATAGGCCTTTTACAAAGCACAGGCCTCTCCTCCCTTTTCACAGAAGGTTCTTCAGAGGAGAGACAGAAGGGGATGAGCAGGGCTGCATCCACTCCTCAGCCTAAGGCCCCTGCCAAGCAGACACCCTGATGAGTCTGCCGGGTTGACTCTCCTATTCCTGTAGGGGCAGGCTGGCTTACTATGTCCAGGACTGGATGTCTATTACATCAGACAAGTGGGTCCTGGAAGTAGTAAGCCAGGGACTGGTTCTAGCTTCAAAAATTTCCAAAGATGAGAACCAGATCTTTTCCACCTGCAGGTCTCTCGAGACCCTTGCCCTGGAGGCAGAGGTTTCATCTCTTCTGGCTTTAAGAGCCATAGAGAGAGTTCCTACCCTACACTGGGGCAAGGTCTGTAATCCAGATACTTTCTTGCCCCAAAAAGACAGGGAGTGGCGACCATCCTAGATCTAAGATACCTGAACAAATATCTTTTAGAACCAAAGTTCAAGATGGTGACTCTGGGAATAATTCTTCCCTCTCTAAAGCCAGGGGACTGGCTAGTCTCCCTGGACCTCAAAGATGCCTACGTTCATATTCCCATCAGGTGCTCCCACAGAAAGTACATCAGGTTCAAGTTGCCCTCAGGACATTATCAGTTCAAAGCAATGCTTTTGGGCTAACATTGGCTCCAAGGGTCTTCACAAAGTGCCTGGCAGTAGTAGTTGCCTTTCTAAGAAGGCAAAATATTTCCATTTTTCATACCTGGACGATTGGCTCATAGTGGGTCAGTCTCCAGACCAAGTCAAGTCAGACCTGCAAGTGACTGAGCAAGTGCTCACTTCTCTGGGTTTTCTTCTGAACCTCCCCAAATCAGTTCTCGAACCAGTTCAGCTCCTTACCTTTATAGGGGCAGAGCTGGATACTGTCAAAGCAAGAGCTTTTCTTCCCTGGAAAGGGCAAGAGTTCTTAACAGAACTGGCGTCGTCCTTCAGCCTTCAGGTGTCCTGACCTGCAAGGCACTTCCTTCAGCTTTTGGGCCACATGGCAGCTTCTACAGCAGTGGTCCAAGGGCAGGATTTCAGATGAGGGACATTCAGTTCCATCTGAGGGCCTTTTGGTCCCAAAGGAAGGACCCTCTTACCAAACTGATTCCAGTGACTCGAACACTGATCCAAGCTCTTCAGTGGTGGCAGGATCAGGACAATTTAAGGCAAGGGTCCTTTTGTCACTCAGTCTCATTCGTGGTCCTTACCACGGATGCTTCTCTTTTGGGTGGGGAACTCATCTGGGGATCTCACAGCCCAAGGACTTTGGTCCCCTCAGGAGTCCCTCCTTCATATCAATCTCCTGGAACTCAGGGCAGTTTTCTGGCCCTGCAAGCCTTTCTCAGACTATGCAGAACAAGGTGGTTTAGGTCAGAACAGACATCACCACCACGTGGTACATCAACAAGCAGGGAGGCACTCGGTCTCTGACCTTGTGCATGGAAGCCATGAAATTGTGATCCCTGGCTTATTCCCTGCAGACCTCTCTGATAGCAGTCCACTTTCCAGGAAAGGACAATGTGCTGGCAGATGCACTGAGCAGGATCTCCCAGGGCCATCACGAATGGTCCCTGGACCCTCTAGTTTTGAAAATGATTTTTCAAGGTGGAGCACTCAGAGATAGATCTCTTTGCAGCCCCAGACAGTCACCAACTTCCTCTGTTTTGCTGCAGACCCCCAGTCTTGGGTTCAGCCCTCTGGATGCTCTGTTTTTGAACTGGGAAGGACATTTCTATGCCTTCCTCCCTTTCCTCTACTGTTCAAAGTCCTAGTCAAGATAAGGTCACAACCTTGCAAAGTGATTCTGATTGCTCCAGACTGGGCCAGACAGCCTTGGTACCCCTGTTACTGTCTCTAACAGTCCATCTTCCCTGTCTCTTCCCAGGAATTACAGCCTGTTAACCTCCTTTCAGGGAGGATTTGGTACCCAGTCTTTGGTCTCTCAATCTCAAGGCATGGCTCTTGAAGAGTTAGAGTATGCAGATTCGCATCTGTCTCAGGGGGTTCTGGATATTCTCAAAGCTTCTCAAAGCCTTCCACCAGAAAGACTTATAACTACAAATGGAAAAGATTCAGCATTTGATGCTCCAAGAAGCATATTTGTCCAGACACTGCTGAATTGTCTACAGTTCTGGATTATATGGTCCATCTTAATGGCCTAGGCCTCAGACCTGCTACTCTCAAGGTACAGTACACTTGTCAGCTGTGTCTGCTTTTTGTCAGTGGAAAGTCTTCCTTACTATCATCTCATCCTGTGTTCTGCACATTTTCAAAGGATTGCTCCATACCAATCCTCCCTTTAGGGATCCTGCCCCTGCCTGGGACTTAAATGTTTGCATTGCTCAACTTATGCAACCTCCTTTTGAGCCTATGACCTCAGCAGAGCTTAAGTACTTGACTTGGAAAACTGTGTTTTGGTAGCCATTACCTCTGCCAGACATATCAGTGAACTTCAAGCCCTGTCAGTGGAACCTGATTTTATCTCCTTCCATAGAGAGAAAGTGGTCCTTAGAACCAATAGGAGGTTCTTGCCTAAAGTGGTTTCAAACTTCCACTTGAATCAGTCCATGTCTCTCCTGTCTTCTTCACTGATCATTCTTCCTCAGGAGAGAGGAGGTTACACAGTCTGGATGTTAAAGAGCCCTTATCTACTACATAGAGTGTACCAAGGGTCACAGGTTTGATTCCCTCCAGTTATTCCTCACTTATGGGGAAATGGGAAAGGGCAAACCTGCCACCAAGAGAACTATTGCCAGGTGGATTGTGTCTTGTATACGATTCTGCTATGAGAAACTAGGAAAGATTCCACCCTCAGGCCTGAGGGCTCACTCTACAAGAGGTACAGCTGCTTCCTGGCTACTGCCAGGTATATCCTCTTAGAAATTTGTCAAGCAGCCACCTGGAAAACAGTCCATACCTTTACCAAGCATTACTCTCTGGATACCCAGGCTAGGAGTGATGCTCGGTTTTGGCACAGCAGTACTTCAGAGCCTATTCCCAAAGTAGGTTCTGTCCCTCCTCCATGGAGGGACTGCTTGGTAGTCTGTAGTTTGTCAGAATACAGCAAGACTTCATGTTGTTTGAAGAAAAATTACTCACCTTAGTAATTATGTTTCTTCTAATGGAGTCTTGCTGTACTCTGACCTCCCTCCCTGCCTCCTCTCAGAACCTGTTTTTGGGAAGTGGGTGGGCAGGTGCAGTGTTGCACCCCAGAGGTGCCTGTTACATGCTCCTCTTTTGTTTGGTGTTTTTTTTTTTTGTTGTTATCCTTTATTGGGATGGGTTTTGGTTTTGGGTTTCCCGACTTGAGTCTTTTGGGAATCCAAAACTCCCTTGTTATGATTGGCTAGTAAGAAATTTTACAATTTCCACATAGGATAGTTAGTGAGTTTTTGCTCGTAAGAATCTGACTGTTAAGTTTCAAAGGAAACAAACAGAGACCTCAACCGAGCTCGAGCTCAGCATTCTATGCACTGCATAGAAAGTTAGCCCTTTGTTCTCCGTGGCAGTTTAAAGGCTGGAGCTAACTGCAATAGTCAGAATACAGCAAGACTCCATTAGAAGAAACATAATTACTAAGGCAAGTAATTTTTTCTTCTATACTATCCCTTCTGGTCTAGTAGGAGATAATATTGAGTCTAACCCTGATCTACGATTAGGGGACGATCTGGATGAGGATTCATCCTTTCAGAGTGGAAAGTAAGCCCTCAACTTCAGCAGAGCCCTTGGTCAAGGACCTTTCTTTTAAGTCTCTTTTGAAGAATATGAATTCCGCCCTTTCTCTTCAGACTTCTGAGGTGGATCCTGGGAAGCTGTTGCACCTTCAGTGTCTGCATATTCCTGAAATTCCTGTGGAATTGACACCTCCACTACAGCCCTTTTTCAAGACTCTTTCACAGATAGTGTGGGACAGTCTGGCCTCATTCCTTCTGTGGCTAAGGCCATAGAAGAAATAGTTCCCTCTAAGGATAGGCCAATCTTGCCTCTCAAGCCTCTGTGGACAGCATAGTGGTCTGGCAGAGAATGACAAAGCGCTCTTCCTCAGGAATCTATGGCCCGCCCAGTAAACAAAGAATCCTGTAAGATCGACACTCTGGGGAAGCGAGTGTCCGCTGCTGCTACCCTAGGAATGCGTATTGCTAGCTACCAGGATTATTTCTCTCAGTATGAATATACCCTCTGGCATTTGCTCAAAGCCACTTTGGAGGCTCTTCCGGTCGAGCGTTAGTTCAGAGCTTCTCCAGACCATTACTAGAGGCATGGAGTCTAACAATCAGCAACTTAAGGCGACTATGGATCCTCTGACACTGCTTCTAAAGCAGCAGCAGCGGGATATGTACCTGGTGTCACTCTTGGTTAAGGACTTCAGGGTTCACAAATGATGCTCAACAGAGAGTCATGAACTTTCCATTTGATGGAGTTAATCTGTTTGACCCACAACTGGAGCAGGCACTAGAAGCCACTCAGAAAACTAGGACCACTATTAAGATGGCCAGACTGACCCTGCTGCCCCTCAGTGGGGCAGAAACTGGCAACAGTGTCATAACAGTTGATCCTTTCGTGGTAAAGGCTGAGGGTCTTTTCACAAGAACCAAGCCCTCAACCACAAAAGAAAATGCAGCAGAAGGCACAGGGCCAAGGCGCTCCAGTGCTACTCTCTGAAGACCCAGCCCATGTCCTACCTCAACTCACCCAAGGGGACTCCTCTTTGGCAGTAGGGGGTGTCTGACTCAGTTTTACAACCAGTGGAGGTCAGTCACAATGGACAAATTGGTCTTGCAGATAATTTGAGAGGGTTACTCTTTAAATTTTTGGAGACCCTCGGATCATCTATCCAAACGACAGCCCAAACTGTCTGTCACTCAGTCAGACCTCCTTGCTTCGAGATTCAGGGCCTTCTGAACAACAGAGCAGTAGAAGTGGTTCCGCAAGCAGAATGGGACACAGGTTTCTACCCCACTACTTACTAGTTCCAAAGAAAACAGGCGGTATGCACCCTATTCTAGACCTAAGGAGTTAAACAAATACCTCTTCAAGGAAAAATTCAAGATGACATCTCTAGGAACTCCGACCTCTGATTCATCAAAATGATTGGCTGGCTTCCTGGACTTGCAGGATGCCTACCAACATGTCCCGGTGCACCCAAGCCACCACAAGTACCCTACGCTTTGTGGTTCTGGGTCAGCACTACCACTTCAGAGTCCTGCCCTTTGGGCTGTCCTTGGTGGCTCGAGTCTTTACAAAGTGCTTTGCAGTACTCACAGCACATCTCAGGAACCTCAGATTCAAATGTTCCTGTACCTGGACGATTGACTCTAGCTGCGTTCCTCCAGGCGAGGGATGCAGAAAGTGGTGGCCACAGCTACCAAGTTGCTCACATCCATGGGAGTTCTGAATCTGGAAAAATTGCAGCTTCATCCTCTCAGCAACTCCTCTTCATAGCAGCTCTCCTGGACACCTCCAGGAAAGAGTCTTCCTCCCAGAAGACGGGAGAAATGATATTCTCCAGATGGCTTGCTTCATCATGGACAACAAATTGGTTCGGCACTCTCGATGCAGTGGATGCTGGGTTTCATGGTGTTGTTTGTGTTCACGGTGGCCCTGGCTCATTTGCACATGAGAACCACACAATGGATGTTCAGTACTCAGTGGTCTCTGACCAGACATCCGCAGTCCTTCCACTTCAAGATGATGGAACCCTAATGAGGTCACTCACCTGGTGGACTCAGGAGGACAACCTTCTCCAAAGTTTTCCCTTTGCCCCACTGGAGACACAGATCACCATCACCACAGATGCATCTCCGATCGGTTGGAGAGCCCACTGTCAGGATCTCCACACCCAAGGCCTGTGGAGTCAGGATGAGTCTCAGCTACACATAAATGCCCTGGAAATGAGAGCTGTCCTGTCACCAGTCAAGCCTTGAAGGATATCCTCTGTCACAGTAACTCTCCTTCAGTCAGACAACAAGGCAGTGATGCATTACATCAACAAGCAGGGTGGTGCACTCTTACTCATGAGCCATGAGGTGGGAATGGTGCCACAAGCCCTGATCAGGCAATCTACTTGCCAGGAATCCAGAATGATCTGGCAGATTGCTTCAGCAGAGCAGACGGATCCACATAAGTGGTCTCTCAACTCAAACGTTATTTAGTCGCTCTTCAGAGAGTGGGGCACTTCGGACCTGGACCTCTTAGCCCCCACTCAATGCAAAACTCCTCCATTCTGCTCCAGAAATCCAGAGCCTGGCGTTTTCTGTTAGGAAGCATTCAGACTGCAGTGGACAAGATGCTTTCTCGCATTTCCTCCTCTTCCATTAATTCAGAGGGTGCTGCTCAAGCTTGAAGTCACAGGGGCAGCATGATTCTCATCGCTCCATACTGGCTTTGTAAGATGTGATTTCCATTAATCAACTGATTATCAGAGGTTCCACGAGACAGCTACCACTTCAGACAGACTTCCTCACCCAGGGCCCAATGGTCCATTCCAGCCTGAGGTCCCTTCATCTCCATGCCTGGCTCCTGAGGAGATAGAAATAGGTAGGTTCAGCGTCTCCCATATAATCTCAGACATTCTCCCTAGCAGCAGTAAGCCATCCACTAGGAAAACCTACACAGCAAAGTAGAAACAATTCTCCATCTGGTGTGCAGAGTCCTCCCTGGATCCCTTTACTTGCCACCAAACAAGGTGTTAGGGTACCTGCTAGACCTGTCAAATGCAGGACTGCAATACCGACGACGAAGGTACACTGTGTGATTTCGGCTTTCCGGCAGCCTAGCCACAATATGTCGGTGGCTCATTGCCCTTGGTCAAGAGGTTTCTTAAACTATTCTCCACACCTGGTCACCAGTCAGGAGACCGGTAGCCGCTTAGGATATCAACCTTGTGCTAGACATGCTCACCTGTAAGCCATTCAAGCCTCTAGCAACCTGCAATTTGAAGTTCCTGACTTGGAAGGCTGCCTCCTTATGGCCATTACTTCTGCTCGTAGGGAGTCTGAAATACATGCCCTGATCACAGACCCACAGTATACAGTATTTTACACGGACAAGGTGGTTCTCAGAACTCACCTAAATTTCTTCAAAAGTAGTCTCGGAATTCCACCTGAACCAGCCCTTGATCCTTCCGACCTACTTTGCAAGCTTTCAGAATGAAGGGGCGTACCCTACATTCTGTGGTTGTAAGGGGTTTTAGCGGTTCTACATCGACAGAATGAAGGAGATTCGCAAATCTAAGCAACTCTGTCTCATTCATCATGGCTGCAGGTCAGCCTGTTGCCATCAGATGCATTTCAGCATGGCTGGTAGCATGTCTCCCATTGCTATTTGATGGCGCAGGTCAAACTGGAAGGCAGGGTGTATCGCCCACTCTACCAGAGCAGTCGCGGCATCTCTGGCAGAAATTTGAACGTGCCCAGTCCCACTTAGAGCTCTGTGCACACCTTTGTGAAGCACTACACCTTGGATGTCCATGTCAGACAGCATCAGTCCTTTGGCAGGACAATCCTTAATGGGCTTCTGTCCTGAGTGGTTCCTCTCTCCGCCTCTCCTTTCTCAGGGATATTTTGGTTTGGTACTCTCCACTAGTGTGAATGAGTGGTAGAGACTTTATGTTCAAAGCTATGTAAATGATGTACCTACCGTAATTCTTGATGATCTTGGGGAAGTCTCACACTCATTCACATGCCCACCCACCATCCTCCGAGCTTACTTATCTTGTTTTGCTCTCACTCACTCAATGGCTGGGCTGTGAAGACACTGTTGAGTTGACCCTTCTTACATAGGTCATACGGACTATCTTTGTCGTAAATGAGTTAGTTTTACTAGGGTAGTTTCGCTGCACCTTCTCTGTAAAAAAGGTACTGAGGCGGTTTGAGAGTCTATGCCAAAATAGCCTGTACAGCGCGAGCCAGTCACGCATGCATGCATGATCCCTACCTCGCGCTGGCCTCCACCAGAGATTTTTGACTCCCACTGGGTCCTAAGCGCCTCAGCATAGTCCCACTAGTGTGAATGAGTGGTGGAGACCTCGTCCAAGAAAATCAAGAATTATGGTAAGTCACGTAATTTACATTTCTAGGAGCGTGAATATGTTGTTCATCCATACTTCTTGGCATGTCCTTCCACTTTAAATCTTGCCGAAGTCTTCAGTTGGCTCCTCCCACCCACCGGGTGGTTTATACCTCGGCTCTGCCCATAACGCACGAATCTTCCTTTCCACTGGAAGATACAGGTTCCCTCGTGCTCTCAAAGCATATACGTGAGGCCCTGGATTCCAATTGTCGGCTTTGCTGAAACTTAAACTTGTTCAAGTTAGCGATTGCACTTTTACTGTATCCGCTATGGAGGAAAAATCTTCCCCAGATTTTGCCGGTGCCCTGTGCGAAGATGGTGCACAGATCCCACCTAACATCGTTTACTGCTAGGTGTCGACACAGCACCTCATCATGCAGTTTTGCCTGGCCTTCCATCCCAAAGTCCTGTATGACGCAAGGCGCATTTGAAGCTGGGGAGACTGGAGAAAGGAACCCGCCAAGTGAAATTGAAGGAGGCGGGTGGGCGGTTTCCATGGTCGCAGGATCCACTGAACAGCTGGAACAAATGAAAACATTTGAGGAGGAAGCAGCTTTCGAGCTTGACCAGTCGAAGCTTCTTTGTTTCTCTGGACACTGGCTCCACATACACAGGCTCCTTCAGGAGTTGTGCCAATCTCTCCCCACCTCAGGGGTGGCGCCTCGGCCACCTCCTCCCGCTCTCAGAGAGAGAGAAGGACTCTGTGTCTTGTCTCAACAAAGACATTCCTGGGACCGAGAAAAGTCCGAGTCCCAGGAGCCTGAGAGTCTCGACTTGAGTCGAGATCGCAACTGGCCCACGACTTCATGGATCTTCTGTCTGGCCGAGGGCCGAGGGAAGTAGCTGGCGAGGTCAAAAGTATCCTCGACCCGATA
The DNA here is from genome assembly GCA_016271365.2 of Neoceratodus forsteri. NCBI lineage: Eukaryota > Metazoa > Chordata > Ceratodontiformes > Ceratodontidae > Neoceratodus > Neoceratodus forsteri. The sequence goes on along the minus strand of CM028132.1, from coordinate 808,105,528 downwards.
GACATCTGTCGCTGGCCGTAGCCAATGACTCTTTAGAAAGGACTCCGGTCCTTGTCTTCCCTGATGAAGAGACCCTGCCTGCTGATTGTCCCCATAAGGACCAGTTCTGGACCCTCCGTTTTCACCGACTCCGGTGTCTCCTGATCGACCAAGTCGGTCTCCCTATCTTAGTCGGTCCAGAACCCCCTCAACTGAGACGGCGAAAAAGAGCCAAAAAGCGCTCTAAGAAGAGCATCGCCACAGGTACTTATCCTCTCCGGATGAGGAGAGACCTATGAAAACTTTAGCCGATGCTATGAAGACCTCATGTGGCAACAGCTGATCTCTGACCAGGCAGAAGCCGGCTCCACCGCTCCACCGGCCATAACATGCCTCCCGCCTCCCAGGCCAGACACGACCCTCCGGAACAAGAAGCTGCGGTTCCTCAACCCGTGGGGCCAGCCCATCTCCGGTTCGGCCTATTCCGGTCTCTCCACCGATTCTGGTGGAACCACCGCCTAAACAGCATAAGGGCGCACCCTCTAAAGAAGAACTGACAAGACACGGGCTTCCCTGGCGTCTATCGATAACAGTCAACCGGACTGCCCTCGGCTATATCGAGGTGACTTAAGCGATGAACCAGCTCTACCATGACTCCTCCAGATTCAGGCGCCACTGGCTTACACTCACATCCGGGGAATGATGAGTCGAAGGTCGAGAAGGCGGGGTTGGAGGAGAGGCCTTCCTCCTTCCAGGGCATTCTCTGCCTCATCTCTGACTCCACCAGAATGCCCCTGGGCCCATCCAGAAAAAGGCAGAGTACCCTCTCACGGATATCCTCAAGGAGGATACCCCGATAAGAGCCTTTCCAGTAGCCAAGGCCATCATTAGCTGGCCTTCCCTTGAACTTTACAGCAGTGTACTGCCTCCTGCCCAACACCATCTGCCGCATGGGCCCGCAAGCACGCCGGTGCCCATGGGGTCCCTATGCGATTCACTGAACACCCTTCAGCCGAGAGCCTTGGTGACCGCCTCGTGTTCAGGTGCATGGTGAGTCGGACGATACTGACTGACCCCTGGACAAAGAGTCCAAAAATATGGACCCTCTGCCCGCCAAAGTCTACTCTGCCTCTTCTCTGGGTCTTAGTCCAGGCCAGCTCGGCTGTTATTAGGCACTTCTCCCGCCTCCTGGGGTCATTGGTTGAGGTTCTTTCTCACCTTCCACCAGACATGCAGACTATAGTCAAGCAAGTCCGTGACCAAAGTCGTGCTGTAGCAAACAGCAGCTCAGACAACCTTGGATATTGGAAATTCTTGTGCAGCTCTGTGGCAGTAGCAGTGGTCTCTCACTACAGGGCTTGGCTGAGGCTTTCCTCCTTCCGGTACTCAGCATAAGCTTGCTGGCCGATGCCCTTCCTGAGGGACCAGCTTATTCGGTCCAGGGTGGCGGTCACCTTGGCGTATAGAAGCAGTCAGTGCCACCGGATGCTACTTGACCAAAGGTTCTTCGTGCAAAACCAGCAGAAGAGAAAGAAGAAGCCATTTCACTCTTCCTCTGCAGTCAGGCAGCCCTCCTATCAAGAGGTCAACAGCAAAAAGCAGCAGCAGAGCTCAAGCTTGGCGCCCAGCGGCAAGCAGGGTCCTCAACAGCCCCGTAAAGGAGGCCAGGTGCAGGTCCTGGAGCCTCTTCCTCCTCCTCTAAGCCTGCTCAGTGACAGGTTGGGGTTGCCACCCTACTCCCATCACGCCAGTCTACTGGGTCCTCCTGTGGGAGTCAGCTCTGACACTTCCTTTCCGCCTGGTCGCAATCACTTGGACAGGTGGGTTCTCAAAGTGGTCGGTCAGGGACTGCCTCTGGAATTCTAGCAGTACCCTCCAGCTGTTACATGCCCCTCGGGAGGAGCAGTCTCCAGCGTGCACCCAGTCGGCTCTTCAAGGCGGCGTGGCTCCAGCTCCTCCGCCAAGGAGGTAGTAGCCCAGGCTTTGTTTCCAGGTACTTCCTGATGTCCAAGTGGACAGGGGTTGGTGCCCCATGCTGAACTCCACAACCTAAATCAATATCTCAGGTCCGCACCTTTTTGGATGGTCAGTCTGATCCAGATCCATACCATCCTGGAGCCAAAACACGTGGTTCTGTTTAGTAGATCTACGGGATGCGTTGCTTTCACATTCAATCCGTCCATCCCATCAACGGTTCCTCCACTTCAGAATTCGAAGGACCCTAACAGGATTCTGAGCCAATGCCATTCGACTGTAATCTGCCCCTCAGGTCTTCACCAAGTGCATTGCAGTAATGGCGGCCCAGCAGCATCGAGGTCAATTCTCCCATATCGCGACAACTGGCTCTTGGTAGGTTCCTCCCTTCGGGAGGTGGAGAGGTCAGGATCTAGCCCTCCAAACCTGCTCCCAACTCGGCCTCCTGATCAACGAGGCCAAGTCGGAACTCGTGCCCTCTCAGGTGATGGAGGCACACCATCGAGGCAGAGCTCAGCTTTTGTCAAGCCAGAGCTCGGCTCTCGGACAGACAACAGAAGGTCCTCTCCTCCTTTACCCGATCATTTCTGGTTGGGCACTTGCCACCTGCCTGGGACTTTCTGTGCCTTCTGGAGTTACATGGAGACATATACCTCAGTGGTCCGTTAGGCTGGGTGGCACATGCACTCCCTTCAATTGGAGCTAGCTCGCCCAGTGGACTAAGCGATATGGTCACTTGACCAGCTGATCACTGTAACCCAGAAGATGTAGGACACTCTCCAATGGTGGACCGCCCCAGTCCGGTTGCAGGAAGGGATCCCGTTTATCAGTCCCACGGCCGAGATGCGTCCTTCTGACCTATGCCTCTCTCATGGGCTGGGAGTCCACATGGGGGACAACAGGGCCATGGGTTCTGGAACCTCGAGTCACGATGCCACATCAACCTGTTGGAGCTCAGAGCAGTCAGACTGGCGTTGTCAGCTCTACCTCGCTCCTCAGCTCTGGGGTCAAGTGGTTCAAGTCCAGATGGGCAATACCACGACCATGTACTACCTCAACAAACAGGGCGGCACGCACTCCCGTCTGCTGTGCAAGGAGGTGCTCTGCATCTGGACCTTAGTAAGCCAGTTGGAGACAGATCTCACAGCCATCCATGTGGCAGGAGCCTCGAACCAGCTGGTGGATGCTCTCAGCCGCATAGGCCAGACATCCCACAGTGGCTCTCTCCATCCAGAGGCAGCTTACAGCCTGTTCTCCCACTGGGGCAAACTGATGGTGGACCTTTTGCCTCCAAGGAAAACACGAAGCTGAGGCTGTTTCATGCCCACCCCTCAGCAGGGCTCACTGCAGGGATGCCAGCCTATGAGGCCATGGACCCCAGGCCTCCTCTACTCCTCCCTCCATTTCCTGATCCACAGGTGTTACTGAAGGTGAGGAGGGACAAAGGCGAAGGTGATTCTGGTAGCCCCAGACTGGCGGCGCCAGTTCTGGTACCCAGATCTCCTCAGTCTCTGCTGCAGGCCCCGGAGCGGCTTTGTACACACCGGACCTGATATTTCTGAACCGGGAAGGTCTTCCATCGGACCTTCAATCCCTGCACCTCACAGCCTGGGTACCTGAGCGGCTAGAGTTCCAGGCTTTGGGTCTTTCCGAAGATGTTTACACTGTGGTGGAGGCATCCAGAAAGGAATCGACCAGGAAATGTTATGCCTTCAAATGGAAACGTTTTCCATTTTCGTGTCAGGAAATATGGATCTGGAGCCCTTATCCTGTTTTGTGGCTTACATTCTCAACTACCTTTGGTCTCTCTCAAAGGGGTCTCAGTCATCGACCCTTAGGGTGCACTGACAGCCATCTCTGCTTGCAGGCGTGGGCGGTCAGTCGACTTACTAGGCGCGGGAGACAGTAGTCGGGTGTTTTTCGAGCCTGGATCACATATCCCTTCAGTCGTGAACCTCCACCTCTGTGGGATCTGTTGCTGGTTTGGCAAAGCTCATGGGCAAGCCATTGAACCCATGCACAAATGTGAGCTTTCACACTTGTCATGGAAGGCAGCGCCTTTCTGGTGGCTATGACATCTGCCAGAAGGACAGGGGCTCCAGAGGCGCTTCGAGTGGACTTCCTTATCTGGTCTTCGCAGGGACAAAGTTGTCCCGCGCCCCCACCGAAATTCCTGCCGAAGATGGTGTCAGAGTTTCACCTTAACCAGGTGTTGACTCTTCTGGTTTACTACCCTAAATTACATGTCAGACACCAGTACAGGCTCCATACCTTGGACCTGAGATGTGCTCTCCTACTACAAGGAGAGGGCGGCAAAATTCATGGAGAGGTTCGCCAGCTGTTTGTCACCTACGCTGAAGCTGCTTCTGGCAGACCTGCAGCCAAACGGACCATAGCAAGATGGATTACATCATGCATAGGTCTGTGCTATGAGTTAGCGGGCAAGGAGCCTCCCAGAGGTGCAAGAGCTCATTCTACCCGCCATACTGCTGCTTCAGTGGCTGCTTCCAGGGACATCCCTATCCAGGAAGTGTCGCTGCTACCTGGAAGTCAGCAAACACCTTCATTACCCACTACCACATCGACCTTGAGTCACGCTGGGATGCTGGTTTTGGGCCTCGGTTCTCAATCTTTATTCCCTAAGTAGAGGGTGTGCACCTTGCCTCCCTTCTCCCAGAGAACTGCTTAGAGTCTGCCAAGAAATGTGAATGAACAACATATCCGTGCTCCTAGAACAGGTTACTCACCTTTAACAGTAGATCTTACCTGAGAAACAGCTCTTGCAGCAGGTTACGCTATTAGGACTGAAGCGGCAGGCGCCAGGACCCCATAAATTTTCTAGCTAGCAGTATCCAGCGGTGACCGCTGACGTCAGGCATCATACAAAGGGGCGGTCCCCAAATCCTCAGTTCTTTTCCTGCGTCGACTCGCCAGCATCGACCTCATGGATGCCTTATTAGTGACGATGACTAGAACTTCTCCAGCAAAAGCGTTTGCTTACTAAATGTCGCATCTCCTACTCCTTCTACAGAAGGACACCACTCTAAGTGTACTTGCGGCAAACAGATCCCTTTCAAGGATCTCCATACGCCTGACTGCGGTGCCTAGGCCTGGAGCCACGACACCAAGGCCTGCTCCATTTGTCAGCAATTTAACAGCTGCACCAGGATCCGCTGTCAAAAGGCACTTCAGGGGTTCCTGTTAGAGAAAAGTTAAAATGATGGAAAAAGACCCTGCCTCCAGAGGTGAGTCAGCCTCCAAGTCCCATAAACACCGGGAGAAGGCCAGGTCCAGATCCCGAACCGGGCCTTGGACTCGTGCACCAGCTCTGGCTCACGTGCTCAGACCAATCTCCCTCCAGGGCTCGCTGTCAGCCTCCACCTGTTAAAGTCAGATCCTCGGGCAGTTCTTGACTTCTCTCCACCGCTGAAGACTTCCAGGGCTTCGGATCCTTCTCCACGCCCTCCTGGGCCTCAGCCAAATCTTCCGACCGTCATAGGTCCAAGTCCACCTCAAGTCTGCTTCTACTTCCTCAGACAGGCGCCAGGAACCCAACGTCAGGTTGGTCTGCCAGCCTCCCAGGGGACCTGATCCCTCTCCCAGGAAGTCTACAGACCTGGCGTCCCTCAAGCGGATGTCGGGCGAAATGGACTGCCGATCCTTCACGGCCAGCGCCTGACAGACCAGGCGTCCTGCAAGTACCTGATGTCGGTCAAGCGACCTTCGAGCCGACGACCGCCGTCCCTTCACCGGTCAATACCGGTGTCGCCAGGGTTCATCGGAGGAGAATTGGCGTTGCCTGATGACAAGGCGGGCGACACTGAAGGCGCCGGGCTTCATCGGGAGCCTTTGCCCGAACTGGCGGCGACCTCAGACCCGACGCCTGACACGATGACAGGCTTAACCCCCGACGCCTGGCCCGTCGTCCGGCATTAACATACAGGAAGTTAAAATCTCTTCAGTTTTTGGTGGGACACTATCAAGAAGGATGTGGTCCCAGTAAGCCTCCTCCTCCTGGGGGTCCAGATGGTAGACACCGACCCCCAAGGAGCCTACACCACCTCCTAGGGGTAGATCCAGAGAAAGTAGAAGGCCCCTTCACGGTCTCCCTCAGGGTCCCCCAGCCCCAAGTGGCACAGAGGAAGAAGGTCCACTCCACAGGGGATGACTCGAGACCGGACTCATCGGATACCTCAGGTCGCCTTCTCCCATCAGTCTTCCATCCCACCAGACCCACGAGACCTCCCAGATCACCTCCGAATGATCCCTCCTTTGCACGAAATCGTAAGGCACATCCAGGAGAATATGGGATGGGAGACAGAAGATCTAGACCCTGAATGACAGTGCCTAGCTAGATATCTTGACAGAAAGACCCTAAGCCTGTGGTGGTGCCACCCTTGGTGGATACCTTTTCGGACATCACCAAGGCCGCATGGAAATGTCTGCATTCTACCCCAGCTGTGCTGAAGAAGGCTGACCCGCCTCTACAGGGTTCCTTCGAGGACCCGTATTTGGCGCTACCAACCCGGCTGATTCACTGGTCATTATGGCCTTGCGACCGGTTTCAACGGCCGCAGCATTTGAGCACCCAGCCACGGACCGGGAATCCAAGCAATTGGATTCACTGGGAGAGTGCATGTATCTTGGCTGCTACATGCTCCATCAGGTCACTGAACTACCTAACACACATGGTTCAGTTTCAGAACACCCCTATGGGAACAGGGCCAGGACCTGGTTAAGGTCCTTCTTGGATAGCGAGCAGAAGGAGGAACCTTTGAACCTTCTTCACACAGGGTCAGACATGGGGACCCAAGTTTTGAGAGCCGCCTATGATTCGGCGAACTCTGTAGCCAGGGGAGCAGCCTGGGCGTCTGTCTCGGGGAGACACCCAGCAACCCGCATCTCGGATTATCTCCGGACATCAGAAAAACATCCTGGACGCCCCTACAATGGAGATGTCCTGTTTGGTGAAGAATCTGAACAGGTAATCACCAAGTTACAGGGCGCGGGAAGGCGGTGAGGACTGTACAGGCTATGTACAGGGCCAAGACTAGTTCCTTCGTAGGAACCAGAATCGCTTCTGACTGGCAACAACAGCAACAGCCACATTCCGGCCAGCAGCAAAGGGGCAACTTCAACTGCAAGGCTCAGTCTAAGTCTTCCCCAGGCCAAGGTCAGAGATACACTAAACCAACCCAGCCTGCAGGAGGCAACGCCACCACAGCATGACTCCTTCCCGCCCCTGCCCTCCTCTGGATCAATGGGAAGAAAGGTCGGGGTCACATCTCCCACCACCTTTCAGGGTGGCAGACGATAACTGCCGACCAGTGGGTTCTACAATTGGTAGAGAGACACGCTATAGAATTCCTCGACCACCCACCTTCAACACCTCCCTGCTTTCCGTTACTCAGAACATGCGCCCTGCTCATTCAGCAGGAGGTCCTAGTGCTTTTGGACAAAGAGGCCATAGAGCATGTACCGCAGAACCAGAGAGGCGCAGGATATTATTCCCACTTCTTTCTGGTTCCCAAAAGACAGGGGACCTCTGTCTGATCCTGGACCTTAGTGACCTCAAAGCTTGGTGCTTTACAGACACTTCCGAGTGGTGACTTTTCAGGGCTAATTCCCATACTCAAGCAGGGCACCTTCTTAGCATCACTGGACATGCAGGATGCTTATCTGCATATCCGATAGCTGGGCCCACAGAAAATTCTTGCGCTTGAGTTTCTAGGTTGCCATTATCAGTTCGAGCCCTCTCCTTCAGACTGTCCTCAGCATCTTGGGTGTTCACGAAGTGCATGGCAGTCATGGCAGCAACTCTCAGGAGACAAGGCCACTACATGTTCCCCTACCTGGATGACTGGCTCCTCATGGCCCCCTCTCGGGAGGCCCTGATGTCCGCGATTCATTGTACTCGTTCCCTCTTCGGATCGTTGGGCATCACCATCAATCAAGAGAAGTCACACCTGGTTCTGTCTCAGAGACTGCAGTTCATAGGCGAGTCCTGGACACCATCCAGAGGAAGCTTTTTGCCCCAGGACAGGCGGAGCACATCAGATCCCTCATGGGGATATCTTGGCGAAGAGACCGTTCCGGCAAGATTGGTCCTTGCCTGCTCGGACACATGGCTGCTGCCATTGCAACAGTCCCTTTAGCCCATCTCCACATAGGGTGACCCAGTGGATGTTACCGGTGCAGTGAGATCAAAAGCAAGACCATCTGCAGCATCCAGTCAGGATCACGAGCGGCATCATCCGGGATTGGCAATGGTGGCTCGTCCCATAGCACCTTCGTTGGGAGTCTCCTTCGTTCGCTGTCTCTGGTTGTGACGCTCTCCATGGACGCTTTGGGGTCCAGTTGGGAGCACACCTCAATGGTGTCAGGTCTCAGGGCTCGTGGATGACCAGGAAGCTCACCTTCACATAAACATTTTGGAAATGAGATCAGTCCTTTGCCTTGCAGGCCTTCCAGTCGGAGATTCCACGGGTACTCTTCTGCTGCAAACAGACAATACTGCGATGATGTACTACCTCAACAAACAAGGAGGCACTCATTCCTACCCTCTTTGCAGGAGGCCATGAGGTGTGGGATTGGGTACTTCATCATGGCGCAAACCTTATTGCTGTACATGTTCCAGAAGTGGACAATGTTCATGAACAGTCTGAGCTGCTCTCAGGCCACAGTCACAGAATATAAACTCCTCCAAGAGGTTGTAGAGGATCTGTTTCACAGATGGGGGACACCAGAGTTAGACCTTTTACGTCCCCATCCAACATAAAACTGCCCAATTTCTGCTCGCTAGATCCAGGGCCTGGTGTTTTTGGTGAGGCACGTTGTCCCTCTCTTGAGCGGGCAGATTCCTCTATGCATTTCCTCCCTTCCCGTTGATCCAGTGGGTTCTTCTGAAACTGCGCAGAGAGCAGGCGATGCTGATCTTAATGCGCGCCTATTGACCCAGGCAGATTTGGTTCCCTCTGCTGTACCAACTTTCTCAGGAACCGCCAGTGCCTCTGCCACTCAGCTCTCACTTACTGTCCCAGGAGGCAGGCTCCTTGGTCCATCCAGACCTATGCTCTCTTAACCTGCATGCCTGGCTCCTAAAGGCGTAGCAGTCATGTGATACGGGTCTGCAAGAGGTAGCAGATGTTCTACTGGCTGCTAGAAAACCCGGCCACTCATGCCACGTCACGCCATGAAATGGCGCAGATTTTGTCTCTGGGCTCAAGCACGGGACTTTCCCCGTGGATTGTCCTGAGGGTTGCATTAGACTACTGTATGTCCTGTCCCTATTTCAGGCAGGCTTGGCCTACTCTCGATAAAGTTACACCTCTGTGCCATATGGCTATCATGCACCTATAGGCCTACGGTCCATATCCAGTTGGAAGCCGCATGTGCTTTTTGCAAGGCATTCTCCACCTTAGACCTCTAAGGATCCCATTCCACCCTGGGACTTACCCTTCATCCTGAGCAGCTTATGCTGCCTCGCTTGAACCAGCCATGGATTGTGAGCTACGCCTTCTCGCATGGAAGGCGTTGTTTTAGTTGCTGTTACTCTGCCAGAAGGATTGTTGAGCTCCATGCACTCATGTGCAAAGAACCTTATTTGGTTTTCACCAGGACAGGGTGTCCTTAAGGACTAATCCAAAATTTCTGCCTAAGGTGGTCTTAGCCCTTACCTTAACCAGGATATCGACCTCCGGTGTACTTCCCAAAAGTACTTCAGTAGAGGAGAGGCCCTGCTGCACACTCTTGATGTGCATAGGTGTCTTAGATACTACCTGACCAGAACCAGACAACACCGTAAATCTTATCAGCTTTTTGTCTCCTTCGCCCATAGGATGCTGGGTGGTCCGGTCTCTAAGCAATCTCTTTCCAGATGGCTCATACAGTGCATCACGTTCTGTTACCAGAAGTGTAACGAGTCCCTGCCGGGCTCAGTCAAGGGACATTCTACAAGGGGCTACCTCCTTTGCTGCTTTAAAAACGCTTCCGCTTCTCGCCATCTGCGCAGTAGCTACTTGGAGCACCGTGCACACCTTCATTAGGCATTATAGCCTGGACAATGCATCAAGGCGAAGCTGGTTTTGGTCTAGCAAGCCTTCAGGGACTACTGTCCTAGGCTCTGGTTCAACTCATTATCTCTCCTTGGCCTCCTCCAGTCTGAGGGGATTTCCAAAATTGCTTGGGAATCAGTCCTAATGGTGTAACCTGCTGCAAGAGCTGTTTCTGAAGTAAGATAGTAAGTTACGAAGAACTTACCATAACAGTAGATCTTCGAGAACAGCTCTTGCAGCAGTATAATTCTCCCACCATCCCTTCAGAAGGTAGAGTTGTTCCATTTATTACTTACCTAGGCTTCGGTGTTTACAACACCTCCCTGCTGCATACCTTCTTTGAAGGCGGGTCCTCAGTCTCCACTTCAGATGTCATCTAGCAGCCGGGAGTCTCCGGTGGGAGAACTGGGGATTCTGGGGACCGCCCCTTTTGTATGATGCCTGACGTGGGGCGGGGCTGACACTGGGGCGGTCCCGCTGGATACTACTAGCTAGAAAATTTCGTGGGGTCCTGGTGCCTGCTGGCTTCAGTCCTAATGGTGTAACCTGCTGCAAGAGCTGTTCTCAAAGATCTACTGTTAAGGTAAGTTCTTACATAAATGTACTTTCTAGGAGTGGTATATGTTGTTCATCCACACACACACACACCGCACCTCCCGGCCGGGCACACAACCTTGCTTCCAGTGGGCTAAGATCTGGTGTCATGGGGTGGAGGCGAGGTATATACCACCTGGGTGGGTGGGAGGAGCCAGCTTGAAGACTTCTGGCAAGATTTAAAATGGAAGGGACATGCCAAAAGTGTGGATGAACAACACATACCACTCCTAGGACTACTGTTACAGGTAAGTAACCTGTCCTTCCTGCCGTCTTTCCTTCCTTCCCTGTAATTCATAGAGTGCTACGGAAGCTCCAAATGGAGGAGGCAGCTCGGATCCTCATTGCTCCCCTGTGGCCTCGACAAATCTGGTTCTCACTGCAGCAGCTGGCAGTGGACCCACCAGTGCCTCTGCACCAGTGCAAGGGCCAGCTGTCACAGGTCATAGTAACAGGGAACCCTGGTTCATACGGACCTCAAAAATCTCTTCATCTACATGCATGGTTCCTGAAAACATAGCCATTGTCCGGTTTGGGGTTTCCTAAAGGTGGCTGATGTTCTTCCTGGTGGGTGCCAGAAAGCCTTCCACCAGATCCGTTCATTCTATGAAGTGGAAGTGTTTTGCTCTGTGGGACACTTCTTATCACTTGGGTCCATTTACCTGTCCAGCTAACCAGGTTCTGGAGTATCTGCTCTTCTTATCAGATGCAGACCTGCAGTATTCCTCGGTCAAAGTGCACTTGCTGCCATTTCAGCTTTCCATGTGCCTATTGAGGTCTGCCGTTTGCCCAGCTATAGGTGGCCCATAAGTTCATGAGAGGCATTCTGCACTTGAAGCCTTCTATCTGCAATCTGGTCCTGGCTTGGAACCTGAATTTTGTATTGGAAAAGCTTACTTTGGCTCCTTTTGAGCCCACCATGACTTGTGGCTGGCGCTTTCTTTCTTGGAAGCGTTTTCCGCTTCAGTTACTTGGCTCAAAGGATTTCAGAGCTACAGGCTCTAATGTGTGATCCTCCTTATTTGATTTTCTCAAAGACAGGATATCTTTGCATACTAATCTTAAGTTTTTACCAAAGGTGGTGTTTGAGTTTACTTTAAATCAGACAATCCACCTGCCAGTTTATTTTCCTGAGCATGCCAATCCAAGGGAAGCGTAGTTTCATACTTTACATGTACATAGAATACTCACATACTATATACACTGCACGAAGGACTGCAGAAAGTCCTCACTCACAGCTTTTGTTTCATTCACCTCTGGGAAGAGGGCATCCCAGTTTCTTAACAGTGCCTGTTTAAATGGTTAGTAAACTGTATTGCTTTCTGTTAGAGGAAGTACTGTAAGGAACTTCCTGGGGTTGTTCGTGGTCATTCTGCTGAGAACATGGCCATATCTGTTGCCTGGTCTGTGCAGCTGCCACCTGGAGTACTGTCTACACTTTCACTAAACACTACTGTCCGGACATTGGGTTTGGCCTAGCTGTGCTTCAAGGCCTGCTTTCTTAGACCTCTAGGCTCCAACCGCTCAGACCGTCTACAGTCAGTACTGCTTGGTACCCATTCCATACGTGTGGCCAGATGAAGAGGTATCCTCAAGAAGATAGAACAGATCTTCCTGGACATAAAGTCTCCACCACTCATTCACACTGGTGGGACTACTCCGGAGGACCTAGGACCCAACAGGAATCAAAAACTTCGGAGGTCCGGCGCCAAGGTAGGGCCGCGAAGAGCCTTTCACGAGCCCAGCTGCACTGTATAAACTACCTCGGCATCGACCCTCCAACCGCCTCAGTTCCTTTTTCTCTGCTGTCGAGTGTGCTTCAGTGGCGATGGCGCTCACCCGCGAGTCAAAACTTCTCGTCTATCGACAGCAGCTATAGTCTTCAGTTTCATTTAGTTTCATTAGTTTTATTGTTTTCTAGTGAAAATAGAATAAAATAGTAATTTTAATATAATTTATCATGAAGTCTTCAGCCCTCCTTCAGGGTTGACCATGAATGGGGCAGGTGATGGTAGGGAGACTTGGCATGAAAGCTGTTCAGTCAGCGGGTGGAGTCTGGTCCGCTGCCCTCTATGGAGGGGTCCAACAACAGGCAGTCCAGTGCTCAGGGGATGGGCAGTCTTCCTAAAAGCCCTCCCAGTCAAAAAAAAGCGGCACCACTCGGGGTTGTCTTCTGGTATGACTGCGCATCGATCGTCAGTTTCTGGGGCAGAGACCAGACTCTGCCTCTTCCAGAGGTCCCCTCTGGTCTCTGTCTCTGGTGCCCGGCATTCTTGACTCCGGGTCCCTCCCGCCATGTGGGGGCCTCCAGTGTGCAGTTTTACCATTGGCGCTCTTATGGAGCAATGAGTGCATCGGTTGTCCTGGCTACCTGAGCGGCGAGTCCGTCGCCGGGGCATTCGGACCCTATCGGTCTCGGACCTGCGGGCAGGGCGTATTGGAGCTTCCTAGTCACACAACGCCATCTCCACTCCGTCGATGCCTCACTCTGATGATCATCCCCCTCACATGGTTGCTGTGCAAGGGTCCACACCGTGCCTTTATCTCCTGCTGAATTTCTTTGTTTCTCTTCTGTGAGTCGGGGTCGGAACTTCTGCTGCGGTGCCACTGGCTGCATCGCGGCCTCTCCGGCATCAGTGCCACGCTTGGTGCCAGCTTCCGGCGCCACGGTTGGTGCTGCTTTCCATGCCGGCGCCATCTGTGTTTTCAGTGCTGCCTCCTGTTGCGGCACCAAGGGCATCTCGGTGCTGCATGAGATATTGAGGTAGATGCTGATTCTCTCTGCTGCTCCTCCTTCTTCTTCTTTTCATCTCTTTCCTATCTGCTTAGTCCCTTCTGGACTGACAGGGAGATGATGTTGAGCCCGATCCTGATCTTCGATTAGGGGACGACTTGACGATGATTCCTCCCTGGGGCAGTGAATAAACCTCTTTCTACAAGCCTTTGGTCTTGGACTTTTCTTTAAGTCTCTGCTCAGAAATTTGAATACCACACTCTCTCTCTCCAGACTTCGGATATCGATCCTGGAAAGTTGCTGTGCCTGCAGTACCTGCACATTCCGGATATTCCTGTGGCATTGACCCAACCAGTGCAATCCTCTTCGTGACTCTCTCTCACAGATGGTGTGGGAAAATCCGTCCTCATTCCCTCTGTGGCTAAGTCCATAGATGGGAAATATGCCCTCCAAGGATCGCCCATTCTAGCCTCACAAGCCTTTGCAAGTTACCATCATTGTTCTACAGAGAATGACAAGGCTGTTATTCTGCAAGAATCTACAGCATGTCCATTAAAGAAAGAATTCACAAGAGAGAAACTTTGGGAAAAGTATCTTTGCTGCTTCCACCCTGGGCATGCATATTGCTACTACCAGGGCTACTTTTCTCAATATGAGTATACTCTCTGGCATTAGCTCAAGGCGACAGTAGAAGCTCTTCCTGATTCGGAGATTAACTCAGAGCTCCTTCAAATCATTACTAGGGGTATTGAATCCAATAATCAACAGCTTAAAGCTGCCATGGATGCCTTTGACACTGCCTCCAGAGCAGCAGCATCTGGTATTTGTACCCATCAGCACTCTTGGTTATGCACCTTGGGCTTCATAAATGATGCCTAACAGAAAGTTATGGCCTTGTCTTTCGATGGTACATATCTGTTTGGTCCTCAGGTTGAGCAGGCACTGAAGGCAACCAGAAGACTAGAATGGCCATCAAAACATCCAGACCCCTCCCGCTCCTCAAAGGCGGAATAGGCCCCAGTTTCAAAACTGTCAGTCCTTTTGTGGTAAAGGCAGAGGGGCTTTAAAAGAAACAAACCCCTCAGCCGCAAAAGAAAATGCAGCAGAAGGAACAGGGCTCCAAAGTGCCTAGTGCCACCCTCTGAGATCCCGGCCCAAGTCCCACCTCAGCTGTCCGAGGGGACTCCTCCTCGGCAGTAGGAGGCGTCTGGCTCAGTTTTACGACCGTGGACGTCAGTCACATCAGACAAATGGGTACTCAGAATACTCTGCGTAGGGGTACACTCTAAATCTGTCGGAAACCCCTTGGATCATCCACCCAAAGCGACAGCCCAGGCTGTCTGTCGCTCAGTCAGATCTTGCTTCTGAGATCCAAGGCCTTCTGAACAATAGGGCAGTAGAGATATTTCCGGTGGATCAGTAGAACACAGGTTTCTACTCCCATTACTTCCTAGTTCCAAAGAAAATAGCGGCATGCCCTATTCTAGATCTCAGGAAGTTAAACAAGTTCCTTTTCAAGCAAAGTTCAAGATGACAGCACTTGGGGCGCTTTTACTGCTGATTCATCAACAGATTGGCTAGCCTCCCTGGACATGCAGGATGCTTATCAACATGTTCCCATTCACCCAAGCCATCAGATATACCTCAGATTCATGGCATTGGGTCAGCACTACCAATTCAGAGTCCTGCCCTTTGGGCTATCCTCGCCCGAGTTTTTACAAAGTGCTTTGCAGTTCTCGTGAGCGCTCTGAGGAAGATCGAATTCAGGTGTTTCCATATCTGAACGACTGGCTTCCCACGAGCCCCTCCAGACAAGAGACTCAAGAAGCCATAGCTATGGCTTCAAACTTCCTCATGTTCGTGGGAGTTCTGCTAAACTTGAGAAAGTCACAGCTACAGCCCTCCCAGCAGCTCCTCTTCATAGGAGCCCTTCTGGATACCTCCACCGTGAAAGTGTTTCTTCCAGAGGACAGAAGGAGCGACCTCCTGCAGATGGCCCGCTTATCAGAGAAAACAGCTCGGGACGAGCTCTCTCAATGCAGCGGATGCTGGGTCTCATGGCATCCTCAGTGTTCACTGTGCATCTGGCTCATCTTCACATGAGAGCTACTCAGTGGATGCTCAGTACTCAGTGGTCGCCAACCACACACCCACAGTCCTTTCACATCAAGGTGACAGAACCACTGAAATGGTCGCCACCTGGTGGTCTCAGGAGGACAACCTTTGGAAGGTTATCCTTCGCCTCTGGATCCCGGATCTCTGTCACCATGGATGCATCCCTGCTAAGATGGGGAGCCACTGCCAGGATCTCCACACCCAGGGTCGATGGAGCCAGGACGAGTCTCAACTTCAATAAATTTTCTGGAAATGAGAGCTGTCCTATAAGCAGTCCGGACCTTGAAGGACATACTCTGTCACAAGACCATTCTCCTTCAAACGGACAACAAGGCGGTGATATACTACATCAACAAGCAGGACGGAGCACACTCTGACCCCTTATGCAGGGAAGCGGAGAGGTGTGGAATGGTGCCTAGAGCACAGAGTTCTGATCCAGGCAGTCTACTGCCAGGAGTCTAGAGCAATCTGGTGGACCATTTCAGCAGAACGGAGACAGATTTTCGTGAGTGGTCTCTTAACAGTGGGAACCCAGACCTGGACCTTTTGCATCCCCACCAACGCAAAAACTGCCTCTTCTGCTCTAGAAATCCAGGACCTGGCATTTTTGTCAGGGTGCATTCAGACTGGTGGACAAAACGCTTTCTATATGCATTTCTCCTCTTCTTAGTTCAGAGGTGCTGCTCAAACTGGAGGCACAGGGCAGGATGATTCTCATCACCCCATTCTGGCCTTGTGAGATCTGGTTTTCATTAATCAACAGATTATCAGAAACTTCCAAACCACTTCCACTTCAGATGAACCTACTGACCCAGGGCCCTGCAGTCTATCCCAACCTGAGGTCCCGCCACCTCCATGCCTGGCTCCTGAGGAGATAGAGGTGAACAAGTTTAATGTTTCATGTAGGGTCTCTGATATTCTATTTGCAGCACGTAAGCCAGCTACTAGGAAAACCTACACAGCTAAGTGGAAGCATTTCTCCATGTGGTGTGCAAAATCCTCCTGGAACCCCTTTTCCTGCCCACCGATCAAAGTTCTAGAGTATTTTCTAGGCCTCTCAAACACAGGCCTGCAAAACTCCACCATTAAGGTTCACCTTGCTGGGGGCATGGCCAAGTCATCATCCAGAATGGCAGCATAGTTCTGGAGCCATGCACTCTGCCGAATAAAGCGCTTTTCCTAAGCTCCTCGGGACCGGAATTACCAAGGAACAGAAGGAACTGTGAGAGAACAAGACTATGCCTCCTAAAATGTAGAAAATACAGGGGCAAATAAACTTTAAAAGTACCACCAGCAGTCTTAAAATACTGAGCCCCGAGGCCTTGTCACCACGAGCCTAAAACATGGGAATGAGGACTCAGAACGACATGGAGAAGTAGGAGTAGAGGGCTGCAACCTCGCCAGTCCTAGTGTTGGAAAAATTATTTAATGATCTTAAGTATGACCTGACATGCAGGATGAATGCGGTTTTGAAAACATCTCTGCTCAGTTGGCGCCTCCAAACAACAGTAAATACTTTGGGGAAACAGCAGAGCAACATTCCACTCGGTTAACAGAAGTGGAGGAGAGAGTAAGTGCAAGAAGACCAGTTCACACAAATAAATCCTCAGCTGCAATCAGCCTTAGCAGAAATAGAGAGACATACAAATATCCGAATAGTGGGACTAGCTGAAGGATCGGGGCGAGATTGTGCTGCCACTGTAAGTCTTGGCTCAAATCGCAATTAGCTTTACTGCCGAATGCACATTGGAAATACAGAGGGCGATAGAACCCAGGCTGTCGCCTGCACCAAATTATAGACCAAGCATATAATTATGAAGTTCCTACACTACCAAGACAGGATGCTGATACTGAAGTTGCAAGGAAAACAGGCCCTATAATGGATAGACTCAAGGCCAGTTAGTATCTTTCAAGACTTTTCGTGAGTGCAGATGGAAGGAATGCTTTATGCCCATGAAAAGGCGACTGCATCAACTTAACTGGCCCTTTGCTTTAATGTATCCTGCTGTCTGATTATCTCAAGAAAGGATAAAGCACCAAAACATTCACGAACCCTGAGGCGATGATGCAATTCATAGACCAGGAGGCACTGAGCAAGGTAATGCGGATTGAACTAACCCTTGGGCAAGAAGAAGATTAAATCAGTTGAATAGCGCCAAAGATCGGGAATTTATTTTTCTTCCTCTATTCTGGCGCCTTGGTGGGTCTGTTCGGGGAGTGGGGTTTACTACCTGGCCGGATCCGCAACCTGGTATGGGGCCTATAAAGGCAGGATCTGACAGCACCCCTGCACCCTTGATCGGTCCTGAAATGTTCAGATCTTATAGGACACTAGCTGATCTGGATCTAATGGACATACAATATGGAACTCTTTGCCATTTGGACTGAATGTGAAAATTTTACTTATGTTGAACTTACTATAATAAGGTTTCCTTATGTATGTAATTAATATGCTTACTGAAGAAATTATGCAAATCGGTTGGTCTATTCTATCTTCCCATATAGGATTTGATATAGTTTGGGAGATGAGTCCTGGGGGGAGAAAAATTAACCATATCTTGGGAAGACGTTGACCCAAGTTGTGTTTTGCCAGGAAGTATATTCTGCCATATTAATAAATATATTAATGGGGGAGGTGGATATGAGCCAGGAGTGCACAGGAATGAAAATGATTTATGAGCAATTAAGGAACTGTTTAGGAGTGTTGTAATACAGGATCGGACCCGGCCTATGGGGGACTCACTCTGGAGTCTCCCGGATCGTTCTGATCCTGAGGGCCTCCCGTCAAGGATTAAATAGAAAAACTAATTAACTTGTATCCTACCCCAGGGTTAAAACTTACAGACTATAAGCAGAAGTTCAGATTGGGGTTGGAATCTGGGTGACCATAAAATTCTATTAAGTGGAGTCGTGATGCAGGCCGAAGGGCTAACCCACGATATTAAAGGGGGTAGATACTAAGCCTACCAAAGATAGTGGTGGGCATAGGGTGGGGGTAAAGTGGGTGATAACAGTTAGTTAAGGAAAGTTTACTTGTTAGTTTCTCCTTTCTTACTTTTTTTTGTTTTGGTCTGTTAGTTCTCTTTCTCGACTTCTCACAGTTAAGGTCATGTCTCCAGTTTTGGAGGCTAACTATGCCTCAGAAGGAAATGGGAAAAGACGTAGTTTCTGGAAGTATAGAAGGTTTTAAATTTGAGGGGATATAAGGGCTGTTTCCAAGTTCTTTTGAAAAATAAAATGTTTTAGAGTTGTGTGGATGGAGGTGGGGCATACTCAGAGGCAGTAGTGTGTGGGGGGTCTGGGGGTCAGAATCTGAACAACAGTTCAGGATGGCAAGTTTAAAGCTGCTTTCCTGGAATGTAAATGGGCTTAAGTCAGCAGTAAAGTATAAAAGTATGGTCATATGTGAAAAACAGAAAATTGATGTAGCAATGTTTCAGGAAAGCATTTGAACCAAGAGGAATTGAAACAACTGAATAGAACATGGGGGAGATATGGTGGCCTCCTGCTTCGCATCTAAGACTAGGGGTGTGTGTACTGGTTCCACCCTGGCCTAAGGCAAAGGTACATTCTTTCTCATATAGATAGTCAAGGATGTTTTGTGATAGTTGAGGCCACCATGTGAGAGGAGCTTCTGGTGTTGGTGTCCCTCTATGGTCCTGCATTTGACAGCCCAGAGTTTTTGAGCATTTGGCTATAACTCTGGCAAGGTTCCCTGATAAGATGATTATGGGGGAGATTTCAATACATATTGGGATCCCTTGATAGATCATTCTGATCCACATTTTAAACGACTTCCTGAGAGTGTAAAGGCCCTACTAAATATGGTAAGAGAGAGCTCTCCAGGAGGTGTGGAGGTTTAAACACCCAGATGCTGTGGAATTTTCATTTTATTCCCATGCCCATAGAATCTGTACAAGGCTGGATTACTTTTTGGCATCCCCAGTCTTTATGGACAGGATAGAGATGGTTCAGTATGGCCCTATCCTGATATCAGACCACGCATCCTTGTACCTGCAGCTGAGATGCTGGACCAGAGAGTCTGAGGCTCGCAGTGGAGACTTGATCCCACCTTGCTAACCGACTCCCAATTTACCAAGCAAATGTTAAATCGGCTTGAGGAATTTTAGAAGTAAATAAGGTGGAGGATACTTCTGCTAAAACCACCTGGGAAGCCCTTAAGGCTTATGTTCGAGGAGAAGCTATTTCCTATCAGCCTCAAAAATAAACAGGAGGAGACGAAAGAGTGAGAGCTGGTATTATCTATTGAACTGTTGGAGAGACAGAATATGAGAGCTCAGTCCCGGAAAGACAATGGCTTTGAAGAGCCTAAAGGGGAGTATAATCAAATTAGTTCAAAACGTATAGAAAGGGATATATTGGTATCCAGGGCAGGTCAATATTTTGAGGAGATAAATCAGGTAGGTGGTTGGCATGGTTAATAAAAAGCAGAAGGTGAATAGATCTATTATAGATATAGAAAATGAAGGGGGGTCACTTCTTCAGCCCAGGAGATAAATGATGTTTTTAAAAATTTTATAAAACACTTTACACATCAAAGTACCCCAAGGTACTAGTCCATAAGATTTTTTAGATGGTATCCACTTGTCTACAGTGTCTCCTTTGGATAGTGAAAAGCTGGGCCAGGCTCTCTCAGAGTGGGAAGTTAAGAGGCGTCTATTCATCCCGATCTGGCAGGGCTCCGGTCCAGATGGACTGCCTATGGAATTTTATAAAAGTTCTGGGACACTCTGGCCCTTTATTTATAAATATGTGTCAAGAAATACTGGGAGGAGAGGGCCTAACAACATCTCAACAGCTAGCCACAATAATAATTCTCCCAAACCAGGAAAGGACCCCAGAAAATGTGGATCATACAGGCCCATCTGCAGACTACAAGATAATTGCAAAAATCTTGGCAAGGAGGCTGGAAGGGTTTTGCCAGGTACATCAAGATCGGGGGTGGGGGTTGTCCGGGACAGGCAAGCTAGACATAACCCAAGAACAGTTCTGAATATTATGTGGCACGGAACAAGGAGAAGAGGAGCTTGGAGGTCTTCTGCACTAGATGCGAGAAGGCCTTGATAGAGTGGAATGGCCATCTATGTTTGCAGTATTAAAAATATTTGGTCTCCATCCAATCTTTTGTCATTGGGTGGCGAGCCTATACCAGTCTCCATGGGCCCAAATCTTAATAAATAATAGTCTTTCAGATCCCTTTAGGCTGTACAGGGTACTAGACAGGTGTGCCCCTCTCTCCTATTGTATGTCCTCACTATTGAGGCATTGGCAGTTGCTATTCAAGCCATCAGGAGATCAGAGGTTACACAATCAATGGAAAGAACAAGTTATCTCTTTATTCGTTGATGATGTCCTACTTTTCTAAAGGACCCAGGGAAAGCCCTGCCAGCACTGACTTCCCTATTCAAAAACTATGGCCCCTGTCTGGTCACAAGATCAGTTGGAGCAAAAGTGAATGGCTACCACTAGGAGGTGTGGGAAATCAATAAACATTAATGGAATGGAGGTACATCCTAAATCTGTAATAAAATATCTAGGAATACAGCTTCCAGGAAATTAAAAGAAATGAGTTGCTTAAATTATCAACCATTGGCATCAGAAATCAAGGAACAATGCAACAGATAGAAATCACTTCCCTGTCATTGTTAGGACGAGTCAGCTTGGTTAAGATGCAGATCCTGCCTCAATGTCTATATCTTTTCCAGGCATTACCGGTGATGATACCGACTACTTACTTACAATCTCTGGAAGGTTCTATCACGTCCTTACTGTGGGCAAATCGTAGACCTAGGATTAGGAAAGACATATTATGGCTGCCCATATGTGAGGGGCATGTCACTTCCTAATTTGAAACTTTATGCCCTTGCAGTGCAATTGACACACATTATGGACTGTCTGGGGAGAAGACAGGACTCGGGATTGGGTGATCATGAAATCATATTCACGAGAGGGTGTCCCTTTGCCCAATATATGCTGCCTCTGGGGCATGGGGACTGGGAAGGGGAGACACCGTGAATCCATACACTAAAACCCCTTTCAGGGCCTGAAACAGGCACTGAAGCTTATGGATGAAGGAGGGGGACTGTCACCAGAGAGTTCAATCTTGTACAGCCTGTGGAGGGGGGTGATGCCCCCAGCCAGTCAGAAAGGCTCTGGGGACGGGGAAAAGAGGGACTCTGTCTTCTGGCACACTTATTTTGGAAGGGCTCTCTTCTAGACTTTACTGAATTGATTAGGCTGTACAACATCCAACCCACCCATTTCTTTATTTACCTGCTAGTTAAATCAAAACTAAACACATTTTCTGGATCTGAGAGAGGAGGCCATTTGCTAACTAGGATGTCCTTAGAAGAAGTCCTGCAATATTGCAAAAAAAATAGAAAAGTGAAACCCTTAAGTGTTCTATACTGGACCATGATGGGAGCCCGACTGGATACGCTTCAAAAATTAAAGGATAGGTGGGAAAAGGATTTGGGGTGAATCCCTGATGGTGGGTGACTGGAAACGGCTCTAGGAGAAAGTGAAAATGTTTCAGTGAATAATAGACTTAGGAACATTCACTTTAACATTCTCCATAGAGTGTATTTTTCCTCAGAATTAGCCCATAAATGAATAGTCAGGTTCCCAACCAGTGTCCAAAGTGTTTCTCCATGGGGTGCTCCTTTTTCATTTGGTATGGTTCTGCCCAAAGGTGATAGCTTATTGGAATGACATAAATAGTATTCTAAATAAAATTTTGGAAGGTGATATTTTACTAGGTCCAGTAGACATCTTGCTGGGTGTTCCAAGAGGTGGAATGGGATGCAAGAAGGCCACTCACCCCTTGAGAAAATTGGCCTAGTGGTCAGTAAGCAAACATTAGCACAAACATGGATGGCACAGACCCCACCCATCATAGCACAGTGGTGAAAACATTATTAAGTAATATGAAACTGGAACATATTCAATATAAAACTCTGGGCCTACTCCATAGATATCTCCAGATGTGGTCCCCACTTGAAGCTCTCTGAGTGAGACATGGTTTCCTCTCTTTTAGAAAAGTAACAGTTAGAAAAGTGGACAGGGGAAAGAGACATGAAAGTTTCCACTTAAAAAGCTTGCTAAAATCTTAAAAGATATGCTAATGTTGGTTCTCTGAGAAAGGTAGAAAATGGGAAAGAAGATGTGTATTTAGACTGCTGCTTGTATTTGTATTTATATAGTTAGCCTTGAGACCCCTGCATATACTGGTATGTAGAAATGTGATGTACTTTACATACTGTATGGCTGTAGTTTACTCTTCTCTGTGTACACCAACTCTCCAATAAAGAAATAAAAAAAAAAGGTTCACCTTATGCTAATCTCAGCTGCACATGAGCCCATACTCTCCTTGTCTCTGGCTCAGCTACCTGTGGTTAAGAGGTTTCTTAAGGGCATTCTGCATAACAGGCCACCAGTTAGATGACCAGTTGCAGCCTGGGACATTAACCTTGTGCTAGACATGCTCACCCATAAACCTTTCGAGCCCCTAGCTACTTGTGACCTAAAATTTCTGACTTGAAGACGGCCTTCCTTGTGGTATCACTTCCGCACACAGAGTGTTGGAAATACATGCCTTAGTCACAGACCCTCCATATACTGTATTTCACAAAGACAAAGTGGTTTTCAGGACCCACCCAAGTTTCTTCCCAAGGTTGTCTCAGAATTCCATCTGAATCAGCCCTTGGTCCTCCCTACCTACTTCTAGAAACTTCCAGAATGAAGGGAGCCGCATCTACATTCCCTGGATATGAAGAGAGCCTTGCGGTTCTACTTAGGACTAAGGAAACCGCACATCTAAACAATTGTTTGTCTCCTTCAGCACGGCCCGCCTGGTCAGCCTGTTGCTATCAAGTGTATTTCAGCATGGCTAGTGGCATCCTTCCGACACTGCTACTCCATGGCACAGGTCAAGCTGGAAGGCAGAGTATACGCTCATTCTACCAGAGCAGTCGCAGCATCTCTGGTGGAAATTCAACATGCCCATTGCAGATATCTGCAGTGTGGCCACTTAGAGCTCTGTGCACACTGTAAAGCACTACACCTTGGATGTCCATGCCAGACAGAATCAGTCCTTTGGCAGGACAATCCTTAGTGGACTTCTGTCCTAGGTGAACTCTTCTCTCCTGCCACCCGTCTCGATGGATTATTTTAGCTCTGTACTCTCCCATCAGTGTGAATGAGTGGTGAGACTTTATGTCCAGGAAGATATGGAAATGACGTTACCTACCATAATTATTAATCTTCTTCGATGAAGTCTCGCCACTCATTCACGCACACACCCGCCATCCCCAAACTCACTTTTCTGTTTGTGGTCTTCACTCCTCAAGTCTGGGCCAGAAGACTCTTATGTGTTGACCCTACTTATATGAGTCATTCAGACTATCTTATGTCTGAATAGGTTAGTTTCCTAGGTTAGTTTACGCTGCACCTCCTTGGAAAAAAGGCACTGAGGTGGTTGGAGGGTCGACACCGAGGTAGCCTATACAGCGTGAGCCAGGCTCGCGGTGCCACTCTCACGGCCCTGCCTTGGCACCAGCCTCCTGAAGATTTTGGCCCTGCTGGGTCCTAGCACCTCCGGAGTAGTCCCATCAGTGTGAATGAGTGGTGGAGACTTGCCCAAGAAGAATCAATAATTATGGTAGGTAATGCATTTCCATTTATGTGCTTACTATAACAGTAGCTCTTCAAGATAATCTCTTTCATCAGGTCATGCTGCCCCACCCTTCTTCCCTACAGTGTTCTGAGACTCTAATCACTGCTGTCTCCTGCTCCATGGTGCTCTGCTTTCAGCTCTCTGCTTCGCCTGGTTGGCAAAGCCTAGATTCTTTCCTGGTTCCCTACAGAGAGGTCCTCCGAGCATGAACTGTGGTGGGGAACTGAGGAGGGAAAGGGAAGTGGCTGCCCACATTTATATACTAGCTGACATCTGACGTCCATTGTGGCGGCCCCTGGTGGACTGCTTGCAAAAGCTTCAGTGTGGTCCTAGCACCTTGCAGCTTCTAGTTCTATAGGTATGGCCATGGAAGAGATTCTCTCAAAGACCTACCGTTACGGTAAGTACATAACATATAGAATAATGTGTGGCTAACCATACAACAAGGCTGTGTTTCCACTAAGGGTTGGTGATGACATCACAGAGACCTTGAGAGCAAAGCTTGAGAGGTGTCATGATGACAGCACAAACCCAAGATGGAAACATATAGCCTTGCTGTGTATGGTTACCTATGTACTGTTTTATATAGTATATGGGAGCCATTGATTTGACACAGATTCTGTTCAGATTCTTTTAAAATGTTTACTTATCTGTGTCCGTTTCTTTACACTCGTGTTCCTTGTTCCTGCTGATACCAGCACATTGCTGTTAGTCCTGTAAGTCTACAGTAAGTCCTGTGTTCCATCACTCCCGCTCGTGTATGGCCAGGATGTTAATTTTAAAATAAAACGCAAATAAAAAGAAAAACCCTAACAAGGTGGCTCAGTTTTAACATTGAGACGCCTGTAGGTGGTGTCCTGCTCGTCCAAAACAGTCAATCCACTGGTCAGCACTGCTAACTGTTGCTACCATTTTCCCCAGAGTTTTTTTCCCTGAGAGGAGTGTCTTCAGCATCTTCAGCCGATGAGATGCATGGCAGGGCAGTACAGAAAAGTTGTTGTACTATCGATGTGACGTCAGAACGATGAGTACAACTACTTTTTGACCTTTGAACTGTCCTACAACAAGTTTTTGGGAGCTGCAGAAACTGTGGAGAATCGATGACTTCCATATACTGTTGTTATTTCTCCCACAAATAAAATCTACTGCTGATCAAGTGGCCATCTCATTCTCCTTCCTAAACTTTGGGTCTCTTTCCCTTCCATTCCCTCTGCTCCTTCCCTTCTCATTCTGAATTCTCTCCTCTGTAAATTCTCTTTTCACTCCTACAGTTGCTTCTGACATTGGATTGGACTTCTGCTACTGCCTCCTGCCCTACACTGACTCTATAACAGTCCATCTCCCTAGTCATCAATCACTATTCCCTGCTCCTTATGTTATTGTTTAGTTGTTCACTGTTTAATGTTCTTTGTTTGCTCACAATTTACTGTATGGCAGCTTTATGCTTGAAGCATTTTTCTTGTAATTTATTTTGTTATACTTTATTTTATATTATTGTATTATTTTGCATATTGTAATTGTTCGGTTCTCTACTATTCTCCCTCCCTAGGACGGTGAAAACAAGCTGATATCAGTTCATTATGTCTTTCCTGGTAAAACTTTTGAAATAAATACACACATACATACATAAAGCGGAACTGGACATTCAGTGCCTGAAGCACAGATGCTGGGAAGGAAATGAAAAAGGGGAAATTAGCTTACTGGCTACACAAACAGCAGGCAGAAAAGCATATGGATGGTTTGTGTTCATTATGTGGTCAAGATATACTAAAGGCACTGACAGCAGTACAATAATGGGGCATTCTGTTAGGGCCTGTTTGCATTACCTCAGCCCCTCAACCTCCTCGGCAGGAGGAGATCAGTGCCTTTCTAGACTGCCTGGCCATCCCTTCTTTTTTCACCATAGAGCTCCCCACCGCCATGTCTTCGCTAGGATGCACCATTAGTCACAGGAATATATCATGTTCTGCCATGGTATTTCCTTTGCCATGGGTCTAGCTGCCATCTGATAGCTTCCACGGCTTTCCCTGCGTGGGCAGAGGCTCTGGGGTGGAGCAGTCCTCCATACTGATGCAGTCCACCAGGGGGACAGGATCCAGCGTCAGGGGTGCTGGGACCCAGGAAGCCAGGAACATCAACTGTAGATAGTCATATGATGTTGTCATTTTTTTTTCTTCCACCCATGTCCTTCTTCCTCCTCTGGCATGATCATAGCATTCTGATGGCTTTGAAACACACACACAGATTCTTTGAAGGAGCAGGCCCCAGGCCCACCACAGTATAGAACTGCATGGAACGCGACGTGCCTGAGTGTCGGTGCACACAGGCAGGTTGTAACCTGTACCATGAATGAGGAGTTGCAAACTTTCATGGAGCAGTGATATTAGAAAAATATTCAATAAAATATTCACAATTGTTAAAGGTTGTTACAGTTAGCCTCACCTAGTATCATATTGTATAGTGATTAGTAGTATCACCTATGAGGTGCTTGAAACGCCTCCAAAAGTTACGAGGATCCCAGCAGGGGCCATTAGGGTACTCCTGAAGCAGCTACTCTTGGCAGTATGAATAGCTTTTTATAGGCATTTCTTGGCCTTCTGTATTCAATCCAACTGTTACTCTTGAAGAGATCTAATACGAGTCCAGCATTTGTCCTTAGACTTTATCAGGGAAAGAAGGTCACTGTGGAAGCCACTTAGTTGTGGAACTCTTATGTCACCAGCTGCCCATGCTGATGTGACAGGTTCAAGCTGTGCCAGTGTTGCTAGTACTGTAGGACTGTATTCTTTGTATCCCCATTTGGTTTGATTTCAGATTGACAACATTGAGCTGACAGAAAAGAAATTAAAGTGAGTCTAATAAAATTTCTTCTTTCTGAGGCTAATGGCATCTCCACCAGAGCGACCTAATTATGCATGAATTCTGGCTTTTGATTGGATGTTACATTTTGAACACTATTTTACCTTTAGAATGAGCATTTTAATTATAATCAGACTTGGAATGGATGTTCTTTGCTACAAATTTTTTGATGCTGTCAGAACCTCAGGCATGATGACCTAATTATGCATGCATTCAGGCTTGTGATTAGTTGCTAAATGTTCAGCTCCTGTTGGGCTATATCTCGAATTACATTACCCTTGGTCACCTAATTAATGTATGAGGTTATTTATTTAATTGTTCAGATATAACCTTTGAGCTCAGAAACATAGAAACACAGTGCTCCTTTTCAAAGGTTTCACATCAACAGACAGCAGGACAATACAGAGGTGAAACATTGCTACTTGTAACACGCAGTAATGGCACAGACAGAATCTGGATCGTGATAGGCTGAAAGCGTCCCGGAACCATAGCGGAGTGGTATTAACCCAACATATGCTGCGTACCGCTCCGGCAGTACCGTGACCAGCAGACCCCAGCCTAGCAGCACTGAGTCCTGTGGCTGAGCGAGAGGAGAGTGGCAGGAGCGCTCGAGTCAGCCGATTACCGCTCTGAGGGTGGAAACAGGGAGGGGGACCTGAACCTGAGGGCGCAATCAGCGGCGAGACTTCCCCAGCCAGACCTTCACACCGTGGCACGGAGACTGTGTTTGATGGAACGGGCCACCGGTGACTGGGAGTGAAGCAGCCGGGCAGATGAAGAGAGTGCAGGGCACACCGAGGAGCAGGAGGGCAGCCCAGCTGGAGCAAGGCAGGACGGAGCAGGTGTCGGAGGCAGAAGGCAGTGACACCCCGCATCCATAGCGCCAGTGCGATCCTCCTGGGGCGGCTGAACCGTACCTGAGACCTCCGCTCATGGTATCAGCAGAATACCTGCACCAACCTCCACACAAGTGCAACAGCGATGTTGTCCACATGCCTCCGGAAGCTAGGGACAGAAGCTGATCACCAGATAGGTACGTATCTGATGGTCCCCACTGTGCTCTGATCCCGAGTGCAGCTGCACAAACCTCGCACCGCTGCCGCCTCTCATTGTCGATCTCGCACAAGAGGTCCTGCCAGCTGCCTCCACCGACCACTACGTCTGAGAAATAAGGGCATTAGCCACCTGCCGGTGTGCTCTAATGCGATTGATGCATGGGGGCGTGGCAGCCCTCGGCCCTGGGCCTCGCGCCCCCATGCATCAATCCAGCATTATAGCACACCTCCATCGTGGCTTAATGTCTACTTGCTTGTTCACAGAACATGGTGATAAGGTAGAGAAATAGCACAACTTAATAAATTATGCACAACAGTTGCAAATACACATAAACAAATGAACCAAAGTGCAGCAAAGAACAAACCTAAAAACACAGTGATTGCAAAGTCCAAAATTAACAATGGTAAGCAGCCAAGGGAAATAGGCTTTGTCAGTGTAGCAGTATTCAGTGGGGGTCAGGGGAAGGGGGATAAGAACCATGGAGGCCCAGTAAAGTGCAGTAGAGTGCTCTGACTAGGTTGTCAGCCAAGGCAATAAGGTGGAGCAAAGGGAGAGCAGGAAGAGAGAATAGATGGAGCTGAGGATATACAATATAGGGGAGAGCTAGAAAGATGAAGAGTTGTCGGAGAGGATACTCTGGGAATAGTAGGGGTAGTAGTAGGGGAGGAAGGAGGAGATCAATAGGTCTGAGGGGTTATCTATAGTATTTAGTGCAATTAAAGCAATATAAGGCCAGAGGAACCAGAAGAGGAGAAGGCTAACTGTCACAAATAAGTTTAAACCAGGAGTGAGAGTGGAGAGAGAGGCTGTAGCAGAAGCAAAAGATCAGGTCAAGGCCTGTGGGCACAAGCTCTAGTTAAGGAGAGGAGTTGCTTCAGTTTGTTTTTGAATGAATGAAGGCTGTCTTGGTTGAGTATATGCACAGGGACCCTCATTTAACCACAGAGGAGCTCTATATGTGAAGGACTGTTGACCAAGAGAGGTTCTCCTAAAGGGGACAGTCAGGGGACATCTAGCCATGCCCTTGTCAAGTAGCTTGAGTGGCTTGCTTGCAGTATATCTTGAATGCAGGGAGGGGTTTCCAAGGAGGTTTTTTTTCCCAGTAGGCACATCTGGTACTTTATTCTATTACTCAGGCTAAGCCAATTAGTTTGTTCATAGAGCGACATGAATGTGTGAGGTTGTCAGCACCCAGGGTGAGTCTGCAGGCTTTGTTGAGGGCTGTCACAACTCGCTTGAGTGTGGTGTCAGAGGCTGCTCCATAAACTACCAAGCCGAAGTCAATGATTGACAAGATTGAACTACATACTGAAAGTTGGAGGGCAGAGGGCGTTAGGTATTGTTTGTGTCTGTATAGGACACCCAATTTGGTGCTGACCTCTGACATCCTGATCTATATGCCTTGAGAAGGAGAGGGTATCATCGATGATGACCCCTAGGTATTTGAAGAAGTGCACCTGTTCAAGAGGGGTGGGCAACCTTGTTATTAACAGTGGACAGGGCCTGGTACATTTTCTTGTGCTGGTGATTTAGGATTCATAGGAATATACTGAGCTTATTTAGACTTATGTCCATTATGCTCGCCAAATATTGTCAAAATACCCTCCCCTTAAATTTGTAATATTTGTCTAAATTGTTTTAAATGTTATCACTGAGGGACTAGTGACAGCCTCTTAGGGTAGGGAGTTCCAAATTGGTACTATTCTCTGGATATACCATTGTTGTCTTTTTACTGAATTACGTCTACTGGTTTTAGATGAAGCCCCATGTGAGCTCATATTATGATGAGGGATTTTAGTTCTAAACCTAGACTTTCCCACAATGAATCATCTGTGAATGTTCTATAATGCAGACATTGATACACTTGATATCAGCATTGTTTTAGTCTTCTTATAAATTAGAAGCAGTTTCTGCATGCTGAACCAATCCTCCAGTTGGTAGAAGGTGGACTGCAGTTCATTTTGCAGTTGATCAAGCTATGAGCTGCTACTCAGAATGACAGTATCATCTGCATACAGAATAATTTTGCTTATGCAGGCTTCAGGTAGGTTGTTCAGAAACAGATTGAAGAGTAGGGGCCCAGGATGGACCTTTGAGGGACCCCCGCATGACTTCCCTGGTGATGGAGGTTGTTGTCCCTATTTTATAATCACACAAGCATACATAGGCGGCTACAAACGCCACAAAGACGGGCCAGAACCAAATCCAAATAGTACTCACGAACTGTCCATATAGGTCGGCACCTCGTAGCCATCTACTGTCAGATACAAATTCCACAATCGATGTGTCAGGATAAAAGCCTTTTATTCCCAGATAGGCAAAATAGTCAGCAAACATTCAAGATATGGGCTCAATGCACTTGCCCTCCCCACGGAACCGTGGAAAAAGGCTTTTATCCTGACACATCGATTGTGGAATTTTGTATTCACAGTAGATGGCTACGAGGTGCTACCTACAGGACAATTGTCCCTATTTTGACTATCTGGGACCTGAGAGAAAGGTAGTCCTTGAACCAGTGGACTGCTTCCAAGGACAGCCCCAGGACAGCAGCTGCTCGAGTAGGATAGGATGGTTAACAGTGTCAAGGCCTTAGTGAGATCTATAAATATAGATCCCACTAATTTTCCATCGTCCATAGCCTTATGCACATAATCAGCAAATTCAGCTAGGGCAGTAGCACTGCTGTGGCTCTTTCAAAAGCCATGCTGCTGTGGG
The DNA here is from genome assembly GCA_016271365.2 of Neoceratodus forsteri. Lineage (NCBI taxonomy): Eukaryota > Metazoa > Chordata > Ceratodontiformes > Ceratodontidae > Neoceratodus > Neoceratodus forsteri. Next base: position 808,074,753 of record CM028132.1, on the reverse strand, counting down.
CATTGTAAGTCATACTTCTGAGAAGGTACTCCGAGATCTGATTAGCTATGATTCTCTCAAGCGGTTTTGAGAGAGGAGGAGTATTGAGATAGGTCGGTAGTTGGCAATGCTGAACGGTCCCCACTTTTGTGTACAGGGGTCACCAATGCCAGCTTCCAGACAGATGGAATTTTGCCAAGGAATCACTTTATTAAAGATTTTGGTAATGGGACTATGACTTCATTGAGTGCGGTTTCCACTAACTTAATATCAATATTATCACTGCCAAGCCTTGTTTTACCAAGGACCTTTTGTACATAAGTTCTTGCCTCCTTTACAGTGACCCATTTGAAATAGAAGTTAGGTTAATTAGGTTGAGATCTCAGTGTTAGCAGGAACAGTTCAGCAGTGTTGAGGTAGTCGGGGGAGAACTGAGCTAAGATCTGAGAATGCTGAGTTAAAGAATTCTGTGATAGTGTAGGATCCAAGGTCGGGGTACCATTTATGTTTAGCATCGTAGGGTGTTTCCTATCATCTTTCCCAATTAGGTCCTTGATGTTCTCCCAGAATCTGTTACCATTTCCCAATTCCTGTCCAACTGTTCTTTATAGTACTTAGCTTTAGCAAGCCTAGTGAGGTAAGTACACCTATTTCTAGCAGCCCTGTAATTCTGTAAGTCAGTGATATTGCCTGAGTTCCTTGCCTTGCACCAAAGATTATCCCTGGCTCTCATCTGTTCAAGGAAGGTCCTGAGTAATCCACCCATTAGTAGTTCCTCTGATTTTTCTTTTCCTCACCGGAGCATAGATGTCACAGATTTCATTAAACTTTTCAGAGAAGAATTTCATAGCTAAGTCTATGTCCTGGAACTCGTCTACAGGGGACCAATCGACCTGGGGTAGGCTGCTTTGAATGCGTCTAGTTTCCTCTCTTGAAAAGTCTGCTTTGTGTAAAGATTGGAGGGGCTTTATATCTTAATTAGTCCATCTACAGATTACACGTGAATGATCACTATGGCAATCGGGGAGCACTTGACATTTTTAATCCTGATGGACAACTAGATAGAATCCAGTCCATGAGAGAACCGTTGCCATTCTTATAGTTCAATCTGGTGTGATCAGATACCATCTGTGTGAGGTACATTGGCAGCCTGGTCCTTTAGAGGATCTGCATCCTTGCTGACCAGTTAATGTTGAAGTCACCTGTGACGATGACTTCATTATTCATTTTAGCTTTCAAAGTTGCATCCATGACTAAATCTAGCCCCAGCTTAGCTTTCTTGGGTGGCAGGTAGACAGTGGCAATGGTGAGTGCCTTGTTTTGTCTGCCTATGAGGAGTTTGATAGCAAGTAGCTTGTAACCTTCAGTAATGCCATAATGGCAGCACACTCCCCTGGTTGGTGTCCTCACGTAGATTTGGCAGACCCCACCCCTTTTTCTGGTTCTATTGAGTCTGAAAGTACAATACCCTTGAAGAGCTATAGAAGTATCCTTTATCTTGGAAGATAACCAAGTCTCAGTCAGACAGATGATATCAGGGCAATGTAGTCGTGCCTGTGCCTGGAACTCAGTTCAGGAAGTAGGCTGCAGATATTCATAGTCACAATTTTTAAGCCACAGTCCTTTTTCCAGCGAAGGCGTGGGGTAGGGGGACCAGGATTGGGGTGCACATTACCGGAAAGTAACAGCAGCAGGGAAAGATATTTCTTACTACATATAGGAGGAGAAGGAGTTTCATCTTGCCCCTTTGAATTTGACATTGGAGTTTAGTGTGATACCCCTCGCGCTTATTAGGAGGAATGAGCAGCTATGCCGGACAGTGCTGCTACTGCTGGCAGGATACAGGATTGCATGGGTCGGTGGGGTGAGAGAGGCATACCGCTGTGTACAGTAGACGACATTCCAAACAGAGGTACACAAGAAGAGGGAGGAGCTATGCTTAGTCCATGGTCATTTTGCATGAAAGGGATGAGACGCTGTCCCACCACTGGAAGGAAAGTGAAAAGTAGTGTCAAGGGAACTGCTAGAGTCTGAGCCATATTTGCAGGCAGGAATTAAGTGAGCAAAATTTGGATTCTTTAGAAGAAGGTAAGGACAAGTCAGGGGTAGCTAAGAAGAGGCTCAGATATGTTAACAAGGTACTGAAGTAATTGAGGTGATAATGGGTTTATCTCAGTAGCTTGTTGTAGACCACAGTCAGTGAGAATGAGGACGGGGAGCGGAGGGCAAATGCATACTTAATTGAGGCTGAAGTATAGGTGCGCTGGAGGAGAAATTTAAGAAGCATGCAGCAGAGGAGCACCGCCAAGATACTGGGATGGCCCTTAGGGCAGAAGATAGTAGAGAGTGGCAACCAGCCAAAACGGAGGAGGCCTAGATTAAAATAACCATTAGCAGGCTTGTGTGTTCAGCATGTATGTGTTCTGTCTTGTGATTAGCTGATAAATTTGCAGCTCCTGTTTTGCTATATCTTGAAAACAGCTTATCTAATAATCTTATAATGAAATTAGTTTGTTATGGCTCTTGCTACTAATTTTTGAAGATGACATCAAGTCAGCCACTGTCATGTTATCACAAATGCATGTTGGTTTGTGTGATTGGTTACATTTTCCGCTCTGTTTTGAACCTCATCTTGTTTGAGAATGACTTATCCAATTGTCTGTAGACTAAAGGAGCTGGAGGGAAAGGTCTGCCTCTTTGTGGATGACAGCAGAGTCTGTAATATAGTGAATACTCTGGGGTGGGGTGGAAAGGGTGAGCAAAGACTTAAGAAACTGAGGAGTGGTCAAGGATATGGCAGCTGGGTTTCAGTGTGAAAAGTGCAAAATAATGCACTTGGGGCAGAGAAACCCAGGGCATAGTACCAAATGGGAAGAGTGCTATTAAGGACCACCAAGGAGGAGAGAGAGACCTGGGGTTAATAATTTCTGATGACTTAAAGGTGGCCAGGTGGTGCAACAAGGCAGTTGGGAGGGTTAATGGGATGCTGGGCTTTGTAGGGGGTGGTATAATTAGAAAGAGGGATGTGGTGCTGCCTCTGTATAGATCGCTGGTAAGACCTCACTTAGAATACTGTATACAGTTCTGGAGCCCACATGTTCAGAAGGACATAAACATAGTAAAGGCAATCTAGAGGTGGTGGGCAATTAAAATGGTGAGGGTTTCTGCATCAAAAGGCACATGAGAGGAGACTAAAGGAACTCCGGTATGTACACTCTGGAAAGGTGGGGGAGGATATGATAGAGACCTTTAAATACCTCACGGGGTGAATTAGAGTGCAGGAGGAAAGTATTTTTCAGAAGAAAAGGTACACAAGAAACATGTTGTGAAGTTGGACAGGGGTAGATTCATAAGTGATGTGCGAAGTACTTTTCATAAAGAGTGGTGGATTCCTGGAAGAGCCTATTAGCCAAGGTGGTGGGCGAAAACTGGTGGGATTCAAGAATGCATGGATGCGCATAAGGGAATCATAGTGGAAAGGAACGGGGGAGGAGAAGAGCCAGAGATCAAGCAGAATGTATGGTGATACTGTTGGTAGGGAAGAATGGGGAGACTGGGTGGGCCAACAAGTTGTCCTTATCTGACCACAAATTCTTTCGTCATAGAAAGTAGTATGGATATACCCTGCTACTAATTCTTAAAGCTATCGTAGTACCCACAAGGGAAACATGATATCTGGTACCATTTGGGGTGTGACTCCACAGTTTGTGTATAAGAGGAATAGAGTCTGCCAAATTACATTTTAGTGTAGCTTTAAAATGTTAACACTACTTTTCAATTTCCTGTTCAGGACAACATCTACCTCTGGTTATCAGGTAGAGATGGTCGCTTTTCTAGTTTTGATGCTGTATTGTTCAAACTATAGTATACAGATAGTAACTGCTTTTCTTCTTGCAGAGACTTGGTGGACAAGTTGCCTGACTGTCATATTTATCTCCTGTGCTGGGTGACGATACAAGGAATATTCAGGAAGTAAGCAATTTCAAGCTGCTAGAACTGACTTGGTACTAACAACTGTACTGGCCATTTGACACTTAGAAGAGTAATGTTAAGAAAACCTAGTAATTATAAAATTATTGATTTTGCCTGCCCTCCTAGTGGCACAATGGCATTACACAGCCATATGTGAGGCCCATATCCTGGAACTATCATGTGTTTTTCTTAAAGTACCTGTGTGAGGCTAGTGTATCATGGAACTGATATGCTTGTTGTCCTATAGGAAATGCTTGAGCAATTCACTCTTAATCACTGGGAAGATTTCTTGACTGCTGCCACTTGCTGAGCACTAACTAATACTATAGCCTCCTGTTTTCAAAGTGGGGATCTTGGATTTGAACTTGTAATCCTCTGGCTTTCAACCCAGGATTCTAACACCAAGTTAAATGTGCATGTCCACTTGCTGAGTTTGTAGGAAATCCTATATAGCTTATACTGGTGGCTTATTTCCTTTCCTTTATACTTCACCCCATTATACAATCAATGTGGCCAAATTACAAGTGGTGACTTGGTGGGGTCACATAGAAGACCAGTGTCATTGTCTCTTGCAGCTGAGGTAAAGTGCTTGATGCAGTATAGTCTTCTGATTATGCACAGGATTCAAAAGTGAGAACTAACAATGTGTTTTGCCTGTAAATTGTTATGGATGATTTTGCATTTTACCTGATTTGGGGGCAGTTAATTCAAAATAAACTTCTGGCGGTGAGGGAAGGGAAGAAATTAGCACAAGTAGGAAATTATAAAGCAGGGAATTGTGGAAATAACTTGCTTCTATTTGAGACACATAGGAAAGAAAATAAAACACAAAAGACCACTTTGTTTCTCAAGTGAAAAACAGAAGCAGTAAGGATAAAGAGTACAGTTTTGGAAGTACAAGGAGACAAGCAAATGGAAATCAGAAATTCTCTGTAGAGAAAGCAAGGGAGGCTATCAGAGTGGTGAGAGAAGCAGAAGTGGACATTGAGCCGAAAACAGCAGAAGGTATAAAGGAAGGGGTCAAAACATTCTTCCACTATATCAAGAATGGCACAAAATAAAACACAGAAACAGAAATTGTCGGCACATAGGGCCTAATCTTCCATATTACTACTAACAATTGCACTGTATCATGCACTGCTGGCATTATGTTGTACCTCCTCCCCATCAGGCTGGTACTTTAGCCTAGGGGTTAGAGTAATGAGCTGTGAATGAGCTTGGTACATCCAGCATGCAGACCTAGGTTTGATTCCCACAACCTCCAATGCATACTGTGTGACTCTGAGCAAGTCACTTAACCTCCCAGTGCTCCCGGTCACCCTGAAAACAGGCACCTGTGCCAAGTGGGCTTTACCCGGTTACCAAAGAATAAAAGAAAAAAGAAAAGGGAGTCATCAAATTAAGTAATAGAGGGAAACTGAGGCAGACAGTAAGATGAAAGCAGGTATTCTGAATGAATACTTCTACTCAGACTTCAAAAAGAGGAGGAGGACACCCTCCAGAGTGTGGGATTCTAACTGGGAGAAGGGGACTAGGATTAGAAATGGGAGGTATAGCAGTGGAGAAAGGTATTCCAGGGGCATTCCAGAGGCTGCAGGGCCCTGAAGGTGGAAGCCACCAGGCCCAGATGGTCTGTACCTTAGTGTGTTAAGGAGGTTGCCTGGCTCCAGGTAGAGCCCCTAAGTAAGCCTTTTTTTTAACTTTTATTTATCTCCACTTCCGGAGAACTCCTTCAAGCAACCTTGGGACTCCCAAGCCTCTACCTTCCTTTGTGACCAGTCCTCTCCCTCGTGCCACCAAGCACCACCTCTGGGTCTGAACCCTCCAGAGGTAGGGCCGCCCTATTCGCCCAGGGTGCTCTATCTATAGGGCAAGGTGCCTGGCACATGAGCTGCCCTGCAGAGAGGGGATAGCCCGGAATTAGAAGTGTGGGCTCTGGAAGGTGAGGTGCCCCATCTATTCCCAGGAGTGGGTTTTTTTCCTTTCTTGTTCCCTGAGTTCCCTCCATGGAGCCCGTCCAGCAAGGCAACGAATTGCTGTGGCTCCATCCCCCAGCCAACCACCACACCACTACTATCTGCAATCCCTAGCCACCACCAGAGGTCACTCCAAGAGCGAGCGCACTCTCGCACCCACCCCTGGGAAGAGACAGCAGTCATCTGGACGCTTGATTTCTTCCTTTCCCGCTGACCCCGCAGCCCGGCTCGTTCTCAAACCCTGATCGCCGCGTGGCGCGGGGTGGCATCCAGCGCCTCAACCCTCAGTGCCACCAGGCCGACTCTAAGTGACCTGGTTAACTACTCCATAGACACAGGAGTCATTGCAGTGGATTGGAGGGAAGCCAGTGTGGTCCCACTGCATAAGATTGGGAATGAGAGGACCCTTGGAACTATAGACTAGTCAGTCTAACTTGATCATGAAAACTGCTGGAAACCACTGTAAAAGAACATATTGTAGCATGGCTGGAAACCAGCAAGCTTCAGGACAAAACAGGTAGTAATAGTGTTGAGACTTCAACAGGGAGGGAACAATGGTTCTGAGTAAAAAATTGTATAGCTTTGCAAGGAAAGGTTAAATTTAAACTGATCAGTGGGGAGCAGCAGGAATAGCCTAGTTAACAATTCCTATTATAATGGGGTAGGGAATTTATTTTGATATTATAAGGGAATAGGGATTTAAGGTGGAGAGGGCTGTCTGTAAATGCCAGGAGTAAAATGGTTGGCCTAGAGGCCATAATGATGGATGAATGCCTAGATATTGTGGCTATAATGGAGACTTGGTGGTTGGAGCATAATTTTTGGGATGTTAGGAGTTCAAGGTTACAGTCTGTTCAGAAGGGATGGGGGTTAGGAAGAGACGTAGGGTGGCATTGTATGTCAAAGAACAGGATGAAAATGTTGAGATAGATACATAGATACATAGACAGTGTCGGCAGATAAGGGCCTATGGCCCACCCAGTCTGCCCATTTGAGCTTGTAAGTTCAGTTTATGTTTTCCTAGAAGTCTGTTGCCTTACCCTGACCTCCAGAATTCCTTTATGTCTATCCCATGCATTCTTAAACCCGTGATTGTTTCAGCCCCCACCACTTCCTCTGGCAGGGTGTTCCACTTGTCCACCACTCTCGTTCTGTGAAGAAATTCTTTCTCACGCTTTCCTCTGAATTGTCCTCCTCCAACTTCATCCCATGCCCTCTAGTCCTGGAACATCCTTTTCGCTTAAAATAGTGTATTCCTGCACCCTGTTCCTCCCTGTAAGATACTTGTATGTCTCTATCATATCCTCTCTCTCCTCCTCTCCTCCAGGAGTACATATTCAGTTCCTTTAACCTGTCCTCTTAGGACTTGTGATACAATCCATGTACCATCTTTGTTGCCCTCCTCTGAACCTTCTCTACCCTGTCTATGTCCTTACGTAGGTAAGGTCTCCAGAACTGTACAGTGTATTCCAGGTGGGGCCTCACTAGTGTCTTGTATAGTGGAATTATGACCTCCTTTTCCTGCTGGTGATGCCCCTGCCTATGCATCCCAGCATCCTAATTGCTTTACCTGCTGCCTTGTCACACTGTTTCCCTGCCTTGAGGTCGTCAGAGATGATAACCCCAAGATCCCTTCCTGCTTGGTGCATGCTATATCCTCACCCCCAATTGATATATTGTGCCAGGGTTTTTGTGCCCCATATGCATTATCTTGCACTTCTTTGCATTGAATTTCAACTGCCAAACCCCTGACTATTCTTCAAGTTTCTGCAGGTCCTTCTCATTCTCTCTACACCCTCTGGTGTGTCTACTCTATTACAGAGCTTTGTGTCATCAGCGAACAGTGAAATTCTGCCTTCTAGGTCCTGGCAATGTCACTGATGAAGATGTTGAATAGGACCGGTCCCAGCACTGATCCCTGTGGTACCCCACTGGTCACTCTTCCCTCTGTGGAGTGACATCCATTTACCACCACCCTCTGTGTCCTGCCACCCAGCCAGTTACCTCAACCACCACACTACTGTCCTGCCCACACCCATATTCCCCAGTTTGTGTAATAGTCTTCTATGTGGCACAGTGTCAAAGGCCTTGCTGAAGTCCAGATAGGCCATGTCCACTGCCCTCCCCTGATCCACCTCCCTAGTCACCCAGTCAAAAATTCAATGAGGTTGGTCTGACATGACCTCCCTGGTGAAACCATGCTGCCTTGGGTCCTGTAGTCCATTGACAACCAGATGTTCCACCAATCTCTCCTTCAGTAGTGCTTCCATGATCTTCCCCACTACCGAGGTGAGGCTGACTGGTCTGTAGTTCCCGCTTCCTCTTGTTCCCACTTTTGTATAAGGGACTACATCTGCTGTCCTCCAATCTATGGGTACCTCCCTGTTTCCAGTGATCGGCTAAACAGGATAGTCAGAGGTTCAGCCACCACCTCTTAGTTCTTTAAGGACCCTGGGATTGCATCCCATCTGGCCCCATTGCTTTATCAACTCTTATTACTTCCAGTTCCTTCAGGACCCTTTCTTGTAAAGGGACTTATGTCCATTTCTGCACATACTGAACAGGTATTCTCACCCCTTGTACTCTCTTCAGACCCATTACCCTCCTCTTCCTCAGTAAAGACTGAGCAGAAATACCTGTTCAGTATGTCAGCTTTACTGTTGTCATCCTCCACGCGGCCCCCATCCTCCCCTTCAGTCTCGCTATCCCTCCCTTTGCCTTTCTTTTTCACTGATGTACCTGTAAAGGTTTTGTCCCCTCTACCCACTGATTTTGCAATGTGTTCTAATGTCTGAGCTTTGGCTTCCCTTACTGACCTCCCTGCCTCCCTTTGCTTCACCTGGTACTTCTCTCTATCCCCTTCTGCCTGTGTCTTTTGTATTGCCTGAATGCAATCTTTTGGCTTTCACTTTCTTTGCTACCGCTTTGGAAAACTATAATGGTCTCTCTTCCTTTTCCTCTTGCTAACCTGCTTAATGCATAACTCTGTTGCTCTTGTAATCCCCATTTTAAATACTGCCCACTGTTCCTCAACCCTGATTCCTGCTCCATTCCCTTAATGCCTCTTTCAAGTATCTCCCCATTTTCCCAAAGTCTGCCCCCTAAAATCCAGGATACATGTTTTTGTGTGGTTTGGTTCTGCTCTTTCTGTGATTTTAAACCACAGTAACTGGTGGTCACTGTTCCCCAGGTGCTCCCCACTGTTACCCCCATCACACTGTCCCTGTTTGTGAGCACAAGATCCAGTATTGCCTTCTGCTGAGTTGGTTCCATGACTAGTTGCTTGAGGAAGGCACCCTGAAGGGAGTCCAGGATAAATCTGTTCCTAGTTGGTGCTGCTACTGGGATGCTCCAGTCCACGTCTGGAATATTAAAGTCTCCAGCCAGTACTACTCCCACCCTTGTCTGTCATCCTTTGGATGGCTAGCATCAGCTCCTATCTGTTTCTTCCTTCTGGGCTGATGGTCTATAGACCACACCTGTGCGGATGGCTGGCCCCATTTTCCTTTCCAGCTTAACCCACAGTATCTCTCCCCATTTGTTCCTCCTGGATCTGTGTGGCCCTTATGTCATTTTTCACATACAGTGCCACTCCTCCTCCCTTCCTACCTGCCCTGTCTCTTCTGAATATGTTGTAGCCAGGTATGGCCATCTCCCAGTCGTGGTTATCATTCACCAGGTTTCAGTGATGGCCACAATGTCCAGGTCTGACTGCACCATGACAGCCTCCAGATCTTCTATCTTGTTGCTAAGGCTCTGGCATTGGCACACATGGCTTTCCATGATTTGATCTCCTAGACTGTTTCTCTGTTCTACTCCAGCCCCTTCCTTGGTTGTCCTTTATCCCTGGTTCTCCTTGCTGTCTGCCCTTCTGCTGAATTTTGCCCTTTTCTGCCTATCCACCTCTTGGGTGCTAATCTCCATCTTTGCACACTGCTTTGTAGAGATAGCCACTCCTCCAGTTCACTGGTTCCACTGCTAGCTGTGGGGGTGAGCAAGTAGATACCCTCCCTGCTGGCCTGCCACCCCTTTGCTAGTTTAAATGCTTGTCAATGTAGCATTTAAACTTATCATTGAGTGCTTGGATTCCTCTCCAGGATGGATGCAGGCCGTCAGGCTTGAACAAACCTCCATCCCTCCAGGTGGGTCCCCAGTCACCAATGAATCCAAACCCTTCCTCACTGCACCAGTTCTTCAACCATGAGTTAAAGTTCCTGTGTGTCACATTAGAGAAGAGGCCTGGTGTCACATTAGAGAAGAGGCCTGGTGCTATATTAAGAATAGGAGTGCTATATAGGTCTCCAAACCGGGGAGGAGATAGATAAGCAACTGACACAGGTAATTTAAAGGGTGTCAAGAAAGGGGAGGTTGTACTACTGGGGACCTTAATATGCCTGATGTAGAATGGGGAATCCCTAAGGCAACATCTACCAGGAGTAGGGAAGTACTTGAGACACAGCAAGGAATCGTTTCTGCAACAGCTGGGTAAGGAACCCACAAGATGGGAAAATATGCAGGACGTTGTACTCACAACCGGGATGGTATTGAAGATGGGGTGGTGGGAGGCTGCCTAGGTACAAGTGATCATAGCACAGTGAGTTTCAGGATTCAAATAGGGAGAAAACAAATAAGTCCAGTACAAAGGTTCTGGACTTCAGGAGGGTGGACATTGAAAGAATGAGGAGATTTACAGAGAAGAAATGGAAGGCAAATACCAGATAGCGGATGGAGAGGAATTGTGGAGCTATATCAAGTGGGCAGTACTAAAGGCCACAGAACTATGTATAAAGAGTGTTAGGATGGTTAGCCTGATCAGATTTTTGCAGTGTTAGAGATGCAAAGAGACACTGACTAGTGGCATATCAGGTAATAAAACTTGTTTATTACACAAAAGATAAACAGTTGCCCTAAATAGGTCTTACCATAGACACTGGGAGCTGAAAGATTCCCAAATACCCCAAGAAGTGAAGAAGGTCTCGAGGGAATACATAATACAATAAGTTATATAATTCTGATAGTTACCAAAAACTAGATACATAAAATAAGCCCTATTGGCCCAAAGTTAGGTGGCTCCATAATGTTATCTATGCTTTTTGTAGTGTCAGCTAAATCAGTAAAAAAAAAAAAAAAAGGATGCATGCACAATACAGGATATAGTGTAGTTATACATAAATCCAAAGATGGCAGTGCAGTCTGCTTAATAACATCTCAGAAGATAACAAAGACACAAGTGTCTTGACATAATATGTGTTGTTTCTAAGCAAGGAAAATGGAATAAAATCATAATGTTCCCATGGCACTTGCACTTATACAGTAAGTGCCAATGCCCTACAAGTAAGTAATCATTGTAATATATATATAACATAAGGTTTGTCTAAGGTGCGGTGGGAGGCCAATTATAGTGTGGGGACCTCACATAACATCCCCCTCTTGTTGCCTTACCAAAAGGCAACAACACTATGGAAAGTAGTAGGAACAGTCTCCATCATTTACAGACCCTACGCACAAGCCTTGTAAAGGAACTTGAGTTGTTCACGATGTTGTTTGAGTGTGCGTCTTAGCAGCAAAGTGTTAGTATTAAAAGATGATTAAAATGCTTCAATAAGCTGACCCAGTGGCGCTGAGGGTTGAGATGCTGGATGCCACACCTCGCGCCATGCCAGTGACTTTGGGTTCAGGAGCGAGCCTGGGCCACTGGGGATCAGCAGGGGAGAAAGGATTGAGCATCTGGAGGACTGCTCTTCTCTCTCGGGGAGGGACTAGTCGTCCACCCGCTGACTGCCCTCCAGCGGTGGTTGGAGGGCAGTATGGGTCCGGAGGCTCAGAAGTTGACATGCTTATGTCAGAAGGGAGGAGAAAACAGAAAAGGTTGGGGCTCCATGGACTCGAGATGGCCCGACTGCTTGGCAAAGTCTGCCCCTGTCACCAGATTTGCCATACCAGGTGGTGGGGTATTGTCAGTGCCCCTCCACCTGGCCCTGTCGTGGAGGGAACCTCGGGGAAGATGAGCTGGGGGTTGGGCTGGAGGATGTACTGGAGCTCACGGAAGGCACGAAGAAAAAAAGAAAATGCTTGAATAATAACAAAACCTTTAAAGTAAGTTCTAACCAAGTATTGGAGAGTGCAGTGTATAAATCACCATCATGAATAGGAGGGTTTAGGGCATCTCCAGTTTTAGAGATGTTATTGCTGATGTAGATGAGATGGGTATCCTTTCTATCTGAAATGGATTTCAAGGGTAATGTCAGTGGGTCAATATGGACATTAAAAATGGGTAAATATTGAGAGAGCAAGCATATATTCAGGGTCACTGTCAATAACATCTGGTTCTGCAATGGGAACAGGAGTACTAACAGTGTGTCGTAACTGTAGTTTGATGAGGAATAAAACAGAAGTTAGGAAAATAAACTTTGCAGATCTTAAGACCATAAGTAAAACTTTTATAATTTGTAACAATGCAGTACTGTCCATCAGAATTATAAGTAATTTTAACAGTAGGAACCCTCCATTTCTTCAGTTGTATTGGGCAGGTGAAAGACTGATTACTTAGTCTTGTAGTCAGGCAATGAACCTCTTCAGCATAGTTCTGGTAAGGCATCCAGTGTTGCCCACTGGTGATGCTGTTGATGGTGCCCTGGGATTATCGGTATAATTTGATTTAATGTCCAAGTCCATAGTGAAGGACCAGTCAAGACTGTCCGGTGAATAACCACATACCGGTTTAATGACATCAAGAACATCACAACAACACAGATATAGGAATCCCTTCTTAGCACAACAGTCCATATAAGGTGCCACCCATGCTTCAAGGGTGGGATGGAAGACCAGAAGAGATGGATGTTCAGTCGTTCTCTGTAGATATCCTTGTCAAGCTGCCCAATGGAGTGAATGTAGGCTAATTGATCAAAAAGAGCTGTAGTGGATCAAATTGTGGTAAAGACACAGTAAAGGTCACAAACAGTGTATCTCTGATGATGCATTTGTTTGAATTATAACAGGGTCCCCTATTTGGGTGATGGGTGACATAACCTAAGTTACATGCAGTTGACATGGGGATAGACAGTGACCTGGAAGTGCACATTGTGATGCAAGCAGTAGATTTACAATGGGGACAATACCATTTAGCAAGTCTTCTATCATGACTAATATCTGGAATACATTCAGATTCCAAATCAAGGAAGAGATTATTGACAGTAGTTATAACATAAGAGCCATAAGAAGAGCACAAACATTCCTTGGCAATATATTGCTTGTCTACCTCATTATTATTCTGCTGAACAAGTTCATTAATTTTGTCTTCGTATCTTTAAAACTCTTGACAGTATCGTGCATGTTATACATGGTAAAGCGCTCTTCCTGACTAAGCCCATCTACACCATGCAGTAAGGGTGGCATTATATCATTCTTCATGCCATCCTGGAATTTGGACATTTGACTAGTGATAGAGGCAATATCTGCTCTGTTCCAGGTGGACATGCCGGTTCGAAGAGACCGTTGGGCTTTTTCTCATCATTAGGGGCAGTACTGAAAAATTTAGATGTGTTTGTATTATAAGCATACCAAATTCAGCCATATTCCAATAAGTAAGGTTAAAGATAACTGGAACATGTATATACTGCATGTTATTAACAAGGGTACCAGGAAGGAAGTGGCGGTCTGACCACTGGTTGGGCCAGGTTCCTGTGGGGGACAATCAGTCAGTTCAGCTTCAGTAGGGGATACAACAGTCAAAAACATGGCTGCTGTAGCTTTGTAATGATGATTACAGAAGGCTTTTGCAGAGTCTTCCGGGAACCTCTCACAAAATGCAGGGTCAATTGAGCAGTCAGATTATATAAACCAGAATGTTTAGAAGTGGCTTGGCAGGTGAACATGGTACCATTTAGGTCAATACTGGTATTGGGCCAGCCTTGAAAGAGCCTTTTGCAAGGCAGGCAGCGGGAGTGTTCTTCCATTATTGTCAGTTTGCCATTAAATTTCTAGGGAAGATTTATCAGGAGGTACAACCGCAGCAGTGAAAAAGGCATCCTTGCTTTCCTGGACAGTAATCAGTTTGTTGGAACATCTATGCTAACCCTTCAGGGATGGTGGTGGGTTTGTCTGCTGGGGTCATGTATCTTCCTGAGAATGATTAAGTAGTGGAAGGAGTTCCTTAGACGTTGGTTGTTTTGGATATAGTTTTCATATCAATGCCATGGACAAAGGGAATACTCTAGTAGCAGGAGGGTCAGATGCAAGATAGCCATCTCGCAGGAATACCTGTAAGGAAAAGAAAAGGTCAGTAGGTACAATTCCACCCAATAGGGTTAGGAAAGTAATTATACTTCTTTATATAACTTCAACTGGTTTGCATGCAACCTTTTCTTAGTAAGTTTCTTGTTCTGAAGGAGTCTAACTTGGTAGACTGTGGGACTGAGTTTGTTGACAGTGGGGTAGGGTCCTTCCCACTTATTAGAGGAGTGTGTAGGGTGAGCAAATCTGAGTATCATTACCTGATATGCGACTTGCCAGTCCACTTCTTGTGTGTCTGTCAAACTGGAGTCTGGATTATTTTGGGGCCTTGCCCATGCGGTGTGCAGCATACAAGTGGATTTTAATAATGTCATCTCTGAGTTTTGCAACATATGTATCTACAGACACTATGTCTGCAGTGGGTGTGTTCAGATCAAACAACAGGTGTCCAGGCAGTCTCATGGTTCTACCAGTCATCGCCTTGAAGGGTGTCAGCTGGGTGGTGGCTGAAGGAGTACCCTAATTGCCATAAGGAATAAAGGCAAAAGGAATCCCAGTCCTTGGGATTGTCCTCAATAAATTTGAAAGCATTTGCTTAATCTGTCTGTTGACTCTTTCTACCTGACCTGATGATTGAGGGTGATAAGGTATATGTGTAACTTCTGGTGTACCCTAGAAGTTCAAGTGTTTTCTGCATTAAGTCACCTGTAAAACTGGTTCCTTTGTCAGAGTTTACCTTAAAAGCAGGCCCCACCTGGAGAACAGTTGTTCTAAAAGGACTCTTGCCGTCGCTTTGGCTGTACAGTTCTTAGTGGGAAAGCCTCAACCCACTTAGAAAAGAGGTCTGTGACAACAAGTGCATACTTGTTGTTCCTGCTGGTATTGGTCAAGGGACCAATAAAATCAATTTGGATAGCATGCCAAGGCCAGATTGTCTCTGAGGAAGTAATCTGGCAGTTCGTTTGTTGGGGCTGGATTGTTTTGAGCACAAATCAGGCAATTTTCTGTGTAGTGTCTAACATCCTTGGTGATGCCTGGCCACCAACCAACAGTTTTCAGTCTCTGGAATGTGTTTTGCACTCCCTGGTGTCCACCAGTGGGGTGTCATGAACCTGGTGAATGAATTCAGATCTCAGGGATTCAGGGACTACCCACAGCTTGTAGTCTGAGTTGTCAGACTTGTACCAGATGAGTTTATTGTCCTGGGATAGATGCAGTTGGGTTGCATGTCTCTTTTAAGGGCTATAAATAGGCAATTCTTGTTCAGTTCCTTTGTCAAGGAATCTAAACACTTCTCTTAGTTGAGGGTCAGCTTTCTGTGATGTGGACAAATCCAGTGGCACAAAAGGTTCAGGTTTCTTCTTTATAGCAGCTATCTGTAGAACTGTTAGGCATCGGGTGAGCCATTTCCATGCCCCTCCTCGAGCACCCTCTTTAGCAAGAGTGTCTGTCATTGAAAGAATTGTATGGATCAGATTTGAATGGGCTTTCACTTGGCAGTGTCTGAAGTGTCTGATTCCAAATGGAAAGGTAAGGCTGGATTGGGGTTTACCAAGGCTGGAACAGAGGCCAAAGCCTGTTTTAGAAGTGTCACAGCCTGAGTGTGGATGGGACCCCAAGTCCAGGGAATGTCCTTTTCAGGAGCTCATACAGAGGGTGGCCTTCTGTGCAAAATCACAAATAAAGTCCCTGGAATAGTTAACCATACCCAGGAAACATCTGAGTGTTGCCACACTGGTTGGTAGTGGCAAATCTTGTAGGCCTTGGATTTTCTTCCAAGCTGGAATTCTGCCCTGTTCTGTGTATGCAGGCCAAGAAAGATTACTTCTTTCTGGCAAAGTAGTGCTTTTGCAGGATTACACTTGAGGCCTGCCTTCTGTAGGAGGGTCAGCAGTTTGTCAAGGAGGTCAAAGTGTTGCTCCTTGGTGGCAGTTGCCAGCAGTATATCATCTACATATTGCAGAAGACATTGTGGGGTAGAAACCCTCCAGGGCATCCATCATGTGCAGATGGAAAGAGAGGGGCTATTGTGGAACTCCTGGCGTAAGCAGGTCTATGTGTACTGTTGACCTCAAAGGTAAAGGCAAACTTATGTTGACTTTCCAGAGCTAGGGCAGTGACCAAAAGCCACTGGAGATATTAAGGCGCTAAACCATCCATGATCTGGGGTTAGTAGTTTGAGCACATCAGGTGCTGATGCTATTGTAGGTGAGCAGTTAGAGTAACTTGATTAAGTCACCTGTAATCAATAGTGAGTCTCCAAGATCCTGTGGGCTTTTCACTGGCCAAATGGGTGAGTTGGCGGTCAAGACACAAGGCCTGATCACACCCTGTTTGAGGAGCGACTGAATGGTTTCTCTGACTGATAGTAAGGCCTCCGCAGGAAAGGGGTATTGCCTTTGCCTGTCATGTGCTGACCTGGAATTTTGATGATGGTCTGCATTCTCCCACAGTCATGTTTTTGTGTGCAAAAGCTTCCAAATGTTTCTGCAGGATGGGAAGGAGTTTCTTGAAAAACTCATGTGTATGGAATAGAGCTATGGCATATTCCTTGTCATTGGTGGTAATAAATACAACCACATGGGAGTCAGAAATCATGACTGTATAGTATTGTCCCCTGATCTGGATCAGGAGCATGTTGGCTAGGCCCACCACACAGCCATATAGTGCAAGAAAATCAATGCCTAGGATATGGGGATGATCATGTAATACCGTGAGGTCAAAATATGGGTCATCTTGAGGTTGTCTATTACCACAGGATGTATAATAGAACTGTAGGTGTATAGCCTTGAGCCATTCACTCCTGATGTACTGGTCCTCCATCCATTGGACCAGGAAGAGTTTGCTGATCCTCATCATGTAGTACAGACACAGCCACGCCTGTATCCAACAAAATAGTCAGTTGGCGTCCCTCGACTGTGGCCTCAGTACAGGGCCTTCCATTTGCATCAAGAATGAGCTTGTTCACACACAGACTGGGGCCTGTAGTTGTCAGTCTGAACTGCCACCACTAGGAAGTTCCTGGAGAAGTAAGGCCTGTTCCTGCCGGGCCACTTCCAGGTCCCGCAGGAGCTGCAATGAAGGGTGTTGCCTCAGGTTCAGGCCTAGTGTGGCCTTCTCCAAGGAGTCTCCTGTATCTCCTTGGCCTAGTAAGGCCTGTGGTGCCAGAGCTAATGCTGCAGTGGATCATGCGGGACTGAGTCCGTCACTGACTGGACATGCCCGGGAGGTTGTTGTTCTCCGCGATCTCATGGTAAGAAGGGCCTGGTCAATGGTTTTGATTGCCCGGCTGGAATTAGTGCTGCTCCAATTCCACTTGTTATTCCTATTATGGTTCGGATTCCACTTCCGGACTGGGAGTGCTGCTTGTTGTCCAAGGGTGTGGCCTTTTTCTTGGGCCTTGCTGTTCACTGTGTAGTGGGTTGTGGACTTGCCGGTGGATTGCACCGTGGCCACCTTTTTTAAACCGAATTCAGATCTCGGAGGTGGAGCTGGTAACCCGCTCAGTTTTCCAAAGAATGTCTGCAAATGCGTCCATTCTGGGAAAATGGTGGGCTCAACTTTTTCACAGACAGCTGGAATCATGTTCCAGAGGTACAAGTTCTTGTATTCAGATCAGCGCCTGCAGTTTCACTCGAAGATGTTAGCCAGTATGATAAGCCATCCATAATGTTTGGTGGTATGTCACTGGACTTACCTTGGCAGTGTGTTTTGCAGGTAGGCCAATATCATGCCAACTACACCAGGGCTGTGTGTGGAAATAATTTCTGCTGCGATCTCATGAAAAGTTGCAGTTGTGTCTTAGTGGGCTACCTCTGGGAGTTTCACCCAGAGGCCGGGGTCTATGGTCTGCTGGAGGATCTATACCTAGTAGTCTGCTGGCAGGCTGAGCATTTCACATTTGGAATGTACTTTCTCCAAATGGCAACTGAGATTGTCACTGGGGTCATGCGGCCAATGCTGTCAGCGATCTACTGCAGAGTGGGCCAATTGAAGGGATTATTGTGAGCTGCTGGGCCCTCAGGGAAGGGATTCTGGTTTTGTGCTCTGTGAAGGCGGCCTCCACTTTAGCATCGGCCACAGAGCAGACAACAGATGGCTGGGCAGCAGCCTCCTTCATCAGTGCATCTAAATGCTATTTGAAGGTCTGCTTGCTTTCCTCAGATATCTCCATCCGAGAGAGGTGGTCTTGATCATTTGATCGATCTCCGCTTTGTCACCTTTTGTCATAGCGGCAATGGGGGCTCTACCATGGCCTCAACCACCCCATCTTGGCATCCTGCAGTGATAGTTGTCATTCCGCTGATGACATAGGATAGTGCTGTTGTAGTGTGGGGATCCACCATCTTGTGGTGTGGAGGGACACTGGACCACAGCAAGGGTGTGGCTGAAGCCATCTTGGCAGGTGTCATCACCAGAATCATCATCACTGGATGGCGTGGTCGATGGGTGTGTAGTGAAACCCACCCATTGCCTTGATGCGACCAGCCAGCACTTCTCGCTGATGGCGAGTTTCGCCATTGTTTCTCTGCAAACTTTGTGACTGACTTTTGCAATGTTCTACACCTTTCGCAACTTCTTTCTGTAACACTCTATATACGGCGCTAACTTGCAGTTGTCCCTAAGCTCCCTATCCAATTCTTCACTTACCCATTTCAGGTTGTCTCTCATTCTCTTCCAACTCCTCACACAAAGTCTCATTCGTTTCACTCAACAGATCATTCATCTGTAACACCTGTCTCTTATCCTGTCTCAACCCTTAACGTTCATCTCTCAACATACTTAAATCACGATCACTACCCTGTACAGAACAGTGCAAAGAGTCTCGTTATTAGTGCACAGCGACTGAAGTTCTGCTTCAAGCCACTGCTCCGTAAACTTTCAGATGCCTGCAGTTCCATCTCCTTCTTAAGAGACGAGAGTTGCAGTTCGAGGAATTGAACCTCAATTCGGAGGGCTTATAGTAGCATATAGAGCCGCGACTAACAGCCCTTAGCATCACAACTGGGCTGTTTGCCTCACAGAGTACTGGGTCGAAATCCCCAGCACAGGGTTTTCAGAGCGATTTGCGCCCAGCGTGAAATCATTCCAGCCACCATGGGAGGTAAGGAGTTAACACGTTGAGTCTCATGTCTGTACAGATATTAGGAGTAGACATAGTGGTACCAGTAAATGTTTTGGGAAGCATAAAATGTTAACCTGTTAGGGGCACCATGCCGTGTATCAATCCACAGCAGGCAAACCAACAGGCATTCGGCTACTGTGCTCTTGCAATCCTGCAATTCAAAACTGCCATTGAGCAAAGGTGTGTCGGCATCGACCAAGCCCATTAAGCAGCCAGACTTTACAAGAGGCTATGGAGTTAAAAGTATGGGCGAGGTGGTACGGTGTGTACACCTACTTACTACCTGCAGGGAAGGGGTTAGCCAACATGTCATGAAACTTTGCAAATCCAGACAGCCTGCACACAGTCACCAATATGTTAGGAAGGTTATCCTGATCAGATTCTTTGCAGTGCTAGAGATGCAAAGAGACATGGACTAGTGGCATATCAGGTAATAAAACGTATTTATTACACAAAGGATAAACAGTTGCCCTAAGCAGGTGTTACCATAGACACTGGGAGCTGAAGGTTTTCTAAATACCCCAAGGAGTGAAGAAGGTCTCGAGGGAATACGTATACAGTAGTTATATACTTGATAGCTACTATAGTTACCAAAAGACTAGGTACATAAAATAAGCCCTATTGGCCAAATGTTAGGTGGCTCCACAGTGTTATATATGCTTATACATTATTTGTAGTGTCAGCTAAATCACAAAACAAAGGATGCATACAGAATACAGGATATAGTGTAGTTATACATAAATACAAATGATGGCAGTGCAGTCTGCATAATAAAGTCTCAGAAAATAACAAAGACACAAATGTCTTAGCATACTATGTTCTGTTTCTAAGCTAGGAAAATGGAATAAAATCATAATGTTTCCTGGCACTTACACTCATCGGTAAAGTGCCAGCGAGCCTAAGTTAGTAATCATTGTAATGTATATATAACATAAGGTTTGTCTAAGGTGACGTGGGAGGCCAGTTGAAGTGTGGGGACCTTGGTAACAGGAGGATAGGAAAAAAGGAAGGCCTGTTTGGTTTAATAGGATGTTGGAGCATTAAGGGACAGAAGGATAGTATCAGAAAATATAAAAAACTCAGAGTGAGACAGATGTAGTTAATTATAAGGAGAAACTGAGACAGGCAGGGAAATTGATTAGAGAGCAAAGCAGAAATGGAGGAGAGAATTGCTAAACATGCCAAACGAGGGGATAAAACTGTTTTAGATATGTGGGGAGAAGATGAGAACCAGACAGGGATTGTGAAGTTGAGGGAGAGGGGATAAATATTTCCTCAGGTGGTGAGGACTCCACCAGGTATACCCTGAGGTCCCCTCCTGATGACCCCTCCTTCATCTCAGTGATGAAGCAGCTCCAAACAGCTATGAGGTTTGATGCTGAGGGCAAGATATTACCAGGAGAAATATGGTCAAATTTCTGGAACTGTCAGCTTCTCCCGTCTGATCATTCCTTCTCTGCTGGTTACATTAGAGGATGCCACCATGGCTGCATTGTACAGGCCAAGTATGATCCCTGCCATGCCTAGAAAGGCAGACAAACTATACCAGGCCCCTCAGGGAAGCTTGTTTTGCAGGGCAACCACAGGCGGATTTTGTGGTGATAAATGCAGTCCATGATAGTCCTAAGAGACATCAGCACCTCAGTTCTCTCCCCAGGTAAGGAGTTGAGGAAACTGGACCCATGGACAAGAGGACATTTGCTTTGGCCACACTGGACCTTAGAATTGCCAGATCTTACTTGAGAGGCTCTTTGCAGTAGGTATTCACATGTGGACTAAGCTGCCAGGTGTCAGGACCCCGGAAACATTTCTAGCTAGCAGTCTCTGGCAGGGGCCACCCCATGTATAGGTGATCGGCGTCATGTGGCGTCGGTATAAAGGGAGGTTGCCCACACCCGCCTTTCCAGTTCTTTCCGCTGTTGGCTTGTGAAAGTTCCCAGTAGCACTCATCAGTCGTCGTCGGTCTTAAAGTTTTCAAATTTGTTTTAACCTTTTCTATTTTTCGACTTTTTCATCTATAATTGCTGTGTATGTCGGCCCCGATTCCTCCAAATCGCATAAGAACAAGTGCGACTTGTGTAGTTCCCAGCTTCCACACAAGGGCGGGCCACCTTGTGCCTCTTCTGTCTAGGCCCAGACCACCCTGTGGAGAAGTGCCAGTACTGCTAGAAGTTCAACTTGGCTACCCGCAAGAGAAGGCAGCAGTCCCTGGAAGCCAGTCTCTCAAGAAGAAAATAGCCTCCATGGAAAAGAGTTAAAAAGCTTAGGCAGGTGTCCATTTCCCGAAGGCCATAAGAAAAAGCGTGGCAGGAGAAACACGGGAGCAGGTGCGTCTTCCACAGCAGCCGCGACTTCGGCTGGAGTCGCGCCCCTAAGATAACATCCCCGGGATCGCCTCCGATGGCTGTCTTAATGCTGCTCCTACCATCAGGCTTGCAGGTTCTTCGGAGCCTGCAAAGGAGGCCTCCGCCCCATTAAGGCCACTTCTTCCTCACGGCCTTCCAGTCAGAGTGGGTCCAGTAAGTCGGACGCCGGATCCACTGACACCCACCCGACAAGGCTCGCTCACCTCCTTGGGTGAGCGCCCAGCCAAACCCCTTCCGACAAGCTACCACTCCTTCCACGACCTTCCTCGGACAGGGGTCTGATAAATCAGGCGCGGCTCCTCCGATGTCTGCCCGGACACTGCCAATAAGTCAGGCGTCGGCTCCCCCCTACGGCCGCCCGGCCAAGAAGCCTGCTCCGGACCCTATTGTTCTGTTCGACTCCATGAGCTCTCCGCAATGTCTTACCACATTGTCCACTGAGGTCCCTCGTCCCTTCAGTTGACACCGGAATTTAACCCTCCTTCCCGGTCGTCACCGAACCTGAGGCTGCCGTCAGGGCTTCCTCCCTCAGCGCTGGACCCTGATGCCGATCCTCAGACGCCGGTCCTGACTCCAGCCGACCCGTGCCACCCTCTGACATCCCTTTGCCCGATGGAAGACCTATTCCTCCATCAGGACCGTCGGACCCGCCGACAGTATACCCACATCAGGTCTGATGCCCCGCGGCCAGAGCTTCCTCTGTCTTGCCTGCCAACAGGGCCTCTGCCAGGTCCTTCTGCTCCATCAGAGCCCCTGGCACCAGGGTACCTGACACCGTAGTACTCGATGCGCAGTACCCGACACCTCAATACTTGGCCAGGCTACCCGCCGTCAGGTTCACAGATACTCTTTTATGGGTAGCCTCAGTACCCGTATCCTCCACCTCCCCCACCCCACCGCCCACTCCACAGCCGCCGCGGATCTGAAGGAGACCTTGGCCTCCTGGTGGGCTGAGGCCAAGGAGATCTTGTTTCCACCATTTGGAAACAACCTTCCATAGCCCCCTTCCGAGGAAGGTGGACAAGCTATACCAGCCTTCTGAGGTATAGACTTTCTTAGCCTTCACCTCAAGGTGGATTCGTTGTCATCAGCACTGCTCATGGCTGCACGCCAGTTCTAAACACCTAAGCTCATCTCCGTCTAATAAGGAATCCCAGTTTCTGGACCAGTACGGGAAGAAGATGTATGCCTCTTCTACCCTAGGCATCAGGGCCATTAACTATGTTGCTCATATGGGAGATTTCAGAAGACCATCCTTAGCCAGGTGGAATCCAAATTGGACTCCCTTCCTGAGTCACAGACTAAGCAGGAAGTGGGTGACCTTGTCCATTCCACTCGCTCGGCCTGCCAGCACATGCATCGAGCCACTTACAATGTGGTGGACAAAGCTGGGAAAGAGCTCAGCCTCGCCAGGCCCACGGTGTCACGCCTGGCTTGGTGTGTCAGGGTTTGGTTCTTGAGGTACAATCTGCTATACAGGGTGCTCCCTTCAGGGGTTCGTGTTGTTTGGGGGTGATGTCAAGGACATCATTACTGAACTGCAAGAGAAAGGTATTGCACTCAAGTCTGTCCAGACTAGGTACAGGCCCCCTCAAGGGCAGTGCGTCTTTTCTTCACCAAAACCGACAAAGGCAAAAGCCATAGGGAAAACGTGCCAACAAACATCTAGCCCTCCAGTAACCAAGTAACCAAGACTCCCCAGAAAAGCCATGGAGCCTGGCTGCTGCGCTGCCCCACACCCTCCTGACTACCTTACTCTCCTGCTGCCCTGGAGGTTCCAGAGGAACCGTAGGGGGAGATTCTCTTCCATCTGCCGGGTTGGGAGAGGATAACATGAGATGCTTGGGTGCTCCAGCTGATATCGGTGGACACTCAATAGAGTTTAAGCAGAAACCACCCGAAAACCTCCCCTCAGTCGTCTTACTCCCCGCAACATCTTCCTCTGGTTCTAGAGGAAATCATCTCCCTTCTGAAGGCAGCATAGAGCCAGTCCCCACTCATCTTTGGGGACAGGTTACTATTCCCAATTCTTCCTAATTCGAAGAAGACGGGAGATCTGAAGCCCATTCTAGACCTCAGCTCCTGAACATGTTCGTGGTACAAACATTTCAGAATGCTCTCCTTGCAGAGCCTTCTACCACTGTTTTGGCAGGGACAGTGGCTATGCGCTCTGGACATGCAGGGCGCCTACCTGCATATCCCCATATGCCCTTTCCACCACAAATTCCTCCAGTTTTTCTTTTCAGGGGACCACTACCAATTCAAGGTCCTCCCATTTGGTCTTTCCTGGCCCCGAGTGTTTACCAAATGCCTGTCAGTGGTAGCCGCCCACCTGCTTACCCAGGGAGTACAGGTATTCCTGTACCTGGATGATTGGCTCCTGGCAGCCTCATCCAGTGAGGGACTCCTGTCTCCCTTCCTCACCCTGCAGGTTTTACCAGCCTGGGTATCACCATCAACCAGGCCAAGTCTCACCTGGTCCCTTGCCAACACCTCCAGTTTATAGGGGCGATTCTGGACATGACCACCGGAAAAGCCTTCTTGCCTCCAGACAGGGTAGAGTCTAGACACCATTCAGAATTAGGCCCATCTTCTGTCCGGCACAGGAGGTCGGAGCCAGGTCAGTCCTCCGCCTCCTCGGGCTAATGGTGACTGCCATCCCGACAGTCCCGTTCACTTGGCTCCATATGAGGATCTCTCGTTGGGCGCCTTCAGTCTCAATGGGACAATCTAGACCAAGAGGTACTAGTATCAGATCCCATGATCAGGGACTTGCAATGGTGGATGGTTCAGTAGAACCTGTGCCTGGGAGTGCACTTCTACATCAATCCCCCTGCCAGGCGTTGGCGACAGATGGGTCAGGAGAAGGCTGGGGTGCCCATCTAGGGTATCACATGACTCAGGGCAGCTGGTCCAAGTTCAAGCAAAACCTACACATAAATGTTGCTTGAACTGAGGGCGATCCCTTTATGCCCTTCAGGCTCTCCTTCCCTTCATCCTCCCCGTCATCTCCTCATACAATCAGACAATATGTGTGTCGTCTGGTACCTCAACAAACAGAGAGGAACGATTCCTACCCCTGTGCCAGGAAGCGTGAGAGAGTCTAGTGTTGGGTAGCACAACATCACCTTCACTTGACCCGCAGTTCACGTCCCAGTAGTGGAAAACACACTGGCAGGCGAACTCAGTCGGTCCTCAGCCAGAGTCCACGAATGGGAGTTAGATCCAACAAGTAAATAGCGACATCTTCAGCGATATGGAACAACTCGGATGAACCTCTTCACCTCTCTTCAAAATGTAAAATGTCCTGCCTTCTGCTCGCTTGCTCCAGGGTGAGACAGTTTTGGCAGGACGCTCTGTCTCGGTTGGAGGGACAAATTCGTTTGTCTTCCTCCCATTCCTTTAATTCCGAGGGTCCTGAACAAACTCAGAATGGAAAGAGCTTGAATGATTCTCATTGCTCCTTTCTGGCCCAGGCAAGTTTGGTTCTCTCTGCTGCAGTAGTTTTCAGAGGAACCTCCTTCCCTTCCTCTGTCGCAGCAATTTTTTGACCCAGGATCAGGGACCCTTGTTCATCCAGGTCTCAAGTCCCTTCATCTCCATGCGTGGCTCCTGCAAATGTAGCTAAAGCCGCTTTGGAGTCTCTCCTTTAGCGGACATTTTGGTGGAGGCAGGAAGCCTTCACCAGATCCACCTACGCCATGAAGTGGAAATGATTTCTATCTGGGCAAATTGAAAGACTTGAGCCTTTCTCATGCTCAGTCAACAAAGTCCTGGACTACATGCACCATCTCTTTGATTTGGGTCTCAGCCATTCCTTGTTGAAAGTCCACATGGCAGCTATCTCAGCCCACCGTATTCCCTTTGGAACAGCACTTTTGCTCAGTTAGAAGTCTCTAAGACTTTTCTCAGAGGGGTTCTCCATTTGAAGCCCCCATCCGCTCTCCTGTCCCCCCTCATGGGACCTGAATTTCATCCTGAGAAGTTTACTCTGCCTCCCTTGAGCCAGCAGCAGCAGCTGATTTGAAGTTCCTTTCTTGGAAGACACTCTTCTTGTGGCCATTACTTCTACTCAGTGAGTTTCTGAGCTTCAGGCCTTAATGTGTAACATCCCTGCAGTCTTGATTTTTCACAAGGAACATGTGGCTCACGCACCAACCCTAAGTTTCTCCCTAAGGTGGTGGCTGAGCATACTCTGAATCAATCCATTGAGTTACCGGCTTTCTTTATGCAACACTCCAATCAAGGCTAATACCTCTTGCATACTTTGATGTTCTGCAGAATCTTGAGATACTACACCAATCAGACTAAGGAGCTCAGGAGGACTGATCAGTTTTTTGTCTTTTGCTAACAAAGAGAAGGCAATGCTTATCAAAATGGTTGCGAATTGTATCATTTTCTGTTACGACAAATACAAGACCCTTCAGGTCAAGTCAGAGGTCACTCCACCAGAGGAGTAGCTGCCTCTGCAGCTTGTTTCAAAATGTGTCAGCGGCAGATATCTGTGCAGCCGTAACTTGGACTTCTGTCCATACCTTCATGAAACACTACAGTTTGGACATCACCTCTCACCGTAGAGCAGGCTTCGGGTTGGCTGTCCTTCCAAGGTCTCCTTTCATGAGATCCGTTCAGCCCTGAGGTTCCATGCTATGGATAACAGTCCTCCTCCGACTGTTTCTCCTTGTTCCAGACTGCTTAGGACTCAGTTCTGTATGTGAATACCTACTGCAAGAACCCTGTCAAAGTAAGATAGTACCGTTCGTAAGAACTTACCGTAACAGTAGATTTTCGAGAGAGGCTCTTGCAGTGAGTATTATCCGCCTTTAGCCCCTCTAAGTTTTCTTTACTTTATTTCCATTGGGAAAATATCGTCTTCTCTTTCATCTTGCCTCTTTGGCCTTTGGTGGAAAAAGAACTAAGGCAGGCATGGGGACCGCCTTTATACCAACATCGCATGACGCTGGTCACCTGATGTTGGGGCGTCCCCTGCCAGCAACTGCTAGCTAGAAATTTTCCGTGGGGTCCTGATGCCTGGCAGCTTAGTCCTATATGTGAATACCTACTGCAAGAGCCTCCTCTCGAAGATCTACTGTTACGTAAGTTCTTACGTAACTGCACTTTCTCAGGTCCATATGGTCAAATTCCAGAACGCTCTTTGAAGAAGGACAAAGCAGCAGCTCAGGCCCTTCTAGAGGGGCCTCAGAAGCAGGAGATGCTTAAGGCCCTCACAGACTGGGGCAGATGGTAAGCACCTTTTACGGTCTACCTACAGTATTTCAGATGCCTCAGCTAGACCAGCTGCAGCAGGCATCTGCCTGAGAAGGCGTTCTTGGCTCAGGGTGTCAGGATTTCCCAGTGATGTCCAGCAATCCATTCTGACTGCCCCTTTCCGAGGTTATAAACTCTTTGGGGCAGATATGCAGGATATCCTTTCTGACCTCCAAGTCTCAGGCCTGACTCTGCGGTCAGTCCACTCCCTCTACATCCGACCGAAAAGTGGGCAGAGGGTGCCTTTTCGTCCACCACCCACAAACCCAGGTTGGGCACCAAACAGCCGACCAAGCAGAGCAGGAACACTTTGCCTGCCCCTACCTCCACCACTGGGAAAGCACCCAGAGGTGGCAGTGTGACCCTGGCCGCAGGTTCAGCCTCAGCCTGACTCCTTGCCAGATTCCCTTCCTCCAGTACTTCAGGAGGTGGTGGTAGGGGTCATTTCTCCCTTCACCTGGACAGGTGGAGGGACATCCAACAGGCGCTTGGGTCCTGTAGCTCACAGAGCATGACCGTATGTTAGAACTTCTGGAACTGCCTCCAGAACTGCCACCAATTCCCTCCGCTTATCCTCCCAACCACATGCAGGTACTGCTGGAGGAAGTCCGTGCCTTGCTGTGCAGAAAGGCCATAGAACCAGTTCCTGGGAGCAAAGCGAACAGGGATTCTACTCTTATTTCTTCCCAGTCCCTAAATCCAGAGGGGACGTAAGGCTTATTCTGGACTTGAGAGACCTGAACTTCTGTATTGAGAACAAGAAGTTCAGAATAGTCACCCAGCAGGCCTGCTACCCTCCTGCAACAGGGGACTGGATAAACTCCCTGAACATGTAGGATGCACACCTGAATATGAAGGTGTATCAACCCCACAGGAAGTATCTCAGGTTCCTGTTCCAGGAGGAACACTGCCAGTTCAGGGTATTACCCTTTGGCTTGTCATCCGCCACAGGTCTTTACCAAATGCTTAACAGTAGTGACAGCAACCTTCAGGAGGGAGGGACTGTACGTCTTCCCTTATCTGGATGACTGGTTGCTAAAAGCTCAGTCCAAGGAGCACCTGTCATACACACTAGTGCGTACCAGATAGCTGTTTTATGCACTAGGGATTACTGTCAACCTGCCCAAGTCAGTCTTGACTCCTTGTCAGCATCTCTAGTACATAGGAGCAGTCCTAGACACCGATCAGGGATCAGCCTTTCTGTTCTATGACAGGCAGAGTGCCTGATAGCTCAGGCCTGGGTTCTTTACAGCAGCAGGTATGTCACAGCCAGGACATTTCCTGAGACTACTGGGACTGAAGGCTGCACATGCGGATCTCTCAGTGGACATTGCAGGTCCAGTGGGTCAACGCACTCACGACCTAGAACAAATGGTTCTGATCACGCCACTGGTAAAGAGGGTGTTCAGTGGTGGAGAGAACCCAGCAATTTGCTCAGCGGGTTTCCTTTCCTAATCCCCACCTCTCATCAGATCCTCGCTACAGACACTTCAGGAATAATCTGGAGGGCACACCTGAGCTGTCATCAGACCTAGGGTCCTTGGACCACAGTGGCGAGTTCCTTCCACATAAATGTCTTTGAGATTAGAGCTATTCTGTATGCTCTGCAAGCCTTCCAGAATTACCTGCCCCCAGAGCCTCTGCTGGTGCAGATGGACAACATCAGTGTGGTCCACTACATAAACAAACAAGGGGAATCATTCATATCCCCTTTGCAGAGAAGCAATGAGGGTTTGGGTCTGGCCTCTAGGACGTGGTCTAGAACTGTCAGCCATCCATGTTCCAGGCATCCAAAACGTCCAGGTGAACAAGACAGGTCGCAGTTCATAATGCATGAGTGGGAACTGCTGACCTTGGTAGTGGAAGACCTGTTTGACAGGTGGGGTCGCCCAGAGCTGGATCTTTTGCATCCCCACTCAATGCAAAACAGACACTTTCAAACAACATGAAGTCTTGCTATATTATAGACATTAGCAGTTTGATCCAGCTCTAGAACTGCCCGGAGTGAAATGGTTAAAACCATTCCAAAATAGAATTTTGCACGAGAGCAGCTCTATCTGTGTCATTTCAAGCGTGAACTGTCAAATTCTTTACTCCGCCTCAGTGAACAGTCGCTCCGGAGATTTCTCCTTCTGCTCGGTTCATTTCTCGTTTAAAGTGTTTTCTCGGTTGGATTTAACCGAGAATAGTTTTATTTTTAACCGCAAAACCGCTTCGGTTCAAGCTCTATCTGTGGTAACCATAAGTAAATGAAGGTTTTGTCTGTGTGGAACTTGTAAGTTATCGGTTCGGTTTGAACCGATCAGTGGGTTAAAACTCATTTAAAACTAAAAATTACTATTTTAGAGTGCGGTTCCCGGTTCTTATCGGTTCTAAAACCGGATTTATTACGTTTTTTCCATTACCCGTGACACGGTTAGGAACTGATAAGGGTGTCTTGCCTGGCACTGCTGTTAAAAGGGCAAGTTTTTGTTAGGCTGGCATTATGTCTGAGAAACCCAAAAGAAAAACCAGGCCCGCTGGGTTTCAACACTGTGATGTTTGTGGGGAAGTCTTTGCCAAGGCTGACCCACACACCACATGTGTTTATTGTCTGGGTTTGACCACCTCCAGTCAGACTGCCAGGTATGTAAGAATTTCCTGCAGCCACCCTGGAAAAAAGATTGGGCAGGCTCAGGGAACGAGAGGCCAAAAAGTCCACTGACCCGATGGTTGCAGCCGGCTGGTGCCAACTGAACCAGAGGGAGTGCCCTCTGACTAGGGCCAGACTTCCTCGGCAAAGAAAAGCTGGTTCTGAGGAACCAATTCCAGTAAAGAAAACAAGAAAATCAGAGTCTGGAGTCCAAAATTCCTTCTCCAGCTGCTGCAGATAGCAAAAGCCATACAAATTGTCCAGTCACTGTCTCAGGGTCCGTCCTGAACCACCACTATCTGGTAAAGGTTGGTTCGTCCAGTCCCAGTGGTTCAGGATTATGATTTTGAGGAATTTTATGAACCAGAGGAGGGGAGGAGGATTATGAACAGTATGAATGTGGCTGGGAAGGTCTGGGTGTGCCCATTGAACCAGACATCTCCCCAGACAGACCTTTAGAATCTCCCGCTATGCTGTCTGAGTCCACATCTCATTTTATGTTTTATAAAAAGTTGTGAAACCCTCCAGCTTCCTTTAGAAGAGGCTGTGGATGAGCAAGAGGAGCCTGATTTTGTAGAAATGATGGATATTCCAGAGTCTAGGAGATTGTCTATTCTTTACATAAGTCTTTTAGGAAACAATTAAAATTTTAAAAGCTCCTAATTCTGTGCCTCCTGTAGATAAAAGATGGACAGAAGGTATACATTGTCAGGCCCTGATACAGAATTCCTTTCTCAGCAATGCAGTCATGTTGGGGTAGTTCAGGCTGCTGCCTGTGATAAAAGCTAATATTCCTTGGCTTCACATCCTCCTGACAAGGATTCCAGGAAGATTGATGCCATGGCAAAAACAGTATATGGCAGCCTCTCTGGGACTCAGGCAAGCAAATTATATGGCTTATGTAGCTAGGTATCAGAAATCTAGATGGGATACTGTTATGCAATTAGCCAAGCAGGCCCATGGCCAGCTGGCTAGTGAACTAGAACAGGTGGCTGCTGATGGCATTGGAAGCCTCTAAGGTTCGGTTTCATGCTGCTGTGGATGTTAATGATGTTTCCTCTAGGGTCATGGCCACATCTGTAGCTTTTGTAGGTTGGCCTGGCTCAGGTGTACTAGTTTGTCACAGGATACCCAGACTAAGGCTATGGATTTTCCTGTGGTGGGAAATTCTCTGTTTGGAGAGCAGACAGAGAATTACATGAAAAGATGGATGAATATAGGACTACTTACAAGGTGCCCAGGCTAAGGAGGCGGCAAGCCACTCCTCAAAGACATGCCCCAGGGGTAGGGGTAGGCCTTTTCACAGGCCTTTCTACCAGACTCAGGCCTCCTCTGCCTATGCTCAGAGGGTTTCTTCAGAGGCAGGGGCAGGCGAGGGGGTACGACGGACCTGCTCCCCACCCCAGCCTAAACCTCCTGAAACAGGCACCCTGATGGGGTGCCCAGGGCCGATTCTCCTGTACCAGTGGGGGCAGGCTGGCTTACTTCAGTCAGAATTGGGCTTCTTTAACCTCAGACAAGTGGGTTTTGGAAGTAATAAGCCAGGGTCTGGTTCTCAGCTTCAAAAAGTTTCCCAAGTTGAGAAGCAGACTTTTCTACCTGCAAGTGCTTCAGAGACCCTCGCTCTGGAAACAGAGGTCTCATCCTGTTAGCTCTCAGAGCAGTAGAAAGGGTTCCTCCCTGCATCAGGGCAGGGTCTGTATTCCAGATACTTCCTTACCCCAAAAAGACAGGAGAATGGCGGCCCATTTTAGATCTCAGATATCTGAACAAGCATCTTTGAAACCAAAGTTCAAAATGGTAACTCTGGCAATGATTTTACCTTCCCTAAGGCCAGGGACTGGCTAGCCTCCTGGACCTCAAGGATGCCTATTTCCATGTCCTAATCAGAAGATCCCATCGAAAGTACCTCAGATTCGAACTGCCCTCAGGTCATTACCAGATCAGAGCAATGCCCTTCGCCTTACCTCTGCTCCAAGGGTATTCACAAAGTGTCTAGCAGTGGCAGTGGCCCACTTAAGGAGGCAGAGGATTGCTGTTTTCCCTATCTAGACGACTGGCTCATTGTAGGCCAGTCCCCAGAACAGGTAAAATCTCACCTGCAGGTCACCCAGCAGCTTCTCACCTCCCTGGGTTTTCTGCTAAACCTACCAAAGTCGGTTCTGGAACCAGTCCAGGTACTCACCTTTATAGGGGCAGAATTGGACACAAAGCTAGCCAGAGCCTTCTTCCCCAGAAAGGGTAAGGAATTTAGTGGCTCTGGCCTCTTCCTTCACTCTGCAGATCTCTCGACCAGCAAGACACTTTCTGCAGCTCCTGGGGCACATGGCTGCATCCACAGCTGTTGTGCAGAGAGCCAGATTTCAGATGAGAGACATTCAGTTTCACTTGAGAACCTTTTGGTCTCAGAGAAGAGACCCCTTCCAAGTTGGTCCCAGTGATCGAACCTTGATCCTAGCTCCAGTGGTGGCAGGATCAGAGCAATTTAAGAGCGGGGTCCCTTCATTTCCCCTTCTCACGACTTGACTCCTCACTACAGATGCTTCCATTCTGGGTTGGGAGCCCACATGGGCGACCTTTCCACTCAGGAGTTTGGTCCCCAGGAATCTCTGCTCCACATCAATTTGCTGGAACTCAGAGCTGTCTTTTTAGCTCTTCAAGCTTTTTCTGCATCTGTCCACGACAAGGTGATACAAGTCAGAACAGACAACACCACAACAATGTGGTACATCAACAAACAGGGGGCACTCGGTCTTCGGCCTTGTGACCGAGGCAATGAAGTTGTGGTCTCTGGCCTATTCCCTGAACACTTCCCTCATAGCAGTTCATCTTCCAGGGAAGGACAGTGTCCTAGCGGATGCCCTCAGCAGGATTTCCCAGAGCCATCACGAATGGTCGCTGGATCCTCAAGTGCTGGGGATAGTTTTGCCAGGTGGGCATCCTCAGATAGATCTTTTGCAGCCCCAGACAATCACAAACTTCCTCTGTTCTGTTGCAGGCTCCAGTGCTGGGCTCAGTTCCCTGGATGCCCTTCTTCTGGATTGGGAGGGAAGTTCTTCATGCTTTCCCTTCTCTCCTATTCAAAGTACTAGTCAAAATCAGATCTCAGCCTTGCAGGGTGATTCTGATTGTCCCGGATTGGGCCAGGCAGCCCTGGTACCCACTCCTTCTGTCTCTGACAGTCCATCTTCCCTGTGCCTCCCCAGGAATCACAATCTGTTGACTTGTGCCCAGGAAGGGTTGGTATCCTGACCTCAATCCTCAACCTCAAGGCCTGGCTCTTGAGGAGTTAGAGTTGCTGATTTACACCTCTCTCAGGGTGTTCTTGAGATCCTAAAGGCTTCTAGAAAGCCTTCCACTAGGGCTGCTTATAGTTCTAAATGGAAAAGGTTTCCATTTGGTGTGCTGGGAAAAATATTTCCCAGAATCTGCTGAATTGCCCATTTTGTTAGATTACATGGTACATCTTAATTCCTTGGTCTCAGACCAGCTACCCTGAGAGTTCATTTGGCAGCTGTATCTGCTTTTGTGTCAGCAGGAAAGTCATCCCTCTTTCCTCTCATCCTGTGTTTTCCAAGTTTTTAAGGGATTACTCCATACTAATCCTCCCTTTCGGGAACCAGCCCCTGCTTGGGACCTTAATGTTTGCATTGCCCAGTTAATGCAACCCCTTTGAACCTCTGTCTTCTGCAGAGCTTAAGTACCTAACTTGGAAAACTGTTTTTCTAGTGGCTATCACTTCTGCCAGGCACGTGATAAGTGAGTTGCAAGCCTTGTCAGTGGAGACTGACTTTATTTCTTTCCACAGGGATAAGGTAGTCCTTAGGACTAATGGAAGTTTTGCCTAAGGTGGTTTCAGATTTCCATCTTAATCAATCTACCTCCCTTCCAGTATTTTTTTCACTGATCACTCCTCTTTGGTGAGAGGAGGTTGCACAGCCTGGATGTTAAGAGAGCTCTTAGTTATTATATAGAGCTGCATAAAGGTCACAGGTTTGAATCCTCCAACTTTTCCTTACCTATGGTGAAGTTGGGAAGGCAAACCTGCCACTAAGAGATCAATAGCCAGATGGATTGTCTCTTGTATCCAATTTTGTTATCAGAAAGTGGGCAGAGCCCCCCCCAGTTTGAGGCTCATTCTACCAGGGAGTATAGCTCGTCTCTAGCTGCTGCAGACATCCCTTTATTAGAGATTTGCCAGGCTGCTACTTGGAAAACGGTACACACTTTTACCAAGCATTACTCCCTGGATGTCCAGGCCAGGAGGATGCTCGGTTTGCACAGCTGTTCTTCAGAGCCTATTCCTAAGTAGGTTCTGCCCTCCTCCATGGAGGTACTGGTTGTATGTCTGTTAATGTCTATAATATAGCAAGACTTTATGTTGTTTGAAGAAAAAATTACTCACCTTAGTAATGTTGTTTCTTCTAATGGAGTCTTGCTATATTATAGACCTCCCCAACCTGCCCCAGAACCTCTACTTGGTGGGGTGCGGGCAACTTAGTGTGGGCACTACTTATGTCCTGTTAGCATTTTGTCCCTTTGGGACTTTGGGGGTGTGTATGTACGACTGTGTGTGTTTTATTTTACTTATGTTCCATTTTCATATTATTAGAATAGTGTTAGTATTTCTGGTCCCCTGACTTGAGTCTTGGGTGTTGGGACCATCAATGGTTGTTATTATTTAGGTAGCCATTTGGCTAGTGTAGGTTACAGCTTCCACACAGACCTTAGTGAGTTTGGCTCGTAAAGATCTGACAGTTCAAGTTTGAAATGACACAGATAGAGCTGCTCTCGTGCCAAAATTCTATTTTGGAATGGTTTAACCATTTCACTCCGGGCAGTTCTAGAGCTGGATCAAACTGCTAATGTCTATAATATAGCAAGACTCCATTAGAAGAAACAACATTACTAAGGTGAGTAATTTTTCTTTCTGCTCGCTCACTTCAGTGCATTGCCCCTCTCTTGGAAAGGGAGGTTCCTCTACACCTTCCTCCCTTCCCTCTAATTCAGAGGGTGCTGATCAAGTTCCAGATGGAAGGGGCAGCTCTGATTCTTGTTGCTCACTTTTGGCTTCATCAGATCTGGTTCCCCTTACTGCAGCAGTTGGCAGTGGAACCTCCAGTACCCTGCTCTGTGCAAAGGCTTGCTATCACAGGAGCAGGGCACCCTGGTCCATCCGGACCTCAAGTCACTCCATCTTCATGCATGGCTCCTGAGGACATAGCCATTGCTACATTTGGGGTGTCTCAGAAGGTGGCTGATGTGCTGGTGGCTAGAGGAGAGCCCTCCACCAGGGTCACTTATTCCATGAAGTGGAAGTGGTTGCTGTGTGGGCTGCTTCCATCATTTGGATCACTGCACTTGTCAAATAAATCAGATTCCAGAGTACTTTGCTGTCTCTTTCAGATGCAGGACTGCATTACTCTTCCATTAAGTGTGCACCTGGCAGCTATTTCAGCTTTCCATGTGCCGTAGACAGCTGTACAGTGGCACAACTAGAAGTGTCCTGTACGGTCTTTACAGGCATTCTTCATTTAAAGCCTCCATCTGCAATCCAGTCCCATCTTTCGGACCTGAATTTTGTTTTAGAAACTTACTTTGGCTCAGTTTGAGCAGGCTGTGACTTGAGGCTATACTTTCTGTTGTGAAAACGTTATTTTGTGTTAGTGTTACTTCTGTCAAGAGAGGATTTCTGAGCTTCACA
Source organism: Neoceratodus forsteri (assembly GCA_016271365.2). Taxonomy (NCBI): domain Eukaryota; kingdom Metazoa; phylum Chordata; order Ceratodontiformes; family Ceratodontidae; genus Neoceratodus; species Neoceratodus forsteri. The sequence continues at coordinate 808,039,499 of CM028132.1, read as the reverse complement.
CTCTTATGTGTGAGCCTCTTTATTTGATTTTCTACTAAGACAGGGTGTCTTTGCATACCAACCCTAAGTTTTACAAAGGTGGTGTCTGAGTTTATCCTGGATGAAACCATACACCTGTCTGTTTATTTTCCTGAGCATGCCAATCAAGGAAGCATTGCTCCATACTTTAGATGTACAGGAATCCTGCCCTCGACTGGGCGCACTGCCCCCATCAGCGGCAATGGTTTGGCTTCCTGCCAATCGGGCGGTGCCACAGCAAACCGCCCACGCTGCCAGCTCCAGCTATCAGGAATCCCACCCTCGACCAGGCACACTGCTCCCATCAGTGGCCATGGTTCGCTCCCTGCTGCCCAGTAGTGCCTCAGCAAGCCACCCGCCATCTCCAGCTGTCAGGAATCCTGCCCTCAATTGGACACCACTCTCTATCAGTGGCCATATTTGGCTCCCTGCCAACTGGCGGTGCCTCAGCAAGCCACCTACCTGCCAGCTCCAGCTGTCAGGAGTCCCGCTTTCGACTGGGTGTACCACTCCCCATCAAGCGGCCATGGTTGGCTCCACCACCAGTAGCGGTGCCTCAGCAAGCCACCCGCCTGCCCCAGCTATTAGGAATCCCGCCTGACCAAGGTGCACTACTCCCCATCAGCGGCCATGGTTTAGCTCTGCTGACTGGCAGTGCCTCAGCAAGTCGCCTGCCAGCTCCAGCTATCAGGAATCCTCCCTTGACTGGGCACACCGCCCCCATCAGTGGCCATGATTCAGCTCCCTGCCGACTAGCGGTGCCTCAGCATGCTGCCCACCAACTCCATCTATCAGGAATCCCACTCTCGACCAGGCACACCGCCTCCCCATCAGCAGCTATGGTTCAGGTCCCTACTGACTGGCGGTACCTCAGCAAGCCACCCGAACAACTCCAGCTATGAGATATGCTGCTGTCCTTAGCCCTACACAGGAATCAAAAGCCTGCAATTCTGTTGGCTCTGGCTGCCACTAGCAGATAGGCCATTGGCTGCAGTACCCTGCTCCACTGGTCCAATTGGCTGATCCTGTTTTCAGTTTCTGCTTTAGCCACTGAGGACTTATAGATTTTAAACTTTATATTTCATAACCCAAAATTTGATTCTGTGGTAGCCTGAAAGTATTTTATTGGTATCAGCAGAATTATATGCATTATGCAGTGCTGTTACCTGTTTTTGGTAAACCGCATGTTTTAGGCAGTAATTTTGTTGGTAAGCCGATGCTTATGAGTCTGCTTCCTATATTAGACCACACATTTAATTGTATCATCAACTGCTGCTTTCCTTCTGCCTCCTTGCTCCATTTCAATGTGAGCCACTTCTCCCTCCCTCCTACCCTGCCTCTGAACCTATACTTTAGCACGCCGCTCCTTTGCTTCTACAGACCTACTGCTTTCTTTTCTTTCCTCTCCCATCTCATTCTCCCTCCCTCACCATGAGAGAGCCACTGAAGCTGTAACTTTTCCTTACCCACCCTGCCATGGGCTGCTACAGCCTAACTAGTCATTTTGAGCCTTAAACTCTTATTCTGTGGTGCCATCCCGGCCGAATCTGTAACTCTTCCTTCCCCCCCTGCCACAGGCTCCTTAAGCCACAGTCATTAGCCTCTTGAGCCTCTAAATGCTTATTTTCCTCTGGCACCATTTTGGCCAGACACCCCCTCCTGCCCATCTCTGCTCAACCCTGCCCCTGGCTTTCTCTTCAATTGTTAATCCCTGACCCTCCCACTGATAAACTACTCGGCCGACTCTGCAGTTGTTTAAAACTAGCTAACTTCCTCTCCTCTGTCCCCTACAGGAATCCTGCCTCGACCAGGCACACAGCTTCCCATCAGTAGCTGTGGTTTAGCTTTCTGCCAAATGGTGGTGCCTCAGTAAGCTGCTTGCCCTCTCCAGCTATCAGAAATGCTGCTGTCCTCAGCCTTACACGGAATCAAAAGCCTGCAGTTCCGTTGACTCTGGCTGCTACTCAGCAGACAGGCCATTGGCTGCAGTACCCGCTTCACTCATCCTATTGACTGATCCCATTTTCAACTTCTGCTTTTGCCATTGAGGACTTTAGATTATAAACTTTATATTTCATAACCCAACATTTTCTCCCACTGCGCCCCATGCCCTGACACTCTTTAATCCACTTTCTGGGCTGAAAGTCCTGCCCTACACACTGATTTGTCAATGATTTGACAGTACACCATCCTCTTAAAGAACAAACTCTGAAGATTGAGCCCTAGTGCCTGTTTCCACCTGTACCCAAACTACACTGGTAAAAGGAAGCCTTTAAAGCATCTCTTCATAGTTCTACCCTTGCATAATACCTCCCACTCAGACCCACCAGGGTTTATAAGGGAAGGAGGAACACTGCATAGAGCAAATTGTTCAAACACTGTGTCGGTGCCAGCACTCAATATTCAATGGCTGTCTCCACTCCATTTGCTACCTTCAATCTCCACCGGCAATATATACCTCATCCCCCTCCTATCTTAAACATCCTCATACTAGCCAGTAAGAACACAAAGGGACCAACACCCTCAAGGATCACTCTCAATCCCTAAAACAACTCAGGCTACAAGCAACCCAGCTGATCTGGCTGCTCCTGCTCCTGTCAGGCAACATTCACCTAATCCCAGCCCCAAGGCTTTGGGAGCCAACCGCCATGAGAAGCATAGTAACCTCACTGTTGCTTCAGTCAACATCTGCAGTCTGTTAGCCAAATTCGACCAGCTGCAAGTCTGGGTAATCCAATATAAACCAGATATTCTATCTGTTGTGGAGACATGGCTCACACCAAGGACCTCTGACACCGAAATACAAATAAATGGATATACCACATTCAGATTGGATAGAGTAGGAAACATGGTGATGGTTGTGCCATTTATATTAAAGACTACCTTCAGGGTCAGGCTCTTCCACCTATTAAATCAGGCATAAATGTCCAAATCCTTCCAGTAAAAATTATCTTTGGGGCTCACAGGAAGGGCATAACCAGTCTTCCTGGACATGAAGTCTCCACCACTCATTCACACTAATGGGACTACTCTGGGCGCTTCAGGACCCAGCGGGGGCAAACATGTTCACGAGGGCCGGGCGCCAAGGTAGGGCCATGAGGCAGCATTTTCTTGAGCCGGTTTGTGCTATATAGGCTACCTTAGCGTTGACTCTCCAACCGCCTCAGTTCCTTTTTCCACTGCTGAGTTCGCTTCAGTGATGACATCGTCACTGCTGGGAGTCGAGTCTTCATGTCTATATGACAGCAGCTATAGTTGTTTTAGTATTTATTACGTTCACTTATTTTTAGTCTTCAGACCTACTTCGATCGTCGACCATGAATGGGGCAGGTGTGGTGAGAACCCGCGTAAAGCTGTGTTTTCAGCAGGGCTGGGTTTGGTCTGCCGCCTCTACCGGGGGTCTGACTTCGAGCGAGTCCGGTGTTTGGGGTGGGGATGGGGCGGTCTATCGAAGCACAAAATGAAGCGGTCCCATTCTCGATCATCGTTGAGGACTCTGCACCGCTGCCTCAGTTCTTCCTCAACCTCCTGGTCGAAGAAAGCGGTGCCACTCGAGGCCACCCTCTGGGTATGTCGCACTCAGTCGTCGGCGGCTAGGGGCAGAGGTTAAACTCCGACTCCGTCTGCATCTCCCACGGCCTCTGTTCCTGGTGACCAGCATCCTCGACTCTGGAGTCCCTCCCAACCCCTGGGGGTCTTCTGATGAGCAGTTTCATCATCGGGCCGCTCTTATGGAGCAGTGGGTTTGACAGTTGTCCCGCCTGCCTGAGTCAGCGAGTCTGTCACCAAGGCCTTTGGTCCTTCCGGTTTTGGACCTGCAGGCAGGGAGGTTGGGGCCTCTTAGTCGTGTGGCACCTTCTTCGGTGCTGCTGACACTGCGCCTGGTGCTTTTCCCTCATATGGCTGTGGCGCAGGGCCAACACAGGTACCACTCTCTCCTGCTGCATTTCTCCATTCTTCTTCCCTGAGTGGGTTGTTGGGGTCCCTGGTCCTGCAGCTCACGTTGCATCCTGTGCGGCACTGTCTGTGTTTTCGTCGCCGCACTCTGTGCAGGCACCAGAGCACCTGTGGCACCCTGCGTAGGGTGCCAGGGGTTCTCGACTGCACTCTATGGAGCTCCTCCTATTCTGCGCCCGGACTAGTAGGAGATGATATTGAGCCTGATCCTGATCTTCGATTGGGAGATGACTTTGATGACGATTCCTCTCTCTGGGTGGTGAATAAGCTTTCTCTTCCAGAACAGCCTTTGGTCCAGGATCTAAGAACATGAATACCACTTCAGAGATTGATCCTGGGAAACTGCTGGTCTGCAGTATCTGCACATTCTGGATATTCCTGTGGAATTGACTCCTCCTGCAACCCTCTTTTGAGACTCTCTTACAAATGGTGTTGGATAATCCGGCACTTTTCCTCTGTGGCCACATCCATAGATTGGAAATCGCCCTCAAAGGATCATCATATTCTGGCCTCGCAAGCCTTTGCAGATGCCATAGTTGTCCTGGCAGAGAATGACAAAGCTGTTTCCTCAAGAATCTATAGCGCGTCCAATAAATAAGGAATCGCACAAAATTGATACCTTGGAGGAGGAGTCTTCACTTCCTCCACCCTGGGTTGCGCACTGCTAGCTACCAGGGTGATTTCTCTCAGTATGAGTATACCCTCTGGCATTTGCTCAAGGCCACTGTAGCAGCTATTCCAGAGTCAGACATTAGCACAGAGCTTCTTCAGACCATTACTAGAGGCATTGAATCCAATAATCAGCAGCTTAAAGCTGCTATGGATGCCTTTGACACTGCTTCCAGGGCAGCCGCAGATTAGTATATGCACCATGCCACTCTTGGTTACGTACATCGGATTTACAAATGATGCTCAGCAGAGAATTATGAGTTTACCATTTGATGAAACATATCTGTTTGGTCCTCAGGTCAAGCAGGCACTAGAGGCCACACAAAACTAGAACAGCGATCAGAACGGCCTGGCCGCCATCTGCAGCCCTCAACGAGGCGGGAACCGTGGCAGTTTCATAACTGCAGTTCTTTTGTAGCAGAGCAGAGGGATTAAACAAAATCAAGCCCCCAACCACAAAAGAAATGCAGCAGAAGGCACAGGGCCCCAAAGCACCTAGTGCCACCCTTTGAGATTCCAGCCCAAGTCCCACCTCAGCTGTCCGGGGGAACTCTTCCTCGGCAGTAGGGTGGCGTCTGACTCAGTTTTACAACCAGTGGAAGTCAGTCACATCAGACAAATGGGTACTCAGGATAAGCCGTGAGGGTTACTCTCTAAATCTTTCAGAAACCCTCCGGATCATCCACCCAAATGACAGCCCAGGCTGTCTGTCTCTCAGTCAGACCATATCGCTTCCAGATTCAAGGCCTTCTGAACAACAGGGCAGTAGAAGTAGTTCCTGAATCAGTGGAACATAGGTTTCTACTCCCATTACTTACTAGTTCCAAAGAAAACAGGTGGCATGTGCCTATTCTTGATGTAAGGAAGTTAAACAAATTCCTTTACAAGGAGAAGTTCAAGATGATATCTCTTGGCTCCCTGTTACTTCTGATTCATCAAAATGACTGGGTGGCCTCCCTGGACATACAGGATGCCTACCAGCATGTTCTCATATACCCAAACCACAAGTATCTCAGATTTGTGGCATTGGGACCAGCACTACCAATTCAGAGTCATGCCCTTTGGGCTATCCTCAGCACCTCGAGTCTTTACAAAGTGCTTTGTAATTCTCGCAGACATCTCAGTTCAAGTGTTCCCATATCTGGACGACTGACTCCTAACAAGTCCCTCCAAACAGGAGACTCATAGTCATGCCTACGGCTTCCAACTTTCTAACGTCCATGGGAGTTCTGTTGAACTTTGGAAAATCACAGCTGCAGTCCTCCCACCGCTCCTCTTCATAGGAGCACTTGGATACCTCCAACGTAAAAGCATTTCTTCTGGAGGACAGAAGGACCGACATCCTTCAGATGGCTCACTTCATCAGGGACAGTGACTCATTTCAAGCCCTCTCGATGCAGAGGATGCTAGGTCTCATGGCATCTTCAGTGTTCACTGTGCCTCTGACTCGTTTCACATGAGGACTGCTCAGTGGATGCTCAGCACTCGGTGGTCCCCGACCACATATCCCCAGATCCTATCACATCAAGGTGGCGGAACCCCTGAAACGGTTTCTCACTTGGTGGACTCAAGAGGACAACCTTCTGAAAGGGTCTCCCTTAGCCTCACTGGAGTCTTAGATCTCCATCAGCACAAAAGCATCCCTACTCAGATGGGGAGCTCGCTGTCAAGGTCTCCACACCCAGGGTCGGTGGAATCAGGGACGAGTCTCAATTCCAGATAAATGTCCTAGAAATGAGAGCTGTGAAGGACATTCTCTGCACAAGATCATTCTCCTTCAAACGGACAACAAAGCAGTGATGTACTACATCAGCAAACAGGGTGGAGCACACTCTTGCCCCTTATGCAGGGGAGCGATAAGAGCGTGGGAGTGTTGCCTGGAGCACAAAGCCCTGATCCAAGTGGTTTACCTTCCGGAATGCAGAACGATCTGGCAGATCATCTCAGTAGAACGGAAACAGATCCTCATGCGTGGTCTCTACACAAGCGTTGTGTTGTCACTCTTGAAGAGTGGGAACTCCAGATCTGGACCGCTTGCATCCCCACTCAATGCAAACTGCCTCTATTCTGCTTCAGAAATCCAGAACCTGGCATTTTCTGTGAGGATGCATTCAGACTACGGTGGACAAGATACTTTCTGTACACATTTCTTCCTCTTCCCTTAGTTCAGAGGATGCTGCTCAAACTGGAGGCACAGGGTGGGCACAGAATGATCCTCATCGCCCCATTCTGGCCTCATCAGATTTGGTTTCCATTAATCAACAGATTATCGGAAACTTCACCGAGACAGCTTCCACTTCAAGCAAACCTGCTGACCCAGGGCCCAGTGGTCCATCCCAACCTGAGATCCCTTCACCTCCACGCTTGGCTCTTGAGATAGAGAGGTGAGTAGATTTGAGGTTTCATGTAGGTCTCAGACATTCTACTAGTGGCATGCAAGCCAGCTACTAGAAAAACATACACGACTAAGTGGAAGCAGTTCTCCATCTGGTGTGCAAAATCCTCCTTGGACCCCATCTCCTGCTCACCAAACAAAGTCCTGGAGTATCTTCTGGACCTGTCAGATACAGGACTGCAATACTCAACTGTGATGGTTCACCTCTGCACAATCTCAGCATACCATGAACCTGTACACTGCATGTCTCTGGCTCAGTTACCTTTGGTCAAGAGGTTCCTTGGGCATACTCCATACTAGGCTACTGGTCAGATGACCAGTAGCCACCTGGGACATTAACCTTGTGCTAGACATGCTCACCCGTAACCTTTCAAGCCCCTAGCTACTTGTGAGCTGAAGTTCCTGACCTGGAAGACCACCTTCCTTGTAGCCATTACCTCTGCTCATAGTGTGTCTGAAATACATGCTTTGGTCACAGACCCCCATATACTGTATTTCACAAAGACAGGGTGGTTCTGTGAACTCACCTTAGTTACTCCCTAAAGTGGTTTCGAAATTCCATCTGAACCAGCCCTTGGTTCTTCTGACCTACTAGGAACTTCCAGAATGAGGGGAGCATACCCTACATTCTCTGGATGTTAAGAGAGCTTTGTGATTCAATTTAGACAGAACTAAAGCAATCCGGAAGATCAAAACAACTGTTTGTCTCTTTTCAGCGTGGCCCAGCTGGGTCAGCCTGTTGCTATCAGACATATTTCGGCATGGCTAGTGGTATGTCTTGCCAATGCTACTCCATGGCACAGGTGAAGCTGGAAGGCAGAGTATACACTCATTTTACCAGGGCAGTCTGGCATTTCTGGCAGAAATTTGAAACGTGCTCGTTGCAGTCATCTGCAATACAGCTACTTGGAGCTCTGTGCACATCTTCATGAAGCACTACACCTTGGATGTCCATGCCAGACAGCATCAGTCCTTTGGCAGGACAATCCTTAATGAACTTCTGTCCTAAGTGAGCTCTTTTCTCCTGCCGCCCTTCTCGGTGGATTATTACAGCTCTGCATTTTCTCATTAGTGTGAATGAGAGGTGGAGACTTTATGTCCAGGAAGATATGAAAATTAAGTACCCACTGTAATTCTTGATCTTCCTGGATGAAGTCTCCAGCACTCATTCACACACCCACCCTCCATCCCCTGAGCTCAGTTATCTGTTTTTGGTCTTCACTCCTCGACGGCTGGGCTGTGAAGACTCTGTTGTGTTGACCCTTCTTATATGGGTCATTCGAACCTATCTTATGTCCGACATAGGTTAGTTCCACTAGGTTGTTTACGCTGCAGCCTCCTTTAGTAAAAAAGGTACTGAGGCGTTGGAGGGTCGATGCCAAGGTAGCCTATATGGCTGGATCCGGCTCATGGTGCTGCCTCTCATGACCCTACCTCAGCGCCTGGCCCTCCTGAAGATTTTTCACTCCGCTGGGTCCTAGCGCCTCCGGCATAGTCCCATTAGTGTGAATGAGTGGTGGAGACTTCATCCAAGAAGATCAAGAATTACAGTAGGTACGAAATTTTAATTTCTCTTCACCTATATCCTACCCAAAGAACAGGCAGAAGGTTTCAGTGTACTTCTGAGTACCTCTCTGGCCACATAGCAACTCAAGACAATTGTGATGGGCAATACTAATATTAATTGGCTGTCCCCTGACTCTGCCATTATAGACACACCATCACAGCAAAACATTTTGACCAGATGGTAGCTTCCTCCACACATCAACTACCGCACCGGATCCAGTACTATTGGACTGGCTGTTAACTAACCACCCAGAACGGATCTCCGCACTGAAGTACTCCCAGACTCCATGAGCTACCACTCCCCATATACTGTACCTGGTCTAATAAGTCTCCAAAAATACTACCAGCAAAAAATCTATACTGTGTTTTAAGAAAAGAACAACTGGTCCCCTAAAGGACCACCTAAGACAACTAAATTGGTCCTCAGTCTATTCTGAAGGAGATGTTGATGCTGTGCTGATCAATTTCATCCAGAAATTCAATGCTACCTGTGATATCTTTGCCCCATCACTACAAGGAAGATTAATGGATCCCAGAAGTCATAGATTACCCCCCTTCCATTGCCCAATTACTGAGCCAGGGATAACCTTTGGCATAAGGCTAAAAGCACAGGCCCCAAACTGACCTCCAAAACTACAGATCTGCCTGTAACAAATGTACACAAGGAATTCGACAAGCTAAAGCCAACCACTTCAGGTCTGAACTGAGAACTCCTGGGAGATGCCCACAAATTTGGTAATATAAAAGCACTAACGGGAACAAAATAAATTGCCACCTACTTTGCTGAATCTAAATGGGAAAATTACGCAGGATCCAACTACCATTGCTATTAACTTCAACGAGGCCTTCATCGACTCTTCAGTGTGGTGCTCCCTCCCACTACTTAAGCCCAATCTGCACTGACCATAACAATTCACCGAGTCCCAACCCCTAACACATGTCCCCTGCTCCACCTAAAGATAGTCACAAACTCTGAAGCAAAAGTTACCTGCAGCACATACTAGGTAAAACTAGGCATAGTGGTGATGGTCCAGATCTCAAATTAATTTCTCTCATCTTGGATGTCATCCTGGCCCTTTACTTGGTATTCTGAACCTCTCACTTATCTCTGGGCAGTTTCCCAAGCTTTGGAAAGTCGCATGGTCGCTCAGTTTTTAAAAATGGAGATGGGACATTACACACTAAGTACTGTCCAATTCTATTCTACCTCCAGTCTCTAAAGCCCTAGAATGTATTGTCTCGATCAACTAGTTGACCACCTGGACAAATACCAGCTAAAATGTAAGGAACAACACAGCTTTAGAAAGCAACACAGTACAACAACTGCACTAGTCGAATTTACTGATTTCATACATGACACCCTAGACCGGGGCACTTAGTGGGGCTGCCTTCATTGACCTCACTAAGGCCTTCACATGGTCAATCACTTAACTGCTACTTTTTTTTTAATTATTCATTATGCTTTATTCCTGAATACAGTACAACCAAAGGTCTCATATAACAACAAAGAAGCCAGTATATAAAACAACATCACAATAAGCAGGGTTAAAGCTTCATTCTAGGCAAACAATAAGTCAATGTAATTACCATACTACAGAACTACAATATTATGATAAACTTACACTGTAGCATCCTTAAACTACTGTATCCTTCCCATTCAAACCATCCACTAAAATCGAACCCGGCCAAGTTCTATAAAACCTAGGTAGGCTAAAATTGTCCAACTAACTATGGTAGACAAAGATAATCTATGGTTTCCATACTATGAGTGAAGCTTCAAGCGGCCCCATCTATCTAAGTAATTCTGATTTCTGTTAGATAATTCAGGCAATGTGCTTTTCCAGTTGAGTGCTAGTACCATTTCTTGTGCCATTCTGTTGTTACAGGGAGATCTATATCTGTCCAATGCCTCATAATAATTAATTTAGCCACAGATGAAATCAAGGCAATATGTGCCTTTCGACGCTTGATAGTTCCTGAAGGAAAATTATTAAGAAGACAGACTTTGGGGATAAATAGTGTCTGTAGCCAAGAAATGGATCCAGCGAGTTCCTAATATTATGCCAAAAGTTGATACTTTAACACAAGCCCAAAGCATATGATAAAGGTCGCCTGGGCATTCATTACATCTGTAGCATAAGGGAGAGGAAGTTTCCCATTTTATGTAGCTGTTCAGGGAGAAATATAAATTGTGCATCACATTATACTGTACTAATCGAAGTCTATCTTGTTTGATAAACTGATATAGATTACCCCAAAGACCCTTCCAGTACGGGATTTCTGTACGCAATGATAATTTATTCACCCAATCATAACACACCCCTTTAGGCAGATATTGATCTCTAGTTTGTAATTCTTTATATACCTTAGATATTGAATGGTGCTGATTTGCTGTTAAAAGTAGTGAATGTAGACCAGCCATAGCGGGGAGATGTGCTGTTTTTGAATATAGGACAAAAGTACCTGCTGAATTTGCCAAAATTTAAAGGATTTGGATTTGCAATACTGTAGGCCTGGCAAAATTGTGGGGTATGAATGTATTTCCACTCACCAAGTCACCAAGTGTCAGGTTCTGCATCAGGGGCCAGAAGTGGGTGGAAATGGGTTGTGGTCAATTTGAAGTTTGGGTTCCAATTAGGTTGGTCTAAGGAATTCTATAAACTGAACTTCCAGTGTTTTTGTATTTGGAATAAGTCTTTAAGGACCAACTAATTTGGAGTATTTTTCAGAATTTTAGGTAAGGCTTAAGGGGAGAATAAAGTAATGTGGGTAAAGAGCAATGACAAGTATCAGCACACACTCTCAATGTCTAGCCACAAAGGCTTGAAGGAACCTGGTGGTCGATGTTGCAGTCAAGATCCACTGAACTAATTTAGTTATATGAATAGCACAATAATATGTAAAAGGCAGGAGAGCAAGGCCACCAGAAAGTTTAGGTGCTGTGAGTTTAAAAGTACGCTTGCTCTGACCTACTTGCCCTTCCATAGATAGTGATTGATTAAGGTTTGCAATTTAATAAACCATACTTTTGGAAGGAAAATACCCAGCATGTTTAGAGGGTAAAGAATAATGAGTAAAACATTCATTTTAATAGTGGCAATTCTGCCCCAAAGTGAGATTGGTAGGGAACCCCATCTTGTCAAATCAGCCTTGAGAACTGTGATTAAATCCAAAATGTTTTCTTTTATTATCTGTGAGGTACTCTAAAAAATCCTTCAACCCTAGGTATCTTACAGATTTTGGTTCCCAAGTCAAGTTAAGGCCAGCTATGTCATCTGGAAAGGTTTTCCATTCATAGGAAGTACTTTCGTTTTAGAGGGATTCAATTTATAATATGATACCTTTGAGAACATATCTATCTCCCTGAGTAGAATGGGTACACCCTGTACGGATTTTCTAAGTGTAATAACAAATCATCTGCATAAGCAGAAATAAGATGACGAGTGGTACCAATCTGTATACCTTGTAGATTAGGGTACAGAGCAATTTTTAATAAGGGTTCTAAATAGAGATTGAAGAACAGAGGAAAAGGGACAGCCTTGCCTTGTGCCTTTACACAAAGGGAAGGAATCAGATAGGTGACCATTGCACCAAACTCTGGCTGTAGTGCAGTATATAGAAGCTGAATCCAGCTGACAAAGTTGCTTGGAAAACCAATTCTATGTAATACCGTAAACAGGAAATCCCAGGAAACATGGTCAAATGCTTTCTCGCATCAATTGAGACCAAAACAGTTGGAGTGATTGAGTATTGCGACTGGGATAACAAGTGAAGTGAGCTTACTGGATATGGTCACCGGAATTTCTGCCAGCCATAAACCCTAATTGTTCGGGGCCAATCAAATGGTTCATAATGGGACTTAATCTATTGGCTAGTACCTTTGCTAATATTTTGATATTGGTATTTAAAAGTGATATGGGACAATAATTCTCTGGTATTGGAGATCCCTATCAGGCTTGGGTATAAGGGTATTCAGTGCTTCCTGAAAATGTTGTTCCAAAAGCCTTCAGAAAACCAAAATTATATACTTCAGCCAAAAAGGGTGAGGTCTGCCAAGCAGGACTTGTACAAATTACTTGTAAGTCCATCGGGCCTGGTGATTTATCTAGGGGCAAATGACGTGTGCAAACTCCACTTCCATTGTATTAATTTGAATTCCCAGAGAAGCTGCAATGTCTGAAGGTAATTTGGGAGAATAGTATAATCCAAATAATTATCTATTTCCTCCTGGCAAGCAGCTTCCTCAATAGGAACTGAGTATAAGGTCTGGAAGTGTAATTGAAAATATCCACACTTTTTGTGGGTGGGTAATCACAGGTCCTTCATTATCCGGTCTTAAGCTAGGAATACGACGACTCATGTCAGCCTGTTTGAGTCAGATCGCAAGGAGTTTGCCTGCCCGTTCTCCAGACTCTAGGTACTTTAATCTAGTTCTATGTATTGCAAGTTCGCTTGTTGTGCCATAAGAGCATAAAATTGAGCTTGCAAAGTATGGAGTTTGACCCACTCTTACGTTCAGAAGAGTGACGGATAATATTCCTTTCAATCGCCTGAATATCATTCAAAAGCATACATTTTTAATTTTAAACTGCTGGGATCTAGTGGTAGCAAGGCAAATACACTCACCACGTAGTGCACACTTAAAGGCTGCCCATATGATGTCTGGTCTGGTGCAGCGAGCCGTGTTTACTTGGAAGAACTGCGAGACAAATTCTTTGATACGTGGTGCAGTGGGTTGTGACTTAAGTAAAGTTATTCATACGCACAGGTAATCCTGTATATACCAGGTCCAAGCAGACAGAGGACAGAGACTGGTGAATGGTCTGAGATCACTCAAGCATGTATCTGAGTGGTAATTATACCTGGCAGGAGGAACGTGCTCAATAAAATATAATCAATCCTTGAGCAAGTATGATGGGGTGAGGAAAAAAAGGTATATGACTTTTCAGTGGGATGCAGTATTCCATATATCCACCAATCCTGTCCCATTTATAAGGTCTCATGAGGCTCTTTGAGCAGGTGAAAGTCCAGTTCTCCTATGTCCGATCTATCTAAATGGATATCTGGGGTTATGTTCCAGTCACCACCCAAAAAAGCAGTGTGGACAAAGGGCAATCACACTAAGGAGATGTGTGAAAATAAAGGTGAATCAACATTGGGCCATATATGGATCCTATCAAAACTGGTTTAGTTTGCAATTCTCTATAAGCAGGATATATCTGCCTTTCTTGTCCCATATTTCTTGTATCAACTTAAATGGTACATTTTAGCGATTAAGACAGCCACCCCACCGTGGTTAGTGGAGTTCCAGCTCCATATGCTTGACCCACCCAGTATCTACGCAGAAGGAGGGTATCTTCTTTTAAGTGTGTTTCCTGCAAGCATGCGATTCCAACTTGGAGATGAGATAGGTACCTGAGGACAATTTGTTGCTTGCATCTATCTCTGACCCTTGTATGTTCCATGTGACAAAGTTATATGGACCACCATTATAGCACTGGAAGTGCAGATTGGAGTTTAGTGAACATGCTAGAAGAATTCTCCCTCATCATTTTTGATCCACCACTACCTAATAATAAGAACCTTGGCACATTCCCCCTTTAATTCTACAGGTTTCCCCAACATTATCTATAACTACCTTCAATTATCAAACTCTCTCAGTTCTATCAACGCTTGACCAAATATACTGTCAGGGATGTTAATTATACACACGATATAAGAACACATTCTCCACTCTCCCACCCCGACAAAATCCTTCCCTCTGCTATCATACTAAAGACTACAGACGTTAATAAATCCCACCGGAAATAAATTGTCAACTCTGTTGGGTTATAATCCAACCATTGCAGGACAGTTAGTAAACATAAAATAAGTAAGGTGTCCTTTATTTTGGTTATCTGTTAGAGAGACAAAGGCAGATAAAAGAAAGGTCCAACCATGTTAGGTAATAGTCACACAGGTTTGTCTGATGTAGCTGTGTTCTTGCCAAAAGAATAAAAAAAGGGGGAAAGGTTGCTGTCCCACCGAAATGTCTAATTTCCGAAGATTGTAATGAATTAGTATCGCAAAACAAGGAGATCATGCAGATTAATCTGGTTAATATCTTCTCCGCTGCTTCATGGGGTTCTAACCAACAAAGCGCCAAACTAAAGGCAGGATTCACACATCAGGATCTTGTCATACGCTGATGCCTGAAGGATCACACACAATCCAATTTCCAGCCTAGAGCGAGACCCCAGGATTCCAAATAAAAGGCATCTTACCAACTGAATGACTCGAATCCTCTCATTTAAACAGATCTGGTAATAATCGTAAGCTCCATTTGTGCTTGCTCTAATGTATTAGAGGTATGCCACTGGTCTGCGAGTTTTACTTGTAGTATGGCTGGTATCGGACTCTAAATTGTTTACCAGCCGCGATCAGTTTGGATACAGTGGGATGCAGTTCTTGTCTTTTGGTCCTAACAGATTGTGGCAAGTCCTGAGTGGTCCGTATTCTTTTTCCCTCCCACTGGACTTCCTGAAGACCTTTAACTTGTGTCAAGTATGTGCTGTTTGTCCAAAAGTTTAAGAGCTTGAAAATTAATGGCCTAGGAGGTGCTCCTGGAGGTGGTGGCAGCGAAGAGCCCTATGCGCTGTTTCAATAGTATAAGTGGATCCGTTGGGTGAGGGACCAGGTATTTTTTCACACAACTTTCAGATGAATAGGATCGATGCAGCACCCTCTTCTTTTTCAGGGATCCCAAGAATTAGCAGATTGTTTCTGCGGCTTCTGCCCTCAGATCCTCTAGCTTTTCTTCCATTTTCCTTAGTCTTTTCCCCACAATGCTGTGATCTATCTCAAATTTGTCACTCCTTTTTCCAAAAAACGAGGTGTACTTGAATCTGAAACACGGATGTTTAAGGAGTCTAGCGAGGTGTACTTAATGCAATTCCTTTGAAATGGCAGCAATCGAGTTCTGCAATGGTTGCATGATTTCCAGGAATCGATCTTCTGTAAGAGCAGTTGATCCCGATGCAGATTTACTGTCAGAAGCGGGCTGTTGCTTGGTCCTCTTATGGGCCTTGTCTTTTTCTGGTGTAGGCGGAGGTGAGTGGTATGCGGCGCCTTCCGCATAAAACCTCCATTCTGAAGTAGAAAATCCTGTTCAGCGAGTTGAGAAGGTAAAGTAGAACTTGTTCTCAGAAAAGAAAGTAACGTTAGTGGTAGGATTCCAGCAGTATAATTGGGAGGAGACGGAGCGAAGGGAGTAGCTGCTTTCTCATGCGAATGCCATCACGTGATCCCAACGAGCTACTACTAAATCAGCTAGGTGCATCAACTGTGTCCTCATCCTCCTTCAGCTGGTTTTGGTGTTACCTCACTGGAAGGCTTGAACAAGTAAAAGTTGGAACGACGCCTCTGACAGTTGAAGTGTAAATACTGGTGTTCTCCAAGGATCTATCTTGGGCCCATTGCTAGTTAGTCTTTTTAAACCCTCCCTGCATGTCATGACAAAATCCTCCTATACGCTGATGATGCCGTCCTCTACTAGCCACCTAGACCCTGCCACTCTCGAATCCATTTACTACAGAGTATGTCAAAACAAAGACTGGTTTGTTAACCTCAACTGCGACTTAACTACAAGAAAACTGAAACAATGCTTTTACCTCCACACATAAACATAAAGCATTCAAATTATCCATCCACACAAACAAAGTGAAATGCTCAAGATGGTCCACACATTCAAATACCGAGGATCACACTGACGCCCTTATCCTAGTCTCAACACATTGACCTGATCTCCAGGTCAGCAAACAAGAAGATTGTTCAACTGTATAGACCCTGCCTCAATTTTGAAGCCCTCAAACTAGCCATAAATAGTTCTGTCCTCTCGGTTATAGATTATGTCCTCATTGTCTACAGCTAGGCCCAGCGACTCGGCCTTAAAAGAACAGCCTAATATTGAACAAAGCTTGCAGGCTTTGACTGGGAGCTCCTCACCTAACCCACACCTGCAACCTTTATTCTCTACTTGGGCTGGCTGGATTCGGAAAACTGCACTCGTTATCCTCAGTGTCTCCTCGCCAAGAAGATAGCCCTAGGCCTAACCCTCTGGGGTCCAAGCTGTACTGTGCCCTGATGCACTTACTAGGCTTACTCGAGGATCACATAACCCCTTCAAGGTCCCTTTCCACCACACTACTCAAGGTCAACGCTTTTGCATACCATGCCCCAAACTGTGTAAACTCCTCCGAGTCACCTTCTAGCTGAACCAAAATTGGGCCATTCAAAGTTAAACTCATGACTCTCCCTCCAATCAAAGGAAGTGCTCTTGCTCCCTATAAAGGAGGTTTGTATCAGAACAGGTATTGTTTCCTATCAGCACTTATTCTCGCCCCAGGTTGACTCTGATCAACCAGCACTAAACCCTCAATTCCCTGCTTTCCACTTATGTCCACCTACCCTTCCTTATAAATTCAAGCCTCCTTATAGCAGCTGTTCTAGCCCCACTGCCCTTTCCCCACTTCCCGTCCCTCTCTCCAACTTCCCACTTCCCTTGTTCCCTCTCACCTCCTCCTTACCTTAACTAACCTCCACGCCAATACTCTGTCCACCCTACTGTACCCCTTCTTTTTTTTTTTTTTTTTTTGTTTATTTCATTCTGGTCATGGATTGTGGGGCCATCTCTCAGGTATCTGGTCCTTATCCTGCCTGCCTGTGGATCCTCAGACTGAGACTTCTCCCCGCAGCCAGCACCCTGGTTTCACCTGCCGGGAGAGTAGCCCTCGCCTCTTTGGGCTGTCTTACTAGACAGACTCACTGCATAGGGCCTTGAGGGTGCAGGAACTGGAAGGCCAGCCAAGGAGAACCTCATGGAGAGCATGGGGACTGGCGCCATCGCCTGCTCCATGAGCCATTTTTCATTTGTTCTCGCTGCTTCCCACCCGCATGGGCGTGCCCGATGCTGGCACCACCCCGGCAACCCTGCCAGCATCAGCCCCATCTGATTTTCGTGCTGCCCAGCTTGTTGCGACATCCCTGGTGTCTACCAGGAGTCATCGCCACGCCTGAGCCGACACAACCCACACTCCTGGGGCGGAGAGCACCATTGGGGCACTCCATCCTCAGTCCGTCCCTGATGACCCACCAGTGCCCGAGTCCGCTTCGAACCCAGGTCGCTGGTAGTATGCAGGTGGCATCCAGTGCCTCAAACCCTCAGCGCCACCGGGTCGGCCTCTACCCCTCTTCTTGACACCTCCCACTTTGCTGTAAACCTCCTTCATCTCCTCCAATGTCACATTAACCCTCTAATCAATCCTCCAGATAAAGGGAACTAGGTATCTCCATAACGATCCATATCCTACCTTCTTGGACATCTGCCCTTCCCCATACCTACCAAATTCTCTTTTGTTTCCTGCCCACACTAAGAATTACCTGTTATTGTTTGTTGCCTTCTTACTGCTGTTTTATGCTAATGTACTCTGTATAATATGCCTGTTCTGTTCATGTTAAGTATATTTTCTATTATGCAGAACCATTGTAAATAAGATTCAAACAACATGAAGTCTTGCTATATTATGACAATTGCAATTTGTCCCACCATTAGAACTGCCCGGAGGTGAAAGAGTTAACTTCTATGCCAGGCATGGAACTTGGGCAGCGAGCTCGATTAGAGAAGCTCTGTCTGGATAATTTCAAACTGAAACTGTCAGATTCTTTACTCCGCCTCACTGAACAGTTGCTCCGGAGATTTCTCCTACTGCTCGGTTCATTTCTCGGTTTAAACAGTGTTTTCTCGGTTAAATTCAACCGTGAGTATTATTATTTTAACCGCAAACCCGATCGGTTCAAGCTCTGTCTGTGGTATTGTAAGTAATAGACAGGTTTATTTCTGTATGGAACTTGTAAATGTTTATCGGTTCAGTCTGAACCGATCAGGTTATTTAAAACTTTAAAAATCAAGCATTTAAAAGCTTTTAGAGTGCGGTTCGGTTCTTATCAGTTCTAAAAAGGTTCATTACGGTTTTCACGACCCGTGATACGGTTGGGAACCGATAAGGTGTCTTGCCTGGCACTGCCGTTAAAAGGGCAAGTTTTTGGTTAGGCTGGCATCATGTCTGAGAACCAAAGAAAAACCGGGCCCACTGTTTAACATTGTGGTGTTTGTGGGGAAGCCTTTGCTGGCGCTGACCCACACACCACATATGTATATTGTCTGGGGTTTGACCACCTCAATTCAGACTGCCAGATTTGTAAGAATTTCCCTGCAGCCACCCTGGATAAGAGAGTTGGCAGGCTCAGGAATGAGAGGCCAAAAGTCCGGTGACCCGGATGGCTGCCCGGTTCGGTGCCAACCGAACCGGAGGGAGTGCCTCCTGACCAGGGCTAGACTTCTCTGCAACGTAGCTGACTCTGAGGAGCCAGTTCCAGCAAAGAAAACTAGAAAATCAGCAGGTGTGGAGTCTAAAATCCTTTTCCAACTGCTGCAGAGATAGCAAAGCTATACAAATTGTCCAGTCACTTTCTCCGGTTCTGTCCGAACCGTCACTGTCTGGTGAAAGGTCGGTTCAGCCGGTTCCACGGTTCAAGAATATCATTTAGAAGAGTTTTATGAACCAGAGGAGGGAGGATGATTATGAACAGTATGAATGTGACTTTGAGAGTCTAGATTTGCCCATTGAACCGGACATCTCCCCAGACAGACCTTTAGAATCTCCCCACGCTTTCCCACTTTATGTTTTATAAAAGGTTGCTGAAACCCTCCAGCTCCCATTGGAGGAAGCTGTGGATGAGCAAGAGGAACCTGATTTTGGGGAAATGATGGATATCCCAGAGTCTAGGAAGATTGTCTATCCCTACATAAGTCATTTAGGAAACAAACAATAAAAATCTTAAAAGCTCTAATTCTGTGCCTCCTGTGGCAAGAAGATGGACAGGAGGTACACTTTGTCAGGTCCTGATACAGAATTCCTTTCACAGCAATGCAGTCATGTTGGAGTAGTTCAGGCTGCAGCCTGTGATAAGGCTAATATTCCTTGGCTTCACATCCTCCTGACAAGGACTCAGGAAGATTGATGCCATGGCTAAAAACAATACATGGCAGCGTCCTTGGGACTCAGGCAAGCAAATTACATGGCTTATGTGGCAAGATACCAAAAATCTAGATGGGACACTGTCATGGCTTTGGCCAAACAGGCCCCTAGCCAGCTTGCTGGAGCTGGAGCAGGTGGTCTGATGGTATTGAGGCATCCAAGGTGCAGTTCCATGCTGCTGTGGATTCTAATGATGTATCCTCTAGAGTCATGGCTACATCTGTGGCTTTTCGTAGGTTGGCTTGGCTCAGGTGTACTAGCTTGTCAGGGATACCCAGATTAAGGCTATGGATTTTCCTGTGGTAGGAAATTCTCTGTTTGGGAGCAGACAGAGAATTATATGAAGAAAATGGATGAATATAGGACAACCTATAAGAGTGCACAAGCCAAGGGCGGCAAGCCACTCCTCAGAGGCAGACCCCAGGGGTAGAGGTAAGCCTTTTCACAGGCCTTTTACAAACCCAGGCCTCCTCTGCTTATGCTCAGAGGGGTTCTTCAGAGAGGGAGAGGCAGACGGGGTGCAAGCAGGCCTGCTCCCACCCTCAGCCTAAAGCCCCTGCCAAACAGGCACCCTGATGGGGTGCCCAGGGCGATTCTCCCATTACCTGTAGGGGGTGGCTTTTCTACTTCATTCAGAACTGGGAGTCACTAACGCCAGACAAGTGGGTCCTGGAAGTAGTCGGGTCTGGTTCTCAGCTTCAAAAAATTTCCAAAGATGAGAATCAGATCTTTTCCACCTGCAAACCCTCTAGAGACCTTTGCCTTAGAAACAGAAGTCTCAACCCTCCTGGCTCTCAGAGCTGTAGAAGGGTTTTCCCTACACCAGGGCAAGGGTCTGTACTCCAGGTACTTCCTTACCCCAAAAGACAGGAGAATGGCGCCCATCTTGGACCTAAGATATCTAAACAAGCACCTTTTGAAACCAAAATTCAAAATGGTGACTCTGGCAATGATTTTACCTTCTCTAAGGCCAGGGACTGGCTAGCTTCCCTGGACCTCAAGGATGCCTATTTCCATGTTCTCATCAGAGCTCCCACGAAAGTACCTCAGATTCGAACTTCCCTCAGGCCATTACTAGTTCAAAGCAATGACCTTCGGCCTTACCTCTGCCCCAAGGGTATTCACAAAATGTCTAGCAGTAGCAGTTGCTCATTTAAGAAGGCAAAGATTGCCATCTTTCCCTACCTAGATGACTGGCTCATTGTAGGTCAGTCTCCAGACCAGGTCAAATCACACCTGCAAGTTACCCAGCAGCTGCTCACCTCTCTGGGTTTTCTTCTCAACCTTCCAAAGTCAGTTCTGGAACCTGTCCAGGTACTCACCTTTATAGGTGCAGAATTGGACACAAAGCAGGCCAGAGCCTTCCTGCCCCTAGAAAGGGTAAGGAACCTAGTGGCCCTGGCCTCCTCCTTCACTCTGCAGGTCTCTCGACCAGCAAGGCACTTCTTACAGCTACTAGGACACATGGCTGCTTCCACAGCTGTAGTGCAAGGAGCAAGGTTTCAGATGAGGGACATTCAGTTTCATTTGAGAGCCTTCTGGTCCCAAAGGAAAGATCCCTTTCAAGTTGATCCCAGTGACTCGAACCCTGATCCAGGCCCTTCAGTGGTGGCAGGATCAGAGCAATTTGAGACTAGGGGTCCCTTCATCCCCTATCTCACTCCTTGACCCTTACTACAGATGCGTCCCTTCTGGGATGGGAAGCTCACATGGGCGACCTCTCCACCCAGGGAGTGTGGTCCCCTCAGGAATCTCTGCTCCACATCAATTTGCTGGAACTCAGAGCTGTTTTTCTAGCACTTCAGGTGTTTTCTGCATCTGTTCAGAACAAAGTGGTACAAGTCAGAACAGACAACACCACTACAATGTGGTACATCAACAAACAGGGGAGCACTCGGTCTTGGCCTTGTGCACTGAGGCAATGAGTTGTGGTCTCTGGCTTATTCCCTGAACACTTCCCTCATAGCAATTCACCTCCCAGGAAAGGACAATGTCCTGGCAGATGCTCTCAGCAGGATTTCCCAGGGCCATCACGAATGGTCACTGGATCCCCAAGTACTGGGATAGTTTTTGCCAGATGGGACCCCTCAAATAGATCTTTTCGCAGCCCCAGACAATCGCCAACTTCCACTGTTTTGTTGCAGGCCCCAGTGTTGGGCTCAGTCCCCTGGATGCCTTTCTCCTAGATTGGGAAGGAAGTTTCTATGCCTTTCCCCTTCCTCTCCTATTCAAGGTGCTAGTCAAATCAGATCCCAGCCTTGCAGGATGATTCTGATTGCTCCAGATTGGCCAGGCAGCCCTGGTACCCACTCCTTCTGTCTTTAGCAGTCCATCTTCCCTGTGTCTCCCAGGAATCACAACCTGTTAACCTGTGCCCAGGAGAGTTTGGTATCCGAATCTCAAATCCTCAACCTCAAGGCCTGGCTCTTGAGGAGTTAGAATTTGCTGACCTGCACCTTTCTCAAGGTGTTCTTGAAATCCTGAAGGCTTCTAGGAAGCCTTCCACTAGAGACTACTTATAACTCTAAATGGAAAAGGTTTCCATCTGGTGTTCTGGGAAACATATTTCCCGGAATCTGCTGACTTGCCCATTGTTTTGGACTATATGGTCCATCTTAATTCTTTGGGTCTGAGACCAGCTACCCTGAAAGTACATTTGGCAGCTGTCTCTGCCTTTATTTCAACAGGAAAGCCCTCCTCTCTTTCCACTCACCGGTATTTTCCAAGTTTTTAAAGGATTACTTCATACTAATCCATCTTTCAGGGACCCGCCCTGCCTGGATCTTAATGTTTGCATTGCTTAAGTACTTGACTTGGAAAACTGTTTTCCTGGTAGCTATCACTTCTGCCAGGCGTAAGTGAGTTACAAGCTTGTCAGTAGAGACTGACTTTATTTCCTTCCACAGGGATAAGGTAGTCCTTAGGACTAACAGGAAGTTTTTGCCTAAGGTGGTTTCAGATTTCCATCTTAATCAATCTGTCTCCCTTCCAGTGTTCTTCACTGACCATTCCTCCTCTGGTGAGAGGAGGTTGCACAGTTTAGATGTTAAGGGCCCTAAGTTACTATATAGAGCGTACCAAGGGTCACAGGTTCGAATCCCTCCAACTTTTTCTCACTTATGGTGAGGTTGGAAAGGAAACCTGCCACTAAGAGATCCATTGCCAGGTGGACTGTCTCTTGTATCCAATTTTGTTATCAAAACTGGAAGGTTTCCCTTCAGGCCTGAGGCTCACTCTACCAGAGGTACAATGGCAGTCTAGCTGCTGCCAGAGACATCCCTATCTTAGAGATATGTCAAGCAGCTACTTGAAAAGCGGTACACACTTTCACCAAGCATTACTCCCTGGATGTCCAGGCCAGGAGGATGCTCGGTTTAGCACAGCCGTGCTTCAGAGCCTGTTCCTAAGTAGGTTCTGTCCCTCCTCCATGGAGGTACTGCTGTGTAGTCTGCAATTGTCATAATATAGCAAGACTTCATGTTGTTTGAAGAAAAATTACTCACCTTAGTAATGTTGTTTCTTCTAATGGAGTCTTGCTATATTATGACTTCCCAGCCTGCCCTCTCAGAACTTCTACTTGGGTATGGGGTGGGTAGTCCAGTGTGGGCACTTGTTTATGCCCATTTTATGTTTTTCCACCCTTTTTGGGGGTTTGGTGTTGTGTTTTATTTTATCTTTTCTTATCTTATCTTATTTTCTGCCCTGACTTGAGTCTTTGTGTTGGGACCAGGAATATGTGTTAATATTTAAGTAGCCAGTTGGCTAGTGTAGGTTACAGCTTCCACACAGAACCTTAGTGAGTTTTGCTCATAAAGATCTGACAGTTTCAGTTTGAAATTATCCAGACAGAGCTTTCTAACCGAGCTCGCTCCAAGTTCCATGCCTGGCATGAAGTTAACTCTTTCACCTCCAGGGCAGTTCTAATGGTGGGACAAACTGCAATTGTCATAATATAGCAAGACTCCATTAGAAGAAACAACATTACTAAGGTGAGTAATTTTTCATTTCACTGCTGTTTTAGGCCAGTGTACCCTGTAAAATATGCCTGTTCTGTTCATTTTAAGTATGTTTTCTCTGTTGCAGAACCTTTGCTAATGAGCTTTTAGCTAAGGTTGTAAATCCTAGTATTGAATAAATAAATAAAAAATAAAATAAAAAAATAGAATAATCAGATATTATGTTCATTGCATGAAGGACTGCAGGAAGTCCTCGCAGCTGTTTGTTTCCTTCACCCTGGGAAAGAGGGCATATCTGTTTCTAAACAGTACCTGTCCAAATGGTTGGCTAAGTGTATTGCTTTTTGTTATAGGAAGCATGGTAAGGAACTTCCTGATTGTGCGTGGCCAGTCAGCCAGAGGCATGGCCACCACTGTTTCTTGTTTCAGGACATGTCAGCTGCAGAGATATCTGCTGCTGCAACCTGGAGTACTTTCACACGCCACCAAACACTACAGTCTGGACATTGCCTCTAGAAGGAGGGCAGGTTTGGCCTGGCTGTGCTCCAATGCCTCCTTTCTTAGGCCTATAGCCTCTAGCCACCCAGACTGTCTCTGTCAGTACTGCTTGGGACTGATTCTGTATGTGTGGCCTGATAAAGAGACTCAAACAAAATATATAGAATAAAGCATGGGGAAGTGTGTGTAATGAAGAATCTTCCTCGACTAAAAGTCTGCACCACTCATTCACACTAATGGGACATTGCACTAGCTCGCACCATATAGGCTATCTCGGTCGACCCTCCACCTGTCTCAGTTTCTTTCTCCGCCGTTGAGTGCACTCCGATGGCGATGTTGCTCACCTGCCTGGAGTTAAGTCTTCATCTATACGACAGCAGCCTTAGCTGTTCAGTATTCATTTAACTTAACATATTTAGTGATCTGACTTCGAGAGTAAGCTCTTGCAGCAGGTAACACTTATAGGATCGGACGCCACCTGGTGGCAGATCTTGATAATTCTTTTCTGTAGCCGTGCTTAATGGGACTGCCCTCCCGGCATCGGCTCTACCCCCAGCATCAGCCAATATAAAGGGAGGAGGCGGTTCCCTCGTGCTCCAGTTCTTTCCAGCCGTGGCACGCATTAGTTAGCTCTTGCCTCTCTGGCTGAGTACCATTCGCTATCAGAAGAACTTCTCCACCTCTCGGTTTCACTGAATTTCGGCGTATGTCAACCTCATCGACAGGACACCTTAATAAGTGCTCTTGCGGAGACAGATCCCATCAAAGGATAGCCCACCACTTGCCTTTACTGCCTGGGCCCAGACCATGACTCCAGCACCTGTTCCCTCTGTCAGGCCTTCAACAGCAGGACCGCATCAGGTGCCAAAAGTCCCTTCAGCTTTTCTTGCCCAGCAGCAGTTAGCCCAAATGCAGCGGGGTCTTCATCTGGAAGGGAATCTCCTGATCTTCCCCGCTAAGAAGAAGCATTGGAGAGAAGCACCAGCACCAGGACTGGGAGAAGTCCGCACAGGCTCAGGTCCTCCAACTCGCACTCGCAGGGTGCTCTGGCTCATCAGGGCATGAGACAGAACTAACCTCCTTAAGCCTCTATACCAAAGACAGACTACACTTGAGTGAGGAGGGAAAGAAAGTGTTGAAACAGAGGATAGCAGAGTACATAGAAGAAGTTGCAAATTTAAACTAGGAGCGGGGGTGGCAAGTGGACAAGAGACATGAAGAGACCACAGATTGGGAAGCCACAGGAGCTTACGAGCCATAACAGTGACAAAAGACAAAGGGCAAGTACTACTGGTGATGCTAGTAAAGGAGGCAGGATGGGAGGGGTGGAAGGTGGTCACCCTTAATGCTAGGAGCCTTGGGAGGAAAACTGCAGAACTACAGGTGCTCATGGCAAAGGGATAGGTGGACACTGCAGCCATCACAGAAATATGGGCCACCCAATACAATGACTGGGACCTGTCTGTACCAAGTGCAGGTTATTTCTTAGGGATAGGGTGATTGGGAATGGAGGGTGGCACTATATGTGAGGGAAGGACTGAAGTGTGTAAGGGAGGAAGGAGAGGAGGGTAGCAGGAAGGGAGGAGGGTAGCAAGGAGTCACTTTGGATGCAATTCCAGGATTCCAAGAATAGGACTCTCAGAATGGGAATGGTGTACAGGTCACCTCTTAGACATAGGAGTTTGACAGGGAAATAGCAGTACAGATCAGAAGGACCTCATGTGAGGGTGAGTGTGGTGATTGTTGGGGACTTCAGCATGCCAGGAATGGACTGGAGTACCCCAACAACTAGCGATAGAAGAGCAGGTACTGCTGGATGCCTTCCATGACAGCTACCTGATGCAAATGGTTAGTGAACCAACTAGGTTAGGGAATACCTTGACCTTGTGCTGGCAAATGGGGAGTTTGTGAGGGAACTTAGGGTGGAAGAACCACTGTCGGGGTGACATCACTCAGTGTGGCTCACACTGGATATGGGCATGGAAGGTGGAGTCTGGCACAAGGTGTTGGACTTCAGGAGGACCGACTTTGGGAAGATGGGGCAGTGGTAAAGGGTACCTGGCCAAAATTCAACCTAGCATGGACACTAACCAGAGGTGGGAGCTCATAAAGCAGGGGATAGCGGAAGCAACCAGAACCTGCAACAAGGCCCAGAGCAAGAAGGCTAGGGCTAAGAAACCGAGCTGAGTGAACAAGGAGGTCATGGAAAAGGTAGGGAGGAAAAGAGCTGCCTTTAGGAGATACAAGAAAAAGGGAGGAGGACAAGGAGGAGTACCTGAAGGAATTGAAGGAGGTGACGCGGGCAGTAAGGGAGCCAAGGCGCATGGAGCTCAGGGCTGGCACAAGGCACTAAGAAGGGTGAGAAGGACTTCTTTAGGTACATCAGGAGAAAAGGAATTGTAAGGACCACATAGTAAGTATTAGGAAGGAGGGATCTGGGTGGAAGCAGGGTGATAAGGCAGAAGCACTAAATGATTACTTCTGCTCTGTATTTACTAAGGAGAAGAGAGGGTGATACCCAAGGGGAGGAAGAGTAGAAACAGGGGAGGGTGACAGACAGGGAAATCATGGAGGGCAGAGTTCTGGAGGGTTTGAGGGCACTGATGGTGGACAAGGCGCCAGGCCCAGACGGCATCCACCCAGGGTACTGAAGGAGCTGCCAGAGGTCCTTGCAGGACCTTTGGCAGACCTATTTAATGCCCACTATACTGGGGTGTGTACCTCAGGATTGGAGGATGGCTCATGTGGTGCCCCTACACAAGAGTGGCCCCAAGGATGAACCAGGTAACAACAGACCAGTGAGCCTCACATCCATCGTGGAAGCTGATAGAGACTATCCTGAAGGAGAGGCTGATGGCCTCCTGGAGGCCAAAGGACTACAGGACAGCAGCCAACATGGCTTCATATGTGGCAGATCCTGCCAAACCAGCCTGGTGGAGTTCTATGACTGGGTAACTAGGCAGTTGGACAGCGGCCATGCAGTGGATGTCCTGTATCTGACTTCAGTAAGGCATTCAACTTGGTGCCACATTGGAGGCTGGATGTAACATAGAAACATAGAATCTGACGGCAGATAAGGACTGCTTGGCCCACCCAGTCTGCCCATTTCCTATCTAATGGATAAGCTGCAGATCCTAGTTGACCAGCAGCCTACTTCTTTCTACCCCACCCCTAGAATTGCCTTATGACTGTCCCATGCATGTTTGAATTCCACCACTGTTTTGACTCCACAACCTCCTCCGGAAGGACGTTCCATGCATCCACAACCCTCTGTGAAAATATACTCCTACTTTACCTCTGAGCCACCCCATATTCAAATTGTGCCCCTTGTTCTTGCACACTCTTTTTTTGAAAGATGCTACCCTCTTGGACTTTGTTGATTCCCTTGAGGTACTTGAAAGTTTCTATCATGTTCCCCTCCTCCTTTCCTCGAGGCTATACATATTAAGCTCCTTTAGTCTCTCTTCATATGTCTTCTCTTGCAGACCCTGCACCATTTTAGTTGCCCTCCTCTGGACAGCTTCCATCTTGTCAATGTCCTTTGGAGATTGGGTCTCCAGAACTACACACAGTACTCCAGATGGGGTCTCACCAGCTGTCTGTACAGAGGATAGCAACTTCCTGTTTTCTACTGGTGATGCCTCTCCTCTGCATCCCAGTATCCCCCAGCCTCATTACTGCCCTCTCACATTGCTTGCCCACCTTTAATTCATCTGATATGACTACCTCAGGTCCCTTTCCATTTTGTTGTTGTTAGTATCTCACCCCCATTGTGTACTCTTCCCTCGGTTTTGTTTCCAGGTGCATTACCTTGCACTTCTTAGCATTGAATCTAAGCTGCCATACATTTGACCATTCCTCTAACCTTGCCAAGTCCCTTCTCATCCTTTCCACCCCACCTTGTGCCTCAACTCTGTTGCAGATGTATGTTTCATCTGCAAAGAGACATACTTTTCCTTCCAGTCCCTCTGCAATGTTGCTTATAAAGACATTGAAGAGGACCAGTCCTAATACTGAACCCTGCGGCACCCCACTAGTAACCCCCTTTCTTCAGAGTGGATTCCATTTACTATACCCTCTGTGTTCTATTCTCCAGCCAGTTCTTTACCCAGGCTATCATCTTGGGACCCACTCCCAGGCTGGCTAACTTGCATATTAATCTTTTGTGTGGGACTGGAGTCAAATGCCTTGCACAAAGTCTAGGTAGGCCATGTCCACAGCCCTCCTTGATCTACTACTTTGGTCACCCAGTCAAAGAAATCTATTAGATTCGTCTGGCATGACCTTCCACTGTGAATCCTGCTGCCTTTGGTCCTGTGCCCTCTGGCCTCTAGGTACTCAACAGTTCTTTCCTTCAAAAGTAATTCCATCATTTTCCTATCACTGAGGTTAAACTAACAGGTCTGTAGTTTCCTGCTTCTGCCCTGCTCCCACTTTTGTGAAGGGAATCACATCTGCCCTCCTCCAGTCCTCGGTACCACCCCATCCTCCCATGATTTGTTAAAGAGGGTAGTCAGTGGTGTCACTAGTTCTACCCTTAGTTCTTTTAGAATTCTGGGATGAATCCCATCAGGCCCCATTGCTTTGCCCACCTTCAGTTTTAAGAGTAACTCTTTCTTCTGTGAATGGGCTGGTATCAACTTCTGTATCCAGAGTGTTTCTATTGTTTGTTTTAGGTACCTCCCTCTTCATTTGTATATACTGAGCAAAAATATTTGTTTAGTATCTCTGCCTTTTCACCGTCACCCTCTGCCCACCCACCTCCCTTTATTAAGCCTCACTATCCTCCCTTAGTCTTCCTTCACCCTGATGTAGCTAAAAAAGTTTTATCCCTTTCTAACTGAGTTGGCTATCTTTTCCTCGGTTCGGCCTTTGCTGTTCTGACTGCCTTCCCAGCTTCCTTTTGCTTTAACTGATACAATCTCTGTCCTGCTCCTTCTGTGATTCCTTGTACTTTCTGAATGCTTTCTTTTCTTTTGAACCTTCACTGCCACCTCCTTTGAGAACCATAGTGGTTTCTTACATCGTTTTGTTTTGTTTATTTGCTTCACACAAGGCTTGTCACCTCTGTGATGGCAGGTTTTATTATTCCCATTGTTCTTCCACCCCTCCTTCCTGCCCATTTGCTAGTGCATTCCTTAGGCACTCACCATTTTGGCAAAGTCAGCCTCCGAAGTCCAGTATTTCTGCCTTTGTATGGCTTGACTCTATTGCTGTGTTTATTGTGAACCATACTGTTCGATGGTCGCTAGTTCCCAGATGGCTACCCACTTCTACATCTGTGATCCTCTTCCATCTCCATGTGAGAGAACCAGGTCTAAGATTGCTCCCTCTCGAGTGGGTTCCAATACTAGTTGTTCTAAGGCATGCCCCTGTAGGGCATCTAGAATAACCCCACTCTTAGAAGTGGCTGCTGCAACTGCACTCCAGTTAACATCTGCATATTCAGATCACCCATCAACAATATCTCCCTTTACATACTAACATCCTAAAATGCCAGCAGAATAGGCCTAACGGTCTTTGCGTCTGCTCGTTGGTCAGCCCCCACCCTGGGAGCTGACCTTGCTGCCCTTGCCTTCTCTGGCTTCTGCCTTCCCAGTTCCGGATATTCTCGCTGCATTGGATTTTGCTTCCAGAACCCTTCCTCTGTACCTGTCCCACCCCTCTTGAACCCCTCCACCGTCTCTGCCTCCACCAGCCCCCTAGGCAGCGATTCCATGGCTCCACTACCTCCTCAGTGAAGTAGCACCTCTTTTCTCCCCTGAATCTTCCTCCAGCTTCCACCCATGCCCTCAGTGGCCCCTCCTCCTTCCTTCAAGCACCCTGACTGTTCCTCCCTATTTACCCCTTCAGGTACCTGAAGACCTCTATCATGTCCCCCGGTCCCTTCTCTCTTCCAATGTGTACGTTTAGCTCTTCTAGCCTTTCTCGTAAGTCCTGTCCCCAAGCCCCAAATCATTTTGGTTGCCCTCCTCGGACCTCTCCGGGAGTTTAATGTCCCTCTTTAAGTGTGGCCTCCAAAACTGCACGTAGTACCGAGGTGCGGCCTCACCAAGCAGTTATACAGAGGAGTATCACTTCCCTCCTTCTGGAGGTGATCCCCTGGCGATGCATCCCAGCATCCTGTTGGCCTTGGCTGCTGCCTCCTACAAGTCTCAGAGTTGTTCATCTTGACATCCACCACCACCCCAGGTCCATCTCAGCCATCGAGACTTGTAGCATTCCCCAGGGTGTACACTTGGGCCAGGTTTCTGGCCCCAGGTGCAACACCTGCATTTCCCTGCATTGAACCTCAGCTTCCACTTTCTAGACCATCTTTCCAGAGCCTCCAGGTCCCCTGTAGGGCCACCCTCCCCATCCACCACGCCCCCAGTTTGGAGTCATCGCAAAGAGACTCATCTCACTCCTGATACCTGTCCTTATGTCAAAACGCAGGCGTTGAACAGGAGCGGCCCAAGGACTGATCCCTGTGGGACCCACTAATGACCCTCCTGAGAATGAGACTATCCCGCCAACTACAATCCTCTGGTCCGGTCCTGGAGCCAATTGCCTATCCATCTGATCATCTGGTTCCCCAACCCCATATCTCCCAGCTTATCCAACAGGCCCATGTGAGGAACAGAGTCAAATGCCTTGCTGAAGTCTAGAAAGAGGACGTCCACTGGTCTACCCAGGTCCAAGGCACTCGTCACCCAGTCATAGAACTCCACAAGGTTTGTCTGACACGATTTCCCGATGAAGTCATGCTATCTATCGTCCAGGCACCCTGACTTTCCAGGCCCCCAGCCTCTCCTTGACAATGCCCTCCATCACCTTGCCCACCACCGATGTCAGGCTGACAGGCCTGTAGTTCCCTGCCACCTCCCTTGATTCCCCTTGTGGATAGGCACTATATCGCCACCTTCCAGTCCTGGGGCACCCACCCTGTTCTCAGAGAGATGGTGAAAAGCTCCACCAAGGGTTTCTCAGGACATCCTAAGTTCCTTCAGCACTCTGGGATGTAATTTATCCGGCCCCGTGCTTTCTCCATCTTAAGGGACCTGAGGGCTTCCCTCACCTCTCTGCTGTGATTCCACTTCCGCTACCTCTTCTTCTTGCTTAGCCTTCCCCTCCTGCCAGTTATGCCTCTCTCCCCAGACCCCGATGGGTTATCTGCCATTCTAAGTATACTTTCTATCATTTCCTTGTCCATTTCCTCCCCGAGAGGGGTCTGTATACAACCCTGTGCGGATTGTGGTGCCATTACCTGCCTGAAATTGACCTACAGTGCTTCTTCTCTCCTCTTTACCCTTTTGTTCTGTTGCTTTAATTCCTTCCCTTATGTAGACAGTGCTACTCCTCCTCCTCTTTTACCCTCCCTGTCCCTCCAGTAGATAGTGTATCCTGGTATGTTTACGTCCTAGTCATGGTTCTGTGTTACCATGTTTCTGTGACTGCCATGATATCCAGATATTCCTCCTCCATCAAGGCCACTAATTCAGGAAGCTTGTTACCCAGACTATGGGCATTGGTAATCATTGCTCTCCATTTTTGATGACTTTACCTTCTGTAGCAGCATCCCCCACTGACCTTTCTACCTTGGTCTTTTCTCATTTAGTACCCTGTTTTGTAGGGGAGGCTTGGATTTTCCGCTGCTTATCAGTGCCCCCGACTAGTTTAAAGCTTGCCAATGAAGCATTTAAACCGATTGCCCAAAGACTTGTTCCTTCCTGGACAGATGCAGACCATCCTGCCAGTATAGGCTGGTGTCCTCCAGGTGGAACCCAGTCCCAATGAAGCCAAACCCCTGTGCTCCACACCATTTTTCAACCATTCGTTAAACTGCATGGTGCAAAGTACCCTCGCCTCACCCATGCCACTGACAGGCAGCACCTCTGAGAAGGATACTGTGTGTGCTACTTGTCTTAGGCCCCTCCCAACTCTACAAAGTCCTTCTGCACTGCTCTAATCTCATGATGAGCCAAGACATTTGTCCCTAGGTGGACAATGACCTCCAGCTCAGACTCCTGTGCAACTGTTCTCGTGATCCCAAGGATCGCTTCCTGTCCCTCCAAGCCATGGCACCAGGCAGGCACCTTACTTCAGTTTTCCCTGCTCCCCAGTTCTATCCCTAATAATTGAGTCCCCCACCATGAGCTGCTTCCTTTCCCTGTGGTGCCCTCTGCCTCCTTCCTGAGGGCCTCCCTTGTGACAGTTGTCTGCAACCTCCTTAGTCTCCTCTCCTGGTGCATCCATAGGGGAACTATGCCCCCCAGAATGGTGTGTGGTTTGTGGAGTGGAACAGCTGACTGGATGTGCCTCTTCCACCACCCTTACCCTCTCTGAGCCCACTGTGGTTCAACTGCTGTGCTTTCTTCGCAACCTCTGAGGTAGTGGTGGTGGCTCTGGTGTTCCTGAATGGGAGAGGTTCCCTTACTACTGTCCAGTGAGGCCTGAAGATTGGCAACTTCCTCCCTCAGGGCAGAGAGTTGTCTCGGCAAACAGGGCGGCATCTCAGCCTCCAGAAAGACTTCCAGAAGACTGCTGCCCCACAGCCATTACATTGCACTACTCCCCACGTGTCTGTCTACCTTGTTTTTTTTTGTGTGTGTGATTGGTTTGTTATATAGAAATATATATATTATATAATGTGTATGCTTATATTGTCAGTGCAGTGTGCTAGAGAGGATATGACAGTGATATGCACCTTGCCCTCTTGAGGAAATGATGTCAGAACCCTAGGTATAAAGAACTATTTCCAGTGGTGGGTGGGGTGAGGAGTAGGAAGGGTTTGGGCCTAAACTGTGCTCTGCTGAAACAATCGGCTAAAAGCTCTGACCCACTGCTGCGATGAGTGCCTGCCTGTCAGCAAGATGCCCTACACGACGATTTGACAGAGAAAATACCCTGCTAATCAAACAGAGAAAATCCAAACATCCAACTCAGACACAGGTAAACCTCCCCAGTCCCAAAATAGCCTGGTGACTTGTGCTCTGAAAGCAGTCAGACCCAAAACAGTCAGCTGTGCACAAGGACAGACACAGTAAACAGTATTTAGTCCCTGTGGGTTTAAACTCTTCCTGCACTGAAAATCTTAACAATTGTAACAAAAGTAAAGCAAGGTCCACCTCCCTCTGTTGATTGAAAGACTGCCTTTTCTGATAATTCTAAGTTCCTTATTTCACCCTTCAGTTAGAAGTATCCTCCACCTGAAGAATATTAACTTTCCTAAGGAATCTGCTTCAAACCAAAGACAATTGTAAATTGTAAGGTTCACCTCCCTCTGTTGTGAGCACACACAACTTTCTTGCAAATCCTAAGTCCAGTGTTGCAGCTTCCAGCCAGAGGTAGCTTCACCTTCACCAATTTAGAAGGCACAGGGCAGGTGCAAAGCTGGTGAGATGGTAGGAACTGGCTTCGGGAAGGCAACAGAGGGTGGTGGTGGGTGGAGAGCTGCCTCATCCACAAGGGTAGTGACGAGTGTTCCACAGGACTCTGTGTTGGGACCAGTGCTGTTTGGGATATTTATTGCAGATATGTCATTAAACATCAAGAGCAAGATCATAGATACATACATAGATACATAGACAGTGTCGGCAGATAAGGCCTATAGCCCCTAGTCTGCCCATTTGAGTTTGTAACTTCAGTTTATGTTTTCCTAGAACTCTGTTGCCCTTACCTCCAGAATTCCTTTATGTCTAGCCCATGCATTCTTAAATCCTGTGATTTTCAGTCCCCACCACTTCCTCAGGCAGGGTGTTCCACTTGTCCACCACCCGTTCTGTGAAGAAATTCTTCCTCACATTTCCTCTGAATCTCCTCCTCAACTTCACCCCATGCCCTCTAGTCCTGGAACATCTTTTTGCTTAAAAATTGACCCCTTTAATGTGCATTACTGTTCGCTGCTGACACCAAGATGGGAGCAGTGGTGGATGACCTAGGGGATGGCAGGGGGCTGCTGGGTGGTCTGGAAAAGCTGAAAACCTGGTCAGACACCTGCCAACTGGGGTTTAATGCCAAAAAGTGCAAGGTGCTGCATTTTGGGATGAAGAACCCAAGGAGGAGTTACCAACTGGGGGAGTGCAGCTAGCCAAGACACAGGAGGAGAAGGATCTGGGGTGCTCATTACAGGGTCAGTGAACAACTCTGCACAATGTAGAATGGCAGCTACAAAGGCCAACAAAATGCTGGGTTGCATTGCAGGGATATCTCCCGAGGAGGAGGAGGTGATTCTACCACTGTATAAGTCATTAGTTAGACCGCATCAGGAGTACTGCATGCATTACTGGCACCGGTATCTGAAGAGGGACATTTAAGTTACTGGAGGGGTGCAGGCGCAGGCGACATGGATGATCAAGGGGCTGTGGGGGACTTGCCACTCTGAGAGGAGGCTCAGGGAGCTGAACATGTATTCGCTAGAGGAGAGGAGGACAGAGGACATGATTGAAAACTTTAGTATATGAAAGGAATAAACAAGACAGGTACAGAGGGCTGTCCAAAGTAAGGGAGAGAGAGACACCCAGGGTCATGGTATGAGACTGGAGGGAGAGGTTCAGGAGGAGATGAGACAGTTTTTACAGAGAGGGTGGTAACTGGGTGGAATGCGTTACCGGCAGAAGTGGTATCCATGGCACAGTGGACTGCTTCAAAGGGGCTGGGACAGGGCAGGGGAAGGGAAGGGTGGGAGGAGGGCAGCTGCAAGATAGGGGTGCTAGCTGCACATCTGAGCAGACTTGATAGACCTCTAGGCCTTTATCTACTGGCAAATTTGGATGTTCGTAAGCCTCCGCTTCTGCTTCTCTGTCTTGGGCTCCAGCCTTCAACCCAATAAGATCCGACCATCTCGAACTCTGGGTCCCAGGTGGCCCAAAGGTAAGTCTGCTTCCGTTCTCGTTGCTCTCCTAGGCCGACCTCCAGGAATCTAAGAAGGCCTCCAGGCATTCTTCAGGCAGGGCCTCATCCCTCCCACCTAAGTCTAAGTCAGACCAGTGTCAGCCTCCGGCTTCTGACCAATGTCAGTCAACAAAATCATCTTCTAAGTCTCACAAAAGTCCGGCCGTCCTCGGCCTTTGGCTGCTAAGGGCGTCCATCGGACACAGGGCTCTGGCCAGCGCGGTCAAAATCCATCTGTCACTCCTCGGCACTGGCTAAGCCGTCAAATGTACCTCCTCCGCTGTCAGCCCCTCTGGCTCGGGCTGATGCCAGTCCGACATCACCTCTCCCAAAGACCTGAAACCAGACCACCCAATGTCAGAACCCAATGACAGTACCACAGAGTTACCTCCATTGTCCCTGTTCAGACCGATGCTGGACCTGCCCGACACGGTGCCCGGCACAGGCCTACCAATGCCTCCTCCCAAACCAGAGTCTCCTAAATTGGGCATGTCCCAAGTAAAGGAGCTTTTAGTGCCTGGTGGGATACAGTGAAGCAGGACGTAACACCCACTCCTGCTCCCACTCCTCAGCCTTCCCACATTTCCAGATCCAGACATGGAGGAGGTCCCTGTTCCGTCTGGAGAAGATGTGGGTAAATCTCCCACTAATCCTAGGAAGCAAAGGAAAAATCAAGCGCAGGAGGACTAGATCTGGAGTTCCTCCGCTCACCTTCCCTGAGAGACCAAGAAGAAGAAGAAGAGGCATCATACTTCCTTTTCTGATAATTATGTCAGTCAGATCCCTCCACCCCGACTCTGACCTCAGTCTGCTTCCTGGAGATACATAGGATCAGCCCAAATCTCCACCAAATGACCCCAGTTTCATGGAGGTCATGAGGCATACTCTGAGAGAATATGGGATGGGATACAGATGCCCTGAACCCGAGCAGCTTGTGCCTGGCAAAATAGCTGCCAGAAGGATCCCAAGCAGGTGGTTATCCCTCCCTGGTGGACACCTTCCATGATGTCACCTATGCCACTTGGAAGCACCCACATGTATCCTCTGCTGTTCCCAAGAAGGCACATAGATGATACCGGGCTCCAAGGACCATACCTTTTAGTGAGCACTCCATTGTTGACTCCGTGGTGATCTCGAGTTGTGCACAATCGTTCATAGAGGCCAAACATCTGAGCACCCAGCTGCCTGACAGGGAGCTGAAGCAGCTGGATTCCTTTGGTCGCAAGGTGTACTCTTCTGCCACTTGCAGTATTCGTAGCCCTCAATTTTTTGATGCACATGGTCCAGTTCCAGAACGCCCTTTGAGGCCAAGGACTGGACATGCTGCAAGGCACGCCCAACTGCTCATAAAGGCAGAACTTGCTAAGCTCCTACAAACAGGCTCAGGCGTTGGTACCTATGTTCTGAGGGCAGCTTATGACTCTCGCGGACACCTCCAGGTGGCAGCAACTGGTATTTGTCTTCAGTGCCATTCTTGGCTCCTGGTCTTGGGGTTCGACCCAGATGTTCAAATGAACCTTCTGGATGCCCCATTTAAGGGCTCTGTGCTCTTCGGCAAAGACACAGAGACGGTCATTTCTAGATCGCAAGACTCGGTAGAAGGCCATCCGTACTCTGCAGTCCATGTATCGCCCAAAGCAGGAGCATTTAAAGTTCTGTTTTTAGTTGCAGAGGGGTCATCAGCCTCAGCAACCCCACTTTCAGCCCCAGCCTCAGCGGGAGGCTTTGTCGTAGCAGTGGAGCCAGAGATTCCTCTTCTCCACCCCTCGACAGACTAGACCTACCGCACTGCCTCTCCCCTCCCTACCACCCTGACTATCCAGGTGAGCCCCCTTTCCCAGATCTAGCGTCGGGAGAGTTGGTGGGAGGTCACTTTTCTCGCTACACTGAGGTTTGGAGAAGTGACCTCCGACCAGTGAGTCCTCGGCCTCATGGAGTTCAGGCACTCCATCGAGTTCAACTCTGTACCACCGGACAGACCACCACCCCAGTCTGTTACCCAAGAGACCACAGAGCTCCCTATCGGCAGGAGATTCAGTCTCTTGTAGCCAAGGAAGCCATAGAAAGCATTCCTGTGGCAGAGATACATTCGGGTTTACTCCCGTCTTCATGGTCCCCAAGAAGCGGGGAATAAAACCCATCCTGGATCTCAGCAAACTGAACCAATGAATCTCTTATAAGAGATTCTGCGCAACATCCTTCCCAGTCTCCTTCCACTCATTTCGGTCGGAGACTGGATGGCATCTCTGGACATGCAGGACACTTACCTGCACATCCCATTACCAAAAACCATCGGAAGTTTCTGAGATTCAGGTTGAAGGAAGGTCCTTTCAGTTCAAGGTCCTTCCTTCTGTCTCTTTTCTGTTCCCAGGGTCTTCATGAAGTGTCTTGCAGTAGTGGCCCGGCCCTGCGCAGAGGTCACTTCCTGTTCCTACTTGGATGATTGGTTTCTGTTGGCTCCTTCAAGGTCCCGCCACGTGGAGACCATTACGACACTCTGTCACTCTGTCGGTGCCTGGGTATCATTGTGAACCCAGAAAAGTCCCAGCTCCTTCCTTCCCAGAGGCTCCAGTTCATAGGAGCTCTCTTGGATACCTCCTTGGAAGGGCCTTCCTTCCCTCCGACAGGCGGAGCACCTCCAGCATCTGGCTGCTCAGGTCTGTTCAGCCTCCACTGTCCCAGCCAGGACCATGCTTCAGTTGCTGGGCCACATGACCGCAGCCATGGTTTCAGTTCCTTTCACCCGGTTGCATGCGCACTGTCCAGTGGATGCTTCGTGTCCAATGGGATCAGACCTGGGATGATTTGGACATGCCCATAAGGATCACAGAGCCAATCCGTCAAGAACTACGTTGGTGGGGTCTCCTCAGAACCTTCTGAAGGGTCTCCCATTTCGACCTGATTCTCCCAACCAGACCCTTACCATGGGCGCATCCGGAATGGGATGGGCGTGCATCTGAGAGCCACAGAACTCAAGGTTTGTGCTCCCATGCAGAGGAGAACCTGCACATCAATGTGCTTGAACTGAAAGCAGTGCTATACTTGCTGCAAGCCCTGGCTCCTTGTTTATCTCGGGCCACCTCCAGGTGCAGACGGACAACACCTCGGTGGTGTTCTCGTCAACAAGCAGGGAGGTACTCACTCTTACCATATCTATCGGGAGGCTATGAGAGTGTGGGCTTGGGTGACAGAACATCAGCTCAGTCTTTCAGCAGTTTATGTTACAGGTTCCTTGAACATGATAGCGGATGCTGTCTAGCCGAACAAGACCTCTAACCCACGAGTGAGCCTTGTTTCAAAGCATCTGGACAGCTTGTGTGCCATGTGGGGACAACAGAACTAGATTTTTTTTTTTACTTTCTCCTGGTCCCTGCCCAGTGGATCTTATCCACTGGTCCTTTCAGCAAGCCACTTGCTGTAGTGTGGACCCAGCGTCATTCTGCACGGGGCTGGGAGATTTTTGCCTTTGGTTTTCTCCTGGTCCCATCCCCTGAGGCGCCCGACGCAGGAGGACTTAGGTCAGGCGAATGACGTGCGGGATGCAGGCCAATCAAGCATCCACAGCGTCCCCATCCCGCCCCTCTTAGGAAACCGTCATTTTGCCTTGCTGTCCGTAGCTTCCACAGGCGGTAGCGCTGTGGACATTGCTGCCCATTTAACTGGCCCCCTCCCCGTGGAGAGGAGGCCTCCGTTGGGATGCTCTAT
Organism: Neoceratodus forsteri; assembly: GCA_016271365.2. NCBI lineage: Eukaryota > Metazoa > Chordata > Ceratodontiformes > Ceratodontidae > Neoceratodus > Neoceratodus forsteri. The sequence continues at coordinate 808,000,788 of CM028132.1, read as the reverse complement.
CCTACCTCTCGGCCGAACCCCCAGTGACCCGAGTTCGTTCCGAACCCGGGTCGCCCGGCGTGATGATGGTGTGGCGTCCGCGCCTCAACCCTCAGCGCCACCAGGCGGCCACCAGAACAAGATTTGTTTGCATCTCGATCCAACACAAAACTGCCCAGTTTTGCTCACTCGATCCAGAGCCTGGAGCTTTCTGGCAAGAGCGATTGTCCCTGTCTTGGAGGAAGGTTCCTCTATGCCTTTCCACCCTTCCCCTCATCCAGTGGGTACTCCTCAAACCCAATCAGAGAGGGTAGTCATGATCCTGATAGCCCCTCTGTGGCTCAGACAGATTTGGTTCTCCTTACTATGGCGTTTCATGGTGGAGCCTCTTGTTCCTCTTCAAGTTTCAACTCAGCTACTTTCACAGGACAGCAGGACCTTGGCTCATCCCAACCTGCACTCCTTCACCTGCATGCTTGGCTCCTCAGGACCTAGTAAAACTCAGATTTGGGATCTCAGATAAGGTAGCACAAGTTCTGGTTGAGGCATAAGACCTCCACCAGGGCCACTCGCCATGAAATGGAAGCGTTTCTGCCTTTGGGCTACAGCCAGGAAGTGGATCCTCTGGTCTGTCTGGTTAATACCATCTTAGAATACCTGCTATCCCTGTCGGAGGCAGGTTTAAATTACTCACTCCATTAAAGTACACCTGGCCACAGTTCCTGCTGTCACCAGCTCGTACATAATAGGACTGTTGCTAAATTGGAGTAGCTAAAGCCTTTCTTTGGGGGCATTTTGGACATTGACCCCCATTGGGATCCTGTTCCATTTTGGGATCTGCTTTTCTGCTCTGGAGAAGCTTACGCCTCCTTTCGAACCAGCTATGAGTTGTGATCTCCGTTTCTTTCTTAGAAGACACTTCTCTTAGTAGCAGTGACTTCGGCAAGATGCATCTTGGAGCTTCATGCCTTGATGTGCAAGGAACCTAATTGATTTTTCATAAAGATAGGCGGATCTTCCTACCAATCCTAAATTTCTGCCAGAGGTAGTTTGAGAGCTCACGCTCAACCATTCGGTTCAACTTCCGGTTTATTATCTGGAGTATTCCAATAAAGGGCGCTTCTGCACTTTAGATGTGCACAGGACTTTGTGTTGCTACCTGTCCAGAATGAAGGAGGTTAGGCAGTCCGATCAACTGTTTGTGTCCTTCTGCGGACAGGTCCTTGGAGCACCTGGTTACCAAACAGATGCTCTCGCGTTGGCTGGTGAACTGCATTTCATTCTGTTACCAGAAGTCTAGTAAACCCCTTCCAGGTGCTGTTAAAGGCACATTCCACTTGAGCTGTTGCCACTTCCTTTGCAGCTTTAAAAGGGTGTTGGCCGGCATCGTCTGCTGCCGCCATGGCACTCTGTTCACACCTTTGTCAGGCATTACAGCCTGGACATCATTTCAGGTGATGAGCAGGATTTGGCCTTGCCGTCCTGCAGGGCCTGATCTCTTGAGAGGTCTCTCCTGTTTTCCTATGTGTCTACCTTTCCTTCCCCTTCCGAGGGTTGTCTTTGGATTTATACTGCTTGGGAGTCAGTCCTACAAGTGTTACCTGCTGCAAGAGCTTACTCTCAAAGTAAGATAGTACAGTTACGTAAGAACTTACCATAACAGTAGACCCTGAGAGAAGCTCTACGGCACTTCTGACTGACTGTTGAACAATGCCCTCTGTTGAACAATGCAAACATATCTTCCTCTGCTCCCCCACAAGAGTCCCATCAAGCCCAAATTGGCAACTAGGATAAGTTTATGTAACAGATTAAAAGCAGTGCATTAAAGTAGAGCTGAAGAACTTCATGAACAAGAAGAGACTGTTTAGTAGTAATGAAACAATTTCTTTGATGTGGTCCTTTTTTTTGTGTGACAATTTTTCGTTTTATGAAGTGCCTGCAAGTGGGATTGCCGCTTGGTGGTTTCTGTCAAGGCTGTGTGAAGCAGTACAGGCGCTAGCTGACCGCATAAGCCATGAACACAAAGTGACAGCAGCTAAATCTGAGGGGACTTAGTAGGGGTTCTAAACATTGATTTTAGGATTTTGGGAAGCGTGGTTAATCAAACTGCATTATACATGGCTGTATATGCGCGGTTGCCAGTCACTGTCCACAGTTCATAAACATCACTAACCATATATTATTGTACAGTTACATAAGAATTTACCATAACAGTAGATTTTGAGTGAATCTCTTTCATCAGGCCATGTCGTCCCACCCTCTGTCCTCCTTGGTCTTAGGGTTTTCTGTTCCTGTCTTTCTCTCTCAGGATAGTCTACCTTCTGTTTCACTTTTGTTAATGGCAGAACCTCTGGCCCTCCCTCAGTTCTCCAGGAGGAGATCCTTGTATATGGTCTCTGGCTGGGGAACTGAGGAGGTACAGGGCCGCTTATGTTTCTTTATGCTCAGGATGTTGACGTATGATGTCGCTGTGGGCAGCCCTAGAGGACTGCTAGCAAAAAGTTTCCATGTGATCCTAGTGCCTTGAAGCTAGAGTTTATTTTTAAGTTAAATGTTTTATTAGTTTTCATAGATACAAACCAATACAAAAAAGAAAAGGAAACATAGAAACATAGAATTTGACAGCAGATAAGGACTGCTTGGCCCACCCAGTCTGCCCATTTCCCTACCTGATGGATAAGCTGCAGATTCTAGTTAATCAACATCTTACTTCCTCCTGCCCCCACTAGAATTGCTTTATGCCTGTCACATGCCTTCTTGAATTCTCCACTGTTCCTGACTCCACAACCTCCTCAGGAAGGCTGTTCCATGCTTCCACAACTCTCTCTGTGAAAAATACTTTCTAACATTACTTCTGAGCCATCCCCTCTATCTTCAAATTGTGCCCCTTGTTCTTGCACATCTCTTTTTCTGAAAGATACTACCCTCTTGTACCTTGTTAATTCCCTTGAGATGCTTGAAAGTTTCTATCATGTCCCCCTCTCCCTCCTTTCCTCAAGGGTATACATATTAAGCTGCTTTACTCTCTCCTCGTATGTCTTCTGGTGCAGACCTTGCACCATTTTGGTTGCCCTCCTCTGAACAGCCTCCATTCTGTCTATGTCTTTGTGGAGATGGGGTCTCCAAAATTGCACGCATACTCAGATGGGGTCTCACTAAGTGTCTGTTGAGAGGAATAACAACTTCCTGTTTTCTACTGTTTTCTACGGTAGTAAGGTGGGTAAACACCAACATAGAGGTGTCGATAGGGAGAAGGGCAGGGGTAAATGGAGAAAGTGACAAAGGCAAGAAGGACAGAGATGGGGCAAAAGGAGTAAGGCCATCAGGAAATGGAGGGTAAAAGTACCATTGCCCGTAGTCTGGGCAACAAGCTCCCTGAGCTGGTGGCCTTGATGGAAGAGGATGCCTGGATATCGTAGCAGTCACAGAAACATGGTACACAGAAAACCATGACTGGGATGTTAACATACCAGGGATAACCTATAGGAGAGACAGGCAGGGGAGAAGAGGGGAGGAGTAGCTCTCTATGTAAAGGAAGGGATAAAAGCAACTGAACAAAAGAGTAAACAGGGAGGAGAGGAGGCACTGTGGGTCACCTGGAGACTGGAAAGGGCACCACAGTCCGCTTAGGGGTTGTGTACAGACCCCCATGTCAGGGAGAGAATGGACAAGGATATGATAGAAGGCATTCTTAGAATGGCAGAGAAGGGAGATACTGTTGATAGAGACCTGAATATGCCAGATGTTAACTGGAGCACATTTGCTGCAGCCACATCCAAGAGCAGGGCCATTCTTGATGCCCTACAGGTGGCAGGCCTCAGACAGCTATTTTCGAACCCACTCATGAGGGAGCAATCTTAGACCTTGTACTCAAACGGGGCAGTGAGAGATCTCAGATCTAGAAGTGGGTTGCCATCTGGGAACAAGTGACCATCAAACAGTGTGGTTCACATTAAACTCAGCTACAGAGTCAAGCCATACAAAAGTGAGAGTACTGGACTTCAGGAGGGCTGACTTTGGCAAGATGGGAGAGTGCCTCAGAAAAGCACTAGCAAACAGGCTAGAAGGAGATGTGGAGCAACAATGGGGAATCATCAGAACTGCCATCACAGAGGCAGCAAGCCTTTGTGTGAAGCAAATAAACAAATCAAAACGAAAGAAAAGCCACTATGGTTCTCAGAAGAGGTGGCTGTCAAAGTCAGAGAAAAAGATAGCATTCGAAGTATAAGGAAACACAGAAGGAGCAGGACAGAGAGCTGTACCAGTTAAGGCAGAAGGAAGCAGGAGGAAGCCAGAATAGCAAAGGCCCAAACTGAGGAAAAGATAGCCAACTCGGTTAAGAAGGGGATAAAACCTTTATAGGTACATCAGCAAGCGTAGAAAGACAAAGGGAGGGATAGTGAGGCTGAATAGAATGAGCGGTGGGTGGGCAGAGGGGACAGTGAAAAAGCAGGGATACTGAACGAATATTTCTGCTCAGTATTCACAAAAGAGGAGGAAGTGCCTAATCCAATTAACTGAAGCACTCTTGATTGGGTTGATCCAGTCCTTTCACAGAAGAAAGGGTTCTGCAAGAACTCCTAAAACTGAAGGTGGACAAAGCAATGGGGCCTGATGGAATTCACCCCAGAATTCTAAAATAATTAAGGGGGAACTAGTGAAACCACTGGCTACTCTTTTAATAAATCATGGAGGATGGTGTGGTACCTGAGGGACTGGAGGAAGGCGGATGTGATTCCCTTCACAAAAGTGGGACCAAGACAGAGGCAGGAAACTACAGACCTGTCAGTTTGACCTCTGTGGTAGGAAAGTGATGGAGTCACTTCTGAAGAAAAGAATAGTTGAGTACCTAGAGGCCAATGGGGCTGGGACCCAAGGCAGCATGGGTTCACAGCGGGAAGGTCATGTCAGGCAATTTAATAGATTTCTTTGACTGGGTGACAGTAGTAGACCAGGGAGGGGCTGTGGACATGGCCTACCTAGACTTTAGCAAGGCATTTGACACAGTCCCACGCAAAGATTAATAGTCAAATTAACCAGCCTGGGAGTGGGTCCCAGGGTGGTAGCCTTGGTAAAACATTGGCTGGACAACAGGACACAGAAGGTAATTGTAAATGGAGTCCACTCTGAAGAAAGAGGGTTATTAGTGGGTACTGCAGGTTCAGTATTGGGTCCAATCCTTTTTAATGTCTTCATAACTGACATTGCAGAGGGACTGGAAGAAAAGTATGCCTCTTTGCAGATGATACAAAGATCTGCAACAGGGTTGATACACAAGGAGGCGGAAAGGATGAGAAGGGACTTGGCAAGGTTGGAGGAATGGTCAGAAGTATGGCAGCTAGGATTCAATGCAAAGAAGTGCAAAATAATGCACCTGGAAACAAGAACCAGGGGAAGAATACACAATGGGGGGTAGTAACAACAACAAAAAGGAAAGGGACCTGGGGTAATCATATCAGATGACCTTAAGGTTAGCAAGCAATGTGAGAAGGCAGTAGGGAGGGCTGGGGTATACTGGGATGCATGGGAGAGGCATCAGCAGCAGAAAACAGGAAGTTGTTATCCCTCTGTACAGACAGTTGGTGAGACCCCATCTGGAGTACTGCGTCCAGTTCTGGGGACCCCATCTCTGCAAGGACATAGACAGGATAGAGGCAGTCCAGAGGAGGGCAACTAAAATGGTGCAGGGTCTGCAAGAGAAGCCGTATGAGGAGAGACTAAAGGAGCTTAATATATGTACAGTATACCCTTGAGGAAAGGAGGGGGGACATGATAGAAACTTTTAAGTACCTCAGTGGAATCAACAAAGTCCAAGAGGGTAGCATCTTTCAGAAAGGCGATGCAAGAACAAAGGGACACAATTTAAAGATGGGGAGGGCAGTTCAGGGCAATGTGAAGAAGTATTATTTCGCAGAGAGGGTAGTGGATGCATGGAACAGCCTTCCTGAGGAGGTTGTGGGGTTCAAAAACTGTGGGAGAGTTCAAGAATGCATGGGACAGACATAGGCAATTCTTGTGGGGTGTAGGAACAAATAGGCTGTTGGTTAACTAGGATCTGCAGCCTATCCTGTATGAGGAAATGGGCAGACTAGATAGGCCAAGCGGTCCTTATCTGCCGTCAAAGTCTATGTTTCTATGTTTCTATTGATGCCTCTCCCTATGCATCCCAGTATCCCCCAGCCCTCCTTACTACCTTCTCACATTGCTTGGCCACCTTTAGGTCATCTGATATAATTACTCTCAGGTCTCTTTCGATCTTTGTTGTTGTTAACTCACCCCATTGTGTACTCTTTCCTTGGATTTTGTTTCCCAGATGCATTACCTTACACTTCTTTGCATTGAATCTGAGCTGCCACGATTTGACCATTCTCCAACCTTGCCAAGTCCCTTTTCATTCTTTCCATCCCACCTGTATCAATCCTGTTGCAGATCTTGTGTCATCTGCAGAGAGGCATACCTTTTCTTCCAGGTGCTCTCCAATGTCACTTATAAAGATATTAAAGAGGACCGGTCCCAGTACCGAACCCTGCGGTACCGCTAGTTACCCTCCTTTCTTCACTGGACTCCGCTTACTATTACCTTTGCGCCCTGTTATCCAGCCAGTTTTATCCAGGCTACCACCTTGGGACCTACTCCAAGGCTGGCTAACTTGTATATTAATCTTTGTGTGAGACTGTGTCGAATGCCCTACAAAGGAACATACATGATATAGTTGGCAGTAAGCAATACTACAAATTATTTACGTATCATTTATGGATAAATTATAGGTAGACATAAAATATCACAGTGCTCAGTATATGTGTGGTACTACATTCTTAGAAACCACAAATGATTCATATCTCATAGTTTGGACAAGGTGAATGCCCAGGCACTGGTAGGGATGGCAGAGATAGTCTGGGGTGTACGTTATACCACTTAACCTCACTGCTCTAACGACACAGTCCAGACCAAGTAGGAAGTACCATAGCTGAGGTTAGACAGGCTTCACGTCAGAAAGTGGTACCTTCCAGTGGTCAGTGTGGACACATCTGTAACTGAAAGAAAAGAGTACCACAAAGAACAAGACCTATGATAAATGAGATACCTGGCTTTCAGTATGTGCCTGAATGTAAAATCATATGCAAACTAAAGTGTCCTAGTGACAACTATTTACAACTGCTGTAACCATAAGTTTGTAGAAATACATAGTAATGGTAGCTGCACCTAAAAGGCTTGCTGTTGAAAGAGAGGTCAGTAAGTCATTGCTGGTTCATTAACAAGAAAAACAGAAGGTTCTGACTATACTTAACTTCACCCTATACCCACTCTGGGGTCTAGGTATGCCATGTATGGGGCCCAGCACAAATGTAACTTATCCCTTTGTCCTAAGGATACATGGGAGCATCTCTCTAATTCATACAGGGATGTAAGAAAGGATATAATATCTGTCAGTGAGGGAATAGTTGAGCTTCTCCAGTTACATAAAATGGAACGTTTTACCTGCATGCATAGTAGCATTAGCCATCTAAGGTGGGAGAGGGAGAAGTGGGGTAGTGAGCTGCAGTCCTAGTAACATCAGGGGGTTGACAGTAAGATATGTATGGCCAAGATCCTACTTGCTAACTGTGCTGTACCGAACCAAAAGAGGTGATATCAAAGGGCATCCCCACAGTATATGAACTAGATCTCCTCCTGGCTGGAGACATTCCAGCATTTGTCATTGGGAGGACCAGGCCTTACAGAGTACTACGGGGTTCTGTACCAAAAATGTATGATTTTATTTTGAATCAGTCTACTGTGGGTGTCTCTGTAGGTAGTATGGTCTGTGTTCCAACATTTTTTCACTGGCTATCAGAGATTTGAACCTGCAAGGCGCCTCCCATCTAGCTTTAAGTGGGGATGCTCGATTCGGTAAAGAATTTCTTAGCGATTGTATATACTGTAGTTCCAGCTACTCCTCTTTTTGTAGGGCCCACTTTTGAATAGGAGATACCTCAGTTGCTCTGAGTTTACCCTGCGTTATAATTGGTGTAACTGCATCCCTTAACTGTAGGGAATGCCAAAAGTCTGAATTGGGCAAAGACCGTGATCTTGCATATATTGAAAGGTCACAGTTGTCTTAGTGTTGGGGAGCAAAAGATCACTGAGAAAATGTATACCTTTATTATGCCAGGACTGCCAGTATACCGGCGGACACCTATTTGTATATGAGAGTTATGCCATAGAGGGGTGTGAGACAAGGGCGAGATGCTTTTAAGCTTCTTGTGAGCCACTTCCCAGTAGTGGATAGAGGGACTATAGTGGGTGCTTCGAGAGAGTAGGACCTCTGGAGGACCATAGTAAGGAGGCTAAACAGGGATGTATGGCCAAGCATTTGTTCTATTTTCGCCATTGGGGAACTAGTGGAAGTAGGCTGGAAACCATTTTAAAGTCTGGGAACATTGATATGCCAATTTATAGCCTTCCATCCATGGGAGCCCCCACCCCTGACTCCAGTGTGCCCTAAGAGCATTTCAGCTAAAACAGGGTGAGAGGAGCCCCAGAGAAAGGAGCCTACCATCCTGTCCAGTTTTTGGACCAGTGTCGAGGAAGAAAGAGGGGATGGAGGAGAGGATATAGAACATTTTGAAAAGCAGACATTTAAAAGCTGCCATTTTTTCCCAGCCATGGTGAGGTTCAGGTGGGTCCAGCGCACCAGCTCCCTTTTACATTCGGATATCAAAGGGTTTAGATTATTGTCCCACCATTTGTTGATGTTGGCACCTATCTTGACCCCTAGGTAAGTAATAATGTTTTGGGACCATTTGAGGCCCATTTGGGATACATCCCACATGACAGGCTGAGTTAAGGGGAGAATTTTGTTTTTGTTTGATTGACTTTCAGGCCAGAGATGTGTGAACTGGTCTAAAGGGATAGTAAGGGGAAATGGAAGCACTGACATCTGCCAGAGTCACTAGCAGATCATCTGTCGTACATCAAGGTTGTGAAACAGGAGTCTCCCAGCTGAATCCTGTAATATTTTCAGGTTGACAGATGGCAGAGGCTAAGGGTTTTACCGCCAGGACTAATAATAGAGGAAAATAGGGCCACCTTGTCTGGTGCCTCTGTGAAGTGGGAAGGATCGGACAGTGATGAGCTGGTTCTCACTCGAGCTTGTGGGGATGTGTATAAGGCCTGAATGTTGCCAAAACTGCTGTCCAAAGCTAAAATGGTCCAGTACACTATGCAGGTAATCCCACTCAACCGAATCAAATGCCTTTAAAACCAATTGCTAACGGCGGCTAATGGGTTACTAAGTTGCTTGGCTATGTAAATAAGGATAAGAAGGGTTCGAGGCACGATCAGTGCTGTATCGGCCTGGATTGGAACCCACCTGGGAGGGTGGATCAGGGAAGGAGAAGGGGTTTAATTTATTGCAAAGCCTTAGAAAAACCTTACTGTTTGAATTTATTAAGGAAATAGGGCAATAGCTGGAGGGGCAGTAGGATCCTTACCTTTCTTAGGTAATACAGTTATGGTGGCTTCCCTGAGAGAGGTGGCAGCTCCCTTGTCCTTAGATTCAGCAAACATTTGACCTAGGATGGGAGTGATAGTCGGGGCCATGGCTTATAGAAATTCCACGAGGAATCCATCCCCTCCAGGTGCCTTCCCGGTTTAAAGCTAATAAGGCGTTGTTATTTCCTGGGCAGTGAAGGGGCATCTAGTCTATCCCTTTGGCCGTGTGACAGTTTAGGAGGGTTAATTTGTCCAAAATCACTCGGGCATCTGGCGTGCTTCAGGACAGGATGAGGTATAAAGTTGAGCATAGAAGTTAGTCATGATCTTATTCACCTCGGGCGCCTTAGTTGTTGTCATTCCCAACACGGGTCTTTTAGACTAGCAATAAACCTAGCAGCCTGCTGCTTTCTGATCTGGTAGGCAAGGATCTTCCTGCATTTGTCTCCTCCTTCCCAGTAAGTATGCTAGACTCTCAGCATGGCTAGATCTGCCTTCGGGACTGGAGTTCTTTTATCTTAAGTCTGAGGGTTAGGACCTGTCTGCCTAGATGGGATTGAAGAGTGGGGCATGGGCAGGTCTTTAAAGCTTGCTCAGCTAAAACAAGCTCTCCTTCTTGTCTGGTCAGTTCTTTTCTTTTCTTCTGTTGGCGCATACCCTATAATTTCCCTTCATTGTAGCCTTGTAGGTTTCCCAAGTGTTCTGTGCTGAGGTGTCTGAGATAGGATTTTTGAGTAGGAAAAGCTCAGTTTTGGATTTAGCCCAGCATAAGAAGTTTGGGTCCTGCATTAGGAGGGTCAAGCCTCAGGAGGGATCTAGGAATGGGGTCACCCCATGTTATAAGCAGATGGACTGGGGACGTGGTCTGAAATGACTGTGGGGAAAATACTTGGGGTAGTTACCAAATGGGTTAAATTTGTGAAATCAACCAAAATCTAGTCTGCTAAAGAAGTCATGAACTCCAGATTGAAATGTGTAGTCTTGTTCTTTGGGGTGAGTAAGGCACCAGATATCCACCAGTTGGTATTCTAAGCATAGGTTGTGGACAGCTTGGGACCCCTGTTGTGAGTTTCTTTACTCAAGTCACTCCTGTCCAATATAGGAATCAAAGTAAGGTTAAAATCTCCACCAGCTATAATAGGGTATCTGGAGCAGTCATCGCTCTATCCTAGCAGTTAGGTTGACAAAGAAAAGAGGATTGTCCTCTTTGGGCATATATGTTGACCAGAATGATATTGCCATTCGGGTAGTGACTTGAGCTATAACCCAGCGAACCCTGGAGTCAGATATACTTTTAATATATTCCATGACAGAGCCTTATGGAACAGAATAGCTACACCTCCATTTTTGGTAGGTGCACCTGCATGGATCTCCTGCCCCACCCAATCTCTTAACAGTTGTGCATGATCGTTTCTGGTTAGTTTTGTCTCTCTACAGGAAGCGGCGTGGGCCTTCAATCTTTTCAAGTGTCAGCACTTTTTCCGCTTCTCCGGAGTGTTTAGACCCCTAACATTCCATGTTATGAAGGATAATTCAGCCATAGTCTAAGGGTTTACAGAAAATTATGAAATCTGTGCTCGGAACAATTGAAGAGCTCCAGGGTCAAATCACCAGATGAGATCGGACTTTAAATCCCACATATCCAAAAGTGCTAATACTTAAGCAGAAGAAGCTAGAGTTTCATAGGTGTGGCCTGATGAAAGAGCTTCTCTCGAAGATCTGCTGTTATGGTAAGTTCTTACGTAACTGTACTTTTGTATCAGGCAGATCATGTCATACAAACTTGCTAGTCTTCTTTGATTGGGTTACAAAGAAACTGATAAGGGGCTACAGTAGGCATACTGCATCCGGACTTTAGCAAGACCTTCAACTCTGTGCCTCACAGAAACTTGTTAAAAGCTAAGAGATCTGAGGATGGTAGACACATTAACCAGGTAGATTAGTAACTGGCTGGGGATGAAGTCAGAGGGTAATTTGGGGATATTAGTGAGTACCACAGGGTCAGTCCAGGGCTGGTCCATTTCACTGTATTCATCTGTGACATAGGGAGGGAATCCAGGGTAAAATGGGTCTCTTTGTGATGTCAACAAAATCAGAGGCAGTCTGGATATAGCAGAGGAATACAGGTAATAAAATGGACCTGGACATACTGTAAAGTAGTCCGGGATATGGCAACTCAAACTTGTATAAAGTCATGCATGTTGGTCAAAGAAACCCAAAACAGAGTACTGGTTGTGGGAGCGGCATGGAATAGACACTGAAGGAAAAAACGTGGATTATTATTAGTGAAAATCTAAACTCCCAGATGGCAGATGGCTGCAGGAAAGCAATATGATGTTAGTGTGCACAGGGAATGGGTGTTCCAGCAGAAGGAAGGAGGTGATTCTGCCCACCCTTGATGAGACATCACCTGGAGGGTTGTGTACAGCTCTAGAGCTGGCACCTGAAGAAGGCCAGAGACCCCTTGGAAGCTGTTTAGAATAGGCCCACGAATATGGTTTAGGGCAGCAGGGGCGACATAGGAGAGGCTAGAAAGTTGATATGTACACACTAGATTTAAGGAGGAATAGCAGGGACATGACAGAGACATTTGATACCTAAGGGATATTGATAACGTGAACATCAGTACCTTGTTCACAAAAATCAAGAGCAAGGTAACAAGAATCCATAGATGGAAACTGGTGGTGGAAGCTTTAGATGTTAGGAAGTTTAATAGAAAGGATTGTGGAGAAGTGGAATACATTGCCAGAAGATGTGGTTGACGCAGTGTCTGTTGCAAGCTTCAAATACAACTGGGATAGGCACAGGAAAATAGTCCAAACCAGAGTAGAGCGGGATGGTGGGCATTCAAGGGAAGGGATTAGCAGGCAGGCAAGGGGTCTCAATACAGTCAAGGCCATCGGTGAGACTAGGAAGGGAACATTGTTTAACCAGGAGTAGCACACTAAGTCAAGCTTGTTTCCAGATGCAACCTGGGAGCACAAGGAAGTTAAGTGACTTGCTCAGGATCACACAGTATGCACCTTAGGCAGCTGTGGGATTCAAACCCAGGTCTCCAGATATGCAGCTCAGAGCCTTAACTGACTGCACTATACTGCTGCTGGCCATCAGTAGGCTACATGTGGATGCAGACAGGTACTGGAGAAGACTTGACCAGCCGCTGGCCCTTTTGTGCCACTGACTGCTGTGTTTCTGTGATCTGTATGGAACAGTTTAGTTCCAATAATACTGAGGTTTCTAACTCTCCAGAAAGAATCTCATTAAGGAGAGAGAGATTGGTTCATACTTGCAAGAATTTGCCCTTACGTTTAACAACTGATCCTTCTGGATCATGTCCCCAGAAGTTAGAAACATGTAAAGGTAAGGGCCTGAAGAGACATGAAGCCCATCCAATCTGCCTTGGAACCATAATTGAAGCTACTCTGAGATAGCTCCTCTATCTACCAACCTTCCCATGTCCTCCTCACCTTCCCTCTTAATAAGTTCATTTCTAACCTTTAACATCTAGTTACAAAGCTATAGGAGTTAACAAAATAGAACTAAATAGAAGTTTATTTAACGATTTAGTTGCTAGTTCTTACATTCTGATTGCCTTTAGTCTAACATATTCCTGCTAATAAATACTTGCTATTTTTGCAGCCTGAAAAGGCCATTGAAGTATATGAACAGGCTCTGAAGAAAACTCCAAAGATGGAGCTTTGGCAAGTAAAATAGGAAAGGCCCTTGTCAAAACACACAATTATGCCAAGGTATGTCTTAATATTTTGATGTGGAAGGAGGAAAAGTCCCAGGTGTTGTATTAAAATAAGCTTTTATCAAGTCCCATTAGGACTGGGTTACTAGTAAGACTCTGCCTCCTCTGTTTTTGCATTTTTTTTAATAATGTATGTGCTAATATCCCTATCCATGCCTGATCTTGCAACTCTGTGTGGCAGTGCTTAACCTGAATGCAGATTCTCCAGTTTAAATGGGAAGGAACTGGGAAAATGTTGACTGAAATTCAGTTGGAGGAGATTTGGAATTACCAACATTACACTATTAACTTGCATATATAAAGAGAGTTCTATTGGGAAATAGTGCCCACTATGTCAAAACTCCTCATGTACAGGCTAAGCAATCTTCTGTGTTTTACAGCTCAGTGTTAGAAGAGCTGTGGAGGTATTTGTAGCACATTGCCATATTTTTCAGATTTGCCAGAAACAGTCCTTGTATTCCTAGCATTACTAAAAGTATAACAGAATGGGCATGTCATGTTCTATTTGTTCCAGTTTTCACTGGATTAGAACATTTTGTTTCTTTTGCATATCCAATACTAAAAAATGTACTTGTACATTCTATATATACCAACAAATAATCAGCAGCAATTGTATTTTATGGAAAAGATGGTATATTATACACATTAACAGTTTCATAATATTCTTTTGTATTTTACAATTTTATTTTACCTTGAAAGCTCAGCTGAGATGTAGTCTCTCATTGTCAGTGTCAGTGGCTCAGCAGGTAGCACACTTGCCTCTGAAGCTGGGAGATCAGAAGGTTGTGGGTTCTATTCCCACACCTGGCACTTCGGTTGATATCCCAATACTGACACTGCAGTGCAGCATGAGGGTGGTGCTGCACTCCTGAGGTGCCCTCTTTTGGATGAGACGTTAAACCGAGGTCCCATCTGCCTGTTCTGGTGGTAGTTCAGGTGGATGTTAAAAGATCCCATGGCACTTCTCTAAAGAGGAGGGATATTTTCATTTGATCAATAATTAGTCCACGTAACATACACATTTATTACATCAGAAACATCATATTAGCAAATCCTTTATATTCCATACATATAAAAGGTTATTACACACATTGGTCATATTTTCCAGTTGTTCCCTCAAAATGTACTCTCCAACATTTCCTACCCTCTCCACCTATTTGTGTATAACAAATTTAATGATACAAAAGGAGAGGTCATAGGCAATAATACATCTAATCATAATAGAGTTTTCTATACCTGTTAGTAGTTAATTTCTAAGCAGGCGACACCCTTCCCCATAGCTAACCCTCAACCCAAGAACATATAGTTATCTATTGGGTTATAAATAGCCAACTTAGAATATTTTACTTATGTGTATTTAATAATAGTATTGTCTGGTTCTTCATTATACGTCAAATGCTACACTAAAAATTATAGTAACCGAAGTTCTGTGTATAATTAATTAATTTATACATATATCAGCATTGATCTGGAATTAGGCCCTTATCATTATTTTCCTACAGTATATATCCCATAATTACATTTTCACCAGCTATCTGATTTCATGATCTTCGTTTCAGTTCCTCACGTTACACCTTCAAATAGTATTCTTGGTAGAGGTCTCCATCAAGTAGCCACCAAAGGTGAGGCAGCACTTTTCTCTCATCCAAAAACAATACAGATACCTCTTTTGTAATACTCTAGCAGCCCTACAAGAGGGTAACCTTCTGCTAAAGTACAAAAAGGCATCTTTTTCCTAAATGCACCATTTTATTATGGCACACACAACCCTAAGAGTGCCTAGGTAGAACATGCTCCAACTTGGGTCATATGCTCCATATATTAACATGTTATATGTCATTAAAGCTATCTGGGGGCAACCCCAAGCATGTGCTAACGTTTGCATACATCCTTAATGCAGTCACATTCAAGGATAAATGCTGCATTGATTCTATTTGTATACCGCAATTTGCCTTTAAGCATGTTCTTTCTTCTATTGTTTTATGGAAGCAATTCCTCTTACGCTTAATTTTCATGGCAGCACATCCATACAGTGTCCCATATTTTTTCGGATTTGAGACTCTACTAATTGCTTGGTTAACTCTTTTCCTCTATATTAGGGGACAAGTAAGAGCGGGAGGTTAAAACCTCTGAATATAATATCTGCACTTACCTTTTTCCTTGATTGCCTAAGGTAGCTTGTTGTGATACCTTCCGAGATTTGACCTTTCTAAAGAAATTCATAAGGTACTCAGATGCACCTTGTGGGATATTCTCATTGCCCTCATTCGGGGATTCCCATTTCTGGAAAAAATAAAACATCTAGCTCAAAAACTTAGGGCCCATGCATGTTGCTGACCTCACAATATTGGGACCATATTTCTATATAAAAATATTAAAAAGAAAAAGAACAGGGTTTACTTAGGCCTCCATTTTGTACTGGCCAATAGGTGACTGCCTTTCTTACCGAATTCAACCTACCGCCCCACAGTAGATGGAAAAACGTATTGTACACGCTGACTTCTAATTTTAGTGGTAATGGGAATATGTGACTAGTATTCAACAGAATAGGGATTTTAAACATTTTAATAAGTAAATTCTTTTAGATCTAGTCATGGGGTACCCTTTCCATCGCTGAACTTTTTCTTCATGCTTTTCTAAAGCTTTTACCCAATTCTCAGTGGCTGGGTTTGGACCCCCAAAAGAAACACCTAATATCTGTAAGGGGTGCATCTGAATTTTTATTCCGTCAGTTTCTGTTACTTAGAGGTCTGATTGTATTACAGTTGCTGCCTTTGCTTTTGTTTAACAGAACCAGTTATATTGGAGAAAGTCTCGTAATTTCTAATGCTTTACTCCCAAATCTGTGGTCTGCCACCATGATACATAAATTGTCTGCATATTACACTTGGAAACCCGATATCTGCTGGGCTTAACATATGTTTTATTTTTGGATCTGACTTAATTTTCCTAAGATGAGGGTCTATTGAGAATATATACGGGTTGGGGGCTCAAGTTGCACCCTGCTAACCCCTCTTAGATTGGGGACATGTGAGCCAACTAAACCGTTTACTAAAGGGCTCATGGATGCTGAACTGTATAATATTTTAACCATTCAATAAACTGAAAAGTATACCATAGTGTTGTAATATTGCAAAAGGTATCTATGGAAACCAGGTCAAATACCTTGGGATTGATCCAGACTAAGGATGTAGCCTCCTGTTGTTGGGGCATCATAAATTTCCCTGATAAGTCTTAGGTTATCTAATATTGATCTCTGCTGTATCGCACAGGCCTGAGTAGGAAAGATGCGTAAGCTGCTGCCTGTGTAAGTCTGTTACACAAAATTTGTCATACGATTTTCCAATCACTGTTTATTAAACTAATGGACGCCAGTTGTCAGTATCTTCTTTTATGCCTTTTTATGCAAATAGATTAGTAGGCTGTCTGCCAAGGCAGGAGGTAGGGGATGTTGCCCTTGTACCACTTCATTAAAGATTTTCTCCAAATATGTTACCAGTACTTGTACTGCCTTTTATAAAATTCATCTGGGATTCGCCCAGCCCTGGTGCCGTGTTGTTTTAAGTGAGATACCACAGACAAGATTTCTTCTTTATGATAGGTTTTATCATGTTATTTATTCAAACAACATGAAGTCTTGCTATATTATGACAATTGCAGTTTGTCCCACCATTAGAACTGCTCCGGAGGTGAAAGAGTTAACTCCATTCTAAGAATGGAACTTGGAGCGATCTCGGTTAGAGAAGCTCTGTCTGGGTTATTTCAAACCCAAACTGTCAGATTCTTTTTACTTGCCTCACTGAACAGTCGCTTCGGAGATTTCTCCTACTGCTCGGTTAATTTCTCGGTTTAAATAGTGTTTTCTGGTTCAAATCAACCGAGAATATTATTATTTTAACCGCAAAACCGATCGGTTCAAGCTCTGTCTGTGGTATCGTAAGTAATTACAGTTTATTTTCTGTGGAACTTGTAAATGTTATCGGTTCGGTTTTGAACTGATCAGCTAGTTTTAAAACTTGAAATTTAAGGTTTTAGAGTGCGGTTCCTGGTTCTTATCGGTTCTAAAAAACGGTTTCATTACGTTTTTCAAGACCTGTGACACGGTTAGGAACCGATAAGGGTGTCTTGCCTGGCACTGCCGTTTAAAAGGGCAAGTTTTTGGTTAGGCTGGCATTATGTCTGAGAAACCCAAAGAAAAACCGGGCCCACTGGGTTTCAACACTGTGATGTCTGTGGGAAGTCTTTGCCAAGGCTGACCCACACACCAATGTGTATATTGTCTGAGGTTTGACCACCTCAATTCAGACTGCCAGATTTGTAAAATTTCCTGCAGCCACCCTGGATAAGAGAATTGGCAGGCTCAGGGGACGAGGCCAAAAAGTCCGCTGACCGGATGGCCAGCCGGTTCGGTGCCAACCGAACGAGGGAGTGCCTCTGACCAGGGCGAGACTGGCAAACGTAAAGCTGGCTCGGAGGGCCAGCTCCAGTAAAGAAAACAAGAAAATCAGCAGGTGTGAGCCCAAATTCCTTCTCCAACTGCTGCAGAGATAGCAAGAGCTATTCAGATTGTCCAGTCACTTTCTCCGGTTCCGTCCGAACCGCCACTGTCTGGTAAAAGGTCGGTTCGGTCGGTTCCACGGTTCAGGAATATGATGTTGAAGAGTTTTATGAACTAGAGGAGGGAGGATGATTATGAACAGTATGAATGTGACTTGGAGGGTCTGGGTGTGCCATTGAACGGACATCTCCCCAGACAGACCTTTGGATCTCCCCTTCGCTTTCTGAGTCCCCCTCTCACTTTATGTTTTACAAAAGTTGCTGAAACCCTCCAGCTCCCATTGGAGGAAGCTGTGGATGAGCAAGAAGAACCTGATTTTGTAGAAATGATGGCTATTCCAGCGTCTAGAGATTGTCTTTCCTTGCATAAATCACTTAGGAAACAAACAATAAAATTTTAAAAACTCCTAATTCTGTGCCTCCTGTGGACAAAAGATGGACAGGAGGTACACTCTGTCAGGTCCTGATACAAAATTCCTTTCACAGCAATGCAGTCACGTTGGTGTGGTTCAGGCTGCAGCCTGTGATAAAACTAATATTCCTTGGCTCACATCCTCTGACAAGGATTCCAGGAAGATTGATGCCATGGCTAAAAACAATACATGGCAGCGTCCTTGGGACTCAGGCAAGCAAATTACATGGCTTATGTAGCAAGGTATCAAAAATCTAGATGGGACACTGTCATGGCTTTGGCCAAACAGGCCTCTGGCCAGCCTGCTAATGAGCTGGAACAGGTGGCTGCTGATGGCATTGAGGCATCTAAGGTGCAGTTTCATGCTGCTGTGGATTTTAATGATGTATCCTCTAGAGTCATGGCTACGTCTGTAGCTTCTAGTAGGTTGGCCTGGCTCAGGTGTACTTAGCTTGTCACAGGATACCCAGACTAAGGCTATGGATTTTCCTGTGGTAGGAAATTCTCTGTTTGGGGAGCAGACAGAGAATTATATGAAGAAATGGATGAATATAGGACTACCTATAAGAGTGCTCAGGCTAAGGAGCGGCAAGTCACTCCTCAGAGGCAGGCCCCAGGGGTAGAGGTAGGCCTTTTCACAGGCCTTTTACCAAACCCAGGCCTCCTCTGCTTATGTTCAGAGGGGTTCTTCAGAGGGAGAGACAGGACGGGGTGTGGGCAGGCCTGCTCCCACCCTCAGCCTAAAGCACCTGCCACTGATGGGGTGCCCAGGGCCGATTCTCCTTTACCTGTAGGGGGTAGGTTGGCTTACTTCATTCAGAACTGGGTGTCTCTAACTTCAGACAAGTGGGTCCTGGAAGTAGTAAGCCAGGGTCTGGTTCTCAGCTTCAAAAGTTCCCAAAGATGAGAATCAGATCTTTCCCACCTGCAAACTCTTTAGAGACCTTTACTTTAGAAACAGAAGTCTCAACCCTCCTGGCTCTCAGAGCTGTAGAAAGGATTTTCCCTACACCAGGGCAAGGGTCTGTACTCCAGATATTTCCTTACCCCAAAAAGACAGGAGAATGGCGGCCCATTTTAGACCTGAGATATCTGAACAAACACCTTTTGAAACCAAAGTTCAGAATGGTAACTCTGGCAATGATTTTACCCTCTCTAAGGCCAGGGGACTGGCTAGCCTCCTGGACCTCAAGGATGCCTATTTTCACATCCTAATCAGAAGCTCCCACGAAAGTACCTCAGATTCGAACTGCCCTCAGGTCACTACCAGTTCAGAGCAATGCCCTTTGGCCTCACCTCTGCCCCAAGGGTATTCACAAAATGTCTGGCAGTAGCAGTTGCTCTTTTAAGAAGGCAAAGGATTGCTGTCTTTCCCTATCTGGATGACTGGCTCATTGTAGGCCAGTCCCCAGAACAGGTAAAATCTCACCTGCAAGTTACCCAGCAGCTGCTCACCTCCCTGGGCTTCTTGCTCAATCTTCCAAAGTCAGTTCTGGAACCAGTTCAGGTGCTCACCTTCATAGGTGCAGAATTGGACACAAAGCAGGCCAGAGCCTCGCATCTTAGAGAGGGTAAGGAACTTGGTGGCTCTGTCCTCCTCCTCTTCACTCTGCAGGCTCTCGACCAGCAAGACACTTTTGCAGCTCCTGGGGCACATGGCTGCGCTCCACAGCTGTAGTGCAAGGAGCAAGATTTCAGATGAGGGACATTCAGTTTCACTTGAGAGCATGTTGGTCTCAGAGAAGAGACCCCTTTCCAAGTTGGTCCCAGTGACCAACCCTGATCCAGGCCCTCCAGTGGTGGCAGGATCAGAGCAATTTAAGACTGGGGTCCCTTCATTCCTCTGTCTCACTCCTTGACCCTCACTACGGATGCTTCCCTCCTGGGGTGGGGAGCCCACATGGTGACCTGTCCACTCAGGAGTGTGGTCCCCTCAGGAATCTCTGCTCCGCATCAATTTGCTGGAACTCAGAGCTGTCTTTTAGCACTTCAAGTGTTTTCTGTGCCTGTTCAGAACAAAGTGGTACAAGTCAGAACAGACAACACCACAACAATGTGGTACATCAACAAGCAGGGGGCACTTCGGTCTTCAGCCTTGTGCACCGAGGCAATGAAGTTGTGGTCTCTGGCCTATTCCCTGAACACTTCCCTCATAGCAGTTCACCTTCCAGGAAAGGACAATGTCCTAGCAGATGCTCTCAGCAGGATTTCCCAGGGCCATCACAAATGGTCTCTGGATCCTCAAGTACTGGGATAGTTTTTGCCAGATGGGGCACCCTCAGATAGATCTTTTGCAGCCCCAGACAATCACCAACTTCCACTGTTCTGTTGCAGGCCCCAGTGTTGGGCTCAGTCCCCTGGATGCCTTTCTCCTAGATTGGGAAGGAAGTTTCTTTATGCCTTTCCCCTTCCCTTTCCTATTCAAGGTGCTAGTCAAAATCAGATCCCAGCCTTGCAGGGTGATTCTGATTGCTCCAGATTGGGCCAGGCATCCCTGGTACCCACTCCTTCTGTCCCTAGCAGTCCATCTTCCCTGTGTCTCCCCAGGAATCACAACCTGTTAACCTATGCCCAGGGAGAGTTTGGTATCCGAACCTCAAGGCCTGGCTCTTGAGGAGTTAGAATTTGCTGACCACACATTTCTCAGGGTGTTCTTGAAATCCTAAAGGCTTCTAGGAAGCCTTCCACTAGGGCTACTTATAATTCTAAGTGGAAAAGGTTTTCCATTTGGTGTTCTGGGAAATATATTTCCCGGAATCTGCTGATTTGCCATTGTTTTAGACTATATGGTCCATCTTAATTCTTTGGGCCTGAGACCAGCTACCTGAAAGTACATTTGGCAGCTGTCTCTGCTTTTGTGTCAGCAGGAAAGCCTCCTCTTTCCGCTCACCCGGTATTTTCCAAGTTTTTAAAGGATTACTTCATACTAATCCACCTTTTAGGATCCCCCTGCCTGGGACCTTAATGTTTGCATTGCCCAGTTAATGCAACCCCTTTGAACCTCTGTCTTCTGCAGAGCTTAAGTACTTAACTTGGAAAACTGTTTTCCTAGTGGCTATCACTTCTGCCAGGCGCATAAGTGAGTTGCAAGCCTTGTCAGTAGAAACTGACTTTATTTCTTTCCACAGGGATAAGGTAGTCCTCAGGACTAACAGGAAGTTTTTGCCTAAGGTGGTTTCCATTTCCATCTTAATCAATCTATCTCCCTTCCAGTGTTTTCACTGAACATTCCTCCTCTGTAGAGGAGATTGCACATTTAGATGTTAAGAGTGCCTTAAGTTACTATATAGAATGTACCAAGGGTCACAGGTTGAATCCCTCAACTTTTTCTCACTTATGGTGAGGTCGGAAAAGGAGACCTGCCACTAAGAGATCAATTGCCAGGTGGATTGTCTCTTGTATCCAATTTTGTTATCAGAAACTGGGAAAGTTCCCCCTCTGGCCTGAGGGCTCATTCTACCAGAGGTACAGCTCCTCTAGCTGCTGCCAGAGACATCCCTATCTTAGAGATATGTCAAGCAGCTACCTGGAAAACGGTACACTTCTTTCACCAAGCATTACTCCCTGGATGTCCAGGCCAGAGAGATGCCTTGGTTTGGCACAGCTGTGCTTCAGAGCCTATTCTAAGTAGGTTCTTTTCTCCTCCATGGAGTACTGCTGTGTAGTCTGCAATTGTCATAATATAGCAAGACTTCATGTTGTTTGAAGAAAAATTACTCACCTTAGTAATGTTGTTTCTTCTAATGGAGTCTTGCTATATTATGACCTCCCCACCTGCCCCTCTCAGAACTTCTACTTGGGTATGGGGTGGGCAGCCTTGTGTGGGCTTAGTTATGCCCATTATATGTTTTCCACCCTTCTTGGGGTTTTGGGGTGTGGTGTTTTTATTTTATCTATATTATTGCTTATATTATATTATTACTTCTGGTCCCTGACTTGAGTCTTTGTGTTGGGACCAGGAATATGTGTTATAGTCAGGTAGCCAGTTGGCTAGTGTAGGTTACAGCTTCACACAGACCTTAGTGAGTTTTGCTCGTAAAGATCTGACAGTTTGGGTTTGAAATAACCCAGACAGAGCTTCTCTAACCGAGCTCGCGCTCCAAGTTCCATTCTTAGAATGGGAGTTAACTCTCTCACCTCCGGAGCAGTTCTAATGGTGGGACAAACTGCAATTGTCATAATATAGCAAGACTCCATTAGAAGAAACAACATTACTAAGGTGAGTAATTTTTCTTATATCCTGGTCTAGATTAGGCACATCAATACCTTCTAAAGAAGCATCTAGTGCTCCTCCTGGTTGCACAGTTTGTCCAAATAGTTTTTTGTGTGCGTGTAACTATCTTTACAATGTCTGAATTATTTCTGACCAATTTCCCAGTTTCTGAGATGATTTGTGGCATATAATTCTTCTCCAACCTATGTTTGCAGTTGTCATAATGGATTAACTGTTTGAGCCCTGCCCTGTGTACCATATTTTTGTTCCAGAAAGAGTGAACTTGCTCTATCATACTTTACTTTTGCCATTTCAGTTTTGATGTTTTTATTTAAAGTAATCATACCCTAATTCTGTAGTTAGGGACATTAATTTTGTAACTGCCCTCTATTTTCTAGGTGTTCTGTATAGTTAGATTGGGGTAGTGATTTAGCCATTTTTTTACATTTTTTTTGTTTCTAACCACCAACAGAAAGTGTTGTCATATAGTTCATACACACTAAGCTTGTCTTCTATTACCTTTTTAATTCCCTATGTTTTTCCTCCTGGAGTATAGATGTATTCATTTTCCAATGAACATGTGACCGGGTTTGTTTTGAGAGGGACTTAAATTAATTTTAATCAGAAGTGGTCTGCAGTTTCAATGGGTATAACCATGTCGTGCTGCAAGGACCCACTCGGATAGAAAAAAAGAAGTCTATGCGGGTAGTCAAACGCCCTTCCGAAAGGTACTGTATGTATGGAGGAGACATCCCATATTTTGCGCTATCAGTTAACTTAGTGGATGTCATGGAGCATAAAAATTAGAATCAGAGTAAAGTTTGGAGGTGGACCCTGTTTTTATCTGTAAGGAAAGAATACAATTAAAGTCCCCCAAAAACACTGGATTTGGTGGTATGTAAATAAGGTTGTATTAATTTTAATGTTTCCACTCTTTGGTTTTAATTTGTGGATTATAAATGTTAATAAGCCTCCATTCTTGTTCTTTATAGATGATATCTAAGGTAAGAACCTTGCCTTGTACAAGGTCTTTGAGCTTTGTTACTTTTATCTCTGTAGTGTTAAACAGAACTCCTAGCCCCAAGCATGGCTTCTCCTCAGCAACCAGAGGTAGGGTTTTCTTAATATGGAGAAGGTTGTCGTTCTCCTTTTCTGTTTTTATACTGTTGACATTTTGTGTCCCCAAGTGAGATCAGTAGCCATAAGTCAATGGACGAAACAATAAGGAATAATAATTAATGTTCTTTTACTTTTTCTGATGATTTCATCTTAAATGTCTTTTATTCGAGGATCTGAGGATTTTGAACTCCAGACATCATTTCTGTGTCTGTCATGGGGTCTGGCTGGGATGATGCTACAGATGAGGTATCAGAGTCCTCTTCTGTCTCAGCCCATTGTTTGTGTTTAACCAAGGGGTGTATCTGTTTTTACATTGTAAAGGTTCCTCTGTCCAGAACTTAGTCCCTTGATATTTCTGTTTGCCTGGCTCCGTGTAATCCTTCTTGAAACTCTTTGTTTCCACGGGGTTTTTCTGGAGGTGTATGCTTCAGTTCACGCTTTTGGGGAGGGATTTGATACTTGGTTTCCTGATTACTTTCCTCAATAGGCTCTGTGGGAGTATTTTTGTCCTGTGCTGATTCCACTGACCCAGTATTGCCTTCCAGATGTTGAGGGTACTGGGGACAAAGGTTGTACCAAAGTCAAGGTTTCTGGATTTTCCTGGGGCATCACAGTTTCTGGGGCAGATGCAAATTTGCTGATATGAAAGTTGACCTCTGTTGGGCTCATTTGTCCTTGCTGGTCTGGCAGCCGCTTGTTGCTGTGCTGTAGGTACCACTTCCTCCTGGCCTTCTTGGTCCTGGGCAGGGTTGCTGTGGAAGGCCTAGGGACAGTTTTTAAATGAGTGGGTTGTTTCTTCACATAGGTTGCAATACTGTGTGTTTGGACAATTAATGCTTAAATGACCTATCCTGTCACATAGTGAGCATTTAAGTCTATCGCATGCACTATTTAAATGTGTGTAGGCACCGCACCTAAAGCACAATTGTGGCTGCCCTGCATAAAACTCTGTCCTGGCCAAGGCAAAACAGCTTGGTAGGTGCTGCACAACACCATTCATCTGAGGAAGTCTGACACGGATTTTCCAGCCTCCTGTTCAGAGTTGTTCTGTGTCGATTATCAGCTCTGGGGACCCCAGTACTATACATTTGTTTTTAGTCAATGTATAATATCTGCTACTGCCACCCCATTTTTAAATAACACCATTATGGTTCTAAATGCAGGTTTAGTGAGTAGAATAGCTACAGTTGCAGACCATAAAGGTGAATACTTAACTTGTTGATACCTTTGCCAGAATAGTTCCAAGCCCATGGCAGTTTTGAAACTTAAATCGAAATTTGAGTTCCCAGGCGTGTGAATTAATACATATATGTCCGTTGGAGAAAATCTAGACTTTCTTTTATTAGTTTTTCGCCCATGTATATATGGTCTGGAAAGACTTCTAGTCCTCCTCTATATCTTATTTTCACAGCATTGTGCCCTTTGGCTTGTTCTTGGGAGTGTGAAAAGCCCGCATATGTACGTCCCTGAAGTCTTTTATCTGCTGGGAGTCATTATTTGTGTTAGAACCAGCTGCATTCCTTTCACCATCCCTGGAGTTTTGTTTGAGTTTGCAGACTGACCTTGCACTTGGGCATCCTGTCTGTGCTCATTAGTTGCAGGTCCTTTTTCTGTATTATGCTCTATGTTTTGTTCTTTATTCTGTTGCAAATTATTCATAGCTGCACCTTGTTTTTGTAGCTGTAGTGTAGGATTTTCCAATAAATCAAGTTCTGTAGGCAGTTCCAGTGGGTCTGTTTGGCGGTCTTCCATTTCCACCTCTTCCTCTATGTTTGGGCGTATAGGGGTCTGCCATGGTTTGTTTGCTTCGGTCTGACCCATCCTGCGTTTTTAAGGCGCCTGCAATAGTGATACCTGACAAAGAGATATTAGAGTCAAAGTTTGGTAAGGGGATGTTGAGTCAATCACAGAATTAGCTGCTGTTTTCCTTGCATTTTTGCCCATACTAGCTTCTTGCATTTCAAATTGCATGCATCATTTGTGCTCTCAATTTCCATATGTGTTACTCCATTTTCCCGTTCCTGTACAGCTTAATTCTTTTCCTCCACCCCACTTACCTTCCTGGTGCAACAGTTTGTTCTCTTAATTCAGCAGTACCTGATTTTGCCTTGTCTTGTAACTCCATGTTCATAGAAGCCATTTCTCCCACCTTTTGTGCTTTGCAGCTTGTGGCATTCATATTTATCACTTGATACCTGCAGCACTCATATCTCTTCGCTATTTGCAGCGCTTACATCGGACTCTGTAAGATCTCTCCTCTGTTTTCTACATGTCCACGCTTTCTCTTTCAAGAAGATATAGCAGGTAAGCCATTCTGTTAGGGAAGCTTCATTCTTGCATTTCTTCAGCTAGTGCCACTGCAATTAAATGCTGTGGGGTTCCACTAACTTAATACTGCTCCTGGCGCCATCAGAACACTTAACTTCTACGATCGGTAAATTTGGCTAAAACCTTCATTTGCTGCAGTGCTCGCCTTGCTATGGATTCCTCCTGCGCTATTTGGTGGGGAGGAGGCAGCCTCCTCCACCCTGGATGCCATTGCACTCTTCCAATGCCCGCCCGACAGGGAAGTCAGCAGCGCCCATTGAAAAGAGATGGGGAATTTCTCGGTGCCCTGGCCGAATTTCCCCATTCACTAAAATACCACCAACAACTTAATCTGGTTCAAGGTTAGTTGGCATTCATCTGTATCCTCCCCGGTCGTGCCTGAAAATAGGCAAGAATTTGTCTAATGCACTTACCCAGTCAACAAAACTAAATAATAATAATTTTCTTGGAGGTCCTGTTTACCCAGTTGTGTACTGGAGCATTGGCAGACTAAATGATTTGCTCATGGTCTCTCAGTGAGTATTTGCCTCTAGTGGTGTTTGAACCTGTAATCTTCTGTTCTTTTAAGGGATATGTTATTGAATTATATTTTATTTTGGCTATTATGTTACCCACTTTTCTGTCCCTCCCTCAGGTCACATCTGTAAATGAGATTCTTATAGGATCTCTGTTTGTTTACCTGGTGAAACAATTTCAAAATAAATGCATCCTTCTTAGAACCACACTTACTGGACTGTAAGCTGGGGAGACAGCACCTTGCAAATTTTAGCTGGGGCCACTAACTTTGCCAATAACCCTCATGTGCATCAGACTCTTGGCATCGCCAGTATAAGAGGATTTTCCTCATCACTCTTTGATTTTTAACCATACGGTGATGCCGTCCTTCAGGATCTTTGTCAGCTGGCCACTCAGTCTGCTTTGCATCCACTGTTGCTGAAGTTAATGCTGCTTTCTGGAAGTGTCATTGAGGTAACAAAATCTTCCTTAATGATGACCATGATCATTGTATTAACTCTCTTGGTAGAGACCACAACATCAAACACTCCCCAATGATTTGTCAGGGCTTCAACCAAACTACACTGAGACACAGGCAGTAGTCACTAAAGTCATTTCCTTGAATAAAAGAGAGGATAAGAACCATGCAATCACTACTAGTAAGATGCCTGCATCTCTTTTGACTTCAGGTAAGATTTCACTGCCAAAGGTGCAGTCCACGCTGAAAACTAGGTAGATGCCAACAACAGCATGGTAGCACCACTACCATACACTTTGAATTTAGGCCCTGGTCATCCTCAAGGGATTGGTATTTCTGTCTGTTAAGACTTACAGTAGATCGCAGTCTCTGCAGTCAGGCAGGAGGGCAAGACCAGCACCTGGCAGTCGGTGCTGTCTCCTGGTTCAGCCACTGACTGACTAGAAACCATTGCAGAAAAGCATCCTCACCATTAGAGGTTCAAAGATAGCCTGAGTTCTGTGTTACCTCGGAACTCACTGCCACCAGTCCCTACACTAGCAATGCCGATCCCCATATCAGTGATGTTAACACCAGTGTCAACTACCGCTGCTACACCCATCAGTTTCAACAGGGAGCATATCACCATTTGGTCCCAGTTCTCTAAGTTAATGCAGCCACAGCTGCCCTAAGCACAAATGGTAGTCAGTCTGATAGCTGTATTAGGTAAGGTACCTGAGACCTTACTGAGGGTAAGATTTGTAGGCTTTCTCAGGGTGAATGGGTTGTAGAATGATAGACAGCAATAGGTTCACCAAGGGAGGGCATGCCAGAGGCACATACTAGATACACAGACACATTAACAATGATGGCAGAAAAAAGCCAGTCATCCTCTTCTTAGTGACTCTGCACTGAACCTAGTGGCCGTCCCTCCTTTTGCTTCTGCCCCTCCTCCAACTAGTCCCATATTGCCTGGCCCATCCCTGCTTGACACTGCTCACTGATTTGGCCTATACTACTTCCTCCAGCAGCTTGTTCCACCAATTTTTCTTTGAAAAAAGTGCTTATGGGCATCCCTTTCAGTCTCCTCCTTGCAAGTTTAAGTGAGTTCCTCTCATCCCTGTATTTGAGCTCATGGAGAAAAGTTCTTAGCATCCACCCTGTGTATCCCATGCAGGTGTAACCCTAGATGAGCTATCCCAGGGGCTACTACCCCCTGCCTGATTGCCACTAACAGGTTGAGGGGCCTGGATCCAATGGCGGGTGCCTCCACCCAGAGGTCAGGGTTTGCAATAGTTAAACTAACTTGGTCACAGCCCTCTGGGACACTGCAACCCCCTTTCTTCCCACTAGTGGCCCACACAATATATCAGAATTACCTTCACAGTATACACTTACCCCCAGGTCTGGTTCCGGCACTGGGACCTCCTGTGAAATGAGATACAGTGCAACAATCACAGTACAGTACTTTAACATAGACAAATACCTCAGGCAGTACAACTTTGCTGAAACAAGCAGCTCTGATTTATTTAGGGGATATAACAAGGACAGGGGAATCAGGTTAATTAGCTTATCACTCTAATAATCTACCTATGGCTCTGTGCACAGCCTATCCCTATCAGTTACTGTCCCTGGGTACCCAAGCCCAGTGGCTAGTCCAAACCGTGGCAGCTGGTAGGGGCCCTTTCACACAGAGAAAAGGAGAATTAAACAGTCAGCAGTACAGTAATTCCATTTGGATTTAATGTGGCAATTCAACAGGAGCGACCCTGAATTAGTACTCACGACTCCAAATAAGATAGGGTCCTTCAATGTCAGCAGGGCTCACTTGAGGTACACAAACCTCTTCACACATCCATATAAAAGAAAGCACTATACCAGGCAGGCTGCATCTGTATCCGATCGCAATTACTGCACAATACCGGAGAACACACAGCAGATTCAGTTCCTGACAGACCGGTGCAATTCAATAATTTCTCCAGTCTTCTACAGGGTGAGCCTGGTTTCTACTCTTCAGAGATCCTTTGATTCTTTTCACAGGACGGATTCAGTCCAACAAGCAGTTACAAGCTGCAGACCGAACTCTGGGCCTTATACACGTTTTTGACTAAAACTGCACACTGAAAAAGCACAGGCTCCTTCCTTCTTCACTGCCAAAGCTCAACTGAACTCCAACCCACAAACCGGGCACTTCCTTTGAGTTCCTCCCAGTTCTTGACTGGATTGGCTGTCACTCACAATAGACTGCTGCTGTTGGTCCAAAAGGCACTGAAGTCTAAACTACATCTCCCAGAGTCACTGCCCATACAATCCTCTTGTGGCTGGCTCAGATTATGAGTCCAAGTTCTGATTCGTCAAGGCACCATTTTAGAGCTAGCTTACCCACACTGATTGGTCCAGTTCAGCAGTTCAAAACTAGAATGGGGAACTAGCAGACACAGTTCTGACTGCAAAGAAAGCAGGTTAGACAAACTGTAATTTCATTATTACTCTAAATAATTTCTGGCAAACAGTTACATCTTTCAGATAGGTTCCTTTGCACTCCTAGTGACTGCAAAAATGAAGTGAATTGGCAGCAGCTCGAGTGGTACTCAGAAGCACACAGTCCCCCACACAAACTAATTATGTCTGCAAGCAGACAGCTCTTAAAGACAGTACCAGAGGCTCTAAAAACACTCACTGATAAATGGCTTAAATGCCAAACACCATTCAGGCTTGGAGCATTCAAGCAAGCTCCTGAAGTCTTTTGGGAACCCCCATTTGCAGGGGTTACACAGGTATTTGTATGTCTTGATCATGTTGCCCTTTACCTCCTTTTCTAAATGGTGTACATGTTCAAGTCATGCAGCTTTTCCTTGTATGTCTTGTCTCCTATTCCATGGACTAGTATGTTCCTCTGGCATGAGTTGGAGTGAAACTCAGCAGAAGGAGGCAGATGTTGGAGCCTGAAAGTATTTTTCAGTGCTGTTTGTTTTCTTTTAGGATTGAGGTAGCATTTCATGAGATGACAATGTGCTGTGTGATTTAAACAGTGTAGCTTTCAAACAAATGATTTTGTCTTGGCTGGGGTGGCATTTAACTGAGGGAGCGAGAGGTTGGGTAATACACAGGAGGGAGAGGGGTGATCATGTGACTCGGACCAGACAATAGTGGGGCTGGGATCCAATTATATTTCAAAGGAGACCAAGCAACCCCAAAGCTTGAGCGACCTGGAGCAGGAGTGTACCATCTTGAGTAGCATCTGCAGGGATGACACCAGGCAGCAGGCCACACTGGTAGACAGGGAAGAGCCTAACTGGAGGGCCATAGTAGTTCCTGTACAGACATGGGAGTTCAAGGTGGGGAAGGATTCCATGAAATGGGGCAGGACCAGGTTAAGGGAGGAGAGGATATGCAGGGCAGTCAAATAGGGCGGAGATGGGAAGGCTGTATGTTGCCGGTTTATGGAGCAGCCATGTTCCTGGGAGTGGCTTGGAGGGCTGGGGCTGTAGGGTGTGTTTGGCAGGTGGGCCAGTTTAGGCAGGAAATAAGGTGGTTGAGGAGGGAACTGGAGGCATGGAGGAGACAGAATGGGGAACACAGCCAGGAGGGGAAACTAATGAGGCATCCAAAAGAGCTCAAAACAGGCAAAAATAAGGAGGAACTAGGTGGATGGCAGGAGGGCCACACAGGCGGGTGCAGCCAAGGAAGGAAGTGATGACTGGAGGAGGGTCAGGCACAGGGGCATGACTAAAACTGGGTCAGAGCAAAGATATCAGCCTGTGGGAAGGAGTGCTGGACTCATTAATGGAAAGGAGATTAGCACTGCAAACAGATTCTCAGGGTTGGCTAGTCCAGAAGACCAGGTAGAAGAGAGGCGGAAGGTGAACTGAAGGAGCAGGGAGAGGATGCTACAGGGAAAAGATACACAGCAGGAGGCAGTAGGCAGTACACAAAGAAGACACAGTGGCAGGGGGTTCAGCGAGGTGATGCAGTCTCTGGAGGGAAGCAAGGAGACAGAAGGATGAGGGGTGTGGCAGGCAGCCGGGAAGGCTAAGGATAGGAGAGGAGGGAGTCAGAGTGGGGAGGGCCACATTTCAGGGAAGACACGGAAAGTAATAGCAGAGGAGGTAGTGGCATGGTAGATAGAGCAACAAATGAGTGCAAAGGGAGGTTCCACAGACAGAAAATAGTTTGGAGGTGGTGGTCAGTACCTGGTCATATTTGAGGGGAGAGGACAGGGCAAGCTTAGAGGAGGTAATGGGGAGGTGGGACAGGGGGATGAGAGAGGCTCAAGGTTGGGGGGCAGGGGAGTGAAAGGCAACAAGAGGGAGAGCAGAGTATAAAATGGGGGAGGGGTGCCAGAAAAAGTAACGCCTGGGTAGAATGCATGCCAGGCATGACGAGTATAGTGGTGCAGCATGGACAGATATGGGAAGGGGAGGGGGAGCCGGCATTGTGGTGCACCTGGGAACAAATGATATGAAGGGAGAAGGACAGAGGAGGCACAAGACAGCTTCAGGGAAGTGGGGAAACTATGCAGTTAAGAGGAACAACAGTAGCTTTTCAGAAGTTCTGCCAGTGCCAAGGGCTAGTACAGACAGGAAGAGAAGAATCGGTGACTTCAACAAGTGGCTGAGGGAATGGTGTGGGACCAAGAGTATGGATTGGTGGGGACTGGGTAGTACATGGATAACGAGATCTTTATGCAGGGGATAGGTTGCACTCAGCAGGGCAGGGTCACAGGTGTTGAAGCAGAAGCTGGGGGTTTCATCAATGAGAGGTATCATTTAAACTAGGTGGGGGCATTGGAGCTGGGAATCACCAGGAGAGGGGTCCCATGGACCTCCCCCACCACCGGAATAGATACGACCTTAGGTGAAATAGGGGTTGAAGTGAAAGGTAAAGAAGCAGGAAGGATAGGAGCAGTGTGGAGAATGGTTTCACTATAAATGCTAGGGGCCTGGGGAACAAGTTGGCAGAGTTGCAGGCATTGATTGCAGAGGGAGAGGTGGACATAGCTACCACTACTGGAAACATGGGCAACCAGGCACCATGACTGGGACCTAACCATCCCAGGGTACAAACTATTCCGGAGAGATTGAGCTAAATGGAAGGCTGGGGGGTGCCATTTACGTGAGGGAAGGGATCAGATGTATTAGGGAGGAGGCAGGTCGAGTAATCTGGCTGCAGCTGCACACCAGAAAGGGACCAAGATCTATCTGGGGGTCATTTATAGACTTCTGGGCAGAAGGAGGACATTGACAGGGAACTGGGGAGCATAATGGCAGAGGAGCACATAGATACATAGATACATAGACAGTGTCGGCAGATAAGGGCCTATGGCCCACCCAGTCTGCCCATTTAAGTTTCTAAGTTCAGTTTATGTTTTCCAAGAAGTCTGTTGCCCCTTACCCTGACCTCCAGAATTCCTTTATGTCTATCCCATGCATTCTTAAATCCGTGATTGTTTCAGCCCCCACCACTTCCTCTGGCAGGGTGTTCCACTTGTCCACCACCCGTTCTGTGAAGAAATTCTTCCTCACGTTTCCTCTGAATCGTCCTTCCTCCAACTTCATCCCATGCCCTCTAGTCCTGGAACATCTTTTTCGCTTAAAATAGTGCATTCCTGCACTCTGTTCCTCCCTGTAAGATACTTGTATGTCTCTATCATATCCCTCTCTCCTCCTCTCCTCCCAGGGAGTATATGTTCAGTGCTTCAACCTGTCCTCATAGGACTTGTGATGCAATCCATGCACCATCTTTGTTGCCCTCCTCTGAACCTTCTCTTCCCTGTCTATGTCCTTAAGTAGGTAGGTCTCCCAGAACTGCACAGTGTACTCCAGGTGCGGCCTTACTAGTGTCTGGGTGGGTGGTGGGTGGTTTTAATTTGCCGGGTGGATTGGAGCATTCCAGCAACCACTTGCGTGCAGGAGCAGATCCTCCTGAAGCATTCTAGGATGGCTTCCTTACCCAGAGAGTAATGGAGCCAGCGAGGGAGGGAATGTACTAGACCTGGTACTGAAGATGATGAACAGGTCAGGATGTAAAGGTGGAGGAACTCTAGGCAAGCATTGACCACCGCAGTGTGGTTCTCAATCAATCTGGGTAGGGAAGTAGCCACTACAAAAACTAGGGTCCGGACTTCAAAAGGCGGGACTTTGGCAGGATAGGACACATACTGGAAAGTCATATGGCAAGCATCCGCCAGAAATGGACATGGAACAAAATGGGCAGTCATCAAGGCAGCACTGGCTGAAGTCACTAAAACTTGTTTCAAGAGCCAGAGCTAGAAAGCCAGGACTAAGAAACCAAGTTGGATGAGTAGAGAGGTTGTGAAGAAGGTGAGGGAGAAGAGGAATGCATTTAGGATCTAGAGATCCCACAGGGCAGAAGACAGAGAAGAATGTGTGAAGAAATCCAGAGAAGTGAGCAGAGTGGTAAGGGCAGAAAGCAGCTTAGGAACGGAGGTTAGTGCGGGGATCAAAGAAGGAGAAAGGATTTCTTCAGATAAATCAGAGAGAAGAGGAAGAGCAAGGGTCAAATTGTTAGGATCAGGAGGGAAGTAGGTGGGTAGAAAAGGGGGCTGAGCAGGCAGAAGTACTTAATGAATACTTCTGTAAGTCTTCACAAAGAGAGGATGTGCCATTACCTGGGAAGGGCAAAGGTGGGAAGAGGTGAGGAGAAGCAACCACGGATGGGAAATCACGGTGGAAAGGGTGAGGGAGGGCCAAAGTCCTAGAAAAGTGGACAAGGCACTTGGCCCAGACTGAGTCCACTCCAGGGTGCTGAGAGAATTGGCAGAGGTCCTGGCAGGGCCATTTGGCAGACCTGTTCAGTACCTCTCTGAACTCAGGGTGCATGCCCAGGGACTGGAGGGAAGCACATGTGAGTACGAACCAGGGAATTACAGACCGTTAAGCCTTACTGCAGTTGTGGGAAACTGATGGAGACAATCCTCAAGGAAAGACTGGTGCAATTTCTTGAGGATAACAATCTTCAGGACAGGAGGCAACATGGGTTTGTCTCAGGCAGATCCTGCCAGACGAACTTGGTTGTTTTTACGACTGGATTAGAGGCACTGGACAGGGAACATCATGTGGATGTCCTCTACCTGGATTTCAGCAAGGCCTTTGAACCTTTGACTCAGTGCCACATGGTAGGCTGACCTGCAAGTTGAAGAGTCTGGGAGCAGGAGGAAACTGGTCAGATGAGTCAAGAACTGGCTGCAGGGTGGACTGCAGAAGGTGGTAGTGGGGAAGGCATCCGAGCCAGGGCAGTAACAAGTGGTGTACCACAGGGCTCAGTGCTGGAACCGGTTCTGTTTAACATTTTCATAGCTGACATTGCAGTGGGGATTAAGAGCAAGATCAGACTCTTCTCAGATGACACAAAGATTTGTGCTGAGGTAGATGGGGAGAGGGAGCAAAAGTACTTCTGGAGGATTTGGTAAAACTGGAGGAATGGTCTCACACTTGGCAGCTTGGTTTCAATGCCAAGAAGTGCAAAGTGATGCCTTTAGGAGGCAGAACCCAGGACACAATTACTGGCTGGAGGTGTCCCATTAACAAAATCCAAGGAGGATAGGGATCTGGGAGTGCTGGTAACTGGGCGTTGAACCACTCTGCTCAGTGTAGGAAGGCAGCAGCGAAGGCAAGCGGGATGCTAGGGTGCACAGCAAGGGGATTACTTCTAGGAGTGAAGAGGTCATCTTGCCCCAGTACAGGTTCCTGGTGATACAGCACCTAGAGTACTGCATGCAATTCTGGCTCCCCTACTTGAAAAGGACATCAAACTACTGGAGGGTACAACATGAGGGCAACAGAAATGATCCTGGGGTTGGAGACAGACCAAATGAGAGACTGAGAGGCTCAATATCTATACCCTGGAGGAAAGAAGGGAGAGAGGGATATGTTTGAGACCTTGAAGTACCTGAAGGTTTGAACAAAGTAGACACTGCATGTATATTCAATCTGAAAGGCGGAGCGGAAACCAGGGACACTCTATGAAGCTGGAAGGGGCAGGTTCAAGAGGGAAACTGAGGAGGCACCATTTTACAGAAAGGTTAGTGGTCGGGTGGAATGCTCTGCCAGAGTAAGTTTTATCATTGCAGAGTGTTGGGGGTCTTCAAGAGGGGTGGACAGATTAAAGAGAGGTATAAATCGGGAGGAGATGGGAGATGGGAGATGGGGGCAGGGCATATGGGGGAGGGCAGCTGCAGTCTAATGGATTGAAGTGCTGCACTCGAGCAGACTAGATAGACTGAATGGCCTGTATCTGCTGGCAATTTTGTATGTTAGTATGGACTCTCCTGGTTGCCATGCACTGTGCTACTTCCACCTTGTTATATTCTCTCCTCAGGTGTGGGGTCCAGTATCTTGTGTAGTATTCCAGGTGTGGTCACACCAGTGACCTGTATATTGAGAGGATCAACTCTTGACTTCTACTACTTATCCCCCTCACCATGCAACCCAGCAGTGTATTTGCCTTGTCCATTGGTCTGTTGCAATTTGCTGTTTTAAATCTCTCTGATATCATGGCTCCTAGATCCTTTTCCTCTGTGCTGCTTTCCAGCACCACTACCCATATTTCATATTGCACCCTTGGGTTCCTCTTTCCAGTGTGCATCGATTTACATTTTTAGCATTGACGCCCAGCTGCTAGAACTTAGCCAGCTCTCCAACCTGCCCAGATCCTCCCTGAATTCTTTATCACTTCTTACATGTCCAGCCTTTCTGCAGATCTTTACTTCATTTGCAAAGAGGTAGATCTTGCCCTCTTGTTTACCTCATGCCACAAATTAATACACTGAAAATGATCAGGCCCAGCACAAACCCCTGAGTACTACATTTGTCACTTCCCTTACCTCTGAAAACTCCCCAGTAACTGCTACCCTTCGTGTTCTTCCCCTCATCCAGTTCTGCACGAAGTTGCCAATTTTTTCCCACCCTAATTCCCTTATCTTTATGACCAGCCTCATGTGGGGGACTGAGTCAAAGGTCTTGCTGAAATCCAAGAATACCACATCTACTTCTTGTCCCCTATCTACTGCCCTGGTCGTCCAGTCAAAGAAGCCAACCAGATTTATCTGGCAAGACCTTCATCTGGTGAGCCCATTTTTCCTGGGGTCCTGTAGCTTATTTCCTCTAGAAGTCCACCAGTTCCTCCCTTAGTAAAGACTCCAGAAATTGTTTCCCACTAGACGTCAAGCTAACTGGTCTGTGGTTCCCTGGCTTATACTTCCTTCCACTGTTGTATAGCAGGACCATGTTCGCTGTCCTCTACTCCCTAGGGACCACCCCATGGCCAGCAGGCAGTTGACTGTCTAAAAGTGGCAGTGCTATCATCTCTACTACCAAACTCAACATCCTTGGGCATAAACTATCAGATCCCATAGGTTTATCTACTTTGAATCCTGTAAGCTTTACCAATACCCTTTCTCTCTCTTCCCTTTTACGCTACATTCTGGTAGTGGTCCATCCTTCTCCCTAGCAAATCTGGAACAAAACAAAATGTGTTCAGTGTCTCTGCTTTTCCGTCATCCCCTCTTCCCATCCTGTCTCACTCTTCAGTCTCACAATACCCTATTTGACCGTCGTTTTTCCTGGATGTGCCTAAAGAATGCTTTTTCTCCTTGCTTCCTCCCTTTGCCAACCAGAGTTCTGTCTTCAGTTTGGCCTCCCTCACCTTTCTGCTGGCTACAGTTGTTTCCTCTAGGTACTTCTCTCTGCCCTTCTCCATTGACTTCCTTATACTTTGAGAATGCTTTTCTTTTGACTCTTGCTGTTGCTCTTTTTCCTTTGATACTATCCCAATTGAGCTTTCTGCTGCTTCTATCATTGCTTTTTCTTAAATTCTTAATCATTTTCCTCTGCCTTCTCCACCTGCTTCTATACTTCCTGTCGTTTTCTAACTGTCCTTTCATTTTACCAAAATCTGCTTTTTAAATTCCCATACCCTTACTTTGTTTGCCCTGTTGGTGGTCCTTATCTGGACGTGTAGCGCCATTGTTCTGCAGTCATTGGAAATGAGTGGTTCCAGGACTTCTATATATTGGATTCTCTTTCTGTTGATGAGCACCAGGTCCAGCCTTGTAGGACTCTGGACCAGCTGAACTAGGACAGACTCTCTGGCATACATCCAGCAGGTGCTGATTCCTAGTACTTGCCACAATTGGCACTTTCTTGTCCACATCCGGCATATTAAAGTACCCTCCTGCCACCAATTCCCTAAATTGGCTGCTGTCCTAAACATCTCTTCCAGATCCTTGTCTGCCCCAATCTTTTTTTATTTGCTGTTCTTTGTGCTCCCTGATGGACCGGCCCCCATCGGCCCGAACCCACGCCCTACTCCATCATCCACTGTCCCAGGACTTTCCCTACCTGGTGTTCCTCCTGGCTTCCCCTCAGGGTGGGCTTTGGGGCCCTTCCTCCGCAGATGAGACAGACTCATTTCGGGGGCCACTGGGTCAGCAATGTGGGGTCCTTCAGAGTGAGATGGGTGGCATCCTGCTTGGCACTAGCTTTTCCTCTTTTTCTGCCCTGGATGACAGGACAAGCAATGATATTGGGGTGCTCACATTGATGTCTGCCATGCCTCCAGTAGATGTTACGGCTGGCTGTTGGACCCCTGTTTCCACCAGGGGTCGAGAACCCATAATTTTTTCCCACCCTCCCATGGAACAGGAGAGTAGTCCATGGGATGCTTAATCCTCCCCAGCCAGCGTCCAACACCCAGGCTCACTTCCAAACTTGGGTCATCGGCGTCACGAGCTATAGTGCTACGCTGTACCAGTGGGCTGGTGTCTTCCCCTGATCTTGACCTGGTGGTCTGTAGAACACCCCAGTACTAATCTTTTTCCCCATTCCTTGTTGCTGCTAGCACCCACAAGGATTCTAGTTTACTGACTCCCTAGGTTGTCTGTTTCAGTTGCCTGTATTCCCTCTTTTACATACAGCGTTCGTCACCTCCCATGCTGTTTGCTTTGTCCTTCCCTAACAGTGAGTGCTCTGGTATGGTTATGACTCATTCATGCTATGCAGGTACTCATGTCCCTGTAACAGCCACCAGGTTGTGGTTCCTTCTGAGGCATCACCTGAAATTCCAATATTTTGTTGCCAAGACTCCTTGCATTGGGGCATATCACTTTCAAATATCTATCTCTGTCCCTCTTTTTCCGTTTACCCTGGATATATTTAATTCTGCTGTATTGGCTGTTGGGGAGGCTGGTAACCCCCCCCCACCTATTTGTGACCTCTTGTGTGTACCTTGCCACTCTGACTCCTTCCATTACCAGTTTAAGCTAGCTACATGCTGTGTCCACCTTCCTTCCGTACCCTCCTGCCTCCTCATTGAGATGGATGCCATCCCTTCGATCAGCCTCCAATCCCACCAGGTCAGTTCCCAGTCCCGAGGAACTGAAATCCCTCCTCCCTGCATCAACCCTTTAGCCATGCATTGAATTGGAACACACAGAATTGTTCCCTCTGGTTCAGGCATTGCTGCGGTAGCATCTTGGGAAAGGTTACTGCCCCTGATCTTCCTGGACTTAAAGTCTTCACCATTTATTCATATTTCTGTGTTCAAGCTGGAGGTGCTAGGACCCTGTGGGAGCAAAAATCTTCAAGAGGGCCGGCACCAAGTAGGACCGGCGCATGCGTGACACCATGAGACTGGCTCATGCCTGTGTGAGGCACCTCTCAACAACCCTTCAGTCACCTCAGTTCATTTTTTCCCATCATCAAGTATGCTTCAGTGAATACCGTTGCTCACCCACAGGAGTCAAATCTTCATGTCTATATGACAACAGCATTTAGTTGTTCAGCTTTTAGTTGATTTGTTGTTTTCTGTGGAAAAAAAGTAATTTTTATTTTATTTTCCACTGAGCCCTACCAATTGAAGGAGTCGGCCATGGATGGAGACAGTGACAGTAGGGACTCTCCGTTGGAAGGCTTCTCTGGCAGCTGGGCTGTGTCCAGTCTGCCACCCTCTTCGGAGGGGAGATCCATCCATGTGCAGTCTGGTGTTGGGAGGAACTTCCCGTAAACATAAAAGAAGTGGGCCTTTTCAAACAACATGAAGTCTTGCTATATTATAGACATTAGCAGTTTGATCCAGCTCTAGAACTGCCCCAGAGTGAAATGGTTAAAACCATTCCAAAACAGAATTTTGGCACGAGAGCAGCTCTATCTGTGTCATTTCAAACTTGAACTGTCAGATTCTTTACTCCGCCTCAGTGAACAGTTGCTCCGAGATTTCTCCTTCTGCTCGGTTCATTTCTCGGTTTAAAAGTGTTTTCGGTTGGATTTAACCGAGAATAGTTTTATTTTAACCGCAAAACCGTTCGGTTCAAGCTCTATCTGTGGTAACCGTAAGTAAATGAAGGTTTTGTCTGTGTGGAACTTGTAAGTTATCGGTTCGGTTTTGAACCAATCAGTGGGTTTAAAACTCATTTAAAACTAAAAGTTACTATTTTAGAGTGCGGTTCCGTTCTTATCGGTTCTAAAAAACGGATTTATTACGGTTTTCAATACCACGTGACACGTTAGGAACCGATAAGAGTGTCTTGCCTGGCACTGCCATTAAAGGGCAAGTTTTGGTTAGGCTGGCATTATGTCTGAGAAACCCAAAAGAAAAACTGGCCCACTGGGTTTCAATACTGTGATGTTTGTGGGGAAGTCTTTGCCAAGGCTGACCCACACACCACTGTGTTTATTGTCTGGGGTTTGACCACCTCCAGTCAGACTGCCAGATATGTAAGAATTTCCTGCAGCCACCCTGGAAAAAAGATTGGGCAGGCTCAGGGGCAGAGGCAAAAAGTCCGCTGACCCAGATGGCCAGCCCGGTTCGGTGTCAACCGAACCAGAGAGGAGTGCCCTCTGACCAGGGCCAGACTTCCTCGGCAAAGAAAAGCTGGTTCTGAGGAACCAATTCCAGTAAAGAAAACAAGAAAATCAGCAGGTCTGGAGTCCAAAATTCCTTCTCCAACTGCTGCAGAGATAGCAAAAGCCATACAAATTGTCCAGTCACTGTCTCAGGGTCCGTCCAACCACCACTATCTGGTAAAGGTCGGTTCGTCCGGTCCCAGTGGTTCAGGATTATGATATTGAGGAATTTTATGAACCAGAGGAGGGAGGAGGATTATGAACAGTATGAATGTGGCTGGGAAGGTCTGGGTGTGCCCATTGAACGGACATCTCCCCTATGCTGTCTGAGTCCCCATCTCATTTTATGTTTTATAAAAATTGCTTGAAACCCTCCAGCTTCCTTTAGAAGAGGCTGTGGATGAGCAAGAGGAGCCTGATTTTGTGAGAAATGATGGATATTCCAGAGTCTAGGAGATTGTCTATTCTTTACATAAGTCTTTTAGGAAACAAACAATTAAAATTTTAAAAGCTCCTAATTCTGTGCCTCCTGTAGCTAAAAGATGGACAGAAGGTATACATTGTCAGGCCCTGATACAGAATTCCTTTCTCAGCAATGCAGTCATGTTAGGTAGTTCAGGCTGCTGCCTGTGATAAAGCTAATATTCCCTTGGCTTCACATCCTCCTGACAAGGATTCCAGGAAGATTGATGCCATGGCAAAAAACAGTATATGGCAGCCTCTCTGGGACTCAGGCAAGCAAATTATATGACTTATGTAGCTAGGTATCAGAAATCTAGATGGGATACTGTTATGCAATTGGCCAAGCAGGCCCATGGCCAGCTGGCTAGTGAACTAGAACAGGTGGCTGCTGGATGGCATTGAAGCCTCTAAGGTTCAGTTTCATGCTGCTGTGGATGTTAATGATGTTTCCTCTAGGGTCATGGCCACATCTGTAGCTTTTCGTAGGTTGGCCTGGCTCAGGTGTACTAGTTTGTCACAGGATGCCCAGACTAAGGCTATGGATTTTCCTGTGGTGGGAAATTCTCTGTTTGGAGAGCAGACAGAGAACTACATGAGAAGATGGATGAATATGGGACTACTTACAAAGTTGCCCAGGCTGAGGCGGCAAGCCACTCCTCAAGGCATGCCCCAGGGGTAGAGGGTGAGCCTTTTCACAGGCCTTTCTACCAGACTCAGGCCTCCTCTGCCTATGCTCAGAGGCTTCTTCAGAGACAGGGGCAGGCAGAGGTGTTGGCAGACCTGCTCCCACCCCCAGCCTAAAGCTTCTGCGAAACAGGCACCCTGATGGGGTGCCCAGGGCGATTCTTCTGTACCAGTGGGGGCAGGCTGGCTTACTTCAGTCAGAATTGGGCTTCTTTAACCTCAGACAAGTGGGTTCTGGAAGTAGTAAGCCAGGGTCTGGTTCTCAGCTTCAAAAGTTTCCCAAGTTGAGAAGCAGACTTTTCTACCTGCAAGTGCTTCAGAGACCCTCGCTCTGGAAACAGAGGTCTCATCCCTGTTAGCTCTCAGAGCAGTAGAAAGGGTTCCTCCCTGCATCAGGGCAGGGGTCTGTATTCAGATACTTCCTTACCCCAAAAAGACAGGAGAGTGGCGGCCATTTTAAATCTCAGATATCTGAACAAGCATCTTTTGAAACCAAAGTTCAAAATGGTAACTCTGGTAATGATTTTACCTTCCCTAAGGCCAGGGACTGGCTAGCCTCCCTGGACCTCAAGGATGCCTATTTCCATGTCCTAATCAGAAGATCCCATCGAAAGTACCTCAGATTCAACTACCCTCAGGTCATTACCAGCTCAGAGCAATGCCTTTCGGCTTTACCTCTGCTCCAAGGGTATTCACAAAGTGTCTAGCAGTGGCCCACTTAAGGAGGCAGAGGATTGTTGTTTTCCCTATCTAGACGACTGGCTCATTGCAGGCCAGTCCCCAGAACAGAGTAAAATCTCACCTGCAGGTCACCCAGCAGCTTCTCACCTCCCTGGGTTTTCTGCTAAACCTACCAAAGTGGGTTCTGGAACCAGTCCAGGTACTCACCTTTATAGGGGCAGAATTGGACACAAAGGCTAGCAGATCCTTTCTTCCCCAGAAAGGGTAAGGAATTTAGTGGCTCTGGCCTCTTCTTCACTCTGCAGGTCTCTCGACCAGCAAGACACTTTCAGCAGCTCCTGGGGCACACATGGCTGCATCCACAGCTGTTGTGCAGGGAGCCAGATTTCAGATGAGAGATTTCAGTTTCACCTTGGGAGAACCTTTTGGTCTCAGAGAAGAGACCCCTTTCCAAGTTGGACCCAGTGACTCGAACCTTGATCCTAGCTCTCCAGTGGTGGCAGGATCAGAGCAATTTAAGAGCAGGGGTCCCCTTCATTTCCCCTTCTCCATTGACTCTCACTACAGATGTTTCCCTTCTGGGTTGGGGAGCCCACATGGGCAACCTTTCCACTCAGGGAGTTTGGTCCCCAGGAATCTCTGCTCCACATCAATTTGCTGGAACTCAGAGCTGTCTTTTAGCTCTTCCAGCTTTTCTGCATCTGTCCACGACAAGGTGATACAAGTCAGAACAGACAACACCACAACAATGTGGTACATCAACAAACAGAGGGGGGGCACGGTCTTGCGCCTTGTGCACCGGAGGCAATGAAGTTGTGGTCTCTGGCCTATTCCCTGAACACTTCCCTCATAGCAGTTCATCTTCCAGGAAAGGACAATGTCTCAGCGGATGCCCTCAGTAGGATTTCCAGGGCCATCACTGAATGGTCCCTGGATCCTCAAGTGCTGGGGATAGTTTTTGCCAGGTGGGGCATCCCTCATATAGATCTTTTGCAGCCCCAGACAATCACAAACTTCCTGTTCTGTTGCAGGCCTCCAGTGCTGGGCTCAGTTCCCCTGGATGCCCTTCTTCTGGATTGGGAGGGAAGTTCCTCTATGTTTTCCCCCTTTCCTCTACTATTCAAAGTGTAACCCTAGATGGCTATCCCAGGGCTACTACCCCTGCCTGATTTGCCACTAACAGGTTGAGGGGCCTGGATCCAATGGCGGGTGCCTCCACCCAGAGGTCAGGGTTTGCAATAGTTAAACTAACTTGGTCACAGCCCTCTGGGACACCTGCAACCCCTTTCTTCCCACTAGTGGCCCACACAATATATCAAATT
This sequence comes from Neoceratodus forsteri, assembly GCA_016271365.2. Taxonomy (NCBI): domain Eukaryota; kingdom Metazoa; phylum Chordata; order Ceratodontiformes; family Ceratodontidae; genus Neoceratodus; species Neoceratodus forsteri. The sequence continues at coordinate 807,957,988 of CM028132.1, read as the reverse complement.
ACCTTCACAGTATACACTTACCCCAGGTCTGGTTTCGCGCACTGGGACCTCCTGTGAAATGAGATACAGTGCAACAATCACAGTACAGTACTTTAACATGAATAAATACCTCAGGCAGGCTGGCTTTGCTGAAACAAGCAGCTCTGATTTATTAGGGGATATAACTAAGGACAGGGAAATCAGGTTAATTAGCTTATCACTCTAATAATCTACCTATGGCTTTGTGCAGGCCTATCCTATCAGTTACTGTCCTGGTGTACCAAGCCCTAGTGGCTAGTCCAACCGTGGCAGCTGGTAGGGGCCCTTTCACACAGAGAAAGGAGAATTAAACAGTCAACAGTACAGTAATTCCATTTGGATTTAATGTGGTAATTCAACAGGGCGACCCTGAATTAGTACTCACGACCTCCAATAAGATGAGGTCCTTTCAATGTCAGCAGGGCTCACTTGAGTGTACACAAACCTCTTCACACATCCATATAAGAAAGCACTATACCAGGCAGGCTGCATCTGTGTCCGATCGCAATTACTGCACAATACCGGGAGAACACAGCAGATTCAGTTCCTGACAGACCGAGTGCAATTTCAGCAATTCCTCCAGTCTTCTAGGGTGAGCCTGGTTTCTACTCTTCAGAGATCCTTTGATTCTTTTCACAGGACTGATTCAGTCTAACAAGCTGTTACACAAGCTGCAGACGGAACTCTGGGCCTTGCATTTTTACTAAAGCTGCACTGAAAAATGCACAGGGCTCCTTCCCTTCTTTCACTGCCTGCTCAACTGAACTCCAACCGACAAAAGCCGTGGCACTTCCTTTGAGTTCCTCCCAGTTCTTGACTGGATTGGCTGTCCTCACAATAGACTGCTGCTGTTGGTCAAAAAGGCACTGAAGTCTAAACTACATCTCCCAGTCACTGCCTATAATCCTCTTGTGGCTGGCTCAGATTATGAGTCCAAGTTCTGATTAGTCTAAGGCACCATTTTGGAGCTAGCTTACCCCTACACTGATTGGTCCAGTTCAGCAGTTCAAAACTAGAATGGGAACTAGCAGACACAGTTCTGACTGCAAAGAAAGCAGGTTAGACAAACTGTAATTTCATTATTACTCTAAATAATTTCTGGCAACAGTTACATCTTTCAGATAGGTTCCCTTGCACTCCTAGTGACTGCAAAATAGAAGTGAATTGGCAGCAGCTTGAGTGGTACTCAATCAAAGAAACACACAGTCCCCCATACAAACTAATTATGTCATATACAGACAGCTCTTAAAGAGATAGTACCAGAGGTCTAAAACACTCACTGATAAATGGCTAAATGCCAAACACCATTCAGGCTTGGAGCATTCAAGCAAGCTCCTGAAGTCTTTTGGGAACCCCATTTGCAGGGGTTACACAAAGTACTAGTCAAAATCAGATCTCAGCCTTGCAGGGTGATTCTCCGATTGCTCCGACTTGGGCCAGGCAGCCCCTGGTACCCACTCCTTCTGTCTCTGACAGTCCATCTTCCCTGTGCCTCCCCAGGAATCACAATCCTGTTGACTTGTGCCCAGGGAAGGTTAGGTATCGGACCTCAAATCCCTCAACCTCAAGGCCTTCGCTCTTGAGGAGTTAGAGATTGCTGATTTACACCTCTCTCAGTGTTGTTCTTGAGATCCTAAAGGCTTCCAGAAAGCCTTCCACTAAGACTACTTATAGTTCTAAATGGAAAGGTTTTCCATTTGGTGTGCTGGAAAATATTTCCAGAATCTGCTGAATTGCCATTTTGTTAGATTACATGGTACATCTTAATTCCTTGGGTCTCAGACCAGCTACCCGTGAGAGTTCATTTGGCAGCTGTGTCTGCTTTTGTGTCAGCAGGAAAGTCATCCCTCTTTCCTCTCATCCTGTGTTTTCCAAGTTTTTAAGGGATTACTCCATACTAATCCTCCTTTCGGGAACCGGCCCTGCTTGGGACCTTAATGTTGCATTGCCCAGTTAATGCAACCCCTTTTGAACCTCTGTCTTCTGCAGAGCTTATACTTACTTGGAAACTGTTTTCTAGTGGCTATCACTTCTGCCAGACGCATAAGTGAATTGCAAGCTTTGTCAGTGGAGACTGACTTTATTTCTTTCCACAGGGATGAGTAGTCCTTAGGACTAATAGGAAGTTTTTTCTTAAGGTGGTTTCAGATTTCCATCTTAATCAATCTATCTCCTTCCGTATTTTCACTGATCACTTCTCTTCGGGTGAGAGGAGGTTGCACAGCCTGGATGTTAAGAGAGCTCTTAGTTATTATATAGACGTACCAAAGGTCAGAGTTGAATCCCTCAACTTTTCCTTACCTATGGTGAAGTTGGGAAAGGCAAACCTGCCACTAAGAGATCAATAGCCAGGTGGATTGTCTCTTGTATCCAGTTTTGTTATCAGAAAGTGGGCAGAGCCCCCAGTTTGAGGGCTCATTCTACCAGGTACAGCTCGTCTCTAGCTGCTGCCAGAGATATCCCTTTATTAGAGATTTGCCAGGCTGCTACTTGGAAAGCGGTACACACTTTTACAAGCATTACTCCCTGGATGTCCAGGCCAGGAGAGATGCTCGGTTTGGCACAGCTGTTCTTCAGAGCCTATTCCCTAAGTAGGTTCTGCCCTCCTCCATGGAGGTACTGCTGTGTATTCTGCTAATGTCTATAATATAGCAAAACTTCATGTTGTTTGAAGAAAAATTACTCACCTTAGTAATGTTGTTTCTTCTAATGGAGTCTTCTTATATTATAGACCTCCAACCTGCCCCTCTCAGAACCTCTACTTGGTGGGGTGCGGGCAACTTAGTGTGGGCACTACTTATGTCCTGGTAGCATTTTGTCCCTTTGGGACTTTGGGGTGTATGTATGTAGCGTGTGTGTGTGTTTATTATACTTATGTTCCATTTTCATATTATTAGAATGGTGTTAGTATTTCTGATCCCCTGACTTGAGTCTTGGGTGTTGGGACCATCAATGGTTGTTATTATTTAGGTAGCCATTTGGCTAGTATAGGTTACAGCTTCCACACAGACCTTAGTGAATTTGGCTCGTAAAGATCTGACAGTTCAAGTTTGAAATGACACAGATAGAGCTGCTCTCGATGCCAAAATTCTATTTTGGAATGGTTTTAACCATTTCACTCCGGCAGTTCTAGAGCTGGATCAAACTGCTAATGTCTATAATATAGCAAGACTCCATTAGAAGAAACAACATTACTAAGGTGAGTAATTTTTCTTCCCGATCCAAACCAAGGGACCTGGCACAGCTGTCCTCAAGTTCTTCCTCTTCCCATCGGTACCACTTGAAGTCGCCCTCTGGTATTGCTTCAAAGAGCTCTTCTGTGGCCAGGGCGGTAGGCCATCTCCGGTTCTGTCCATTTCCTCTTATGGGTTTCCAGTGGGCAGTTTCATCATTGGGGGTGCTGTCATGGAGCAGTGGTGCAGCATCTCTCTCGTTTACCCCTTCCGCAGATCCGGTTCCAGGTCCCTCAGGCCTAGGAGCCTCAGAGCTGTGGTTGGGTCCTCGGGGTAGGTTGTGCGTTTGGTGCGGTAACAGAATTTTTCTCCCTTGCCGTGCCACTGACGTCAGTTCCATGTGCCGTCCCCTCATTCTGTTTTCTTGTAGGGCCGGCACAGATACCATTCCTTTCCTTCTTTCAAACAGCATGAAGTCTTGCTGTATTCTCAACAACAGCAGTGAGTCCCAACCTTGAACTGCCCCAGAGATGAAGAGTTAACTTTCCATGCCAGGCATGGAACGCTGAGCTTCGAGCTCGGTTGAGACTCTGTCTGTTGCTGTTTGAACTCAAACCGTCAGATTCTTTACTCGCCTCACTGAACAGTCGCTCCGGAAGTTCTCCTTTGCTCTGTTCAATTTGTCGGTTAAAGTACCGCTTTTCTCAGTTTTCGACTGAATTTAAACCGCAACCTGTCGGTTCAGTCTCTGTCTGTGTATTCGTGAGTACTAAATAGGTTTATATTGTTTTCTATTCTGTGTGGAACTTGTAAGCGGTTCATCGATTCGGTCTGAACCGATCAAGTTGTTAAAAATCTTAATTTCTACTTTTAGAGTGTGGTAACGGTTCTTATCGGTTCTAAAAAATGGATTTACTACGTTTTTCCACGACCTATAACCAGTCAGGAACCGATAATAGTGTCTTGCCTGGCGGATTGCCATTAAAAGGTATGTTTTGTTAGGACTGGCACTATGTCTGAGAAACCAAAAGAAAAACCGGGCCCACTGGGTTTCAACACTGTAGTGTGTGTGGGGAAGTCTTTGCTAAGGCTGACCCTCACACCACCTGTGTTTATTGTCTGGGGTTTGACCACCTTGATTCAGACTGCCAGATTTGTAAAATTTTCCTGCACCTACCCTAGAAAGAGAGTTGGTAGGCTTAGGGAAAGGAGGCCAAAAGATCCGCTGACCGGATGGCCAGTCCGGTTCGGTTCAAACCGAACCAGAAGAGTGCCCTCTGACCAGAAGTGAAACTTCTTCAGGCAGGAGGAGAACCGATTCCGAGAGTCTGTTCCGGTTAAGAGAACAAGAAGGAAAAATCAGCTGGTGTGGATCCAAAGTTTCTTCTCCAACGCTGATGAGATATGCAAAACAATAAAAATTGTGCAGTTGCTTTCCCGGTTCCGACCGAACCAGCACCATCAGGGAGGCGCTCGGTTCGGCCGGTTCAGATTATGATTTAGAAGAATATTATGAACGGAGGAGGAGGAAGAGGAGTATGAGGAAAGTGATGTGGTTTTGAAAGTCTGGATGTGCCCATTGACCGGACATCTCCCCAGACAGACCTTCAGGGTGTCTCCTCCTAGGCTTTCTGAGTCCCCTCCCATTTCATGTTTTACAAGAAAGTGGCTGAAACCCTTCAGCTTCCTATGGAAGAAGCTGTGGATGACCAGGAGGAGCCTGACTATGTGGAAATGATGGATATCCCAGAGTCCAGGAGGCTGTCTATTCCTTACACAAGTCTTTTGGGAAACAGACATTTAAGATTTTAAAACTCCTAATTCTATACCTCCTGTGGATAAAAGAATGGACAAGAGGTATACTTTGTCAGGCTCAGATACGGAGTTCCTTCCCAGCAATGCAGCCATGTTGGGGTAGTGCAGGCTGCTGCCTGTGATAAGGCAAATATACCCTTGGCTTCACACACCCCAAATAAGGACTCCAGGAGGATTGATGCCATGGCAAAGAAACAGTACATGGCAGCATCCTTGGGACTCAGGCAGGCTAATTATATGGCCTATACAGCTAGATATCAGAAATCTAGATGGGACACTGCCATGGCTTTAGCTAAGCAGGTCCCTGGCCAGCTTGCCAAGGAGCTGGAGCAGGTGGCTGCAGATGGTATTGAGGCATCCAAGGTGCAATTCCATGCTGAAGTGGACTCCAATGATGTTTCATCTAGAGTCATGGCTACATCTGTGGCACTTTGTAGGATGGCTTGGCTCAGATGTACTAGCCTGTCGGGATACCCAGACTAAGGCATGGATTTTCTTGTGGGTAATTCTCTGTTTGGGGAGCAAACAGAGAACTACATGAAGAAAATGGATGAATACCGGACCACCTATAGGAGTGCTCAGGCCAAGGAAAGGCAAGCCACTCCTCAGAGGCAGCATCCAGGGGCAGGGGCAGGCCTTTTCATAGGCCTTTCTACCAAGCCCAGGCCTCCTCTTCTGCCTATGCTCAGAGGGGTTCTTTAGAGGGGAGGCAGAAGGGGTACAAGCAGGCCTGCTACCCCTCAGCCTAAACCCTGCCAAACAGGCACCCTGATGGGCTTGCCAGGGCTGATTCTCCACCACCTGTAGGGGGCAGGCTGACTTACTTTGTCCAGGACTGGAAGTCTTTAACATCAGACAAATGGGTCCTGGAAGTAGTAAGCCAGGGACTGGTTCTCAGCTTCAAAAATTTCCAAAGATGAGAACCAGATCCTTTCCACCTGCAAATCCTTCAGAGACACTTGCCCTAGAGGCAGAGGTCTCTTCCTTCTGGCTCTCAGAGCTGTGGAAGAGGGTTCCACCCTACACCAAGGGAAAGGGTTGTACTCCAGGTACTTCCTCACCCCCAAAAGACAGGAGAATGGCGCCATCCTGGATCTCAGATATTTAAACAAGCACCTTTTAAAGCCAAAGTTCAAAATGGTGACTCTGGGAATAATTCTACCCTCTCTAAGGCCAGGGGACTGGCTAGTCTCCCTGGACCTCAAGGATGCCTACTTCATATTCTCATCAGAAGCTCCCACGAAAGTACCTCAGGTTCGAGCTGCCCTCAGGCCATACCAATTCAGAGCAATGCTCTTCGCCTAACTCTGCTCCAAGGGTGTTCACAAAATGCCTGGCAGTAGTAGTTGCTTCTCTAAGAAGGCAAAAGATTGACATCTTCCCATACCTGGATGACTGGCTCATAGTAGGCCAGTCCCCAGACCAAGTCAAGTTAACACCTACAGATAACTCAGCAACTGCTCACCTCTCTAGGTTTCCTTCTGAATCTTTCAAAGTCAGTTCTAGAGCCTGTTCGAGCTCCTCACCTACATAGGCGCAGAGCTAGATACAGAAAAGGCCAGAGCCTTCCTTCCCTGGACAGGGCAAGGACACTTATCACATTGGCCTCTTCATTCACCTACAGGTGTCTCGACCAGCGAGGCATTTCCTGCAGCTCCTGGGGCACATGGCTGCTTCTACAGCAGTGGTGCAAGGAGCAATATTTCAGATGAGGGACATTCAGTTCCACTTGAGAGCCTTTTGGTCTCAGAAAAGGATCCTCTGACCAAACTGATACCAGTGACTCGAACCTGATCCAGGCCTTGCAGTGGTGGCAGGATCAGAACAATCTAAGACAGGGAGCTCCTTTTGTCACTCAGTCTCACACTTTAATCCTTACTACAGATGCCTCCCTCTTGGGGTGGGGCCCATTTCAGCAGGTAAGCCCTCTTCTCTTTCAGCTCACCCTGTATTCTCCAAGTTTTTCAAGGGATTGCTTCATACCAAATCCCATTCCAGGGACCCTGCCCTGCTTGGGACCTTAATGTTTGCATTGCTCAGCTTATGCAACCCTCTTTGAGCCTTTGTCCTCAGCAGGAGCTTAAGTACTTGACTTGGAAAACTGTGTTCTGGTGGCCATCACTTCTGCCAGGCGATAAGTGAGTTACAAGTCCTGTCAGTGGAGCCTGATTTTATCTCTTCCATAGAGATAAGGTGGTCCTCAGGACTAATAGGAAGTTTTACCTAAGGTGGTTTCAGACTTCCACCTTAACCAATCTATGTCTCTTCCTGTACTTCACTGACCATTCCTCCTCTGAGGAGAGGAGGCTGCACAGTTTGATGTGAAAAGAGCCCTAGCTACTACATAGAACGTACCAAGGGTCACAGGTTTGACTCCCTCCAACTGTTCCTCACTTATGGTGAGTTAGGTAAGGAAAACCTGCAACTAAAAGATCCATTGCCAGATGGATCATCTCTTGCATTCAATTTTGCTATGAAAAACTAGGTAAGATCCCACCCTCAGGCCTGAGGGCTCACTCTACCAGAGGTACAGCTGCTTCCCTGGCTGCTGCCAGGGATATTCCTATCTTGGAGATTTGTCAAGCAGCCACCTGAAAACTGTTCACACTTTTACCAAGCATTACTCTCTGGATATCCAGGCTAGGAATGATGCTTGGTTTGTCACTGCAGTGCTTCAGAGCCTATTTCCTAAGTAGGTTCTGTCCCTCCTCCATGGAGGTACTGCTTGGTAGTCTGCTATTGTCAGAATACAGTAAGACTTCATGTTGTTTGAAGAAAAATTACTCACCTTAGTAATGTTGTTTTTCTAATGGAGTCTTGCTGTATTCTGACCTCCCCCCTCCCTCCTCTCAGAACCTTTGTTTTTGGGATGTGGGTGGCAGTAGCAGTGTTATCACTCAGGAGGTGCCCCACCTTTTTATTATCCCTTCTTTCTTTGGGTGAGTGGGTGTTGTGTTTATTTTTATTTTTGGGTTTCCTGACTTGAGTCTTTGTTTTGGGACCAAAAATTTGTTATTATAATTAGTAGCCAGTTGGCTAGTGTAAGTTTACAGCTTCCACACAGACCTCAGTGAGTTTAGCTCATAAAGATCTGACGGTTTGAGTTCAACAGCAACAGACAGAGTCTCAACCAAGCTCGAGCTCAGCGTTCCATGCCTGGCATGGAAAGTTAACTCTTTCATCTCCGGGGCAGTTCAAGGTTGGGACACACTGCTATCGTCAGAATACAGCAAGACTCCATTAGAAGAAACAACATTACTAAGGTGAGTAATTTTCTTCTCTACTGGGTCTGGAGTGGGTCTTGGTGGTGTCTGCCTCTGCGTCGTGTCACGTTGCCAGTTTCTCAGCTGCTGCCGCTGTGGTTCCGGGTGCGCATCCAGTGCGGACCTGCAGTTCAAGTGACAGGATCTGAGGTGCCAGGTCTGGTGCCAGTTCTGTGTTCCTGTTTATCCCTTCCCAGACCAGGGACAGTAGCAGCTTGTTAGGGGCAACCCCGCCCTCTGATTGCTACATGGAGCAGATGGGACTGATCCCAATCTTTTCATTTCTGAAGAGGGAGATGAAGACTCATTCTATAGCTTGCGTAAACCCTTGTTTCCAGCTGAAAATCCAGTGGAGGACCTCTTGTTTAAGGACAGCCATTTTAGCCTCAGAGCCATTGCAGATGCGCTTGTTTTCCTTGCTGAGAATGACAAAGCTGTTCTTCCCCAAAGTATCAGCATGTCCTATCAATAAGGAATCTTATAAGATAGATGCTATGGGAAAAGGGCTTTCATGGCCGCAACTCCTGGCATGTGTATCCAGTTATCAAGGGCACTTCTCCAACAGGTAATGAATGTCCCCTTTGATGGTACATATCTGTTTGTCCAGTAGGTAGAACAAGCCCTGAGGGCCTCTCAGAAAACCAGGACTGCCATTAAGACAGCCAGGCTGGCTCGCTAGCTCCTCAGAGAGGCAGAAACTGTCAGTTTTTTGTAACAGGCAGCCTTTTCAAGGCAGTGGCCAATAGCCCCAAACAGGCACCAGCCTTCTCAGCTGCAAAAGAAAACACATCAGAAGGTACAAGGCCAAAAGCGCCAATTCACCCTCTGAAAGTCTGACCCGATCTCACTTCAGTTGCCTGAGGTGGACTTTCCCACAGCAGTGGGAGGTCGCCTGACTCAAATTTTTGACCAGTGGAAGTCTATCACTACAGACAGGTGGGTCCTCAAGACTGTTCAGGAGGAGTACTCCCTCAACTTTGCAGAAATCCCACAGACCTTCCGCCCAATGGAAGCACAGTCTGTCAACCGTTCAGTCAGACCTTCTCACTTCCAACATTATGGGCCTTCTCAAAACAGGGCAGTGGAAGTAGTACCCTGGGCAGAGCAAAACACAGATTTCTACTCCCATTACTTTCTGGTCTGAAAAAGATAGGAGGCATGTGCCCCATTCTCAACTTCAGAAAGTTGAACAAGTTCTTGTTCCAAGAGAAGTTCAAGATGGTCTCCTTGGGACACCTTACCATTTCTCCAGCAACATGACTGGTTGGCATCATTGGATATGCTAGATGCTTACCAGCACATTCTTGTACACCCAAATCATCACAAGTACCTTCAGCATCACCAATTCAGAGTTCTGCCCTTTGGGCTCTCTCAGCATATAAGTCTTTACCAAGTGTTTCACAGATCTTCCCTTGTCAGTCTTCACCATTCATTACTGTTGGGTGACAACTGGAGGTGCGCACTGCCACGGAGTTTTTTTTTTTTGAGGAGTTTCCATGTCACGGGTGCCACCCCTGAGTGATGATCTGGGTAGAGTGCGAGGGGCGGCCGCAGGGCGCCCGCAGACTCCCTCCATCCCAGTTCTGTTTCTCCTGCCGTCGAGACTGCACCTGCTGCTGGAGTTCCACAGTACTACTGCGTCATAGGCTGCATTTTCTAAGTTTTTGACGCCCTTCATCCTGGTGATTCTCAATGTCGCCGACAGGTAAGACCGCTCCACTATTATATTTTTCAATGACGCTTGAGCCTTTTCTGTGTTTTCCTTAATTATTTGGCATCATGTTGTCTGGGACAAACTGTAAATCTAAGGCAGTCCATGCCCCTATGCTTCACTGTGCCCCTGTGGCCAGCAGTTTTACGTCACGGACCGTCATGATGTCTGTCGCCGTGCCTGGGACCCTATCATGATATGGACCATTGCGATGCCTGCTTTCTATGGATCATCGTGTTTTAGAAGTCCCAGCGCTTAAGTAGTCGGACGAGCTCCACCGACTTTCGGAGGACAACGTCGCCCTAGGGCTTCCAGGCCAGATCTCTCGAACCTTCCTCCGGGTCCCTCCCAGGTCTATACAGTCCAGCAAAGAGGAAGCCTCCTTCACTTCCAGCCTTGCCGAGGAAGAGGTTTCTTCTTCGCACTGGAGGACAGTGTGATCCTCCCGGGTGGCGCCATCCCGGCAGTCACCTCCTCTGAGGTGCAGGCTCCGCCGGTGATCGCAGCCTCTGGTTATGGGGCCCGGCGCTGGTGGGCCCTAGCTCCTGTCTATCCTCCACGTGGAGTCTACCAGCTCGCAGTGCCAACGACTTGGTTGGGGCCTTCAGCGGCACCGTTCTGGGCCTTGGCGCCATTCAGAGCACCAGGGACTCCACGGCGTGCTGGCAGTGTCGCTCTGGAGTCAGGTGCCATGGGTCTAGAGTGGCACCATGACCGGTGCTGCTCTGGCCTCGCATTCTTCGTGGCGCGGGGATTGAGGCGGTGCCATGGTAGGTGCTGCTCTGGGCCTCGGCGCCCGTTCGTGTCACTGGGGATTCATGCGGTGCTGCGGCGTAACTCGGCGCCGTTGGTGGTGTCGGGATACTTGCAGTGCCATTGTGATCTGCGGCCCAGGAGCCTGGCACCGTCAGAGGTACGGATGACTCTGTGGACGTGTTGGTAGCCGTACTTCACAGGCGTACTTCAGGCCTGGTGCCACCTCGGGCAGGTTCTGCGGTGGCTGGAATGAAGTCTTCCCTTGTCACATCCTCCCGGAGGGAGAGTTCAGATGAGGACACAGACCAGCAGCTAGGAGTCTTCTGGCTCTGAACCTCCTGTAGGCTGCAGGGCTAGACGGTCCAGTGTTCCTCTCCCAGACTCCCGGAGCTGGTTGGCCCAGGTGGCTCCATGGTTAGAGGTGGCCTGGAGTCTTCCGTGGTGGACCCTTCGGATGTCCAAGAGGGATTCCCTCTTCTGGCAGGTCCCAGGCAGCTGCCGCTCGCGCTGCTCAGGTCCTTTCAGCGGAGGGAAGAGGACCCTGCTTCAGCGGTGCCCTTCAAACAACATGAAGTCTTGCTATATTATGACAGTAGCAGTTTGTCCCACCACTAGAACTGCTCCGGAGGTGAAATGGTTAATACCATTCCAAAATAGAACTTTGAGCATGAGCTCTAAGAAGCAGCTCTATCTGTGTAATTTCAAACCTGAACTGTCAGATTCTTTACTCCGCCTCAGTGAACAGTCGCTCCGGAGATTCTCCTCTGCCCGGTTCATTTCTCGGTTTAAACAGTGCTTTCTCGGTTCGATTCAACCAAGAATAGTTTTATTTTAACCGCAAAACCGCTCGCTCAAGCTTTGTCTGTGGTAATCGTAAGTAAATTAAAGGTTTTGTCTGTGTGGAACTTGTAAGTTTATCGGTTCAGTTTTGAACCGATCAGCTGGGTTTAAAACTTATTAACTTTAAAGTTTAACATTTTAGAGTGCGGTTCCTGGTTCTTATCAGTTCTAAAAAAGGTTTGTTTGATGTTTTTTCAACACCGTGACACGTGTTAGGAATCGATATGGTGTCTTGCCTTGCACTGCCGCTTAAAGGGCAAGTTTTTCTGGTTAGGCTGGTATTATGTCTGAGAAACCCAAAAGAAAACCGGGCCCACTGGGTTTCAACACTGTGATGTCTGTGGGAAGTCTTTGCCAGGGCTGACCCACACACCACATGTGTCTATTGTCCGGGGTTTGACCACTCCAGTCAGACTGCCAGATAGTAAGAATTTTCCTGCAGCCACCCTGGAAAAGAGATTGGGCAGGCTCAGGAACGAAGAGCCAAAAAGTCCGCTGACCGGATGGCCAGCCCGGTTTGGTGCCAACCGAACCGGAGGGAGTGCCCTCTGACCAGGGAGACTTCCTCTGCAAAGAAAAGCTGGTTCTGAGGAACCAATTCCAGTAAAGAAAACAAGAAAGTCAACAGGTTTGGAGTCAAAACCCTCTCCAACTGCTGCAGAGATAGCAAAAGCCATACAAATTGTCCAGTCACTGTCTCAGGTTCCGTCCGAACCGCCACTATCTGGCAAAAGGTCGGTTCGTCCAGTCCCAGTGGTTCAGGAATATGATGTTGAGGAATTTTATGAACCAGAGGAGGAGGATGATTATGAACAGTATGAATGTATGGAAGGTCTGGGTGTGCCCATTGAACCGACATTTCCCCAGACAGACCTCTAGAATCTCCCCTATGCTATCTGGTCCCCATCTCATTTTATGTTTTACAAAAAGTTGCTGAAACCTCCAGCTTCCCTTGGAAGAAGCTGTGGATGAGCAAGAGGAACCTGATTTTGTAGAAATGATGGATATTCCAGAGTCTAGGAGATTGTCTATTCCTTTGCATAAGTCTTTTGGAAGCAAACAATAAAAATTTTAAAAGCTCCTAATTCTGTGCCTCCTGTAGATAAAAAGATGGACAGAAGGTACACATTGTCAGGTCCTGATACAAATTCCTTTCTCAGCAATGCAGTCATGTTGAGTAGTTCAGGCTGCAGCCTGTGATAAAGCTAATATCCCTGGCTTCATCCTCCTGACAAGGATTCCAGGAAGATTGATGCCATGGCGAAAAACAGTATATGGCAGCCTCTGGGACTCAGGCAAGCAAATTATATGGCTTATGTAGCTAGGTATCAGAAATCTAGATGGGATACTGTTATGGAATTAGCCAAGCAAGCCCATGGCCAGCTGGCTAGCGAACTAGAACAGGTGGCTGCTGATGGCATTGAGGCTTCTAAGGTACAGTTTCATGCTGCTGTGGATGTTAATGATGTTTCCTCTAGGGTCATGGCCACATCTGTAGCTTTTCGTAGGTTGGCCTGGCTCAGGTGTATTAGTCTGTCACAGGATACCCAGACTAAGGCTATGGATTTTCCTGTAGGGAAATTCTCTGTTTGGGGAGCAGACAGAGAATTACATGAAAAAGATGGATGAATATAGGACTACCTACAAAGTGCTCAAGCTAAGGAGCGGGCAAGCACTCCTCAGAGGCATACCCCACAGGGTAGGCCTTTTCACAGGCCTTTTACCAGACTCAGGCCTCCTCTGCCTATGCTCAGAGGGGCTTCTTCAGAGGCAGAGGCAGACGAGGGTGGGCAGGCCTGCTCCCACCCTCAGCCTAAAGCTCCTGCTAAGCAGGCACCCTGATGGGGTGCCCAGGGCCGATTCTCCTTACCGGTGGGGGCAGGCTGGCTTACTTCAGTCAGAACTGGCTTCTTTAACCTCAGACAAGTGGGTTCTGGAAGTAGTAAGCCAGGGTCTGGTTCTCAGCTTCAAAAGTTTCCCAAGTTGAGAACCAGACTTTTCTACCTGCAAGTGCTTCAGAGACCTTGCTCTGGAAGCAGAGGTCTCAACCCTGTTGGCTCTCAGAGCAGTGGAAAGGGTTCCTCCTGCACCAGGGCAGGGGTCTGTATTCCAGATACTTCCTTACCCAAAAGACAGGAGAATGGCGGCCCATATTAGACCTCAGATATCTGAACAAGCATATTTTGGAACCAAAGTTCAAAATGGTAACTCTGGCAATGATTTTACCCTCCCTAAGGCCAGGGGACTGGTTAGCCTCCTGGACCTCAAGGATGCCTATTTCACGTCCTAATCAGAAGCTCCCATGAAAGTACCTCAGATTCGAACTACCTCAGGTCATTACCAGTTCAGAGCATTGCCCTTGGCCTTACCTCTGCCCCAAGGGTATTCACAAAGTGTCTAGCAGTGGCAGTGGCTCACTTAAGAGGCAAAGGATTGCTGTTTTCCTATCTAGACGATTGGCTCATCGTAGGCCAGTCCCCAGAACAGGTAAAATCTCACCTGCAAGTTGCCCAGCAGCTTCTCACCTCCTGGGCTTTCTGCTAAATCTACCAAAGTTGGTTCTGGAACCAGTCCAGGTACTCACCTTATAGGGCAGAGTTGGACACAAAGCTAGCCAGAGCTTTTCTTCCCTTAGAAAGGGTGACAAATTTAGTGACTCTGGCCTCCTCCTTCACCCCTGCAGGTCTCTCGACCAGCAAGACACTTTCTGCAGCTCCTGGGACACATGGCTGCATCCACAGCTGTTGTGCAGGGAGCCAGATTTCAGATGAGAGACATTCAGTTTCACTTGAGAACCTATTGGTCTCAGAGAAGAGACCCCTTTCCAAGTTGGTCCCAGTGACTCGAACCTTGATCCAGGCCCTCCAGTGGTGGCAGGATCAGAGCAGTTTAAGATTGGGGGTCCCTTCATTTCCCCCTGCTCACAATTTGACTCTCACTACAGATGCTTCCCTTCTGGGTTGGGGAGCCCACATGGGCGACCTTTACACTCAGGGTGTGGTCCCCTGGAATCTCTGCTCCACATCAATTTGCTGGAACTCAGAGCTGTCTTTTTAGCTCTTTAAGCATTTTCTGCATCTGTCCACAACAAGGTGATACAAGTCAGAACAGACAACACCACAACAATGTGGTACATCAACAAACAGGGGGCACTCGGTCTTCGGCCTTGTGCACCGAGGCAATGAAGTTGTGGTCTCTGGCCTATTCCTGAACACTTCCTCATAGCAGTTCATCTTCCAGGGAAGGACAATGTCCTAGCGGATGCTCTCAGCAGGATTTCCCAGGCCATCACGAATGGTCCCTGGATCCTCAAGTGCTGGGGATAGTCTTTGCCAGATGGGGCACCCTCAGATAGATCTTTTGTTGCCCCAGACAATCACAAACTTCTTCTGTTCTGTTGCAGGCCTCCAGTGTTGGGCTCCATCCCCTGGATGCCTTCTCCTGGATTGGGAGGGAAGTTTCTTTATGCTTTCCTCCCTTCCTCTCCTATTCAAAGTATTAGTCAAAATCAGATCTCAGCCTTGCAGGGTGATTCTGATTGCCCCGGATTAGGCCAGGCAGCCCTGGTACCCACTCCTTCTGTCACTGACAATCCATCTTCCCTTAGCCTCCCAGGATTCACAACCTGTTAACTTGTGCCCAGTGAAGGGTTTGGTATCCGGACCTCAAATCCCTCAACCGCAAGGCCTGGCTCTTGAGGAGTTAGAGTTTGCTGATTTACACCTCTCTCAAGGTGTTCTTGAAATCCTAAAGGTTTCAGAAAGCCTTCCACTAGGGCTACTTATAGTTCTAAATGGAAAAGGTTTTCCATTTGGTGTGCTGGGAAAAATATTTCCCCAGAATCTGCTGATTTGCCCATTGTATTAGATTACATGGTCCATCTTAATTCCTTGGGTCTCAGACCAGCTACCCTGAGAGTCCATTTGGCAGCTATATCTGCTTTTGTGTCAGCAGGAAAGTCATCCCCTCTTCCACTCACCCTGTGTTTTCCAAGTTTTTGAGTTACTCCATACAATCCACCCTTTGAGACATTCTGCCTGGGACATAATGTTTATATTGCCCAGTTAATGCAACCCCTTTTGAACCTCTGTTTTCTTACAGAGCTTAAGTATCTAACTTGGAAAACTGTTTTTTGGTGGCTATCACTTCTGCTAGACGCATAAGTGAGTTGCAACCTTGTCAGTGGAAACTGACTTTATTTCTTTCCACAGGGATAAGGTAGTCCTTAGGACTAATAGGAAGTTTTACCTAAAGGTGGTTTCAGATTTCCATCTTAACCAATCTATCTCCTTCCAGTATTTTCACTGATCACTCCTCTTCTGGTGAGAGGAGGTTGCATAACCTGGATGTTAAGAGAGCTCTTAGTTACTATAGAGAGCGTGCACCAAAGGTCACAGGTTTCGAATCCTCAACTTTTCCTTACCTATGGTGAAGTTGGGAAAGGCAAACCTGCCACTAAGAGATCAGTTGCCAGGTGGATTGTCTCTTGTATCCAATTTGTTATCAGAAACTGGGCAGAGATCCCCTCTGGCTTGAGGGCTCATTCTACCAGGGGTACAGCTCGTCTCTGCTGCTGCCAGAGACATCCCTGTATTAGAGATATGCCAGGCTGCTACTTGGAAAACGGTACACTTTGACCAAGCATTACTCCCTGGATGTCCAGGCCAGGAGAGATGCTCGGTTTGTACAGCTGTTCTTCAGAGCCTATTCCCTAAGTAGGTTCTGCCCCTCCTCCATGGAGGTACTGCTGTGTAATCCTGCTACTGTCATAATATAGCAAGACTTCATGTTGTTTGAAGAAAAAATTACTCACCTAAGTAATGTTGTTTCTTCTAATGGAGTCTTGCTATATTATGACCTCCCCAAGCCTGCCCTCTCCAGAACTTCTACTTGGGTGGAGTGCGGGCAACTTAGTGTGGCATATTTTATGCCCTTTAGCGTTTCTCCCTTTGGGAGTTTGGGGTGTGTGTTTTATTAAACTGTTGTTTTATTCTCATGTTGTTAGAATTGTGTTAGTAGTTCTGGGTCCCCTGACTTGAAGTCTTGGGTGTTGGGACCAACAATGGTTGTTAATATTTAGGTAGCCATTTGGCTGAGTGTGAGTTACAGCTCTCACAGACCTTAGTGAGTTTTTGCTCATAAAGATCTGACAGTTCAGGTTTGAAATTACACAGATAGAGCTGCTTCTTAGAGCTCGTGCTCAAAGTTCTATTTTGGAATGGTATTAACCATTTCACCTCCGGAGCAGTTCTAGTGGTGGGACAAACTTCTACTGTCATAATATGCAAGACTCCATTAGAAGAAACAACATTACTAAGGTGAGTAATTTTTTCTTCAGGTCTTGCTCAACAGGGACCTCCACCTCTGGTTTCAGGAAGAGGGCTGCTTCAGAGTCCAAGGATTGAGGGGTAGGGCCGAGAGCAGCGATGAGCCCCCACCGCCTCTGTTGCGCGGGAGGGAGTCATCGCTGATCCTCACCTCTCTGAAGGTCTCTAAAGCATCTTCTGTAGCGATTCTGAGGGTTGCCCTCTTGGACTCATGCAATCCCAGGCACGCCACAGGGGAGATTCCCTTCAGGCTCTTTCCAGAGTTGTCTCTTTTCCTCTCTTCTCGCAACCCGGCATGATCCCAGGGTCCCCAGTTTTGGCGGCATCACTACCTGGATCCAAGAGCTCTGGCAGAGGCCAGGCACGTACTATTAGGTGCCCGCCCATCCCTCTGCAACCCTCCTCTCTCCCGGGCCATGTGAGGCCCACTGGGCCATTAACTTGGGAGTCGCTCAGAGCTACTGCAGCAGCCTTCCCATCCTATGTTAGGTCCATGAACGAACAGGTCTTTCGCCACAGGAGTCTTCTGGCATTCGAGCTCCACTTCCTCCTCGCCTTCCTCAACTGAGGAAGAGGAACCTCCTGTCCACCTTTCCTCTGGCCGTTGACTTCACCGACTACTAGCATTTCCTTTCGAGGATGGTTTGAGACTCCGTATTTCCCTACGTTGTAAGGACAACAATCGAGCAGTGGACACGTGCGCTCCTTAGTGAATTAGCACCCGCCATTTGGTGGTGCCTTCCTGCCGATCCCTTCCAGGAAGCATCTATCCCGCACCTGGCAGTCTCCAGCCACTTTCTCCAGCCCCAGCAGACTGTGCAGGAGACGTATTGTGCCCCCACGAAGTCTCTAGATTCTCTCACCTCACCCACCTTCGGGTTTGACGCCCCTGATACTCCTTCTGGGCTTCACCGCCTGGTGCAAGACCGCCTCCGAGACTCGGATTCTGCTGAGTTCTACCTGTGGGGACGAAGAGTCTTCTCTTCTGGTCGCATGTGTTGTGCATTTCCTCCCATCAAGCTCACCACGCTACGCTTACAACAGGCTCTGTGGTCGCTGCTGGCTCAGGTCTTAGCTTTGCTTCCTGACTCAGAGCAGTCTAGACAAGCCATTGCCTCTCTGTGCAGGGTCTGAAGCTTGCAAGGCCACCAGCTGAGGGCATCCACGATGCCAACAAAGTGGCATCCAGACTAGTAGGGACAGACATCCACAGCAGGCGGACGGCATGGCTTTGTCTTCCCGACTGTCACCCATGGCCCAGTGTAGGGTGACTGGCTCTGCCTCCGGGGACCCATCTTTTTTTCCGTGAGGGCTAAGAGGCATCTCCAGGGCAGCCCTCCCCACCCCTCGGGGCGCCTTCTCCTCCTCTCCTACCTTAGACCCTGTCTATTGGTTAGGGTCTTCCCTCTACTTGTCACCAGTAGGAGGCTGAGGATCTGTTCCTCAGGGGTTTTCTCTTACCCCCCTTGGGAGAGGACTCTGTTACTCACACAGTAATGAATGGTGAAGATTGACAGGGAAGATATGAAATTACGACTACCATAATTCTTGATCTTCTCTTGTATCTTCACCATTCATTCTGAATCCCCCCACCATCCCCTCAAGGGCCTCCTTCTTCGGTGTCTCCTCCTCCTCGCTCCTCCCCTCTCTCTTGGCGTTAAGCCAAAAAATCCCTCTCTCAGAATAGGAGGAATGAGCTAAGGTTTATCTGTCCTGAAGAAACTTTTCTGACTACCGTTTCTGAGCAGTTCTTGGTTTTTCCCAGCCATGTTTTAAATTCATGATTAAAGAGATGGTTCCTTAAGTGGCTCCTCTCTTCCCAGGCCCTGGTCCTTATTCACCCTCTACTGGTTGGTGCCGCCTGGTGCCTCTTCCATAAGAGGTGTTTTCTGCTGCCTCTAGGGAGTCCGATTGAGTTCTCTCTCTCTCTGTCATATAGGGTGTCCCTGTAGACCCTCCCCGCAGACATGATACTGTGTTATCACTAACAAGGTGCTAGGGGCTTCTTTCCCTCCTAGTTGGCAGCTCTTGTTTGGAACAGATTTTCCTCTTAATAGTTGCAGAGCTCCCAGCTGTAGTCTAGAAAATTGGGAAGGCGGGAAGTTTAGGGAATCTGCCTTTGGTGTCCATTCTGGAGAGAGGTTGGTTGACCTTCTCCTTGAAATTTCAAAATGGGATCCTTGCTCCTTTTTATGGTTCTGAGCTTATACCCTAAGCCAATTTACCAACGACAGACTTCCGCCTCCTAGCCTCCCCTGCTTTCTTTCTCTCTTTTTCCCTTCTTCTTCTTTCACCTCCTTATATATTCCTCCTTAGAGGCTGCCCCAGAAGTGAGGCCCTTGAGTCCTTGGGGTAGGCAGTTTTCTTCCTCTCCTTTCTGTCCTCTATCAGCTTATTCCTTTTCAGTTTATATCCTTTCCTTTTTCCATCCTCAGCTCTCTTGCCTCACTCTCTCTTCTAACCTTTATTTCACCTCTCCAGCTGACAGAACTGGGATGGAGGAGGAGTCTCGGCGCCTAACGGCCACCCTCGTGCTCACGAGAGCGCCACCCAGGGGTGGCGCCGATGCCGACTCCTCAAAAAAAAATAAAATCCCCGGTGGCGGTGTGCGCCCGCTGTCACCCAACAGTATTGAATAGTGAAGATACAAGAGAAGATCAAGAATTACGGTAGGTACGCACTTTCATTTCTCGCTGCACACCTTCGAAAACCTCGGCATTCTAATCTTCCCTACCTAGACGTTTACCTTTGGCAAGTCTGTCAAGGAAGGAGACACAGGAAGCGTGTGTCTACGGCATCTCAGTTCCTCACCTCTGTGGGGTCTTGCTGAACCTGGAGAAGTAACAGCTTCAACTCTTCCAGCAACTCCTCTTTATAGGAGCTGTCTTAGATACTGCAAAACCAAGGACTTTTCTCCTGGAGGACAGGAGAAACGACTTTCTGCAGATTGCTCGCTTCATCAGAAAGAACAGCCCTGCATGAGCTCACTCCATGCAACGGATGTTAGGCCTCATGGCCTCCTCCGATTCACAGTGTCTCTAGCTCACTTGCACATGAAGACCACTCAATGGATGCTCACCACACAGTGGACTCCTGTAACACATCCGCAATCTTATCCCATCAAGGTGACAGAGCTGCTGTAGCGGTCACAGGCATGGTAGATACAAGAGGACAACCTTTTGCAAGGTCTGCCCTTTGTCCCACCAGAATCTCAGATCACCATCACCACGGATGCATCTCTGCTTGGCTGGGGACTCACTGCCAAGACTTTCACACTCAGAGAGTGTGGACTCAGGAGTCTCATCTTCACATCACGTTCTGGACATGAGAGCAGTCCTGTACACCCGCAGAGTCCTGGAAGATGTTGTCAGTCACAAGGTAATCCTTCTTCAGATGGACAACAAAGCTGTGATGTACTACATCAGCAAACAGGTTTGGAGCACCCTACCCTCTATTCAGAGAAACCATAAGAGTATGGGAGTAGTGCCTCGAGCACAATGTCTCGATCCAGGCAGTTAAACTGCCAGAAACTCAGAACGATTTAACGAACCACCTCGGCAGGACAGAAGCACAGTGGTCACTTGCAATAGACGCCATTCAGTCGCTTCTTCTACGATTGAGGCAGTCCAAACATGGACCTTTTGTGTCCCCACCTAATGCAAAACTGCCTCTATTCTGCTCCAGAAATCCAGATCCTGTTGTTCAAACACCATGAAGTCTTGCTATATTATAACAATAGCAGTCAGCCACTGCAGCTGAACTGCCCGGAGAGAAGGTTAACTCCAGAGGATCTGAGTTCTGGCCCAGGGCGCTGCCCAAAGTCTATCTGGCCAGTTTCAAATGAAACTGTCAGATTCTTTACTCCGCTCCACTGAACAGTCGCCCGGAGATCAGCTCCTTCAGCTCGGTTCATTCTCGGTTCAAGCGAGTATTTTCGGTTCATTTGAACCGCAAAGTATTTATTTTACCGCATTTCGGTTAAAAGCTCTATCTGGTAAACCGTAGTACAAATTTAAAGTCTGTGTGGAAATTCAATTATCGGTTCGGTTTTGAACCGATCGGTTTGCTGATTTTAACATTTTGAAGTGTTTGGTTGGGCTTTTAGAGTGCGGTTTCGGTTCTTATCGGTTCTAAAAAACTGGTTTTAAATAGGTTTTTCAAATACCCGTGACGCAGTTAGGAACCGATAAGGGTGTCTTGCCTGGCACTGCCTTCAAGGGCAAGTTTTGGATAGGCTGGCATTATGTCTGAGAAACCCAAAAGAAAAACCAGGCCCACTGGGTTTCAACACTGTGATGTCTGTGGAGAAGCCTTTGCCAAGGCTGACCCACACACCACTTGTGTCTATTGTCTGGGCTGACCACCTCCTGTCAGACTGCCAGGTGTGTAAAATTTCCTGCAGCCACCCTGGAAAAGAGATTGGGCGGCTCAGGGAACGAGAGGCCAAAAAGTCCGCTGACCTGATGGCCAGCCCGGTCCAGCACCCACTGGACCAGAGGGAGTGCCCTCTGACCAGGCGAGACTTCCTCGGGCAAAAGAAAGGCTGGTTCAGATGAACCAGTCCCAGTTAAAAGACAAAGAAATCAGTAGGTTTGAGTCCAAAATTGTCTCTCCAACTGCTGCAGAGATAGCTAAAGCCATTCAGATTGTCCAGTCACTGTCTCAGGGACCTGTCGAACCACCAACAGTTGGTAAAAGGTTGGTTCGTTCAGTTCCAGTGGATCAGGAGTATGATGTTGAGGAATTTTATGAACCACAGGAGGGGAGGAGGAATTTGATCAATATATGTGTGGCTGGGAGGGTCTGGACGTGCCCATTGAACCGACATTTCTCCAGACAGACCTTTAGAATCTCCTCCTATTCTGTCTGAGTCCCCTTCTCATTTTATGTTTTACAAAAGGTTGTAGAAACCCTCCAGCTTCCTTTTAGAGGAGGCTGTGGATGAGCAAGAGGAGCCTGATTTTGTAGAAATGATGGATATACCAGAGTCTAGGAGGTTGTCTATTCCTTTGCATAAGTCATTTAGGAAGCAAACAACAAAGATTTTAAAAATCCTCATTCTGTCCCTCCTGTAGATAAAAAATGGACAGAAGGTATACTTTGTCAGGCTCTGATACAGACTTCCTCACTGAACAGTGTAGTCATGTAGGTGTGGTACAAGCTGCAGCCTGTGACAGGCTAATATTCCCTGGCCTCACATCCTCCTGATAAGGATTCCAGGAAGATTGATGCCATGGCGAAAAAACAGTATATGGCAGCTTCTTTGGGACTCAGGCAGGCAAATTATATGGCTTATGTAGCTAGATATCAGAAATCTAGATGGGACACACAGAAGTTAGCCAAGCAGGCCCATGGCCAGCTGGCTAGTGAGTTGGAACAGGTGGCTGCTGATGGCATTGAAGCCTCTAAAGTTCAGTTTCATACTGCTGTTGATGTTAATGATGTCTCCTCTAGGGTCATGGCCACTTCTGTAGCTTCTCTCAGAGGTTGGCATGGCTCAGATGCACTAATCTGTCCCAGGATACTCAGTCAAAGGCTATGGATTTTCCTGTAGTGGAAATTCTCTGTTTGGGGAACAAACAGAAAACTATATGAAAAAGATGGATGAATACAGAACTACCTACAAAAGTGCCCAGGCTAAGGAGAGGCATGCCACTCCACAAAGGCACGCCTCCCAGAGGTGGGGGCAGGCCTTTCCACAGGCCTTTACCACTTCAAGCCTCCTCTGCTTTTAGCAGAGGGGTTTCTTCTCAGAGGCAGGGGTAGACGAGGCACAGTAAACCGTCCCTCCCTCAGCCTAAGGCTGCTGCCAAGCAGGCACCCTGATGGGGTGCCCAGGGCCGATTCTCCTGTACCAGTGGGGGCAGGTTGGTTTATTTCAGCCAGAACTGGCTGTCCTTAACTTCGGACAGATGGGTTCTGGAGGTAATAAGCCAGGGTCTGGTTCTCAGCTTCAAACAGTTTCAAAGATGAGAGCCAGACATTTTCCACCTGCAAATCCTTCAGAAGCCCTTGCTTTGGAAGCAGAGGTTTCTTCTCTTCTGGACTGCAAAGCAGTGGAAAGGGTCCCTCCTTGCTATCAGGGCAAGGGCTATATTCAAGATACTTTCTTACCCAAAAGACAGGAGAATGGCGGCCCATTCTAGATTTAAGGTACCTGAACAAGCATCTTTTGAAACCAAAGTTCAAAATGTTGACTCTGGCAATGATATTGCCTTCTCTAAAGCCAGGGACTGGCTAGCCCCTGGACCTCAAGGATGCCTATTTTCATGTTCTGATCAGGCCTTCTCACCGAAAGTACCTCAGGTTCGAACTGCCTCTCAGGCCACTACCAGTTCAGGGCAATGCATTTCGGCCTTACCTCTGCGCCAAGGATATTCACAAAATGTCTAGCTGTGGTAGTGGCTCACTTAAGAAGGCAAGGGTTGCTGTGTTTCCTACCTGGACGACTGGCTCATTGTGGGTCAGTCTCCAGATCAGGTGAATCCCACTTGCAAGTCACCCAGCAGCTTCTCACTTTCCTGGGATTCCTGCTAAATTTACCAAAGTCAGTTCTGGAACCAGTTCAGGTCCTAACTTTCATAGGTGCAGAATTGAACACAAAGTTAGCCAGGGCATTTCTTCCCTCGAAAGGGTAGACAGACTCATTGCCCTGGCATCCTCCCTTACCCTGTGAGTCTCTCGACCAGCAAGGCATTTTCTGCAACTCCTGGGGCACATTGGCTGCTTCCACAGCTGTAGTGCAAGGAGCAAGATTCCAGATGAGGGACATTCAGTTCCATTTGAGGGCCTATTGGTCTCAAAGGAAGGACCCCTTCCAAATTGGTCCCAGTGACTCAAACTCTGATCCTGGCCCTCCACTGGTGGCAGGACCGAAGCAATCTAAAACAAGGGGTTCACTTCATTCCCATTTCCCCCCCCTCACCCTCACCACGGATGCCTCCCTGTTAGGGTGGGAGCTCACTGGGCGACCTGTCCACTCAGGGAGTGTGGTCTCCTCAGGAATCTCTGCTCCACATCAATCTTTTGGAACTCAGAGCTGTCTTTTTAGCTCTTCAGGTATTTTCAGTTTCTGTCCAGAACAAAGTGGTTCAAGTCAGTACAGACAACACCACCACAATGTGGTACATCAACAAGCAAGGGGCACTCAGTCATCAGCCTTGTGCACGAAGCAATGAAGTTGTGGTCTCTGGCCTACTCCTGAACACCTCCCTGATAGCAGTTCACCTCCCAGGGAAGGACAATGTCCTGGCAGATGCCCTCAGCAGAATTTCTGGGCCATCACGATGGGCTCTGAATCCACAGGTGCTGGGGTCTGTCTGTGCCAGATGGGGCAGCCTCAGATAGATCTTTTCGCAGCCCCAGACAACCACCAACTTCCTCTATTTTGTTGCAGGCCTCCAGTGCTGGGCTCAGTCCTCCTGGGCTTTTCTGTTGGACTGGAAAGGGAAGTTCCTGTATGCCTTTCCCCCTTCCTCTTCTTTTCAGGGTACTAGTGAAAATCAGATCTCAACCCTGCAAAGTGATTCTGATTGCCCCAGATTGGGCCAGACAGCCCTGGTACCTCTGCTTCTGTCCTTGACAGTCCACCCTGCCCTGAGCCTGCCCAGAGTCCACGACTTGCTGGCCTGTGCACAGGGAGAGTGTGTATCCGGACCTCAAATCCCTCCATCTCAAGGCCTGGCTCTTGAGGAGTTAGAATTTGCTGATTTACACCTTTCTCAAGGTGTCCTGGATATTTTAAAGGCTTCAAGGAAGCCTTCCACTAGGCCACTTACAATTCTAAGTGGAAGAGGTTTTCCATCTGGTGCTCTGAGAGGCAGATTATTCCAGAATCCGCTGATCTTCCCATTTTATTGGACTATTTGGTCCATTTAAATTCCCTAGGCCTTAGGCCAGCTACCTTGAAGGTTCATCTGGCAGCTGTCTCTGCCTTTGTGTCAGCAGGAAGCCTGTCTCCTTTCTTCTCACCCTGTGTTTTCCAAGTTTTTTAAAGGGTTACTATACTAACCCCCTTTTCGGAACCAGCTTCTGCTTGGGACCTGAATGTTTGCATTGCTCAGTTAATGCAACCTCCCTTTGAGCCTCTGTCCTCAGCAGAGCTCAAGTATCTAACTTGGAAACTGTTTTCCTAGTGGCTATCACTTTGCCAGACGCATAAGTGAATTACAGGCCCTGTCAGTGGAAGATTTTATTTCTTTCCACAGAGATAAGGTAGTCCTCAGGACTAATAGAAAGTTTTTGCCTAAGGTGGTTTCAGATTTCCACCTGAACCAATCCATCTCTCTCCCAGTATTTTCACTGAGCATTCTTCCTCAGGTGAGAGGAGACTGCACAGCTTGGACGTCAAAAGAGCCTTAAGCTACTATTTGGAACGCGACCAAGGGTCACAGGTTCGAATCCTCCAACTCTTCCTTACTTATGCAGAGGTTGGCAAGGGGAACCTGCCACCAAGAGGACAATTGCAAGGTGGATTGTCTCTTGTATCCAATTTTGTTACCAAAACTAGGTAGAGAACCCCTCAGGACTGAGGGCCTACTCACCTGGGTACAGCTGCATCTCTAGCGGTTGCTAGAGACATTCCCATTCTGGAAATTTGTCGCTGCTACCTGGAAGACAGTTCACACTTTACCAAGCATTATTCCCTGGATGTCCAGTCCAGGAGAGATGCTCGTTTGGTACAGCTGTGCTTCGAGCCTATTTC
Organism: Neoceratodus forsteri; assembly: GCA_016271365.2. Classification (NCBI taxonomy): domain Eukaryota; kingdom Metazoa; phylum Chordata; order Ceratodontiformes; family Ceratodontidae; genus Neoceratodus; species Neoceratodus forsteri. The sequence continues at coordinate 807,932,381 of CM028132.1, read as the reverse complement.
CTAAGTAGGTCCTGACCCTCCTCCATGGAGGTACTGCTGTAATCTGTTATTGTTATAATATAGCAAGACTTATGGTGTTTGAAGAAAAAATTACTCACCTTAGTAATTGCTTTTCTTCTCATGGAGTCTTGTATATTATAACCACCCTCCTCCTGCCCCTCTCAGAACTTCTACTTGGGTAGGGTGGCAAATTAGTGCAAGCACTGTGTCATGCCATGGTAGTTTTTTCCTTTACCTCTTTCTTTTAGGGTTAGGGAACTAGGTTGTTCGTTTAGGTAATATATTGGCCCCTTCCTGGACTTGAGTCTTTGGGGGAAGGGGGTCCGAATGGTGCTTGTCAGGGAAAACTAATAATAATAATACCATTATTCATTGTTATTATGATTATTGGTGTTTCTATTGTTGTTTATATTGTTGTTATTACTACTAGTAGGTAGCCATTTGGCTAGTGTAGAGCTTTCCACACAGACTTGTTGCTTAGTGTTAGCTTTCAGAAGATCTGATGTTTCATTTGAAACTGGCCAGACAGAGTTTTGGCACAGCCGCCTCAGCTGTAGAACCCAGATCCTCTGAGTTAACTCCTTCTCTCCAGGGCAGTTCAGCTGCAGTGGCTGACTGCTATTGTTATAATATAGCAAGACTCCATGAGAAGAAAAGCAATTACTAAGGTGAGTAATTTTTTCTTTCTGTCAGGATACATTCAGACTGCAGTGGACAAGACATTTTCTATCACGCATTTCCTCCTCGCCTGCTAATTCAGAGGGTGCTGCTCAGACTGGAGCACAAGGGGCAAGATGATTCTAATTGCACAATACTGACCTCGACAGATATGGTTTCCTTACTCAGTAAGTTGTCAGAGGCCTCTCCAAAGCAGCTGCGCTCATGCAATCTGAACTCCTGACATAGGGATCTCTGGTTCATCCCAGCCTGCACTCCTTTCATCTCAACATCTGGCTCCTGAAGAGATAGAGGTGAGCAGGTTTAAAGTTTCTCAGAGAATCTCAGACATCCTCTTGGCAGTTTGTAAGCCCTCCACCAGGAAGACTTACGTGGCCAAATGGAACTGCTTCTCAGAATGGTGTACTAAGATCTACTTAGATTCTTTTCAGTGTCCTCCAGATAAAGTGTTGGTGTACCTATTAGACCTTTCAGATGCAGGATTGCAATATTCATCTGTAAAGGTGCACCTCTGTGCACTTTCTGCCTATTATGAGCCAGTCTAGAACATGTCCATGGCTCAATTACCACTGTTTAAGAGATTTCTTAAGGCATTCTTCACACAAGGCCCCCTGTTAGGAGAACAGTTTGTCCCCTGGAATATTAATCTCATGCTAGACATACTCACGTGTAAACCCTTTGAGCCTCTAGCTATCTGTGATCTCAAGTTTATGACCTGGAAGACTGCCTTTCTAGTGGCTATCACTTCTGCTTGCAGGGTCTCTGAAATAAATGCCTTGGTGACAGAAACTCAGTATACTGTCTTTCATAAACACAAGGTGGTCCTCCATACTCACACTCCTACCCAAAGTGGTTTCAGATTTCCTTCAACCAGCCTTTGGTTCTTCCCACTTAATTTCTCTAACTTCCAAAATGAAGGGAATGCACCCTTCATTCACTGGAACATTAAAAGGCTCTATGGTTCTACACTGATAGAATCAGGGATATCCTTCAGGCCAAGCAACTCTGTGTCTCTTCAGCGCAGCCGACTAGGTCAGGCTGTGTCCATCAAATGTGTCTCTGCTTGGATAGTGGCATGTCTTCGCCATTGCTACTCTGTGTCACAGGTCAAGTTGAGGACCAAGTTCCACCACTCTACCAATGCTGTTGCTGCATCCTTGGTGGAGATCTGCTCTGTCCCCATTGATGATATTTGCAAAGCGGCTGCTTGGAGTTCAGTGCACATGTTTGTGAAGCACTACATTCTGGATGTCCATGCTAGACAGCATAAGCCTTTGGCAGGACAAAGCTTAATGGACTTTTGTCCTGAGGAGCTCCGCCTCCTGCCACTCTGCTAGGGGATTTGGTTTTAGCTTGGTACTGTAACTCAGAAGTATGAATAAATGGTGAAGACTTTTAAGTCCAGGAAGATATGAAGATTACATATTCTCCGTAATTCTTGATCTTCTTGGACAAGTCCTCATCATTAATTCATGCTCACCCACCATCCCCTGAGTTCACTCAGTCTGTTCCTGGTCTTCGCTCCTCGTTTGGTTTGGTCTGTGAAGACATTGTTTAAATTGACCCTTCTTATACGGATCAGTTGGGCTATCTTATGCCCTTGTTAGGTTCAGTGTTTCTTAGCTTATATTATGCTGCATGTCCTTGGTAAAAATGTACTGGGGTGGTTGGAGAGTCGACACTGAAGTAGCCTACATAGGAGTAAGCATTCTCATGGTACTGCTGAGGCAGTCCTACCTCGGAGCAGGCCCTCCTGAATATTTTTGGCCCTGTAGGGTCCTAGCACCTCTGGCTGGAACCCAGAAGTATGAATAAATGGTGAAGACTTGTCCAAAAAGATCAAGAATTACAGAGAGTATGTAATTTTCAATTCTCTCCTTACTACCTTCCAGAGAGCGCAAAAGTCTGCTCCTGTTCATGCTCCACCTGCTCAGAACCTTTGTGCCACATGCACAATTAGATATGGCCTTCCTCCCGTCCTTCTGAGTTCCACCACCTGGTTATAAATCTGTCCTCTAGGGAAACAGCAAACTACTCTTTACCATTGGGCATGAGACCCAGATCCCTCCTGTACCCCCTTGGCAATTGAATCCCTTACTAGTTTGTCATATGGCTGAGCCAGTGGCCTCGACTTAGGAGGAAAAAGGCAAGGGCAACATGGGCTGCCCTGCTAAGCGCACTTTTGTAACCAAGGCATTGTGAAAGAGGTCCATTAGCTGATATCATGGCATATGGGTCCTGGTACAACACTCTAATCATTGCAATAAAGTTGGGGTGAAACCGAAACAAAATATAATAAATAAAATACCAGACAACTCTCTATCTGTTACAGAGTTGCAACTCCGTCAAGGATTCCAGTGACATCATAAACCATGAGAGCGTAAGCTTGAGAAGTTTATGATGTCATTGGAATGCAGAGGTGGAGTTACTCGCTCCTGACAGACAGAGCCATCTGTTTTTTTTGTTTGTAATACATGGTCCCTATCCATTTAATCTGAGATTGCACCCCAACAATAAAAATTAAATGAGACCTGATTGCTTCACTCACTTCGGCTCTGAGCTGCAAATCTGGTGACATCCAGCAGACCAGACCTGGGTTTGAATCCCACAGCTTCCACTTGCAGACTGTGTCACCCTGAGCAAGTCACTTAACTTCCCTGTGCTCCCAGGTCACACCTGTAAAATGCTTTCAGCTTGGTGTGCTAGTCCTGGTTAAACAACTAACAAAACAAATATATATAATGAACTGCTGGGACGACTGCATCTTTACTCACTGGCAATTGCTTTACTCACTCCCTTCCCAATACAAGCCCAACCACCAGACCAACTACATTTTTACCCACCGCCATGGCCTACTCACTTCACTCACATCAGACACAGCCTGGACACAGATTGTGGTCTCATATAATCAGTTTCTCATTGCAAAGATACTCATCATGACAGCTCTCTCTGCAGCTCCTGTCATGGACTGGTTCAACAAAGTGGTTTTGAAGTAGTGATGGGACAGCATTGATCTGATGTCAGATTGATTGTGTTATGATTTCTTGACATCAGAACGATATTATTTATTATCATGAGTTTTTAGGTTGCAGCTTTCCAGTGTAAAATGAGTGAAACCATGCAGTATAATAATTTCAACAGACCCTATCAGAAGTGTTTTCTGCATCCAGGCTTAGCATGGACATGTACTGAAGTAAAAGGGTTATTTTAATATTATCTTGGGTTTGCTGTTTTGAAATTAAACCTGTTTGCTGATCTAGGTTAATGATTTTAGACATAGAAACATAGAATTTGATGGCAGATAAGGACTGCATGGCCCACCCAGTCTACCCATTTCCCTACCTAATGGATAAGCTGCAGATCCTAGTTAACCAGCAGCCTGCTTCCTCCTACCCCCACTCCCTAGATTTGCCGATGACTGTCCCATACATTCTTGAATTCCACCACTGTTTTTGACTCCACAGCCTCTTCAGGAAAGCCGTTCTATGCATCCAAAACTCTCTGTGAAAAATACTGCCTCACATTACCTCTGGAGCCGTCCCCCATCTATCTTCAAATTGTGCCTTGTCTTGCACACCTCTTTTCTGAAAGATGCTACCCTCTTGGACTTTGTTGATTCCCTTGAGGTACTTGAAAGTTTCTATCATGTCCTCCCTCTCCCTCCTTTCCTCGAGGCTATACATATTAAGCTCCTCAAGTCTCTCTTCATATGTCTTCTGGTGCAGAACCTGCACCATTTAGTTGCCCTCCTCTGGACTGCCTCCATCCTGTCTATGTCTTTGCAGAGATGGGGTCTCCAGAACTGCGCACAGTACTCCGGATGGGGTCTCACCTGCTGTCTGTACAGAGGGATATCAACTTCCTGTTTTCTACTGGTGATGCCTCTCCTATGCATCCCAGTATTCCCCAGCCCTCCTTACTGCCCTCTCATTGCTTGCCCACCGTTAGGTAATCTGATATGACTACCCCCAGGTCCTTTCCATTTTTGTTGTTGTTCAGATCCCATCCCCCATTGTGTACTCTTCCCTGGTTTTGTTTCCCAGGTGCATTATTTGCATTTTTTAGCATTGAATCTAAGCTGCCATACATTTGACCATTCCTCCAACTTTGCCAAGTCCCTTCTTATCCTTCCACCCCACCTTGTGTATCAACTCTGTTGCAGATCTGTGTGTTGTCTGCAAAGAGACATACTTTTCTTCCAGTCCTCTGTGATGTCACTTATAAAGACATTGAAGAGGACCAGTCCTAGTACTGAAACTCATGCACTTACACTAGTAACCCCCTTTCTTCAGAAATGGACTCAGTTTACTATTACCCCTGTGTCTTGTTCTCCAGCCAATTCTTTACCCAGGCTACCATCTTGGGAACCACTCCAAGGCTGCCTAACTTGTATATTAATCTTCCGTGTGGGACTGTGTCACATGCCTTGCTAAAATCTAGGTAGGCTATGTCCACATCCCCTCCTGATCTACTACTTTGGTCACCCAGTCAAAGAAATCTATTAGATTCATCTGACATGACCTTCCCACTGTGAATCCATGCTGCCTAGGGTCCTGTGCCCTCTGACCTCTGGGTACTCAGCAATTCTTTCCTTCAGAAGTGATTCCATCATTTTCCCTATCACTGAGGATATCCTCCAGTCACTTGGCAAGTACTGCTATAGATTCATAGATATTTGTCGGCAGAGAAGACCCATCTTGGTCCATCTGGTCTACCCATCCCTGCCCTTACTTGCCCCCACCACTCACCCAGAGATTCCCATCCACTCTCTAGACAACCCTTGTGTTTGTCCCATGCCCTTTGAATCCTCCACTGTCCCCACTTCCCCAGCAAACTGTTCCAGGGCTCCACCACCCTCTTCTTGAAGTAATGTCCTCTTACTTTTCCTTAAACTTACCCCCTCCACCCTCAGCCCATGCCATCTAGTTCTAGTGCCCACCCTCCCATGAATAAGCTCCCCCATGCTTTATTAATCCCTGTCACATACTTGAATGTTTCTGTCACGTCCCTCTCTCCTTCAGGTCTCCAACAGGTACAAATCCAACACCCTCAACCTCTCTTTGTATGGCTTTCCGCTAGCCCATGCACCATCTTAGTTGCCCTTCTCTGCACTCTATATGCCACCTATGTCTTTGTGTAGATGAAGTCTCCAGAACTGAGCCCCATACTTCAGGTGTGGTCTCACCAGGGACTTACAGGTAGCATCAGCACCTTCCGTTTCCTGTTAGTTATCCTTCTTGCTATGCATGCCAGCATTCTATTTGCTTTACCCACTGCCTTGCTGCGTTGGGACCCTACTTTAAGGTTGTCTGTGATTATGATTCCAGATCCTTCACCTGCTTAGTTGCTTTCCTTTCTCCCCAGTGTGTAACTTGCTTGTGGCTTATTCCGCCTATGTGCATCACTGTATATTTTTAGCTGCCATGTTTCTGATCACCCCTCCAGGAACCTTAGATCCTCCCTTATAGCCTCCACTCCTCTGGGTTATCCACACTATTATAGATCTTCTTATCATCTGCAAACAGGCAGACCTTCCCCCGCAGCCCCGCTATGTCGCTAATGTAGATGTTAAACAGAATGGGCCCCAGCACCAACCCCTGAGGTACCCCACTTGTCACCCCTACCTCCTCGAATCCACCCCATTTACCACCACCCTCTGGCTTCTACCATCAGCCAGTTGTCCACCCACCTTGTTATCTTCAAACAACATGAAGTCTTGCTGTATTCTGACAGTAGCAATGAGTCCCAACCTTCGAACTGCCCGAGATGAAAAGTTAACTTTCCATGCCAGGCATGAAACGCTGAGCTCGAGCTCGGTTGAGACTCTGTCTGTTGCTATTTAAACTCAAACCGTCAGATTCTTTACTCCGCCTCACTGAACAGCCGCTCCGAGATTTCTCCTTCTGCTCGGTTCAATTTGTCGGTTAAAGTCACCTGCTTCGGTTTTCGACCGAATTTAAACCAGAACCTGTCGGTTCAGTCTCTTCTGTGGTATTCGTGAGTACTAGATAGGTTATATATTAATTTTATTCTGTGTGGAACTTGTAAGCGGTTTATCGGTTCGGTTTGAACCGATCAAGTTGTTTAAAAAATCTAAATTGTACTTTTAGAGTGTGAGTTACGTTCTTATCGGTTCTAAAAACGGGATTTTATTATGGTTTTTTCCACGACCTGGCGACACGGTCAGGAACCGATAAGAGGGTCTTGCCTTGCGGATTGCCATTAAAAAGGGTAAGTTTGGTTAGGACTGGCACAATGTCTGAGAAACCCAAAAGGAAAACTGCCCACTGGGTTTCAACACTGTAGTGTGTGTGGAAGTCTTTGCCAAGGCTGACCCCCACACCACCTGTGTTTATTGTCTGGGGTTTGACCACCTCAATGCAGACTGCCAGATTTGTAAAATTTTCCTGCAGCTACCCTAGAAAAGAGAGTTGGTAGGCTCAGGGAAGGGAGGCCAAAAAGTCCGCTGAACCGGATGGTCAGCCCGATTCAGTTCAAACCGAACCAGGAGGAGTGCCCTCTGACCAGAGTGAGACTTCTTGGCAAGGAGATCCGACTCTGAGGAGTCGGTTCCAGCAAAGAGAACTAGAAAATCAGCTGGTGTGGAGCCAAAACTTTCCTCTCCAACCGCTGAAGAAATAGCCAAAGCGATCAAAATTGTCCAGTCGCTTTCCCCAGTTCCGACCGAACCGGCACCATCAAGGAGGCGCTGATTGCTCTGGGTTCCACCGTTCAAGATTATGATTTAGAGGAGTATATAACCGGAGAGGGGGAAGAGGAGTATGAGGAAAGTGAATGTGGATTTGAAAGTGGATGTGCCCATTGACCTGGACATCTCCCCAGACAGACCTTCAGGAGTGTCTCCTCCTACGCTTTCTGAGTCCCCTTCTCATTTCATGTTTATAAAAGTGGTTGAAACTCTCAGCTTCCTATGGAAGAAGCTGTGGATGACCAAGAGGAGCCTGACTTTGTGGAAATGATGGATATCCCAGAGTCTAGGAGGCTGTCTATTCCCTTGCATAAATCTTTTGGAAACAGACATTTAAAATTTTAAAGACTCCTAACACTATACCTCCTGTGGATAAGAGAATGGACAAGAGGTATGCATTGTCAGGCTCTGATACGGAGTTCCTACACAACAGTGCAGCCATGTTAGGTAGTGCAGGCTGCAGCCTGTGACAAGGCAAATATTCCCTGGCTTCACACCCCCAGACAAGGACTCCAGGAGGATTGATGCCATGGCAAAGAAACAGTACATGGCAGCATCCTTGGGACTCAGGCAGGCTAATTATATGGCTTAGCGCTAGATATCAGAAATCTAGATGGGACACTGTCATGGCTTTAGCAAACAGGTCCCTGGCCAGCTGACCAAGGAGCTGGAGCAGATGGCTGCTGATGGTATTGAGGCATCCAAGGTGCAATTCCATGCTGCAGTGGACTCAAATGATGTGTCATCAAGAGTCATGGCTACGTCTGTGGCACTTCACAGGATGGCTCGCTCAGATGTACTAGCCTGTCACAGGATACCCAGACTAAGGCCATGGATTTTCCTGTTGTTGGTAATTCTTTGTTTGGGGAGCAAACAGAGAATTACATGAAGAAAATGGACGAGTATAGGACCACCTACAGGAGTGCCCAGGCCAAGGAAGGCAGGCCACTCCTCAGAGGCAGCTTCCCAGGGGCAGGGGCAGGCCTTTTCACAGGCCTTTCTACCAAGCCCAGGCCTCCTCTTCTGCATATGCTCAGAGGGGGTTCTTTGAGGGAGAGGCAGAAGGGTACCAGTAGACTTGCTTCCACCCTCAGCCAAAACCCCTGCCAAACAGGCACCCTGATGAGTTTGCCAGGGCCGATTCTCACCTGTAGGGGGCAGGCTGGCTTATTTTGTCCAGGACTGGAAGTCTCTAACATCAGACAAGTGGGTCCTGGAAGTAGTAAGTCAGGGACTGGTTCTCAGCTCAAAAGATTTCCAAAGCTGAGAACCAGATCCTTTCCACCTGCAAACCCCTCGAGGCACTTGCCCTAGAGGCAGAGGTCTCTTCCTCCTAGCTCTCAGAGCTGTGGAAAGGGTTCCACCCCACACCAGGGCAAGGGTTGTACTCCAGGTACTTCCTTACCCCAAAAAGACAGGAGAATGGCTGCCCATCCTGGATCTCAGATACTTAAACAAGCACCTGTTAAAACCAAAATTCAAAATGGTGACTCTGGGAATAATTTTACCCTCTCTAAGGCCAGGGGACTGGCTAGTATCCCTGGACCTCAGGGATGCGTATCTATATTCTCATCAGAAGCTCCCATTGGAAGTACCTCAGGTTCGAGCTGCCCTTAGGCCATTACCAGTTCAGAGAAATGCCCTTCGACTAACCTCTGCTCCAAGGGTGTTCACAAATGCCTAGCAGTAGTAGTTGCTTCTCTAAGAAGGCAAAGGATTGCCATCTTCCCTTACCTGGACGACTGGCTTATAGTAGGCCAGTCCCCAGACCAAGTCAAGACACATTTACAGATAACTCAGCAACTGCTCACCTCGTTAGGTTTCCTCCTGAATCTTTCAAAGTCAGTTCTAGAGCCTGTCCAGCTCCTCACCATCATAGGCAGAGCTAGACACAGAAAAGGCCAGAGCTTTCCTTCCCTGGACAGGGCAAGGACCCTATCTCTCTGGTCTCCTCATTCACCCTGCAGGTATCTCGACCAGCAAGGCATTTTCTACAGCTCCTGGGGCACATGGCTGCTTCCACAGCAGTGGTGCAGGGAGCAAGATTTCAGATGAGGGACATTCAGTTCCATTTGAGAGCCTTCTGTTCTCAAAGGAAGGACCCTCTGACCAAATTGATCCAGTGACTCGAACCCTGATCCAGGCCCTACAGTGGTGGCAGGATCAGAGCAATCTGAGACAAGGAGTCCCCTTGTCTCTCAGTCCCACTCTTAATCCTTACTACAGATGCCTCCCTCTTGGGGTGGGGGGCTCACTTAGGCGACCTGACCACCCAGGGGTTGTGGTCCCATCAGGAGTCTCTGCTCCACATCAGTCTGTTGGAGCTCAGAGCAGTATTTCTAGCACTTCGTTTTTTCCAAGTCTGTTCAGAACAAAGTTATTCAGATCAGAACAGACAATACCACCACAATGTGGTACATCAACAAGCAAGGAGGCACTCGGTCTACTGCCTTGTGCACAGAACAATGAAGTTGTGGTCCCTGGCTTATTCCCTGAACACCTCCCTCACAGCAGTACACCTCCCAGGCAAGGACAATGTCCTGGCAGATGCTCTCAGCAGGATATCTCAGGCCATCACGAATGGTCACTGGATCCCTTGGCCTTGGAGGTGATATTCTCCAGATGGGTTCCCCACAGATAGATCTTTTGCAGCCCCAGACAATCACCAACTTCCCTTTTTGCTGCAGGCCCCAGTGTTGGGCTCAGTCCCCTGGATGCCTTAGTTCTCAGTTGGGAAGGAAGTTCCTGTATGCCTTTCCCTCTCCTCTCCTGTTCAAAGTGCTAGTCAAAATCAGATCTCAACCCTGCAAGATGATCCTGATTGCTCCAGATTGGGCCAGACAGCCTTAGTATCCACTCCTTCTGTCCTTAGCAGTCCATCTTCCCTGTGTCTTCCAGGAATCACAACCTGTTAACCTGTGCTCAGGGAGGGTTTGGTACCCAGATCTCAAATCTCTCAATCTCAAGGCCTGGCTCTTGAAGAGTTAGTTTGCTGATTTACACCTCTCCCAGGCGTAATGGACATTCTGAAGGCTTCTAGGAAACCTTCCACCAGGGCTACTTATAATTCCAAGTGGAAAAGATTTTCCATATGGTGCTCTGGAAGCATACTTCCCAGAGTCTGCTGATCTGCCCACAGTCCTTGATTATATGGTCCATTTAAATAGTTTAGGCTTAGACCAGCTACACTGAAGGTGCATCTGGCAGCTGTCTCTGCTTTATCTCAGCAGGTGAGCCCTCTTCTCTTTCAGCTCACCCTGTATTCTCCAAGTTTTTCAAGGGATTGCTTCACACAACCTCCTTTCAGGACCCTGCCCCTGCTTGGGACCTTAATGTTTGCATTATCAGCTTATGCACCCCTTGAGCCGTTGTCTTCAGCAGAGCTTAAGTACTTGACTTGAAAACTGTGTTTCTGGTAGCCATCACCTCTGCCAGACGCATAAGTGAGCTACAAGCTTTGTCACTTTAGCCTGATTTTATCTCCTTTCATAGAGATAAGGTGGTCCTCAGGACTAACAGGAAATTTTTGCCTAAGGTGGTTTCAGATTTCCACCTTAATCAATCTCTGTCTCTTCCTGTGTACTTCACTGACCATTCCTCCTCTGGCGAGAGGAGGCTCCACAGTTTAGATGTGGAAGAGCCCTATCTACTACATAGAGACGTACTAAGGGTCACAGGTTTGACTCCTCCAACTGTTCCTCACTTATGGTGAGGTTGGTGAAGGAAACCTGCCACTAAAGATCCATTGCCAGGTGGATTGTCTCTTGTATCCAATTTTGTTCTGAAAACTGATACTGTCAGAATACAGCAAGACTCCATTAGAAGAAACAACATTACTAAGGTGAGTAATTTTTCTTCTGTCCCACCCTAAACTCTCCAGTTTATTAACCAACCTTCTGTGGAGCACAGTGTCAAAGCCTTTCCGCAGTCCAGATGGCCGTGCTCACTCCCCCACCCCGATCAACCACCCTCCCTCGTCACCCAGTTGAAGAACTCGATCAGGTTCCCCATGTGAGCCATGCTGTCAGATGTCCTGCAGCCCACTATCCTCCAGGTAGCTAAGCACCCTTTCTTTGAATATCACCTCCATCACCTTACCCACCACCATTGTGAGGCTGACCAGGCTGATAATTGCCTGCCTCCTCCTGCTTCCACTTTTGTGAAGTGGCACCATGCCTGCTCTCTTCCAGTCTTCCGGCACCCACCCTGTATCTAGGGACAAGTTGAATGACCTCGCTCATGGTGCCGCCAGTTCCGGAGCACCCTAGGATGCAGGGTGTCCAGACCCATAGCCTTGTCTACCCTCAACTTACCTAATTCCTCCCTTACCCTCTCATCCCTGATTGGGCTAGGGTCCACCCCCATATCTACCCTTCCCTCTCCCTTAACACTAGTTCTCTTCCTTCTCCTCTATTGTGAAGACCGAGCTGAAGCACTTATTGAGTACCTCGGCTTTTTCAAGTCCTCTTCCACTGTTACTCCTCCTCATCCTTTGCACTTACTATCCCTCTTGCTTTCTTTCTTTTCCCTGTATACTGAAAAAGTTTTATCCCCTTTGGCCTGCTACAATTTTCTCTCTGTTTCTGCTTTCACCCTTCTAACCCTCTCCCTGCCACCCTCAGCTTCTCTCTGTAAGTTCCCCTGTCCTCCTTCCCCAAGGCCTCATGTATTCTCTGAACACCCATTTTTCTCCCTATGGTCTCCTTCACTTCCCTGTTGAACCAAAGCATCCTCCTCCTCCTCCTCCTCCTTCTGCTCTTCTTCACCTTCATTATACAGCTCTCTCTGGCTTTTAGTATCCCCCTTGATCTCATTCCATAGTTCCTCACCCCCAATCTTATCCCTCCCCACCATTTCATTCTGGAATATCTCCCCATTCTGGGAAAATGTGCCTGCCTGAAGTCCAGGACCTCCATGGTGGTTCGACTCGCTTATACCCTACTGTAACCCTGAAGCCCACTGTGTTATGGTCACTTGCCCCTAGGTTGACCCCACCCCACTCCTTCCACACTATCCCATTGGTGAGGACCACATTAAGTATTTTATCCGGCCCTGGACTCCTGACCAGCTACTGCAGGAAGGCTCCACGTTTAAAATAGAAATGGGACAGTAAGATTATGTTTATTATTATCTTTATGGAGCTTAAGTATTTCCCATTCTTTACCCACCCTTGCAGCCACAGTTTCTCAGAAGTGCAGGAGTTGGATATTGCAAGGAGGAGCACTGGGGGAGACAGGAAGGGTGGACGCAGTCGGAGGGGGCTGATTTGGGCGGTGGGGACCAGGAGATGCCCTGGGCTGAGGAGACAACTAGAACAGGGTACCTCATGTCTTGTCTTCTTGCCCAGGGAACCCTCCAGACCGAGAGGCAGGTAGCTGAGGGACCGGCCTCAGCCTTTCGTCCTCTTTGGGTGGTGTTGTACAACACCAAGTCAGTGGTGAACAAGACCACAGTAATGGTGGGGCTTGTTGCTTTGGTTGACCTAAGCGTGCATTACGGAGACCTGGCTGGGGGCCTTGGGCCCTGTGCTGGCGTCCGTCCCAGCTGGGTTTCCTATGGTTTACTGCCGAGGAAGGAATGCGGGGTGAGTGACAATTTGTTTTAGGTCAGGCTGGGCCTGGCGGTGCACCCAGTGGGGACACCAGTTCTTTTAAGTGCATGGTGGTGCAGGGGTCCTTGTGGAGTTCAGGATTCTCCTGGTCTACCGACCCACCCAGCTGGGACCAGAGTTTCCTGCAGGAAATGTTGGCCTTGTCACCGAGAGGGTGTTGGAGTCACTGAGAAGGATTATTCTTGGCCACTTCAATACCTGGGTGGAAGACGACATCATCTAGGGCTAGAGACTTCCTTTCAGATATGGAGGCTCTGGGCCTTTTCCTGATGACCACAGCCAGAACCCACTGTTCTGGTCATGCGTGGACTTGGTGTTCTTCCTGGGGCTCGTAACTGAAAACATCGAGACTGATCTGTTCGCTTTGTCGGATCATTGCACCATCAGGTTCAGTTTTAGGCACCCTAAATGTCCTCCCGCTGTGGAAATGGCTCAGTTCTGTCCTTTGAAAGGTTTACAACCAGAGAGGACTGATGGTGATCTGGACATTTTGTCTGTGCTTGAGGCCTCAGCCAATGGCCCTGAGACTGATGTGGCAGCCTATAACAGGGCTGTTGTTGGGTCCCTGGACCGCTTAGTGCAGATCTGGAGATGCCCCCTGAGCCGCTCAGCTCGCCATGGTTTGATGGTGAGCTGAGAGCATTGAAAGCCAGGAGCAGAGGTTGAAGAGGCGCTGGAGGAAGACCAGGTCTCCGGATGGCAGGCTGGTTCTGATTATTCATCATGATGAGTATCAGAATGCAGTCATCCAAAAAGAGGCAGCTTTGTCTAGGATGATTGTAGCTGGGAAGAACCGACCAGCTCAGCTCTTCGGGTTATAGACAGGCTATTGCATCTGGCCTGTCTAGAACCCATCCGAGCATTTTCAGCTCACAAGTGTGAGGAGTTCGCTCAGTTCTTCTCAGACAGAGTGTCCTCCATGAGGGCTGGGATTTCTCCAGTGGAATACCATCCTCCAACAGTGGTAGCTCTTGGGTGGACTTGATGCACTCGGTCTTCTTGAGCAGAGTTCTGGCTGTTGGTGACAGCAAAGGTCTGTGGGTGATCCTTGATCTTATCTGTGTCAGTCTTCACCATTCATCACATTGGGGTTAGTGGCCGGAGGTCGCGACCCTGCGGGACTCCTTTTTTTTTGGATGGGTGGAAGTCGCGCACCCGACAGTGCCGCTCTTGAGGCCGACATACTGCGTGGGCGCCATGGGTTGGCTGTTAGGTGTCGCCAACCCTACTGCTCTGCCAGTTCTTCGCCTCCTCAACATAGAGGTCGCATCTGTGAGGAGTTTTCGAGCAAAACTACGACCGCCTAGTTTCTCTATCTGTCGACGCCAGTCCCTACCTGTTGGTTCAGTTTCACCTCCTACTCGATGCCTCTGACTGGTAAGACTGTTCTTTTTATTTGTTACAAGCGGCGTCAGGTCTGTTTATACTTTCATTTGCTGTAGATCATGTCTGGTTCAGGGGCAAAAATCGCAGAAATGGTGGCCTCCATGTGTCCAGTGCCCGTGCAGCCACAAATATTCCATTACTGATCAGCATGATCATTGTTTAACATGTCTTGGCCTGCTTCACGACATGGATTCATGCAACGCTCTGTTTTCTATGGATCGTCGTGGTCCTGGAACAGCATGAGGGAAAGCTGGATGAGCTCCACCGACTCGGGATGGTGCGCACTAGTCGGGCCAAGCCATGGTCTCTTGGCCTTTCCTCCGTGTCCCCTCCTGGTTCTATATGGACTGCAGAGGAGGGGCTTCAGCTTCTAGTAGCCTCACCACCATGGCAGAAGCCTGTTCCCTTGATTGCAGGAGGCCCAGTACCTGGGGGTGGGTGGGAGTCATCACTCTAGTAATTGCCCTTGGGCGAGACTCCCCAGTGTCGTGTCCTGGAACTCAAGAGTCTGGGCCGGCACCATCCTCAGCTTTGTCCATCAGTGCCATTTTGGGCCTTGGTTGGCACCAGTCCACCACTCACGCCATTTCTGCTGTCGGTAACGCTGCACCATGGTGGTGTGATGGTGCTGTGGGAAGTTCTCACGGTGCTGTCTTTGACTGTTTCTGGATTCAGGGATGGCGCCGTGTCTCAGCTCTGGCACCATTTGTGGTGCTGTGCCGGTCATGGCACAGTGGAAGGTGTCATACTTGCTTTCAGTGTCGTTTGCAGCACCAAGGGGGCTGTTGGCGCAGTTCACGGTACCTTAGGGGACTGCCATGCCCGCCGCCAACCCAGTTCCACTGCTGTTCTCGCGCTGCCTCTTCCTCAAGCACCATTCTGCAGTGCTGTGGGGAAGCTCGGTGCCGACTCTGGTGCAGATACCAGATTGGTGCCTCCCTTGGTACAGACAGGAGCAGGCATCCGCGGGTGATCTGGCACTGGACCTCAGTCTCACTTCTTCAGAGGTGGACTCGGTCTGGTTCAGACTTGCTGTCTGACTCCTCAAAGTTGGCAGAACCCATGGACACCCCTAGTAGCCATTTCAAGGCCTGGACCCAGTCTCCCTTGAGGAGCGGGCAGTAGTCCCAGTCTAGGGTCAGAGGTTCTGACCAGCAGGTGGTGGTCCAGGCCACTGTTGCCCTGCAGCCTGGACTTGGAGGGTTTTCTGCCCCTCAGTTGGGACACCCTCCTGTGGTGTGCCTGGATCGCCTAACTTTAGGGCCAACCAGGGCACCCATGGAAGGAGAGGGTGTTGCTCCCTGGTGGTCTCCTCAGGGACAGACCAGGGCTGGCAGCTGCCCAGGCTGGTGTTCTCGAGGCAGAGGCCTCTCAGAGTCCGAGGGGCCAGGGTTGAGGAGGTGACCTTCCTGGGACACACCCAGGTTCGGGAGGAGTCGCAGCATGGCCCCTGCCCTTCCTTCTCGGTCTCCTCAAGAGTGCCCTTGTCTTGGAGGGAAGGGACCATCCTTTGGGCTCACATCGTCCCAGTCACCTCATGGGGGATACTTCAGGGCACGGTCTAGGCAGTTCCAGTATGGTTAATCAGCTGTCAGCTGATGGGCTCTCCAGAACCTCCTCCTCCCTTAGAGACTTCCGTGGGCTTCTTGATCGACAGAGGATGTTCCTCTTCTGTTCTGGATCTGGTCCCATGCCTCTGTCACCATCTTCTGCTCTCCCAGACATTCCTAGTCCTGTGGGAAGGAAAGAATTGTTGAGTACCTAGAGGCCAGTGGGGCACAGGACCCAAAGCAGCATGGATTCATGATGGAAGGTCATGTCAGACGAATCTAATAGATTTCTTCACTGGGTGACCAAAGTAGTAGACCAGGAGGGGCTGTGGACATGGCCTACCTATATTTTAGCAAGGCATTTGATACAGTCCCACACAAAGATTAATACACAAGTTAGCCAGCCTTGGTGGGTCCCAAGATGGTAGCCTGGATAAAAATTGGCTAGACAACAGGACGCAAAGGGTAGTAGTAAATGGAGTCCACAGTGAAGAATGGAGGGTTACTAGCGGGCACCGTAGGGTTCAGTACTAGGACCAGTCCTTTCTAATGTCTTTATAAGTGACTTTGCAGAGGAACTGGAAGGAAATGTATGTCTCTTTGCAGACAACACAAAGATCTGCAACAGGGTTGATACACAAGATGGAGTGGAAAGGATGAGACGGGACTTGGCAAGGTTGGAGGAATGGTCAGATGTATGGCAGTTCAGATTCAATGCAAAGAAATGCAAGGTAATGCACTTGGAAACAAAACCCAGGGGAGAATACACAAAAGGGGGTGAGATACTGACAACAGTAAAATGGAAAGTGACCTGGGGGTAATTGTATCAGATGACCTAAAGGTGGGCAAGCAATGTGAGAAGGCAGTAAGGAAGGCTGGGGGATACTGGGATACATAGGGAGAGGCATCAGTAGTAGAAAACAGGAAGTTGTTATCCCTCTGTACAGACAGTTGGTGAGACCCAATCTGAGTACTGTGTGCAGTTCTGAAGACCCCATCTCTGCAAAGACTTAGACAGAGTGGAGGCTGTCCAGAGGAGGGCAACCAAATGGTGCAGGGTCTGCACCAGAAGACGACGAAGAAAGACTAAAGGAGCTTAATATGTATACCCTTGAGGAAAGAAGGAGAGAGGGACATGATAGAAACTTTCAAGTACCTCAAGGGAATCAACAAAGTCCAAGAGGGTAGCATCTTTCAGAGAAAGAGATGTGCAAGAACAAGGGGGCACAATTTGAAGATAGAGGGGAACGTAATGTGAGGAAGTATTTTTCACAGAGAGGGTGTGGATGCATGGAACAGCCTCCTGTGGAGGCCGTGGAGTCAAGAACAGTGGGGAGTTCAAGAATGCATGGGACCTATGGCAGTCCTAGTGGGGGGTAGGAGGAAGTAAACTGTTGGTTAATGAGGATCTTCAGCTTATCAGTTAGGTAGGAAAATGGGCAGACTAGGTGGGCCAAGTGGTCCTTATCTGCTGTCACATTCTATGTTTCTATGTCAGGGTCTTGGATGAGTGGGTATCACCCTCCCCTGAGCAGCCAGGCCCTGGATCTCCGGAGGTCTTCCACTTCTTCATCCTCCTCTTTGGAGGAGAGGAGCCTTGTCCACATCTCCTCTGCTGTTGATCTCACTGAGTATCAGCATTTCCTCATGAGGATGTTGGAGGACCTACATATCACGCCACCCGCCTCTCAGCACAATCCAGAGCATCCGACACACGCCTTTTTAGGTGATTTCAGTGCGTCACCCTTGTGGTGCCCGCCTGGCCTGCTCCTTTCAGGAGGCATCATTGCATTTCTGGCAGCGACCTTTCCAGAATCCCAACCCCTAGGGATCTGAGCCAGAAGTATTGTGCTCCCGGAGTCTCCAGGTTGTATCCTCACCCTCAGTCAGGGCTGACACAACTGGACACTCCCGATGGGCTTCGAGCCTCCATCATGACCAGCCTCCAGATCAAGACTCTGTGGATTTTGAATTCTGGGGAGGACGACCTTCCACTCATCACGGTTGTTCAAACAACATGAAGTCTTGCTATATTATGACAATTGCAGTTTGTCCCACCATTAGAACTGCTCCGGAGGTGAAAGAGTTAACTCCCATTCTAAGAATGGAACTTGGGAGCGAGCTCGGTTAGAGAGGCTCTGTCTGCTATTTCAAACCCAAACTGTCAGATTTCTTTACTCACCACTGAACAGTCGCCCGGAGATTTCTCCTATTGCTCGTTCATTTCTCGGTTTAAACAGTGTTTTCTTGGTTCAAATCAACCGAGAATATTATTATTTTAACTGCAAAACCGATCGGTTCAAGCTCTGTCTGTGGTATCGTAAGCAATTACAGTTTATTTTCTGTGTGAACTTGTAAATGTTATCGGTTGGTTTTGAACCGATCAGCTTGTTTTAAAACTTGAAATTTAAGGTTTTAGAGTGCGGTTCCGTTCTTATCGGTTCTAAAAAACGGATCATTACGCTTTTTCCAAGACCCGTGACACAGTTAGGAACCGATAAGGGTGTCTCGCCTGGTACTGCCGCTAAAAGGCAAGTTTTGTTAGGGCTGGCATTATGTCTGAGAAACCCAAAAGAAAAACCGGCCCACTGGTTTTAACACTGTGATGTCTGTGGGAAGTCTTTGCCAAGGCTGACCCACACCACATGTGTATATTGTCTGGGTTTGACCACCTCAGTTCAGAATGCCAGATTTGTAAAATTTCCTGCAGCCACGCTTGGATAAGAGAGTTGGCAGGCTCAGGAACGAGAGGCCAAAAGTCCGCTAACCCGATGACAGCCCGGTTCGTGCCAACCGAACTGGAGGGAGTGCCTCTGACCAGGCGAGACTTCTCGGCAACGTAGTTGGCTCGGAGGGGCCAGTTCCAGTAAAGAAAACAAGAAAATCAGCAGGTGTGAGCCCAAAATTCTTCTCCAACTGCTGCAGAGATAGCAAGAGCTATTCAGATTGTCCAGTCACTTTCTCCTGTTCTGTCCGAACCGCCACTGTCTGGTAAAGGTCGGTTCGGTCGGTTCCACCGTTCAGGAATATGATGTTGAAGAGTTTTATGAACCAGAGGAGGGAGGATGATTATGAACAGTATGAATGTGACTTGGAGGGTCTGGGTGTGCCCATTGAACCGGACATCTCCCCAGACAGACCTTTTGAATCTCCCATTCGCTTTCTGAGTCCCCTCTCACTTTATGTTTTACAAAAAGTTGTTGAAACCCTCCAGCTCCCATTGGAGGAAGCTGTGGATGAGCAAGAGGAACCTGATTTTGTAGAAATGATGGATATTCCAGAGTCTCAGGAGATTGTCTATTCCCTTGCATAAATCATTTAGGAAACAAACAATAAAAATTTTAAAACCTCCTAATTCTGTGCCTCCTGTGGACAAAAGATGGACAGGAGGTACACTCTGTCAGGTCCTGATACAGAATTCCTTTCACAACAATGCAGTCACGTTGGTGTGGTTCAGGCTGCAGCCTGTGATAAAGCTAATATTCCTTGGTTCACATCCTCCTGACAAGGATTCCAGGAAGATTGATGCCATGGCTAAAAACAATACATGGCAGCGCCCTGGGACTCAGGCAAGCAAATTACATGGCTTATGTAGCAAGGTATCAAAAATCTAGATGGGACACTGTCATGGCTTTGGCCAAACAGGCCTCTGGCCAGCTTGCTAATGAGCTGGAACAGGTGGCTGCTGATGGCATTGAGGCATCTAAGGTGCAGTTTCATGCTGCTGTGGATTTTAATGATGTATCCTCTAGAGTCATGGCTACGCTGTAGCTTTTCGAGGTTGGCCTGGCTCAGGTGTACTAGCTTGTCACAGGATACCCAGACTAAGGCTATGGATTTTCCTGTGGTTGGAAATTCTCTGTTTGGGGAGCAGACAGAGAATTATATGAAGAAATGGATGAATATAGGACTACCTATAAGAGTGCTCAGGCTAAGGAGCGGCAAGTCACTCCTCAGAGGCAGGCCCCAGGGGTAGAGGTAGGCCTTTTCACAGGCCTTTTACCAAACCAGGCCTCCTCTGCTTATGTTCAGAGGGGTTCTTCAGAGGAGAGACAGACGGGGGGTGGCAGGCCTCCCACCCCTCAGCCTAAAGCACCTGCCAAACAGACACCCTGATGGGGTGCCCAGGGCTGATTCTCCTTTACCTGTAGGGGCAGGTTGGCTTACTTGTTCAGAACTGGGTGTCTCTAACTTCAGACAAGTGGGTCCTAGAAGTAGTAAGCCAGGGTCTGGTTCTCAGCTTCAAAAGTTCCCAAAGATGAGAATCAGATCTTTCCCACCTGCAAACTCTTTAGAGACCTTTACTTTAGAAACAGAAGTCTCAACCCTCCTGGCTCTCAGAGCTGTAGAAAGGGTTTCTCCCTACACCAGGGCAAGGGTCTGTACTCCAGATATTTCCTACCCCAAAAAGACAGGAGAATGGCGCCCATTTTAGACTTGAGATATCTGAACAAACACCTTTTGAAACCAAAGTTCAGAATGGTAACTCTGGCAATGATTTTACCTTTCTAAGGCCAGGGGACTGGCTAGCCTCCTGGACCTCAAGGATGCCTATTTTCACGCCCCAATCAGAAGCTCCCACCGAAGTGCCTCAGATTCGAACTGCCCTCAGGTCACTACCAGTTCAGAGCAATGCCCTTGCCCTCATCTCTGCCCCAAGGGTATTCACAAATGTCTGGCAGTAGCAGTTGCTCATTTAAGAAGACAAAGGATTGTTGTCTTTCCTCATCTGGATGACTGGCTCATTGTAGGCCAGTCCCAGAACAGGTGAAATCTCACCTGCAAGTTACCCAGCAGCTGCTCACCCTGGGCTTCTTGCTCAATCTTCCAAAGTCAGTTCTGGAACCAGTTCAGGTGCTCACCTTCATAGGTGCAGAATTGGACACAAAGCAGGCCAGAGCCTTCTGCATCTTTAGAGAGGTAAGGAACTTGGTGGCTCTGGCCTCCTCCTTCACTCTTCAGGTCTCTCGACCAGCAAGACACTTTTGCAGCTCCTGGGGCACATGGCTGCATCCACAGCTGTAGTGCAAGGAGCAAGATTTCAGATGAGGGACATTCAGTTTCACTTGAGAGCCTTTTGGTCTCAGAGAAGAGACCCCTTTCCAAGTTGGTCCCAGTGACCAACCTGATCCAGGCCTCCAGTGGTGGCAGGATCAGAGCAATTTAAGACTGGGGTCCCTTCATTCCTCTGTCTCACTCCTTGACCCTCACTATGGATGCTTCCCTCCTGGGGTGGGGAGCCCACATGGGTGACTCTCCACTCAGGAGTGTGGTCCCCTCAGGAATCTCTGCTCGCATCAATTTGCTGGAACTCAGAGCTGTCTTTTAGCACTTCAGTGTTTTCTCTGCCTGTTCAGAACAAAGTGGTACAAGTCAGAACAGACAACACCACAACAATGTGGTACATCAACAGCGGGGGGCACTCGGTCTTCGGCCTTGTGCACCGAGGCAATGAAGTTGTGGTCTCTGGCCTATTCCCTGAACACTTCCTCATAGCAGTTCACCTTCCAGGAAAGGACAATGTCCTAGCAGATGCTCTCAGCAGGATTTCTCAGGGCCATCACGAATGGTCTCTGGATCCTCAAATACTGGGAATAGTTTTGCCAGATGGGGCACCCTCAGATAGATCTTTGCAGCCCCAGACAATCACCAACTTCCACTGTTCTGTTGCAGACCCCAGTGTTGGGCTCAGTCCCCTGGATGCCTTTCTCCTAGATTGGGAAAGGAAGTTTCTTTATGCCTTCCCCTTCCTCTCCTATTCAAGGTGCTAGTCAAAATCAGATCCCAGCCTTGCACGGTGATTCTGATTGCCCCAGATTGGGCCAGGCAGCCCTGGTACCCACTCCT
The DNA here is from genome assembly GCA_016271365.2 of Neoceratodus forsteri. Classification (NCBI taxonomy): domain Eukaryota; kingdom Metazoa; phylum Chordata; order Ceratodontiformes; family Ceratodontidae; genus Neoceratodus; species Neoceratodus forsteri. Next base: position 807,910,600 of record CM028132.1, on the reverse strand, counting down.
TCTGTCCCTAGCAGTCCATCTTCCCTGTGTCTCCCAGGAATCACAACCTGTTAACCTGTGCCCAGGGAGAGTTTGATATCCGAACCTCAAGGCCTGGCTCTTGAGGAGTTAGAATTTGCTGACCTACACCTTTCTCAGGGTGTTCTTGAAATCTAAAGGCTTCTAGGAAGCCTTCCACTAGAGCTACTTATAATTCTAAGTGGAAAAGGTTTTCCATTTGGTGTTCTAAAACATATTTCCCCGAATCTGCTGATTTGCCCATTGTTTTGGACTATATGGTCCATCTTAATTCTTTGGGCCTGAGACCAGCTACCCTGAAAGTACATTTGGCAGCTGTCTCTGCTTTTGTGTCAGCAGGAAAGCCTCCTCTCTTCCGCTCACCCTGTATTTTCCAAGTTTTTAAAGGATTACTTCATACTAATCCACCTTTAGGATCCGCCCCTGCCTGACCTTAATGTTTGCATTGCCCAGTTAATGCAACCTGTTTGAACCTCTGTCTTCTGCAGAGCTAAGTACTTAACTTGAAAACTGTTTTCCTAGTGGCTATCACTTCTGCCAGGCGCATAAGTGAGTTGCAAGCTTGTCAGTAGAAACTGACTTTATTCTTTCCACAGGGATAAGGTAGTCCTCAGGACTAACAGGAAGTTTTGTCCTAAGGTGGTTTCAGATTTCCATCTTAATCAATCTATCTCCTTCCAGTGTTTTCATGAACATTCCTCCTCTGGCAAGAGGAGATTGCACAGTTTAGATGTTAAGAGGCTTTAAGTTACTATATAGAACGTACCAAGGGTCACAGGTTCGAATCCTCCAACTTTTTCTCACTTATGGTGAGGTCGGAAAAGGAGACCTGCCACTAAGAGATCAATTGCCAGGTGGATTGTCTCTGTATCCAATTTTATTATCAGAAACTGGGGAAAGTTCCCCTCTGGCCTGAGGGCTCATTCTACCAGAGGTACAGCCGCGTCTCTAGCTGCTGCCAGAGACATCCCTATCTTAGAGATATGTCAAGCAGCTACCTGGAAAACGGTACACCTTTCACCAAGCATTACTCCTGGATGTCCAGGCCAGGAGAGATGCTCGGTTTGGCACAGCTGTGCTTCAGAGCCTATTCCGTAGGTTCTGTCCCTCCTTGATGGAGGTACTGCTGTGTAGTCTGCAATTATCGTAATATAGCAAGACTTCATGTTGTTTGAAGAAAAAATTACTCACCTTAGTAATGTTGTTTCTTCTAATGGAGTCTTCTATATTATAACCTCCCCAGCCTGCCCTCTCAGAACTTCTACTTGGGTATGGGGTGGGCAGCCTTGTGTGGTGCTAGTTATGCCCATTATATGTTTTCCACCCCTTCTTGGGGTTTTGGGGTGTGGTGTTTTATTTTATCTTATATTATTGCTTATATTATATTATTACTTCTGGTCCCCTGACTTGAGTCTTTGTGTTGGGACCAGGAATATGTGTTATAGTCAGGTAGCCAGTTGGCTAGTGTAGGTTACAGCTTCCACACAGACCTTAGTGAGTTTTGCTCAGAAGATCTGACAGTTTGGGTTTGAAATAACCCAGACAGAGCTTCTCTAACTGAGCTCGCGCCCAAGTTCCATTCTTAGAATGGAGTTAACTCTTTCACCTCGGAGCAGTTCTAATGGTGGGACAAACTGCAATTGTCATAATATAGCAAGACTCCATTAGAAGAAACAACATTACTAAGGTGAGTAATTTTTCTTGTTGTCGATTACTGCTCATCAGGCCCACCATGCTTCCTATAATAGGTTCTTGTAGTCCAGGCTAGGTCAGCTCCTAGCCTCCTTGCCTGATTCAGAGGTAACCAGACAAACTATTGCATTCTCTGCGTGTGGCCTGAGCTAGGCAAGGCACCAAGCGAGGGCATCTTATGACACCAACAAGGTAGCTTCCAAGGTTGTAGGGACAGTGATCTGTATTAGGCGGATGGCATGGCTGCATCTTTCTAGTTGTCACCCTTGGCCCGGTAGAGTGATTTTCTCCACCTACCGGAGAACCCACCTTTTCTCCCATACGGTGAGGCTCGTCTGTCAGGGCAACCTCCTGCCCCACTCAGGGGTCCCTGTCTCACTCTTCCCAGTCTCAGGCCTTGCCAGGACGGTGGATTCTCTCTCTCAGTGTCTCTCCACTGGGAGCTAAGGGACTTTAGTCCCTTAGAGTCTCGGGGGATACTCACCCAAATGTGATGAATGGTGAAGATTGCACAGATAAGATGTGAAAATTATGCACCTACTGTAATTCTTGATCTTTCTATGTATCTTCACCATTCATCACAAATCCCCCTCCATCCCCTGGGGCCTCAGTCTCTGGTCCTTCCTCTCTGGTGCTTTTCCCACTTCCTTTCCGCTGGTCAGGAGTGGGGTGACCTTGGGCACACAGGAATTTTTCCTCTGCCTTCTGGCTGGGGGAGGGATCTGGGGAGGGTGGCTGCTATCTTCAGTGCCTTGTCTCCACACCTTTGGGGTGGGATGTTGGTGGCTGCCCTCTCTCGCTCTCCCTCCCCCATCTCCTCAATCCTTGTCCTTAGGGACTAATTCCTCATTTTTAATTAGGAGACTCAATTTTCTCCCTATTCCAATTTATTTGGTTTCAGGGAGGACAACTCTGGATTCCTGTTCCCCTGCAGCCTTTAAATGCTTCTGCGGAGTTCGTTGCCAGTAATTCTGTGCCTTGAATTCTGGCAGTATAGCCTGTTGCTACTCTTAGGCAGTACTCACACTCAGTTGAGGGACCAGATCACGAGTCTGGGGTATGTCCTCTCCCTTCCACTTCTTGTTTCCTCCCTCCTTCCCTTCCTTTCCTTTTCTGATTCCAGAGATTGGGGCCCCTTCCCAATCCCCTTGGTTTTCTCTGTCTCTTGTCTGTCCACTCCGTTGTTTATTTCTCCTTTTAGTTCATAAATCTTTTCCTTTGTGTGTCCCTTGGACTTCCTTGTACCCCTCCCAACCCTTTCTTACTCTACGGCACTCAGAACTGGCGGGAGGGCAGGGTCAACATAACCTAACGCCAACCCATGAGCTCCACGAGTGCATCGGGCCCCAAGGGCGGCACTGTCGGCAAGGCCAACTCCGCCCCCATCCAAAAAAAGAACTCTATGTCGTGACCTCCGCCACTAACCCATTTGTGAGGAATGGTGAAGATGTACAGAAAGATCAAAATTACGGTAGGTACATAATTTTCATTTCTGTGACCTTGACCCAGGCCCAAAGCAACTACTGGTTGGCTGCGTTGAGGTTCCGGGTCTGGTTTCACTGAGATTGTCAGGAGTTCCTTGTCGGCCAGGCTCTTTCTGGAGTCCTTAAACGGGCTCTGGTTAATTCCTTCCTGAAAAACATCTTTGGACCCCGACGTCTTGGCGAATTATTGTCCTATCTCGAACCTCCCTTTTTGGGAAAGTTCTTGAGAAGGTGGTCGTGGAACAACTCGAGGGTTACCTCATGGACTTCTGCATCTACGAAGCATTCCAGTCTGGATTTAGGCCATACATAGCATGGAGACCGCGTTGTTCAGAGTGCTGAATGACCTGCTCAGGGCGAGGATAGAGGAGAGTGAACGATTCTCGCTCTTCTTTAATCTCTCCTCAGCGCTTGACACTGTGGACCATGGGGGTGTTGGACAGACTGAGAGTAGTAGGACCCACCAGCAAGGTCATCTGCTGGTTTGAGTCCTTTCTCCGGGCAGGTCCAGAGGGTGGTGCTGGGAATTTTTCCTCAGACCCAACAGACCTGCCCTGTGGAGTTCCCAAGGTTCTGTCCTCTCTACCATGTTGTTTGCAGTGTACATGCTGCCCTGGGTGAGGTTATAAGGTGGTAGAGCTGAGTTTTCATTGCTGTGATGATGATGCTCACCTCACCTGTCCTTTGCACCGGGAGATCTGGCGCAGTTGATGTGCTAAAGGAATGCTTGGCTGAGAACTGGGCTTGGATATTAAGTCGAACTGGCTGGACTTAACCTGGGAGCGACCGGGTACTGGTGGTTGAGCCAGGTCGAAGGGAGGAGTGGGGCCTCTGGCAATAGGTTGGGGCTTTTATTGTCCCGACTAAATTGGAGGCTTCCCAAAGGTGAAGAATTTGTGCGTTGTTCTGGACGAGCTGACACTTAATGCTCAGGTGTCGGCTGTTGTCTGGACCGGGTTTACCATCTCGAACATTGCCCAAATTAAATCCTTTATTCCTCCGATGACCTAACCATGATGGTACATGCTTTCATCACCTCGAGGCTTGACTTCTGTAATGCACTCTAACCCGGGGTCAGAGGCGTAGTGCAGCACCTGCAGCTTTTCAGAATGCAGCGGCCTGGTTGCTGACTGGACACTCAGGTTCAGTCATATTACACGATGCTTTGCGAACTGTGTTGGCTGCCGTGCACTGGTGTATCACCTTTAAAATAGGTATTCTGACCTACAAGGCCCTACATGGGTTGGATCTGGGCTACCTGAAGGAACTCCTGCATCCCTACAACCCATCCCACCTCTCGGATCAGCTGGGAGACCCTCCTGTAGGTCCCCAGGCTAGGCTAAAATCTTCCAGGGACTGGGCATTTGTTACAGCCCCGTCCTCTGGAATGCACTGCCAGGTACTCCAAGAGGCGCCATCTGTAGAGTTCTTCAAAAACATCTAAAGACCTTCCTGTTTCAGCAAGCCTTTGGGACCTGAGGAACTAATTTGAGGATTATTGGACAGCTTGAAAATCAGTTTGTTCTTAGAATTCTAGCAGGTTTATGTAAAATTTTATGTACTGTATGCTGATTGTCTTTTATTGCTGTCTGTATATTTGTATATTTTGCTGTAAGGCACCTTGAGCCTACAGGGAAGGGTGCAGAAACAAATAAATTCTACTACTGCTACTCTATACTCTATATTCTAACCCCAGGAATTCTTTAATGTGATTAACTGTAGCAGTCAGACTCAGTGTTGAACTACCCCAGAGAAATTTTGGAATGGTATGCTAATGATGGAACATCTATTGGCTCATGCCACTATTCAAAACTGCCGCCTACCAACTACTGCATTCTGTAATGCTCAGATTTCTTTCTCTACCTGCCTGTAAGGACAACTCAGAGACTGTGCCTCATCATTGTGAAAGAATTCTTTATTTTTAGCCCAAAATATAAGTATCCTGTTTAGTGTACTGTTAGAAATGCTTCCTTTAGGACTTCCAGTGGCGGCAAGGAGTAGAAGGCAGCAAGTGAGAGCTCTCCCTCAGCGATCTAAATAATTATTTTAAATACTCTGCTTAATACAGCAATTCCTGATTTTTCAACAGTCAGAGCTTACCAGTACTTCAGTGTTCTACATGAGACATAAAAAAACCACCCATCTAACGGTTACTTACTGCTGGCTAAACTTGCAGCTCAGTCGGATTCAGAGGTACCGGGAAGGCGAGAGGAAAGGGAGGTGGCGGCCATGACTCTGGAGGAGGGTAAAAGAACTCTCCTGAGCAGCCAAAATAAACGTGCTGCTTCTGCTCAGCTTGAAACCCTGCTGCTCCCTCCGATCCGGTTCTACTTACGATCCACAGATTTCTTACTGAAGTGAAGCAATCATTGTATTAGACCTCAAAGCCAACTTGCAAGATCTACGGAGCCTCGTGGACTCAGGCAGACACTCCAAATCTTCTCCAACTCAGAACCCTTGATTCACTGGAAACCTCTGTAAGAGATTTGGCTTTCAACAACTCAAAATTATTCAGAGACAGGAGGAAACTGAAAACCGTTCTGGTGGAACAACCTCCGATTCTACAACCTCCCGAGGGCATAGAAGCGATGATACTAATGCCTTCTTACACCATCTGTTGCGCATGGTCTTGAGTTGGGCCCAAATACCCCTGGACATAGTGGGCCCCGTGTGCTGGGCCCTAGATCTCCTCTGGTGCTCGACAAGGTCTGTTGTGGCGCGATTTTTAAATTATGCTGCAAAAGAATCACTCCTACACAAAGCTTGGGGAAAAAAGAACTTACAATATGACAACAAATGCATTTTATTGATAATGATTATGCCCTGCTACCTAGCGCCAAAAGAGAGAATACTCCCCTATTTCCTTGCCTGAGATCCAGAAAGTTGCTATTTACTACCCCATCCAGCCAAACTGATAGCATTCTACTCTGAGGGCCCTCAAACTTATTCTTCAGTGTCTGAGGCCAGGAATCACTTAACCGCCAGGAAGGTGTTGGGGAACAGGAGGCCCTTGAGATGGACAGATGCCTCGATCTGCAGAGCACCAACCCCAGCTTTTCTCTCCCCTGAGCTGGAACAGACACTACAAGATATTCTCAAGACCATTCACCAATTTTGCCAGGGGATTCTATGAACTGATTACCTCGTCCTGTAAAGAACTCTTTAATTTCCCGGACTGGAGAAATGGTACTAGGTTGGTGACACTTTATTTGGTCCTGGGGGTTGGTTCTGGGGTGCTGGTGGGCGGTCGGGTGATGGCCTTGATCCAATGGCCACATTAGGAGCCCTTCAGGCACTGGGAGGTCATGATCTACCTTTCACTCTCCACCTATACAATATTAATCAGTGCTGGGCTCTGTGGCTTGGGATTCCTGCCTCGTCCTGTTCCCCCGCTGCCATTTGCCCTCTCTTCCCGGCCCCCCAACATACTTTGAAGTTATCCTTAAGGAATCTATAAGCATCCTCCAAGATCTACATCCTGGAGCGGTCAAGTGACTTTTCTTGGTCCACCTCTGGTTCAGAGGCCTGGAGTTCCTGGACTGTCTGCCCGGCTTTGCTACTAGGATTGGAGCCATTTCATGGCAACTCTTACCTGATGGTCATTTCTTTTATCAACAAACACTAATAGAGGGTGTGGGCGGTTTCGTGTGGTTGAGGGTGGTGCCCCGCCAGGGTTCCCTGTTGTAGGCTCCTGAGGCCCCTGGTCCCCCCAAGTGTTGGCAAGTTCTTTTAGCGTGGCTGCTGGGGTGGCTCGGGATGGTGCTGGGGTGTGGGGCTCCCTTCCCTCCCTGGTTGTAGCCTGTCTGGGGGCCCATGCTGCGGTTGGGGCTCTCCTTCCCCATCCCCTGCCCCCTGCCTTCTGCCTTACGCCCCTTTCAGCTTTCCAAGACTGTATGGACACTTTATGGATATACAGTGCTTACTGTTGAAGGAACTCCACAGGACTTAATATCTCAAGGGGGCCTCTCCCCACATACCCTCCCTTATATATACACTCTTATGGTACAAGTCCTAAATGATTTCTGTCCATTGGATCTGATAGATGTTCTTGGGTATTAGCCCCCACCAAATCGATTGCTAGCCTACACTTGCAAATAGGGAGCCGGGGACTCTGCCCTCCTCTCCCTGGCACTGATTCCATCTATATCAGGGGCTTAACAGTTTACCCACCTGCCCTTGTGGTCTGGGGACTCAGATAGGGTAATTTCCCCAGGGCCCGCTCTAGATTACATAACCCTAGCAATACGTTAACTCTAGTATGTTCTGAAATGGGGACCGTGATCATTTTCTAGGATCCCTTGCCATGAAACACTCTACAACACTTTTTAAACATAAGGCTTACCTCCCTTAGTCCCCCTTTTGTTTTCTTTCTTCTCTCTCTTCCCTCCTTGATTTCCTTTCGGTACATGACTGGGTAGCTCTGAGAGATGAGGAACATGGGAGAGTCCTCTCTCCTCCTCTTTCTTTCTACATAGGTCATGACTTTGAATATGACAACTCCTAACTTACTTTACGTCATCTTACTGATGATGCTTCCTAGATTGGGGACCATCTCGTTCCCCAGAGGGATATAGTCATCTCTGTGCCTTATATTCTCCTCGCTCAAGGACTCTCCTCTATTAGGATCCTTCCTTGAACCCCTTAGGAGATGGTTGAATTCTCCCATCTCCACCATGGAAGCCAAATGTACATAGTTTTAAGGTTTAGTTATCCTTCCTGAATTACCCATATGCTGTTACTTACATAAAAGGTTTATATTTTAACTCCTCAGCGGTTAGAGGAGTCATTGTGCATGGGACACAGTTTTCCCATCCCAAATGTTTGCTGTAGTTGTTTTGACAAGGTTCAAGTTTCATTTTAAAACTAAGGAGGTTGTACTTAACACTACTCTACTATCTGGATCTGGACTTCTCCCAGAAAGTTTATTACTTACCCTGTCTACCAATAATGAAAAAGGAGACTACACATTCATGTTTTGCTAGTGCTTTATTACATCCAACCTTTATTAATGATACAGTCTTTGTGAAAACAGACAATGGCAGTTAATCCAATAAAAATTCTCTCTATGAATATTAATGGGCTTTATAGTCCTATCAAGAGATCCGTTTAATGCAATACTTGAACAGGCAGGCGGCGGACCTCTTTCTCCTCCAAGAAACACACTTATCTAATTCGTACATCAGAAACTGAAGTGGGGTAACTGGTATGAAGTCTATTCATCTGCTCATTCTAGTGCCTGTAAATGAGGGGTCACAATTTTAATACCTGTCTCAACTCCTTTGAAATCCAGGAATCCATAATTGACTCACAAGGTAGATATGTCATTTTGACGGGACATTATATTCCCAGAAGTTACTCTGGTTAATGTTTATTTACCCTCAAACGTCCCAGGGCAGTGATTCGTTCTTTCCTACAGAGTCCTTATATCCCATAAGGGCATTCTAATCATGAGGAGTGATTTTAATTTACCTATTTCCCCCACCAGGACTCATCCTCACCTCGCCTACAGAGCTACCTACGAGTAAAATATTTCAGATCATCGCTTGGGTATTGAAGATGCATGGAGGAGACTTTTCCGCCAAGCCCTGGCTTTTCATACTATTCCCTCGTTTTCAGACCTATTTCCACCTAGACTACTTCTTTGTCACATGAGAACATTTCTGTCTAATTCAGGACCTGTCCCTAGCACCTAAGATTCTTTCTGATCATCACCCACTTATTTTAAAAATCAATCTTAGTAAATCCCAAAACAAAACTCCGCGACATAATCCAGTGCTGTTGAGGGATCCTGAATATATAAAGTATGTTCCGCTAGAATTCCTCAGTTTCTTCAGGAGAATGGGGAGGTGAGGTATCTGACTTTATGCTCTGGGACTCTCTAAGCTACTCTGTGAGGAGAGAATAGCGTTCTCAACTAACAAAAAGGAAAGCTTATTCTTAAGCCACACAAAGACCCCTCTGACCCTCTTCTTATTGCCCTGTCTCTATCCTTAATGTTGACTACAAGATTTACATGGCTATTTGGGCTTCTGCTTGAAACGCTTCTCCCTCTGTCATACTCCCGATCAAGCCGGGCTTTATTAGCACTGTAGCACGACTGATAACATCAGATGAACTATGCTTCTTCTGGAACATCTTCACTCCAGAAAAATCCTTCTACGCTTCTCAGTTTTGACGCAGAGAAGGCTTTGACAGAGTGTCATGGAACTTTCTGGGATACACTTAAGCATTTTTCTTTTCCGACCACTTTCTTTCTTGGCTCAAATATATACTCTCTCGATCTCAGGTGTATATTTGTCTTAACGGGCTATCTCCTGCTCCATTAGCTTATAGCAGGGTACACGTCAGGGTTGCTGTCTTTCCCTTATATTTTTGCTGTATAATGGAACCCTGGCCATGACTATCAGACAAAACCCTCAGATTGAAGGTATACCGTTGGGTCAAACATCATACAAGATATCTCTTTACTGATGATATTCTTTAACTCTCCTTTCTCCCGAATCTTCCATTCCGACAGTTTTGGAATCCTTTAAAATACAACAAACTGGCTAATTTTAAATTAAACATTGAAAAACAGAGGCCCTAATGCTCTACTTCACTCCTCGTGGCACTTTAAGGCCTCTTTTCCTTTGAGGTGGCACTGTACTAAATTCAAATACTTGGGCTTACCTATCCTACAAAATCTGGATCATCTAGAACTAGTTAATTATAAACCTGTATCTCTCTCAGTTCAAGAGGATTTGAATAAGTGGGCCAATATGAGACTAACTTTCTTCCAAAAGATTGAAACCATACTGTATGAATATTCTCCTAGGCTCCTCTACCTATTTCAGAATATTCGACTTCCTGTCTGCCTTTACTTGAAGTCTTGAATACGATGCTTTCTGCCTTCATCTGGAAGGGTCAAAGACCTAGGGTCCGCTTTTAACCTACTTACAGGCCCAGATTAATGGATGTGGGGCCCTACTCACAAGTAATATTTTGTGGCTCGGGGCCCCTAAATGCGAACATCACACTTTTCCTTAGTGCTGTGCCAGCAAGGATGCAACAACCAGAGTACTCAAGCAGGATGTCATTTATACTAATGCTATGTTATGCCACATGACAGGTCACATGCCATTTCAAACAATACAGTTCAGAGCTCTGACAATAAGATAACAAATTAACTCACATGTGACAATACCCTTCTTTATTTTTGAAAGATATCACTTGTGGTAATGCAAACACACCAAATGATGTATTATATCTTGAAATACAAAAAATACCAACATTTGTTTTACACGAATGCTTGACTGAAGCGTTATATTTACTTCTGTACACTACCGGTCAAAAGTTTTAGAACATCTCCATTTTACCAGTTTTTATTGAAATTTACTAGGTTAATGTCTCAATGTACTCTGAAATTAAAGCATAGAACAAATAAACAATTGGAGATAAAAATAAATCATAGAATCATTTTGTTTAACAAAATTTAATCTAAATTTTGACTCATCAAAGTAGCCACCTTTTGCAGATATACTGTAACCACTTAACACACTCGTGGCATTCTTCCTACAATGGACATCAAATATTGTTCGGAAGTTCTTCCCAACACTGTTGCAGAAGTTCCCACAAATGTGTTGCACTTGTAGGTTGCTTTGTTTTCACCCTTCTGTCCAGTTCATCCCAAACCAGCTTCGATGGGGTTTAAGTCTGGAGACTGTGCTGGCCATTCCATGATTTGAAGCCTACCATCTTGTTCTTTCCTCAAGGTAGTTCTGACATAGCCTGGAGGTATGTTTTGGGTCATTATCTTGTTGTAGGATGAACCCCTGACCAACTAGGCGTAGACCAGAGGGTATTGCATGGTGCTGCAAAATGCTGTGGTAGCCCTTTGGTTCAGGGTGCCAGTCACTCTGTGCTGTAGTCCTGTGAGCCGCCTATCACGCAAGCTGTTGACTCTCAGAAACTTGTCTTCTGATTCTGTTGTGGCTTTATGCCTGCCAGACCTCTTCCTGTCAGAGTTTCCTCCAGTTTCCAAGTGCCTTTTGATGGTGTAGGAAACTGTACTCACTGACACCTTGGCTTTCTTTGCAATTTCTCTAAAGCAGTTTTTGCTAATGTAAACTTTTTTTAACCTCTAGCAGTTTACGCTTACCTTTGTACCATTTCAGGTTATTCACTGGACTGGAATTGCTTAAATTTCAATAAAAGCTGGAAAATGGGGTGTTCCAAAACTTTTGACCGGTAGTGTATATATGCACTCCTTGTTTTACTTTTGTATGCAGTGTCGCCATTCAGTGTTTTTGTTTAAAAAGAATATGAAATTCTGCAGCTAGATATAAGCAGTACATACACGTGCTAGTAATACAATTAGCTTTAGTTCAAGCAGCAGGTATGTATACCCCTATTATAAAAGGGTCTGAGAAATACAGCTTTCTGATTGGTTGTAAACATTCTATCAGTCGCCCTATGTTAATCTTTGATTAACATACATGAAAAGCCCAATCATATGCTGAGCAAGGTTTAATACTGTTTAACACTATTAAAACAAAACACATTTCTTTTATTATAATAGCAATAAGGCACTTCCAGGGGTTATGGTAATGGTCAGGGCCATGTAGCACTCACCTACACCTCGTGCCAGATTACTCCCCTATAGGGTGATTAACAGACCATTAACATAACCCCTGGTACAGTCATATTGCTTAATTGAGATGCCTAGTTTAATATGCTCATCAAACAAAGGAAAATTATTTGCATACTTGAATTAATAGAAGCATGTAGTAGAAAAATAATCAAGTATCCATTCTGTGGGAATACAGAACACCAACTGATGATGTATATTATACATGTTCCAAATAATGCAAGTGGCAAATAACTGTATAATATTATTCACAGGCAGACAAGTGGAGAATGATTGACACAGGGAACCCCAAAGGGCATACATCACACAAAGCAGACCAGTGGGATAGAAACCTGTACGGGTACACACCTCAAGGACAAGCCCAGACCACTGGGTCAATGGACAGGATGGAATTCCTACACAGCAGGGCATGCACCACCAGAAAAGTGCAGTTGGGTTGAAATGGACAGGATGGACACATAAAGACATGTTCATGCATGCACAGCTCAGGGCAGCAGACCAGTCCAGTAGGGATGAGACAGGGACTGGACAAGAGTCCCAGCCATAGCTAGAAGGCATAAACCACCAAGTGCCGGGGGCAGATCAGTGGTGAGATACACAGGATGGAAGCCCTAGAGGCTATATACCATCCAGGGTCAGGGCAGAGCAGTGTGTATGTGGGAGTGGTGGACAGACAGTCACAGGAATCCTTAGAGTAGAGAGAGCATTACATATTATTTCACATAGCATATTAGCTTCAAAGTTCCAGGCAGACATGTGGAAGACATGTAATCAAATATCAATTCTTGTTGACTGTAGAAGAAAAATACCAAATGGTGTAAATATGCATCTTAGAAATAACTATATTCCCAGGATGTAGAAGAATATGAAACAGTGCACACTAAAGTGAAATGCAATACTACTAGACCTTCACAGTCTGAGGCAGACATGTGGAAGACGTGTAATCAAATATCATTTATTTGTGACTGTAGAACAGAACACCAAATGGTGCAAATATGCTTCTTAGAAATAACTCCATTCCCACGATGTAGAGGAATATGGAACAGTGCACACAGAAGTGAAATGCAGTACTACTAGACCTTCACAGTCCAAGGCAGACATGTGGTAGAACATGTATCTCTCAAATATAATTTCTTTGTGACGGTAGAACAGAACACCAAATGGTGCAAATATACATCTTAGAAATAACTCTATTCCTCAGGATATAGAGGATTATAAAACCGCACACAGAAGTGAAATGTAGTACTACTGTAGCTTCACCGTCTGAGGCAGACATGTGGAAGATATCTGTAGTAAAATATAATTTATTTGTGACTGTAGAACAGAACACCACATGATGATGTATATCATGTATGTTCCAAATAATGCAAGTTCCAAATAACTGTATATTATTCACAAGCAGACCCGTGGAGAATGACTGACACAGGGAACCCCAAAGGGCATACATCACACACAGCAGACCAGTGGGATAGAAACCTGTACTGGTACACACTCCCAAGGAGAGTCACAGACCACTGGGTCAATGGACATAATGGAATTCTTACACAGTAGGTCATGCACCACCAGAAAAGTGCATTTGGGTTGAAATGGACAGGTATGGACACGTAAAGACATGTTCATGCATGCACAGCTCAGGGTAGCAGACCATTCCAGTAGGGATGAGACAGGGACTGGACAAGAGTCCCAGCCATAGCTAGAAGGCATACACCACCCAGTGCCGGGGGCAGATCAGTGGTGAGATACACAGGATGGAAGTCCAAGAGGCTATATACCATCCAGGGTCAGGGCAGAGCAGTGTGTATGTGTGGGAGTGGTGGACAGACAGTCACAGGAATCCCTAGAGTAGAGAGAGCATTACATATTATTTCACATAGCATATTAGCTTCAAAGTTGTGAAGACATGTAATCAAATATCAGTTCTTGTTGACTGTAGAAGAAAAATACCAAATGGTCTAAATATGCATCTTAGAAATGACTTCACTATTTCTACCCATGTGACAGATGAATAATAGAAAAGTTGCAAGAAGTAGAAAGAGGAAAAGTATGGCTTCAGTCCAACCCAAGGCACACTCAGACGAGTAGTTAGAACTGCTTCCTGCGTGGTTTGTGAGTAGAGAAAGTGTTGATTATCGCCTCAGAACTGAGTGCCCTTGTCACATCACTCTCAATAGAAAGTATGGCAAGTGAATTCAGCTTGTCCTGTGTCATTGTTGATCTCAGGCAGTTCTTTATCAAGGCCAGTTTTGAAAAGGAACGTTCTCCTTCACAGGCTTACTGGCAGAGTTAGGAATAATCTGAGAGCAACTGCTACACTAGGAAAGGTAGATTCCACCAGATCATTTCACGCATGTATTTCATAATCTCTTGTGCACTTAGCTCGATATTGACATGCGATATGAAGTCAAGAAAATGTCGAAATTCATCCACACAGTTTGCATCAAGATCTTTGCATATTTGCTAATGATGCGTGATGCGTCGATACAGAGCTGTGTTGCATCATTATCAACAATAGCATGCACAAATGCAAAATCATCAGACACTTGTTGGTAAGCTGTGTGATGCTGCTGTAATGAAGCATGCACCTGGTTGACTATCACAAGGAATGACTCCACCCTGAAAGCCTTGGGAGCCTGTAAGGATGAGCGGAGATGTGGCGAATCATCAGCATGGTGTTTTGGTCATCCAGTTCTGGTACACTCACTTGAATAGGCCTGGGACACATCTAGCATTATGTTTTTGCTGCCCTGTCAATATCTTCAAATTGATCTCTCAACTGATTAGTGAAACCTCTAGAGACAAGAACACAGCAGCAACAGCTGTCAAATCTACTCTTGTACTTTGGAGAAGGGTATTGCATTTCTGGAATCTTTGCAAATTCTGTTCCACAGTTCAGACATGAAGGCTGTTTCCAGTCGTCGAATGCATTGGCCAGTGACTTGCAAGTGAGTCTCATTTCTGCTGGTTCCTGTTCATCATCTGCCAGATTCGTCAGTATGTTATAGAAGTTGTGATAGTTCAAAGATAGAGCCCTGACAGACTCTGCATGACAATGCCATCATGTGGATGATAGGGTCTTGAGTGTCAGGATTCTCCCATTCTCGTTGGGAGTCAAACCTTCTGTCAGAGATTTCCACTGCCTCGTGGAACCAGCTGCAAAAGCATATATCTGCTGTACTGTGCTGAAGAATTTAACTGCTTCTATGCAACAATTGACACTTGCAGTACCAACTAGATTCAATGAATGTGCTGCACACGGTACATAGTCAGCAAGCGAGTTGGTCTCTTTAGTCGTGCCTGCAGGCCCACATACTGTCCAGACACGCTGTACGCATTATCATAACTTTGACCTCTACAGTCTTCAATACTGAGGCCCAGCTCTTTCAGCGTGTCCAACACATTATCCTGCAAGTTTTCAGCAGTGTGCTGTGTATAGGCACAAATTTCAAAAACGCCCTTGGGCTCTCCAGTTTCACTGACAAATCGAACATCAAAAGATAATTGGTCCATGTGACTCACATCTGGAGTTGAATCAACAGAAATGGAGAAATATTTAGCAGCTCGAACCTCATTGCACACAGCTGTCAGAAGTCAGTTCCCATTAGTTCTATAAGTTCATCACAAATTGTAGATGATAAATAGCATGGATTTCCTCTGCCAGAATTGCCATAACATGAGATATGGGCAGCAAGAAATGGATCAGACTTTACTGTTACTTCAAGCATACCAAGAAAGTTTCCATTGTGTTGTGAGCCTATTAGCTCATCATCTCCTCTGAATGCCAGTCCTCGCTCAGCTAGAAATTTGATCACCTCAACAACTCTAAGGAGCACCAATTGCCAGTAGTTCTTCTCACTTTCCTGCTGTTTCTGCAGTTCAGCATCTATGCACCCCCTGGTAGAAGCTCTCTTTAGCCAGGAAGCATTGCTGTCTGGTGCTCGCCACTGTTCTCATGCCATTTTATTAGCTTGGTCACATTACTCCAGTCACTGAATCCATCAGTGGCAAACTGTGAGGAACTTTAGACAATAACTTGCAGCAAAACAGTAAATGTTCCCAGCTGCAAGAGAGTATAAAAGCCATTCACGGTTGTACCGCTCACCATTCGCTTTCTTTCCACGGAAGAGATTCTTGGAGAAGTATCGTACTCTGTTTGAAATGATCCGCTGGGATTGTTCAAGGGTCCCAGATGGTTCTGACAAGAAGAAGGGCCATTTAAAACCCAATATTCAATGTCCTCCTTCGATAAACTGCCCCACAAACCAGGATCAGAAGACATTTTCAATGTTTTAGCTGCAGCACTACAGCCAGACCCACAACCAGAATTGACCTGTGTAGCAGCCTGTGGCCGGAAGACCTGGTGAACGATACCTGAGGTGGCAGGACTTGGCGCCACAGTACATGGGAACCAGAATTGACCTGTGTGGCAGCCTGTGAAGACGGGAAGACCTGGTGGATGATACCAGAGGTGGCAGGACTTGGCGCCGCGAGTACATGCGGAACCAGAATTGACCTGTGGCAGCCTGTGAAGACGGGAAGACCTGGTGGATGATACCAGAGGTGGTAGGACTTGGTGCCACAGTACATCCGGGAACCAGAATTGACCTGTGTGGCAGCCTGTAAAGATGGGAAGACCTGTGGACGTATACCAGAGGTGGCAGTAACATAGAAACATAGAAACATAGATTTTGATAGCAGATAAGGACCGCTTGGCCCACCCAGTCTGCCCATTTCCCTACCTAATGGATGAGCTGCAGATCCTAGTTAACCAGCAGCCTACTTCTTCCTACCCCCACCCCTAGAATTGCCTTATGACTGTCCCATGCATGCCTGAATTCCACCACTGTTTTTGACTCCACATCCTCCTGGGAAGGCCGCTCCATGCATCCACAACCCTCTCTGTGAAAAATACTTCAAATTACCTCTGAGCCGCCTCTTCTATCTTCAAATTGTGCCCCTTGTTCTTGCACACCTCTTTTTGAAAGATGCTACCCTCTTGGACTTTGTTGATTCCCTGAGGTACTTGAAAGTTTCTATCATGTCCCCCTCTCCCTCCTTTCCTCGAGGCTATACATATTCAGCTCCTTAAGTCTCTCTTCATATGTCTTCCGTGCAGACCCTGCACCATTTTAGTTGCCCTCCTCTGAACAGCCTTCATCCTGTCTATGTCTTTGCGAGATTGGGTCTCCAGAACTGCACACAGTACTCCAGATGGGGTCTCACCAACTGTCTGTACAGAGGGATAATAACTTCCTGTTTTCTACTGGTGATGCCTCCCTATGCATCCCAGTATCCCCAACCCTCCTTGCAGCCCTCTCACATTGCTTGCCCACCTTTAGGTCATCTGATATGACTACCCCAGGTCCCTTTCCATTTTTGTTGTTGTTAGTATCTCACCCCCATTGTGTACTCTTCCTGGTTTTGTTTCCCAGGTGCATTACCTTGCACTCTTAGCATTGAATGTAAGCTGCCATACATTTGACCATTCCTCTAACCTTGCCAAGTCCCTCTCATCCTTTCCACCCCACCTTGTGCATCAACTCTGTTGTAGATCTTTGTGTCATCTGCAAAGAGACATACTTTTCCTTGTAGTCCCTCTGCAATGTCGCTTATAAAGACATTGAAGAGGACCGGTCCTAATACTGAACCCTGCAGTACCCCACTAGTAACCCCTTTTCTTCAGAGTGGACTCCATTTACTATTACTCTCTGTGTCCTATTCTCCAGCCAATTCTTTACCCAGGCTGTCATCTTGGGACCCACTCCCAGGCTGGCTAACTTGTATATTAATCTTTTGTGTGGGACTGTGTCAAATGCCTTGCTAAAGTCTAGGTGGCCATGTCCACAGCCCTTCCTGATCTACTACTTTGGTCACCCAGTCAAAGAAATCTATCAGATTTGTCTGGCATGACCTTCCCACTCAGAATCCATGCTGCTTTGGGTCCTGAGCCCTCTGGCCTCTAGATACTCAACAGTTCTTTCCTTCAAAGTGATTCCATCATTTTCCCTACCACTGAGGTTAAACTAACAGGTCTGCAGTTTTCTGCTTCTGCCTTGCTCCCACTTTTGTGAAGGGGAATCACATCTGCCCTTCTCCAGTCCTCGGGTACCACCCCATCCTCCCATGATGTGTTAAAGAGGGTAGTCAGTGGTGTCACTAGTTCTACCTTAGTTCTTTTAGAATTCTGGGATGAATCCATCAGGCCCCATTGCTTTGTCCACCTTCAGTTTTAAGAGTTCTTTCAGAACCCTTTCATCTTACTTCAGACACAGCTCTTGCAGCAGGTTACACCATTAGGACTGAAGCCGGCAGGCATCAGGACCCCACAGAAAAATTCTAGATAGCTATCTTCAGCGGGGACCGCCTCGACGTCGGTCCGCCTCCGATGTCAGGCGTAGTATATAAGGGGCGGTCCGCCAGATTCCCCAGTTCTTTCCCGGCTGGCCGACTTGCATGTCCACCCTTCGGGTTCAGTTTCTAGCGACTCATGGTAAAGTGTTTTCCCACGGAAATTGCTCTCTGAATTCAGTTCCTTCTCTGATGTCCTCACCGACCTCGGTCATCCTTGAGTGTGCCTGTGGGAAACAGATCCTTTCAAGGATCCAGCTGCCTGTGTCCAGTGCCTAGGCCCAGACCACAAACACCGGTCCTGCACCTTTGCCAGGGTTTCAACAGCAGAACCTGGATCCGCGCCAGAAGGCCCTACAGGCATTCCTGCTAGAGGAGCAACTCAAGTCCATGGCTTCCAAGGGGATTCTTCGCAGAAGGCCCGCAACATGCTGAGAAGCATAGGAGAAGGCCCTTCCAGGTCCCCATCTAGGCCTCTGACTCACAGCAGCTCTGGCTCCAGGTCCCACCGCCTCCCTCCCGGCCAGCTCTCAGCCTCCTCGCCATGTGGAGAAAGTCTTCATCCTCTTCTCAGGCTAAGACTCCCAGGCCTTCCTTGTCCTCCGAGGCCATGGCGAGTCAGGGGACCACCGCTTATCACCACAAGTCGGGTTCCCGCCATTCGGAATCCGGACGTCAGGTCTGCTTCCTTGCCGCCTCCTCTTCACCGGAAAACCAAGAGCTCACTTCACCAAGAGGCCTAGGGACCTGACACCGTTCGTCCGACGCCGCCTTCACCACAGGTCCCCAGAGCGCCGCCCTCAGGAGATCGCCGCCGCCAGGCTAATCCTTATCACCGACGCCAGTAGGGGACCGCGCCTGCTCCAATTGAGAAGAGGACACCGACGCCCGACCGGACGCCGGTCAGGAGACCATCACTGAGGAGGAGTTGACTCAGCCCGAGGACCAGACGGGCACCCTGGCCTGTGGGACTCCCAGGGAACCTGAGCCACAACCCGAGCCCTGTGGAGCCGACGCCAGACCCGACGACCGCCCACTGGCGCCTGGGCCGCTGCCGGGCCTTTCTTCTAGAGGTGAAGGAGTTTCACTACTGGTGGGACACCATCAAACAAGACATGGTCCCCACTCCACCTCCTCCTCCTCCTACACCGCTGCTCCTCCGGTTCCTGTGCCTCTTCTCCATCGGGGTCTGCAGGTCAAGTTACCTCCTCCCAGGAGCCTAGGACCCTCCAAGAGGGAGATCAGACAAAGGAGACCTCTGTCCAGATCCTCTTCTAGGTCATCCAGTCCCAAGAGACCCAGAAGACGTCGCTGCTCACCTTGGCGGAGGACACGGGATCAGAGTTTTCAACATCCAGATCCCCATCTCCACTCTCCATCCCTTCTCCGGACCCACATGAGCTGCCAAAGTCTCCTCCGGATGACCCTTCGCTCGGATATCATGAGACACATCCAAGAGAACATGGGATGGGATGCAGAAGAGTTAGACCCCAAGGCTACGCTCATGGCATCTTCGCAGAAGGACCCTGCCTGTGGTGGTGCCACCTGGTAGACACTTTCGTGGATGTCACCAAGGCTGGCGTGGAAGCGCCCACATTCACTCCCGGCGAGTCAAGAAAGCTGACTGCTTGTACAAGGCTCCCAGAGAAGACTCAGTACTTGACTCAGCACCCTCAGGCCGACTCTCTGGTCATAACAGCCTCTCATGACCGTCCCAGAGACTGCAACATTTGAGCACCTGCCACCGGACCCAGAGTCCAAACAGCTGGATCGCCATGGGTAGGGCACGTATGCTCGCTACCCGCGCCATCAGATCCCTGAATTATTTGACCCACATGGTGCAGTTCCAGAATGCCTGTGGGAGCAGGGTCTGGATGCGGCTGAGAAATTGCTGGAAGGTGAGCAGAAGGAGGAGATGTTGCAACTCCTCCGCACGGGTTCGGACATGGGAACCCAGCGCTATGGAGTCGTGACGACTGGGGACTCTCGGCCCGAGCAGCAGCTTCCAGGCGAGCGCTCCAGAGACACTGTTGGCTCCGTGTCTCCGTTTGCCACCCGGACGCCCAGAAAAATATCATGGACGCCCCATTTGAGGGAGAAGTTTTGTTTGAAACCCTCAGAGAAGATAATTACCAAACTCCAAGAGGTCGAAGGCGATGGAGGTCGGTTCAGGCCATGTACCGACTCCAAGCTTAGTTCCTTCCGAGAACCAGCGATTTCTATTAGGGACGGACGCAGAGACAACAGTCCCGCCCTTGTTCCACAACAAAGGGCCCGCCGCAGAGCCTAGGGAAACAACCCGCAGGCCGGGCCAGCTGCATTCTAAGCCGTCCAGCCAGCGGACCTTCAGCCGCCACAGCCTAACTCCTTCCGGCCCCGCCTCAGGATCAATGGGACGCCATGGTCGGGGTCGATTGCTAATTCCTGCCAGGATGGCAGACTATAACCACCGCAGGTGGGTTCTACAGTTGGTCGGAAGAGGCCACTTTATAGAATTTGTGTGAAAGCCACCCGAGGCTCCTTTTCTACCGGTACCCTGGCAGCGCAAGTCATTGATCAGACAAGAAGTACTCACGCCCCTGCAAAAGGGAGCGAGAGAGCATGCCCGGAGAACCAGAGAGGACATGGATACTATTCCCACTTCTTCCTGGTTCCAAAAGACAGGGACCTCCGTCCGATTCTGAACCTCAGCGACCTCAATTTTTCAGTCGCCTAAAAGATTCCGCGATGGTAACTCTTCTGGTCTTATTCCCATGCTGAAGCAGGACGCTTTTTAGCATCTCTAGATATGCAGACGCTACCTGCACATCCCTATAGCTCAAGCACACAAGAGGTTCCTGCGCTCGAGTTTCTCGGCCATCATCTTCAGTTCCGAGCTCTTCCATTCTGGCTGTCATCACACCAGGGTCTTTACCAAATGCATGGCAGTCGTAGTAGCTCCCCAGAGACAGGGCCATTATGTTTCCTATACCTGGACGATTGCTTTTTGGCCGCCTCCAGAGAGGCGTTGTACGGGCGATCCAGAGCACCAGGACCTGTTTCGATCTCTGGGTATCCTAATCAACCACGAAGTCTCTCCTAGTACCGCGCAGAAGCTGCAGTTTATAGCGCAGTACTGGACACCGTCCAGGGAAGAGCATTTCTTCCAGACAACAGAGCTGGAGCGCATCAGATCCCTCATCTGGGAGCTGTTGAACAAGACCGGTCCCAGCCAGGTCGGTCCTTCGCTTGTTGGGACACATGGCATGCGCTATTCCTACTGTCCCTTTTGCAAGGCTCCACATGCGGTAACTCCAGTGGATGCTCAAAGTGCAATGGGACTCAAAGGCAAGACCACATGCAGCATCTGGTCAGAATCATGAATACCGTGATTCA
Organism: Neoceratodus forsteri; assembly: GCA_016271365.2. Lineage (NCBI taxonomy): Eukaryota > Metazoa > Chordata > Ceratodontiformes > Ceratodontidae > Neoceratodus > Neoceratodus forsteri. The sequence continues at coordinate 807,889,060 of CM028132.1, read as the reverse complement.
AGACTGGCAGTGGTGGCTAGACCTAGGGACACTCTCTCACGGCGTCCTGCTTGTAGCGCCTGCCCCGGAGGTAATCCTCACCACAGACGCCAAGTTCAGGGGTGGGGAGCACACCTGACGGGTGAAGTCCCAGAACGGGACCTCAGGAGGCTCACTCCATATCAACGTCCCAGAGATGAGGGCGTCCATGCCCTGCAGGCATTTCAGTCAGAGATCCCCCGAGTACTCTCCTGCTTCAGACAGACAACATGGCAGTGATGTATTACCTCAACAAACAAGGAGGCGCACACTCTACCCCTTTGCAGGAGGCCATGAGGGTGTGGGATTGGGTAATCCGACACGGCGTGAACCTGATCACAGTACATGTTCCCGGGTGGACAACACACTGCAGACGCCTGAGTCGCTCCCAGGCCAGAGTCCACTGAGGAACTTTCAGGAGGTAGTAGAGATCAGTTTCTTCGATGGGAACCCAGAATTGGACTTGTTCGCTTCCATCCGGGACGCAAACTGCCCAATTTTTGCTCACAGATCCAGGGCCTGGTGTTTTCATGGCGAGACGTCTGTCCTCTCCTGGGCGGATAGATTCCTACGCTTCCCTCCCTTCCCATTGATCCAGCGAGTTCTTCTCAAACTGTGCAGGAGCACTCAACAATGATCCTGGTGGCCCTTTCTGGCCCAGACAGATCTGGTTCCTTTGCTAATACAGCTATCCCTGGAACCTCCGCCCTGCTGCCATTCAGCTCCCATCTCTTGTCTCAGGAGGAGGTTCACTGGTCCACCCGGACTTACGCCCTCGAACCTGCATGCATGGCTCCTAGAGACGAGCTATTTTATGACACGGGGTCTCACAAGAGGTTGCGGAACTTTTCTGCAGCCAGAAACCGCAACGATGCGACGACACCATGAAATGGCGAGTTTTTGTTTATGCTCGCAAGCACGCCGACCTTTCCTGCTTAGGTTGTCCGTGAAAGCGGTGCTAGAGTACCTGCCTCCCTTTCCGCTCGGGTCTCACCTACTCCTCTGTTAGTGCACCTCTGTGCCATTTCAGCTTATCACCTCCTGGGTGGGACAGCGACAGTGGCACAATTAGATGCCTGTCGAGAATTCTTGAGAGGGGTGTTACACCTAGGCCGCCCATTAAGGACCCTGTGCCTCCATGGGATTTGCGTTTTGTCCTCGAGCAACTCACGCCCCCTTTGAACCTGCCGCAGATTGCAAGCTGTATTTTCTGTCGTGGAAAACGTTGTTTTGGTTGCTGTTATGTCAGTAGAAGAGTTTTGAGCTCATGCTGTCATGCAAAGAGCCTTATTTAATTTTCCACCGGACAGAGTATCCCTGAGGACGAATCCTAAATTCTGCCTAAGGTGATTTCCACACTCACCTCAATCAGGATATTGACCTGCCGGTCTACTTCCCAAATTATTCTAATAGAGGAGAAGCGCTGCTCCACACCCTGGATGTTCACCGCAGCTTGAGGTACTACCTGAACAGAACTAAGCAGCTCAGAATCGGAGCAACTTTTCATTTCTTTCTGAAAGGATGATGGGCCAACCAGTATCCAAACAGTCCCTGTCTCGCTGGCTTGTCCAGTGTATCTCATACTGTTATGATATCAAACAAAAGCCCCTCCCGGGATCAGTCCGGGCCATTCCACTAGGGGTGTGGCCACCTCCTTGCAGCACTTCAAACGTCTCCACTTCTACCATTTGTGCTGCAGCCACTTGGAGCTCTGTACAACCTTTATCAGGCATTATAGCCTGGACATCGCTTCACGGCCAAGAGCAGGCTTCGCCTAGCTGTGCTACAGGGTCTCCTGTCCTAGATTCAGGACCTGGAATGTTCCTTCTAGTTTCTCCTCCCAGAGTGTTTGCAAGCGCTGCTGCTTGGGAATCAGTCCTAATGGTGTAACCTGCTGCAAGAGCTGTGTCTGGTAAGATAGTACAGTTGCGTAAGAACTTACCGTAACAGTAGATCTTCGAGAACAGCTCTTGCAACAGGACCTTCCGCCACCTTCCCCTTGGAGTAGGCACGGCCTAAGCCTTTGCCAACAGGATTTTACCCTTTTGTCTTCTGACGGTGGATCCTCGGTCTCCCATTTCAATGTCAGCCTGCGGCCGGAAGTCTCGGCGGGAGAACTCAGGAATCTGGCGGGACCGCCCTTATATACTCGCCTGACATCAGAGTGGGACCGACATCGGGGCGGTCCCCGCTGAAGATAGCTAGCTAGAATTTTTCCATGGGGTCCTGATGCCTGCGGCTTCAGTCCTAATGGTGTAACCTGCTGCAAGAACTGTTCTCGAAGATCTACTGTTACGGTAAGTTCTTACGTAACTGTACTTTCTGTAAATGGGCTGGTATAAACTTCTGTATCCAGAGTGTTTCTACTGTTTGTTTTAGGTACCTCCCCACTTCCTTTGTAAATACTGAGCAAAAATATTTGTTTAGTATCTCTGCCTTTTCACAGTCACCCTCTGCCCACCCTCCATCCTCTTTATTAAGCCTCACTAACCCTCCCTTGGTCTTCCTTCGCTCCTGATGTACCTATAAAAGGTTTTATCCCCTTCTTAACTGAGTTGGCTATCTTTTCCTCGGTTTGGGCCTTTGCTGTTCTGACTGCCTTCCCAGCTTCCTTTGCTTTAACTGATACAGTTCTCTGTCCTGCTCCTTCTGTGATTCCTTGTACTTCCTGAATGCTTTCTTTTCTCTTGAACCTTCACTGCCACTTCCTTTGAGAACCATAGTGGTTTCTTACATCGTTTGTTTTGTTTATTTGCTTCACACAAAGGCTTGTTACCTCTGTGATGGCAGTTTTTATTATTCCCCATTGTTCTTCCACTCCTCCTTCCTGCCAATTTGCTAGTGCATTCCTTAGGGACTCACCCATTTGGCAAAGTCAGCCCTCCTAAATTCCAGTACTTTGCCTTTGTATGACTGGCTCTGTTGCTGTGTTTATTGTGAACCATACTGTTCGATGGTCGCTAGTTCCCCAGATGGCTACCCACTTCTACATCTGTGATCCTCTCTTCATCTCCATTTGAGAGAACCAGGTCTAAGATTGCTCCTCCCGAGTGGGCTCCAGTACTAGTTGTCTAAGGCATGCCCCTGTAGAGCATCTAGAATAACCCCACTCTTTGAAGTGGCTGCTGCAACTGCACTCCAGTTAGCATCTGGCATATTCAGATCACCCATCAGCAATATCTCCCTTTTTCTGCCATTCTAAGTATTCTTTCTATCATTTCTTGTCCATTTCCTCCCCTGAGAAGGGGTCTGTATACAACCCTGTGCGGATTGTGGTGCCATTGCCGGTCTCCAAATTTACCCACAGTGCTTCTTCTCCTCCCTGTTTTCCCTTTTGTTTTGTTGCTTTGATTCCTTCCCTTATGTAAAGAGCTACTCATCCTCCCTCTTTACCCTCCCTGTCCCTCCTGTAGTTAGTGTATCCTGGTATGTTTATGTCACTGTCATATCCTCTCTAGCACATTGCACTGACAATATAAGCATACACATTGTATAATATATATATATATACAGTATATATATATATTACAAACCACCACACACACACACACACACACACACACAAAAAAAATGTGGGGAGTAGTGCAATGTAATGGCTGTGGGGCAGCAGTCTTCCAGGAGTCTTTCTGGAGGCTGAGATGCTGCCCATTTGCAGACAACTCTGCCCTGAGGGAGGAAGTTGCCCGTCTTCAGGCCACACTGGACAGTAGTAAAGGGACCTTCCCCAGGCCACACTGGACGGTAGGAAGGGAACCTCCCCATCCAGGGAGCACCAGAGCCACCACCACTACCTCAGAGGTTGCGAAGAAAGCATAGCAGTTGGACCACAGTGGGCTCAGGGAGGTGAGGATGGTGGAACAGAGGCACACCCAGTCAGTTGTTCCACACCACAATCCATACACCATTCTGGGGAGCATTGCTCCCCTATGGATGCACCCAGAGAGGAGACTAAGGAGGCTGAGGACAACTGTCACAAGGGAGGCCCACAGGAAGGAGGCAGAGGACACCACAAGGAAAGGGAAGCAGCTCCTGGTGGGGGACCAATTATTAGGGGTAGAACTGGGGGAGCAGGAAAACTGAGTAGGTGCCTGCCTGGTGCCATGGCTTGGAGAGACAGGAAGCGCATCCTCAGGATCATGAGAACAGCTGCACGGGAGTTCGAGCTGGACGTCATTGTCCACCTAGGGACAAATGACTTGGCAATCATGAGATTAGAGCAGTGCAGAAGGACTTTGTAGAATTGGGGAGGGGCCTAAGACAAGTAGCACACACAATATCCTTCTCTGAGGTGCTGCCTGTCAATGGCATGAGTGAGGCGAGGAACTTTGCACCATGTAGTTTAATGAATGGTTGAAAAATGGTGTGGAGCACAGGGGTTTGGCTTCATTGGGGACTGGGGTTCCACCTGGAGGGACACCAGCCTATACTGGCAGGATGGTCTGCATCTGTCCGGGAAGGAACAAGTCTTTTGAGCAGTCGGTTTAAATGCTTCATTGGAAGCTTTTAAACTAGTCAAGGGGAGGCACTGATAAGCATCAGGAAAATCCCAGCCTCTCCTACAAAACAGGGTACTAAAAAAAAGGACCAGGTAGACAGGTCAGTGGTGGATGCTGCAAAGAAGGTAAAGCCATCAAAAAATGGAGAGCAATGAGTACCAATGCCCGTAGTCTGGAGTAACAAGCTTCCTGAATTAGTGGCCTTGATGGAGGAGGAACATCTGGATATCGTGGCAGTCACAGAAACATGGTACACACAAAACCACAGTACTTGGCCGCAGTGCATGCGGAACCAGAATTGACCTGTGTGGCAGCCTGTGAAGATGGGAAGACCTGGTGGGTCGCACCAGAGGTGGCAGGACTTGCAGCACCGCAGTACATCCAGAACCAGAATTGACCTGTGTGGCAGCCTGTGAAGGTGGGAAGACCTGATGAGCGATATCAGAGGTGGCGGGACTTGGCACTGCAGTACATCCAGAACCAGGAAATGACCTGTGTGGCAGCCTGTGAAGATGGGAAGACTGGTGGGCGATACAGAGATGGCTAGAACTTGGCGCCGCAGTACATCCGGAACCAGAATTGACCTGTGTGGCAGCCTGTGGAGGCATGAAGACCTGGTGAATGATACCAGAGGTGGCAGGAGATGGCTGCTGTGAATCGAGTCCTAAAGAAGATACCTGCTCTGTGTCCGAAGAAGGGATAGCTAGTTGCTCACAGTGTGCAGCTGAGTTGTCCTTATTACTCTCTGTCCTCACTGGTGCATTTCTAAAGAAAGTTTCCAACTTTGGTGTTCTATCCACAATAGCTTGGTTTGCCTCATCCGTAGCTGTTGGCGTTTCCTCTTTCAGCACCGCTGATGTATTTTCGCAGATATGTTGCTTGAGAACCAGCCTGCATACAAAATGGTGAGAAACAATAAATTATTGTAAGGGAACTAAGTAATACTCTGAATCAAAATGTAACATTCCCATCCCTCAGACATCACCTGGACATGATGACTCCTTACCTTCTGCATTGCACAACAGCTGGTATGGTGTGCCTGTCATCATCTGTGGCCACAGCAGATGTTTTTAGAGGCATCAGCTAACCTAGCACCCCATTTTTTGCAGTGCCCTCCATTCACAGTCATCCCCAACACAGATTAATGCTAACTGACCTGGAACCAGATTAGCTGGTGGTGGTAAATATAAAGAAATGCAGAATATATCCTGCAATTGCAATTCAGATTCATAGAGAAACTATTACTGTAACTATCCTCAATTACATCTAAGCAATAAGGTAGAAGGGGTGCATAAACCATATTTGCCAGCACAGCCAGGGGCATAGCATATTAAGGCACAAAACCAACAGCTGAGTGACTGTAGTTGCTGGCTGTGCTGTAAAATATGGTCTGCTCATACCAGAGTGCCATACTGCGCTATAAAGAGCTTTTTTTTTTTACTTTTGAGTGTTGTGAAAAGCTATGGTGTTTATTGCCCCTGTATGCTAGGTCTGTTTCTGGAGAGATGCCCACTCTTTGCTTCATGACCTCTGTGGTCCCTCCAAGTAGTGCTCTGCTCCAAGTAGCGCTGTCCTCCTGTACTGCCGTGCTTCATTGTCGACAAGCCAGAAAGTGAACATCAACGAGCGAAGCAGGCATAAGAGCATAGCATGGATAAGGTGTTGATTTTCTGTACCAAAATATTACGGTGCCGATTTTTAGCCCCAAATCTATACTGGGGCAGATTCCAGGTCCTGATGTGGACGGTCGGTCCAAAATCAGCGGGAAAAACGAGACCACGTTGAAATGGGGCCAGTCTGTACAACTTGCAAGGCTGAGACTGGGTCCCATGCAGGAGCGCTGAGAAACAGCTACAAGGCCCAAAATAAAAGAAAATAGAAATTTGGGTACCTGTAAATTTTCTTTCTCCGACGGTGATCTCCGGGCTTCTTACACCTGGACTGTACCTCCTGATGCTGATGGTAGGCAGGCTAAAAGCTCTGCAGCAGGGGATAGGAAGCCTCCACATCCTGTTGTCTCCAGTTTTTCCCATGCAGTCTCCCTGAGTTTTCAATAGAAGAACTGCTCCCACACCTTGAATTTAAGCTGGTGCTTGAGTAATACCTGAATAGAAATCTGCCGGTCGGTCTCTTGTAAAAGGATGGATGTCAGAAAGAGATCCTAACTGCATTTCCCTGATGTCTGAAAACCAGATTTCTGCCTTGAGGGTCTGCAGATGGATAATGTTGTTCAGGACCTTGATATGTAGGATGGGCCTGAAACCCCTTGTGCTTTTCCACTCCATAAAGAATATGCAGCAACCCTTTAGCTGATCTCTGTGGGTGAACTGCTCAGTATCCCGACTGAGAGCTTGTGTCTTTTGGATGGGTAACCGGAGGTGGGGGGGCACACCCTGAGGTAGTGGGCCTGTGCATCTGTGGTGCCACCTTCTCCACTGGACTTGTGCCTTCTGAGGTTATATTGGCTATGTAAGAAGAACCATGCTCTTTTTCCTTGAGAAGTTAAGAGTTTGAGCCTAGACCTAGCTCGGTCATGAGATTTTGCCTCTGGGGTCTCAGGTCCCTGAATTGCCCTTCCCTTGACTATGTCATGCCAAAGAGGTCCCTGCCTGCTAGGGCCAAAGCCAGGGGCTGTGGCGCAGCTGAGGTTTGGGCATCCCCAGGCAGCCTTCCTCTGACAGGTTTGCTGCGAAGCAAGGCCTCTACGCTTCTGTCCACTGACCATCTGGTTGATTTGGTTTGGAATCAGAAGGTAGCTTTTATGCCAATTAATCATTTTCCTGGTTGCTTCCATCTAAGTCTGAAAGGCTTAAGCTCTGCTGGGGCACTAAGCCTGAAAAACTGCGGATCTTCTGTGTGCACTAATAGGTGAAAAACTTAGAGATCTGCCGCCCTCCTTGAGCCCTTTCCTTTATGGCAGGAGGAATAGGAAAAGCTGTTGCCAGTTGGGTAGTTGATGTCCCGAAAACCCGTTTTGGATGGGTGGGAGGCCGGAATATCCAAGGGAAACCCAGCCAAGGAGAATTAGCGTGAGGGAACTTGCCGTGCTGGCATTTGCTGCCCTGGAAGGTTTGTGTAAGCCCATCACACCGAAAAAGGCACCACTTCCTCTATTCAATGTACATTCTCCTCCTATGCTATTAACTGTGTAGGCCTTTAAGAGTAAGCTGGTCCTGTAAGGGCAAATACTGAGAAGTCCCTCTTGTGTATTCCTGTCTAAGAGACTATACAGAATCCAACCTGATGGGAACCTATGCAGAAAAACAAGCCTTCTAGGCATCACTTCTTGCTGGTTTGGTGGGGAGGTGCAGAACACTGAACAAAGCTGCCCCAACCACCTGGACACCCACCAGGACAACACCAGGATGGGCAGAAGGGACCTCAGTTTAATGTCTCACCTGAAGGATGACACACACCCCAGCAGTACAGCACCCCACAATACTGCACTCGGATGCCAGTATTTTAGGTGCAAGTTCAATCCCGGTGTGGGGCGAGAACCATGACCATGCAATAAAAAGTAGATGTTCTGTCTGAGAAGTCAAACTGTTAACTGCAAAGTAGTGTGATGTAGTAACACATTAATTTATAGTCAGAATGGATTCTAGATCCATCATGTCATTGTCCCCCCACCTTCACTAACAGGGATGACCCCCATTATACAATGGGCATTGAAATCAGACACAAATCCTGTAATTTCATTGGTTACCTGGCATTGCTCCCCATTGTATAAGCTACAATCACTCCACGGAAGAGGCGCCAGTAACCAGTAAGCGCATCAAGGGTCCCCTGAAATCACTGCGACCATTAGGAACACAAACCTGGCAAAACACAGATAGTCACAGGGCAAAACCTCCACAAAGCCACGATGTTGACGTCCTGAGTAAACAATATGAAAATACCACAAGTTTCAAAAATGTAATTCAGCTATGAATTCAACATAAAAAACTCTAGTCACAGGACATCATTTTTTTTCTGGCTTTTGAAAAAATTGTCTTTCCCAGGCGCTCTCTTTCCGTTTCACTTTCAGAAACCTGCATTTACAGTTTGTCAGCCACACTGTAGAAAACATCCCACAACAAAATTACCTCACTTTATTTTTGTTCCCTTTAAACACGCACTACAGCTTACATGACTGGTCTCACACCCGTGGTTTCTCGAGTCTCGGTTTTCCCAAACTGTAACCACATTAAGGTTATCTCCTCGCCCGCTTGCTGACCCACTGTACATGGGCATACCTACCAATCAAAGCACTATTCTACCAAGAGTAACAACAAATCTAATATAAACATTTAAACCAGCTTTTATTTTGTTAACTTTTCACACTCAAAATATATAGATGTCCATTGTATAATCGCAATATGCCACTCGAGAATGTTGGTGATGCCAGGATTTACCCAGCCCTGGGGTGTTTTGGCCATTAGCTGCGCCACCCCACCCCCCACCAACAGGCATTGGGGTGTATATTGGGCTCGCCGGTCCCACTGCCTTGCCCATGGCTTTATCACATTGTGCTGCCATCAGAAATCCTTCGTGTGAGTGCTGTTAATCATTACCCTTTGCCTCCTATCCATTAACCAGTTTTGAACCCAGATTAATCCTAGAAATACTGGGGCAGGCATTTTTCTGCCAAAACACACAATTTTCATGTGCAACTGGGTATTACCAAGGATTAAGATCTGGCTGGGAAGTGTGGATGGCAACTGCTTTGATTATCCAGGCCAAAGAGTAGCAGTCAGATGGAACAGGCTTCCAGCAGAGATAATTAGTAGTAGTAGTCTGAACATATTCAAAAGGTAGACTAGATACATACATGGGAATTTTTCTTTAGCTGGATATAAATGGTGAGAATCAACAGGTAGGTTACACGGGCATTTGCTTACTTTTGCCTGACCAATTACTATGTTGCAATGTTTATAGAATGCTCCTCTTTTATCCACCAACCTCCATACATTCTAAATTGCAGTGGATAAAAAGGGTAGCAGGTAAAGGGGAAATAACATTTCTGGAAAATGGGACAGGGACTTCCACTGGCAATAAGCAAGGGTGGTGGATAAAGAGGGTGAATAAAGGAGAACACGCTGGGTCCATTATAACAAAATGTGAAACCACAATCTGCTGCTTGTCAGCCACCAAAACTGAAAATCACAGACACGGCCTCTGAGCCTCACACACAGAAAGCACTCATAAGCTGCAAACCCACTCCTGTAAGTACTTAACAAACCATCCTACCTTAAAACAGGAAACATCATCAAATCAAACTGAAAGGACAAATCAATACATAAAATGTATTCATTTTTTTAACATGTCACTGTTTCTATGCCTTGCCAACAGCCCCTCATCTGATCGACCCCCCAGCCCGCTCACCTGGAATTACCAGGGCTTACCTTATGCCCAGCTTGGGAGCAGCGCCTGTGGTTAGTCGGTCGCCATCCTGCTGCTGGTGATTTTCTCCTCCATTTTCTCCCAGGGCCCCAGAAGTAGGAGCGCATGCGCAAAGGTGCACATGTGTCTTATGGCCCTGGTAATGACCCCTTCCACCCATCCCGTTGGCCCTAATGCCTGGCACCCTCATGGCCTGCTGCCCCGGCCTCCACCATGAGGCAGCTATTAACTGAGGGTTGCCATGCCAGTGCCACCTCCACTGGACAGGAAAGTTGCCTGTCGGCAGCTCCATCCAGTTCTGCCCATTCCCCATTGCCGACCTCCTGAACCGGTCACCGTGTGCTGCGAGGTTATGTGTCCAGGGCCTTAGCCCTCAGCACCACCGGCCAGCTATAAAATTTGTTTTATCATGAATATTTCTGCACGTAACAAACAAGTATGAAATTTTAATGACAATACCTGTAATATTGAGGTAGACTGCAAGTAACACAGTGTCCCCTGGTAATCTGTGGAGAGAGGAGAAAAAAAGCTGTTTGGTGTTTTGAGCTGCATGCAGGTCTGCCCTCCCTCCCCGACACTGTCTGCCATTTCTGTTACTGTTTTTAATTCATTATGTTAAGTTTTGTCCCTGGGAGAAGAGTTCCTGTTGTTTGATTTATGGTTTTAATGATTTGTAGTATCTATGTTGCTAAATGTAATTTTTCTTTTCTGGTGCTCCTCAATTAACTTTTGCCACTTGTTAGTCACTTTCAAGAAAAACTGCTGCCACCAGTCTGTCACATACAGTAAGTTTCTTTTATCCTCATGTGATATGAACAGCTGGCTTGTGTGGTCTTCAAAACAGCTGAAATGTTGTTGTACCACACTGTGGTATTACTATGCTCTGTATACACTAAGACACTATATTCAGTATTATCTGTGCCCTATTGTGTCTTATTGCTTGTATGGATACTGAAAATGTATTTAAGTGGCTACATATTCAGTAAATCTCAGGTTCCATTGCATGAGTACAAGAAATGATTGTCATATTTTCCTGTACAATGGGATTTATAGATTTACATGGTGTTTTATTTTAAAGCCAGCAACATGGATTTGGTCATGCCATTGGTTGCTGACTGCCATCTGGTGCTAATCACATGAGCATGGCCTTAGGACTACATATGCCATGGACCCTGTGCTCACAAGTTAAATTTGTGGGTGCACCATTATGGACCCTGAGCACTGCAGTGATTCTGATTGCTCTCACTGTTTGATCACTAACCCTGCTGATGCTGCTGTAATATGATTGTTGTACTCGGTTTTAATGAAACATAATGCTAAATAAATGTTTTAAACTAAGTCCTGTACTAAGTACTATGTGTCTGCTCTTAGTCTTACTGTACAAAATTTGTACAGTAAGACTAAGAGTAGATAAGTTTTGCCCATGTTATGTACTACAAATACTCACTGTAAGTGTTACATAACATGGGCAAAGCCATCAGATCAGAATTTGTGATGCTATCTGGCCACATAATTGGCCATAGAACTTGTTTCCTGTCAGAATTAAACTATGTGCTGCTGCTACTATTCACTATTTGGCTGGTTTTCATTTTAATAGTACTTTTTTTTTAGCTTTACAATTCCAAAACAGTGCAGCTAGTGCTAGCCTACCTAGCTCCTGCAGCTGTGCTCTGCCTCTCACCAGTGCGACGCAGGACTCCTGGCTGGCTGCTGAGATGAGTTCCTCCGTCCTAGTCCCGTGACTCCGACTGTAAGGCACCGCCGCCTACGCAGCCACAGAGAATGTGATTAGATATCTGGCCAGTGACCACACTGCAGCCTCGTCCCGGCTCTAAAGCAGTAACTTCTCCCTCAATCCTCACAGCTGACCCGGCCAGCGATCGGCGACTCCTCTCTCCAAAACCAGCGCTCTCAGTGCCACCACAGTCTGCTCCTCAATTCCGGCTCGCGCCTTGGGCTTCTCAGACTTGGTCTGGCCACACCGCCTTGCTCCACACGCCGGACGGTGATTGGAAGGTGAGGCAGCCCACTCATTCCCAGACCGCCACTCAGGCTAGACTGAGCAGAGAGGGAGGAGGAGGGATGCGAGCAAGGAGCAAGAGAGGCTCGAGAGTCCAGTCAGCAGCATGCAGTCATCAGTTGCTTGCTGAGTGAGCATCTGCTGGGGCCGGTGTACTAATAACACTGTCTAACAGTCTACAGAAACTGCCTCAATGCTCACAGTGAGTGTCCACGGGAAGCAAGGGGGCTTTACAGAAACTGCCTCAATGCCCAAACTTATAGACTGAAGCGAAACATTATTAGGGACGTAACACTGTTTTTGACACTGCAGACTGGGGCCCTCCCTGAACCTCGGGGCCTTGCGCCATGGCATCATGTGCATACTTATTAATCGGCCCTGCCTACTTACACTTCCTTTAAACCAAGTGGGGTTAATCTCCTGACCTAAAAAAGTATTCATTGGCAGCTTTCCTAAAATACTTTTCTATGGCTCTCTCCTCTACTTCTTTAATTTGGAAAGATATTGAGTTCCTAATAAATGATCTACATGATAAAGAAAATCACCTTTCTTCATCTGAACTCTCCCTCCTCTCAGAGACTTTTTTCCTTATACCTCAAATAATTGTGGGAGGGCTATCTACACCAGGAGCACCCTCACTGGTATCGCCCTCCTGCACCGGTCCTTGTAAATGGGGCCCAAGCCCTCACCATTAAGCTTACCCCGGACCCCACCAGATCCCCTTTTACCTCACCACTGCCTACATACGCCCAAGCTCAAAACCCAGCGCTATTATCCCTCACTGACTACCTTGCCACCCTTCCCCACAATGCTGACAAAATCATAGTTGGGGACCTCAATGTGAACTGGCTTTGTCCTCATCCTCCCCGCTCGGGACTCCTTCACAGCTCTGGATCTAACCCAACTAGTCTCCCAACCCACACTGCGAACCCCAAGAGAGGTACTAGCACCTCCTTGATGTCATCATACCCAAACCGCCCCTAAAATCCTGGACATCCAAGTCCTCCCGGACTCCCCTCAGTGACCACTCCCTGTGCTCTTCGCTGGTTGGCCCACCTACCCGACCTACTGCTCAAGCGTTCCCGCGGCGTTTCCAGACCTTATGGCCTAAAAACCTAAAACAATACCTTGAACTGCAAGACTGGTCCCCGATTCTCCATGCACCCGATATAGATACGCTCTTGTCTTCTTTACCTCCACCTTTAATAAAGCCTGCGATCTCTCTGCTCCCTCTCTGCCGTCCACTCCAAAGACCTAACCTGCCCTGGATTACCCCTGCACTCTCTATGTTGCTCAGGCACAGGACAACCTTTGGTACCGTGCCATTGAAACTAGGCGCCCAGCTGACAGACTGGCCTACAATGCTGCACGAATAAGTGTACATGGGCAATCAGGAAAGCAAAGCCGACCACTATTAGGTCTCCTCACTGCCTCCTGGGAGCGCCTGTACTTCTGGGATAAGGTCAAACAACTGAATGGGAACGCCTGCCCCCCTTCCCAGATTACCACCAACAACACCACCATCACAGACCCTCGACATTGCAAACCTCCTCAACACCGCCTTTACAGACCTTAGCCCCATCCTCCCCAGTAACTTCTTGATCAGCCACCCCCATCCTACCCCTGCCCTCCATCGCCCTTGCTTCCACCTTCATAGGGTTACTACCCAGGAAGCCAGACTGCACCTGACCCATGCACTAAAGGCAACAGTTCCAGTGACATCTCCCTGGATCACAAAATTCTCCGGTTAGTCCTGGATCAAGTCCTCACCCCACTCACCTGCCTTCTTAACAAATCACTCTGCCTGGGACAATTCCCTCCTAGTGGAAAACTGCAGCGGTCACTCCAATCCATAAAGGGGTGACAGGTCCTTAGCTGGGAACTATCGACCGATCTCCATTCTCCCTCCCCTTTCCAAGGCGCTGAAAAACTAGTTGTCGCGACAAATATCTGAATACCTGACCAAATACAACATCCTCTGCCCGAACAGCACGGCTTCCAGAGGACACAGTACTAGCACTGCTCTTATTGAATTCGCCTTTTCCTTTCCACTCCTCATTGGATACTGGCTTTCATGGGCTGTGTTCCTTGACCTATCAAGGCCTTTGACACGGTCTCCCACCCCTACTTCTGGGAGCCCTCTGTCACGCTGGGTTTGCCTCTGGATCACTGGCTTGGTGCTCCAGCCACCTGTCCGCCGGCCTCCCCAGCGAGTCAAAATTCGTGGGACTCTTTCCTGACCCGCTCGATCCACTCAGAGAGTTCCACAGGGCTCCATCCTGGGGCCCTTCTCTTCTCGCTTTACCTTAACACCCTGCCCAGTGTGCGTCTGGGAATATTCTGCTGTCGCAGGACGATACCGACTCCTCTTTGCCACTGGACCGTAACCCGCTTCCTCCAGGTTTCCTACAAAGGGCCTATGACGGCGCTGAAGCTTGGCTTAAAGAGCATAGATTGGTCATAAATCTTAAAAATCTAAAACCATGCTCTTTGCCCATCCTCAAAATAAATCATCCAACACCCCTCTCCGTATCCTTTCCGGTTCTAAACTACAACTGAACAAGTCCAATCCTATAAGTACTTAGGGATCCTATTTGACTCAGCCCTCTCCTGCCATACCCACATGATGCACTCGCTTCTGTTACCAATATCCGACTTGGTATCCTATACCGCCACAAAACTGTCTCCCCAGCGCACTCCGGCTGGCGGTTACATCCTCCATACTCTGTGACTCATGGGCTACCTATCTATGCAGCCAACATTAGCTGCCCTCAACAAAAATCCGCCTCCTCCTAAATAAGGCTTGCAGGCTAATCACTGGGGCCCCTAAGCTCACTCATACCTGCCAACTCTATGACCTTGCAGTAATGCTTGACCGGACGCAACGCCTGTTATACCAAAGCATCCTCATTTCAAAAAAACCTTACTAGGACTTTCTCCCGGGCTGACTTCCACCCTCCTCCAGCACAGCCCTTGTCAGCACCGGACCTCCAGCAAAGCCACCTTCCTGGTTCCTCGTGCAGGACTTCACTTGGACAGAGATCTTCTTCCATAGAGCCCCCTCTTGGTACAACACTCTTCCTCGGGCCATCACTGATACCCCCACCATCTCCACTTTCAAAAATGCCTCCAAAGCGAGCTATTCAGCAAGCGCTGCTGTCCTGTGCCCTAACTGGATGCTCAAGCCCCTCTTCTCTGACAATGCCTCTGGGCAGCTCCGTCCCTCGCTCTCATTCCTAACAACTCTCTACTCCCATGATTCCCTACCGACTGTATCACAACTGACTTGAACGAATCACTGCACTCCTATGCTGCTTATACTTATCTTATTTGCTACCCAGCCCTATACGTTACCCCTGCTTCCTGTACTACTCCTGTCCCAGGCCCCCTACACTTAGTGTAATCTGATATCATGTCACCGTGTACTGCTCTATCGAGTTATCTGTACTGCGACTGCCTCATGCCGCGTCGCTCCTTGTAATCTGGCACAGTAGACCTGTTTGGCTGTAATCACACCTACATGACATACCGTTATGCTGCTAAACCTTTTATTCTACTGTTGTCAATTATACCATATTTTGTCTGTATCACACTACCAATGTTGCTGTTACCATGTGCCATTAATGCGTGTCTGTTTATACTCATGCGCTGCTCTGTATATACCCTTCTTTCTGTATTACCTGTATTATCTGTTTTATTTGTATTATTCTGTATTTTCTATCATTGTTGACGAGGTACCTTTGGAAATGAGCCCTTGGCTCAAAGGTTGTAAACTGATTGCTTTATAAATAAATAAAATACTCAGGAATATAGGCACGCAGCTTCAGAAACAAGTACAATTCAACAACTTAACTTCTTCTTTACTCTCTAATATCTGGAGATCAAAAATTCTCCCAGCCCAACTAGATTTAACTTTCAGGAACTGGCGCAGGTTGGGTCTTAATAGCTTTACCAATTAGTAAATAACTCAGGCATTTTGCCTTTCTCAGAACTCCAAAATAAATATTCCCTCCAAGATAGTGATGCATATAGACATACCCAGGTGAGAAACTACATTTTATGACAAAGAGATTTCCTACTTCTAAGGACATGGATATGTTGTTCATCCACACTCATTGGCAGGTATCCTTGCCGCTTTAAATCTTGCCGGAAGGTCTTCAAGCTTGCTCCTCCCACCCACCGGCAGGTATAACCTCGGCCCGCCCCCATGACGCCAGATCTTCCTTACCGCTTGGAAGCTCAGGTTCCTCCTTAACGCCTGCGTTGAGACTGGTTCCTATTTCTCCGTTTGCGGTTTAAAAATAAATTTTGCGAAAAAGACTTAGTCTTCTATCCCTCGCTGACGATGGACAAATCGACTCGGTTTGGAGTGCCCATGCGGGTAGAAGATGTCTCGGACGGATCCACTCCGTGTGTCTACTGCTAGGCCTTGAGCGACCTGCAGGTTTGCGACCTGTGCTCATCTTTCTCGGCCCTCGTCCTGAACCGTGCTGCCCGATTGCAACTGGGCCGTCCGAAAGCGTTCCCTCGGTGTGAAGTCAAGGGGCCGAGTTGGCGGTGTCCGCGGCGGGCGGGCTTCCGACGGATTGGCTCGGCGGATGGTCGCCCTCGAGAAGAGGGCCAGAGCGGGCCGTATCCTTCCTCATGCCCAGCATTTATCCCGCTCTCTCGGGTTCTTCCTACACGGCTTCTTTTAAGGAGTTTTGTCTGTCCCTCTCCACTAAGGGAGAAGGCCTCACGCCTGCTGGACCTTATTCTCGGTCCAAAAGAGGACAGGGTAAGTCCCTCGTCGGCGCTCTTGGGAGCGGGGAAAGGTCCCTCTCCCGGGCCGTCGACCGTCGGCTCGTCGACTGCTCGCTTGACCACTGGCCTCACGCAGTGTCCCGTCAGGTCAGTTGACCGAGACTCCCACCGATGAAGTCGAATTTTCGACCCATTGAATCATGCTATGTCGCCTTTAGCAGCGAGATTCCCTCTCCCGTTCCCCGGGAGGAGTTGAGGATCCGTGGACTCGCCTGTGCCTCCGGTTCGGAGCCCTCGGATGGACCATCCGAGCGGAAGAAATGCCGGTTCCGGCCCGACACCTCCCGCACCGACCTCGGAAATTCCGGGACTCTCGGTCGGTCTTGGACCTCTTCGTGGTCCAGCCGATCCCACCGTCATAGGCGGTCTCGGCTCCTATGATGGCCGGCGTCGCCGCTTGTCCTCGTCCTCCTCCTCGGATGAGGGAAGCGGCGTAAATTATGTCGTGATGCGAGGACCTTATGTTGCAACAGCTCCTCCTGACCGGGAGTAAGCCGACCCCGTCGCCTCCCGGCCATTAAGTGGCTGTCACGGAGGCGGCCGACACAACCCCTCGACTTATCCGAGGCTATGCAGGCGGTTGTTCGCCAAAACCAGCTGCTCCACCACTTCCGTGGAACCTCCGCCTCCACAGCCACCATCTGGGGCTCCGACCAAGGATTCTCGTCGGCTAGGGTCTACCCATCGGCTGTCAGTTACCCTCACTCCCGACCGACCTCGCAGGTGAAGGGTGGCTCAGGCCAGAGGCAGCTCTTCGAGGACTCTTCCGGTCCGAAGATGATTCCTCCTTTTCTCCGCGACTGGACTCTGAGTCTTCAGGAGGTCAGTCAATGGGCGATAGCCTGTCGTCCTTCCTAGGACTGCTTGGCTCATCTGAGTCCACCGGGATGGAGCTCGAACCCGTTTCCAACGGGCCAGGTATCCCCTCACTGAGATTCTGGACCTGGGGATTCCTCCGACGGAGGCCTTTCCGGTGGCCGAGGCCATAGTGGGTCTGGCACTGGAGCTTTGGCAGCGCCTGCTTCCTGCCCTGCGCCTTGACCAGGATGGCCAGGGAGTATCTCGGTCCCCTACCGGTTCCTTGTCCGGTTTTGAGACACCCCTCTGCTGAGGGTTGGTTACCGACAGCGTTTTCCGGTAGCGCTCGGCATGGCGCCAGGGATGTGGACAAACCTCCTGACAAGGGTCAAGAAATTGGACTATGTCAAGGGCGAAAAGTCTCGCTGCGTCCTCTCTGGGCCTTCTGTCAGGCCAGTTCGGCCGTCCTCATGGCACATTTTCTCATGCCTGTTGGGCTCCTGGATGAGGTCATCCTCATCTTCCCACGATCTGCAGACTACGGTTAAGCAGGTGCGGGACCAGGGCAGGGCAGTGGCCAAACAACAGCTCCAGACTGCTTTGGATATGGGGACTCATGTGCCAGATCGGTGGCGGCCGCGATGGCTGTCGTCGGCGGGCTTGGCTGGGGATATCCACCTTTGCCGGATGCCAGCACAAGTTGGCGGATGTTCCCTTTTGGGACTGACCTCTTGACCCTGGGGTGGAAGGTCACCTGCGGGATCGAGAAGTCCAATGCTACCTTGGACTCGGTCTCTTCCGCTCAGAAGGACAAAGGTCAGCAAACCACAGCCTAAGCCCTTTCGTCCCTTCTGTGCCCCTGGCGCGCCTGCCCAGCAACGCCAGGGCCAGCAGGCTCGCCTGGGATCCCAAACCCAAGCCGCCCGGCTTCCTCTAACAGGAGGCAGGGAGGGAAGGCCCAGGAGGTCCCTCGGCGGTCCCTCCTCCAAGCCTGCCCAGTGACGGGCTGAGGGGTGTCGCCCCATTCCCGTCACCCCCTAGGTCCCCTTAGAAGGCGGCTCCAGCACACTTCCGTTCCGCCTGGTCCGCTGTTTCCACGGACAGGTGGGTCTTGAAGTGGTGAAGAGACCTGCCTCTGGGATCGAGCAGGCACCACCCTTCAGAGCCGCCCCTCGAGGACTTGGGATCCCCAGCCTCACTGTGCCTCGTCGAGCCGACATCGCTCTCCTCCTGCAGAAGGAGGTGATAAGAGAGGTGGTGGACCCTCCTTCAGACCCAGGGTTTGTGTCCAGGTACTTCCTGGTTCGAAGCGGACGGGGGCTGGGCGCCCCATTCTCGACCTACGACCTAAACAAGTTCCTGAGGTCTCGAACCCTCTAGATGGTCACTCTGGCTCAGATAATACCATCCTTGGAACGCGGTGGTTCTGCTCTCTGGACTTGCAGGATGCGTTTTTCACGTCCCTATCCGTCTGTCTCACCAGAGATTCCTTCGCTTCCGAGCGGAAGGATCCTCTTCGAGTTCCAAGCCATGCCCTTCGCTTGTCTCCAGCTCCCAGGGTCTACACCAAATGCATGGCAGTGGTGACAGCATTCCTGGGGCCTGAGGGTCCGGTGTACCCTTACCTGGACGACTGGCTGATAGCAGCTCCCTCCAGGAAGGAGGTGGAGTGGTCCAGAGATCTGGCCTCCAGGTCTGCTCTCAACTGGGCCTCCTTATCAGCGAGGCCAAGTCGAACTCGAGCGAAGGTGATTCTATTCTACTCCTGGTTGCAGCTCGACTCTCGAGCCAGGAGCTGCCGGCCGGACAGGGCCGAGTTCTTTCCTCCTTTGCCCGATCATTTCTGGTTGGCATTGCGCCCTGCCGGGACTTCCTCGCCTCCTGGGTCTCATGGTGGCCTGCACCAGCGTGGTCCGTTGGGCCCGCTGGAACATCGCTCCTTCAGTGGGGACTGGCCAGCCAGTGGTCACAACCTGCGATCCTTTGGACCAGCTTGTGTCGGTGACACAGGGATGTGAGCGCTCTCAGTGGTGGACCGTTCCAGATCATTTGGGAGGAGCATCCCGTTCGTCCGCCCGAGCCGGCCGGCTCTCTGTCGACCGATGCCTCTCTGATGGGTTGGGATTGCCCATCTGGGGAACCACCGGGCTCATGGCCTCTGGTCCCCGTGAGTCCCAATGCCACATCAACCTGCTGGAGCTCCGAGCCGGTCCGCTAGCTCTCACGCCTTTGCTCCGTTCCTCTGGGGTCAAGTGGTCCGGTCAGGCGGACAATACCACGACCATGTACTATCTAAACCGCCAGAGGCGGGGCGGCTCCATGCTTCTATGCAAGGAAGCTCTCCGCATTTGGTCACTCATCGCAGCAGCCTGGAGGCGGATCTCCTAGCCTATTCACGTGGCAGGGCCTCCAACACCCTGGCCGATGCCCTGAGCGGATAGGGGCTGCATCCCACGAGTGGTCTCTCCTGCGGAGTAGTACAGCATCTGTTCTCCCATTGGGGCCACCTCAGGTGGACCTGTTTGCCTCAGGAGGCGAGCTGGTCTGTTCCATGCCCGCCCCCCAGCGGGGCTCGCTGCAGGGGATGCCTTCACCGAGGCAGTGGACCCGGGCCTCTTTTCGCCTTTCCCCATTTCCTTGCATCCACAAGGTGCTTCTCAAGGCGAGAAGGGACAAGGGCGCAGGTGATTCTGATAGCCCCAGACTGGCCTCGCCAGTTCTGGTACCCAGATCTCCTCAGTCTCAGCTCCAGGACTCCGGGCGGGCAGCTTCCAGCCGCCTGACCTGCTCTCAATCAATTAGGGAAGGTGTTCCATCCGACCTTCAATCCCTGCACCTGACGGCCTGGTTCCTGAGCGCTAGAGTTCCAGGCCTTGGGTCTTTCCGACGAGGTCCTCAATGTAGTTGAGGCGTCCCGTAAGAGTCGACCAGAAAATGCTATGCCTTAAAATGGAAAAGGTTTTCCATTTGGTGTCAGAGCAAGGGCTTGGACCCTTCCTCCTGTTCCTTGGCAAGCATCTTGGACTATTTATGGTCCTTTCTAGTCAAGGGGCTTAGGTCGGACGACCCTAAGGGTGCACCTGGCAGCCATCTCTGCTTGCAGGCGGGCCGAGAAGCAGTCGTGCTGAGGAGAAGGTGGTCTGGCGCTTTTTCAAAGGCCTTGATCACATTTCCCTCCAGTGCAGGAACCCCCACCTCCGGGGATCTACTGCTGGTACTGGCAAAGCTCATGGGCAAGCTATTCGAACCTATGCACAGGTGTGCTCTCTCTCACCTGTCGTGGAAGACCGCCTTCTTGGTGGCTATCACGTCAGCCAGAAGGATGGGAGAGCTCCAGGCGCTTTTCATCGAGTCTCCTTACCTGGTCTTCCACAGGGACAAGGTTGTCCCTGCCTACGAAATTCCTTCCGAAGGTGGTGTCGGAGTTTCACCTTAACCAGGTGTTGACTCTGCCGGTGTTCTACCCCAATCACACCTCGGAGGCGAATATAGGTTCCATACTCTGGACTCCTAGAAGGGCGCTTATTATAAGGAGCGACGCTGAAATTGGGAGAGGTTCGCCAGCTGTTTGTCACCCACGCTGAAGCCGCATTCGGCAGACCTGCAGCCAGGCAGCGACGATAAGCAGGTGGGTAACTTCCTGCATAGATCTCTGCTATAAGTTGGCGGGCATGGAGCCTCCTAGAGGATAAGAGCTCATTCTACCCGCCCATACTGCTGCAACGGTGGCTGCTTCCAGGACGCCCCTATCCAGGAAATCTGCAGGGCTGCTACCTGGAAGTCAGCAAACACCTTCATTACCCATTACCACATCGACCTTGAGTCACGCCGGATGCTGGTTTGGGGCCTCGGTTCTCAGTCTCTTTCCCAAGTAAGTATTGGGGTGTCGTCTTGCCTCCCTCCTCCCAGAGAACTGCTAGAGAGTCTGCCAATGAGTGTGGATGAACAACATATCCATGTCCCTAGAAATACAGGTTACTCACCTGTAACAGGAGTTCTAGGAATGGTATATGTTGTTCATCCTACATCATCCACTTCTCCGGCCCGGCGCACAACCTGAGCTTCCAGCGGGCCAGATCTGGCGCATGAGGCGGAGCGGAGTTATACCACCCGGTGGGTGGGAGGAGCAAGCTTGAAGACCTTCCGCAAGATTTAAAGCGGCAAGGATACCTGCCAATGAGTGTGGATGAACAACATATACCATTCCTAGAACTCCTGTTACAGGTGAGTAACCTGTATTTTTGTCCCCTCTCTTGAGAGATATGCTGAGGGACGCTATTTGGGGAAACTAATAGGCCATTTATACAGAATAACACAAGGCAATCTTGGGATTCCTCTGAGTCAGTCTTGGAGGTCTGGAACAAGGACCTAGACACTAATATACCTTTCCCACAGTGGAAGAAGGCAATCTTACAGGCGATAAAATTATGGCATCCAATGTCTGGTGAGAATTCCGTGGAAGTCTCAGCTCAAGATACTTTCATGCCCCAGCCATACTGCAAAAATACATGCCGCCTCTTACGGCTGCTGCTGGAGAGCATGTAATGCAGTATGGCGGACCTTGGTCATATATTCTGGTTTTGCCTAATATTGATGCCATATTGGCTGACTCTGCAGGTGGAACTGGGGAGTTAACTGAATGAACCAGTAGAGTTAACGATGGAGATGGTCATGCTATCAATCTTACCTTCTCATAGTCCGAGATGGACAAAACTTTACTCCCACTTTTTATTAGCTGCAGAGAAAGCAGTCACACGCAGATGGATGGTAAAAGACCCCCCACATTACTAGAATGGCACAAAATAGTTTGCAACATTTACAGATTTGAACCTTTAACAGCCAAACTTCATATTAAACATGACCGCTTCCTTAAGAAGTGGCAGAAGTGGATACTGTTTTACTCACAGGTGGACCCTGAGTTTGTCCCATAGATGGGGATTGTTCTTTCTGAAATTCCCCATTACCTCCTTCCAGATGTTTTTTTAGCCATGGTATGAAACTTGTTTTCTTAATCCTGAGGTTAGGAGTCTGCCTGCCTGCCTGACCAACAATACAAAAGACTCTTATTGTTAACTTTAAGTATGAATGTCAACATAACTCTATACAATTATTGGTGTAAACAATTCTAATTTGTTTCTTTGCCTATAAAAGGCAACCTTTTATTTCATTTTTCTCAGTTGTACATCAGATGTTTTATCAATATTGTCTCAACAATAAAAATTAAATAAAAAAAAAACTGCTTCTGTTACTCTCTACTCTTATTTAACACTAATTAGTTTGTTTTAGTAGTATTTTATTTCAGTGTTCGGTTCTCAGTGGATCCTTGAACAGTCGAGGAACCACAATTTCTGTATTGTTAAACAAAGAGATATATATATTGTTAGGACCCTATTGGAGTCCTTTTGAGTAAGCTTCAGTTAATTTGAGTTTTTTGTGGCTCCATCAGTTTAATAACTGACCGCATCGCTAAGAGGGGAAAATATCTCATTTTTCACTTGTTTAAACTGTCTGATTGTGATGGTTTTGTAGTTATCTTTGGTTATGTCTGATAAGCCTAAAAGAAGACGTGGCCTACAGGTTTTAAAACTTGCATTAAGTGTGGGACATTTTGCTAGTGCAGACAAACATGACCTGTGTCTACTCTGCTTAGGCTCCCTCACACTTCCAGGCTGATCATGATGTATGTAAAACTTTCCCGGCTAAAACCGTGGAAGAGTGCCTGGAACATTTTAAAAATGAATGCCATCCACTCAGGAACCAAGCAGGTCAGTTTCTGACTAACCGTCGCCTCCTCTTGAAGATAAAAATGTGAGACTAAAGCCTCTGACAAAGGCGAAAGTTCCAAGACAGAAAACACTGACCCAGTTCCAGAACCATCTCCAGCGAAGAAAAAGTTTAAAAGAAGCATACTGAACCTTCAAGCGAAAAGCCAAAGGAGCCCTCAGGAGAGAAACTGAATATGCCCTCGGCTGAGGCTGTAGCTCAAGCCTTGCAAATATTGCAAGCATTACAGGGCTTGATCCCAGTTCTGCTACCGGCAATTCTGGATCCGTTGGAACCGCATTCGGTTCCGGCTTCATAGAATACAGTTCAGGGACCGGTTCAGGCATCCCAAGACCCCTCATCTGAGGAGGATGAGGATGAGCCCATCGAACCAGAGGTTTCTCCGGATCAGGAGTTTGAGTTTCCTCCTAGGCTGCCAGAGGATTACTCTTCCCTTTTACTTTTGTAAAGCAGATGGTAGAGCCCTGGTCATACCCACTAATGAGACAGTGGAGGAGGAAGAAGAAGCGGATATTCTGGATATGATGGGCATGGCCCCAACAAAATGGCTCCTTTTGATCATCCAGAAATCTCTGAAGAAACATGCCTTAAAGGTGTTGCAGACCCCAGTTCAATTCCACCAGATGATAAAAAGCTGATAAGAAATATCAAGCGGTATAGGTCAGGAGCAGAATTCCTGTTTCAGCACCCTGACCATGAGGGCTTAGTGCAGGCAGCTGCCTGTGATAGGGCAAAGTGCCGCTGTCCTCTCATCCTCTGGAAAAGGATTCAAGAACGCTGGACAGTATGGCAAAGAAGGGATACTTGGCTGCTTCTTTGTCCATGAGGCAAGAAAATTACATGGCATCTGCAGCCAGGTATCAGAAATACCTGTGGAACTCCATGATGGCCCTGGCTGAGAAAGCACCACCTGCCATGGCTTCTGAGATGATTGAAACAGCCAGGCTGGGATTAGAGGCCACTAAATACCAGTTCCATATGGCAGTGGAATCGAATGACACTGCAGCTAGGTGGCTAGCCTAACAATAGCTCTAAGGAGGTTTGCTTTGTTCAGGACAACAAACCTCACCCAGGATACCAGAATAAGGCCACTGACTTCCTTGTGAAAACAATTCCCTGTTTGGAGACAAGACTGAAGCCTACATGAAACAAGATCTTATCTGTGTCAGTCTTCACCATTCATCACAGATGGATACTGGCCGAGATCAGGACCCTGAGGAGCTTTTTTTTTTTAAAGGGTAAGCGGAGTCGACACAGCATCGGGCGCCGCCCGAGGCCGACGCACTGTGTGGCGCTCGAGGGTTGCCGTTAGGCTGTGTTGACTCCGCCTGCCTACCAGTTCTTCATCTCCCGCCATCGAGGTCACCTCATGGGAAGCTTGCCTCCAGTTTTAGGCCTTCAGCCTGTTTAAAATCGACATTCAGTCCGTCGGGTCGTCTACCGGTTCTGGTTCTGCCTCCACTGGCTGTCGTCGGTAAGATCTTTCCTTTATTTGAAATTCTGCGACATCGAGTCTGTTTGTGGTGTTTTTTACTCCGTAGGTTATGTCTCGGTCAGAGGGCAAAAGTCTTCAAAGGCAGGTCGGCCCCCATGCGTCGGTGCCTGTGCGGCGTATTCCGTCACCGACCAGCACGACCGGTGTCTTGCGGTCTTAGCCCACTTCACGACATGGACTCATCACGCGCCTGCTTCTCCGTGGACTCACGGGTCTCGAACAGCGCTGCTGCTGAAAGTGGGGCGAGCTCTCACCGACTTCGGGGTAGGGTTCGCACTGCCGGGCAAAGCCGCGCTCTCGGCCCTTCCTCCGGGTCCTCCCCGGTTCTATACGGACTGAGGAGGAGGGAGCCTCGGCTACTTGTAGCCTGGCCATTGCCGAGGCTCCTACCGCGGGCGCAGGAGGCCTGCTCCGCCTCCCGGGAGCGGGCGGGAGGCGCGCCACGGGCATCGCCCTTCAGGGTGAAGACTCCCGTGTCGCCCCTGCGGTCGGAGGGCCTGGTCGGCGCCCGCCCTCAACCCCGCCGGTCGGTGCGACGCCGGAGCCTTCGGGCGCTGCTTCGCGGGCGCCAAGGCAGCGGGCGACCGGCACCGTGGCCTTGTCGACACTGGGACGCTGCTCTCGCGTGCCGTGGGACAAGATCCGCATCCTCTTTGCCATGTCGAGGTTGAGCATGTCACCAGCGCTTCGCGACTCAGTTTAGCTCGGCTGTTGGTGCCGTCCTGCGACGCCGTCACGCTCTCTGTGTGCCTTTCATGGCGCCAAAGGATGGAGTCGGTGCCTGTTCAGCGCCGAAGTCTGCCCTCGGGCCGCGTGGCACCGCTTCGGGTCCCCGGCGGCCGCTATGGCACCGTGGGGCCTGGCGGTGTCGCTTGGCGCCGAGTTGTTGCTGGGGCTACTGTCAGTGCCATCCCTGTCCCTGGTACCGCCCCAGTACTGGTGGACTTGACAGCACCGCATCTGGCCTGGCTCTCTGACCTTGGCTCGAGCTGCCCTGGTGCCTCCTGCAGGTCCCGCCCACGGGTTCGCGGAGGGCACGGGTGCCGCCTCGCCACAGCTCTGACTGCCGGGCCCTCTGGCAAAGTTGGTTCTGCCCGCCCTCCTACTATTTGGCTCAGAGCTTGGACTCTACCTGGTTGGAGTCGAGCTCAGAGTCAGACGGGCAGTCACACCCTTCGAGGTTGTCTGCGGAGGAGGGCTCCCTGTGGTCTTGTCGACGAGTTGAAGCCAGCCCCTACTGGAGGAGAGCCAGGTGGCCCCGAGGCTAGGGTCAGTGGTGCTGACCAGCAGGCAGTGGTGCGAGCCACCATTGCTCTGCAACTTGGCCTTGGGGTTTCATCGACCACTGGTGGTGGTACCCCCTCCAGTGGTGTGTCTTGATCGCCAAACTTTGGGGCTCGTTGAGAAACCTACAGGAGGGAGGGTACTGTTCCTGAGTCTCCACTTGAGGGGCTGCCCAGAGATGCCAGCTACCTAGGCTGGACTCTCTGGAGGAGGAGGAGGACTCTCTCCGGACTCTGAGGGGTGTGGGGTCGGCATGTCTGTCTTTCTCTGAGGTCCACTCGGGCCCTGGGACGGAGCCAAGTGCGGATTTCCACCCGCCCCTCGGGTTCCTTGAGGAGTCCCATTTTTGAGGCAGGGACCGTCCTTCTGGACTTTTACGGCCCGGTCGCCTCACTGGGGATTCTTCTGGTGAAGCCAAGGCAGTACCAGCGTGGTTTGTACAGCTGTCAGCTGTGGAGTCTTCCAGGCACCCTTCTCGGGTGCTCATGGTCCTCCCTAGCCCTGGCGGAGGTCAGCCGACTTCTTTTCTCGGCTCTGCCCCATCCCTCTGCCACATTCTCCTGTGCTCCCAGGCATTCTTGGTCGTGCTGCCCTCTCACCTGGGAGCAGTTCAGAGTGGTGGCTGCCCGGTTCCCTGCCTATGTTAGGGCTACAGACAGCCAGGTTTTTCAACCTCCCCTGCAGCCACCCTCGGAACATATGGTGACCTCCAGCTCCTCATCCCCCTCTTCTGGGAGAGGAACCTTCTGTCCACATCTCTCCGGCTGCTGATCTCTCAGGTATCAGCGCTTCCTCGTGAGGATGTTGGAGGACTTGCATCTTTCACCCTCTGCTGTTAGCAATCCTGAGCATCGCGGCTGCACGCCTTTCTAGGTGATTATGGCGAGGCCATCCTTAGTGCAGCCTCTGGCCCTGCTCCCTTCGGGAGGCATCCTTGTGCTTTCTGGCAGAGGCCCTTGTCCAGAGTTCCTGCCCCTAGGGACGCAGCCAGAGGTATTGCGCTCCCCGAGTCTCCAGGTTCTATGCCTCATCTGCAGTCTGGCTTGGCGATTGACACTCCTGATGGGCTTCGCACCCTCCACCATGACCGGCCCCGGATCAAGACTCCTCGTTTTGATTTTTTGGGGGCAGGAGGACCTTCTACTCGACCACGGTTGCTCCTTTCTATTTCCGCTCACCAGGCCCACTATGCGGCCTACAACAGGTTCTTGTGGTCCAGGCTAGGTCAGGTATCCTAGCTTCTTTGCCTGACTAGACAAACCAGACAAGCCATCGCCTCTGCACGTGGCCTGGAGCTAGCAAGACATCAGCGAGGGCATCTTACGATGCCAACAAGGTAGCTACCAGGGTTGTAGGGACAGCGATCTGCACTAGGAGATCGGTGGCTACTTCTTTCCGGGTGGTCACCCTTGGCCTGGCGTGGGGTGATTTGCTCCCGCCCACCCAGGGAACCTACCTTTTCTCCCGTAGATCAAGGCGGGCGCTTGTCGGGGTGGCTTCCCTTCCCCCTCCGGGGGGGACCCGTCTCTCTCCCCACTCTCGGGCCTCCCCAGGCCCGGAAGGTTCCCAGTGTGTCCACACTGAGGCCTGGGGACTCTGTCCCTTAGGGTGTAAAACAACCCCTTGGGGGGTTGGTACTCACCATCTGTGATGAATGGTGAAGATTGACACAGATAAGAATGAAAAGTGCGTGCCTACCTTAATTCTGATCTTTCTGTGTATCTTCACCATTCATCACAGCCCCACCCACCAGCCCCTGGGGCCTCAGTCTCTGGGTCCCCTCCTCTGTGGCTCCCCTCTCCTCTTTGGGGGGCGGGTAAAGTAAGGGACACACAGGGGGTATTCTCCTTCAAAGGGTACAGCTCAGCGGCACTCCTTCTCTACTACATGTCTCCACCCGATAGGGGTGGGAGTTGAGTGGTTGCCCTCCTCCTGTTCTCCTTCTGGTTTCCATCCAACTGTCTAAAAAAAAAAAAATTCCATTTTTCACCAAACATCTTTCCTGAAGTACTAAATCCCTGTGCCCTGTCCTTCTTCCAGAATAGCCGACTCTGCTTCTGGGGTATTTGCCAGTTATTCTGTGCTGAATTCTGGCAGGGAAACTTTGCTACTCCTTGCAGTTCCTATAATCTGGTGACGGACAAGGGTCTCGGATACTTGATACCTCTCACTCTCTCCTAAATTTTCTCCCTCCTACCTCCCTTCTTCCGCTTCCAGAGATTGGGGCCCTCACCCAATCCTCCTTACTCTCATCTCTTCTTTGCTGTCCTCTCAGTCGTTATTTCTCCTTTTAATTCAGTTATCCTTTCCTTTTTCTGTCCTTGGACTCTCTTGTCCACTCCATCCTTCTCTTACCTCTCCAGCGACTCCAGAACTGGTAGGCAGGCGGAGTCGCAGCCTAACAGCCAACCCTCGAGGTGCCCGCCGTCGTGGCCTCGAGGGTGGCGCTGGCTGATGTCTGCTTACCGCTTCTACAAAAAAATAAAAAAAAAAAGCTCCTGCGGGTCCTGATCTCCGCCCAGTACCCATCTGTGATGAATAGTGAAGATACACAGAAAGATCATTATTACGTGTAGCATGTAGTTTTCATTTCTATCCAGAGCCAATACAGCTGTGGCCATCTGCCAAATGACCAAAGTTACACATGTGCGTGAAAATTCTGAACAACCAGGTGTAAGTCGGCCATTTTGGAGTTATTTAACCAAATTTTCAACATGGGCTTTTTGGGACCCACCTCATGAACAGTGGCACTGTCGTTTCGTTAATGGTCCTGAAAGGTGATTCCATGCAGTGACCGCCAATCACCTTTCAGGACCGAGGTAGCAGACTTGACAGTGACAGTGTTCTGGAGGTAGGGGTCCCAAGAACCTGCTTGTTGAAAATTTAGGGCAGAATTCTCAAAAATGGCTGATATATCAACGTAAGTTGAAACCCCATTAACTGCCATTAAACAATGCTTACCTTTGATTCTTCAGTTTGTGGTTCAGCTTTGAAGAGTGCAGATGTGTCCCAGTCAGAGAATGTGACAGCGCACCTCTGGAGATATGTATGGGGTAAGGGGGTTGTGGGAGGTGAGTGCTCAGTGGGAGGGTGGGATGGGGGAAGGGTCTGGGGCTGATGATGAGGACAGTTTCTTTACTGGTAAAAAACAAGATGTCAGGGATGGTTTTCTTATTTACAGGAACAGAAACTTATATTTGTGCACACTGGGGTGGGCTTCCAGTGTGCCACATGAGTTGGGGGTCTTGATGCTGACATGGGATTGGGCACCTGATGTTGGCGGGGAGGAAAGAAAAAATATAAATTGGGCACACTGGGGTGGGCTCCTAGTGTGCCACATGAGTTGGGGAGTTTATATGATGCCGACGCGGGGATTGGGAATCCCAATGTCGGTGTGGGATGGGAAACAGAAGGAGTGTGGAGGACAGCAGCAGTGGGAGGTAGCGGAGGGTTTTATTAGCTGCCGGTGCTGAGAGGGAATGGAGGGAGTGGGGAGGACAGGAGCAGTGGGCGGGTGCAGAAGGAGTGCTATCTGCAAGATGGCGGCAGCGACTCGACTGCACATGCTTGGCATTCGCATATGTGTAGATGTGGTGAATGGCTTTCTGCCGTTCACAAGATGGTGGCATAGCAGAACTACGCATATGGGCGAGGGTGCATGCACAGTTCCTGTCCCGAATCACGAAGTAACAGCTGAAATAGTGCGACTGTTATTTTCAGTAGCGCCGATCGTGGTGGAGTGTTACAAGCTCCGTTGGACTTTGGAAGAATATTTCCAAAAGTCCAACGAAGGTGCCACAATTGGCCATTTTAAGGAAATGTTTGATCCCAAAATGGCTGTAGGCTCCTCCCACAGCTGTAAAAAGTGGATGAATGCAGAACCATTTATAGGAGCAATGCTGCCAAGAAAAGGCTTCTACCTCCTACAGGGCACAGGGAAGAGGAGGTAGAGGAGGTCAGGCTATGGCAGACCTTTCTTTCAGGCCCATGCCACCCCAGTATACCAACAGCAGAGGGGTATTTCAGGGACAGGTGCATAAGGGGTTCCAGGCGCAGTGACCAGGGCACTCAGGCTGCAGCCCAGACAAAGCAGACTCTCTGATCCACAGGTCAGAGCCACCTCCCCACTATCAGTAGGTGGGCTGGCTCACTACTTCCCAGTTTGGAAAACATTCACCACAGACAAGTGGGTCTTGAAGTAGTGAGCCTGGGTCTAAGCCCTCAGCTTCAAATCCCTTCCCAAGCTAAGGTCAAAACCCTTCAGACCAGCATCCATCACAGAAAGGGCACTCTTGGAAAAGGGTGTCAGATTTGCTGGCTGCAAGGACAGTGAAACCTGTTCCAGCCTTACAGAGGTGAAAAGGATGCCACTCAATATATGCCCTCTTATTGAAAAAGAACAGAGAGTGGCGACCCATCCTGGATCTGAGAGCTCTGAACAAGCACTTGGTAAAGCCAAAGTTCAGGATGGTAACTCTGACAATGATTCTCCCTACTCTTCAGGAAGGAGACTGGCTGGCATCCCTGGATCTCAAGGATGCTTACTTCCACATCCCAATTGGGGAAACTCACCGAAAATACTTCAGGTTGAGGCTTCATTCAGGGCATTACCAGTTTACAGCTCTGCCTTTCTGGCAACCTCCACCCCAGGGTTTTCACAAAGTGTCTGGCAGTGGTGGTGGCATACCTGAGAAGGCAGGACATAAGTGTTCCCCTACCTGGATGCCTGGCTAGTAATAGGTCATTCCCCATGGCAGGTAAAAATGCTCTCAAGCTCACCCAGGACACCCTAGGGTTACTAGGGTTCATCATCAGTGTCCAAAGTCTGTCCTTCAGCCCACTCAGGTACTGACTTTCATAGGGGCAGAGCTGGATACTCAGCAAGGCAGAGCTTTTCTTCCTCTGGAAAGAGTGGGCGATATCTTTCAAATTGCAAGCTCCTTCAGCTCTCAACAGGTGTGCAGCCAGCAAGGCAATCCCTAAAGTTGCTGGGACATATGGCAGCAGCAACAGAAACAGTCCAAGGTTCTAGATTCTAGATGAGGGACATCCAGTTCCATCTCAGAGCATACTGGTGCCAAAGAAGGGACTGCTTGGAAAAGCTGGTCCCAGTGACAAACACACTTCTAGAGTCTCTGCAGTGGTGGAAAGAAAAGCAATCTCAGGCTGGGGTTCCTTCAGGGCAGAGTCTCTCCTTGGTACTCACAACAGATGCTTCCCTCCTAGGATGGGAGGCACATCTGGAACACCATACAGTGCATGGTAGATGGTCCCAACAGAATCACTGCTACACACAAACCTGTTGGAGCTCAGAGCAGTGCTGCTGACTTTCGGTCCTTCACCTCATTGGTAAGGGCAAGGTTGTACAAGTCAGAACAGACAATACTACCACTATTTACTACATCAACAAGGGTATCTCGTAATAATCGCGACTACAAAACAGCGACTGCAATTTAGCTACTGAATAATAGCGAATGTATTAATGGCTACCACTAATAAACAGCTCATGCACATAATAGAAACATAGAAACATAGAAGTTGAGCGAGATAGGACCTAAGGCCCATCCAGTCTGCCCATTTCTTTTCACCTTATAAATGTGCCATTGGCCTTTGCTCTGTCAGTGACCTATCTATTCATAGTCATTTGTATTGCTCCCTTATGCCTATCCCATGCCTGTTTGAAGCCCTGCACTGTTATTCATAGCCACCACTTCTTGTGGTAAGCCATTCATGCATCTACCACCCTTTCTGTGAAAAGAATTTCTCACATTTCCTTAATCGGCCTCCTCTAATCTCATGCTGTGTCCTCTTGTCCTACTATTTTTCTTATATTTAAACATGTTAGACTCTTTCACCTTGTTTATGCCCTTAAGGTGTTTGAATGCCTCGATCATATCACTCTCTCCCTCCTTTGCTCAAGGGTATACATATTGAGCTCCGTTAATCTGTCCTCATATGTCTTCTGATGCAGTCCCTGCACCATTTTGGTTGCCCTTCTCTGGACTGCCTCAATTTGGTTAATGTCCTTGTGAAGGTGTGGCCTCCAATACTGCCATGATACTCAGATGGGGCCTAACCAATGTCTTGTACAGAGGGATTATTACTTCCCTCTTACGACTTGTGATACCCCTACTAATACACCCCAACACCCCCCTAGCCTTACCTACTGCTTTAGGGGTCTGCTTGGATGATTTCAGGTCATCAGTGATGATGATGCCCAAGTCTCTTTCTTCCTTTGTGACTGCTAGCAACTCCCTCCCAGCCTATAAGTGGCTTCAGGGTTTCTCTTCCCTATGTGCATGATTTTGCACTTCTTTGCATTAAATCCCAGTTGCCACTCTTCTGACCATTCTGCTAGTTTATCCAGATCTCTTCTCATTCTGCCCACCCCATCTGGATCATCTACTCTGTTGAGATCTTGGTGTCATCTGCAAACAGACAAGCCTTACCCTCTAGTCCATCTGCAAGGTCACTAATGAAGATGTTGAATAGGACTGGCCCCAGGACTGATCCCTGAGGTACCCCACTTGTGACTTGCATCTCTTCTGACTGTATACCATTTACCACCACTCTCTGTTTCTGCCAGTCAACCAATTTGCCACCCAGTTGACCAACTTCTGACCCACCCGAGCCTACCTAGCTTATTTATCAATCTTCTATGTGGAACAGTGTCAAAAGCTTTGCTGAAGTCAAGGTAGGCGACATCAACTGCTCCCCTTGGTCCACCACTCTGGTTACCCAGTCAAAGAAATCTATGAGATTATGGCGAATTATGGACATATACCTGAAACATAAAATACGCCTCATAATGACATGGAGACATTCAACTTTCCAAAACTCTTTCCGTCTTCCTATGGCATAAACATGTTCCCCTGTTCCTATTAAAACCTGCTCTCATTCCTCTCAATTCCTGTGCTGGAAAACCGAAAGCGAGAAAGCATGCAGGTTGAATTTGTCACCAGACCAGAAAGGTAAGCCACTGGCACTGTAATTTGGGCTACCTTTACCGACATGACAAAAGAGAAAGCAGACAAGAGTTATTTGCGCTGTAATGATTATCAAATATTCTTGTCTTGTGCTGGCTTCACATACAGTAGATCGTTCTGTTGTGGCTCAGGTAAAAGATCACAATCATGTACCTGATGCTGCAGATATAGGTGTTCGCCACAGAATGTCAGATATCCGTAGTAGAGCACGGAGCACCGTAGGAATCAACCTCACAGGTTGTAGTGGAATGTACTGCTTCTGCTCCTGAAGCAGTTACTGGATTGCTGGCTGAAATTAATCTTATTAAAAGAACTGTGCAGCGCATTAGGCAGCACATGGAGCGTGAGCCCTGCAACACCCAGCACAGTTCTAGATTTAGTAATCCCTCCTGAGTTCATCTCTCAGCACCGGTAACAATTTTTATTGTTTGACAACGGAAACAGACTGATAGGTGTCTAATTTTGGAACCGATGGCAACATGTGATTTTTGAGGCAATGTAATGTTTGGATACTTGATGGTACATTTAAGTCCTGTCCACCGTTGTTTAATCAACTCTGTACTGTGCATGCACTACACAGCGGTACAGTATTAACAGCAGCATATGTATTAATGTGTTTAAAAAACAAATAAGCTGAAGTTATTGACATTATTTAGGGAGATAAAACTTAAGTAGTAGTCCCTGTTGTTTTAGGGGTGAAAGTACAGAGAAGTAGCGTGATTTAGCTGATGCAGTCTTGAACTGTCGCTGTTTTGAAGATAAATGTATGCAAGAAGTTGACAATATTTTTATCGCGGCTTTCTTGTACAGTCACGTTTAATACAGTCACCTATATTCAGTCGTTCAATTGTCAGGTCGCGATTTTTGAGTCGCTATAATCACATGGAACCTTCAACAAGCAGAGGGACAAGGTCCCACCTCTTGTGCACAGAAACAATGAAAATATGGGGTCTGGCCTACTCCTTGCAGGTATCCCCAGTGGCCTTTCATCTGCCAGGGAAGGACAATACTCTGGCAGATGCCCTCAGCAGAATCCAACCAAAACCACCACGAGTGGTCCTTCAACAGACAGGTTTTGGAAGTGGTGTTCAGAGATGGGAACCCCAGAAATAAATCTCTTTGCCTCAGAAGAATCACCAGCTGCCCAGGTCTGCTGCAGGTCTCCAGTGAAGGGCACAGTGCCCTGGATGCACTGGTGTTAGACTGGACACGGATGTACCTTTATACATTTTCGTATGCCCATCGCTCCTCAGATCGCTCATAAAACTCCAGTCTCAACCTGTAGCCATGATTCTGATAGCCCCCAGACTGGGCCCAGGCAACCATGATACTCTCTACTTCTCTCTCTGTAAGTAACTCAACCAATCCGCCTTCCTCAGAGGCACAATCTCCTGACCTTCTCTCAGGGCAGGATTCTGTATCTGAACCTCAGATCACTCAAACATAGAAACATAGAAGTTGATGGCAGATAAGGACTGCAAGGCTTATCCAATCTACCCATTTCTTTTCTGTCTAATAAATGTGCCATCGCCCTTGCTCTGTCAATGACCTATCTATTCATACTTATCTGTATTGCTCCCTTATGCCTATCCCATGCCTGTTTGGAAGCCTATCCCATCAAGCTCAAGACCTGGCTCTTGAGGACTTAGAATATGCAAACTTGCAACTCTGAAAGGGTTCTTAGGTGCTTAGGGGCTTCAGGAAGCCTACTAGAAAGAAAACCTATGCTGCAGAATGGAAAAGTTTTTTTGTATGTGCGGCACTAAGGTCTTAGTGCCCAGCCAGTCAGGCCTGTCAGTCCTCTTGGACTATCTCACTCATTTTCTCTTTGAACCTACAGCCCTCAACCCTTAAGGTCCACCTGGCATCAGTCTCAGCCTATCTTTCAGCTGGTAAGTGCACTTCTTTGGCAGCCAACCCTATTTTCAAGAAATGTTTCAAAGGGCTGGCCCATTTGCACCCCTTTACAGGAACCAGTGCCCACCTGGGACCTTAATGTTTGCATTGCTACACTATGGGACCCCCTTTGAGCCCATATCTCAGCACACTTGAAGTATGTCACATGGAAAACAATATTCTAGTGGTCATTACCTTGGCAAGGAGGATAAGTGAACTACAAGCTCTATATAAGCTCTATGTATAGAACAGGATTACATGTCCTTCCACAGGGATAAGGTGGACCTCGACAAATAGGAAGTTCCTCCCTAAAGTGATCTTGGATTTTCATTTGAACCAGATATCACCCTGCCAGTCTTTTTCACCAACCATTCCAGTTCAGGGAGTGGAGGCTCCACAGTCTGGACGTTAAGAGCTCTCAGATACTATCTCGAACACTCTAGGACCATAGGCAGGACAGCAGCTCTCTCTGACTATTGGGGATGTGGGAAAAGGAAAGCCAGCTACTAAAAGAACCATTTCACAGTGAATAGCGGCATGTATCCAGTTCTGTTACAGCATAGATGGTAAGGAGCCCCAGTAGGCCTAAGGGCACATTCCACAAGGGATACAGCTGCCACGATTGCAGCTGTCAGAGACATTCCCTTCTGGAAATCTGTAAAGCAGCTACATGGAGAACAGTACACACCTTTTACTAAGCATTACAGTCTGGACAGTCAATCCAGGGTGACGCAGGTTTGGCACAGCAGTGCTGCAGAGCTTGTTTCCTAAGTAATGATCTTCCCCGTATGTATCGTCACCATTCAACACTGGTGGGTTATACGCTGGAGGCGCTATGACCCCATAGGGCTTATAGCTTAGAAATTTTTCTACGGTGAGAGCCAGCACCAGGGATGGCACCACCCATGAGGGCGACACATGTGTGTTGCCGAGCGCTGGCCAGTAACCAACACTAATTCCTCCTCGCCTCAGTTCTGTCTTTTCCATCGAGAGTGCACCTTTTGGGAGCTGAAGAGCCGTTACTTTGCAGTTGTAGTTCAAGTCGCGCTAAAGTTCTATTCATACTGGCCGTGAGATCTTCATATGGGTGAGACTGTTCCTTTTCTTATTTCTTCTTTCTACGGTGCTTAGTCTTTCTCTAGTTTTGTTTTATTTTGTGTGCAGTTGATCATGTCCGGTCCAGGGCCTAAATTGAAGGCAGGACGTGCCCCATGCTCCGGTGCCCTCAGCGGCAAGTCCATCTCCGTAACGGATCACCATGATTGATGTTGATCTTGCCCAGACCCTCAACACGACATGGACAACTGTGATGCGTGCTTCTCCATGGACCACCGGATCCTCGAAATGCACGTGTTGGTCGGAAACCTCCCACTTTTGGAGAACGCGCCAGTCCAGGGATGCCAAAGGCAAGAACTTTGGACCCTTTCCCGAGTCGCCACCGATACTATTTGTACAAGTGGAAGTGGGCTGCGGTCTGTTCTGGCTTCATGGAACCACCAGCTCACCAGAGAGAGGTTGGGTGGACAGTCGAGGTGCTGGTTGAGCACCCTCTCGGGTTATTGGCCTCCTAGAGGCATGATCACCCGGTGTTGTGGACGGAGCTGTAGACTGGACCCGAACCGGGTGGGGCCCTCGGCTCTGCCTGCTGACTCCACTCGAGCTCCTAGCCCTGTTCCGGGGTTGGTGAAGGGCAGGGTCGAGATTTGATCTAGGTCTACTTCTGAACCTGCCAGCAGCACCGACTCTGTAGAGTAATGGGGCTGGCCTCCCTCCTGGTCATCCTGGTTTCTCTCTTTGGAGGAAGATGATGGGATGACCCAGAGTGGTTACCCATCTCCGAGGAGCTCCTGATTCTAATAAGTCATGTCACCTACCTAGGTCTAGTAATGATGTTCCGGAGGTATCTTTGTCTTCTGCCTCCCTGGCCGGGCCTGCCCTTAGGGCTGACCCTTCCGGCACCATTGAGGTGCCGGGACTCTCTTGGCGCTAACACCGACGCCAAGGAGGAGGGCGGTGCTGGGTCTAGGGAGGCCACCGCATTCGGAGCTGAGTCGGGCACTGGCACCTCCTTTGGTGCCGGGTCTGGCTGCTGGGGCTGTACCAGTCCAGACTCCACTACACAGGTGGGTTTGGGGATGGTTCTCACTGTTTTTGGGGTCTGGAACCATCCCAGAGCTCCTTCTGTTGGTACCTCAGGGACGGGTCGATGGGCAGGTCCCTTTCTGAAGGGAGGTTTGAGAAATCTTGGGGTAGGTTCAGGGCATACTCCCCAGAGCTGCTGGTGGCTCAGGGAGGAGCCACAGTGCTGACTCCTCACATTTTCTCTCCTCCAGTGGAGGGATCTGCATCAGGTGGGACTAGGGAGCTCTGCAAGGAGTGCACCAATCTCCTCACTGTGGGGCCTTTTCCTTAGGGCACCACTTGAGCTACTCCTGTATGACTTGGTGACCTACAGTGGGCACTTCACAGTGCACTCTCAGGAGGTCACCTGAGTGTTCTTGAAGCCCTAGCAGGGATCCTCCTCTGGCTTGCCAGACTTCTCCTCCTCCTCTGCATTTACTGCCTCGGCCTCCTGCTCTCCGGCATTTCAGGTCCTATGGGCCTTTGTTCTGGGACCAATTCAGAGCCTCGGCTGCAGCTTTTCCTCACTACTTAAGAGCTCTGGATCAGGTCATCTACAGACCAGAAGCCCCGCTGCACTGAAGTCTGAATCGAGCTCTTCTACTTCCTTGTCTTTCTCCCCAGAGGAAGGAGACTCCTCAGTCCATCTGTCCTCAGATGCTGATATTACCAGCTAGCAGCGGTTCTTGTCGAGGTTGTTGGAAGAACTCACATATCTCAGTTTGCAAGTCACGATCCTGCTCATGTGACACGTTGTCTCCTTGGGGAGTTGTCCTCGGAGAATGTTGTTTTCCTCTGTGGCTGTTCCATTTCTGGAGGCATCACATCAGATCTGGCAGAGCCCCTGCCCCCCTCCTGCCCTGAGGACTGCCATTGCAGATATCTGCACCCACGGGTCTCCAGGTTCCATTTCTCACCCCATTTCTGGGATAGAGCTACTGGATACCCCTCTGGGCATCGTTGCCCGAGACATGACTGCCCTGGAATCTGACTCGGCCGAGTTTGACCGCTAGAGAAGGAGGGTTTCTCTGTGGTGTGCCTCTTCTTCGTATCTCAGCTCATCAGGCCCATATGGCTGCCTAAGCTTAGGCACTTATGGATGGTGCTAGGACAGCTCCTAGCCACCCTGCCTGACTTCCGGAAGCAACCAGGCAAGCCATCTGCCTTTCTGCTAGTGGCCTAGAGCTAGTGAGGCACCAGTCAAGAGCATCATGATGCTAATGAGTAGCTTCTAGGCTGGCAGGAACTGCGGTCTGCATAAGGTAGATGGCATGGCTCGCCTTTCCAGGTTATCACCCTTGGCCCGGCGGGTGATTGCCTCCCCTCTCAAGGCGCATTTTTCTCCTGCACGGTGAGACGGGAATTAGTGGGTATCTTCCTTCTCCCAGACAACGGGAGTCCCCATCTCACCCTGACCACTCACAGGCCTCACTGGGCCCATAGGGGGCTTCTTCCCCATGATTCTCCCCACAGAGGCTGAGGGAAGCTCTTCCCTCAGGGAGGTGCCAGGTCCCTTGGGATACTTTCACTGACCAATGGTGATGAATATGAAGATATGAAAATTATGTACCTACTGTAATTCTTGAGCTTCCTGTATATATTCACCATTCATCACTGCTTCCCACCCACCTTCCCCTCTTGGGCCTCAACCTTTGGGCAGTGCCTCCTCCCGCTTGCTTTCCCCAGTTGAGGTCAGTTGTGGGCAGGTCTTGCTGACTTAGCAGGTTCACTGGTCCCTTGTTTGGGCGTCAGTGATTCCTCCTTAGTGGGAGGGCAAGCAGGGCCGCTTGCAGTCTTCTTATATGAGCTCCTCGGGACCCCTTCTGCATGATCTGAATGAGAACCCCCAGGGCTCTGCTCTCCCTTGCAGGGAGGGGAACTGGTGTCCTGGACTTGGAACCTTTGCGGATCATAGAGGAATTTAGGAGCTCTGGGGACTCCTTCCTTTTCTCCTTTTGGTTATCCTGGCTGGTTAACCTGGGGCAGTATCCCTTTCTTCCCTAAAGAAGAATCCCTTGGTCAACCTATTCCTTCCTTTCCGTGGCTCAGAATAGGTTAAAAAAATCCTAGGCCTTCTGCTGAAAGGCTTGGGTTGAGGAAAGGATCCTGCCCAGGGTGGATCCTGTTCGCACTCCGTGTCCTTCGGGACAGACCGTGGCACCCACCATCTGTTGGTCGGAAGAGTACGGCCTCTAGGTTGACTCCACCTCCAGCTTCTCTCTGAAGTGCCTACCATGTTCAATTGGTCTTGACTTTCTTCCAAATGACAGACTGTTCTGATTTTCTTCCCCATCCTGTTGGGGTGGTTAGGAAGAATGGAGGCAGGTGTTGTTCCTTCTAGTACCAAGATGCTCCTGGCATCCCTAGGGGACAGGGTCCCAATTGGTCTGCTTGTCTGTCTGTCTTTCTTTCTTTCTTTTTTTCTCTCTCTCTCTCTCTCTCTCTCTCTCTGTTTTCTCCTCCTCTCTCTCTTTCTTTCTTTCTCCTCCTTCTCTTTCTTAACCCCACCCTCCACTTCTCTATCCCTTGGGACTACCCAGTGGTTGGGCCTCCTATACTACACCCTCAGGTAGCCTCTCTCTCTTCTTGTGTCGACTTTGTTCTCCTTTTGTTTTATATCTTTTCCTTTTACTATCATTCAGGCTCCCTTGCCCCGCCCTCTTCTCTATATCTGTTTTTCACTCTCTGGTGGACAGAATGAGGCGAGGGAGGAGTCGGCGTGAGTTACTGGCCAGCACTCAAGCAGCATGCTGTCGTCACCCTTGTGGGCGTGCCATCCCTGGTGTGGCTCCTCCCCTAGAAAAATGTCTACGCTATGAGCTCCCACAGGGTCATAGCACCCCGGCATATAACCCATTAGTGACAAATGCTGAAAATATACAGGAAGACCAAGAATTATGGTAGGTGCGTAATTTTCATTTCTGTGCCCACCCTCAATGGTACTGCTCAGTAGTCTGTTACAGTTAATCATATTGAAGAATTCCTGGGGTTAGAAGAAAAAATTACTCACCTTAGTAATCTTGTTTCTTCCAAGGTATTCTTTAATATGATTAACCTCTCCTTCCAGAACCAGTTGCCCTCTGCATCACATCTGGTTTAATATGCTGTTATTCATCCTGGGTTTTCCTTAATCTTTAAAACCAGATAGCTCTTTGTTTCCTCTAGTTTAGTCCTATCTGACATTTCCAGGGGCAGGAAAAGAGGATTGTTTTTGTATTATTATTTAGACTTGTAAGGATAGTTTAGGTTAGAAGTCTCCACAAACAGGCTTCAAGAAATGTGAGCATTATAGAACACATCAGTTGGTAAGGGCAACAGGTTTGAATGGTGGATGAGCCAATAGATGTTTCAATATTACCATACTGTTCCAAAATTTCTCCAGGCAGTTCAACACCAGAAGTTAATTGCTACAGTTAATCATATTGAAGAACACCTTGAAGAAACAAGATTACTAAGGTGAGTAATTTTTCATCTCCACTCTACCCATTTCCTGAATCCCCTTGTGGATGTCTCAATACCACGCTATGTTAAAAGCCTGTCTTACTCCTCCAAGAACACTAAGCAGAAGTAGTTGTTGAAAACATTTGCCTTCTGCTCATAAACTTCTTCACCGCCCTCATTTCCCAATCTAGCAGTTTCCCGACTTTTTTTTCTGTAACATACCAGAAGAATTCTTTCTCCTCTCCAATGACAGCTGTGGCCGCTTACTGTTCTGTGTCTGCCTTTGCATTCCTGACTACCTCCTGGCCTCCTCAAGCTTAATCTGGTACTCCCCACCTCTTCTTCCTCCTCTAATTCTTCTTGTACCTAGTGAGGGCTCTTTTTGGTACCTAGTGCCTCCTTCTTTGAGAACCAGATTGGTCACTTATACTTGTTATCTTTGGGGACCATTCTTGTGCATCAGTTGGCTGCTTCAAGAATGGCCCCATTAACTGCATCCCATTTTACCTCTACCCCCTGATCTTAGCCATACTCTCCATTTTGTCCCAAACTCTCTCATCTGGTCAAAATCTAACCTTCTGTAGTCTTAAACTGCAGGTATTCATGGGGGTTTGCCAGGGCCAGTTCGAACTGTATGGTATTATGGTCACGGGACCCCACTGGTTCTCCTACTACCAGGCCACCCACTGTCTCTGAATTGAAGGCACCACATCAAGCATGACAGTCTGTTTCATGGGTTCCTGACCAGCTGCACCAGTAAGTAGTCCTGCTAGATGTCATGCTTTGCCTGCTTCTGGTTCAGTTTACTGCTGAGATTTCTCAGTCCATGTCTGACAGGTTCAGGTCCCACACAACCACTATGTCCCCTTTGCTGCCCCTGCTTCTAATTTTCCTCTAATTCCATATCTTCCTTATCCTCCAGTCATGGCAGTCTGTAGCCCACCCTGTTCTTATCTTTTCCCTGTAGATGTTTTAGCTGCACCCAAATCGATTCCACTTCTCCCCTCCCTTTGTTAGACCTGTCCACCGTGGCCTCTGTGCCATCGGCTTGTGTGCAGGGCTATTCCTCTTCTTTACCCTTACTGCTATCCCTCCTGTACAGGGTTTAGCCTGCTAGGCAGGTCCCAGTCATTATTCTCAATGGCCCAAGTCTCTGTAATGGCCAAAAGTCTAACTCTGCATCTGCCACTATCACTTGTAGCTCACTAATTGTATTACCCAGGCTCCTGGTGTTGTGGCAGACCACCATCCAGCTCCAGTTCCTGATCACCCTATTCTCACCAGTGCCCAGTCCTTGTCCATAGACCCACCTTCCCTTCCTCTTGCCCCATTCCAGGCCTGCTTTCTTGTTGAGACCCCTCACCAGCACCTCCTCCTGAACCAGTCATGTCCCTGTCTGTGCTATTAATCATAGCTAGGCTCTCCTTGTCTCCCTTCAGGGGTTTCCTAGCAATAGTCTCCCTTTATGTAGTTGAAATGTCTAACTATGTAGACATCCAGCTTTTAAAAGTGAGCTACTTCCTCCCTTGTCAGGTGAGGCGCATCTCCTGGTAAGAGCCTTCTGTTCCAAAAGTCCCCCAGTCTCCTGTAAAGTGATACCCTTCTTCTTAACAGTTCCTCTTCAACCACTTGTTGCACCCTCTATTTGCTCCCTCCTCACCTATTCCTCCCTTTGCCTCACACCATAAATACCTTCAAAAGGTCAGTGTAGCTAGCTGCCTTTGCACTCAAATTATCTCTCAGCTTCTGAAGGTTCAGTTTAACTGCTCCTAGTTTCTGATTTGTGAGGTCATTGTTACCTAAGTGTACCATGACCCATGTTCCCTTCCATTCTACTAACCAATCTACCTATTCTGTGTACATTTCTGCACCTGATAGGCGTCTGACCAATTCCCTCCTTCCTCCTCTGCACACCACCCTCTCCACACCCTCTTTTTATTACCAGTAGGAATATATGTGGGGAGCACGTGATGCAGGGAGCTGACTAGCAGCCTTCTCACAGCTCCAGCCACCCATTCTTTATTACTCAATATACAAGATTTCAAAAGGCAATCTGATCATTTTTCCACCTCCCAGCTGTAAGATCCATTCAAGCAAAATCAGATACATTGGAGTCACAAGTGGATGTAGAAATGCAAAATTACTCAGCCAAGACATACTCCGCCCCGTCACCCATAAGGCCCTGAAAAATCCAGGGCCTCTTCATCCTGCTGGCAGCACAATTATTGAGTGTACACTACCAGAGGACGAACCGCTGACCCCAGCAGTTTCTGGCCAAGTTCAAACCTTTTGGGAGGAAGTGCACATAGTAACAGAAGAACTGAAATTGGTAACCCAAACCCTAGAAGAGCTATCAAAGCAAAGTAGAGACAGTGAAGCCAGACTTAGCTCGTCGAGAAGAGAATGGCAAGGCAGGGAGCCTAGTTTGTATGCCAAGGTATAAATGGACAGCAAAATAGAAGATTTACAGGGCTCTAGTAGACGGAGCAACACAGTTTATTATTGGCCTCCCGGAGTGGGAGGAAAGGGCTGATGTGATCCTATTTACTCAGAAGTTGTTGGTAGGCAGCATGAGCCACACACCCTTCGGGACCAATTATGTTATAGAACATGCGACAGATCATTGAGGGCAATGCCCCCACCCCACCCCCCACCCCGGAGCCCCTCTACAACAATTTATTTTCTGCTTTTGAATTATGAAGAAAGGCAACACTTTTTGTTAAAATAAAAGAAATCCAGGAGATTAAATGGGAGGGTACCACACTGAGAATTGCGAGGATTTGCAAGTGTCAGTCCGGCAAAGAAGAGCCACGCATTATCTGCTGGTAGTTAAATTGATAGCATCAGGAATCCATTTTCGAATGGGATATCCTGTCAGACTTCAAGTTCCTTTGTCTGGCAATTTGGGCCAACTGTGAAGATGCAAATGTGGCTGCTGATGGTTTGAAGATTGCCTCACCAGATCTCTTTAAAGAGGGCTGGACGCAGGAGAATGTTTCAGGATGAACAATATATGGATTGTTGAGCAGGACTTGAATGGCTTTACTTTGAGGTAATCCTTTCAACTAGTCAAACATTCACAGATCCACCACCTTCAGTTAGACTGTCCTGTTTAATATCAAACCCGAGGGTGTCCTGCCTGTACTGCTCTCTTTTTGGCAGGAAAGTTCTTTCAAAGTTGCAATCGGTATGGCAGTGTTTAATGGAAGTTTTGAAATCTGTTTGCTTACTTTATTAAGTATTCCAGTAGAGTTGGGAAACGAAGAACATAGGACTCTATTAGACTGATTGGCCATGTACACCAGTGCAGATACTCTTCTGATATTCAGACTGGACAGAACTTTTTATGAGTAGCCACCAGAGAGAGCTCTCCATTTGCATTGGTCTTGATTCCTTAACTTGCAATAGGATAAGCCTACAGGTTGAACAGTTACAGTTTGATAGTTCCTGCAGTTAGCATGTTGTTAAACTCCACAGTTCCAGATTAATATAGAGATTCATCTGTGGCCTGCAATTTGGGCAACGTTGTTTTAGCAGGACAGGCGCACTGCT
This sequence comes from Neoceratodus forsteri, assembly GCA_016271365.2. Lineage (NCBI taxonomy): Eukaryota > Metazoa > Chordata > Ceratodontiformes > Ceratodontidae > Neoceratodus > Neoceratodus forsteri. The sequence continues at coordinate 807,844,984 of CM028132.1, read as the reverse complement.
TTCAGTTTGAGGATAGGGAATGCCCCAGTTTGTTCTGAGAAGTAATAATCCGTCCTGCAAGGCTTTGGTTCAGTGGAAATTTAATTTTAATGAATGGAGGTTATAGTATCACAGTGAACTTAACTGTGTATTGCAAACCCTAGTGGTGTTATTTTACAGGTTAATTCTGGGTGGGTCTCCACTGAACAAACCTCATATGTGTTTGGTGGGTACTCAACTCTAAAAACTAAGAGTCATATATAGGTAACCAGAAGGTGCTGAGGGTAACGGCAGGCGGAAGGGGACACCAGAAGAGAGTGGTTTATCAACACTTAGTTGCCTTCCGGTCTGTGTTATAGGGAAATGGGAGGCTGGAGCGTGAGTGGGATGGTGGGATTTCTGGTGGCATGGACCAAAGAATGTTTGTGTTGAAGGGAGGGGATGGGGATTTTTTGCTGTTTGATGATGTTATTTACTATCATGTCATCATCCATAGAAGGGAATTTTGAGGAGAGGGGAGGAGGCTGAATCCAGTTCCGTTCCATTTTACAAATTGATGTTAGTAATGTTCCAGCTAAGTACTAAGGTTCAGTGGTTAAAGGACCTTGGGGCGGACAGGGCACGGTGAGGAGGGAGGGCCAGCTCATATATGGGAGCAGCAGATAACAAACATCAGTTGAAATGACATTTACTGTTCACAGGATTAAGGAAACATTACTCCTACATCCAGGCATGGACCTGCCTGTGCATGGTTTCACATGGGGGCTAACTATGAATGGATATCTTGGAATGTCAAGGGTCCAGGAATAAAACAAGAGGTACAAAATCTTAAAGCATATTCAGTTGTACAAAGGAAATGTTATATGCTTGCAGGAAACGATATGCTTGAGTTGGAAGCCAACTTGTTTAGGCACAATTCGTGGGTCAGGTCTATATGGCGAGAGATAGTATGGTTAGCAGAGGGTAGCCATTTTAATTTCAGGTCTACACCTTTTGTTTGTGAACAATGTATCAAGGACCAAATGGGCATTATATACTTATTCAGGGCCTCCCTGATCACACTAGGATGTTAATAGGGAGTGTGTATGGACCTAACGCAGACTCACCTGGTTTTTTGTGAACTGCTGAATGTTTTAACTCCCTTTATAAATCTCCTGTTCTACTGGGTGGAGATTGGAATTTGCCTCTCTCCCCAGATCTGATAGGATGGAAGAAATGAGGGGTTGACCCTGCCCAATGAGTAATTCGTGAACTGTCAGACCACTCAGGGATTATGTGACCCATGGAGGGTCTTACATCCGACGCCAAGGAATTCACTTTCACCTCAGAGGTGCATAAATCCAGATCAAGAATTGACGACTTCTTATTGAGTCACTCTGCTCCCGGTCTCTTGGCTTGTGAAATAGAACCTGGGTAATATCGGACCATTCTATGGTCAGATGTTCCTTAGTCTTAACCCCAACTTACCCAGACAGACAATATTGAAACTGAACAACCAGTTACTGAAGTTGGACCAGCTTAAGGAGAGGATTAAACAGAGTATAGAACAATATCAGAGAGATAACCTTAATTTCACAAGGAGAGGAGATATAGAATGGGCAGTGTTGAAATGTGTCCTATGAGGGGAATTAATTAAACTAGCAGTGGAGAGAAAAAAGACCAGGAAAGTAAAGCACATCAGCTGTTAGAGCAAATAAGAGATTTAGAGAGCACTCTCTCCTGCTACTTCAGAAGAGTCTAGAGGAAGCTAATTGGCCTTAGAAATCAGTACAGTGATCTTCTGAGAGATAGGCGAATATGCCATCCTTAAACTAAAATAACCTCACCTTGATCAAGGGAAAAGCAAGTCGTTACTATCACTGAGGTTATGAGCGGAAGAATCTTCTAAAATTATACAAAGTATTAAGTCCGAGAGGGATGGTGGATAAACTTTTCCCTCAAGAGATAGTGTCAGAATTTGAATATTACTATAAAGATTATATAGTCCCATGGAGCATCAGCCTAATAAAGACAAAGTAGACAAATACCTGTCCATGAGTTCAGTTACCGACCTTACGGACAAACTGAAGAATTATTTGATTTCCCCATATCTGAGACCGAAATATTGTTGGCAATTAGATCTTTATCACTAGACAAAGTCCAGGCCCAGATGGTTTTTCTCAAATTTTTATAAGTGTTTTTCGAACAATTGGTCCAGGGCCTAAAGAACTTGTTTTGACCATATTAGACTTGGATGTGGGGATAAACACCTATTTGAAACCCTTGTAATAGTTATTCTCAAACCAGGTAAAGATCCAGAGAAGGTCACCAGTTACTGCCCTATTTCACTCAACAAACTATGAGGTTAAGATCCTGGCTAAAATATTGTTGACCAGATTGGTGAAGGTTATAGCTCTTATAATTCATCAGGATCAGGTAGGCTTTATGGCAGGAAGAGCATCATCTGACCACCTGCATAAGTTGTCTCATGTCTTCTGCATCCCGGGACTCTGACACTCTCGAGTGGTCTGATGTCCCTGGACGCAGAGAAGGCATTTGACTGTGTAGACTGACAATTCTGTTCCTAGTTGTGGAAAAATTTGGGTTCCTCTCCATTCATTAAATGGGTTTCCTCCTTGTATAAACACCCCAGTGCAAGGTTATATTGTAATGGGTTTTTTCCTTGATATTTCCGTTGTCCTCCAGCACTAGACAAGGATGTTCCTTGTCCCTCCGCTCAATATATACCTTGAACCTCCCCTGAGTAGACTTAGGGATAATGCACAGATACAGGGAGTTGTAGCAGGTACCCAGAGGTATCCGATATGCGGATGATATCCTTTTCAGTTGACTCATCCCAGGAAACTTTTTCTCAGTAGTGTTATACAATAGAGGAATACAGTAAGATGTCCAATTATAAAATAAATGTAGAGAAAACTACTGTGTTCCTCCTTAACTCCAAACTGTAGAAGGTAACTACAGACTTAGGACTACAGTGGAGCCCAACACTTTAAAGTATTTGGGAATCATATTGGCAAGGAGTGATTCCAAAATGATTACGTTAAATCTGGATTCATTCTTCAGACAATTAAACTTGATTTGTCTAGATGGTGTAACCTCCCACTCTTTCTTTCTCTGGGGGTGATAAACCTGATTAAAATAAATGTACTGCCAAGGATGTTCTATTCTATTAATATGCTTAATGCCTGGTTGCCTTTGAAATGGTTTAAAAAGTCCCACCGATTATATCGGATTTCATTTGGCAAGGAAGGCCCCCACAGAGCTTATCATAAGTTGGCTGCTTCCAAGTCCAAAGGAGTCTCGATTGACATACTTAGGCCTCTACTACTGGGCTACAGTGCTAGTAAATACTTAGGAAAGTGGCTTCTGAGTCCAGCTGATGAAATTTCTCTTGTCCTATATTCCCTCCTGGGTGAAATTGGAGATTGAACTAATCATGGAGGCAGGTTTGGACCAGTTGCCCTTTTATACTCTACTCAGGAATCCTACCTGAAAAATTAGTCTCTCTGCCTATAGGTACCTTTTGAGGATACATATGCAATTATGTGCTCATTTTAAGGTATGTGCAAGGAAGGACCTAAGCCAGCCCATATGTAAAAACCCAATTTGAAAAATAGGTGCAAAGTTATTTCAGATTTCTGGATCCCCATTGAGAGACCTGAGGATCCAAGATTTAATCAGGGAAGGAAGATGTCTTTTAGTAGATTCTATCATTAAACAAATACCAGATAGGACCCAACCACACTTTTAAGGTGTTTCAGGTGCCATATGTTAGTACAAATGCATGGGATCTTAGAGAAGGTAGAGTATCAAGGAAGTACTTTGAGTCACTCTCCAGGGGGTCTGGGAACCACATGATGTATCAAGATGTTATACTTTATTGTTTGTCCAAGCAAATGTGGATCTAGATGGATTCCCAAATATTGGTCTGATCTATTCTCGGAACTTATCAAGGATTGGGAGCATTTGGAAAAAGGCCTATCGATACATTACATAGGATAGACTACAATTATGACAGTTTCAGTTTCTAAACAGTATGTTTTGGACTCCGACCAGACTACATAAAATAGAACATCTAGCCCTTTGTGTCATAGATGCCATCAAGAAGAAGGCACCCTTCGACATATATTTTGGGAATGTCCTCCAATACAAGCACTCTGGACAACTATTAAGACCAGAGCTGACCCCTTGCTCGGAACAGAGAACCTTTTACCAGAGATTTGTTTAATTGGTGACTATGCTAAGGTAGAAGTGAAGGTCAGAAGATATTACATGGTTATCATTTCCTTCTCCTTCAAAAATTTATTTTAAGGCATTGGCTGGATGGCCTTCTCTAACTTAACCCTGAATGGGTATGGAATTATTGTCCAACTTATCCGTGGAAAGTTAGGGGGCAAGTCTGAGGAGTTGTCCCAATAGATACAATAGAATATGGAAAATATACACACCCTGTATCTCCTTCAAGTTGAAGTGCAGTCTTCCTGATGGGACTGAAAAGAGACTGAAAAGTTCTGGGATCAGGGGGTTCCTCTGTAATGCAGTCTGAGCTGACTAGGAGTTTACTTGTTTTAATCTGAATTGGCAAGGCTGGAGGGGTTGGAAGGGGGAGGGAGAGTGAGAGGGTATGTAACTCAGCATCAGTGTCAATGTCGCCTTGGACTCATCACAGCAAACAAAGAAAACAGCAATGGCAACACAGTCAACATTAGCAGAGAAGTGACCATGACTAGAGGTTCTGGTCACGTTCTGGGGTGGTCCATCACCCAGGGTGAACGGACCATGGTGGGTTCTCCACCTGCCGCCCAGAAGGAGTCAGTGGTCTGCCCTACACCAGCAGTGGAGACTCAGTCATGACGCCAGCACAGTGAGGTGAGGTAGAGTTTGTACTTCAGTGACACCAAAGAGCTGTAAGGGGACCTGTGGGAATGGTCCAGAGACCTACCATGGGATCTCCTGGTCGAGGCCTGTCCCTGAAGTTGAATACAGGGCAACTCATCTTCAGGCATTGAGTCTTGAAGGTTGACAGCCAAATGAAGCAGGCATTGCAGGAGTCCATGTTGTGGCTGTTCCTAAGGCAGGCAGGCATACGGAATGACAGTCTTTGGTGGAAATATTTTTATCACATGGACACTCAATGAAAAGTAGGGCCAGATCTGTTGCTGTTTTTCAAAGAACTAGAGATTCCAGCAGTTCAAAAAATAAATTGAGAAGGGAGGCAAACTGAGGTATCAACAAACTGTTACCACGTGTAGACTCAGCTTTGGGAAAACAAAACTGAGGTAGGTTAGGCATCAGCAGGGTGCTGTTGGTAAGCATGCAGCACGATGCAGTGTCATGCATGAGCTGACAGCAGTAGCTAGTGCTAACAAACATTAGCTAAAATGATTTGCTTCCATGGTGTCCTTTTGCCTCCGGTTATGACCCAAGTGGGATTCTTTAGAGAAGATTGATTACAGAGAATCATAGAAACAGAATTTGGTGGCAGATAAAGCCTGCTTGGCCCATCCAGTCTGCCTATTCCTCCCTATCTACACTATTACCACAGACCGTACTCTAATCTACAGCTCTTTCTCCCTCCCTCCTTCCTTCCCTTCCACTATGATTCCCTTGTGCTTATCCCATGCATTTTTGAAACCCACCACTGTTTTCACCCCACCACTTCTGCTGGAAGGCTGTTCCAGGAATCCACCACGCTTTCTGTGAAGAAGTTTTTCTCTCCTGAATCTATCCCCTCCAGCTTCATAGCATGTCCCCTTGTTCTTGAGCACCTTTTCTTCTGAAAGATACTTCCTCCTGTACCTTATTTACCCTGTGAGATATTGAAAGCTTTCTATCATAGCTCTCCACCTTCTCTTTTCCAGGGTGTACATATTCAGGTCCTTCAGTCTCTCCTGTAAGGCGTTTGATGCAGACCCTGCACCATTTTAGTTGCCCTCCTCTGGACCTCCACTCTTATCTGTGTCCTTCCGAGATGTAGTCTCCAGAACTGGACACAGTACTCTAGGTGGGATCTTACCATCAGTCTATACAGAGCGACACCACCTCCCTCTTTCTGTTGGTGATACCCTCTCTGTGCACCCTAGCATCCCACTAGCCTTCCCAACTGCCTTGTCTACACTGCCTGGCCACCTTTAGGTCATCATATGATTACCTAGGTCTCTTTCCTGCTTTGGTTGTCATCAATACCACTCCACTATTTTGTATCTCCACTCTGGGTTTCTGTGCCCTCAAGTGCATTATTTTGCACTCTTTTTCATTGAAACCCAGCTGCCATACCTTGACCACTCCTCTAGTTTTCTCAGGTCTCTGCTCATCCTTTCCACCCTCGAGTGTCCACCCCATTGCAGATTTTGGTGTCATCAGCAAAGAGGCAGACCTTCCTTCCAGTTGCTCTGCAATGTCACTTATAAAGACACTAAAGAGGACCGGTCTCAGCACTGATCCCTGAGGCACCACGCTGGTCACCTCCCTTCCTCAGAGTGAACTCCATTCACCACCACCCTCTGTTACCTATCTCCTAACAATTTCTTATCCAGTTTATAACCTTGGACCCACTCCAAAGTTACCCAGCTTGCTTCCTAGTCTCCATGTGGAACGGTATCCAAAGCCTTCCTGTAATCTATGTAGGTCAATGGCCCACCGTACTCACCCTGATCTAAATCCTTTGTCACCCAGTAAAAATAAATCTATCAGATTAGTTTGACATGCCTCCCCACTATGAAACCATGCTGCCTCAGGTCTTGTAACCCACTGGATTCAAGATATTCCACAATCCTTTCTTTCAGCAAAGATTCCATTAACTTTTCCACCACCAATGTCAGGCTGACTGACCTATAATTATCAGCCTCCTCCTTCCACCACTTTTGTTTAATGAGATTACATGTGCCGTCCTCCTGTCCTCCAGAACCACTCTGTTTGTAGTGAGCTGTTAAATAGAACCATCAGAGGTGCAACCAGTATTTTCTTGAACTCCTCAATACCTCTTAGATGCATCTTACTGGGCCGCATTGCATTGTCCATCTTCAGATTAGTGGGTCTAGTTCAGGACTCTCCTCCAAATGTAAATCTAACAAAAGCCACACGGCTTCAAAAATAATGGTATTGTGGGCAGTGAGAAGTGTGTAAACTAGCAATTTTGCACTAACCACTAAGCCACCTAACTGCACTTTCTAATTGTTGTGATGTACACAATACTGATCAATACATATACACATACATGCATATATATTCCAGTGTAACATAGCAGTGCACTTTCTACACACATTTCTACAGATTAAAAAATACATTGAGGGACTGTTTTCTTCTTTTCGTCCTCCAAGGGACATTGGAGGGTGGGGGATTGCCACTAGACAATTCATTTAAATCAGCAGTGACTTGCATAAGGCTGAAACTGATCTAGATAGCGGGTGAATGTTGACTAGCAATTTTGCACTAACCACTGAGCCAGCTAATTGCACTTTCTAATTGTTGTGATATACACACACTGACTAATACATATATACACATATATATTCCAGTATAACATAGCAGTGCACTGTCTACACACATTTTAAAAGATTAAAAAAAAAAGACATAGAGTGTTTTTTCTTTTCAGATCCGTGGGACATCAGAGGGTGGGGGTTGCTACTAGACAACTCATTTAAATCAGCAATGACATGCATAAGGCTGAAACTGATCTAGACAGTGATGGAATGTAGACTAGCAATTTTACACTAACCAGTGAGCCACCTAACTGCACTTTCTAATTGTTGTTATACACACACACTAATATATATATATACATATATATTCCATTATAACATAGTGATTCACTGTCTATACATACTGAATATTGTCACACACACACACACACTAACACACATACATGGCCTTATATGGCATTTATTTACTATACATCTAAACCTAACATTTACTGTATTTAAGATAAGCACTGTGTTGTGTTTTGCACTAACTTTTGTACTAATCTATGGCATGACTGGGTAGCTAAGGTAGTGGATCTGGGAGGTGCGGTGGATGTGGCCTATCTGGAATTTAGAAAGGCCTTTGACACTGTTCCCCACAGAAGGTTGATTAACAAACTGCACAGCCTAAGGGTGGATCCAAAATAGTTCTGTGGGTGGAGATCTGCTGAATGGCAGAAGTCAGAGGATTGTGGTAAGCAGTGCACATGTGGAGAGGGAGGGGTGATGAGCAAGGAGGTGCCACAGGGTTGGTGTTGGGGCGGGTCCTCTTAAATGTCTTTAGTAGGACATTGCAGAGGGACTGGAGAGAAAGATATGCCTCTGCAGAGGACTCAAGGTATGCAGTAGGGTGGACATTCAGGGTGTTGAAAGAATGAGGAAGACCTTATAAAACTGGAGAAGTGGTCTGAAGAATGACAGCTGGGATTCAATGCAAAAGTGCGGGATCATGCACATCGGTACTAGAACAAGAGACAAAAGTACAACTAGGGTGGGAAGTACTGAGGTCACAAACCAGGGAAAGGGACCTGGGGTTATCATCTTGGAGGACGTAAGAGAAGAGTAGGCAGTGTGATAAGGTGGCTGGAAGAGCTAATGAATGCATGGATGCATAGGGAGGGTATCACAAGTAGAAAGGGAGGTCATCTTGCCCTGTATAAGACACTCAAGAGATCACACCTCAAATACTGCATCAAGTTCTGGAGGCCCCCATCTGAAAAAGAAGCGTAGACAGGTGGAGAGCAATGCAGTGGAGGGCAAGTAAAAATGGTGCAGGGGCCTGAGGATAAGACCCTGAGGAAAGTCTAAAGGAGTTAAATATGTAATCGCTGGAGTAAGGGAGGGAGGGACATGATTGAGACATGAAAATGCATCACGGTATAAACAGACTAAGAGATGCTCTAAGTCAAGGGCACAAAATGAAGTTAAAGGGCGGAAGGCTCAGGGAAATGTGAGAAAAATATTTTTCACAGAGGTGGTGGATGCCTGGAATAGCCTACCAGAGGAGTGGTAGGGGCTAAAATGGTGACAGAATTTGGAGGAGTGGGAGTAGCAGACAGGGTATCCTGGAAATTGAGGCTCAGGAGTTCAGTTTGGGCATGGGGCCTCACACTAGAGAGGATTAATAAAGGCAGACTGGGTGGTGATCGACTCCCACTCCCCCAGCCTGACCTCCCACTGAGCACCACACACCCTACACCCCAGACTCCACCACACCTCACTCACCTGAACAGGTCCCAGTGTGAAGATATACTCTCCCATTGAAGACATGTCTTGCTGCTGGAACTGAGGACTATATATGAGAAATAAGATAGGTGTGTTCCAATGGGTTTTCAACTGTACTTATCTTACTTCCTCATATAGCAGTGCGGTTCCAGCAGCAAAGACTTGTCTGTGGATCTTCACACTGGGATCTGTTCCAGGTGACTGAGTTGTATAAGCGCACCTGGGAGGTGTGGGGGGGTAGCTACTCAGTGAGAGGTTGGGTTGGGGTGTGGGTTGCATTAGTGATGGAGTTGCATTAGTGATGGACCTTATTTTTGGTAAAAAAAAGACATTGAGGGACCGTGTTCTTCTTTCAGACTCTGAGGGACATCGGAGGGTGGAAGGTTGCCTCTAAACACCCTATTTAAATCAGCAGTGACATGCATAAGGTTGAAACTGATCTAGATAGTGGGGGAATGTAGACTAGCAATTTTGCACTAACCACTGAGCCACCTAACTGCACTTTCTAATTGTTGTGATACACACACACTGACTAATACATATACACGATATGCATATGTCTCAAGTATAACATACAGTACAAGTCACATTAAACTGACCCTCCAACTCACTGGTTTAGCATTTTTCAGTGAGTTGCTTTCAATTCAGTTTTATTTTACCAGGAAATACACCATTGAGAAAAACTAATTTCCATGGTGGTCCCTGAAGGACACCAGATAAAACAAGTGACAACAAAAGCAGGTACAAACAGAAATTACAGGTTAAAATGATGACAAATTTTGTTATACATATAGTATACTTAAGAGAAGAAACTAAAATCCATATCACAGTACCAGGTACATGTTGTTATAGTATTCATGAAGTGCAACAGGGGAGAAAGAAAAGTTGGGAAGGGCAGAAGGAGTGTAGTGAAGGGCAATCTAACAGAGAGAAGCAAAAAGGACAGGGTAGGAAGGGGGGATGATGGGAGATGAAGGGAGACATAGTGAAAGGGGAGGAGAGAGAGAAGAAAATGAACATGTACTAAGTAGTAAGTACTGGAGGGTTGCCATATGTCAGTTTATAGAAACATTGACATCTTTCATCTAGTGAACTTTTAGCAGCAATTTGAAAAGCATCCTAATCAGCTTAATATGTGCACTGCTCACTGCAGTAAATTAATAAAAGTTTCCTAATGATTTGCTTCTAGCTGTGTGGTTCAGTTTCAGCGTACTGTATGGCAAACTCTGGAAACTTTATTAATGCAGTGCATGAGCAGTGCACACATTAAGGGGACACTGTCAGCTTTCAGCAACTATTATTTATTTATTTATTGAACAAGCACCATGGAGGGCACACTGAACAACAAGTTGCTCGGTCCCACAGTGCGCACTTTGTGGAGGGGTTATAGGTCAGAAGGATAATCAGTCACAATAGGATGTGGGTAGTACAAACAATACAACATTGTAGATTGTGCAACAGTTGGAACACAAGGTATTGTACAGTAAACAGTAGTGGAACATTTGGTAAATTACAATACATGTCCCAAAATCATACAAAAGAACATATGAACGTACAAAACAGTAATAATGCAGTAGAACCATTTATAGTGCTTGAGTGTACAGGAGCAGGCTTGAGGTGATGCAAAGTGCTGTTGGAGTAAAAATGATGGGGTTGAGTTGTATACACTGGTGAGCCAGAAGGGCAGGTGGAGAAGGGGAGAGGGTGAGGCAAGAACTGAATATGAGGGAGAAGGGGTAGCCATTTCCTGATTTCCCCTTCAGGATGTTGAGAACCCTGCCAGGGGGGTCGCTGGTGGGAAAGCAGAAACTGGGATAGGTATTAAGGTGGGTTAAAGCAGGAACAGCTGAGGAAATGTAATTGTGTGGGCAGCTGTAAGGGAGTAGTTGGAGGAGGAGTGTCGTATTTCAGGAGGGGAATTCCAGATGTTGTATTAGCTAGACAAAGTGGTTAAGAGGTAGAGCTGTTGACTCTGATGGCAAGGGTACTGGGTTTGAATCTGACTTAGGGACAGAGTGTAGAAAGTTTTGGGTAGAGAAGGTTCAGAGGAGGGCAACAAAGATGGTGCATGGGTTGCATCACAAGTCCTATGAAGACAGGTTGAAGGAACTGAACATGTACTCCTGGAGGAAGGAGGGAGAGGGGATATGATAGAGACATACAAGTATCTTACAGGGAGGAACAGGGTGCAGAAAACACTATTTTTAAGCGAAAAATATGTTTCAGGACTAGAGGCATGGGATGAAGTTGGAGGGAGGACGATTGGGAGGAAACATGAGGAAGAATTTCTTCACAGAACGGGTGGTGGACAAGTGGAACACCCTGCCAGAGGAAGTGGTGGGGGCTGAAACAATCATGGGATTTAAGAATGCATGGGATAGACATAAAGGAATTCTAGAGGTCAGGGTAAGGGAAATAGACTTCTAGGAAAACAAACTGAACTTACAAGCTCAAATGGGCAGACTAGGTGGGCCATAGGCCCTTATCTGCCGACACTGTCTATGTATCTGTGTCTATGTATTTTAGGAAACAATGGCGAAACCAGTCTGACCGATGATGAGGGTGTAGTGGCGAGGGACTGTCAAGATGCGGGTGTCATTTGATCTCAGAGAGTGGGTGGGGGAGGTGGAGTGGAGAAAGAGGATGAGAGATAGGAGGGGCCCCCAAACCAGAATTTAGAGGTTAGTTTGGCACAGTGAGAGATGCGTCGTGAGACAGTGGAAGGAAGGTTAGATAGCCGATAGAGTTCACAGTGTTGGGAGGGGAAGGGAGTGTTGTAAAGCAAAGCAGCAGAAGGAGTTAAAGAGTGTCCAACTTGGTCAGGGAAGATTTGTGAGCAGCACCAAAACTATGTCACAGTAGTCAAAGATGGATCATCAATGGAAATGAAACTATTCATGTGCCCTAGTATGAGTTGTGGTAAGATCTGTTACCTAAATTTTTTTAAATATGTACTTTAACTCGGACTGAGCACTCCTCCTCCTCCGCGCAGGGTTCCTCTTCTCCAATTTGAACATGCATTGCGCATGTGGAATTTCTGAACAAATGCGTGATCATTGGAGCTAAAAGCACATGCTCTTCTGAGCATGGGAATCTTTATAAGAATAGTGACACAAAAATAGGGCCGTGTTCCTAAGCATGCATGTCACGCCCACGGCAACGCATTTAATAATGCTCAGAGGTCTTGTTTCAAGGGTAAAAGTAAGACTTTTCGACACATTTCTGGAGGGCTCTAGCATCACAATAAGTTTTCTTTTCCTTCCTGTGATTTAGCTCTTTTGGGAGGTCACAATTAAAATACGCCCTTACAAGAATACAGGAGGTGATAATAGAATGCAAGTTGCACCTGAGTGAACAGATCTACTCTTTCTGCCTTGGATTGTGGGCCATAGATGTTTGTCTTATGGAGCTAGTTTCCCATTTTCCATCTAATATAAAGAGTCTTCCTGGGATTAAATCAATAAGTCTAGTCGAGGAAAAAGAAAATGAGTTAAAGATAATTCCCACCTGTCCGGCTTTATCTGGGCCAAAGGACCAATATGAAGGTCCATTTGTCCATTCGCCTGGAATGCTCTCACCTGGTCAATTGAATACGCCCAGGTTTCTTGAAGATAGCAGATGTCGAGCTGAGTTTCAGAAATAAATTGGAAGATGGCTTGTCTTTTTACTGGGTTGCAGAGACTGCAACAGTTTAAGGAACCAATGTTAAAGTTGGCCAGAAGTTCTTGGATTTAGAAACTCTCTCTTTTTTTCTGTTTTCTTTTCCCATTATACCCTAAGGCCTTGAAGGGGTTTTCAGGATTCAGAACAGGGTTGTCTGTTACCCCAGTTTCCGTCTCAGATTCCCCAAGCAGTAGCTAAAGGGCAAAGAGATTTGCTGAGTTATGTCTACAGGTTCGGTGGGGTAGGGGTTTGGTGTTCCTGGTAACCTGTCTCCTGGGAGGCGGGGCTGGAGTGGGTTTCATAGTGGTCTTTGTTTTCTCAGCCTGAGGCTCATCCTGTGGATCCCTATTACAGACTGGGATCTGTTGGTCATGGCTCATATTCTCTTGTGGGTCCTTAACATCATTCTCCTTCTTAGTCTGAGTAGGCCTAACTTTTATGTCTCCCAATGGGTGGGTAAGGTGGGGTGAAGGTGGAGGGTTTGAGGATCTGGTTCTCCATCCTTTGAGGGTTCATCCTGAGCTTTTGCATTAATGAGTCTGGGCTGATAACTGAAGCTTTGATCTTCCTGGACACAAGTCTCCACCACTCATTCACACTAATGGGATCTGCGCCGGAGGCACTAGGACCCAGCGGGAGCAAACTTTTGCTGGAGGGCGGCAGAGATGGGGCATGAGCGGCACTTCGAGCCTCAGCTCATGCGGTAATGACCATCTCGCGTTGACCCTCCAACCTCTTCAGTTCCTTTTTTCCCGCCCGTCAAGTGCGCTTCAGTGACGACGTCGCCGCTCAGCCGGGAGTCAAACTTAAACTAGCAGCATAGTTTCAGTTTTGTTATTTTGTAGTAATATCTCGAATAAGTATCACTAAGTTTATTCTTATTTACAAAGAAATCTCAGCCTACTTTAATGGAGTCGACCATGAGCAGGTCAGGTGACGGTAGGAGATTTCGTGTGAAAGCTGTTCAGTCAGTCGGGCTGGGTCCGGTCCGCCGCCTTCTCTCTGGAAGGGGGTCTGACAATGGTCAGTCAATGCCCGAGGACGAGGCGGTCCTCGGAAGCATAAAAATAAATGGTCGCATTCCGGACCGACCGAGCTCTTCTTCGCCCACAGGTCAAAAAGAGAAGGCATCACTCGAGTTAGCCCTCTGATATGTCTGCACGTAGAGGTCGGTTATTGGAGCTAGTTGCGGTCTTCTCCTTGAGTCGCCTGCTTCTGTTTCGGTAGCCAGCGTCTTGACATCGAGACCTACCCCGCCCTCTGGTAGGTCTTCAGATGAGCAGTTTCATCAGTGGGCCGCTCTTATGGAGCAATGGGCTCGGAGGTTGGTCCAGCTGCCTGGCTCGGTCACTCAGAGGCCTTAGGACTTCTTGGGAGACCAGGTAGAGGCGGTTGAGCCTCCTGGTCGTAGCAGCACCGTCTTAGAGTGCCATCGACTCCGGCGCCTAGGTGTTCCCCTCTCACTATGGCTGTGGCGAGGGGCCACGCCGATGCCTTTATCTACTGCTCTTCTTCCTTCCTTCCTTCCCTCAAATTCCATCTTCCAGAGTCTTGGGGTGTTTCCAGCGCCCTCGGCGTCGATGCTTGCAGCTCAGCGCCGTCTTCAGCGCCCGATGCATCTGTCGGCGCCGATGCCGGTGCCGCGTGGTGTGATGGTGCCCGTCTGGCCTCTCGGTGCCATCTTCAGCGCCGTGGCTTCTCTACCATTCCCGGTGCCGTACGCGCTTAGCGCCATCGCCCTCACGCGCAGGGGTTCTAGGTCGTCATCCACTTTTCAAGACTCCTCCTTTAACTCCTTTCCTTCATCACTTTCCTCTGATTTTCACTCCTTTCCTGTCCATACAGTCCCTCCTGAACTGTCAGGAGATGACACTGAGCCTGACCCAGACCTTAGACTGGGTGATGAAGTGGATGAAACAGGATCTATTCCTGCTGCACAGCCTGTGGTCGAGGATCTGTCCTTCAAGTCTCTGCTGAAAAACTTGATTTCCACTCTTTCTCTCAAACTACAGACATCGATCCTGGGAAATTGCTAAGACTCCAATACCTCCATATTCTGGAGATCCCTACGGATTTGACTCCTCCGGTACAGCCTCCTTTGAGCGCTGTCTCAAATGGTATGGAATAATCCTGCTCTCATTCCTTCGGTGGCTAAATCCATAGATAGAAATACTCAGCCCCAAGGATCGACTCCATTTTGGCCTCAAGCCTTTAAGGATCCTATTGTACTATTGGCAGAGAATGATAAGATCGTCCTTCCCAAACTACTACAGCTCGACCTATTAACAAAGAATCTCGTAAGATAGACACTTTAGGTAAGAGAGTCTTTGCTGCTTCCACCTGGTATGCATATTGCCAGCTACCAAGGCTATTTCTCTCAATATGAGTATATCCTTTGGCACTCTCTCAAACAGATGGTTGAAGCTCTACCAGAATCGGATACAAAGCCAGAACTCAAACCATTACCAGGGTATCGATCTAACAACCAGCGAGGTTAAAGCAGCTATGGATGCTTTCGACACTGCTTCGAGGCGATGAAGCGGCTGGTATTGTACTCATTGTCATTCCTGGCTGCGCATTTCAGGTTCACGAATGACGACAGCAGCAGGTAATGGCGTTGTCTTTTGATGGTGTGTATCTTTTCAGCCTCAAGTAGAACAAGATCTAGAAGCTACACAAAGACTAGGTCAGCCATTAAGTTGGCTCTAGACCCCTCCTGTCCCCTCTCGAGGGTGTTAATCGCGCCAGTTTCACAACCGTCAGTCCTTTCGAGGCAGAGAAGTTTTCATAAAATCAAACTCCCCAACCTCAAAAGAAAATGCAACAGAAGGCGCAAGGGCCTAAGCGCTCAGCGCCACCTTTATGAGTTGTTGGCCCAAGTCCCATCTCAACTGCCCAAGGTGGACTTCTTCCTCAGTGGTAGGAGGTCATCTGATGCACTTCTACAATCAATGGAAGTCCATAACCTCAGACAAATGGGTCCTCCGGATAATTTGCGAGGGTATTCACTCAATCTTGTGGAGACCCCTCGGATCGTCCCAAACGACAGTCCAGGCTGTCAACCCTTCAGTCAGGCGTTCGCCCGCTAGATTCAGGGCCTTCTGAACAACAGGGCAGTAGAAGTAGTGCCGCTGCATCCAGCGGAACACAGGGTTCTACTCCCATTACTTTCTGGTTCCAAAGAAACTGGGGCATGCTGCCCATTTTGGACCTCAGAAAACTAAACAAATTTCTGCCCAAGGAGAAATTCAGAATGATTTCTCTAGGAACCTTGTTACTTTTGCTTCATCAACATGACTGGCTAGCCTCCCTAGTCATGCAGGATGCTTACTAGCACATTTCTATTCACCCAAAGCATCACAAATTCCTGAGGTTTGTGGCTCTGGGACAGCATTATCAGTTCAGAGTCCTGCCCTTTGGACTATCCTTGGTGCATAAGTTTTTACAAAGTGTTATGCAGTTCTCGTGAGTGCATCTCAGAAAGATCGGAATACAGGTGTCTCCCTTATCTGGACGATTGGCTTCTTGCAAGTCCTTCCAGGCAGGGAACCCTGCACACTGTAGACATGGCTTCATGCTTTCTCCGTCCATGGAGTCCTGCTAAACCTCAAAAATCACAGTTGCAGCTCTCCCAGAGGCTCCTTTTTATAGGAACTCTTCTGGACACCTCCTGTGCTAAGGCTTTTTCTTCCAGAGGACAGGAGGGCGATATCCTTCAGATGGCCCGTCACATCGGGAGAGCAACTCTGTTCCAGCTCTCGATGCAAGCGGATGCTAGGTCTCATGGCATCCTCGGTGTTCACTATACCCCTAGCACGCTTCACATGAGAACTTCTCAGTGGATGCTCAGTACTCAGTTGTCCCCAACCACTCACCCAAGTCCTATCCCATCAAGGTGACAGAACCTCTAAAGAGAGTCGCTCACCTGGCGGTGCACGAGAACAATCTCCTAGAAGGGTATCCTTTGCTCCTCTGGATCATCAGATTTCCATTACCACAGATGTGTCCCTGATGGGTGGGGAGCTCACTGTCAGGCTCTCCACACTCAAGAATGGACTCGGGTGGATTCCCAGCTTCACATAAATGTCTTAGAAATGAGAGTCGTCCTTTATGCGGCCCGGTGTTGAAGGACATTCTCTGTCACAAGAACATTCTCCTTCAAACGGTCAACAAAGCAGTGATGTATTACATCAACAAGCAGGGCGGTGCTCACTCTTACCCCTTATGCAGGAAGCCGATGAGAGTATGGGAATGGTGCTTGGAGCACAAGGCTCTAATTCAAGTGGTCTACCTGCGGGGTGCAGAGCAGACTAACTGGCAGACCGTCTCAAGCAGAACAGAGACAGATCCTCACAAATGCTCTCGACTCAACCATAGTTCAGTCACTATTCGGGAGTGGGGAACCCAGACCTGGACCTTTTGCATCCCCAGTCAACACAAAACTGCTCTCTTCTGCTCCAGAAATCCAGGGCCTGGCATTTTCTATCAGGATGCGTTCAGGCTGCAGTGGACAAAGCGCTTTCTATCATTTCCATCTCTTCCTCTAATTCAGAGGTACTTCTCAGTTCAAATCCCAGGGGACAAATGATCCTCATTTCTCCCTTCTGGCCTCAACAGATGTGGTTCCACTACTCAACAATATGTCGGCAGCTCACTGAAACCGCTCCCCTTTCAGGCGGAACCTCTTGACTCAGGGGCTGTTGTTCATCCCAACCTGAGGTTGCTTCACCTTCACGCTTGGCTTCTGAAGAGGTGAAGTGAACAGGTTCAATGTCTCTCGAGGGTTTCAGATATTCTTCTGGCTGCGTGGAAGCCAGCCACTAGAAAATTTACAGAGCCAAGTGGAAGCGTTTTTGCTCTGGTGTGCAAAATCCTCTTTAATCCTTTTCCTGCCCACCAGATAAAATTTTAGAGTACCTCTTAGACCTCTCAAATTCAGGTCTGCAGTACTCTACAGTCAAAGTTCACCTTTGTGCCATTTCAGCTTATCATGAGCGGTACTTTCCTTGTCACTGGCCAGTTACCTGTGGTTAAGAGGTTTCTTAGGGGAATTCTGCATACCAGACCTCCTACAAGACGTGAGTGCGTAATTTTCATTTCTTGGCTGGCCAGGACATTCAGGAAATATGTGTCCTGTTTCTCACAAAGATCACATTTTGTGAGATTAGCACATTGCATGCTGATGTGACCCACCTCTCCGCAGTTGTCACACTTAGGTTTGTCACAGATATTAGAGAGGTGGGTTTGTGACCCACATTTATAGCAAGTTTCTTGGCACCAAGAAAGCTCCTGTCTAGAAGAAATGAGATGGGGATGTGTTCAATCTCATTTTCATTTTGTCGGAGTTTGACTTTGTTTCCATCCCCTCCAGAAAAGCTTGGAATCTAATATGACTTCAGGTGGGCTTAAAACCTCACATCTCTGTGATAACCAGCAAGAAATATCGTCAACATGCACACTCTCATTTTGAAACATAACAGTACCGAATTTTATCAAGGTTTTGTTAAAGGTATAACAAAGAAAGGGGACGTAAGGAAGAATTTGACCAGTTGTATCTCTGCCAGAACAATTCCAATGGTATACTGATCAAAACTCATTGAACTTGTCCGCCTAGAGATGTTATGGGTGAGAAATGGAGTGAATCTTTCAGTAGCCGCTTTCCAACCTAATGCCTGTCAGGCCTTATGTCTAAAACCCCTTTATACCTCATCCTGACTGCGTTCCTTCACAGGGCAGCTTCCTTTTTGACCTGGAAAATAATACAGATAACAAGGGTCTCGGGGAGTTTCCTCAGACCTCCCAGAGTTCCTGTCAGTTGTTATGTTAAGATTTGTTTGAGGCCTTTCTCTGTCAGCGGGGTTTCCTCCTGGGGAGGGGCACAAGGTTTGGTAAGATCCCTTGAGCGTCTACCACATTGTAAATTTCAGTACAGTCATTATTATTATTCTCCTTAGAAATTGTATCAGAGACGAGTTCAGTGTTGTCCAGCGGGGTCCTCGGAAGGGTTCCTGTTGCAGGTACCTGGTGTTGGTCAGGTCGGCACCATTCTGGAGAGTTTAAAGAGAAATTGTCATTGTCCCAGTCGGGCTGGGAGCCATTGTCCGTTTGGTAGTTTTTCCATCTGGATTCCAACAGTGCTTTTTCAGGTGACCACTTAGCAAGGGGTCCCTGTTTAGAGCTGCAAGGTGAATACTTTTTGGAGCAAGTGGAACACCCTGCCAGAGGAGGCAGTGGGGGCTGAAATGATTGCAGGATTTAAGAATGCATGGGATAGGCATCAGGGTCCTGAAGTAGGAGGGAACAGCCTAGTTCTAGAAAGCCTGAAGAAGCAAAGTCGTGCACACATGGGCAGGCTAGGTAGGCCATAGGCCCTTATTTACCATCAACATCTATGTATCTATATTAAAAATATAGATATACAATGTATGATGCAACATAGATCAGTGAGTTGCTATACAATATAATGGGAGGAGCTTTCACAGATGACATGAAGGACTAGATTACCTTTGTGTTGCTAAATAACAAGACAATGACCCTAGATTACAGATAAAGTAATGATTAAATATTTATAATTAAAATACTAACCAGTCCAAGGTAAGTCTCTTCTAACCCCAGTAATGCTCAGGATATTCATAACTTTATGCAGTAAGCCTGGAGGGTTGGACTGCCTGGAAAGATGGAACACATACAATTGAGTAGAATTCTTTGCACATGAGCATCTTTCAAATACTGCCTCTACCAACTGTGGTGTTCTAACCTCTTCAGATTTTTCTCCGCTGAAAGTCTGGTCGCTCGGAGTAGTCGTCTTACTCTTTGCGTGAAAGAAGATTCAAAACCTTAAAAACTTAAGTATTTTCTATTTCTTTTATTGCCTCTACTTATTGTTAGTGTAAATCTTGTTTATTGCTTAAATTACATATTTTTCCGTTCCTTGCGGTTCGGCATAACCGCGGGGAACGGTTGTATTTAAGTTATCGGGTTCTCTGATTAAAGAGCCTTGTTTTGGTCTATTATTAGTTTAGTTTTTAGTCTATTGTATTGTTTTGTAATCGCTTTTTATTGGTTACAGAACCACTAATCCGTTCACCTGTCATCTCTTGGGTTCGGTTCCTCCGTTCCATCGGTTCCAGAACCGATCGCAAAAATAAACCAAAAACGGTTTTAGCTTTTAAATAACCACACTTTATTCTTTACTTAGTGGTTAGTGTTTTTCTCGTTTTAGACATTATCATGTCAGAGAAACCCAAAAGAGAACGGAGAACCTGGTTTCAAGAATTGTTTAAAATGTGGAGATGTATTTGCTAAAGCAGACAAGCACACCTTATGTGTGGTTTGTTTGGGATTTGAACATCTGGATCAGGATTGTGAAGTCTGTAAAACTTTAGTGGAAAAATGTGGAAGCGCCTTGAAAGGTTGAACAAAAATTTTCTAGGGGTCCCTCCGGCTCTGACCAGCTGACACCCCAATCTGCTGTGGCTGAACCCACAAGTTGCTTACCGCTGCCCCTGATATAGGCGAAAAGAGGGCAAGAAGAGGAAAGAACGCTGACTCCCAGTTCCCTCAAAGAAACTCAAAAGCCAAGCATGCAGAATCATCCCTGCTAAACCAGGGACTTCTGCGCAGATGCCTGCTATGCCCTCGGCTCAAGAGATAGCCCAGGCTTTTAAAATTATCCAGGCACTGTAAAACATTGTTCCCCAGCAGCCTGCCCCTACCCAGGGTCCCCAGGCCAGCAGTGGTGTGTTACCCTCTTTACAAGAGGAGCAGTATTATGAAGAGGAAGATGATCCTTTTCAGGGTGATGAACCAATTCCTCCAGAGGTATCTCCTGAGCAAGATTTTGGTTCTCCTCCCAGGGTGTCAGGAAGTACTCCTCAATTTTACATTTGTAAGGAGAATGGCAGATGCTCTGGATATTGCTACCATAGAGCAGATTGAGGATGAGGAGGAAATTGAATATTTAAATATGATGGGTTTGACACCCACAAAAGCCCTCCTCTTGCCAGTATACAAATTTTTCAAAAAGACACCAAAACTTCTACAGACTCCTAATTCTGTTCCTCCTTGATAGGAGAATAGATAAAAATATCAGTTGGACAGGACGGGAGCTGATTTCCTTTTCTCCCACCCTGACCATTAGGGTTATACAGCAGGCAGCCTGCAACAAAACCAGAGCCCCATTGTCCTCCTACCCTCCGGACAAGGACTCAGAAAAATGGATAGCATGGCCAAAAGGCTATTTATCAGCCTCTTTGGCCAAGAGACTCTTTACTTTCAGCTTATGCTGCCCAGTATCAAAAGTCTCTGTTGCAGTCGGTACTGGACATGTCCATGAAGCCCCCTCACCCTCGTCTGAAGACCTGGCTGAAACTGCCAGGTTTGGGCTGGGCTGGCTAAGTACCAGTTCCAGATGGCTGCTGATTCTAATGACACTGCAGCCAGATAGATGGCTAACACCATGGCACAGAAGAAGGTTTGCTTGGCTCAGGGCCACTAACCTTACTCAGGATACTCAATCCAAGGCCCTGGATTTTCCTTTAGAGGAAACTCTCTTTTGGGGAATCCACGGTTGCATACATGAAAAAGTAGATGAGTATAAGGCAACCTATAGAAGCAACTCTGCTAAGGAGCGTGCTTCTCCATCCATTAGGCCCTATAGAAGAGGGGGCAGAGGAAGGTCTTTTATGACCAGACCCTTTTCCAGCCAGTAGCCATGTCCCAGTACCAGCAGTATCCACAACGAGGGATACTCTGAGGGTGGGGGTAGGATGGGCTCTCAAACCCAGCCTCAGCCCCAACCAAAGCAAACCCCTGAGGATCAGGCAGCCTCCTCCCTCCCTCCCTGTTGGAGGCAGACTTTCCCACTTCCTTCAGGCTTGGCTAAGCATCACCACAGACAAGTGGGTGCTGGAGGTAGTGGGTCAGGGTCTGTCTCTGGATTTCAAATCTTTTCCTCCACAAAGACCAGGGTTTACTGCTCACTTCCTCTAGCAGAGAAAACACTACTAGAAGCAGAAGTTCAGAAACTGTTGCATCTCAGAGCAGTGGAATTAGTCCCTACCACCCTGAGAGGAAAGGGTTTTTACTCCAGATACTTCTAACAACAAAGAAAAGTGGGCAGTGGCGGCCAATATTGGATCTCAGAGCTTTGAACAAGCATCTGAAAAAACAAAGTTCAAAATGGTAACTTTGGCTCGAATATTGCCAACAATCCAGAAAGGGGACTGGCTGGCATCACTGGACTTGAAGAGCCT
Source organism: Neoceratodus forsteri (assembly GCA_016271365.2). Classification (NCBI taxonomy): domain Eukaryota; kingdom Metazoa; phylum Chordata; order Ceratodontiformes; family Ceratodontidae; genus Neoceratodus; species Neoceratodus forsteri. The sequence goes on along the minus strand of CM028132.1, from coordinate 807,822,903 downwards.
ATTTCCACATCCCATAAAGGAATCTTACTGAAAATATGTCAGATTCAGACTCCTTCAGACCACTGTAAGGTTTCAACTCTTCCTTTCGGTCTCTCCTCAGCACCAAGGGTATTCACAAAGTGCCTAGTTGCTGTAGTGGCATATCAAAGAAGACAGGAAGTGACTGTCTTTCTTACCTGAGCGATTGACTGGTTGTGGGAAACTCACCAGACCAAGTAAGGAACTCCCTAAGAATCATCCAGGCCTTCTTAGAGTCTCTGGGTTTCATAATAAACCAAAAGAAATCAGTTCTAACCCCTGCTCAGACATTGCAGTTTATAGGGCAGAAATCAACACACTTCAGGGCAGAGACTTTTACCCTAGACAGGGTGCAAAGCCTTCAGTGAATTGCAAACTCCTTCATCCTGAACAGGTCAAAAACTGTAAGGCAGTTTCTGCAGCTACTAGGCCATATGGCTGCATCCACAGGCACAGTGAAGGATCCAGATTCCATATGTGAGACATCAGTTTCACCTCAGATCTCACTGGAGTCAGAAAAATACCCTTTTCAAAGCTTATACCAGTAACAAGGCCACTATTAAGGGCCCTCTTGTGGTGGAAACAGGAATCCAATTTAAGGCAGGAGTGCCTTTCAGAGAAAACCCTTTCTGGTACTCACAACAGATGCATCCCTATTGGGCTGGGGCACCGCAGGAAAGCACACGACTCAGGGATCTGGTCAGCAGCAGAGTCCCTTCAGCACATACATTTACTGGTGCTAAGAGCAGTCTTCCTAGCCCTAAAGGCTTTCTCTTCACTGATAATGGGCAGGGTGGTTCAGATCAGAACAGACAATACCACCACAATGTATTACATAAACAAACAGGGAGACACCAGGTCAGGCCTCCTCTGCACAGAGTTCCTGAAGATTTGGACACTCATACTCTCTGAAGGTCTCTTTACAGGCAATTCACTTGCCAGGAAAGGACAATACTGGCAGATGCACTAAGCCGCATCAACCAGGCCCATCACAAGGGGCTCTGAACAAGCAGGTGGTACAGGTTATTTTCAGAAGGTGGGGCACTCCAGAGATAGACTTGTTCGCATCCCACCAGAACCACCAACTACCTCAGTATTGATGCAGACCACCAGCACAGGGCACAGTTTCTCTGGATGCCCTGGTTCTGGACTGGACAGGCAGGCACCTGTATGCTTTCCCCTTTCCCCTGGTGTTCAGGGTGTTACTAAAGCTAAAGTCCCTCTCAGCATCTCTGATCTTGAAAGCTCTGGATTGGCCCAGGCAGCCATGGTACTCTCTTCTGCTCTCCATGTCTGTCAGCAAACCGATACAGTTGCCCCTCAGACACAATCTCCTGACTTCCAATCAGGGAACATTGTTGTATCTGAATATCAAGTCCTTCATCTCAAAGCATGGCTCTTGAATTAGAGTATGCAGATTTAAATCTTTCAGAAGCTGTCCTAAATATTTTATTTATTTATTTTTAACTTTCTATTTTTGTCCGCCTGCTCTCACCCTGGAGCCTCAGCTCCGGGAGACACCTTGGTACCACCCCGACTTGCCTTACCTGAATCTGGGGTTCCCCATGGAGCCGTGAATACTCCCCCAGGTGGGTACAGGATGGGACCCCAACATCCCGATATCTTCAATATCTCGTCGGGTCCCCGGTGGTCAGGCAGGCAATCGCCAATCAGGGTCAGTACCAGTGCTCCACATCACCCGTGCTCCGGCGGTGTGTTTTCCTCCTTTTCTGAGGAAGTGGCCCAGCGCCCTGGCGTCAAGGCATTCCCACCCGACATCTGCCACTCCCAACCCTCTTTTGCATGCTCTGGCGCTTGCTATGCCTCTGGTCTCCACCAGAGACCAGCCAAGCACCGAGCAGGTACCCCCACCCTTCCGGGAGAGGAGAGCTGTCCATCGGATGCTTCACTCCCTCCCCTGCCAACCCCGACAGCCTGGGCTCGTTCCTGAACCTGGGTCACCGGCATGACACAGGTGTGGCATCCAGCGCCTCAACCCTCAGTACCACCGGGCCGGCGTCCTAAATATTTTAAAGGGTTATAGAAAACCCTCCACACAGAAGCGTATTCTTCCAAGTGGAAGAGATTTTCTCTCTGGTGTTCCAGCATGAACCTTATACCACAAAGGTCGGAGTTTCAGTTGTCCTGAACTATCTCCTCGTTTGCACTCACTATCTCACTCATTTGCATTCATAAGGTTTGCAACCCAGTTCCTTAAGGTTCATTTAGCATGGGTATGTGCCTATCTTTCTGTGGGGATCAAGGTATCAGTAGCATCCGATAAACTTTTCAAAAGATTTTTAAAGGACTGATGCATTTACCCCACCTCACAGGGCACCAGTGCCTGCTTGGGATTTAAATGTGTATAGTCAAGCTCATGAGCCCTCCTTTGAGCCCATGGCTACTGCCCAGTTGAAATACCTTACTCTTCCTAGTGGCTATTACTTCTGCAAGGAGAATTAGCGAGCTCCAAGCTCTCTGCATTGACCAAGACTATATCTCATTTCACAGAGATAAGATAGTCCTCAGAACTAACAGACAGTTTCTCCCTAAAGTGGTTTCAGACTTTCATCTGAATCAGTCAATCACTCTACCTGTCTTTTCACAGACCATACCAGTTCTGGTGAAAGAAGATTACACAGGCTGGATGTGAAAAGGCTATCAGCTATTTCATGGCAGCCACTAAAGAACATATGAAAATGGAAAACAACTTTTCCTTACATATGGGGATGTAGGAAAGGGTAAACCAACCTCAAAAGATCCATCTCTCGGTGGATAGTCCAGTGTATTCAGTTCTGCTACATTAAGGCAGGTAAAGAGACCAAAACCGGATTGAGGCGCATTCTACAAGAGGAACTGCTGCTACCCTTGCAGCTGCCAGGAGGTTCCTTGATGGACATTTGCAAAGCAGCTACCTGAAAAACAGTACACTTTGCAAAACACTATAACCTGGATATTTTATCCAGGGGTGATGCTAGGTTTGGCACAGCAGTCCTGCAGAGCCTGTTTCCAAAATAAAGTTCTGTGCCCACATCCAGTGGTACTGCTTGGTAGTCTGCATAAAGTTATGAATATCTAGGCATTACTTGGGTAAGAAGAAAAAATTACTTACCATAGTAATCTTATTTCTTCCCAGTGATGCTCAGGTATTCATAACTCCCTCCCTCCCAGAACTTCAGCCTCTGCACTCCGCATGCTGCTGCCACCAAGCCATATTGATTTTGTTGCATTTCTCTGTTTTAATCATTTTAAACTGGAGTTTTCAATGTTCTCCTCTTGGGTTTTATTTGATGTGGTTTTGTCAAAGTTATCCTCCCTTTGAGGTTTTTCTAAATTCTATGCTTTAATTAGGGGACACCTCTTTTATAGAATATTACTTACATTAGTTCCTAATGCCTGACTTCCAGGCTTCTCACAAATCTGAAGAGGTTGGAACACCACAGTTGGTAGAGGCAGTATTTGAAAGATGCTCACGTGCAAAGAATTCTACTGTTTGCATGTGTTCCATCTCTTCAGGCAGTCCAACCCTCCAGGCTTACTGCATAAAGTTATGAATACCTGAGCATCACTGGGAAGGAATAAGATTACTGTGTAAGTAATTTTTTCATTTGTGTCATCTCAATTAGAACTGTCAGTCTCTATGTCAGAATCAGATGCAGCTTCTGCCCCTCACTTTTTGGATACTGTGGGCTCAAATTGGTAAGGTTGGATACCAATATCAGAATTTAAATATCATCTTTATATTCCTCTACCTCAGACATGATGTATAGTGAACACAGGCACAGTAAAGATTATTGAAATCCAAGAAAAAAAACACACTCACTGTAAAACAGTTAGCTTAGCTGATTTAAGTTTTTTTTAATTAATTTAGTATGCTTTATCCATGACTTGCCTAAGCTCATCCCCCACTGTCCCAGGCCCCACCTCGCCCCTGGGACTTACCTTTGCTCAGCAGAAAGAAGGAACATAACTAGCACAGACAAGCAAATTCTTTTCAGTACTTTAGCAACAGAATTTCAACAGCATGGTAAGTTTTAAGATGCAAACTGCATATGAATAGTCCATTTCAAACCTCCACTGTAAAAAACACAAAAACAAAGTAACTTGAACTGTGTTTAGGAGTCCTCTAACTTATCTTCATTGAGAGTTGGAACATTAGATCTACTACCACGAACATTCCATTCTGTGACATTTGACACTTTAGTCCCAGGGCTGTCTGATTATCTCCTTTCCAACCAGATTGAAGCTTAGCACAAAATAGTGCTTTGCTGAATGGCAGTAATACTACAAAACCTCTAATGTTATCTAGTCCATTAGGAATCAGAAGAGCTTCTTTTTCTATGTAATAGCAAAACAACTGCAGGGGCAGTGCCCACTGCAGCCGTAAAAGGACTTGTGTCCACCTCCTCCAAAGCTTCTGTTACTCTCCCCATCTTCATCCTCTGTGAACACTGAGCAAAAGTATTTGTTCAGGATGTCTGCTTTTCATGGTCTCCTCGCACATTTTCCTCCTATATTATAATATATATATTTTCTTCCTATAGTCCTCCCTCTGCATCTCCTTATACCTTCTGAATGCTACCCGTTTAGCCTTTACCTTTTCAGCCACCTCTTTCGAGAACCATGGCAGTCTTTTTTCCTCTTACTTTTGCTCACTTGTTTGATGCTGAGGTTTGTTTCCTTTACTATGCTCACATTTAGGTTTGTCCATTGTTCCTCCACCCTGCCAGGTCATCCCAGAAGCATTCACCCATCTTTATAAAGTCTGTCCTCATGAGTTCAGGACCCTCACCCTTGTGCGGTTTGATTCCACATCTGCCCTTATATTGAACCACACCATATGGTGATCAGTGGTTCCCAAGTGGCCTCCACCTTGACATGTGCAATACTGTCCCTGTTAATGAGTACCAGGTCAGTATTGCCCCATTATAAATAGGTTCACTGACTAGTTGCCTGAGGAATGCCCCCTGCAGAGAATCCAGGATGTCCCTGCTTCTAGCTGAAGCTACTGCTGGAGGCTCCAATCTATATCTAGCTGGCTAAAGTCCCCACCAGCAGCACCTCCCTTTTTCTGCTCTCCTTGCCACTGGTTTCCACCACCACCTTGTCTAGTTCCTCCCTTTGTGCTGGAGGTCTGTAAATTACTCCAGTGCGAATAGTGGCTCAATTTCCCATCTCCCTCATCTTGGAAGATATGCAAGATTTCTTGGGCAGACCATATCATGGCCTGAAATGATGTGCCCTAAGGAGGAGACTTGGGTGCCTAATACACTATATCTGCATTTCAGAAGAAATAGACCTTGAAGTGTGCCTGACTAGGTGCACCACCTCCTATTCCCAGTAATCCTCGTCTTTGTATTCAGGTTTATTCTTCTCTTCCTCTTCCTCCTCCTCTGAAGTTAGAAGAGCTTCATGAAGAGGAGCTGGGACCACTTCTGGGAAAGGAGTAAAAACAGGCACTGCCAGCACCATTCACTTTATCATGGGCATAGAAACATAGATCAAATGATGTCAGAAAAAGGTCCAGCGACCCATCCAGTCTGCCCTCTTTGACTGCCCAGTGTAGGCCCTCGTGGCCATCTCTTTCCCTTACCTATGTTCTCTAGCCTTTACTATGGCCGTGTGCCTTTCCCATCCTACTTAACCCTTCCACCATCACTGTTTTGGCCATCACCACCTTCTCTGGTGCCTGTTCCACTTGTTGATCATTCTTTCAGTGAAAAAGTGCTTGTGGACATGCTTCCTAAATCTTTCCTCTGCCAGTGTCATTTAATTGCCCTGCATTCCTGTCTTCATTCTTATCGATGAATATGTCTTTGCAAGCCACCCTGTTTATCCCATGAGGTATTTTCATTGCTTTACATTTCTTCACATTAAAGCTCGCTGCCAGATCTTGGACCATTTTACCAACCTACCCAGGTCCTCCTTAGTGCCCTAATTCCCTTCTCACTGTGTACCATTGCACAAATCTTAGAAGCATCCTCCAAGAAGCAGATCTGTCCTGTACACCCACCCCTATGTTGCATAAGAATATTTAAAGAGGACAGTGTCTAGGACTGAGCCCTCTGATACCCTGCTTGTTACCTCTGTAACATATATGAATTGCCATGTACCACTTTCTTCTGTGTCCTACTCCCTAGTCAGTTTTCCACCCACAATGCTCTCTGTTCTTCCACCCAGATCCCTCAGTGTTTTGAATAGTTTTTGTGGGGGACTGAGTCAAAGACCTTGCTGAAGTCCAGGTACAGTATATCAACATTCTGTTCTTTTCAGCCGCCTAGTTAAAGAACTCTCTGATGTGGTAGAGCTAAGAAGAAAGGAATGTCACAAGCCCATTCCCTTGGGGTGGGATTCTCTGCATCACAGTCAATCCCTCTTGTGACAGGGGTCAGGATACCTTCCTCTGTCCTTTTAGCATGCTCACTATCTCACAACTGAACATATGCAGAGAGGATCCTTGGGTGCCCTCTTTCCATGTGAGGGGTACAAATACAGTCTCCGAGTCTGTGTTCCTGGGATAGAATCTTTCGACCACTGCACAACGAACCAGAAAGCCACAGGGGTGTGTATAGGCTTCAGGGGCCCTACACACGCTATTATGTTTCTTTCCCCAGAAATGCAGAGCTCGGTTCAAACCCACACAGACTCCTCCTGAGACCCTTCGTGGTTCCTCCCTCCTTCGTCACAAAGTCCCTAGTGGACTTTACTTAGTAATGTTTGATCTTAAAACAGTAACACAGGCGTAGTATAGTTTGAACAACTCTTCCCAAGGCAACACACACAAGCGACACTGGCAAAACTATCTTAAAAGTTAGCTGAAAGCTTTACTAATTAAATAAATGCAGTAAATAACATAAAGACAAATAATGTAGGCGTTGGTTACAGGATATTGAAAATAAAATGGAAAATATACATAAAACCTACACTTTAAAATTCTGAGATTAAGGTTCTACCTGAAGTCTTTAGTTGCTGAATTTTGAAGTGCAAAGTGTCAGACATGGTAGTTGAAGTCTTAGCTCTGGTGGTCCAGGAGAATGTCTAATTGTCTCTGCCCTCCTATGCAGAGAGCAGGGTCCCCAAATGCAAAAAGCTAAAGGCACAGATACAATCTTTCTCCCTTGTTTTATGGGATTTCTCAAAGGGCAGGTCCAGTGGACAGTGGCTTGCCATGTGATTAGCTAGCATTCTGTTTCTATGGTTATGCAACTAATCAGTTTTTAGTATTTATTACAAAACAACAAATATGCAGTTCTGAATATGAGAAAAAAAACTCAGAGGTCAGCTAGTCTAAACCCGGAATTCTTAGGAAAACCCACCAGCCTGTCCTCTCTTTGAAGCAGCAGTAAATCAAGCTATGCTCAGTATAGCTATTTACTTAAATAAGTAGCCCATTTAGTTGTAACTAGATTAGGTCAGGGTAGCCTTGCAGAGACAAAGGAAGCCAGACAACCGGGCTTCTCTGGCTGCTGGCCCATTCAGACACAAATGGGCGTGCCTGTGCCAGCTCTGCCTAATTATTCTTTTTCTCCCTTTAAGTGATTTAATTAACTCTAGTCCCTGGCTAGCAGCTGACAGATTATCTGCCCAGTAACAAGAGTTACAACATCATTCCTCAGGGCCCATGTCTTTGTAACCATGATTTCTTGCACTTACAGTGGGCCATCATGGCATCTGTGATGCATTTCTCATATAAAATTATATAAATTGTGACCAAAACAATAAGGTATGGCCTTATCTTGCATGAGGGAGTACAGACCAGCTAACCTAAAGCAGGAAAGGTAATTTATTTCATGTCATACTTTCTGGATCTGTTTTGGGGCTGTTCTGTAAATTTTATGTTTCTTATTAGCCAGGGAGGGACCTGTTTGTCAGAATATTTGCAGTTTCTTGTGGATTGAGTGTTTAATTATAGTCTGTGAAGCGGGGAGTCTGATTGTGGGAGGAGATAAAGCAGGGCTAGAGGAGACAGGAGACTTCAGCCTCATGCCTGCCAGCATCCCATTGTGTGGTTCCATCATGTGAGTGTCACAGAGTAGGAGTGTGGCTTCTGCATAAGGGACATCTTTAGGTAGTTTGTATGGAGACTGTAGGACCACAGGGGACTCTGGAAGGTGGTACGGCACCTCATAGTACAATTGTAAGTGGCAAGACAGGTGTGTGTAACGGATCCTAGAGATATCCTATCTGGGGCTGCCTTGTAGTGCTAATTGTAACTGAGTAGAAGCGGGCTGAGTAGGAGGGTCTGGGGAAAGCCTATGTGAGGTAGCATAATAGAAAAATAACTGAGAATAGAGGGAAAAATGTATATAGTCTGAGTTCTGAGATGGTACTGGAAGTAATACACTAATCTCATATCACAGCTGCATTCAATACAAACACACCATGATGTGGGTAAGTGCAGGAGTTTTGGGACTGTGGAGAACAAGAGGATGCTCTGGGAGTTTCACCAGTGTCTCAACTGCAGGAAGTCCAAGGCCACGTGAGTGGAACTGACAGCTGCAAGAGCTGAAATATGTCTCTTTAAGCGCTGCCAGACCCCATAGGGCATTATGCCATAGCCACCTCCAAGGCCAGCACAGGCTAGAGAGAGGTTGATCCACAGCAGAATGCACGCTGCTGTGTGTACCCAGGGGTGGGGGTGCAACAAAGGGTGGCTAACCCAGAAGCTCAAAAGTCCAAAGAGTTGCACTCCAACAGAAATCACCACAGTAGCTCCAGTATTAGCTTTGCAAAGTCTTTAATGCAAACAGTGACTTTCAGTACAGCTTTATAAATCACCTTCATGGAAAATCTTTGTCAACCTTGCCAAGGCTTTAAACACAGTCTCCATTCCCTCCTCGACTCCCTTGGCTGCTGGTTTTCTCCTGCTCTTACCTGGTTTAGAGCTTCCCTCACAGACAGAACACAATCAGTCAGGATTCAGAATGCAGTCTCTCCACCTCCCAATCTCCACAGAAGTCCCACAGGGCTCTGTGCTCAGCCCCATCCTTTTCTTCGTCTTCCTAAATAACCTTCCCTCAGTCTGTTCCCCTTCTCTTCTATCCATATGTATCCGATGACACCATCTTGTTCACCTCTGGCACAACCACCATTGATGTAGTAACCACCCTATAGCAATAGTTCTTAGACTTTGTCACAGTGAGCCTCCCAAATCCATGGAAAAGATTTTGAGCCTCCCCAAAACTAAAATAATCTTGGGCCTCCCCAAGAAAAATAACACACTGTACTTGCGCAGTACACCATGAATAAACTGAAACCCCTTTGAGTACTTCATTCACATTTAGTTATTTGTCTTATACTGAAGTGGAACCTTTGAAAAAGTTCCTATGCTCAAAGGTGTTATCTGAATAACAAATAAATAAAATAAACAAATATTATTATTCAACTTATTGTAACCACCCCACAGGCCAGCCTACTTGCTCCACTATTTTCATTCTTGAACCATTGTTACCCCTTGTTGCAGTACCTTCATGGGTCAGACTACTTTCTTTTTTTCCTCTGCATATGAAATAACCTTCCTACATACTTTGCCTCTCCCCTCCTTCCCTGCTACTAAGCAATTTCTCTCAGATTACTTTGCTCCTTCCTGCTGTTGCTCTTAGCACTTCTAGGCTCGGCCCTTGTATTTGAGCTGTTCTGCTGTCAGTCTAAAATTGATCAATTACCACCACTCATTATTAGTTTATTGTTCGATTTGTTTGCACTATTGTTCATTGTGTATTTCTTGATTCTTTGCAGTTATCTTTTGAAATGTATTCACTCCCTACCCTCCCCTGGCATACCTGAAACGAGCCTCTCGTCATTCACCTTACCTTGTCACTTATTAGTAAATAAATACATAAATCCACTTACTATTATCCACTTTCAATTTGCTTCATCTCTTCACACAAAATATATAAAACTCAAAATTTAAATACAGTACTTTTCAGACTTGCTTGAGCCCCAGAACAGGTTGGGGCCTCCCGGAGGCTGGCCTCACCGTTGAGAACCCCTGCTGTATAGCATGACTTCCACCAGGTTCAGCTCTGGTTTGCCTCACATCAACTATTTCTAAATGCCAAAAGACAGTCTCCATGACCTTCAGCACTAGGGCAGAGACTCTCTGGCTCCACCCTTACCTCTTTCTACACCCTTGATGGGACCATCCTTGAGGACACACCTCTTTCAGATACCTTGGGGTTTGGCTGGACTAGCATCTCAGTTTCTCTGGCCATACTGATGCTATTCTGAAAAACTGCACCCCAAGCTTGGAGCCCTTACAGGAACTGTAGTTGCATCCCTCCTACAGCCTGGTGAGAACTTGTCCAGAAGAAGGTCTTCCCCATTATTGACTACTGTAATGTAGTCTATGATGCGCTCCCATATCTTTCCTTACCAGATTGGACTCTCTTTCCACTCCTTCTGTGAATTTGTTCTTGATGCCCCATCTCAAACCCATCATTATGACCTTTACTGAGCCCTGTCCTCCCCCACTTGCTAACAGACACCTGGCTCACTGTGCTTAGCTAACTTCCAAACTTTGGCTTGGTGTACTTTCTTCCTACCTCTTATGCTTCCTCCCTCCCCCACCTTCCTCCCACTCCCTCAGATCCTCCGATACTGCACCCTGTTAGTCCCCGACTAACCACCCTCATCAACCAATCCGGCTTCTCCCATCACTTCCCAAAATCTGGAACTCCCTCCCACCTCAAATACAACACTCCTCCTCCTACTCCCTTGCATAACTTTCTCTCTGCTAGGTGCTCCTGCTCCAATCCTCCTTAACTTGTTCCCCTATGAGTCTGCTTCAGCTTCATGCCCACCTCTTTCCTGCAAAGCGCTCCACCATCATCCCACAGCATCTCTTCTTTTCCACCTTACTCCCACCTCCGTTCCCTCCTCTATACACCAGCTTACCCTCACTGCCCACTTGTCATTGCTTGGCCTAGGCCCCTGGCAGGGTTCTCTGCATCCTGGAGGGGTCCAGAACCTAAGCAAACACCTTCCTCGCCTCCTACTCCCACCCCATTCTTTCCTGAAAGGACTGGGTCTCGGCCCTCTTCTCTCCCATCTCCCTGGTCCTTCTGTAGCCTACTCCCCATCGCTGCCTACTTCCCTCCTGTCATGTGCTCTACCTCTCGGCCTACAACCTGCTTCCCTCCTGTCGTGCTCTACCTCTGCCTTGTGCAAGCAGGGTCCACAGCATACTGAGGGGCCAGGTCCCGCACACCTTCTCTTTCCCTCCTTCCTTCTTGACATACTGTAACTCCTACTGCCTACAACCTGCTTCCTCCTGTTCATGCTTGACCTCCGCCTGGTGCAGGCAGGGTCCCCAACATTCTGGAGGGCCAGGCCCTGGCAGAACAACCTTCATCCACCCTTGCCTTCTCCTCCTCCAAATCCCCCTTTCCACCCCCGCCTCTGCCTATATGCCCCCATTCACCTTCCCCACTCCTTCCTAGCCGTAGTTATTGGCTAACCCTAATCTCTAATGCACGATAGTCAACCTTGCACTTTTGTTATACTTTGCAAATTTTGTTCCATCTGTGTCTCTCCTCGCAATCTTGGCCTAGTTCAACCTCCTTGTATTCTATCCAGCCATTTTCCAACTACAAAGCTATGTCCCACCAAGTGTTTGCGAAGATATCTGTGCTATTGTATCTATCTAGTTCAAGACTGTTTGCATGGTATCCATCTAGTTCATGCCTGTTAGCATTCCTCCTTTTCAGTATTTCTGTATAGTCTGCTCACTTTATTGATTGTAATCAATATTGTGAAAACTCTGTATACTATTCTCATGTTCCCCTACCCCCCAGGTCGCTTATGGAGATGAGCAACTTGTTGCTCAGCGTGCCTTCCTGGTGAAACATTTCAATAAATAAATAAAACTTAAAATACCCCAGTGCTTCGCCTATCAACGAGGCTTCCTAAGGGGCAATGAGTTGAAACCTACAAAACCTTATATAATACCCAGTGATGACATCATAAGGATGCCCTCATATTTTTTTTATTTATTAAACTTTAGGATTACAAATACCTTTGAGCAAGAATTGCTTGTTTACAAAGGTTCCACATCAAAGGATGGAAGGTTAACATACAAACAAAGTTAAACATTAATACAGAGTCTCAAAAATAAATACTGTATTTCAAGCGGAGAGACGGCAAAAGGATAGTAAGGCCAGATGATCAACCAGTAGGGGTGGGGAGGTGAGTGGGGTCAGGAAGGAAGTGGTCAGGCTGAAGGACACATTGTCTGGGGGGTTGGTATGAGAAGTGCAAGGTAGAGGGACAAAGTCTGAAAATGCTAAAAGATGGGAGGGGTGTGGGGTGAAGTAGAGGAGGAATGGGGAGGGGTAAGGTGAGAGGGAGGAAAGTGGAGGACAAGGATAATTGGCCAGAGGGAGTTGGGGCTCACAATGCGCATGGAGTGTAGAGGTTGACCAAGTAGGAAAAGCAGTCACATTGGCTGGTAGTAGAGAGGAAGTTGTATCGCTTTTTAAATGGGCTGGCGTAGTAGCTGAAAGGGATTCCTTGTTGAGTGAATTAAACCACTGGGGGCCCTGTGAGCGAATGACCTATGGCCCATAGTGGTCCAGCATCTAGGGACCTGGAAGGTTTGACTTAGAGTCGGCTGAGTATAGGAGAGGAATAGTCCAGAGTAACGCTGAGATATTTGAACTGAGGAACCTGCTCCAGTGTAACTCCAGAATGGTTAGTGGTGATGAAGGGTAGAGAGTTATGTTTGCTCCTTGCGTTGCAGAAAGTCATAACTTTTGTCTTGCTGTAGTTCATGACAGGTTTGTGCGAGCTGAACCATTCCTCAATGCATTTGAAGTCATGCTGTAGCTGCCCTTCTAGATGCTTGGTGTCGCGATGACTAGAAAACAGGACTTCGTCATCTGTGTGAGAAGTATTTTCTGATTGCAGATGCTAGTGAGGCTATTCAGGAAGAGACTAAAGAGTAGGGGTCAAGGATGGACTCCTATGGTACTCCTAAGAAGACTGGTTTCTATCAGAGGTGACATCAGCAATCTTAACTCACTGGATCCTTCCCTCAAGGTAGCTTGTTATCCAGAGCAGGGCATCCTTGGAGAGCCCGATGGTTGACAGTTGCCTGAGTAGGGTGGATGATTGACTGTATCAGATGCCTTCGTAGGTCAGTGAACATTGCACCCACACAGTTTCTTTGGTCAAGGGTGGTGTGGATGAATCCTGTAAATTCCAGTAGTGCTGTGCCTTTTCTAAATTCATGTTGTTCAGAGCACTGGATATTATATTTTACTAGATACTCGGTTAGCTGGTCTGATACGATTCATTCCAGGGCTTTAGATAAGGGGAGGATGGAGATGGGTCTGTAGTTGATATGCAGTGACTTATCACCACTTTTGTGTACAGGTGTAATGGTTGCCTGTTTCCAAAGAGATGGGAATTGGTCCAGCCTTAGAGAGAGGTTGAAGATCTTTGTCAGAGGTTCAAGGATTTCATCTAGGACAAGTGCAGTCAGCTTCAGGTTGAGGGAGTCACCGCTGTACCCTGAATTGTGGATGGCTTTGCAAATATATGTATGGGCTAAGTGTATTGGGATCACTTTGAAGTAGAATTTTGGGAGTGAGCAGTCGTTGCCAGCAGTGTCATGGTGAGTGCTGGTGGAAGGGCATTGAAAATGTCAGGTGGTAGTACACTGTCCAGGTTTGAAAATGCATTGTTGAAGGTGTTGGTGATAGTACCAAGGTCAAGCGTAGGAGTTCTGTCGATGTTTAACATGGTAGGTGGAGATTTAGGGTCTTTCCCTGTGAGGTCTTTCATGTTACTCCAGGATTTTTCCCATCCCCATGAGTTGGAGACTGCCTCCTGAAATGTTTGCTTTGCATTCTGTATGGCACGTGTACATTCATTTTGAGCTGTTTATATTTAATTGTATCCCAAGGCATAGATGTGGATCAAGTCACAGGCCCAAGGTGGTCCCTATGTGTGAGACGTGTTATGAGCTCGGGGTTATCCATGGGTTGGACCTTCCTTTGACCTTAAACTTCTTCACAGGTGCATATATGTCGCAGGCGCAGTAAAACGGTTGATGAACATGTCCAGGACTGGCTGATAACATTGCCTAAGTCAAGTGTGTAGACCAATCCGGTCTGTGTAGATGGGTTTTAGTAGCTCTGGGTTCCATGCTTTATCACCCTGGTGTAGATTACCTTGGGAGGGGGTTAGCCAATTTATTGGCCCAGGTACAGATAATGGGTAAGTGGTCACTTATAGTGTCAGGGAGCACGAGACCTTGGAGATCTGCTCTGGATGATTTGACAGAATCCAGTCAATTAGTGAAAGTGACCCAGTCCTATAATTGCACCTGGTGAGAGTGGAGACGAGTTGGTTGAGGTGCTGTGCGTGACAGCATCCTTGTGTACACTGGCCTCAGGCCAAAAGCCAATTGATGTGTGAAGTTACCCAGTATTATAATTTCCGCATTGTGATGAAGGCCCTTAGGTACTCCATGACCCTATTGAAGCCATGGGCCTGGTCCTTAGGGGGTAAGTATACAGAGGCTATAGTCAGCACCTTATTGTGGGCACCAAGAAGTACTTTGATGGCTAGATCCTGGGATGGTGATTCATGGTTTGAGAATGGAATAACATGCCCCTTAAGGACTCTCTCAGGTAGATGGCGCAGCCTCCACCACCTTTGAAGTCCTGTCCAGCCTGAAGATATTGTATCCAGGGATGGCAATGTGTTGTCGGGTATCTTAGGGTTAAGCCATGTTTCAGCACAGATAGGATGTCGAGGTCATGTTGCTGCATCCAGGTTTGGAGGCTGTCTACTGAGGAAGCTGCAGACATTGATTGATGCCAGTGTGAGAGTCTGCCCTTCTGCTGTGATGCATAAGGTCGATCAGGAGGACCCTGGTTGGGATGGACATTGCTCGAGAGCAGGAGTAACATTAGCAGGATTCTGAGGGGTAGATTATTAGCATTTTTGCGTGAGCAGTGCAGTGTGAGAACAGCAGACCAGTGAGGAAGCCTAAGAGAGTAAGAGAGAGAGAGAGGGAGATCAACAAAGGGGTGGGGGAGACAGATAGCTTTAAACTCCAGAGATCTAGTACTGTGAGTCAATGGGGGCAGGAAGGGGTAGGGGAGGAGCAGCTAAGTGTATTTAAAGGTGGCATGGGAGGCGGAGGGGGCAGAAAAATTTGGCAGCAGAAGCAACAGCTGTGGAAGCTGGGGCTGTGTATACGCTTGTACCTGATGCTTGTTTCCAGGGGGCGTGGCAGCAGGCTTCTTGGCACTGAGAGAGGCACAGAGTGGTGTCCAGGCATGCAGGGAGGTGAACCGCAGATAGCGTAGGTAGCCCAGTGGGCTGGCAAGGATGCCTGAAAGAGGGACAGGACAGGGATTTATTGACTCCAGAGTGGTGCGAGTGAAAATAAAATTAGCACACAGATAGGGTTACAAGATGTCCTCATTTACGAGGACATGTCCTCTTTCCAGCTGCCAGATATTCTTCATGTACCTTCTCTATCCTGTTGTATTATTGTTTTTATTATATTTTACTCTCTCCTACCCAGGATCTCCTTGTAAATGAGCTGTGAAAGGTGGAGACTTTAAACCTATTTACTCGGGGTCTGGCACAAGGGCTCATCAGGGAGGAATAAGCGTCTTCTTTTTGGCATTCTAAAATCTGGCACCCCACACACAGACAAAGAGCTGCAATTTACTAAAAGAGGGCCAAATCAGAGGGAGGGAAGCAGACAGCTAGGCGCAGCACTGCAACTGAGATTGTAAACAAGGGGTCACAGTCAGGTGAAACAAAGGGGAGAAATTGTTGGTAGCTGCACTGGATTAAAATACAGTATAACAAATCAGCAGCCTATGGAGATTTTCAGCAAAGAAACCTGAAACTCTAAAATCCTGTAAATCCTGTTCTCTAATAATCTTAGACACAGCAACTGAGACAGCAAGTTTAACACAATACAAAAGATGACTGTAAGCAGTGGCGCAGGAAAAAATCTGCAGAGGAAGCTGTGTGGAACAACTTGGCACACTGGAACTGAAAATCAGTGCCTGAAAAACAATTAGTAAACACTACAGGACATTATAAAACTTAATATGAAATAAAACAAGAAGTCAGTGAAGTAAGCAAAACTGTGTTTAACCTATTACTTTAAATAGGAGCACTTTTATCATTAAACTGCAAAATAAAATTCCAGTGGTGCATAATGCAAAAAAGAGCCTGTCTGTAAATCATATTTTGAAATTTAAGGTACAAAATGGAGGCTTAGCTACTATTATTTTTTTCTTTATAGTGTCATTGGGGATCCGATTATATGATAAATGCTTGATCACCCTTCTTGTTTTCAAGATACTGCCTTGGGATCAGTCGCTTTACACAGTTAGTGTCCAACTCCATTCAATTTAGGAAGGCATAACATGGCTGAGAGAAAACATAAACAAACTGAACATTGTATTCAACATATCATTCCAGCATGAATTAGATTCATAGCATTTTTTCCTTTTGATCATGTATACATGCATTACTATCAGAATTGAAATGTGGACGGGTGGGGTTGTGAGGGTAGGGCGGGACCTTGGTCCATGTCACAGTAAGAAATTGTTGGTTGTACAGATTAAAGCTGTTGGGAGGTAGGAACCCGGGGTGAAGAGTGAAAGTGTGCATTAATGCACCAAATTCATCTCAGGTGTGGTTTTAGATCCCACATTTCATTGATACCCAATGGATTCACTGTGTCCAAACAATAGATCCAGTAGCTCTCTTTTTTTGAGGAGGGAATTAACTCCGTGAGACAATTGATTCCCTGATGAAAGCCCTTAATTTTGTATTGACACACAATGTTTTGTGTTTGATGAAAATTATTATATCCAAGCATGTGGAATAGCTCTGGGTGCCTTAATGGCACCTTCATATGCTAACTTATTTTTGGGCTGTTGGTAACTTAATACTATACAGAACCCATCCACAAATCCTTCTTCAAAAGTATCGTACACTGGCAGATATGTAGACGATTGTCTTGTGTGTGGAAGGGTAGTGAGGAATCTGCACATGAATTTGTAGAATGGTTAAATAGTAATGAGCTAATGATCTAAACTTGAGGTTTACTTGCGCTGTTGGGAAAGAGAGTGTGAATTTCCTGGACATACCATTAGTGGGGATCATTTATCCCAAAAGTGACAACAAAAGGGCTCAGAAAACTACCTCAACTAACTCACTCTTAAGATATGACAGTGCCCATCCTCAGAGCATGAAAAAATCCATACCTGTAGCCAAATGGTAAGGATTTGCAGAAATAGTCTCGATAGGTCAAATTTTGATAAACAGACAGGGAACTAAAGGACCATTTTATGCAAAGGGTAATGATAGGACTGGGGAGGAGGAATAGATGGGAAACTTACTCCCTTGAGGTGGCGATTAAGGAGAAGGAAACAGAAAGGGACCTGGGGATTATGGTATCAGCGTGACCTCAAGGTGGGCAGCCAGTGTAGCAGGGTGGTGGGAAAGGCAAATGTAATGTTGGTCCATTAAGGGATTTTAATAGCAAGAAGAGGGAGGTGTTAATGCCATTATGCCAGAACCATGGTCAGTCAGCAGTTCTGGAGGCCTCACTTATGAAGAGATGTTGAGTTGATTGAGAGGGTACAGAGAAGGGCAACCAAATGGTACAAGGGATACAGGATGTACCCTATGAGAGAAGAATGAGAGGGATGAATTTGTACCTCTGTAGACTAGGAGGGAGAGGGGACATGATTGAGACCTTTAAGTATCTGAAGGGAATAAATAAGGTGGAGGGTGATAGCTTGTTCAGATTGAAGAAGGAGGCGAACACTAGGGGACATAGCCACAAACTGAAAAGGTGGGCAATACAGAGGTAATGTCAGGGGCAAGGGGCAGTTTTTCACGGAGAGGGGTGGAGGCCTGGAACAAGCTGCCGGAAGAGGTAGTGGCAGCTGAAACGGTGGAGGGGTTCAAGAGGGCTTGGGATAG
The DNA here is from genome assembly GCA_016271365.2 of Neoceratodus forsteri. Classification (NCBI taxonomy): domain Eukaryota; kingdom Metazoa; phylum Chordata; order Ceratodontiformes; family Ceratodontidae; genus Neoceratodus; species Neoceratodus forsteri. The sequence goes on along the minus strand of CM028132.1, from coordinate 807,804,912 downwards.
ATTTAAGGGTTGGGAAAAGAGGTAGAAGCATAACAAGAGGGGAGGTAAGGTGCTGGGCAGACTAGATGGGCGTGGGGCCTTTCTCTGCTGTCACATTTCTGTGTCTGTGTGATACTGATACTATAAAAAAGCTAAAATAGAAGTAGCAGATATTACACATAGGGAACTTTGTCAAAGGGAGAGCAGGAAAACTAAGGAAGTGAATGGGACCCCGCTACTTCAGTAACAGAATAACAGAATATAGTAATGTTGCAGGTGCTATTGGCAATATTATATGGAAAAACTGGCCAATTCTCTTTGGGACACTCCGGGATGGGGGAGCTACTCAAGAGTAACATTCAAAAGAGCCCCAAACTTATGTGAAAAACTGGTTCACAAACCATCTTCACACACCAAAAACTAATTACAGGGACGTGGATCCCTAAAAGACCAGCAGGGACATATAAATGTCAATGCCGTAACATCTGTCAATATGTGAATGAGGAAAAGATTTGAAAGATTTTAAAAATAATACAAGAGTAGTGGTCAAGAACCTGATTACTTGTAATACAACATTTGTGGTTTATATAATCTGGTGTAGCTGTGTGCTTGCATATGTTTGGAGAACTATACATAGTTTTAAAGAAAGGATACAGGAACATATCAGATGTATTAGAAATGTAAGGATGGACAAAGCAGTGGGGAGACATTTCACAGAACACATAATTCTGATCCAAAGGATTTAAAATGTATGGGAATTGAAGTTGCGAAATGTGATAAAAGAGGAGGCGACAGAGTTAATTCCTCCTCAAAAAGAAAGCCACTGGATCTATCATTTAGACACAGTGAATCCATCAGGTCTCGTGAAATGTGGGATCTAAAATCACACCTGAGATAAATTTGGTGCAAACATTAATGCACTTTCACTCTTGCCCCCACCCCACCCAGTCCCTACCTCCCAACAGCTTTAATCTGTGCAGCCAACAATTTCTTAGGTCTGTATGAGACCGAACATTTGTAATAGGCATTTCACATGTTCCCATCTCATACTGTGACAGGCCCAAGGTCCCAGCCCTGCTACCTCACAAACCCTGCCCCCACCAAACACACTTGCATTGTTAGATAGTAATACATGTATATATGATCAAAAGGAAAAAATGCTATGAATCTGCTGTAATTCATGCTGGAATGATGTGCTGAATACTATGTTCAATTTGTTTGTTTTCTCTCAGCCAGGTTATGCTTTCCTGAATTGAATGGAGTTGGACACCAATTGTGTAATGCTACCGGACTGATCCTCAGGCAGTGCCTTAAAAAAAAAAAAGAATGGTGATTGCAGCATTTATCATATAATCGGATCTCCAGTGGCGTTATCAAGAAAAATAATAGTAGCTAAGCTTCCATTTTGTACCTTAAATTTCAAAATGTGATTTACAGAGGCAGACAGGCTGTTTTTTGCATTATGCACCATTGGGATTGGATTACATAATAAATGTCACTATGCACAGTAAGATACTTTAACATGTCTACAATGAGCATGCATAGAGTGATTTGTGAAGTAGTAACCTAACTACTATATATAGACTGTTGAATAGTGTAAAACTGTCTTTGATCCTGTACTTACTGTATTATTGAATTTGTTACCTGGACTGATGTGTATATGCACGTTTCTGTAAAACAAATAAAAAGACAGAAAAAAAGCTGTCACAAATCTAGGCTTACAGTTTGTGGGGGAGGGATGCATGTTATACACAATGTTTGACGCCCTCTTGCTAATTTCATCAATCCCAGGTTGGACAATCCTGCACAAAACTCTGTAATGCTCTCTAAGTACTTTTGCACTAGATGCAAAAAGTACAGCTTCTAATAATACAGTAGATTGAAATAATCAGTAACAAGACTGCAATTTTATATAGGGATTCTGGTGACATCATAAACCATGACAGCAAAGCAGAAGTGATTTATGATGTCACCAAGAATCGAAGGGAATGACAAGCCTTGTTTCTGTTGGTTTTCTGTCTGATATTTTGTAATATATGGAACAGTTCAAACATTCCTCTGATAATACCATTGGTCTGATGTCAGAATGATAGTATTATGACTTCCTGATGTCAAGTGATGGTATTGCATTTTAGATGTCACTGATTCCCTCTGGGAAAAAATGGCATCCATATATTACAAAAATAATGTGGCACCAGGCGGGAGTGTTTTCATTTCAATTCAAGACAATTTATTTTTCTAGTATAGTGTTGGGGTCTCACAACTTGTCGCTCAAGACTAATGTTGCCATGTGGAGCTTCAAAATGGGCTTCTGCAAAGCAAAACCTCCTAGTGGTGCCAGCTCACAAATCTGGAACTACAGACTAGAATGTGCTGCACACAAGGAATGGTGCAACCATGTATACCTGAAACTCCCACTAGGGAAAAGAAAACTATTTTTTATTAACTAAGTTGAGACTTGTGTGGCTATCACATTATTCATAATGAAAGCGGACAGAGAAGACTGCCGTGGGTAGCATGGCCTGAATAAAATGAAAAAAAAAAAAAAAACCTGCTGAGTTACATAAATCCAAGTGAGTGCTAGGCCATCACCCCCAAAAAGTTTGTGATCCCCATTTGAGAGACCCACGGGTGGGCAGTCCATCCCGAACTGATACTGAATTATATAACCCTGACAAATACTGCTCTCTGACTGACAACCCAGGTCACATGTCGTGCCCATACATGGGAATGTGCAGTGCTGCACTTTCTGCCTCAAAGGATTTAGTACTAGCTCATTTTGTAAGTGCAGTAACACACTCCAAGACATCGTTCACTAGGGCGATACAGGTACTTCTTCAGAGTGTGTAGAGGCACTGTATCAGCTTCTGTTCATATGTTCAGTTTTATTTATTTATTGATGGTTCACTCCCAAGGTAAGCCCCACTGAGATGCGCATCTCATTTAAAAGGAGTTCTGGGAAGCAGAAGCATTAGTTACACAATAGATAGTCATCGTAATAATAATAATACTACAAGTTTAGTGACCTGCAATACACATTACAATACAGTATGAATATCTGACATTATGATTCTCAGGCAGAGTGGGGAATCATATCTTTAGCTAGTTGAGCAGTTTAAGAATTGACATTGAGTGTATTTTGTCTGTATTAAAGAAAAACTTTCCTTTGTAGGCAATCAGTTATTATGAAGCAGCTCTAAAGACTGGACAGCAGAATTTCCTATACTATGACCTGGCGGAGCTCCTCCTGAAGCTGAGGCACTACGAAAAGCAGAAAAAGTTCTACAGCAGGCTTTAGATCATGAACCTGGTATGTATTTATTTATTTAAAGATTGTTAACTGGGAAAGGCACACTGAGCCGAGGCTCGCTTCCAGGCGCAACCGGGGAGGGGTGGGGAGGCAAAATACATAAGTACATAATGTCAGGCAGGTTACAGTAGTGCAGCAAAAGCAAATACATTAGTACATAGGGTCAGGCAGGTTACAGTACTTGTCTGCATGAAAAGGCAATATATAGCTACAGAATGTCATAACTGTGAAATAGACAATGCACAGAGCAAGGTGCAACAAATTGAAGGAAAGCACGAACAAGTACGAAAGCGGAGGAGGAATTAAGATTTAACCTAGGTAAGTACTCCGTAGTGTTTACTTAGTTAAGGTCAGCTCCTGTTCCCCAACCCCTCAAACCTACTCAGTTTATGGCCTTGTGAAAGTGCAGTGTTTTGCTGTGTTTCTGCTGTCCTCGTCATCAGTAGTGCAAGTGCAGCATTCATGTTGCTTTCAAATGGCTGAGGATAGAGTATGTGCTTGCGCTGTTTATTGGTGGTTCAGATAAGCATGCACCCTTGCCAGCCCTGACATGCGTGAACTACTAAGGGTAGCACAGCGATTGTTGCATGACCTTATTACCCAACCATGCTTGCATGAAGCGTCCTCTTTCATTGTCAGTGACCTGGAGCAGCAGTCACAGTTTCGGTGCAATATTCAGGACAGCAGCATCCGAGTCCTGTTCTGAGAGAGCATGAAATATGGCAACCGTTCTCCTACCTATAGGTGTTTCTTTCTGTTTATAAATTGGTATAGGATGAAACTAAGCCGTGTGGGGATTTTCTCTGGGCACCTGTGTTCTAGTGGGAGGTCTCAGCTACCAGCACTTAGCCACTGAGTGATGGTGTTTACTTCAGCTATAGTGGCTGTTTCAGTGCAGGATGATGTTAATTTTATGCCCTTTCCTGGCACTGCAGCGTTGTTTCCAGTGATTACTGCAACACTTTGTTTTTTATTTCTATTCTTTATTTATCCTTTAGTCCATCCAGCCACCATCCTGCCATCCATCCCTGCCCCATCACCCGGACTTCCTGCAGGTCTTGACTTCACCACCTCAGGGCTTGCCCCTCCACCCAGTGGGGTTGGCTTGGGTTCTCAGCCTCCAATGAGGCACATATTTGATCAGTGTTGAGGCCTGAGTCATCGTGTGCTGGGCCAGGGGTGGTCAGAATCATCCTGCCAGCTGGGGTATTTCCACCTGTTTTTGCTTTCCTGTTCCTCAAAGTCGACAGCCTGTTCAGTGACATAGGTGTGTGATGAAAGAGCTGCACATACTCCATGTCTGCACCTGGCCCTCCGAGAGGCAGCCCACTGCTGTAGCATTTAACCTCCACTAGGTGGTAGCCAAGCAGTGCCACATGCTGTCCCCACCCACCCCCTTTTACTGAAGTAAGAGAGGTATCTGTGGACACTCGGTCTTCCCTGGCCAGCATCTGAGAGACTGTGGTCCTTTCCCAAAGCTGGGCTGATGGTGTGGCAAGTGGGTGACAGTCAGTGCCTCAGCCCACCATGCCACTGGGCCAGCTTAAAGAGCTCCTGACCATGTCAGTTTGTGCCTGGATTTCTGACATCTTGAGACTCGTTTTATTATTGTAGCTGTTATCTTTCTCTTTTTACTGACCATTGTCCTGATTCTAACTGCAATATTCATGCCACCCGCTGTCTGTGTAATTTACTGTGGGTTGACAACCGTACCAGCCTACATCACAAGTGACATCATTTTTGGTGTTATGCACTGAGCTGTGCTTTGCATCCTCGATCATGGAAGAGAAATCCTCTCCAGGATTTCTCCAGTGTCCTGCGTGCCAGAAGATGTCACGCACCGATCCCCATCTCACATGCGCCTACTGCCTAGGTGTCGGCCATGACACCTCCCCTGCAGCTATTGCTTGGCCTTCCATCCCAATGTCCTGGACAACCGCCTGGCACATTTGAAGTTGGGGAGACCAGAGAAAGGAATCCTCTGGTGAAGTCCAAGGAGGCCAGGTGGGTGGTTTCCACAGCGGGTTCCACTGAGCAGCTGGAATGCATGAAGATGTTTGAGAAGAAGCCGCCCATGCTTGACTAATCGTAACTTTTTAGTTCCACTCAATCTGGGCTCCACTTTCACAGGTTCCTTTAAGGAGTTGTGCCAGTCTCTCCCCACCCGGGGTGAGGCACCCATGGCTTGCACTCCTTCCAGTCTCATAAGAGAGACAAGGAACCTGGCACATCTTTGTCTCTGTGAAGGTGCTCTTGGGACCGAGGAGAGGTCTCAGTCCCGGAGCATGCGGTCTCGACCTTGGTCGAGATCGCCTCAGCCGCAGGCTTCACGGACCTTCTGTCTGGCCAGATGACCAAGGATGTGGCCGATGAGTTCAAGATTGTTCTCGATCAATCGACCCTCTGTCGCCCGTGTGGCCGACAACTCTTTGGAGAGGGACTCCGGTCCTTGTGTTCCCAATGAAGAGACCCAGCCCGCTGGTGTCCCGTCAAGGTCCCAGTTCCAGACCCTCAGGTTTCACCAATTCCTCTGCTGTCTCCCGAATGACTGAGTCAGCCTGCCCGATCTTGGTCGGGGTTTAGAATCCCTTGGTCGATTGACCAAGGAAGAGCCCTAAGCGCTCCAAAAGAGGCAACGCCACAGGTCGTCCTTGGATGAGGAGGGCTCTGACAGAAACTCCGTTGGCGCTACGAGGACCTTATGTGGCAACAGCTGATTTTGTCTGGGCAAAAGCCGACACTGCTGCCTATGCCGGCCATTATGGCTCTCGCCTTCTAGGCAAGGTCGACCCCTTGGAACCCAAGCCTTCAGTTCCCCAAGCCCACGGGCCGTCCTGGCCCTCCTGTTCGCCTATTCGGTCTCTCCACCGATAGTGTTGGAGCGTTGCCTAAGCAGCCTGTTGGAGGGGCTCCTTCCAAGAGAACCAACCAGATACCGGGCTTCCCACCATCTGTTGGTCTTGGTCACCCCGGACCGCCCTCAGTGGTTCGAGGGTGACTTAGTGACAAGCCACTGAACCCCGACTCTTGGACTCTGATGTCACGGGCTCCACTCTCATCCTGGGGATGATGAGTCGCCTGTTAGCATCGGGGTGGAGGAAGGTCCTTCCTCCTTCCAAGGGATTCTCCGGCTCATCTCTGATTCTACAGGATGCCCTGGAACCAATCCAGAAAGGCAGAGTACCTCTCACGGACATCCTCAAGAGAGGATACCCCGACGGAGGCTTTTCCTGTGGTCGAGACCATTGTTGGACTGGCACTCGAACTATGGCAGCATCCTGCCTCATGTCCAGCACCACCTGCCCGCATGGCCCATAAGTATGCGGTGCCCATGGGGTCCCTTGCGGGTTCACAGAGCACACTTCAGCTGAGAGCTTGCTGACTGCCTCTGTGTTTAGGCGTACTTGGCAGTTCTGCCGACACTGACCTACCCCGATAAAGAGTCCAAGCTTTGGACCACTTGGCGTGGAAAGTCTATCAGCGGCTTCCTTCTTAGGCCTTCGTCAGGCAAGTTCGTCCGTCATCATGGCACACTTCTCTCATGCCCTTCTTGGGTCATTAGATGAAGTCCTCCCATATCTCCCCACGGACATGGAAACCACGGTTCAGCAGGTCTGGGATCAGGGCCGTGCTGTTGCCAGACAGCAGCTCCAGATGGCCCTGGACATTGGGGATTCTTGTGCCCATTCAATGGCCGCCGCAGTTGCCTCTCGCCGCGGGGCTTGGCTGAGGCTCTCTTCCTTCCGCGTGGATACTCAGCACAAGTTAGCTGATGTGCCTTTCTTTAGGACTGACTTTTCAGCCCAAGAGCTGCCACTCACCTACAGCGATAGAGCAGTCCAGTGCCACCTTGGACGCCACTTCTACCAAGAGTTCTTTGAGCAAGAACCAGCAGAAGAGAAAAAGAAGCCCTTCGGCACTCTTCCCCAGTGGTTCAGCAGTCTTCCTACCAGGAGAACAGCAGCATCAGCATCAGCGGCAGGCTCAAGCTTGGCGCCTCGTCCCAAGCCTAGACCCCAACAGGCCCGCAGAGGAGGCCGTGGCTCAGGTCCTGGAGCCTCCTCCTCATCCAAAGCCTGCCCAGTGGCCAGGTGGGGTTGCAACCCTATCTCTGTCACACCAGCTCTGGGTCTTCCCTGGGGCCAGCTCCGCCACTTCCTTTCTGCCTGGTCGATATCACTATGGATAGGTGGGTTCTCAGTAGTCGGTCAGGGACTGCCTCTGGAATTTGAGCAGTACCCTCCCAGCTGAGCTTGCACCCCTGGGAAGAACAGATTTCCAGATGCACCCAGTTGGCTCTTCGAGACAACATTGCTCAGCTCCTCCTCAAGGAGGCAGTAGCTCTCGTGGTGGATCCATCAGCAGACCCAGGCTTTGTCTCCAGGTACTTCTGGTGCCCAAGCGGACGGGGGTTGGTGCCCCATTATAGATCTCCACAACCTGAATCCGTTTCTCAGGTCATGCACCTTTCGGATGGTCACTCTGTCTCAGATCATACCATCCTTGAGTGAAACATGTGGTTCTGTTCACTGGATCTGCAGGACACGTTCTTCACATCCCAATCCGTCCATCCATCAGCGGTTCCTCCGCTTCAGGGTCGAAGGGACCATGTACAAGTTTCGAGCCATGGCGTTCGGCCTGTCATCGGCCCCACGGGTCTTCACTAAGTGCACTGCAGTGGTGGTGGCCCATCTCCAGTGTTGGGTGGGGTCAGAATTTACCTACCTCAATGATTGGCTCCTGGCAGGTTCCACCCAACAGGAGGTGGAGAGGTCCAGGGATCTGGCCCTCCAGACCTGCTCCCAACTGGGCCTCTTGATCAACGAGGCCAAGTTGGAACTCGTACCTTCCCAGGTGATGGGCTTCATCGGGGCAGAGCTCGGCGCTTGTCAAGTCAGAGCTTGGCTCCCAGCAGACAGGGCAGAGGTTCTCTCCTCCTTTGCCTAGTCATTTCTGGTTGGCGCTGCGCCCTGCCCAGGGCGTTCTGTGCCTTCTGGGTTACATGGCAGCATGTACCTCAGTGGTCCGTTGAGCCCGGTTGCACGTGCCCCTCGGTGGGAGCTGGCTGCCCTATGGACTCGGTGATATGGTCATTTCAACCAGCTGATCACTGTAAGCCAGAAGATATGGGACACTCGCCAATGGTGGACCTCCCCAGACGGGTTGCAGGAAGGGATCCCGTTTGTTCTCCCGAGCCAACAGTCATCCTTATGACCCGATGCCTCTCTCATGGGCTGGGGAGCCCACATGGGGACAACAGGGACCATGGGTTCTGACCCCCAGAGGAGTCCCAATGCCACATCAACCTGTTGAAGTTCAGAGCAGTCAGACTGGCATTGTCAGCTTGCTCCTCAGCTACGGGGTCAAGTGGTTCAAGTCCAGATGGACAATACCACGACCATGTACTACCTCAGTCGGCATGCATTCCTGTCTGCTATGCAAGGAGGCGCTCCATCTGGACCCTTGTAGGCCGGTTGGAGGTGGATCTCCTAGCCGTCCATGTGGCAGGAGCCTTGAACCAGCTGGCGGATGCTCTCAGCCGTCTAGGCCAGACATCCCAGTGGTCTCTCCATCCAGAGGTAGCTTACAGCCTGTTCTCCCATTGGGGCAAACCGATGGTGGACCTGTTTGCCTCCAGGGAAAACAAGCTGAGGCTATTTCATGCCCGCCCCCTCAGCAGGGCTTTCTGCAGGGGATGCCTTCTAAAGGCCATGGACCCCAGGCCTCCTCTCGCCTTCCCTCCATTTCCCTTGATCCACAAGGTGTTACTCAAGGTGAGGAGGGGCAAGGCAAAAGCGATTCTGGTAGCCCCAGACAGGCTGTCCCAGTTCTGGTATCCAGATCTCCCTCAGCCTCAGCTGCAGGGCCCTAGAGTGGCTTTGTACATGCCTGGACCTGATATCTCTGAACCAGGGAAGGTCTGCCATCTGGACCTTCAATCCCTACCTCACAGCCTGGTACCTGAGCAGCTAGAGTTCCAGGCTTTGGGTCTTTCTGAAGATGTCTACACCATGGTGGAGGCATCTAGAAAGGAATCGACCAGGAAATATTCGCCTTCAGTTGGAAAAGATTTTCCATTTGGTGTCAGGGCAAGAGTCTGGACCCATTATCCTGTTCTGTGGCTAACATTCTCAACTACTTTTGGTCTCTCTCTAGGGGGGTCTACGGTCATCGACCCTTAGGGTGCATTTGGCAGCCATTTTGCTTACGGGCACAGGCCGGTCAGCCGGCTACTGGCACAGGAGACAGTGGTTGGGCACTTTTCAGAGGCCTGGATCACATATCCCTCCGTGCGTGAACCTCCACCTCCATGGAATCTACTACTGGTACTGGCAAAGCTCATGGGCAAGCCATTCAAACCAATGCACAAATGTGAGCTGTCACACTTGTTGTGGAAGACAGCCTTCTTGGTGGCTATCACGTCTACCAGAAGGTCAGGAGATCTACAGGTGCTTGGTGGACTCCCTTATCTGGTCGTCCACAGGGACAAGGTTGTCCTGCACCCCACCTGAAATTCCTTCCGAAGGTGGTGTCAGAGTTTCACGTTAACCAGGTGTTGATTCTACCGGTATACTATACTAATTACACCTCGGAGGCCAAGTACAGGCTCCATACTTTGGACCTGAGACATGCTCTCTCCTATTATAAGGAGGGATGGCGGAAATTCGTGGAGAGTTTGCCAGCTGTTTGTCACCCACGCTGAAGCAGCTTCTGGCAGACCTGCAGCCAAAGGACCATAGCAAGGTGGGTTACATCATGCATAGGTCTGTGTTATGAGTTGGTGAGCAAGGAGCCTCCCAGAGGGATAAGAGCTTATTCTACCAGCTATACTGCTGCATCGGTGGCTACTTCAGGGACATCCCTATCCATAAAATGTCTGGTTGTTACCAGAAGTCAGCTAACACCTTCATCACCCACTACCACATCGACATTGAGTCACGCCAGGATGCAGGTTTTGGGACCTCAGTTCTCCAAACTCTGTTCTCAAGTAGGGGTGCACCTTGCCCCTCCTCCCAGAGAACTGCTAGGAGTCTGCCAGACAGTGTGAATGAACATATCCACAATCCTAGAAAATAGGTTACTCACCTGTAACAGTACATCTTCCACGGAATGGTCTCTTGCAGTAAGTCATTACTTCTGGGAGTTCCCGATAGGTGGCGTTCCAACATGGAAGTTTCTTCCAGCAGTCTCACACCAGGGACCATCCACACGACCTCACTTCCTGGGCTGTACCTATAAAGTGGGTGGTCCCTGGTAATCTCCGTTCATTTTCCTGCTGGCTTCAAGTCTGGCAGCATCTCTTCTACAACAGTATCCAAGTGGATTGAAAATATAGCCTGGGGTGCCTGGACTTCATATGAGGCACCTAGCTCCTGTACTAGTGAAGACTACTACAGAATCCCATGCAATGACTAACATAGGAAGGAAACCCTTCACCTAATGTCCAACCTGACCACCTTTCAATGGTCATACCTCTGAAACAGAGATAATCAAGAAGATGTTCATCGTCAGGCATTCACCCCCATCGACGACAAACACTACCTCATCAAAAGAACACAGGCGAGCATTCACCCTCATTGATGGCAGGCTCTTCTTCATCAAGGAACATTCCTCATCGATGAAAGCTTCAGCTTCCCCATCAATGGGGCTACACTCCCATTGGACGGAAGTCTTTATGCTTTTCCCATCGATGGGGCATACTCCCTGTTGACAGGAGGGCTCTACAAGACATCCTCATCGATGACAATACCTCCTCCGTCGATGGAGCACACTCTACTTGCTCCATCATCAATGAGCTGCTTCCCCGTCAATGGAGCACACTCTACATGGTCCATCATTGACGGGGCTGCCTCCCGTTGATGGAGCACACTCGTCATGCTCCATCATCAACAGGGCTGCCTCCTCCGTCAATGGGACATGCTCCACAGCCCCACTGTCGACAGGAGGCCTACCACCATTGACAGAGCATGCATTCACCTTTTCATCATCACGACTGCATTTTCATCATCGACGGGCATGTGCTCACTATTCCAGTGTCGCGGAGCATGTCCCGTCGACAGAGCATGTACTGCCTTCCTCTTCGCTGGACAGAGTGTCTTCCACCATCGATGGAGCATGCTTTCATTTACCCTTCATCTATAAAGACATAGTACATCATCGATGAGGCATGCTTTTCCTCCTCTTTCGTCAGCGGGCTGCTGCCACGACGATGGAACAACCCCTACATTATAGAACAGCACCTTTACCTGCATATAATACAATTATGAAGGATCCTTATTACAAGTTTACCATGGACTTCCTTGAATACTTTCAACAACATGCATCACAAGATACTATGGGGTTGCGTCACTACAAAGAAAGAATTATATGCTATTATATGTAGGGGATACCAGCCTCATCTGCTCTCATGCATGGTGCTCACACACCATTCATCACAGACTATGTCTCAGCCTCCATCGACACTGACTGCATGGGGCTGGACTGCCCCACCCTGTCATGCCTCTTCCTGAGACTGCTATAACATTCAGAAACACGATTACTAAAGCATGGAATTAACCCATATGGTCACTGTGGATTCTGTGGTCTTGCAGCTGCTCACGACTGCACTGTCATACCTGAACATACAAGTACTATAAACTGCATCTGATACGTATCTCTGTTGGAGACCTTATAGATAGACTACCTGCATCCGCTGAAAAGATCGGGATGCGACATTACCGATGCTTCAGCTTGAGCCTCTGCTGTCGGTCTTTTATGCATGCATCAGACATGGCTCCGACTCTCAGGACTAACACCTGATATTCAATGGAATGTGGCTATTGCCTCTTTTAAGGCAACCATCTTGTGACCCGGGGCTCCAACGATGCTGGATAACCTATAAGCCTCTAAACCCATGACCACCCTCTGGCCAGCTGAGCACTTCTTCTCACTAAAGACTTCAACTAAACACGGAGGCCTTTTTTTTTTCAAACAGGCTCTATACATCTAGCCACATTTTCAGAGATATCACTGTGAGACCGTCACAACCATTCCATCGGGATGCCTCTTGGCCTGTTGTGTGCAGGACTCCATGTCCCTCCATGCACAGGTCCACCTACTACTACTCACATGCTGAGACTCAATCTGTATATCCTGGTATGGATTATGATCTTCTACTGCTATTAGCAGCTTTCACTTGATCATGAACATAGATCACAGAACCAAGGGTGAGTACCTATACACAGATTATAAGTGTTAAAATTCAAAATGTCCTTTTCTGTTGGTCACGAAAAAATGTGTGTATACATACACATGTGTTTCTGTAATCTCAAGAATGAGACCTAGTGCCCTATGATTTTGATTATATTTTCATTATTCTAGCATCTGTTTCCAAACAGTACGCATAATGGACTCATCATATTTATGCCCAACAAGGTTGCAGGCCCTCACAGACCTGAGACCTCCTTGTAGTAAGATTATTAATACAAGAGGGAAATATCGAACTCCCTCTATTATTTTACATGTTCTGTAAACCACCTGCAAGATTGCTGATAGCTCCTGATTCTAAGAATCACTGATTGACTTTGTCACAGACACATTGTTTCATTTAGCAACATTGTCTGCTACTTCTATATCCTATTTATACTAAATGGTTACATTTTCTACTGTCTGGGCAGACAGGACATGGTGAATACATACAACCTGTATTAACTGCAAGATTTATCAAACTTGCTGATCCATGCTACTTAGACAACAAACTGTGTACAGGTTACAAACCTTATGGTTTCTTGCATTTTAAATCTCAAACATGAGATCATATGCTTCCTAAATCTGTAAGTATCCAGATTATTGTTTACATGTCTGTTCACCTGACAGTATCAACAAAGGGTCCATCATACTAACATTTCAGCTTTACCCCTGAGAGGCAGTAGACTCTGACGTGCTTGGGACCCCTTGCAAATGAGATTACTAACACATGATGGAACTGAATACATCACTCTGTTGCATTCTACATCTTTACCCTAAAACAGGTACAGTGTTGCCACTGACTGTAAGTGTCACCAGATTCCTTCATGAAATTGATACATCGTTTCACAGCCCCCAAAAACCTACTAAATTGCTACATTGTAGCACTACAAAATAACATTGTATTATTTGGGTTACTATCCAAGACTTGGAACCCAATGGGTTTAATATAGAGTGTCTTTTCCAGTGTATGCCACTGAGATTTATTAATTACTCCATTATATGGCTAACTTTCTTGTGATCTATTACAGTATCTGATATGCCATACCTAATCGGGTTTACATTAGCGAACTCATCTGATGATGCCAACTAATAGCCAATCTGGCTTGTCTTTCAGCCATGATCCTATAACAGATGTTATAATGGATTACTTACAAAATCCCTTTTTACATGCTGATATACTGTTCTCAGATCCTTTCAGTCCTAAGATCACATTATGATATAAGGCAGAGCATATATATGGCCACCCTCTGCTTGATAACTGCTTGGGAATCTCCCAGAAGTAATGACTTACTGCAAGAGACCATTCCATGGTAGCTAGTTAGTTACAAAAAGACTTTTGCTGTAACAGTAGATTTTCTGGGAATGTCTCTTGCAGTAGTAATTCCACCCTCCATCCCCTACCATTTTGCAACAGGAAAACGATGTAGGGTTGGGAAAGCTTTGGTACCTGTTCTCCTCTGTCCCTCGCTTCCTTGCTTAAACCAACGGGGAACAGAGATTACCAGGGACCACCCACTTTTATAGGTACAGCCCAGGAAGTGAGGTCATGTGGATGGTCCCTGGTGTGGAGACTGCTGGAAGAAACTTCTGTGCTGCAGTGCCACCTATCGGGAACTCCCAGATGTAATGAGTTAGTGCAAGAGACATTCCTAGAAGATCTACTGTTACAGCAAAAGTCTTTCTGTAACTAACTTTCTAGGATTGATGATTTGTTCATCCACACGGCCCACACCCTCCTTGGCTGCAGAGGCGCACACTACCTGGCTTCCAGCGGCTAAGATCTGGCGCCATGGGGCGGAGCCGAGGTATATACCACCTGGGTGGGTGGAGGAGCCAGCTTGAAGACTTCCGCAAGATTTAAAGGAGAAAGGGACATGCCAAACAGTGTGGATGAACAACATATACCACTCCTAGAACTACTGTTACAGGTGAGTAACCTGTTTTTATAGTAAGTATGAAGAAATTTCTTCTTTTAGTTATGTGTGGCTGAATGACTTTCTGTTTGCCTCCAAGGTATCTAGTAGACCATTGATTCCTCATCATGGAGGTAAATGAATATGTTTTATTGAGTTTGAAAGTAGCAAAGTATTTGTCCTACTGCAGAATGCTGAGGTACTTCTTTATGGTGACTCGCTCTATCCGAACAGAGAGAGAGAAAGGAAGGAAGGAAGGAAACAAACGTATAAAGCTTGACACAGAACATTGTCATTTCTTATGTGGGCCAGTCTGTCCTTTGTGACACACAACTTGGACAAATGTAGTAATTTCAGTTTCTATTATCCAAGACTGTGAGGTTGTGAGGAAGGTACATCTAGTAATTGAAAGGCAGGAGTGGCACAGATGGAGTTACAAAGACCCCCATAAGGAAGATTTTCAAGACACCCCTGAAAAGTTTAAATAAAGAAACAAACACCGACTAGTTTCCTAAGTCAAAGTTCTTAAACTGGCATGTCTAGATGAGCCAGAGTATAGACAGGATGCTCCACCTATCCGATTGGCATTTCCAGCTGTTGTTTTAATGGCATCCACAATGATGTAAAGTTGCAAAAGAATATATTAATGAATAGGGAAAGCAAAAGCATTCCGCTGAGTCACCAAATCATAGACTGACTTCTCTTTCTGTGGTAGAAAGTGATTGATTGAGGGCATGTTTTTGATTCTCTTTTCCATGGTTTGTTGTGTCTCCATTGTCTGTGATAGGAGTTGAATTATATGCAGGGCTCTAAAACACAAATGGTTAATGGTTGCAGATGTACACCAGGTACCACACTCATTTGATACCCTGTTAATTGCTTAGGGTTCCTTTTCAGCGGTATCAACAAAGCATGATCTTCTTCTGGGGTATCTCAGTCATCAGGTGAGACATAGCAATTTCACCATCAGTAAGCAGGATCCACATGGAAAATTTTCAGCAGTACAACTAGGGCGCCATGCTGTCAACATCCGTTGATGTCACCAACCCTATAAAGGCATGAGTGGCCCTGCTCCCTCCTCAGTTGTTTCCCCATTGGTCTCTACAGAAGCTCGGTGCAGTTTAGTACCATTTTTCCTCCGACTTTTCTCCTTAATATTGCAGAATTTCTTTTATCAGGTTCCTTTATTTTGTTTATGTCGGAGTTAATCCTTCGACCTCCCTCTTCCATTGCTGCCACTGTGGAAAGAAGATTGCCTCCCACACAATCATCTCTCTCTGTATCTGCTACCTTGGGCCTGACCACGAAGTCTCTGACTGTGAGCTCTGCCAGAAGTTTAATCAAACAACCTTCAGGCAATGCAAAAGGCAGTTAAGAATTTCCTGATGGAGAAACAGATAGCCAGTTCCAGGCAGGGGCCCCAGCCTCTCAGTCACGGCAGGGTCATCGAGCTCTCAGGCCACTGGTGGGTCACTGCTGCCTTCACCATTGACCCCCATCAACGCAGTCTTCATCAGTTGTCGACCTTAATGCTAGTTTGACCAATTTCACTTTGGTGATTGTTCAACAGCTGGATGCATTTAGGCCCACTTCACCAGTGCTGTCGATGGCGACTTTGTCGTCCGACTCCTACTCATCAGCCGTGAGAGACTCCATGCAGGCTGTGGTTTGCGCATCTGATGTTGGACCTGGATTTAGAAGAGGTTGACATCAGGAGGCGTACTCATCTTGACCTCATTTGTCCTGATGGTGATGGGGATGAGGAAGGAGAGGTCCTGGTCTCTGACAGGTTTCACAGCTTCCTCAGTCAGTGAGGACTCTGTTAAGCATACCCCTAGGTCTCCTACTGAGGACCCTACATTTTCAATGTGATGAAGCAATTGTACTCAGCGTGGCTTCCACACTGAGGAGGATGTCACCAGGAAAGAGCTGGTGAACTTCCTGGACATCCCAGAGTCTCTCCCAAGATCATTCCTCCTGTCTTGCTGGCCTTGAGGAATGTGGCTGCAGCCTGGCACAGGCCAAACATGGTGCCAACTATGCCCAGTAGGGTGGATAATTTTATTATGCCCCTAGGGGTTCCCCTATTAATGTTGCCCAGCCTGAACAGACTCAGTGGTCTTTAAGGCAACCTCATGACAGGTCTAAGGTGTCTAAGTACCTTAGCTCCCTCCCTCGGATAAAGAGTCCCACAGAATTGACCTTTGGAGTAAGAGGTTTATGCCTCCTCCACTGTTGTGCTGAGGATTGCAAACTACCTGTTTCATATGGTGAAGTACCAGAATTCCAACTGGAAAAGGTCAAAGCTGATGCCCAGGCCTCCCAGATGGCACATGGAAGCAGGAGTTTCTCAAGTACCTGCAGACAGCTGAGGATGTTAGCAAGCAGTTCCTCAGGGCCCTCTGTGACATGGCTGACCCTATTGCCAGGGCTGGTGCCACAGTCATCTGCCTGCTTAGACACTCCTGGTAGAGGATTTCTAGCGTTGCTGCTGATGTTCAGCAGAAAGTGCTTAATGCCCTTTCAGTGGCACTAAGCTTTTTGGTCCTGACGTCCAGGATATTATCAGTGATCTGCAGGGCTATTAGGTCTGTCCACTGTCTCTACCACACACAGCCTAGAGGTAGACCATGCCATCCCTTTTGCAAGGCATCCAGTAGGCCTGGAGCAGCCTCTCATCCCCAAGGGAAACATAGAGCCTCCATTGCTTTGCTCGCCCTCTCCAATGCTGGACCTGCAGCTAAACATCCCAGAAGGAGGGCCTGGCTCTCATGGCTGGATCCACCTCTGTCTGACTCATTGCCAGACCCCTCTTCTGGTCCCCGACCAAGAGGTGGTGGTCGGAGGTCAGTTCTCCCTCCATCTAAATCAATGGAGAACAGTAACTTTGGATGCCTGGATTCTGCAGATCATAGAAAGGGTCCTACGCTGGAGCTCACTGAGCAACCTCCAGAGACCCTCTCCTTATCCCTCCAACTACCCTGGATCACTTGTCTGTTCTCCAGGAGGAAGTACTGTTCCTTCTGTGCAAGCAGGTCATCAAGCCAGTTCCCAAGTACCAGAGAAACAAGGGTTTTATTCCAGGTTCTATCTGGTCCCTAAAAGACTGGAGATTTGAGGTCCATTCTGGATCTTAAGGACCTCAATCTGTATATCAAGTACAAAAGTTCGGATGGAAACTTTGCCAGGCCTGATGCCTCTTCTCAAGACAGGTGACTGGCTATGTTCGCTGGACATGCAGGATGCTTACCTATACATTTTGGTCTTTCCTCCTGCAGGAGGTTTCTCTGCTTCGTTCTAGGGCGAGCATTATCAGATCAAAGTGCTGCCCTTTGGCTTGTCCTTTGCACTGCAGGTCTTACCAAGTGCGTGAGCAGCAGCTCTCAGAAGGGAGAGAATGTACAGCTTCCCTTATCTGGACAATTGGTTCCTAAAGGCCCCATCCAGGGAACAGCTACTGCTGACTCTGGAGAGAACCCTCCAGCTAGTCCTCTCCTGGGCATTACTGCCAGTCTGCCCAAGTTGGTCCTAGTGCCATCCCAGAGGCTGCAATAATAGGGGTGATTCTAGACCCAGCACAGGGGAAGACCTTCCTGCCTCAGAACAGGGTGGAGTGCCTTATAGCCCAGGCTCAGGAAGTCACCCAAAGCTGCTACATTCCTGTCGGGTGTACCTGAGGCTGTTGGGTTTGATGGCGACTGCCATTCTTACCGCTCAACTGACCAGGCTCCATATGCACATTCTCCAGTGGATTCTCAGAGTACAGTCGACCAGTGCATGGACAAGTTAGATCACTTAGTGCTGGTCTCTTCCCCAGTCCACAAGTTGCTGCATTGGTGGATGGACCCCTTGAATCTGCTGCAAAGAATCCCATTCCAGAGCTCCTCTCCACAGCAGATCCTCACCATGGATGCTTCTAGTCTTCGCTGGGAAGCTTACCTGGGGCCTTTCCATGCCCAGAGCTCTTGGTCCCAGGTGGAAGCCTCCTACATATCAATGTCCTGGGGATGCAGGTGGTTCTTTATGCAATGCAGGCCTTTCAGAACCACCTTCTTCCGGGCAGTTGCTGATTCAGTTAGACAACCTCAAATGTAGTGTACTACATAAACAAGCAGAGGGAACTCATTTGTACCCCTATGCAGGGAAGGGCATGAGAGTATGGTATTGGGCATTACATCACGGCCTGACTCTCTCAGCCATCCATATCCCTGGGGTGCTAAACACCCTAGTGGGCAGTCTCAACCAGACTCAGTCCAGTATGCATGAGCGGAAGCTCCTGTCATCCGTCAGAGAAGATCTGTTTGAGAGATGGGGGCATCCAGAGTTGAACCTTTTGTGTCCCCACTCAACGTAAAACTGCCCAGTTTTTGCTTGCTCGATCCAGGGCCTGGGGTTTTCTGGTGAGACATGCTGTCCCTCTCCTGGAGCGGGAGTTTCCTTTATGTCTTACCTCCATTTCCTTTAATTCAGAGGGTGCTAATCAAACTGAAGATGGAGGAGCAAGCATGATCCTGGTAGCTCCATTCTGGCCTCAGCAGGTATGGTATCCATTGCTTCAGCAGCTGGCAAAGGAACCTCCAGTGCCTCAACCCTCTGCAGGAATCTGTTGACCCAGGCTCAATGAACCCTGGCCTATCCCAGCCTCAGGTCCCTCCACCTGTATGCATGGCTCCTGTGGATGTAGCTCGTCAGATTTGGAGTTTCAAACAACATGAAGTCTTGCTATATTATGACATATGCAGTGAGTCCCAACCTTGAACTGCTCCGGAGGTGAAAGAGTTAACTTTCCATGCCAGGCATGGAACTTTGAGCATGAGCTCAGTTGAAAACTCTGTCTGTTGTTCTTCAAACTCAAACTGTCAGATTCTTTACTCCGCCCACGGAACAGTCGCCCGGAGATTTCTCCTTCTGCTCGGGTCATTTTGTCGGTTAAAGTATTAATTTTTCGCTTTTTAACCTAATTTAAACTGCAACCGATAGGTTTAAGCTCTGTCTGTGGTATTGTAAGTACTAGATAGGTTTTACATTTACTTTCTGTGTGGAACTTGTAACGGTATTATCGGTTCGGTTTGAACCGATCAGGTTGTTGTAAATACATTAATCTGTCTTTTAGAGTGCGGTTCCCGTTCTTATCGGTTCTAAAAACGGATTTCATTACAGTTTTTCCACGTAACTCGTGATACTGTTGGGAACTGATAAGAGAGTCTTGCTTGCAGGATTGCCATAAACGGCAAGTTTTGGTTAGGCTGGCACTATGCCTGAGAAACCCAAAAGAAAAACCGGCCCACTGGGTTTCAACACTGCAGTGTTTGTGGGGAAGCCTTTGCCAAGGCTGACCCCACACCACCTGTGTTTATTGTCTGGGGTTTGACCACCTCAATGCAGACTGCCAGATTTGCAAAATTTTCCTGCAGCTACCCTGGATAAGAGAGTTGGTAGGCTCAGGAAAGGGAGGCAAGAAGTCCGCTGACCGGATGGCCAGCCCGGTTAGGTTGTAACGAACCGGAGGGAGTGCCCTCTGACCAGGCGAGACTTCCTCGGGCAAAGGAGAGCCGACTCAGAGGTTGGCTCCAGCAAAGAGACTAGAAAATCAGCAGGTGTGGAGCCAAAATTTCCCTCTCTATGCTGAAGAAATAGCCAAAGCGATTAAAAAAATTTGTCCAGTCGCTTTCCCGGTTCCGACCGAACCGGCACCATCAGGTAAGTGTACGGTTCGGTCGGGTTCCACGGTTCAAGAATATGATTTAGAGGAATTTTATGAACCGAGGGAGGAAGAGAAGTATGAGGAGAGTGAATGTGGATTTGAAAGTCTGACGTGCCCATTGAACGGACATCTCCCCAGACAGACCTTCAGGAGCGTCTCCCCTAGGCTTTCTGAGTCCCCTCTCATTTTATGTTTTATAAAAGTGGTTGAAACCCTCCAGCTCCCTATGGAGGAAGCTGTGGATGATCAAGAGGAGCCTGACTATGTAGAAATGATGGATATCCCAGAGTCTAGGAGACTGTCTATTCCTTTGCATAAATCTTTTGGAAACAGACAGTAAAAATTCTAAAACTCCTCACACTATACCTCCTGTGGATAAAAGAATGGACAAGAGGTACACATTGTCAGGCTCTAATACGGAGTTCCTTACACAACAATGCAGCCATGTTGGGGTAGTGCAGGCTGCAGCCTGTGACAAGAGAAATATTCCCTTGGCTTCACACCTCTGACAGGACTCCAGGAGGATTGATGCCATGGCAAGAAACAGTACATGCATCATCCTTGGGACTCAGACAGGCAAATATATGGCTTATGTTGCTAGATACCAGAAATCCAGATGGAATACTGTTATGGCTCTAGCAAAACAGGCCCCTGGCCAGCTTGCCAAGGAGCTGGAGCAGGTGGCTGCAGATGGTATTGAGGCATCTAAGGTGCAGTTCCATGCTGCAGTGAACTCTAATGATGTGTCATCAAGAGTCATGGCTACATCTGTGGCACTTCAGCAGAATGGCTTGGCTCAGATGTACTCAGCCTGTCACAGGATACCCAGACTAAGGCCATGGATTTTCCTGTAGTGGGTAATTCTCTGTTTGGGGAGCAGACAGAGAATTACATGAAGAAAATGGATGAGTATAGGACCACCTATAGGAGTGCACAGGCCAAGGAAAGGCAGGCCACTCCTCAAAGGCAGCCTTCCAGGGGCAGGGCAGGCCTTTCATAGGCCTTTACCAAGCCCAGGCCTCCTCTTCAGCTTACGCCCAGAGGGGTTCTTTAGAGAGGCAGGCGGGCACAAGCAGACCTGCTTCTACCCCTCAGCCTAAAGCCCCTGAGCAGGCACCCTGCTGGGGTGGCCAGGGCCGATTCTCCACTACCTGTAGGGGCAGGCTGGCTACTTTGTCCAGGACTGGATGTCTTTAACATCAGACAAGTGGGTCCTGGAAGTAGTAAGCAGGGACTGGTTCTCAGCTTCAAAAATTTCCAAAGATGAGAACCAGGTCCTTTCCACCTGCAAATCCATCAGAGGCACTTGCCCTAGAGACAGAAATGTCTACCCTCCTGGCTCTCAGAGCTGTGGAAAGGGTTCCACCCCTACACCAGGGCAAAGGTTGTACTCAGGTACTTCCTCACCCCAAAAAGACAGGAGAATGGTGGCCCATCCTGGATCTGGATACCTAAACAAGCACCTTTTAAACCAAAATTCAAAATGGTGACTTTGGGAATTATTTACCCTCTCTAAGGCCAGGGGACTGGCTAGTGTCCCTGGACCTCAAGGATACCTACTTCCATGTTCTTATCAGAAGCTCCCATCGAAAGTACCTCAGATTCAAACTGCCCTCAGGCCATTACCAGTTCAGAGCAATGTCCTTTGGCCTCACCTCTGCCCCGAGGGTATTCACAAAATGCCTGGCAGTAGCAGTTGCCCATTAAGAAGACAAAGATTGCCATCTTTCCTGACCTGGACGACTGGCTCATAGTAGGCCAGTCTCCAGACCAAGTCAAATTACATCTTCAGGTAACTCAGCAACTGCTCACATCTCTAGGTTTCCTTCTCAATCTTCCAAAGTCAGTTCTAGAGCCTGTCCAGGTTCTCACCTTCATAGGTGCAGAACTGAAAAGAAAAGAGGCTAGAGCCTTCCTTCCTCTGGAAAGAGCAAGGACCCTGGTCTCTCTGGCCTCCTCTTTCACCCTGCAGGTCTCTCGACCGCAAGGCATTTTCTGCAGCTCCTGGGGCACATGGCTGCTTCTACAGCAGTAGGGAGCAAGATTTCAGATGAGGGACATCCAGTTCCATTTGAGAGCCTTTTGGTCTCAAGGAGAGACCCTCTATCCAAATTGATCCCAGTGACTGAACCTGATCCAAGCCCCTTCAGTGGTGGCAGGACTAGAGCAATCTGAGACAGGGGTCCCTTCACCCTCAGTCTCTCCTTAATCCTTACTACAGATGCATCCCTCTTGGGGTGGGGAGCTCACATGGGCGACCTCACTGCCCAGGGATTGTGGTCCCCACAGGAATCTCTGCTCCACATCAATCTGTTGGAACTCAGAGCAGTTTTTCTAGCACTTCAAGTTTTTCCAAATCTGTTCAGAACAAAGTTTTCTAACAACATGAAGTCTTGCTATATTATGACATATGCAGTTTGTCCAGCCTTAGAACTGCTCCGGAGGTGAAAGAGTTAACTTCAAACACCATGAAGTCTTGCTATATTAGGACCATTGCAGTCATTCCCCAGTCTTGAACTGCCCGGAGAGGAAACAGTTAACTCCAGAGTGATCTGGAGTTCCACAGCGAGGCGCTGTTCAAAGTTTCATTGGCCAGTTTCAAATGAAACTGCCAGATTCTACTCCGCTTCACTGAACAGTCGCTCCGGATATCAGCTCCTTCAGCTCGGTTCATTTCATGTTCAAGCGAGTATTTTCAGTTCATTGAACCGCAATAAGTATTTATTTTACCGCATTTCGATTAAAAAGCTCTATCTGGTAACCGTGTACAGAAATTAAGTCTGTGTGGAAAGTCATTATCGGTTCGGTTTTGAACCGATCGGTTGGTTGAAATACATGTTTTAAACTGTTTAGTTGGCTTTTAGAGTGCGGTTTCCGGTTCTTATCTAGGTTCCAAAAACCTAACTTGATTGGGTTTTTCAAATACCCGTGTTACGGTTAGGAACCGATAAGGGTCTTGCCTGGCACTGCCATCAAAAGGGCAAGGTTTTTGGTTAGGCTGGCATTATGTCTGAGAAACCAAAAGAAAAACCGGCCCACTGGGTTTCAACACTGTGATGTCTGTGGGAAGCCTCGCCAAGGCTGACCCCACACACCACTTGTGTTTATTGTCTGGGGCTGACCACCTCCTGTCAGACTGCCAGGTGTAAAAATTTCCCTGCAGCCACCCTGGAAAAGAGATTGGGCCGGCTCAGGGAACGAGAGGCAAAAAGTCCGCTGACCGGATGGCCTGCCCGGTCCAGTACCCACTAGACCAGAGGAGTGCCTCTGACCAGGGCGAGACTTCCTCGGCAAAGGAAGGCTGGTTCAGAGGAACCAGTCCCAGCAAAAGACAAAGAAACTAGCAGGTCTGGAGTACAAAATTGTCTCTCAACTGCTGCAGAGATAGCTAAAGCCATTCAGATTGTCCAGTCTTTGTCTCAGGCTGTCGAGCCCCCTGCATCTGGGAAAGGGTGGCTCGTTCAGTCTCAGTGGTTCAGGATTATGATGTTGAGGATTTTATGAACCACATGAGGGGAGGATTTTGATCAGTATGTTTGTGATTGGGAAGGTCTGACGTGCCCATTGAACCGGACATCTCTCCAGATAGACCTTTAGAATCTCCCCTATGCTGTCTGAGTCCCTTCTCTGTTTATGTTTTACAAAAGGTGCAGAAACCTCCAGCTCCCTTAGAGAGCTGTGGATGAGCAAGAGGAGCCTGATTATGTGGAAATGATGGATATTCCAGAGACTAGGAGGTTGTCTATTCCTTTGCATAAGTCATTTAGGAAGCAAACAACAAAGATTTTAAAAATCCTCATTCTGTCCCTCCTGTAGATAAAAAAATGGACAGAAGGTATACTTTGTCAGGCTCGGATACAGACTTCCTCACTGAGCAGTGTAGTCATGTAGGTGTGCAAGCTGCAGCCTGTGACAAGGCTAATATTCCCCTGGCCTCACATCCTCCTGACAAGGATTCCAGGAAGATTGATGCCATGGCTTAAAAGCAATATAGGCAGCTTCTTTGGGACTCAGGCAGGCTAATTATATGGCTTATGTTGCTAGATATCAGAAATCTAGATGGGACACTATATGCAGTTAGCTAATCAGGCCCAGGGCCAGCTGGCTAGTGAGTTGGAACAAGTGGCTGCTGATGGCATTGAAGCCTCTAAAGTTCAATTTCATACTGCTGTTGATGTTAATGATGTTTCCTTTAGGTCATGGCCACTTCGATAGCTTTCCGTGGGTTGGCATGGCTCAGATGCACTAATCTGTCCCAAGATACTCAGTCAAAGGCTATGGATTTTCCTGTATCGAAATTCTCTGTTTGGTGATCAAACAGAAATTATATGAAAAGATGGATGAATATAGAACTACCTACAAAAGTGCCCATAAGGGAAAGGCATGCCACCACAAAGGCATGGCTCCCTCAGGCAGGGGTAGGCCTTCACAGGCCTTTTACTAAGCTCAAGCCTCCTCTGCTTTTTCACAGAGGGGTTTTTCAGAGGCAGAGGTAGACGGGCACAGGAGACAGTCGCCTCCCTCAGCCTAAAGCTCCTGCTAAGCAGGCACCCTGATGGGGGTGCCCAGGGCCGATTCTCCTGTACCAGTGGGGGGCAGGTTGGCTTATTTCAGCCAGAACTGGCTGTCCTTAACTTCGGACAGGTGGGTTCTGGAAGTAGTAAGCCAAGGCCTGGTTCTCAGCTCAAACAGTTTCCAAAGATGAGAGCGAGCAATTTCCACCATAAACTCTTCGAAGCCCTTGCTTTGAAGCAAGTTCTTCCTCCTGAATTGCAAAGCAGTGGAAGGGTTCCCCTTGCCATCAGGGCAAGGGACTGTACTCAAGATATTTTCTTACCCCAAAAAGACAGGAGAATGGCGCCCACTTAGACTTAAGGTACCTGAACAGACATCTATTAAAGCCAAAGTTCAAAATGTTAACTCTAGCAATGATTTTGCCCTCCCTGAGGCCAGGGGACTGGTTAGCCCCTGGACCTCAGGGACGCCTATTTTCATGTCATGATCAGGCCTTCTCACCGAAAGTACCTCAGGTTCGACTGCTCTCGGCCACTACCAGTTCAGGAGCAATGGCTTTGGCTAACCTCGGCGCCAAGGGTATTCACAAAATGTCTAGCTGTGGTAGTGGCTCATTTAAGAAGGCAAGGGATTGCTGTGTTTCCTACCTGGATGACTGGCTACTAGTGGGTCAGTCTCCAGACCAGGTAAATCTCACTTGCAGGTCACCCAGCAGCTCCTCACTTCCTTGGGGTTCCCGCTGAACTTACCAAAGTCAGTTCTGGAACCTGTTCAGGTTCTAACTTTCATAGGTGCAGAGTTGAACACAAAGTTAGCCAGGGCATTTCTCCGGAAAAAGCGGACAGGCTCATTGCTCTGGCATCCTCCTTTACCTCTCTGGGGTCTCGACCAGCAAGGCATTTTCTGCAACTCCTAGGGCACATGGCTGCTTCCACAGCTGTCAGCAGGGAGCAAGATTTCAGATGAGGGACATTCAGTTCCACTTGAGGTCCTATTGGTCCCAAAGGAGGGACCCTACCAAATTAGTTCCGTGACCAAACCCTGATCCTGGCCCTTCAGTGGTGGCAGGATCAAGGCAATCTGTCTCAAGGGGTTCCCTTTCACCTTGTCACTCCTCACCCTCACCACGGATGCCTCCCTGTTAGGTGGGGGCTCATTGGGCGACCTTTCCACTC
This sequence comes from Neoceratodus forsteri, assembly GCA_016271365.2. NCBI lineage: Eukaryota > Metazoa > Chordata > Ceratodontiformes > Ceratodontidae > Neoceratodus > Neoceratodus forsteri. The sequence goes on along the minus strand of CM028132.1, from coordinate 807,779,088 downwards.
AAGGAGTGTGGTCCCCAGAAATCTCTGCTCCACATCAATCTTTTGGAACTCAGAGCTGTTCTTTTAGCTCTTCAGGCTTTTTCAGCTGTTGTCCAGAACAAAGTAGTTCAAATCAGGACAGACAACACCACAACAATGTGGTACATCAACAAACAAGGGGCACTCGGTCTTCAGCCTTGTGCACAAGCTAATAAGTTGTGGTCTCTGGCTTACTCCCTAAACACCTCCCTGATCGCAGTTCACCTTCCAGGAAAGGACAATGTCCGCGGATGCTCTCAGCAGGATTTCCCAGGACCATCACAGATGGCCTCTGAATCCTCGGGTATTGGGGTCGGTCTTTGCCAGATGGGGTACCCTCAGATAGATCTCTTCGCAGCCCCAGACAACCATCAACTTCCTCTATTTTGTTGCAGGCCTCCAGTGCTGGGCTCAGTCCCTGGACGCCTTCCTGCTGGATTGAAGGGAAATTCCTATATGCTTTCCCCTTCCTCTCCTCTTCGGGTATTGGTGAAAATCAGAACTCAGCCCTGCAAAGTGGTTCTGATCGCTCCAGACTGGGCCAGACAGCCCTGGTATCCTCTTCTCCTGTCCCTGACAATCCACCCTCCCTAACCTTGCCCAGGACCCACGACTTGCTGACCTGTGCACAGGAGAGTGTGGTACCCGGACCTCAAATCCCTCCACCTCAAGGCTTGGTTCTTGAGGAATTAGAATTTACTGATTTACACCTTTCTCAAGGGGTCATGGATATTTTAAAGGCTTCTAGAAAGCCTTCCACCAGGGCTACTTACAATTCTAAGTGGAAGAGGTTTTCCTTCTGGTGTTCGGAGAAACAAATTGTGCCAGAATCTGCTGACCTGGCCACTTTACTGGACTATTTGGCCCATCTAAATTCCCTAGGCCTTAGACCAGCTACCTTGAAGGTTCATATGGCAGCTGTTTCTGCCTTTGTTTCCGCAGGGAAGCCTGTTTCTCTTCCTCTCACCCTGTGTTTCTAAGTTTTTAAGGGGTTACTTCATACTAACCCTCCTTTCGGGAACCAGCCCTGCCTGGGACCCTGAATGTTTGCATTGCTCAGTTAATGCAACCTCCCTTTGAGCCCTTTCTTCTGCAGATCTCAAGTATTTAACTTGGAAAACTGTTTTTCTAGTGGCTATCACTTCTGCCAGACGAGTAAGTGAATGCAAGCCCTTCGTGGAAAAGGATTTTATTTCTTTCACAGGGATAAAGGTAGTCCTCAGGACTAACAGAAAGTTTTACCCAAAGTGGTTTCAGATTTTCATCTGAACCAGTCCATTTCTCTCCCAGTGTTTTCACTGAGCATTCTTCCTCGGGTGAGAGGAAACTACACAGCCTGGACGTTAAAAGAGCCCTAAGCTACTATGTGGAACGCACTAAGGGTCACAGGTTCGAATCCTCCAACTCTTCCTTACCTATGGAGAGGTTGGCAAAGGGAGACCTGCCACTAAGAGGACAATTGCAAGGTGGATTGTCTCTTGTATCCAGTTCTGTTACCAAAAACTAGGTAAGGAGCCCCTCAGGACTGAGGGCCCACTCCACCAGGGACAGCTGCATCTCTAGCGGCTGCTAGAGATATTCCCATTTTGGAAATTTGTCAAGCTGCTACCTGGAAAACAGTTCACACCTTTACCAAGCATTATTCCCTGGACGTCCAGTCCAGGAGAGATGCTTCGTTTTGGCACAGCTGTTCTTCAGAGCCTATTTCCTAAGTAGGTTCTGACCTCCTCCATGGAGGTACTGCTGTGTAATCTGCAATGGTCCTAATATAGCAAGACTTCATGGTGTTTGAAGAAAAAATTACTCACCTTAGTAATTGCTTTTCTTCTCATGGAGTCTTGCTATATTAGGACAACCCTCCTCCTACCCTCTCAGAACTCCTACTTGGGTATGGGTTGGCAAATTAGTGCAAGCACTGTGTCATGCCATTTTAGTCTCTAGTTGGGTTAGGGAACTAGGTATTTCTGTTTTTGTTAAGTGGTAGAGGGTCCCTCTCTAGACTTGAGTTTTTGGGGAGAGGGTCCTATTAGTGCTTGTAAGGAGTGTTCCTAACAATAAATATTGTTGTTGTTATTCTGTGATTGTTCTTATTCTTCTAATGATAGGTAGCCAATGGCTAGTGTAGAGCTTTTCCACACAGACTTGCTATGTTAGTTTAGCTCCGTAAAGAACCTGGCAGTTTCATTTGAAACTGGCCAGATAAGACTTTGAACAGCGCCTCGGCTGTGGAACTCAGATCACTCTGGAGTTAACTGTTTCCTCTCGGGCAGTTCAAGACTGGGGAATGACTGCAATGGTCCTAATATAGCAAGACTCCATGAGAAGAAAAGCAATTACTAAGGTGAGTATTTTTTCTTCCATGCCAGGCATGGAATCTTGAGCGCAAGCTCGGTTGAAAAACTCTGTCTGTTGTTCTTCAAACTCAAACTGTCAGATTCTTTACTCCGCCTCACTGAACAGTCGCTCGAGAATTTCTCCTTCTGCTCGGTTCATTTTGTCGGTTAAAATTGTAATTTCTGGTTTTTAAACCGCATTTGTCTTATTTTAACAACGGTCGGTTCAAGCTCTGTCTGTGGTATACGTAAGTAATAGATAGGTTTTACATTTCTCTGTGTGGAACTTGCAAACGTTATTATCGGTTCGGTTTGAACCGATCAGGTTGTTGATAAACTTAATTAAATTACATTTAGAGTGCGGTTCCGGTTCTTATCGGTTCTAAAAAACGGTTTTCATTACGGTTTTTCCATGACCGTGACACGGTTGGGAACCGATAAGGGTGTCTTGCTTGGCGATTTGCAGTAAAGGGCAAGTTTTTGGTTAGGCTGGCGCTATGTCTGAGAAAACCAAAAGAAAACGGGCCCACTGGGTTTCAGCACTGTAGTGTCTCGTGGGGAAGCCTTTGCCAAGGCTGACCCACACACCACATGTGTTTATTGTCTGGGGTTTGACCACCTCAATGCAAACTGCCAGATTTGCAAGAATTTCCTGCAGCTACCCTGGATAAGAGAGTTGGTAGGCTCAGGGAACGAGAGGCCAAAAAGTCTGACCCGTTGGCCAGCCCAGTTCAGTGCCAACCGAACTGGAGGGAGTGCCTCTGACCAGGGCGAGACTTCTGGCAAACGTAAGAGCTGACTCGAGGAGCCAGTTCCAGCAAAGAGGACTAGAAAATCAGCAGGTGTGAGCCAAAATTTCTTCTCCAACTGCTGCAGAGATAGCCAAAGCGATCCAAATTGTCCAGTCGCTTCCCGGTTCTGACCGAACTGCCCATCAGGTAGCGGTCGGTTCTGCCGGTTCCACGGTTCAAGAATATGATATAGAGGAATTTTATGAACCAGAGGAAGGGAGGAGGATTATGAAGAGAGTGAATGTGATTTTGAAAGTCTGGATGTGCCCATTGAACGGACATCTCCCCAGACAGACCTTCAGGAGTGTCTCCCAGGCTTTCTGAGTCCCTTCTCATTTTCTGTTTTATAAAAGTTGTTGAAACCATCCAGCTCCCTTTGGAAGAAGCTGTAGATGAACAGGAGGAGCCTGACTATGTGGAAATGATGGATATCCCAGAGTTCAGGAGATTGTCTATTCCTTTACATAAATCTTTAGGAAACAGACAATAAAAATTTTAAAGCTCCTAATACTATACCTCCTGTGGATAAAAAATGGACAAGAGGTACACATTGTCAGGCTCTGATAATGGAGTTTCTTTGCAACAATGCAGCCACGCTAGGTAGTGCAGGCTGCAGGCTGTGATAAGGCAAATATTCCCTTGGCTTCACACACCCTCACAAGGACTCCAGGAGGATTGATGCCATGGCAAAGAAACAATACATGGCAGCATCCTTGGGACTCAGACAGGCAAATTATATGGCCTATGTTGCAAGATACCAGAAATCCAGATGGGATACTGTTATGGCTTTGCTGAAACAGGTCCCTGGCCAGCTTGCCAAGGAGCTGGAGCAGGTGGCTGCTGATGGTATTGAGGCATCCAGGTGCAATTCCATGCTGCAGTGGACTCTAATGATGTATCTTCAAGAGTCATGGCTACATCTGTGGCTTTTCGCAGAATGGCTTGGCTCAGGTGTACTAGCCTGTCACAGGATACCCAGGCCAAGGCCATGGATTTTCCTTGTTTGGGTAATTCTCTGTTTGGGGAGCAAACAGAGAATTACATGAAGAAATGGATGAGTATAGGACCACTTATAGGAGTGCACAGGCCAAGGAGAGGCAAGCCACCTCAGAGGCAGCTTTCCAGGGGCAGGGACAGGCCTTTTCACAGGCCTTTTACCAAGCCAGGCCTCCTCTTCAGCTTATGCCCAGAGGGGTTCTTCAGAGGGAGAGGCAGATCGGGTGCGAGCAGGGCTGATCCCACCCCTCAGCCTAAAGCCCCTGCCAAACAGGCACCCTGATGGGATGCAGAGGGCCGATTCTCCATTACCTGGGCAGGCTGGCTTACTTCATCCAGGACTGGGAGTCTTTAACATCAGACAAGTGGGTCCTGAGTAGTAAGCCAGGGACTGGTTCTCAGCTTCAAAAATTTCCAAAGATGAGAACCAGATCCTTTCCACCTGCAAATCCATTAGAGGCTCTCGCTTTGGAAACAGAAGTCTCAACCTCCTGGCTCTCAGAGCTGTAGAAAGGGTTCCTCCCTACACCAGGGCAAAGGACTGTACTCCAGGTACTCCTTACCCCAAAAGACAGGAGAATGGCGGCCCATCCTGGATCTCAGATACCTAAACAAGCACCTTTAAAACCAAAATTCAAAATGGTGACTCTGGGAATTATTTTACCTCCCTAAGGCCAGGGGACTGGCTAGCCCCTGGACCTCAAGGATGCCTACTCCGTGTTCTTATCAGAAGCTCCCACCGAAAGTACCTCAGATTCAGACTGCCCTCAGGCCATTACCAGTTCAGAGCAATGCCCTTCGCCTCACCTCTGCCCCAAGGGTATTCACAAAATGCCTGGCAGTAGCAGTTGCTCACTTAAGAAGGCAAAAGATTGCCATCTTCCCTACCTGGACGACTGGCTCATAGTGGGTCAGTCTCCAGACCAAGTCAAATTACACCTTCAGGTTACCCAGCAGCTGCTTACATCTCTAGGTTTTCTCCTCAATTTTCCAAAGTCAGTTCTAGAGCCTGTTCAGCTACTTACCTTCATAGGCGCAGAACTGGACACAAAGCAGGCCAGAGCTTTCCTTCCTCTAGAAAGAGTAAAGACCCTGGTGGCTCTGGCCTCCTCCTTCACTCTGCAGGTCTCTCAACCAGCAAGGCACTTTCTACAGCTCCTAGGGCACATGGCTGCTCCCACAGCTGTAGTGCAAGGAGCAAGATTTCAGATGAGGGACATTCAGTTCTATTTGAGAGCCTTCTAGTCTCAAAGGAGAGATCCTCTAACCAAATTGATCCCAGTAACTCGAACCCTGATCCAGGCACTGCAGTGGTGGCAGGATCAGAGCAATCTGAGACAGGGGTTCCTTTCATCCCTCAATCTCACTCCTTGACCCTTACTACAGATGCGTCCCTCTTGGGATGGGGAGCTCACATGGCGACCTCACCACCCAGGGATTGTGGTCCCCCAGGAATCTCTGCTCCACATCAATCTGTTGGAACTCAGAGCTGTTTTTCTAGCACTTCAGGTTTTTCTGCATCTGTTCAGAACAAAGTGGTACAGGTCAGAACAGACAACACCACTACAATGTGGTACATCAACAAGCAAGGGCACTCGGTCCTCGGCCTTGTGCACCGAGGCAATGAAGTTGTGGTCTCTGGCTTATTCTCGAACACTTCCTCATGGCAGTTCACCTCCCAGGCAAGAACAATGTCCTGGCAGATGCCTCAGCAGGATTTCCAGGGCCATCACGATGGTCACTGGATCCCTAGTACTGGAGGTAGTATTTGCCAGATGGGCACCCCGCAGATAGATCTTATTGCAGCCCCAGACAATCACCAACTTCCCTTTTTGCTGCAGGCCCCCAGTGTTGGGCTCAGTCCCTCTGGATGCCTTCCTTCTCAGTTGGGAAGGGAAGTTTCTCTATGCTTTTCCCCCTTCCCTCGCCTGTTCAAGGTGCTAGTCAAAATCAGATCTCAACCCTGCAAGATGATCCTGATTGCTCCAGATTGGGCCAGACAGCCCTGGTACCCACTCTTTATGTCCTTAGCAGTCCACCTTCCCCTGTGTCTTCCCAGGATCACAACCTGTTAACCTGTGCTCAGGGAGAGTTTGGTACCCGAACCTCAAATCTCTCAATCTCAAGGCCTGGCTCTTGAAGAGTTAGAGTTTGCTGACCTACACCTCTCCCAAGGTGTATTGATATCTTGAAGGCTTCTAGGAAGCCTCCACCAGGGCTACTTATAATTCCAAATGGAAGAGATTTTCCATATGGTGCTCTGACAAGCATATCTCCCCAGAATCTGCTGACTTACCCACAGTCCTGGATTATATGGTGCATTTGAATACTGTGGGGCTGAGACCAGCTACCCAAAAGTGCACCTGGCAGCCGTGGTCTGCTTTCTTATCAGCAGGTAAACCTCTTCTCTTTCAGCTCATCCTGTATTCTCAAGTTTTCAAGGGGTTGCTTCACACCAACCCCCATTCAGGGACCCTGCCTCTGCCTGGGATCTTAATATTTGCATTGCCCAGCTTATGCAACCCCTTGAGCCTTTGCTCCGTGCAGAGCTTAAGTACTTGACTTGGAAAACTGTGTTTTGATAGCCATCACTTCTGCCAGGCGATAAGTGAATTACAAGCATTGTCAGTGGAGCCTGATTTTATCTCCTTTCATAGAGATAAGGTGGTCCTCAGGACTAACAGAAAGTTCTTGCCTAAGGTGGTTTCAGACTTCCACCTTAATCAATCTGTGTCTCTCCCTGTGTACTTCACTGACCATTCCTCCTCTGGCGAGATGAGACTGCACAGTTTAGATGTCAAAGAGCCCTTACTTACTACATAGACATCCAAGGGTCACAGGTTCAGATCCTCCAACTTTTCTCACTTATGGTGAGGTTGAGAGGGAAACCGCCACTGAGAGATCAGTTGCCAGGTGGATTGTCTCTTGTATCCAATTTGCTATGAAAAACTGGGTAAGGTTCCTCCTCAGGCCTGAGGGGTCACTCTACCAGAGGTACAGCTGCGTCTCTGGCTGCTGCCAGGGACATCCCTATCCTAGAGATATGTCAAGCAGCTACCTGGAAAACAGTTCACACTTTTACCAAGCATTACTCCCTGGACATCCAGGCTAGGAGTGAAGCTCGGTTTGAGCACAGCTATGCTTCAGAGCCAATTTTCTAAGTAGGTTCTGTCCCTCCTCCATGGAGGTACTGCTGTGTAGTCTGCATATGTCATAATATAGCAAGACTTCATGTTGTTTGAAGAAAAAATTACTCACCTTAGTAATGTTGTTTCTTCTAATGGAGTCTATGCATATGACCTCCCCCGCCTGCCCCTCTCAGAACCTCTGCTTTTGGGATGTGGGCGGCAGTGCAGTGTTGGCATTAGTAGATGCCCACCTTTGTTTTTTCAACCCTCCTTTTGGGGTGATTGGGTGTTGTGTTTTTCATTTTTGGATCCACTGACTTGAGTCTTTGTTTTGGGATCAAAAATGTGTTCTTATATTTAGTAGCCAGTTGGCTAGTGTAGGTTTACAGCTTCCACACAGAACCTTAGTGAGTTTTGCTCATAAAGATCTGACAGTTTGAGTTTGAAGAACAACAGACAGAGTTTTCAACCGAGCTCATGCTCAAAGTTCCATGCCTGCCATGGAAAGTTAACTCTTTCACCTCCGAGCAGTTCAAGGTTAGGTCTCACTGCATATGTCATAATATAGCAAGACTCCATTAGAAGAAACAACATTACTATGGTGAGTAACTTTTCTTCCAACAGAGTGGTGGACTTCTTGTGGCCGCCCAGAAGCCTTCCAGTCGAGCCACTTATGCCGTGAAGTGCAAGCGTTCACAATTTGGGCTGCTGTGCATAATCTGAACCCTTTCCTCTGTCCAGTGATCCAGACTCTGGACTATATGATCTCGCTTTCTGACTCAGGTCTCCAGTACTCCACCCTCATTGAAACATAGAAACATAGACTTTGATGGCAGATAAGGACCGCTTGGCCTCCTAGTCTGCCCTATATTGGCCTTTCATGAGCCAGTGGGTGACCACACTGTGGCTCAGCTGGATCTCTTGGTACCTTTTGCAGGGCATCCTGCATTTGAAACCCCCAGTCCGTTCTCCTGTCCTGTCTTGGGATTTGAATTTTGTTTTGGAGAATTTGACCCTGTCTAGTTTTGAGCCAGTCGTCACTTGCAAGTTGACATTACTTCTGCTCAGAAGAATTTTGAGCCTGCAAACCCCAGGAATCTCCTAGTAATATTAGACAATAAGCAGTCAGCTCAGAATCTGTGACCGCTCCTGAGCTCTGTGTGGAATGTATGCAAATTATGGAACACAGAATGCAACATTCAAACTGCTGCCTCTAGGTGGACTGTGTTCCGCCTAACTGCTAGATTCAATTTTTCAATTTGTACAACAAGTGAGACTTGCCTCTAAGAACTGCTCCAGCAGCTTTGCTGCAAGAATGTTTATTTCATTCAAAATGTGGTATTTTACACTGTTTTATTCATTACTCTGCCTCTAGTAGCTTTTTATAAAAATTTAGTGAGGGTAATTTACTCATTTTGTAGTTCCTCGTGGTTCCCCAGAACCAATTATTTCAGTTTAAACTGTGGTTTGTTGCGTTCTTACTGCTAGCTTTTTAAGTTAAAGTTGCTAGTTTTGGATATTTTAAAAGAATTTGTGTTTTATTGCGATCAGTTTCATTTCTAGCTAGTAACCAATCGCGCTTTTGTTTATAAGTAAAGAAAGTTATGTTAAATCGGGTTCCTTTTTCTTTTAAGGTACTGACTATGATTTATTTGTATTTTAACCCATTCTGGGAAGTTTTACTAGTCTACTGACATTTTCGCATGTCAGACAGGCCTAAAAAGAGGACAGGACCCACAGGTTTAAAAATTTGTGTGGAGGAAAGAGTAGGAGGAAGTGCAGCAAAGCAGGGCCTCAAAGTTTAGTAGGCTTGACGGGAGTATCTCAGGGTGTATGTGGGGAAGGGAAAGAGACAGTATAGACAGGAGAATTTGGCAGGCCAGGGTGAGTGGAAGGACAGGAGAGAAGGAAGGTGCTAGATAAGGTGGGGGGATGGGAGGTGAAGTAATGTCTGTGAGGAGGAGAGGGACTCGGGGGGAGGAGGGCAGGAGGGAATTATTTTTGGGGGCAAGGGAACAAGGGAGTGGAGCAAAGAGGATAGAAAGGAAGGAAAGGTGGTTGGAAACATAGCGGAGGACAGAGAGGGTAGGCAGGAGAGTGGTAGAGAGACTAAGATCTAATGCAGCCAATAAGAAATTAAGAACAGTACCAGAAAACAGAAAGAAGTGGGACAAAACAGACCACTCTTTATTTACAATCCTGATTTGTGAGCAGAGAGTGGTAGAGAGACTGAGATCTTACACAGTCAATAATAGAACAGTACCAGAAAACAGAAAGAAGTGGGTCAAAACAGACGGTTGTTTTTTCACAAGTCTGATATTTGTCAGACTCTAAAAATGCACTTATGGTTGCAGAAAAGTGATTGAAAATTGATAGGGTAGTCAAAGGGTTAGGGGTTATGTCGTGGAGCCTCTAGTGGCCAGGTAGTATAACGTGCAAATGGGAAGGGAAAAAGCCTGGAAGAAAAGAAAGGGAACAGATCTTATCTGTGTTAGTCTTCACCATTCATCACCTTTGGGTCCTTGGCTGGAGGACATGACCAGCGGGGAGCTTTTTTTTTATGGGGCAGAGTCGATGGCATCGGGCGCCGCCTCGAGGCTGACGACCGCGTGGCGCCGCGGGATTGCTGTTAGGTGTTGTCGACTTCGCCTCCCACCAGTTCTTCATCTCCTGCCATCAAGGTCACCTCGTGGACGCTTTGAGAAGAATCTACTCCTGAGAGGCCTATTCTTCAAGCCTTCGGTTGCACAGTTCAAATCCTTCAATGTTCAACTCTGTGTTGACCCGATTGAAGTCCGCCGTCTGAAGCCTTGCTGGTTCTGTTAGCCTATCGACATCACCTGGTAAGACTGTTCCTTGTTTTATTTTATTTTTGACGCCGGGTCTTGTTTGGTGTTCTTTTTCGTAGGTCATGTCTCAGTCAGAGGCAATAAAACTTCCAAGATGGGACAGCTCCCCAAGCGATAGGTAGCCCTTGAGGCCCGTAAGTACTCCTCACCGACCAGCATGACCATAGCCTATGCGTGTCTTGGCCCGCTTCACGACATGGATTCATGCCACGCCTGCTTCTCCATGGACCCGGGCCATCGAGCAATCGCGGTGTAAAGTGGGGCGAGCTCCACCGACTTTCTTCGAGGATGGCTTAGCACTCATCGGGCCAAGCCGCCTTCTCTTGGCCTTTCCTCTGGGTCCCCTCCCGTTCTATACGGATGAGGAGAAGGGGCCTCTACCTCTTGTAGCCTAGCCATGGCAGAGGCCCTTCTATGGTGCAGGAGGCCCAGTCTGTCCCCCTCTGGGGACAGGCAGGAGACACTGCCTTGGCAATCACCCCTTCGGTGTCATACCCGTGGCTCGGAAGGCCTGGGTCGGCACCATCTCCGATGCCATCTTTTTGGTGCTGTCTTGTGCCTTGGCACTGTTCATGGTGCCGTGGGCCCTGATGGCACCGTCAGCACCAGTCTGTCACTTGACACCACCTGGCTGCTGTTGACACTGTTCGTGGTGCCGATGGTGCTAGTGGTGCCATGGGAGGCTCTCACGTCCCGTCCCTGACTGGTTCTTGCCCTGGCACCATTTGCGGCGCGATGGTTGCCACTGCACCATGTCCAGTTCCTGAGCCGCTCATGGCTCCGAGCATGGTCATGGCGCCATGGGGGTTTTGGAGCTCGCACCGAGACCGCTGTCGGACTGTCATCAGTGCTGTCTCTGTCCCTGGCACTGCTCGTGCTACACTGTGGGGGTCTCCAGCCTCGGTGCTGTTCAAGGCGCTGAGAGTGCGGTCAGAGCTGTCATCGGCACCATCTCCTGGTCTCAGTGCCACTTGCGGTGCCATGAGTCGGGATGGTACCATGACTTCTGGGGAGGAGGATGTTCTACTTGGCATGGTTGCTGCTCTCTATTGCAGCACATCAGGCCCACTATGCAACCTGTGACAGGCTCCTGTGGTCCAGACTGGGTCAGCTCTCAGCCTCCATGCCTGACATGGAGCAAACCAGACAAGCCATTGCACTCCATGCATGTGGCCTTTAGCTAGCAAGGAACCAAGCAAGGGCATCCTATGATGGCATTGAGGTAGCTACCAGGGTCGTAGGAACAGTGATCTGCACTAGGGCGGACGGCATGGCTGCGCCTTTCCCGGCTGTCAGCCTTGGCCCAGCGTAGGGTGATTAACTCTGCTCACCAGAAAACCTATCTTCTCCTGTAGAGTGAGGCAGCCTCTGTCAGGCAACTCCTGCCTCCGGGGGTCCCGTCTCACTGTCCCCACTCGGGCCTCTCCAGACCCGTGAAGGTTCTCCCTCTTGTGTGTCACCCATTGAGAGCCAAGGAACTCAGCACCTTAGGGGCTGAAAGCCCCTTGGGGGCTCAGACCACCCAAAGGTGATGAATGGTGAAGACTCACAGATAAGATATGTGAAATTACGACTCTACCTGTAGTTCTGATCTGTCTGTGTATCTTCACCATTCATCACAATCCCACCCTCCATCCCCTGGGGGGCTCAGTCTCTGGGTACCTCCTCTCTGTGCCTCTTCTCCTCCTTTCTGTTAGTCAGGAGCTGCAAACTGGGGTAAAGTAGGGGGATCATTTTCTTTAGGGCAGAGTGATCAGGATGGGGGCACCCTGATTCAGTGCTTCAGCTCCACCTCTGTGGGTGGGGTTGGCAGTTATCCTCCTTTCTTTCCTTCTCCCCATCAACCTTTGATTTCCTTGTCCTGTGGACATGACCTCAATTAAGAAACTAGGTTTCTTACACCAGAATCTCCTTTGAGAGGGGAGATATCCTGGTATCCTGTCCTTTCTTCCAGAATAGCCAGTTTTGCTTTGTGGGAGTTATTACCAGTGATTCTGTGCCTTGAATTCTGGCAGTTAGCCTCTTGGCTACTCCTTTGCAGTTCCTATACAAGCTGAAGACAGGTCAAGGTTACCGGGTATGTTTCTCCTGTTTTCCCCTCTCACTCTTATCTTTACTTCTAAAAATCCTTAACCCTCCCTCCCTCCTCCTATTTGATTTCCAGAGATTGGGGCCCTGAAGCTTTCAACCATGCTCTAGGCCCACCTCACCACCACTAGCAACTGTGATTGCGCTTAGATAAAACTACTACTCCTCATGTCCATCCTCACATCTGAGGCCTCTTTTCCCTGACTAATGAACCCTCTGGTACCTCTACTACTTCCTGTCTCCCACCCAAACTCACTCCCTCCTTTTTCCTGTCCCTCTCACTTACTCTCCCGCCACCACCTTTCCTCCTCTCTAGCCTCCTTTTGGTGCCTAATGATCACCCTCTCCCTGGAAGTTTCCTTAACCTCGAAATTGTCTACTCGCTTGAACCTGTTATAGCTTGTTTTTCTGTGAAACTTTAAAAACATTACTGCCTTAAACTGTTAATAGCAAATTTATGATGTAACTTTCCTGTCTGGTTTTACCTGTAATGTGTATCGTGCTTTGTTAAATGTTCTTTGTGACGTGAACCTTTGTAAAAGAGCCCTGGCTCAAAGGTATTAATTCCTAGACTAATAAACTAAACTAAACTAAACTACCCAATCCCCTTAGTCTTCAAACTTGTTCTGTCCTCTGTCGCTTATTTTTCCTTTTAGTTTATATATTTTCCTTGCCTGTCCCTTACACTTCCTTGTCCCACCCTCCCAACCCTTTTTCTGTCCTCTACAGTGACTCAGAACTGGCGGGAGGCGGAGTTGACAACACCTAATGGCCAACTCATGAAGCCATATGGTGCGCCGCCTCCAGAGGGCAGTGCAGATGCTGCTACCGACCCGCCCATCCCCCCAAAAATCTCCTGGCGGGTCATGACCTCTGGCCAGGTACCCAAAGATGATGAATGGTGAAGATACACAGCAAGATCAGAATTACAGTAGATACGTAATTTCCATTTTAAGGAAGCTGTCATTTGCAGGGGCTCCTGCCTCTCAAACTTACCTCAATTAAGCTTTTGGCAGAAAAGTGCCTTTTTGGTAAGGTGCAAATTAATTAATTTAATTTCTAAAGTCCGCTACAGAAGTATAGCGACGCTGGAACGGCTCCATTAAGTGTAATGGCAGTGCGGCACCGCAGCTTGTGCATTTGCATAGAAGTGCACAGTGCGGTGCCACACCAGTCCGCTTATACTTCCAGGAAGCAAACTTTAGAAATGAAATTAAATTACTTTGTGCCTTATGAAAAGGCACTTTTCTGCCAAAAGCTTAACCAGAGGGTAAAGTTTGCTGTGCAAATGACAGCCTCTTTAAGTAGGAGAGAAAAATACACCAGACAAAGGGAGAAAGGGCTGTTAAGCAAATCTGGGGAGGGACTGCAGCAGGGGATGGTGTGGCTAGGAGCTGAGCTAAGAAAGCAACAGAATGGGGTAGAAAGAGGAAAAAGGGAACATAATAAAGAACAAATAAATCAATTAAAACAGTAGTACAATTTAAAAAATTATTCGAGCAAGCAGACAGTAAAACCAGTAACATAAAAGCACAGTGAAAATCAGCTTGAGAAGTGAGTGAGAAATTCAGGGTAGCTCAAAGTGCAGGGAGAGGATTTGTGCTCTGTAAATTAAAAGCTGTCATAGCAAAATGCGCGTTTCCTGGTCAAAAATTATAATGAATGAAAAGTAAATGGTAATCTGTTTTCAGTAAGTGAATATTACTGTGGGACTGCATTAGACATTACATTCAGATATGGTCAGAAGTGCCACAATCTAAAAATATTTCTGTGTGGAGTATACAATTTCACTTTCTGGGTGTGTGGGAGAAGAGTGGTTTGACAGCAGAAGAAGCTTGCCAGATTGATTTCTGTTGTCACTCATATTTTCAAGAAGAATATCTCTGCTGTTAACAAATTAACTGTTTATTACTTACTTTTTTCTGCAGGAAATGATCTACCTATCATTATGGAAGATAGCCATATCTGGTTCTTCTTCTAGCAAAAATCTTTAACAGAATGGAAAAACAGAAGAAGCTATAGTTTCCTTTACAGCGGGTAAATAAACTACAATAAGTTAAATATAGCTGGTTACATTTATACATGATTGATGGATTACCCTGCCATTATGGCTTTGAAAGCCAATGTTATGCTATCAGGAATCCCAGAATGAGTCACAGTAATGAACTGTAATGCAACATTATTTGTGGGAGAAAAGTAGCATCACAAGGTTAACACAGTTCACCCTAATCAAAATGTAATAGACAATTTTGAAATACTTTCATTATTATAGGATTTCTTTAAATATGTTATTGCTTAAATGACACAGGAACACCACACTGTCAACTCCAAGAATTTACTTGCAATAAATAACAGTCCATGAAATTTAAGTTGTTTCTCATTTTTCAGATTCTAGTATTGAACAATTTTAATTTTTTATTTATTATGCTTTTTTGTTGCTGCCAGCTGCCGGAACCTCCGCCCGGTCAGGGACCCTCTCTCCACCTCCACATCGGACGGTCCCTCTGATACCCTCTGGCTTGCCTCCCAGGCAGGGTGCAGCACCCTCCCTGAAAGGTGCCGCAATGATGGGATAGGTCAAAGGGCCATCCTGGAGGATAATTGAAGATGAGAGCGGCTTCATCTAGGGCAGCCAGCTGTATTATTTTTCGCCCGGTTATGCAGGGGTGGGGACGTGCAATGATGGCCAGCGTCCACCCCTGAGCCTACTTGTGGTGCCAGCACACATCGGTACACCCAGCCACCGCTGGGTATCCACATTGCACCAACACTATACCCCCCAAGAGAAGGAGAGCAGTTGTCGGACACTCAATCCTTCTCCTCCGCCAGCCCTCCGACGCCCGGGTCCGCTCCATACCCAGGTCACCAGCATCGTAAGCGGAAAGTATTGAGCATTTAAAATTCTATGGTAGATTCTCTTGAGTCTTTGATGGCTGTTAAAGCACAGATAAGGTGACTGCTCACATAAACTACTCAGCTGTTATTTTCTTGTTGTTTCTTGTCCTGAGATGGGAAACTTGTCTAAATGGCTTGAAATTAGGACAGGAGCACGTGCTGAAAAATGAAGGTACTCTTAAGGAATGACATAATGAATTCCAGATAAAATGAACTTTTGTCAAAGTCACAGTTCAGATCATTGTACTCTAATGGAAGAATTGCCAAAACATTACAAAAATAAAAACACTAGGGGGACATTTTCAGAGCTGGTTGGCTGCATATGCATAAAAAGCACCACAAAGAATAGATGCGCTGGCCAGCCCTGAGTATATTCAAACAGTATGTGCGATCGGGACTGATTGCGATACTGTTTGGAATATCTGACCCTGGATGCATGGCCCAGAGCCGTTGGGTCACCATGTCCGCTACAGCTCATCCAGGGTCAGGACCAAATACTACCATTGATATGCGTGGCACATACCGGGATGTGCCATGACCCTAAGGGTGCTATTCAGTCAGGAAATGCTAATGAGCTCATTGGGCATGCTTGGCGCAAACTGGCACCATGCATGCTCAGTATGAGCCCATAGCATGTCTGCACCCAGCAGAACACGCGGGCCAGACCCCTTCCAGCCCTGCAAACAAAGAACACTGACATCCCTGCCAGCCCTGGTGGTATAGTGTCAACCTCCCCCCTGTCCCCGACTGCCAATACGAATAGTGTTAGTGCAACAATGTCCAGTTACTGTAACAGATCCCCTCCCACTTGGCCCCGATCCCTGGGAAAAGCATAGTCCAATATTCCGCCCCCGATATACCGTTGACACAAGACCCACCCCTCCACTGACCCGACATCCAATAATCCCAGGCATGCAAAATAACACCCTGCCTGTCCTGAACCCTGAATAGGTATGGGTCACAAAGACCCCACCCCGATCCCTGAAAGGCATTCTGCAAGTCACCCATATCGGAGCTGACCCCCACATCCCTGACTGGCACCACCGACTGGCACCGACCCACCACTCCCTACATGGCCAGCCATAGACTGACAGGGTACGGAGAACTGTCATGTAATAGGACAGTGCTCAATGGTTGCTGTGCAGCAAATGAGCACTGTCCTATTAAAATGACAGTTCTCCAGTACCTGCCAGTCAGCCGCCCAGCCGTGAGGGGCGGTGGGCAGTGCCAGTCGCCAGCTGGATCGGGGATGTGTTGGGGGCCACTGCCTCTGCATACGGGTGACTTGCAGAATGCCTTTCACGGGATCGGGGCTGTGGGTTTGCTTGCAACTCATACCTAGTCGAGGTTTGGGACAGGCAGGGGTGTTATTTTATGATTGGGATTATCGGATGTCAAGGTTAGTGAAGGAGTAGGTATTTGTGTCAACAGGTATCGGGCGGGGAATATGGATCATCCTTTCCCGGGATCGACCAGGTGGGAGGGGATCTGTTTATTAACAGGACATTGTTGAACTGACACTTTCATGTATCGGCAATAGGGAGGGGTTGCCAGTTGACTTCCAGGGCAGGCATGATGCGGAGCACCTCTGTGCACTTCCACGGCTGGCCTGTGGGTGGCTGGACAAGTTAGCCATCTTTCCTGGCCTATCTGTTAACCACACATGTCTGGCTCATGTGAAACACATTCCCATTCAGTATGCCAATGCATGGCATATTTCATGGAATGCCCCCTCACATTGCATGGCATGCCTTGGTTTTGGGCTATGGCCCATTCTCATTTGGGCGGTGAACCTCCACCATTTCTTTTTTTTTTTTTTTTGAGACCTAGCTCCTTCCCATCAGGCCTCCCATCCGCTTCTGCTGCCCCATGCCGAGGCTTCCTCATGGTGGGGCCGCAGAGGCCACCCACCCTTAGGATATCAGAGGGCAAGTCACGGATCACCCCCCATGAGTCGTGGTCATGAGAGGGATCCTCGCCACAAGCTTCAGAGGCAGTGAACGCAAGAAGAATGGGGCGTCATGCCTGGAGCCGCATTTTACTGTGCTTTTTCTTCCCGGGGGCGGGGATGTGCAATGATGTCCAGTGTCCACCCTGCCCCTGATGTATTGTGCTGGTCATTGCAGTAGCCCGACCTCTGCCAGGGGTACATCAAGCACCAGGCGCTCTTACCCTCCCGGAGAAGGAGGCAGTCCCAGGATGCCCAATCCTTCTCCCTGGCTGGCCCTGCGACCCCCAGGTCCGTTTCTGAACCTGGGTTGTCGATGTTGCAAGCGAAATTTGGACCACTGCGCCGCAGTACAAGCGCACCGCCACCATTTCAAACAACATGAAGTCTTGCATATTATGACAATTGCAGTTTGTCCCACCATTAGAACTGCTCCGAGGTGAAAGATTTAATTCCATTCCATGAATGGAACTTAGAGCATGAGCTCTAAAGAGAAGCTCTGTCTGTGTAGTTTCAAACCTAAACTGTCAGATTCTTTACTCTGCCTCACTGAACAGTCGCTCCGGAGATTTCTCCTACTGCTCGGTTCATTTCTCGGTTTAAACAGTGTTTTCTCGGTTCGATTCAACCGAGAATAGTTTTATTTTAACCGCAAAACCGATCGGTTCAAGCTCTGTCTGTGGTATCGTAAGTAATTCTTATTTTAATTCTGTGTGGAACTTGTAAGTTTTATTGGTTGGTTTTGAACCGATCAGCTTGAGTTAAAACTTAAAGTTTTTAAACTTGATATTTTAGAGTGCGGTTCCCGTTCTTATCGGTTCTAAAAACTGGATTTCATTACGGTTTTCCAATACCCGTGACACAGTTAGGAACGATAAGGGTGTCTTACCTGGCACTGCCGTTTAAAGGCAAGTTTTTCTGGTTAGGCTGGCATTATGTCTGAGAAACCCAAAAGAAAAACCGGGCCCATTGGGTTTCAACACTGTGATGTCTGTGGGGAAGTCTTTGCCAAGGCTGACCCACACACCACATGTGTTTATTGTCTGGGGTTTGACCACCCAGTCAGACTGCCAGATTTGAAGAATTTCCTGCAGCCACCCTGGAAAAGAGATTGGGAAGGCTCAGGGAACGAGAGCCAAAAGTCCGCTGACCCGGATGGCCAGCCCGGTTCGGTGCCAACCGAACTGGAGGGAGTGCCTCTGACCAGGGCTAGACTTCCTCGGCAAACGTAAAAGCTGGCTCGGATGAACCAGTTCCAGTAAAGAGAACAAGAAAGTCAGCAGGTTTGGAGCCCAAAATCTTACTCCAACTGCTGCAGAGATAGCAAGAGCTATTCAGATTGTCCAGTCACTTTCTCCGGTTCCATCTGAACCACCACTATCTGGTAAAAGGTCGGTTCGGTCGGTTCCATCGGTTCAGGAATATGATGTTGAGGAGTTTTATGAACCAGAGGAGGGGAGGATGATTATGAACAGTATGAATGTGACTTGGAGGGTCTGGGTGTGCCCATTGAACGGACATCTCCCAGACAGACCTTTAGAATCTCCCCTATGCTTTCTGAGTCCCCTCTCATTTTATGTTTTACAAAAGTTGCTGAAACCCTCCAGCTTTGTTTGGAGGAAGCTGTGGATGAGCAAGAGGAGCCTGATTTTGTAGAAATGATGGATATACCAGAGTCTAGGAGATTGTCTATTCCTTTGCATAAGTCATTCAGGAAACAAACAATAAAAATCTTAAAACTCTTAATTCTGTGCCTCCTGTAGATAAAAATATGGACAGGAGGTACACACTGTCAGGTCCTGATACAGAATTCCTTTCTCAGCAATGCAGTCATGTTAGTAGTTCAGGCTGAAGCCTGTGATAAAGCTAATATTCCTGGCTTCACATCCTCCTGACAAGGATTCCAGGAAGATTGATGCCATGGCAAAAAACAGTACATGGCAGCGTCCTTGGGACTCAGGCAAGCAAATTATATGGCTTATGTAGCAAGGTATCAGAAATCTAGATGGGATACTATTATGAGTTTAGCCAAACAAGCCCCTGGCCAGCTTGCTAGTGAGCTGGAGCAGGTGGCTGCCGATGGCATTGAGGCTTCTAAGGTGCAGTTCCATGCTGCTGTGGATTTTAATGATGTTTCCTCTAGAGTCATGGCCACATCTGTAGCTTTCGTGAGGTTGGCCTGGCTCAGGTGTACTAGCTTGTCACAGGATACCCAGACTAAGGCTATGGATTTTCCTGTGGTGGAAATTCTCTATTTGGGGAGCAGACAGAATTATATGAAGAAGATGGATGAATATAGGACTACCTATAAAAGTGCCCAAGCCAAGGAGCGGCAAGCCACTCCTCAGAGGCACACCCCAGGGGTAGGGGTAGGCCTTTCCAAGCCTTTTATCAAACCCAGGCCTCCTCTGCTTATGCTCAGAGGGGTTCTTCAGAGGCAGAGGCAGACGGGCAGGCCTGCCCCACCCTCAGCCTAAAGCACTAGTTAAGCAGGCACCCTGATGGGGTGCCCAGGCCGATTCTCCTTTACCAGTAGGGGAGGTTGGCTTACTTCAGTCAGAACTGGGTGTCTTTAACTTCAGACAAGTGGGTTCTGGAAGTAGTAAGCCAGGGTCTGGTTCTCAGCTTCAAAAGTTCCCAAAGATGAGAATCAGGTCTTTCCACCTGCAAGCTCTTTAGAGACCTTTACTCTAGAAGCAGAGGTCTCAACCCTGTTAGCTCTCAGAGCGGTAGAAAGGGTTCCTCCCTACACCAAGGCAAGGGTCTGTACTCAGATACTTCCTTACCCCAAAAAGACAGGAGAATGGCGGCCCATTTTAGACCTCAGATATCTGAACAAGCATCTTTGAAACCAAAGTTCAGAATGGTAACTCTGGCAATGATTTTACCTCTCTAAGGCCAGGGACTGGCTAGCTTCCCTGGACCTCAAGGATGCCTATTTTCACGTCCTAATCAGAAGCTCCCACCGAAGTACCTCAGATTCAAACTGCCCTCAGGTCACTACCAGTTCAGAGCAATGCCCTTCGGCCTCACCTCTGCCCCAAGGGTATTCACAAAATGTCTGACAGTAGCAGTGGCTCACTTAAGGAGGCAAAGGATTGCTGTTTTTCCTATCTGGACGACTGGCTCATTGTAGGCCAGTCCCCAGAACAGGTAAAATCTCACCTGCAAGTCACCCAGCAGCTTCTCTCCTCCCTGGGCTTCCTGCTAAATCTACCAAAGTCGGTTCTGGAACCAGTTCAGGTACTCACTTCATAGGTGCAGAATTGGACACAAATCTGGCCAGAGCTTTCTTCCTTAGAAAGGGTAAGGAACTTGGTGGCTCTGGCCTCCTTCCTCTGCAGGTCTCTCGACCAGCAAGGCACTTTTGCAGCTCCTGGGGCACATGGCTGCGCCCACAGCTGTAGTGCAGGGAGCAAGATTTCAGAGGAGAGACATTCAGTTTCACTTGAGAGCCTATTGGTCTCAGAGAAGAGACCCCTTTCCAAGTTGGTCCCAGTGACCAACCTTGATCCAGGCCTCCAGTGGTGGCAGGATCAGAGCAATTAAGACTGGGGGTCCCCTTCATTCCCCTTTCTCACACTTTGACCCTCACTACGGATGCTTCCCTCCTGGGTTGGGGAGCCCACATGAGCGACCTCTCCACTCAGGGAGTGTGGTCCCCAGGAATCTCTGCTCCACATCAATTTGCTGGAACTCAGAGCTGTCTTTTTAGCACTTCAAGCATTTTCTGCTTCTGTCCAGAACAAAGTGGTACAAGTCAGAACAGACAATACCACAACAATGTGGTACATCAACAAGCAGGGGGCACTCGGTCTTCGGCCTTGTGCACCGAGGCAATGAAGTTGTGGTCTCTGGCCTATTCCCTGAACACTTCACTCATAGCAGTTCACCTTCCAGGAAAGGACAATGTCCTAGTAGATGCTCTCAGCAGGATTTCTCAGGGCCATCACGAATGGTCTCTGGATCCTCAAGTATTGGGGATAGTCTTTGCCAGATGGGGCACCCTCAGATAGATCTTTTGCAGCCCCAGACAATCACCAACTTCCACTGTTCTGTTGCAGGCCCCCAGTGTTGGGCTCAGTCCCCTGGACGCCCTTCTCCTGGATTGGGAAGGAAGTTTCTTTATGCTTTCCCCTTCCTCTCCTATTCAAGGTGTTAGTAAAAATCAGATCCCAGCCTTGCAGGGTGATTCTGATTGCCCCAGATTGGGCCAGGCAGCCCTGGTACCCACTCCTTCTGTCCCTGACAGTCCATCTCCCCTGTATCTCCCCAGGAATCACAATCTATTAACCTGTGCCCAGGGGAGAGTTTGGTATCCGAACCTCAAATCCTCAACCTCAAGGCCTGGCTCTTGAGGAGTTAAATTCACTGACCTCACACCTCTCTCAGGGTGTTCTTGAAATCCTAAAGGCTTCTAGGAAGCCTTCCACTAGGGCTACTTATAATTCTAAGTGGAAAAGGTTCTCCATTTGGTGTTCTGGGAAACATATTTCCCAGAATCTGCTGATTTGCCCATTGTGTTAGATTACATGGTCCATCTTAATTCTTTGGGCCTGAGACCAGCTACCCTGAGAGTTCATTTGGCAGCTGTCTCTGCTTTTGTTTCAGCAGGAAAGCCATCCTCTCTTTCCGCTCACCCTGTATTTTCCAAGTTTTTAAGGGATTACTTCATACTAATCCACCTTTTGGGATCCGGCCCCTGCCTGGGACCTTAATGTTTGCATTGCCCAGTTAATGCAACCCCTTTGAACCTCTGTTTTCTGCAGAGCTTAAGTATCTAACTTGGAAAGCTGTTTTCCTAGTGGCTATCACTTCTGCTAGATGCATAAGTGAGTTGCAACCTTGTCAGTAGAAACTGACTTTATTTCTTTCCACAGGGATAAGGTAGTCCTCAGGACTAACAGAAAGTTTTTGCCTAAGGTGGTTTCAGATTTCCATCTTAACCAAACTATCTCCTTCCAGTGTTTTTCACTGAACATTCCTCTTCTGGTGAGAGGAGATTGCACAGTTTAGGCGTTAAGAGGGCCCTTAGTTACTATATAGAACGTACCAAGGGTCACAGGTTCGAATCCCTCCAACTTTTCTCACTTATGGTGAGGTTGGGAAAGGAAACCGCCACTAAAGAGATCAATTGCCAGGTGGATTGTCTCTTGTATCCAATTTTGTTATCAGAAACTGGGCAGAGATCCCCTCTGGCTTGAGGGCTAATTCTACCAGAGGTACAGCGCGTCTCTAGCTGCTGCCAGAGACATCCCTATATTGGAGATATGTCAAGCCGCTACTTGGAAAACAGTACACACTTTCACAAGCATTACTCCCTGGATGTCCAGGCTAGGAGAGATGCTCGGTTTGGCACAGCTGTGCTTCAGAGCCTATTCCCTAAGTAGGTTCTGTCCTCCTCCATGGAGGTACTGCTGTGTAGTTGCAATTGTCATAATATAGCAAGAATTATGTTGTTTGAAGAAAAATTACTCACCTTAGTAATGTTGTTTCTTCTAATGGAGTCTTACTATATGACCTCCCCAACCCGCCCTCTCAGAACTTCTACTTGGTATGGGGTGGGCAGCCTAGTGTGAGCACTATTTTATGCCCTTTTATGTGTTTTCACCTCTTCTTGGGGTTTGGGGTGTGTTGTTTTTCATTTTTCCTTATATTTCTCTCATATTGTTAAATTATACTATTAGTTCTGGTCCCTGACTTGAGTCTTTTGTTTTGGGACCAGCAATGAGTGTTAATATTTAGGTAGCCAGTTGGCTAGTGTAGGTTACAGCTTCCACACAGACCTTAGTGAGTTTTTGCTCAAAGATCTGACAGTTTGGGTTTGAAACTACACAGACAGAGCTTCTCTTTAGAGCTCGTGCTCTAAGTTCCATTCATGGAATGGAGTTAACTCTTTCACCTCGGAGCAGTTCTAATGGTGGGACAAACTGCAATTGTCATAATATAGCAAGACTCCATTAGAAGAAACAACATTACTAAGGTGGTAATTTTTCTTCAGTATCACGCGTCGGTGTAACCGCCCACCAATTTGGGGTTTACCTTGATGTCTTCCTGGGCTCTATCCATGTCCGCTGCCAGGGTGATGTTCTGTATAGGTAATAAATCTAAGAGTGTTGATTTGTTCCGTTGATTTATGTGAGAGTGCCGTGTAGTGCCTCTACACCCGTCCTTTAAGAATCTGGCCATGTGTGTTTTTAGTAAATGATCTGGGCTTGATCCGAGTGCTTTTAGGCTTTGCGACGGTCAGACGCTGCTTTGATTTGCTCCGCTCTGCAGTCGATAATAGATCAGTGGGAGCCTGAATTGGAATTGTATTTATTTACTTCTAACTTGCTGTTTCATTTGAATTTGAGAGTTTGTTTAACCTGCTTTCCTTGCAGCTTTGCCTTTCTGAATGGGAGCCACCATGTTTAGTCTGTGACTTCCAGTAAGTGGACCAATAAGGATCAGGGACCTCAAAGTGTCCTTAGCCTAAGTGTCTCATGGGAAGGAAAGACACTAGTTTTTAGGTTGGTGCCTAAACTGAACTGAAGGGCAACAAACTGTGACTGACAGCTCCCCCAGCCAACCAGAACTCTGGAAACCAAGGAAAGTTCACAGAACAGTTAGAGACAGAGAGTCAGTTGGAGTTAGAGCTTGAAGCGTGAGCAGCTCGAGCTCTCGAGGAGCTGCTCCCATACAGAGCTTAGGGGAATTGGTGGAAGAGGCCTGACTTGCCTCCCTGCCACTGTTCTTCTGCATTGGACTGCCTGATTGCAGTAATTGAACTAATCCAATTTGGGACTGAAACTGCAGCAGAAGCCCCAGAGACATTTGAAAGTACTGCTCAAGATTTGGACCAAAGTCAGGCTCCTGTGAAGTGATCAGCCCAGAGGTTGTGAAGAGAACAATATTGGATCGAGAGGTTTGCTCAGTAAATCGTCTGCAATAGCAACTGGACTGTATCCGTTCTGTGAGAAAAGTTAATGCTGTTCTTGTTAAATGTGCTGAATGTCCATTGTGGGTCGAGGCCTGCCTGCCCGCCAGCAGCTGGAGGCTCACTAGCAAAACAAACTAAACTTTGCCAAAGTATCCATCATGCCTGAGCCTTTGCCAGCCTGGCCCAGACTGACTGCATTGCACGAGAGACTGTCCTCGGCGAGAGACCAGCTTTGGGGATCCAGCCCCTGGCAGAGACAACTTGCAGGTTGTGGCCACCTGCAGGGAAAGGCCATGAAGAGAAGGAGTGTCATGATAGCCCTGCCTCCCCTGCCCATCGGGTGAGCTACACAAGGTCTCCATATCGCCAGAATCATCACAGCCAACTGGTTGTGTGAGTAAACCAGGGTAGCTCCTGCAACAAGTCAATTATCTGTGGTACCATCTGATTGCTTTAGTAATTTTCTGGGTTACAAGAGACTGGGCCAACTGGCCAGGATTACAAATAATCAAATCTCTGTTGTGCATGCTAACTGTCTTTTCTTTCCATCAACGGACCCAACAACAGTTGTAGCGCAGCCACCCCGAGCAACACCTCTGGCTAGCCAGTATTCCATCCTGTGTATCCAGTGTTGTAGAACTAACTATATGGAACTAAAAGTGCACACCAAGAACTTGAATTCAATTGGTATAGTAATCATTTAACTGAATTCATGCCCTTCCTTGTTCACGACCTCTCAATAAATCTAATTGTTTCACATTTAACCTGGCTTATGAGCATATTATTAGTTGGGTTACCATACTGAAAGTGTATATTTGCTATGCTAACTTTTGCCTTTACAGGGTTTTCAGGGCATTTGCTGATGGCCCAGACCCTGGTGGTAAGTGTGACCGGTATACATATTATTAATGTTACTTGCTGACTGTGTGTTAACTGCTGTTAAAGGTACAAAGCCACTAGGAGGGTTGGTGGGTGGATATAGCTTTCAGAGGGCTAAAACAGGTTAGAAAGATATCGCCTGTACTGTTACTCTGGGTGGAGTCACCTTAATAATGAATCCAGGCCCCTCAACCTGTGGTCAGAAATACAGGCAGGGTAGTAACCATAGGGATAGCGCCCGCCTAGGGTTTGTATTTGGGATGCGAGTACAGCTTGGTGTTGTGCCAAGATGCGCCCACACATTTCGCTTTGAATATGGGGGCCCAAAAGTTTGACGAGGTATTATTTTGGTCAGAGGATGTTTTGGCAGGCTTTTTGAGAAACAACTTGAAACGGTGACGTCATCGATGGCAGGACATCTAAAAGGAGCTTGGAATAGGTGCGAGCTGTGATTTAGTGGGGGTCCAAACATTTCTAGGGGGATCTGGGGCATGCTTCCCCAGAAGATTTTGAAAATTTAGGAGTTAAATGGTGCAATTTCCTGCTTTTTAGACAGTAATTGTTGAGTTACAAAATGCATCAACATTCAGGTCATCAGTGTCATGTCTCCCAAGTCCCAGGTCTTTAGCTGAACTCAGGATTCTATTCTCCTTTTTAAATATCCACCTTTCTCTTCTGTAGATCTCTTCACATTCTGTTACTAACTCTACACCACCTTCGCTGGTTTTTCTAGGTGTTGCTTCTAATTTTTTGTTTGTATTTTGTTAATTTTCACTTCCCATTTTATTTTCTGTGTTTAGTGATCACCTTGCCTTTTATGTTCCACCTTATAATGATTTATTCCGGTAGGTTAATTAAGATTATTCCCAGATGTCAGTATAACACTACATGCAAGCCAAGAGTCCATAGATAATTAACACCCCAAAAAAAATGTTTTGAGGTTAGTTGAAAACCAGTGAAGGATGGGCTAAGAACTGGAAGCAATTACTGACATACTGTACTATGGGTCCTTTTATTATTTCCTCCTTTTTTCCTTCAATTCCCAGGGCCTCATGTCCCTTACTGACTGCTGATTTCTGTCAGACTATGGCTTTTTATATTAGTGGACTGAGACAAGTCACAAACTTGGTCCTCCTTATTATCAGCCATATTTTCTTTTTCCTTTTCCCGACCCAATTCTTACGTTCCAAGCTCTCTGCCTTGGCTTTTCTGCCCCTCAGACTAAGTGCTGCCTGTGTGCAGTTTTAAATGCACAGAATAATGCTGCTGCCGCCTCAGACTATTGTGGGACTGTGTGATTCAGGCACTTCCTAGCACTGCAGCAAGCTCGGGAACAACTGAGGTGAGCTTTTCAGTTCATCCGGCCGTGGCGACCACCAAGACCCTAGCTGCGGCAGGGTTGAGTGACACAGAGTCAACAGCCCAGTCAGATTTACTTTTAGCAGCCACTTAGTACATGAAAAGAGCAACTGCACTGATTAGACTCCACTAGTAGAAGGTCTGCCACGACTGACGCAGAACTGTCTCAGTTGGGTCGCGAGTCTGTGCTCTTGCTGCAGACAACCGTAGACCACTCCCCGGACAGTCATCTGACCGCAGACTTGTTGAACCATCGGAGGCTCCTTTGTCTGTGTCTCATGGGGAGGGCGGGCTTATTGCATATTCATAAGCCAACGCCCGCCTCCCATCTTGCTAGCACTGTGGCACTTTAAATTAAAAATACAGTACGTGGACCTGGTGTGCTACGTCCGACCCATATTTTTGAAGGTGGCCATTCATGTGTTAGCCGTGCCCATAACCCATTTATTTAACCTATCATTAACTCAAGGATCCATTCCTTCAATATGGAAAACAGCGCACATCATACCCCTGTTCAAGTCCGGAAATCCTGTGATCTAAATAATTACAGACCAATTTCGATTCTCCCGTCTTGTCAAAATTACTGGAAAAAGGCGAAGTAACCAGCTGAGGCAGTATCAGAAGCTTGATAACCTTGCGAATCCAGTCCAATCAGGGTTTAGAGCTAAACATAGCACCATCACAGCGCTTTGCCAAAGTGACTAATGTCTGGCAAAGAGAGCTAGACAACAGGAATTACACCTGTGCCATATTCTTGGACCTGAGCAAGGCCTTCGACACTGTTGACCATTCTTTGCTACTCTTTTCCTGACCTCAGTAGGGTGCTGACCCATTATCTTTACAGTGGTTCAACAACTACCTCTCTGATCGCTTCCAGCAGGTGAAAGCGAAGGAGAGCTCTCAACTCAAACCTCTCCTAAGAGGTGTTCCCCAGGGTTCTATCTTAGGACTGATCTTATTTGCAATATACTGTACATCAACAATATTGATGAAAGCATAACAAGGCCAACATTCATCTGTTTGCAGATGACACAGTTCTTTACGTAGCCGCCCGTCATTACAATCTGCATGTAATGACCTTCAATCTGAGTTCAACCTGCTGCAACACCAACTCCTAAATAAAAACTATTACTTAATACCAAGAAAACAAAAGCAATGCTCTTTTCTCCTCTGCCCAAATGGTAAATTCAGCCCTATCAGATCCTGTGCATGACTTACTACAACTCTTGGCGAGAAGTTGGAATTTGTTCCTAAATTCAAATACCTGGGAGTATGGCTGGACCATACACTGTCCTTTATAGAGCACATTGAAGAATTACTCAGAAAATTATGACAGAGACTTGGCCTGTTCTTTAGGATAGCCCGCTTCTTAACTAGAGATGCCAAACTACAGCTAGTGCAATCAACCTTTCTATCCTTGATAGATTATGCTGACATCCTCTACAGTCACTGTCCCATTTCCTACCTCACCAAACTTGACACATTATATCATAGAGCTTTGAGGTTCATCACAGGCCTGCCTTATTCCACTCACCACTGCTCCCTATATCAATCAGTGGGTGGAGTTCTCTTCAATTCAGGCGTGATAAAATGCAGCCTTATGGACCCTGAGAGCCATCTCCAAAAACTGCCCCAATACATTACAGACTGTCTTCCTATAAAACCAATAGGCAATTACGCCCTCGAGAAGTTGCAGATCTCTCCTACTGATGGTTCCCAAAGTTAACTCTCGCTTTGGCAGGGCTGCTTTAAGCTTTACACTGTCTTCCTTGTGGAATAAATTGCAAAAAACTGAAACTGAGGTCACCCATCGGCATCTCATCTTTCAAGCTCTTATATTCACGTCTCAGAAATTATCAATGCAGTTGTTTCCCATGACCATGAATTGTCATCATGCTAACCTGTACCATTTAACCATGAATGAATTACTTCTAGTGCTTGTCTCCTCCTTGGGTAGTCATATCAGATGACCTAAAGGTGGGCAAGCAATGTGAGAGGGCAGCAAGGAGGGCTGGGGGATACTGGGGTGCATAGGAGAGGCATCACCAGTAGAAAACAGGAAGTTATTATCCCTCTGTACAGACAGCTGGTCAGACCCCATCTGGAGTACTGTGTGCAGTTCTGGAGACCCAGTCTTCGCAAAGACATAGACAGGATGGAAGCTGTCCAGAGGAGGGCAACTAAAATGGTGCAGGGTCTGCACCGGAAGGCATATGAAGAGAGACTTAAGGAGCTTAATATTTATAGCCTCGAGGAAAGGAGGAGAGGGGGACATGATAGAAACTTTCAAGTACCTCAAGGGAATCAACAAAGTCCAAGAGGGTAGCATCTTTCAAAAAGAGGTGTGCAAGAACAAGGGGCACAATTTGAAGATAGAGGGCAGCTCAGAGGTAATTTAAGGAAGTATTTTTCACAGAGAGGTTGTGGATGCATGGAGCGGCCTTCCGGAGGAGGTCGTGGAGTCAAAATCAGTGGTGGAATTCAAGCATGCATGGGACAGTCATAAGGCAGTTCTAGGGGGTGGGGTACAAAGAAGTAGGCTGCTGGTTAACTAGGATCTGCAGCTTATCCAGTAGGCAGGAAATGGGCAGACTGGGTGGGCCAAGCGGTCCTTATCTGCGTCAAATTCTATGTTTCTGTGTTTCTGTCATCAGGCTTTCATGTAACACCTTGATGCCTCTGGCCTCCCTTTCATACTGGTCTTATCTTTCCGCTTTCTCCAGCCTTCTTTTCACAACTCTATACTGCACTCATCCACAATCTACATGCAATCATACTATAAAATCCTAACTCCTTTTCCTCTCCCTGTAGGCCCCCACCGCCAGCATCAGTTCTACTGACCTATCCTTGGGACTTCACTTCTCACAATGTTTATCCTTTGCTTACAGATTACATACCCTCCTGGTACCCCATCTGCCATTAGTTGGTGGTTCTCCAAGCCATTTTCAGAGCTAGTACTAGTGACTGCCCTGGTAAATGAACTAACTGGTACTTCTATACAGAGAACATGGTTTCAAACAACATGAAGTCTTGCTATATTCTGACATATGCAGTGAGTCCCAACCTTCGAACTGCCCTCCATGCCAGGCATGGAACGCTGAGCTCGAGCTCGGTTGAGACTCTGTCTGTTGTTCTTCAAACTCAAACCGTCAGATTCTTTACTCTGCCTCACTGAACAGTCGCTCCAGAGATTTCTTCTTCTGCTCAGTTCATTTTGTTGGTTAAGTGCCGTTTTCTCAGTTTTCGACCGAAATTAAACCGTAACCTGTCGGTTCAGTCTCTGTCTGGTGTATTTGTGAGTACTAGATAGGTTATATTTTATCTGTTCTGTGTGGAACTTGTAAACGGTTCATCGGTTCGGTTTGAACTGATCAAGTTGTTTAAAAATCTTAAATTGTACTTTAGAGTGTGGTTATCGGTTCTAAAAAAAAAAAAAAAAACAGATTTTATTACGCTTTTTTCCACGACCTGTGACACACGGGTTGGGAACCGATAAGAGGGTCTTGCCTGGATTGCCATAAATGGGTGTGTGTTTGATAGGACTGGCACTATATCTGAGAAACCCAAAAGAAAAACCGGGCCCACTGGGTTTCAACACTGTAGTGTGTGTGGGGAAGTCTTTGCCAAGGCTGATCCCCACACCATCTGTGTTTACTGTTTGGGGTTTGACCACCTCACTGCAGACTGCCAGATTTGTAAACATTTTCCTGCAGCTACCCTGGAAAAGAGAGTTGGTAGGCTCAGGGAAAGGGAGGCAAAAAGTCCGCTGAACGGATGGCCAGCCCGTTCAGTTCAAACCGAACCAGAAGGAGTGCCCTCTGACCAGGGCGAGACTTCTTCGGCAAAGGAGATCTGACTCTGAGGAGTCGGTTCCATCAAAAGACTAGAAAATCAGCTGGTGTGGAGCCAAAACTTTCCTCTCCAACCGCTGAATAAATAGCCAAAGCGATCAAAATTCGTCCAGTCGCTTCCTTGAAACCCCGGACCAATCCGCACCGCCAGGTAGGCGCTGAAACCGGCCAGTTCCACCGGTTCAAGAGTATGATTTAGAGGAATATTATGAACCGGAGGAGGGGAAAGAGGAGTATGGGAGAGGAATGTGATTTGAAAGTCTGGATGTGCCCATTGACCCGACATCTCCCCAGACAGACCTTCAGGAGTGTCTCCTCTTAGGCTTTCTGAGTCCCTTCTCATTTTATGTTTTATAAAAGTGGCTTAACCCTCCAGCTCCTATGGAGGAAGCTGTGGATGATCAAGAGGAGCCTGACTTTGTAGAAATGATGGATATCCCTGAGTCTAGGAGGCTGTCTATTCCCTTGCATAAATCTTTGGGAAACAGACATTTAAAATTCTCAAACTCCTCACACTATACCTCCTGTGGATAAGAGAATGGACAAGAGGTTCACATTGTCAGGCTCTGATACGGAGTTCCTTACACAACAATGCAGCCATATGGGGTAGTGCAGGCTGCAGCCTGTGACAAGGCAAATATTCCCTTGGCTTCACCCCCCAGACAAGGACTCCAGGAGGATTGATGCCATGGCAGAGAAACAGTACATGGCAGCATCTCTGGGACTCAGACAGTTGAATTATATAGCATGTGGCTAGATATCAGAAATCCAGATGGGACACTGTCATGGCTTTGTAAAACAGGTTCCTGGCCAGCTTGCCAATGAGCTGGAGCAGGTGGCTGCTGATGGTATTGAGGCATTCAAGGTGCAATTCCATGCTGCAGTGAACTCTAATGATGTGTCATCAAGAGTCATGGCTATATCTGTGGCACTTCAAGAATGGCTTGGCTCAGATGTACTAGCCTGTCACAGGATACCCAGACTAAGGCCATGGATTTTCTGTTGTGGGTAACTCTCTGTTTGGGGACCAGACAGAGAATTACATGAAGGAAATGGATGAGTATAGGACCACCTATAGGAATGCACAGGCCAGGAAAGGCAGGCCGCTTCCTCAAGGCAGTTTCCAGGGGCAGGGGCAGGCCTTTCATAGGCCTTTACC
Source organism: Neoceratodus forsteri (assembly GCA_016271365.2). Lineage (NCBI taxonomy): Eukaryota > Metazoa > Chordata > Ceratodontiformes > Ceratodontidae > Neoceratodus > Neoceratodus forsteri. The sequence goes on along the minus strand of CM028132.1, from coordinate 807,747,872 downwards.
AAGCCCAGGCCTCCTTCTGCTTATGCCCAGAGGGGGTTCTTCAGAGGAGAGGCAGATGGGGTACAAGCAGGCCTGCTTCCACCCCTCAGCCCAAGGCCCCTGCCAAGCAGGCACCCTGATGGGGTTGCCAGGGCCGATTCTCAGCTACCTGTAGGGGCAGGCTGGCTTACTTTGTCCAGGACTGGGAGTCTCTGACATCAGACAAATGGGTCCTGGAAGTAGTAAGCCAGGACTGGTTCTCAACTTCAAAAGTTTCCAAGATGAGAACCAGATCCTTTCCACCTGCAAATCTATCAGAGGCACTTGCCTTAGAGGCAGAGGTCTCTTCCCTCCTAGCTCTCAGAGCTGTGGAACAGGTTCCACCCTACACCAGGGCAAAGGATTGTATTACAGGTACTTCCTTACCCCAAAAGACAGGAGAATGGCGGCCCATCCTGGATCTCAGATACTTAAACAAGCACCTTTAAACCAAAACTCAAAATGGTGACTCTGGGAATTATTCTACCTCTCTAAAGCCAGGGACTGGCTAGTGTCCCTGGACCTCAAGGATGCCTACTTCCATATTCTCATCAGAAGCTCCCATCGAAGTACCTCAGGTTCGAGCTGCTCTCAGGCCATTACCAGTTCAGAGCAATGCCCTTTGGCCTCACCTCTGCTCCAAGGGTATTCACAAAATGCCTGGCAGTAGTAGTTGCTTCTCCAAGAAGGCAGAAAAATTGCCATCTTCCCTTACCTGGACGACTGGCTCATAGTAGGCCAGTCCTCAGACCAAGTCAAGTTACACTTACAGATAACTCGGCAACTGCTCACTTCTTTGGGTTTCCTCCTAAATCTTTCAAAGTCAGTTCTAGAGCCTGTCCAGCTCCTCACTTTCATAGGCGCAGAGTTAGACACAGAGAAGGCCAGAGCCTTCCTTCCCTGGACAGGGCAAGGACCCTGGTCTCCTGGCCTCCTCATTTACCCCTGCAGGTGTCTCGACCAGCAAGGCATTTTCTACAGCTCCTGGGCCACATGGCTGCTTCTACAGCAGTAGTGCAAGGAGCAAGATTTCAGATGAGGGACATTCAGTTCCATTTGAGAGCCTTTTGGTCTCAAAGGAAGGACCCTCTGACCAAACTCATCCCAGTAACTCGAACCCTGATCCAGGCCCTTCAGTGGTGGCAGGATCAGAACAATCTGAGGCAAGGGGTTCCCTTGTCACCAGTCTCACTCTTTAATCCTTACTACAGATGCCTCCCTCTTGGGGTGAGGGGCTCACATGGGCGACCTCACACCCAGGGGTTGTGGTCCCCTCAGGAATCTCTGCTCCATATCAATCTGTTGGAACTCAGAGCAGTATTTTTAGCACTTCAGGTTTTTTCCAAATCTGTTCAGAACAAAGTTGTACAGGTCAGAACAAACAACACCACCACAATGTGGTACATCAACAAGCAAGGAGGCACTCGGCTACAGCCTTGTGCAATCAAGCAATGAAGTTGTGGTCTCCGCCACTCCTAACACCTCCCTCACGGTAGTTCACCTCCCAGGAAAGGACAATGTCCTGGCAGATGCTGCCAGCAGGATTTCCAGGCCATCACGAATGGTCAGTGGATCCCTGGTCTTGGAGGTGATATTTTCGGATGGGGCACCCGCAGATAGATCTTTTGCAGCCCCAGACAATCACCAACTTCCCTTTTTGCTGCAGACCCCAGTGTTAGGCTCAGTCCCCTGGATGCCTTAGTTCTCAATTGGGAAGGGAAGTTTCTCTTATGCTTTCCCCCTTCCCTCTCCTGTTCAAAGTGCTAGTCAAAATCAGATCTCAACCCTGCAAGATGATTCTGATTGCTCCAGACTGGGCCAGACAGCCCTGGTATCCACTCCTACTGTCCTTAGCAGTCCATCTTCCCTATGTCTTCCCAGGAATTACAACCAGTTAACCTGTGCTCAGGGAGGGTTTGGTACGAACCTCAAATCTCTCAATCTCAAGGCCTGGCTCTTGAAGAGTTAGAGTTTGCTGATTTACACCTCTCCCAAGGTGTAATGGATATCCTGAAGGCTTCTAGAAAACCTTCCACCAGGGCTACTTATAATTCTAAATGGAAAAGATTTTCCATATGGTGCTCTGGGAAGCATATTTCCCCAGAATCTGCTGATCTGCCCACAGTCCTTGATTATATGGTTCACTTAAATAGCTTGGGCTGAGACCAGCTACACTCAAAGTGCATCTGGCAGCTCTGTCTGCTTTTATTTCAGCAGGTAAGCCCTGTTCTCTCAGCTCACCCTATTTTCTCCAAGTTTTCAAGGGGTTGCTTCACACCAACCCTCCATTCCGGACCCTGCCCTGCCTCCTGGGACCTCAATGTTTGCATTGCTCAGCTTATGCAACCCCCTTTTGAGCCTTTATCTTCAGCAGCTTAAGTACTTGACTTGAAGACTGTGTTTTGGTAGCCATCACTTCTGCCAGACGCATAAGTGAATTACAAGCTTTGTCAGTGGAGCCTGATTTTATCTCCTTTCATAGAGATAAGGTGATCCTCAGGACTAACAGGAAGTTCTTGCCTAAGGTGGTTTCAGATTTCCACCTTAATCAATCTGTGTCTCTTCCAGTGTACTTCACTGACCATTCCTCCTCTGGCGAGAGGAGACTGCACAGTTAGATGTCCCGGTCTATATGGCCGATGAGGAGGAAACCTCCTCATCTGATTTGAGCCTTGCCATTGAGGAAGTTTCTTCTACAGTGCCGGAGGAATGGCTCTGTTCCCTTTAGAGTCGGATCAGGAGCACCACTCTGGCAGTCACCTCCTTGGAAGTGCAGCCTCCTGCAGTGTTGTGGACCATGGCTGCTGGGCCCAGCACCGGACCCTGAGCACTGTCCGCTGGCACAATCTCTGATCCGGGCACCGTTCGCAGCCGTTGATCGGGATGGCACCGCAGGTCATGCTGTGTCCCATGGTGGTGCCTCCTGTGGCGCCGCTGGCAGGGCAGCCCTGGGTCACCCTGCTTGAGGTGTCGTGGTCTCCTCCTCCTCTTCAGAGGGATGACCTGCTGACTGACCCATATTGGCTTCCCGATCCCTCAGGATTGGGAAGCCCCCTGGACATGGTACTAAGCGCCTGGTGCTCATCCTCGGTGGCTCCTGGGGACTGCAGTCTCATGGGCCCCATGCTAACAGCTGTGTCAGGGACCCGGTGGTGGATAGTGGTTCTGGGGTCACGAGTTGATGGTCCTGGGGGTTGGGGCAGCTGCTGTTCCTGGCGCTGACCTGACTAGCAGGACTGTGGTGGAAGCTCCTCTCCTGCGGCCTCCCTTGAGAGGCCAGCAGGATTGGGGGTCCCTTGGCACTGGGTATGAGGAAGAGGGTGGCTTCAGAGTCCAAGAGATTGAGGGATCATGGCAAGCACGGGGTCCCTCCTCCACTTCCCTTTGGGGGTTGGGAGGAGCCACAGTGCTGAACCCCGCTTCTTCTCCCCTGAGACTTCAGAGGACCCTTGATGGGCAGCGCTGGAGCTCACCCTTCTGGAACCATGCAGCCCTGGTGGCACCACAAGGGAGAATCCCCTCAGGGCTCAGCCAGGAATTGTTTTCCAATTTGCAGTGTTCACTGACTGGGTCGACCACTGGATCCCCCATGCAGGAGGATCACCTACGAGATCTCAGAGCCCTGGCAAAGGCTGAGCATGTTTGATCAAGTGCCCTTCCCCAATCCCTCTGCAGCCACCACCTCCTTTCCCAGGCCATGTGGGTCCTATGGGGCCCTTGACCTGGGAGATGTTCAGAGCTACTGCAGTGGCCTTCCATAGGTATGTCAGGGCTGTAGACAAGCAGGTCTTCTGCCTGTCCTCGCGCTAGAGGAGGACTCTGAACGTCCAAGCTCCTCTACTTCCTCGGCTTCCTCCTCTGAGGAAGAGGAACAATCTGTCCACTTATACTCCAGTGCTGATTTCACAGAATATCAGCGATTCCTTTCGAGGCTGGTTCAGGAGCTTAATATCTCTCACCTAGTCAGGCACAGTACTGAGTGGGAGATGCACTCTTCCTGAGCAAGTTTAGTGCGAACCACTTTGTGATTTCCTCCTGGCCTATGCCTTTCCAGAAAGTGTCGATCTGCACCTGGCAGTCAGCAGCCACCTCATCCCCAGCCCCAGCGGACTGCAGGAGTAGGTGTTGGCATCCCAAGGGTCTCTAGGTTCTCTGCCTCACGCACCTTTAGGGCTGATGGCCCTAGACGCCCTTCAAGGCTACAGCACCCAGCGACAACTGACCACTGGATCCGTATCCACTGAGTTTGACTGGTGGAGAAGAAGGGTATTCTCTTCATCTCATGTGCTACTTGTACCACATCACATCAGGCTCACCACGCTGCCTACAACAGGCATTTGTGGTCGATGTTGGCACAGGTGTTAACATTGTTGCCTGATACGGAGGAATCTAGGCAGGCCATCACCCTCTCTGTGCAGGTTCTGGAGCTTGCCAGGCACCAGGCAGGGGCACCGTATAATGTCAGTGAGGTGGATTCCAGACTAGTATGGACAGCGATCTGTATTAGACAGACGGTATGGCTTTACCTGTTAAGACTGTCACCCATGGCCTGGTGTAGGGTGATTTCCTCCACCTTCTGTGGGGCCCATCGAGGAGGATTTTGCAAGGGGTCTTCTGTCCCCCGCGGTCACAGGGGACACCTCCTCACCCTGAGAGCCTTAGGTCATGTGTGGCCTAGCATGGCTAGAAGGGTCTTCCCTTCCTCGTCTACCCACAGGAGACTGAGGGAAGCGGTTTCCTTAGGGCAGTGCCAGGTCCCTCCAGGGGCTTGGTACTCACCAGCAGTAATGAATGGTGAAGACTGACAATGGGAAGATATGAAAATTACGATCCTACTGTAATTCTTGATCTTCCTGTATCTTCACCATTCATTATATCCCCACCCACCTTTCCGTCTTTGGCCTCAGTCTCAAGGCCACCTCCACCCTGCTCGCTCTTCCTCTCTAAGAGGCCAGTTGGGGGCCGAGTTCCCTGGCACCTCAGGGCTCTCTGTTTCCTTCTCTAAGTCACAGAGGGTCCAACTGGAGGGTGCGGTGAGTATGGTCTTCACCCTGGCCTTGGAGGGAACTCTTTGGGGTTCTCTGTTGGTGCACTGTGGTGTCCCTTCAGCAACTTATATACCTGTCTAGTCCGTTGCTGGCGTGGGGGATTGAGGACTCCTTTGAGCCCTATGAGGACCCATAGGGACTTCCCTCTTCTCTAACCCCTCTTATAGGGTTTTTTTCAGGGAAGGGTTCTCTCTCTTCATTAATGGTTCTCCCCTGGCTAAGCCCTCAAGTGGCAGGGTTGAGAGGTCCCTCCCGGGACTTTCATCCCGAATGTAAATTTAGGGGCAGAAGGAACAGATGCTGCTGTGCCGTATATTTCCAAGTCTATCTCAAACTCTCCTGCCTTGGACCGATGTCCAGTGGTTTCTAGTGCCTGATGGGAACCTTGCACCCTGTCACAGCATGTGGGAATAAACTTCAGACGAGGCAAATTTACAGGTTTAAAACACACCATGGTGTAATATTTATTTTTCAAAAGTTAGAAAAATAATAAATGAAAAAAAAATTGCAAAGAAAATCACTACTTAGCATCAGTAGTTTCTCACATAATACAGTCCTGGATCTTAGAGCTCCTAAGACCCTTCTCATGTGCATCCAACAGCTTGTCTACAGTAGCACCTCTCTCCTTCACTCTCAAGACTGAACTCTACTAGACTGAACTGAAGTTAACTCAGTGAAGAGGTTTTATATCTTTTGGTGGGGTCTCCTGACTGTGCCCTTTCTATTTACATGTCTGGACATGTTTCAAAATCAAGGGGGTTGTTTCAGGGGACTTCCTGGTTCAGTTAAAGGTACAGTATATATCTCCACAGATATTGACTCTTTATCTCTGATTCACGGTGACTAAGCACTTTTATAAAGCATACCACATTCTTTTGTTCAGCCTCATACATATAACTTTATACATTAACAGGTTTATAGTGTGAATTTATGAAAACACCTTAAGGATTTCTTATAACTGTACTAATCATGAAATGTTTATTGTTTTATAGGGCTTCTGAATCCTTTTTATTTAAAAGGCTTTATTAACTGTGTGTATTCCTATTTATAATAGCCTTCGTGCTTTTGTACACAAAATGCATTTATGCACTTACACACCTCTCTGGGTGTTTGGCAACACCCAGGGAATGAATGGATGGAAATGGAAAAGAATGATAAGAGAGAACTAGTAGTAAGTTTAGTAGGGATAGTAAAGAGCTATGCTAGGTGGTCGACTTAGGGTGAGGGAAAAGAAGAAAAGCAAAGAGAAAAGCATTAACTGTTGCGCAGCAAGTTTTGGTAGCTAGGAAATGAGATAGAAAAGTGCTCCATCAGTCACAGCCAAGGGTGTAGCCTAAGTCTGCCACACGCCTGTGTCTTCACACCTTCCCAGGTCTTGAGATAATGGTAAGCCAGCAGTCTGCTGGCTGGGCATGGCAGAGGTCTCTCACATTCTCCCCTATGTTTCTTTCTTTCTTATTTTTTCCCTCTCATTCCCTTACTCTCCTGTGCTGCCATCCAGGGGCTGGGGTCCTGATGTCCAGACATTGAGTCCTCCATCCTCTCTGTCCTCTGGCTTGCTTATTCCTTTTCAGTTTATATGCAACTCCTCTACGAATGGTGGTTCCCAAAAGTCTTCCTTGAGCTTGCCTAAATGCTCACTGCCAGGCTGGTGTCCTGCATTTTAGCAGTTTAAATCTGATTACCAGAGCCTATATAGCCTCTGTGTACTGTCTCTTTAAGAGCTGCCTAATTGCAGCTTAAGTAATCTGAGAGGGAGCTCTGTTGAAAGATGTAACTATTTGCTGAAAATCATTTAGAGTGATAATGATAATGTAGTTTGTCTAACCTGCTTTCTTTGTAGCAAGGACTGTTTTGTTTGTCTCCACTATCTTGGTCCTGGACTGCAAATTAGACCAAACTGTACTGGTGGGACCTAAAATGTAGCCAGTTTGTGCTCAAAGTACTGTACTGTTGCTATTTGCTGTGCATAACCTTGTTTTATAGGGGTCCTCAGAGTCGAGTCAGAGGAACCAGCCCTTGTGGTAAGTGCAAACAGTGTGGGTACTTGTGTGGTATACCAAGGTTATTGTGAAAGTGATTATTGTACAGTGTTCAGGCCACTAGAGGGAAAGAGGGGGTTACAGTGTCCCGGAGGGCTGTTCCCAGGTAAACTTGACCACTACCAACCCTGATCTCCGGGTGGAGCACCGTTTTCAGAACTCAGGCCCCTTAACCTGCTACTAGCCAAGCAGGCAGGGTGGCAGCCCTTGGATTAGCACCACCTAGGGGTTACATATATCCTTTCCTTTTCCTATCCCTCAGCTCTCTTACATAGAAACATAGACTTTGACGGCAGATAAGGACCGCTAGGCCCATCTAGTCTGCCCATTTCTCATTCCACAGGATAAGGCCGCAGATCCTAGTTAACCAACAGCCTATATCTTCCTGCCCCCACAAGAATTGCCTTATGTCTGTCCCATGCATTCTTGAATTCTCCCACAGTTTTAGACCCCACAACTTCCTCAGGAAGGCTGTTCCATGCATCCACTACCTCTCTGTGAAATAATACTTCCTCACATTGTCCCTGAACTGCCCTCCTTCTATCTTTAAATTGTGTCCCCTTGTTCTTGCAAGTCTCTTTTCTGAAAGATGCTACCCTCTTGGACTTTGTTGATTCCCTTGAGGTACTTGAAAGTTTCTATCATGTCCCCTCTCCCTTCTTTCCTCAAGGGTATACATATTAAGCTCCTTTAGTCTCTCCTCATATGGCTTCTCTTGCAGACCCTGCACCATTTTAGTTGCCCTCCTCTGGACTGCCTCTGTCCTGTCTATGTCCTTGCAGAGATGGGGTCTCCAGAACTGGACACAGTATTCCAGATGGGGTCTCACCAACTGTCTGTACAGAGGGATAACAACTTCCTGTTTTCTGCTGCTGATGCCTCTCCCTATACATCCCAGTATACCCCGCCCTCCCTACTGCCTTCTCACATTGCTTGCTAAACTTAAGGTCATCTGATATGATTACCCCCAGGTCCCTTTCCTGTTTTGTTGTTGTTACTACCTCCCCACCCATTGTGTATTCTTCCCCTGGGTTCTTGTTTCCCAGGTGCATTATTTTGCACTTTTGCATTGAATCCTAGCTGCCATACGCCTGACCATTCCTCCAACCTTGCCAAGTCCCTTTTCATCCTTTCCACGCCTCCTTGTGTACAACCCTGTTGCAGATCTTTGTGTCATCTGCAAAGGCATACTTTCCTTCCAGTCCCTCTGCAATGTCACTGATGAAGACATTAAAAGGACTGGACCCAATACTGAACCCTCATGGTACCCCACTAGTAACCCCTCTTCTTCAGAGTGGACTCCATTTACAATTACCTTCTGTGTCCTGTTGTCCAGCCAGTGTTTTACCAGGCTACCACCCTGGGACCACCTCCCAGGCTGGTTAATTTGACTAATAATCTTTGTGTGGGACTGTGTCAAATGCCTTGCTAAAGTCTAGGTAGGCCATGTCCACAGCCCCTCCCTGGTCTACTACTTTGGTCACCCAGTCAAAGAAATCTATTAGATTCGGTCTGACATGACCTTCCCACTGTGAACCCATGCTGCCTTGGATCCTGTGCTCCACTGACCTCTAGGTACTCAACTATTCTTTCCCAGAAGTGACTCCATCACTTTCCCTACCACAGAGGTCAGACTGACAGGTCTGTAGTTTCCTGCCTCTGTCTTGGTCCCACTTTTGTGAAGGGGAATCACATCCGCCTTCCTCCAGTCCTCGGGTACCACACCATCCTCCCATGATTTATTAAAAGAGTAGCCAGTGGTTTCACTGTTCCTTCCTTAATTCTTTTAGAATTCTGGGGTGAATTCCATCAGGACCCATTGCTTTGTCCACCTTCAGTTTTAGGAGTTCTTGCAGAACCCTTTCTTCTGTGAAAGGACTGGGATCGAACCCCTATCAAGAGTGCTTCTGTTAATTGGATTAGGCACTTCCTCCTCTTTAGGAATACTGAGCAGAAATATTCGCTCAGTATTCCTGCTTTTCACTGTCCCCTCTGCCCACCCACCGCTCATTCTATTCAGCCTCACTATCCCTCCTTTGTCTTTCAGCTCGTTGATGTACCTATAAAGGTTTTATCCCCTTCTTAACTGAGTTGGCTATCTTTTCCTCAGTTTGGGCCTTTGCTATTCTGACTTCCCTCCTGCTTCTTTCTGCCTTAACTGGTACAGCTCTCTGTCCTGCTCCTTCTGTGTTTCCTTATACTTCGGAATGCTATCTTTTCTTCCTGACTTTCACAGCCACCTCTCTTGAGAACCATAGTGGCTTTTTCTTTTGCTTTGATTTGTTTATTTGCTCACACAAAGGCTTGTTGCCTCTGTGATGGCAGTTTTGATAATTCCCCATTGTTGCTCCACACCTCCTTCTAGCCTGTTTGCTAGTGCTTTTCTGAGGCACTCTCCCATCTTGCCAAAGTCAGCCCTTCTAAAGTCCAGCACCCTCACTTTTGTATGGCTTGACTCTGTAGCTGAGTTTAACGTGAACCACACTGTTTGATGGTCACTTGTCCCCAGATGGCAACCCACTTCTAGATCTGAGATCCTCTCACTGCCCCGTTTGAGAGTACGAGGTCTAAGATTGGTCCCTCACAGTGGGTTCGAAACTAGCTGTCTAATGCCTGCCACCTGTAGGAAGTCCAGGCAGGCGCTGCTCTTGGATAGTGGCTGCAGCAAATGTGCTCCAGTTAACATCTGGCATATTCAGGTCTCCCATCAACAGTATCTCCCTTTCTCTGCCATTCTAAGAATGCCTTCCATCATATCCTTGTCCATTCCTTCCCCTGACATGGGGTCTGTACACAACCCTGTGCAGACTGTTGTGCCTCTCCAGTCTCCAAGGTGACCCACAGTGCCTCCTCTCCTCCCTGTTTACTCTTTTTGTTCAGTTGCTTTATCCCTTCCTTTACATAGAGAGCTACTCCTCCCCCTCTTCTCCCCTGCCTGTCTCTCCTGTAGTTATGTACCCTGGTATGTTAACATCCCAGTCATGGTTCTCTGTGTACCATGTTTCTGTGACTGCTCACGATATCCAGGCATCCCTCTTCCATTAAGACCACCAGCTCAGGAGCTTGTTGCCCAGACTACGGGCATTGGTACTCATTACCCTCCATTTCCTGATGGCCTTACCCCTTTTGCCCCATCCCTGTCCTTCTTGCCTTTGTCACTTTCTCCATTTACCACTGCCCTCTCCTATCAATGCCTCCATGTTGGTGTTTGCCACACTTACTACCGTGATTGTTTGGGGGCTAGGATTTTCCTGCTCCTTTCCAGTGCCTCCCCTTGGCTAGTTTAAAGCTTGCCAATGAAGCATTTAAACCTATCACCTAGGATCATGGTTCCCTCCCGGACAGATGCAGCCCATCATGCCAGTATAGGCTTGCATCACTCCAGGTGGACCCCCAGTCCCCAATGAAGCCAAATCCCTGGGCTCCACCCAGTTTTTCAACCACTGATTGAATCCCATGATGGAACACCCTAGCCTCTCCTATGCCATAGATGGGTAGCACCTCCGAAGGTTAACAATGCATGCTACTCTGACTAAGGCCCCTCCCACCTCCACAGACTCTCCCTGCACTTCTCTAATCCTTTCTTAGCCAGGTCATTTGTCCCTAGGTGGACAATGACATCCAGCTCCCTCCCTGTGCAGCTGCTCAGGCAATCCTGAGGATTCGCTCCCTGTCCCTCAAGCCATGGCGCCAGGCAGGCACCTTACCTCCCTCTCCCTTCCTTGCCCAGTTCTACCTTCCTAACAATGGAGTCCCCACCAGGAGTTGTTTCCTTCCCCTGCAGGGTCCCCTGCCACCCGCCTGTGGGTCTCCTTTGTGGAGGTTCCCAGCATCCTCCTTGGTCTCCACTGTAGGTGCCTCCATAGAGGAACCACACTTTGCCAGAATGGCATAGGAATTGTGGAGAGGTACAACTGGAGGGATGTGCCTCTGTTCCACCACCCTCACCCTCCCTGAGCCCACTGTGGTCCAACCACTCCTCTTTCTTGGCAACCTCTGAGGCAGCGGCAGTGGCACTGGTGGTCCCTGGATGGAAGAGGAGGTCCCACAAATCCTGGCCAACTCAGCCTGGAGATGAGCAACCTCCTCTCTCAGCCCAGAGAGGTGCCTGCAGATGGGACAAACCCGCATCCTCCAGAACATCTCCAGAGAGACTGCTGCTCCACAGCCACTGCACTCACCACTCCAATCATGTCTTATTTCTGGCCCCTTAACTGTTTGCAATCCTTACTCTTTCCTCTGTTTTTTTTTTCTCTCTCCTACTTTCTGCCTGTGTTCCCTTTAAGCTCCTGATTGTCCTGTTCTGAGACAAGAATATCCTATATTTCTCAGTAGACCACTTACTTGTTCAGAGGCAGACCTCCAGCAGCTAGAGGGGCCGGAGAGCTACTCTTGCCCTTCTAGGATGGTGGGTCCTTGGTGGTTCTGTGATCACTCACTTCCTGCCCCTAAACAGGAAGTTCCTGTTGTCAGTCAAATCCTGTGCCTATAAAAATAGAACTAGCTTTGGGGAGGGAAGGAGGGCAATATAGTGCCAGTAGAAGTTCAGTCACACAGCAGTCCTTTCTCCTGGTGTCTTCTGCCAAGCTATTAGCAGAATCTTTCTAAGGCAGTCTTTAAATGTAGCTTCCTTCTAGCTAACCTCCCCTACTTACCAGATCTTTCTACAAGTAATTTAAACCTCACAGCAGTTAAGTCCTTTCAGTCACCTGAGATTTACACCTAGATGACTTTTCAGTTACCCATTCAGTTCAGTTAACCCAAACACACACTTTTTTTTGTTTTTGTTTTGTATGTTAGTTTTTTACCCTAAATTAAAGGTCCAAATACAAAAGTTCTTCTACTTTAGTCCCAGCAGAGAAGTTCAGTCACACAGCAGTCCTTTCTCCTGGTGTTTTCTGCCAAGCTCTTGCCTCGTCTTAATTTTCCTCCAACCTTCTTTTTTTCTGTCCAGTAAAACAGAACTGGAGTGGAGGAGGAGTCAGTTAACCCTAACGACCAACCCGCAAATGCCATAATGCATTGGCCTTGTGGGCGGTGCCATCAGCACCGACTCCTACCAGAAAAAATAAAAACTCCCGAGCAGGTGTGGCTGCCGGCTTACACCCAGCAGTAATGAATGGTGAAAATACAAAGGAAGATCTTGAATTACGGTAGGTATGTAATTTTCATATTTTGGTTGCTATTACTTTTGTTGAAGGATTTCTGAGCTTCAGGCTCTCTGTTGTGAAAAGCCTTACTTGATTTTTCACAAAGACAGGGTGTCTTTGTGCATGAATTCCAAATTTCTTCCAAAGGTGGTGTCTGAGTTTACCCTGAACCAGTCTGTCCACCTCCTGTGTATTTTCAGGTGTACCAATCCAGGGAAGCACTGCTCCATAGTTTACATGTGCACAGCATTCTGAATTTTTTCTGCTGCAGACTAAGGACTGTGGAAAGTCAGAACAGCTTTTGACACTTTAACCCAGGAAAGAGTGTTCAGGTTTCAAACAATGTTTGTCCAAATGGTTGGCCAATTGTATTGTGTTTTGTTATAGTAAACATGGCAAGGAGTTGCTGGGGGCAGTGAAAGCCCACTCGCGAGGGGCATGGCTGCCTCTGTGGCTTGCTTCACAAGCAGTCTCTGCAGCTGATATCTGCACTACTGCTACCTGGGGTAGCATCCATACTTTCACCAGGCACTACAGTCTGGACATTGCCTCCAGAGCCCATGCAGAATTCAGCAGCACTGTACCTCAAGACCTTCTGTCGTATGCCTCAGTCAGTCTGCCTCCCAGGCTGTCTTGATGTGCTTGTAACTGCTTGGAACTCATTTCTACAATGTGGCCTGATGACTGAGATCCCCGAAGAAGATAGAACAGTTACATAAGAACTTTACCATAACAGTAGATCTTTGAGGGATCTCCGCTATCAGGTCTGCCTTCCTCCCACAATCCCTTCTTGGGGTCTTCTTTGTACTGACTAGCTGGTGTCTCCAGCCTTTTATTTCGGGTCTGACTGCTCCTCTCTCACCCTGTCTCCTTGGTCCCCTGGGGCACAAATTTGTCTGCTTGTCTCCAGGAAAAGAACTGAGGAGTGAGCAGGGCCACTACACCTGTATAGGGTTGATGATGTCAGCAGGTGACGCCAGCTTAGGTGGCCCCAGTTGTACTGCTGGAAAAGTCATCGGTGTGGACCCTGCTTCAATGACGATGAAGTTCCTATGGTGTGACCTGATGACTGAGATCCCTTAAATATCTACTGTTACAGTAAGTTCTTATGTAACTGTTCTATTTGATGGCAGACAAGGACCACTTAGCCCACCTAGTGTGCCCATTTTTCCTACCTACTGCAACACCACAGACTCTACTTGATCTCCATCATTACCTCCCCTTTCTTACTGTTAAGGTTCCCTATGCCTGTCCCATGCATTCTTGAATTCCGTTACCGTTTTGCCCCCACAGGCTCCACTGGGAGGCTGTTCCAGGCATCCACCACTCTTTCTGTGAAAAGTACTTCCTTACATCTACTCTGAGTCTGTCCCACTCCAGCTTCATAGCATGACTCCTTGTTCTTGAGCATCTTTTTTCCTAAAAATGCTTCCTCTTGAACCTAATACCTGTGAGGTATTTGAAAGTTTCTATCATATCCCTCTCTCCCTCCTTTCCTCCAGGGTGTAAATATTGAGATCCTTTAGTCTGTCCTCATAGGGTTTTTGTTGCAGACCCAGCCCGTTTTAGTCACCCTCCTCTGGACCACCTCTACTCTGTCTATGTCCTTCTGGAGATGTAGTCACCAGAACTGGACACAATATTCTAGTTGTGATCACAACAGTGTTTTATACAGTGGTAACATCACCTCTCTTTCTGCTAGTGATACCTCCCATGCACCCTAGCATCCCACTAGCTCTCCCACTGCCTTGTCACACTATCTGGCCAGCTTACGGGGGTCTAGTACGATCACCCGACTCCTGTTTGCCAGTAGAATAGCCCCATCTCCTGATTTCCCGTTGCATAATACGCCGATGATGCAAACTTACTGACGCATCCATTGCCCGATCGATCCCTAGGAGCACCGTGCAGCATCGGGGAATATGCTACCTCCACACACGATCCAACAGTGCACTTTGCTACATAGACAGGGAGAGGGTCAGGTGCACACTAGGGCATGATCTACTAGCAGCCCAATCTTGAAAGCAAGAAACGGAGTCCTGTATGTTACTAATCCCAATGACTTATGCACCAAACATCAGTTTCTTGCTACAAAACTACATGCAGTGCTATACGGACTCAAATAATATAATGTTCAGAATTATCTTTTGTTCATTGCGGATAAATAGTTTTGAAATATATTGTGGAGTAGTAGTAGCATTTCTAGTAGAAATTTGTCGGGCAGTATGATTACGAGTTTTTGGCAGGATAGTGTTTTGGTTGGGGAAACACGGTCGAGAAAATACATGCCGGCAATTATGTGTTGGGGAATCGACTAGATCCCGCTTAAGGTCATCAAATATGATTACCTGCAGGTAGGTTTCTTTCCTATTTGAAATTCAGCATATTTATTGAATTATATAAACCCAACAGTGCATGAAATACAAACTGTATATTATACTGTGTTTGGACAAAATAATAAACAACTGATGAGATAATAGCCTCTTAAAGGATGAAAGGTGTCTATAAACACACAAACAAAAAGACCATATCAAACCAACTCTAACTCCCCTACTCACCCCCGCCAGGAGAGTGCCATAATGAAAATTCAGAAAATGAGAAATATATTGAAAAGAAGTGCTCATAACAGAATTGTTCCAAGAGAGACAGATTAGGCTATGGTTGTCAGAGGTCATCATTGTACTGGGATTACTTCAGGTATAAGGCGTATAGTTTACCCCACTTCTGATTGAAAGAGGCCATGCAATTTTGGGAGCTGGCTATTAACCTCTGTATTAAAACAGAGGGACATTTCTTTGAGCCATTCTGAGTATGTGATGGAATTTTGATCCATCCAATGCCTAAGGACCAGTTTTTTGACTACTATAGAGATTAAAGCCATATGGTACCTGCGCCCTTAACCTCGATGTTAGAGTACATCCCTAGTATACATATTTCTTTGGTAAAAATATCTTTTAACCCAAGAAGTGGGTCTAGGTTAATTTGTATTGTATTCCATAAAGATGCCACCCTATCACAGTACCAAAATATATGCATCAGGTTCCTTCAGTTACTCCACACCAGTACAATTGATGACTTAAGTTTACCAAATTTAACCAGTTTGATTGGTGTGTAGTACAGATTGTTCAAAATATG
Organism: Neoceratodus forsteri; assembly: GCA_016271365.2. Taxonomy (NCBI): domain Eukaryota; kingdom Metazoa; phylum Chordata; order Ceratodontiformes; family Ceratodontidae; genus Neoceratodus; species Neoceratodus forsteri. The sequence goes on along the minus strand of CM028132.1, from coordinate 807,732,479 downwards.
GTATTGAGTTAATCTGTGACTGTCCTGGTAAGGTACCTGTGTGTGTCCTTCCAGATCAGGCTCCAGGGTAGAGGAGAGTCAGGTATGAAAGGAGCCCAGATTTTAGAACCTCAAGGGCACTGGGAAACATAGCGCCCAGTAAGAAGGCATAGATTCTGGCAATGCCATGGGATTTGACTGCAGATTCTGGATCTTTTCCAAAAGGGCCTTGTTTTAGATGGTATAGATACAGCCCCAAATAACTTGACTATTAGATGTCTCAGTTGGTAAACCCTGAAAATGTGTTTCTGGGAAATATCTAGAGTGGTTAAGATATCTGTGGAGGATAGGAGCGAGCCCTGAAAATACAGGATTTCTACTGATGAGTCCCGAATTGTGGGAGCCAATCAGCAGTCAGCGGGTGCTCCTATTTTGATGTTGGGATTTAATGTAAGGGTTGCCTTGATCCTTGGTATATGGTATGCTGAAGAAGCTCCAACATTGGGATAGAATTTTGATAGAGAGACCTATTACTGAGTTTTGTATGGTTTCGGTAATGTAGAGAAGGAGTAGAAGATATGGGGAGGTTGAAGATTAAGTTGATCCAGAAGTTTAAGCTCCAACTGTAACCAGGTTGGTTGGTAAATTGATTGGGTTGTTGACTATCTCCTATTTTGCATAATTGGCTAGCCCAATAGTATAGCAAAAAGTTAGGGAGACAAAGGCCCCTTTATCCCTAGGTACATTGAGTTTGAGAAAGGCCTGTCTAGGTTGTTTTCTTTCCAGATAAAACTGGATAGAGCAGAGTGTATCTGCTGAAAATATGATCTGGGGAGCCATATGTTTAATAAGTTCAGGGGTAGAAGATATGGGGCAGTACATTCATTTTGATAATGTTGATACGTCCCCATAGGGATATCGGCAGGCTTTCCATCTACAAAGGTCTCTCTGACCTCTAACTAGTAAGTCATCCAAATTAAGCTTCTGACCACTTCAGACTCAAGGGCCAGATGTATGCCCAAATATTTAAGTGAAACAGGGGACCACTTCATGCCAAACTGGGTAAAGTTAGCATGAAAGGTGAAAGAATTTAGTGGGAAGATCACTGATTTAGATAAGTTTAATCTATAGTTGGAAACTTGACCGAATTGTTCAATAATTTGTAAAGCCTGTGCTAAAGATGATTCTGGGTTAGTAAGGTGCAGTAAAATATCGCTCATGAAGACCGAAGAGTCAAAGGTATTTGAGAGATAACACAACCTGTGACTCAGTGATGAGGCCTTGATGCTAAGTATCAAGGGTTCTAAATACAAATTAAATAAGTAGGGGACAGAGGACATCCTTGCCGTGTACCAGAGCATAAGGGAATCGAGATGAGAAGACCCCATTGCAGTAGATCTTGGCTGAGGTGATTTGTAAACTGTTTTAATCCACTGAATAAAAGATATCGGAAAGCCCATTCTCCTCAGAGTGGCCCACAGCAAGTCCCAATTCACCCTATCGAAGGCCTTTTCTGCGTCTAGCGCAATTAGTGCCATAGGGACTGAGAATCTTGAACAGTTTGAAAGATATGGTAAAGGGTTCGTAAATGATCTGCTGCAGATCTGCCTTGAACAAAACCAACCTGTTCAGGGCTCAGCAGGTGTTGCCAGATCTGTTTAATTCTAAGAGAGAGAATCTTAGTTAGGATTTTGATATCGTAGTTTAATAGTGATATTGGGTGGTAGCTGGCTGGGTCTAACATAGGTTTGTCTGGTTTCAGAATTAAAATTATTGTGGCTTCTAACAGAGAGGGATCAAGGAGGTCTGAGGGAGAACATGTAGCCATATAGTTTCAGGAGTAGAGGGATAGCTCCTTGTAAAAAACTTTATAGAAATTGGGAGGGAAGTCATCGGACCTGGAGCCTTGTCCAGAGGCAACCCTTTAATTGCTTCTTCTATCTCAGCTAAGGTAATGGGGAGGATAATATATCGCAATGGTGTGCCTGAAGGAAGGGAGTTTAATCCCATCCAAAACTGCTCTACTATGGGGTGAGACAACTGAGAGGTACCTCTGCCATAAATCTCCTATAGAAGGATTCAAAAATGAGAGCTATTTCTCTAGGCAAAGTTTTAATGGAGCGCCAGGAGAGTTCAGTGCTGGGATTAACCTTGAGCTTTCCGTCTCCTCAATCTAAGGGCTAACATTCTGCCCGTTTCTCCCCTGGTCCAGGTAGCGAGTCTTCTTTAAGAATAGCATATTCTGCTTTCTCTAGTAAATCATCATATTCACTTCTGAGTTTAAGTAGAGTTTCCAGATCTTTTGAGAGTTCGAGAGAAGGAGGTCATTTTCGGCTATCCTGATTTGATTGGAAATACAATAACTTTAGCCTCTCTTATTTTTTCCTTCTGGAGGCTAATTTTATGAACTCACCCTAATAAAGCATTTGAGAGAACACCAAAGTATGTCATCCCTGAGAACAGAGCCCTGGTTGGATTCTAAGAAGGATGAAATCAGAGATTTAATATGGAAACTGTTCTAGTTTCTTTTAAAAGTTGTGTATTTAATTTCCAAGAGGTATCCCTTGACCATGTGGACCAGGGGAAACCATGACCCATACCAGGGAGTGATCAGAGATGACTATTGGCTCTATACCTGCTTGGTGGTATTACTCAGAAGGTAGAACTGATTAGGATATAGTCTGTTCTTGACCATGTTTGATGGACTTGGGAGTAAAAGAAAAAATGCGCCCATAGGGTTGAGCAGACGCCATGGGTCACATAGACCTAGTAAATTCATGAAGTCGCTGAGAGCCTGTTGGGATGGGACGAAGGTTTTAAGGGCCTATAGGTTTTGTCCAACTCCTGAGATGGGGCTATATTCCAGTCGCCTCAAAATAAATAGGGAGGGCAGGAATCCACTCAGTTTATCTGCTAGGTACATGAGAAATTGGAGTCACCGCCAACTGGACCGAGAGTTGCACCCAGTACCACATTGCTATTGTTAAGCTGACCCTTGACCAGAACAAATCTACCTTCCTGGTCTATAATACTATCTTCCACTACAAAATAATGCTTTGTTTGATTAATATAGCAACCCCCTGCTAGCTTGTAATCCGCTGGATACAAAATCTGAGAGAATCCCAGCCCATATAGCCCCTTAGATTCTGAAGCTGACAAGTGTGTCTCCTGCATGAAAAGAATGTCCACATTTAATAAAGAACAGTTTTGGAGAACCTGATGTCTTTTGGTAGGGTCTTTGACGCCTCTGACATCCCAACTAGCAATCTTAATCGCCTCAGTAGCTATATGGTTTGGTAACATAAATGAAAACACCAGGAAACAGTAGCACTTCTAAGATGCTCAGAAACATATGGCACTCCCCAGGTCTCTCCCCCACTGCCCCCATAAAGTACAACAATTAATATACAAACATTCCACAGGATCTAGAAAGTCAGGTTGCGGGTAGTGAACAATGAGTACAAATAACCATACCATGTAACTATTTAGCCCATGTAAGGAAATGCCCTGCAAACCCCCACCCCTCCATTTATCCTAACCTTACAAACTTTCACATCCCTCCTTAAACTATAAACGATCGATCCTCTTGGAAATATAAGGACATAATTAAACTGGGCAAGTAAGTCAAGCAAGGACCATCCCCAAGGCTTGCAGACCCAAGCACTGTTAAAACAGTTGCCTGACTTGAAGGAAGTTGAGCCGTTATGGAAAAGTCAGTTATGACAACATGGGATGGACAAAGTATCCTGGTCTCCAGGGCACTGCAGCCTCCCCCACACAATAGGCATGAGGCAGGTCTCCCAGAGCTAGCTGAATCATTGAGCTCCCCGCCCAGCCAAAAACTTAAGGTGAGTTCTGTCTGGCCCATAGAGGATATCCCCACCAATGGACTTAGAGGATAACCATTAAAGGAGAATTGACCTACCAGAAGCCTCAAGCGTGGGGAAAACATAAATGCATGGGAGCACTATTTCGCTTGGGATAGGCTTTTATCGCATCGATTGAGGAGTTCGGCCGGTGTGCTAACAGGTACTCCTCACTGAGAACCGAGCGTAACAGCTAATGTAACTCCTGTTATAAATTAAACTGCCACCGCAAAACAGGAAGAGACAGGGATGTGATAACTTAGGACCAATGGTCCTCGAATAGAAACCGATGAGAACCTCTAGCAGGAACTTGGTTCCTACCTCCCCCTCCCAGAGACAGACAGCAGGCCAGTGATTGCGATTCTAGGCCTGTTAGGCGCATCGGATACCGGCCCATACCCCAGAAAACCAAAAGAGAAGGAGTTAACAGCCAAAACCACAAGGTAGGAAATCAGTTTGACATCATCTCTTTGCAGAAAAAGCTTCTAAGTAGCTCTCTGGATGCACAGTTCAGCCAGATTTGAATAGGTTAGGTAACTTCAGGGTAAGATCTGCCACGGCCTGATCCGGTTTTTAGGTATGCGTGCCAAACACCTTCCAATGCTACCTGTAGTTTAGCTGGGTAGCCCATGCGGAAGCGGATACCCGCAGCTGTCAGCTTGCTTACAGTCGGGTGGAAAGCTGTTCTTTTCTGTTGGGTTTCGTAAGGTAAGTCCTGAGTGATTCTCAACTTAGTGCTGTCACAGTAAATTGTTTGCAGCTCCTTGGCTTTGGACAGAATGTGTTGTTTCTCAAGAAGCTAAGCAGCATGATAATTATGGGCCATGGAGGGGCTCCAGGTGGGGCTTGGCTTTAGGGAACGATGTGCCCTTCGATGTGATATTGTGGGTTAAGGGAGAGGGACCCACTGTCTTGTTAAGCAGCTTTTGAACGAAGGCCCTGATATCCATTCCCTCTTCGGTTTCTGGCAGGCCCAGGATCAGGATGTTGTTCCTCCTGCTTCGTCCTTCAAGGTCTTCGGTTTTCAATTGGAGCTTGATTATTTGTTGCCTGAGGCGATTGATTTCTGGGTCAGCTTTCGCTTTCCAGTTTTCCAATGACCAGGTTCTGGCTTGAGTCTTCTACTCTTAAGGTTAGTGAGGCAAGGTCGCTTCCATGGATTTTAGCTCCGTGGATATGTCTTTCAGTGTTTCCAAAATGGAATTAGCTCCTGTAGAAAGCAATCCTCTGTGAGAGGGTTGGAAGAGGAGCAAAGAACTTATTTTAGTAGCGTGCCCCCATTTTGGATTTTAGATTTTTAGAGCCTTCTCCGGGAAGTCTGAGGGTATGCTTGGCCCAGCAGGTTTCATCTCGGCCTCCATGGTCGCCACGAGTTCGGAGTGTCGATTTGAGATCCTAATCCAATTCAACTACAGTCTCAATACTGGTAGATAAAACTGGTTAATAGATGGTACAGGATAGTAAATCAGCTGCTGGATCAGCAAAAAATGGAATTTAGCTGGTCGGTTGGCTGAGGCTGTCGATTATGCTGCCACTAGGTGCACTGCATCACGTGACTCCGTCTCTTTTCCTATTTGGTGGTCATTAATACCATTCCCCCATTTTGTACTCTGCTCCGGGTTTCTGTGCCCCAAGTGCATGATTTTGCACTTCTTCAGATTGAAACTTAGCTGCTAGCTTTCTTAGATCTCTAGTCTTTCTTTCCACCCACCCCACCCCAAAGTGTCTAGCCTATTGCAGATTTTAGTGTCATCTGCATACCTTCCATCTAGCTCCTCTTCAGTGTTGCTAATAAAACATTAAAGAGGAAGGGTCCCAGTACTGATCCTTGTAGCACCCCACTGGTTACCCTTCCTTTCTTCCTACCACCACCCTCTGCCTCATGTCCCTTAACCAATTCCTTGCTCAGTTTACCACCTTCAGAGCCACTCCTAGGCTGCCCAGCTTGTTTATGAGTCTCCTTTGTGGAGCGGTGTCAAAGGGCATACTGAAATCTAGGTAGGCCACATCCACCGCCTCCACCCTGATCTACTACCCTGGTCACCCAGTCAAAGAAATCTATCAGATTTGTTTGACATGACCCCCACAAATGAATCTATGCTGCCCGCGTCTTATAAGCCACTGGAGTCAAGATATTCCACAGTCCTTTCCTTCAGTAGTGACTCCATTAATTTCTCCACCACTGAGGTCAGGCTGTCTGGCATGTAATTGCCAGTCCCCTCCCTGCTACCATTTTTGTGAAGTGGGACTACATCTGCCCTCCTCCAGTCTTCTGGAACCACTCCTATCTGTAGTGAGAGGTTGAACAGGGCTGTCAGAGGTAGCCAGCACCTCTCTGAGCTCCCTCAGTATCCTTGGATGTACCCCATCTGGCCCCATTGCCTTGTTCACGTTCAGATTTGCAGGTTCCTTCAGAACTCTCTCTACTGTGAATGGACTAGTGTCCACCTCCCTTACTCCGATGCTCGTGGCACTTCTCTGTGGTCCCTCACATTCCCTTCCTCTGTGAATACTGAACAAAAATATTTGTCCCTTTCTTTACTGCCTGGGCTATTTTCACTCCATTTGCACCTTTATGCTCACAATAGCTTTCCTTCCTCCCTCTGTTTCTCCTGATACACCTCCTATCCCCTCCTCTGTTTCCTTAGACCTCCTGAGTGATAACTTTTTAGCCCTTACCTTTCTGGCCAGCTCTTTTGAGAACCATAGTAGTCTCTTTCTCCTCTTGCTTATGCTTATCTGCCTAATGCAGAGGGTTGTTGCCTTCACTATCCTCCCCTTAAGTTTTGCCCACTGTTCCTCCACTCTACCCAAGTCCTCCCTCCTGACAGACCATCCCTGAGGCATTCCCACATCTTTTAAAATTGTCACCCTGAAATCCAGGACCCTTGCCTTTCTGTGGTTCAATTCTGCCACAGTGCTTATATTGAACCACCCTGATGGTGGTCACTGGTCCCCAGGTGGCCATCCACTGTGACTTCTGCAACACTGTCACCATTGGTGAGTATGAGGTCCAGTATTAGCCCTTAATGAGTGGGATCTTTACTAGCTGCTCGAGGGATGCCCTTGCAGGGAGTCCAGGATGTCTCTGCTCCTGGCTAAAGCTGCGGCAGGGATGCTCTAGTCTACATCCAGCAGATTGAAGTCCCCACCATTAGCACCCCTCCCTTATTTGTCCACCAGAACCTTGTCCAACTCTGCCCCTCGGAGGTCTGTAGATCGCGGTGCAAATAGAAGCTCCATTCCCACTTTTGTGGGCTACCACGGTACCTCTGTCCCACCCCTTTATTCCGTGTATCTCAGTTGTTTTATGCTATCCTTCACATAGAAAGCATTTCCTCCCTCTTTCTTTCCTACCCTGTCCTTCCTGAACAGAGTGTAGCCTGATATGGCTATAACCCAGTTATGGTTCTCATTGCACGATGACTCAGTAATGGCGACAATGTCCAGGTCAGTCTCTCGATAATGGCCTCTAGGTCCGGGATTTTATTTTCCAGACTTGGAGCATTTGTAAGCATGACCTTCCAGATTCTGCTACCACCCTGTTTGTCAACCCCCACTTTCCTTTTTGTCTTTTCTCCTCCCCCGCTCTCATTCTCCGTCTTTCTTCATGTCTACCATTTTGTTTTTTTTGTCGGCTACCCTTGGGAATTCTCTCCTTAGTTCTCCCTTCTGACTACCTCAGCTTGTTGGGGGGCAGTGTGTGTCTTCCTGCTTCATGCTGTCCACCCCTAGTCTAGTTTAAATGCTTTGCAATGTAACATTTAAACTGTTCACTGAGGACTGTCCCTCCTAGCCGGATACAGGCCATCACCCCATGTACAGACCCTTATACCTCCAGGTGGGACCCCAGTCCCCAATGTTTCCAAACCCTCCTCTCTGCCGACTCCTTCAACCATGTGCTGAAGCTCCTAATGTGGAGTACCCTATCCTCCTCTGTCATAGGCAGGCGGCACCTCAGAAAAGGCTACGGAGCATGCTACCTGCCTAAGACCCTCCCCAACTCCTTGAACTCCTACACTTTCCTCACCTTGTACCTAGCCAGGTCATTCATCCCTAGGTGGACAGTGAGATCCAGCTCTCCCACCCGCCCTGTTGCCCTAGCGATCCTCAGGATCTAAGTTTCCTGTTTGATATAGGGAGTTAGGACTCATTCATATTGTTGTTGGGCAACATACCATGTAACTGGAGTTGGTGCTAGTTAACTGGGAGGAAGAAGCACAGCATGGACTACATCATTGCTGATCTCACTTCGAGATATAGCTCTTGCAGCAGACAATAACCATTATGACTATGCCACCAGGCACTAGGACCCCACAGAAAAAATTCTAGCTAGCAGCCTATGGCTGGGGACCACCTCTTGACGCCGGCCCCGCCCCTGAAGTCACCCATGGTATAGAGGGCAGTTCCCTGGCACCACCTCAGTTTTTCCTCGCTATCAACCCGTGCATCTTGGCTCCACGATTCCAGTCGACATCGCTGCCACACTTCATGCACTTCATGCAGTTACCATTTTCGCTAATTTAACCAAATTGGTATGTGTCTACCCAGCCAACTTCATCTACATAGTGACGGAAATCAAGTGTGCACGTGGCAAGCAGATCTCAGCAAAGATGGCCATTCGGCCTGCCTTCTGTGCCTGGGCCCCAACCATAAACGGATGCCTGCCCGTATTGCCTCAGTTTCAGTAGGAGGACCCACATCCTCTACATGAAGATTTGAAAGCATACCTCTTGAATAATAAGTGGTCACCATGCAGAAAACCCACTCTCCCTGGAGAAGAAAATGAGCGGAAGCACCATCATTGAGACAAGGATAGGCCCAGGTCAGAATCCTGTCCCAGGTCTCCACATACTGTAAGGCTTCCAGAAGTTCTACCCCAGCACGAGGTCAGACTCTGCAGCTCTGGTTTCCATGGCTCCCTGGATTACCGCAAGGAAGTTTCACACCTCCACCCAGACATCCGGGCGGTGTTTTCTGGGCTAGGGCCTACCCAGCCCCCTGTTTCCCCTGGCTATCAGGTCCCACAAGCTCGTAGGATCTCAGCATGAAGGATCATCCCACACTTCATCGGGCAGCAGGTCGGAACCTGCTGTTTGCAAGGCCATTGCCTTCAGGGGTATCTCAATCATCAGGTAACACCACTGGTATCTTCACCGCTGGAGAAGGGGAATCCACACAGAAGATTTTCAGCAGTACAACTGAGGCTGACCACGCCGTCAATGTCACCAACTCTATATAGGCATGGTGGCCCCTCTCCCTCCTCAGTTCTTTCCCACCATCGACTCGCTTGCATGGGTCTTCATGGAAACTTTGCTCAGTATTCGTGTGCTCTTTTTCAGCCTACGGCTTTTTATTTACTTACCTTTAAAAAATCTCTTTTAAAGAGATTCCTGCTTTTGTTTATGTCACGAGTTAATCCTTCCAAATCTCTTTGTCACTGCCACTGCGGAAAAAAGATTGCCTCTACAAATGAACATTCCATCTGTGTCTGCTATCTTGGGCCTGACCACGGTGTTTCAGACTGTGAGCTCTGCCAGAAGTTTAATCAAACAACCCTTCGGGCGACGCAGAAAGGCTCTTAAAAATTCCTGATGGATCAACATCAGCCAACTCTGGGCAGAGGTGCTCTGGTGCCCCGGCCTCCCAGTCGCTAACTGGATCGTCAAGCTCCTAGACCTCCAAGGCCCAAGACAAGTCCTTGGGAAAAGTCATAGAAAAGACCGTGATCATGACCACTCCCCAGTGTTGATCTTGATTTCCGTTGGCTTCTCCTTCTTCTGGGGATCTTCATCTGCTGCGCCACTCCGACAAAGAGAACTTTTGTCAGGTCTCTGTGTCTACTAGACCCATACCGACAGCTCCTCCGCCCAATTCCCAGGGCGCTCGGCCATCGACCTCTGGGTCGTCAGCTCCTCCATCGCCGATGACTGGGTCATCGCCTATGACTCTCCTGTCCAGACCTGCCCTTCTCCCACTAGGATTACAGGCTTGTCAGGTTCCGAGGAGAGACTAAAGCAGCTTAATATGTATACCCTTGAGGAAAGGAGGGAGAGGGGGACATAATAGAAACTTTCAAGTATCTCAAGGAATTAGCAAGGTACAAGAGGGTAGTATCTTTCAGAAGAAGAGATGCTAAGAACAAGGGGCACAATTTGAAGACAGAGGAGGACTTGCCCAGAGGTAATGTTAGAAAGTATTTTTCACTGAGAGAGTTGTGGATGCATGGAACAGCCTTCCTGAGGAGGTTGTGGAGTCATGAACAGTGGGAGAGTTCAAGAATGCATGGGACAGGCATAAGGCAATTCTAGTTGGGGCAGGAGGAAGTAAGCTGTTGATTAACTAGAATCTGCAGCTTATCCGTCAGGTATGGAAATGGGCAGGCTGGGTGGGCCAAGCGGTCCTTATCTGCTGTCAAATTCTGTGTTTCGTGTTCCCAGGACATAGCAGGTGGGTCATTGACACCTGTGCTGTTGAACCCTGCCTCCATTGATGAACACCGTTGTGCTGGTACAACAACTGGGCACCTTAAACAGACCCACTTCACCAATGCCATTGAAGGCAGCTTTGTCGCTGACGCCTGTTCATCGGCCCTGGTGGCTTCCTGTGGGTTGCTGGCGCTCCCAATGTCAGACCCAGAAATTGCGGAGGTTGATGTTGAGCAGGAGTACCATCCTGACCTCCTCCTTCCTGATAATGTGGAGGATGAAGAGGAGGAGGTCCTACTCTCTGAGAGGTCTGCAGACTCTTCTGTCAGTGAGGACTCTGTGAAGGATAGACCCAGGTCTCCTCCTGAGAGCCCCACATTTTTATGTTATGAAGCAACTGTCCTCAGCCATGGGCTTCCACACTGAGGAAGAGGATGCCACCAGAAAGAAATTTCCCCACAGATCATTCCTCCAATGCTTCCAGCACTGAAGAATGTAGCCACAGCATCCTGGCACAGACTAGACATGGTGCCAGCCATGCCACACAGGCAGACAAGCTTTAGGAGGCAGTATAGCGTAATGGGTTAGGGCTGTGAGCTGCAGATCTGGAGACCTGGGTTTGAATCCCACAGCCACCTAGGTGCATACTGTGTGATCCTGAGCAAGTCACTTAACTTCCTTGTGCATCTGGAAACAAGCTTGGCTTAGTGTGCTATTCCTGGTTAAACAGTGTTCCTTTCCCTTTCCCTTTATCATGTCCCCAGGGCCTCCTCTGTTATGCTGCCCAACCAGAGACTGACTCAGTGGTCATTAAGGCAGCTCATGACAGATCAAAGACCTAAACACCTTAGTTCCCTTCCCTAGACAAAGAGTCTCACAGGATTGACCTCTGGGGAAAAAGGGTTTATGCCTCCTCCATGCTGGATTTGAGGATTGCCAATTATCTGTCACACATGGTGAAATACCAGAATGTCAGTTGGAAGAAGTGCAAGGCTGCAGCACAGGCCCTTCCAGAGGGCACCCAAAGCGAAGCTACTTCAGTTCTTACAGGCAGCAGAAGATGTTAGCAAGTACCTCCTCAAAGCTTTTGTATGACATATTTGACACCACTGCCAGGGCAGCTGCCATGGGTGTATGCCTCCACAGGCACTCCTGGCTCAGGGTTTTGGGGTTTGCATCTGACGTATAGCAAAGTGCTTAATGCCCCTTCAGTGGCACCAAGCTGTTTGGCCCTGATGTCCAGGACATCATAAATGACCTGCAGGCCTCAGGCAGAGCCCTTAAATCGGTTCCCCTCTATCATACCCAGCCAAGGGTAGAGGATGGCCTCCTTTTCGTAAACAGAACAGTAGGCCTTGTTCAGCTTCCTGTCCTCCGGAAAATGTAGAGCCCAGGCTCCTTTGCCTGCCCCTCCAGTGCTGGAGTGGTGGCCAAGCCCCCAAGAAGTGAGGGACCAGCCACTGTGGCTAGCTCCACTTCTGCATGACTCCTTGCCGGAACCTCTCCTCTGGTCCTGGACCTGGACCCTGGAGGTGGTGGTTGAAGGTCAGTTCCTCCATCTCAATCAATAGAGAGCCATAACTTCGGATGCATGGATTCTGCAAATCATAGAAAGGGTCACACCTTGAGCTCATCAAGCAGCCTCAAGACACTCCACCTCCACCCTCCAGCTACCCCCGGCTCACTTGCCTGTTCTCTGGGAGGAGGTGTAGTCCCTTCTGCACAAGCAGGCCATTAAACCAGTGCCCAGGTGCCAGAGAAACAAGGGTTTTATGTCTTTTTTCCTGGTCCTTAAAGGACCGGAGATCTGAGGCCTGTCTCAGACCTAAAGGACCTCAGTCTGTATGTTCAGTACAAAAAGTTCTGGATGGTAACCTTGCCAGGTCTGATGCCCCTTCTCAGGTTAGGGACTGGCTTTGTTCATTGGACATGCAGGACGCTACCTGCACATCTTGTTTTTTCCTCCTCACAGGAAGTTTCTCTGTTTTGCCTTTCAAGGAGAACATTATCAGTTCAAAGTGCTGCCTTTGGCTTATCCTCTGTGCCCTGAGTCTTTACCATGTGCTTAACAGTGGTTGCAGCAGCTCTCAGAAGCAAGGGACTGTTATATCTTCCCTTATCTGGACGATTGGCTCTTGAAGTTCCCCATCCAGGGATCAGCTTGTGCAAACTCTCCAACTTTTCTACTCCTGGACATTACCATCAACCTACCAAAGTTGATTCTGATACCATCCTAAAGGTTGCAGTAGATAGGGGCAGTTCTGGACTCGGCAAGGAAAGGCCTTCCTGCCCAAAGCAGGGCAGAGTGCCTCAAAGCCCAAGCTCAGGAAGTTGCCCAGAACTGGTACATTCCTGCCAGGATATATTTCAGATTGCTGGGCCTGATGGTAGCTGTCATACCCACCATTCCACTGGCCAGGATCCATATGCATACCCTCCAGTGGACCCTCCGAGTGCAGTGAGGCCAACGCATGGGACTAATTGGACAAACCAGTGCTAGTCTGTTCCCCAGACACAGGGTGTTGTAGTGGTGGATGGACCCCTTGAACCTACTTCAAGGTGTTCCATCCCAGATCATTTCCCCATCAGATCCTAACCACAGATGTCTCAGGTCTGGGTTAGGCACACCTGAGTCCCTTCAAACCCAGGGCTCTTGGTCTCAGTGGAAGCCTCCCTGCATATCAGTGTCCTGAGATGTGAGCGGTGCTCTATGCCATGCAGGCCTTTCAAGAACACCTCGCTCCGGGTCAACTGCTGGTGCAGTTGAACAATCTGAGTGTAGTATACTACATCAACATGCAGGAATGGACTCATTCGTACCCTTTGCAGGAAGGCCATGAGAGTGCGGTACTGGGCATTAGATCACGTTCTGACATGTTCTGCAGTCCATGTACCAGGCATACTAAACCCTCTGGCAGACAGTCTCAGCAGGACTCAGTCCAGCATGCACAATGGGAGCTTCTATATCCATCTCAGAGGACTTGTTTGATGGATGGGTCATCCAGAGTTGGACCTTTTCGTCTCTACTCAATGTAAAACTGCCCAATTTCTGCTCACTAGATCCATTGCCTGGAGTTTTCTGGTGAAACACATTGTCCCTCTCTTGGAGCGAGAGGTTTCTTTTTGCATTCCCTCCATTTCCTCTGCTCCAGAGGTGCTAATCAAGTTGCAGATGGTGGGGGCCATCATGATTCCTGGTGACTCCATTCTGGACTCAGCCAGATATGTTTCCTTGTCCTTCAGTAGGCAGTAGGAGGAACCTCCGTCCCTCTTCCTCTTTGCAGGAATCTGCTGATCCAGGATCAGAGGACCCTGGTCCATCCCAAATCTATTTTCCTGAGTGTGCCAATCCATGGGAAGCACTGTTCTATACGTTAGATGTGCACAGAACTTTGAAGCATTGCCTGCTGAGGACTAAGGAATCCAGAAAGTCAAAGCAGTTGTTTATTTCCTTCACTCTGGTTAAAGAGGGCATTTCAGTTTCTTAGCAGTGTTTATCCAAAGGGTTGGCAAACTGCATTGTGTTCTGCTACAGCAAGTACGACAAAGAACTGCCTGGTGCTGTCAAAGCCACCAGGGCAGTAAAAGCCAACTCCTCAAGGCTCATGGCTACCTGCCTTATTTCTGAAGGGTCTCAGCCGCTGACATGTGCACAGCTGCCACCTGGAGTACAGTCCATGTTTTGACCAAACACTACAGTCTGGACATTGCCTCAAGAGTCCGTGCAGGATTTGGCAGAGCTGTGTTACAGGGACTCCTATCTTACGTTTATTGAGAGCCCTCCTCCCAGTCTATCTGCTTACACTTGTAACTGCCTTCCTCATTCCTACGGTGTTACCTGATGACTGAGATACCCTGAAGAAGATAGAACAGTTACGTAAGAACTGAATGTAACAGTAAATCTTGAGGGATCTAAGTCATCAGGTATATTTTCCCTCCCACCATCTCCCTTCTTTGGGCTTCTGTCTAGGAACTGGCTATCTGGTGTATCCTGCTCTTTTCTTTAGGTCTGGGCACCTCCTTCACTCCTCAGTCCCCAGGGCAAGAGCCTCGCCTCCTTAGTCTCCAGCGGTAAAGAATTGAGGAGGGAGCGGGACCACTCACGCCTGTATAGAGTTGATGATGTTGATAGATGTCGATGGCGCAGGCTCTAGTTGTGCTGCTGAAAATCTTCTGTGTGAATTCCTCTGCACAGAGATGGCAAAGATTCCTAAGTTATTACCTGATGACTGAGATCCCTCGAATATCTACTGTTATGGTAAGTTCTTATGTAACTGTTCTTTATCGTAATTCAAAAACTTCACAGAATTTGAAAAAATTAGACATACAACTCAACTGGAATAGGAATAACACTAACCGAGATACCCAATAGGAGTGGGAGACACACAAATGGACTAATAGCCTTCTAGTGTCTTAACAAACCCTGTAAACCAAGTAAACTGTTGCTCTTCCTGAATATCGTCTCCATAGATTACCACGCCCACCCACCATCCCTGGACTCACTCCAGTATTGCTGTGTTGGTCTTCAACCCCTTGTACTTGGTTGGGCTATAAGAAGACACTGTTACTGGGTTTGGTAACCCTTCTCAAGTGGGCCACCAGAGCTGTCATATTCCCTTAGGTTAAGTGCATAGGTTATTTGTTCAGTTCATGCTGCTCACCTCCTCAGTAAAAATGGTACTGAGGCAATTGGGGGCTGGTGCAGCTGTATATCAGTAGCACTTGCAGTGACATGAGCACGGGACCTACTTGTGCTGCCAGCCCTCCAGAAATGTTCTGGCTTCCGCTAGATTCTATCCCTCTGGCACAGACCAATTAGTGGTTATCTATGGAGAAGATATTCAGGAAAATCAAGTTACAGAAGCACGTAACTTTAAATTTTGAACCCAATGCCCACAGTTTGTAAATGTGTTATTAGGGTTGTTAAGCTTATAGATGTGCCTCTTTGAGGGATCACATCCTCTTGTTCTGCGTGCTCTGCACTGGCTGCCTGTGAGTTCACGCATCGCCTTGAAGATTTGTTTGTTGACATACAAGGCCCCTCGTGGTTTGGGACCTGACTCGTCAAAGAGTTCCTGGTGCTGTGCTGGCTCTCCACCCCATATGCTCCATTGAGGCAGATTTGCTTGTGGTACTTCCTCTCATCTCAAGAGATTGGGTGATAAAGCATTTGTACTACTGCACCAGTGCTATGCAACTCTCTGCCACCCTATATAAATGTAGACAGCTCTGTGGTGGCATGTAAACCTCCCTAAAACCTTTGTTTTTGGAAAAGCTTTTAGTTTTATTTAAATCCTGATTTTAATTCTTTGGGGTATTACTTTTATTGCATTGCTCTTATTGTGAAGCACTCTGAGCCTTTGGAAGGGCACTATATAAATAAAATTTGCCTTGCCTTTCTAAATTGCCCCCGTCTTTTTAACCAATGCCAGGTTATAAGTATGTATGGGGCATGCATCAATGATCTGATACCTCATACAGGACCAACATATTCAAAATCAGTAAATAAAATCCTAATCCTCTCCCTCCCCACCCCTACCCTCATGACCCATGGTCAAGCTACAGGTCTGGAGTCATGCCATACTTGTCTGTTGTTTCATAAACATCCTACTCATTTTAGGTCCATAGTAAGAAAACTTGTGGATCGAGCTAAAGAGGTTTACATCCATTTATGATGTGGCTAACTTTGCATACAATACTGTGGATCTTGTGCAAAGCAGGATACTTGTTACAGATTTTGCAAGTACAGTACAAAACATATTGCACACCTGTAACTTTATTTCTTTAGGGCACATGCTTGAACTACTGAAAGCATGTTACATGCTTAGAACATGCATAATATTCAAACAACATGAAATCTTGCTGTATTCTGACAATATGCAGTTAGCCCCAGCACTTGAACTCCTCCCAGAGTTAACTCTGTGCAGAAGCTTAGAATGTTGAGCTTGAGCTCGGTTTTCAATCTCTGTCTTTGGTACTTACCAGTGTAACCATCAGATTCTTTACTCCATCCTAACAGTGAAGTTGCTCCGAGATTTCTCCTTGCTCAGTTCAGTAGAGTTGAATCAGCGTTTGGTTTCTAACCGCTTTATTATTTTCGGATTTTCCAGCCTCGGTCTACGGTACAGGTAGTGTGGTAGAGAGATAGTGACTTTTATTTTATTAAATTCTGTGGAAATTGTTCTTTCTCAGTTTCTCACCGGTCGGTCCGGTTAGGAACCAACTTTTGTTTGTTTTGCTTTGTTCGGTTTCAGAAGAACCAGACTTTTCTAGTTCTTTTACAGAACCCATAACACGGTTTGTAACAGATCGGTTATTTATTACCTGGCTTGAAAGCTTTTAAAGGTAATTGGTTAGGTTGGCCATGTCTCAGAAACCCAAGAAAAAAAAAAACAGTCCCACTGGGTTTCAACACTGTTCTGAGTGTGGGAGGCCTTTGCCAGCGCCGACACCCACCTCACCTGTGTTTATTGTCTGGGGTTTGACCACCTCAAAACAGACTGCCAGATTTGTAAAACCTTCCTAAAGCCACTCTAGAAAAAGGTTGAATAGGCTGAAGGAAAGGGAGGCCGAGAAGTCCGTAGATCAGGATGGCCAGCCGGTTCGAGTTGCGGTGACCTGGGCGATACCTCCTCAGGCAAAGAAGGTCCGATTCGAGGGGTCGGTTCTGTCGAAAGGAAGCATAAGTGAGCCGGTTCGATCAGTACCATATACTCCAACTGCTGACGAGATAGCCAAAGCGATTAGTATAGTTCAGTCGCCAGCTGGTTCCGTCCCAAACCTGTACCACCGTTAGGCATTCGGGTTCAGTCAGATCCGACTCCATCAGATTATGATCTAGATGCTTTCTGTGAGGAGTGGGAGTTAGGCGAAGAGTATCCCAAAGATGAGGATGAAGATAATGACTTTGAAGGTCTGGATGTGCCCATTGAACCAGACATCTCCCCAGACAGACCCTCCAATGTCTCCCTCCCAGGCTTTCTGAGTCCCCTTCAGACTTCTTATTTTACAAGAAGGTGGCTGAGACCCTCCAGCTTCCAATGGTTAAAGCTGCTGAGGAGAAGGAAGAGCCTGATTTTGTAGAAATGATGGACACCCCAGAGTCCAAAAGATTGTCTATCCCTCTACAAGTCCTTGGGGAAACAGACAAAAAGATTTTATAAACGCTAACTCCTTACCTCCTGTGGATAAGAGAATGGACAGGAGGTATATGTTATCAGGCTCAGGTACAGAGTTTTTAAACAGTCGTTGCAGCCATGTTGAGGTAGTGCAGGCTGCAGCCAGTGACAGGGCTAACATTCCTTTGGCTTCACACCCCAGACAAAGACTCCAGGAAGGTAGATGTCATGGCCAAAAAACAGTATTTGGCATCTTCTTTGGGACTCAGGCAGGCTAACTATATGGCCTACAACAGCCAGGTACCAGAAGTCAGGCAGGGATAATGGTTCTAGAACTGGCTAAACAGGCCTCTCCCAGATAGCTGGAGGAGGTGGCTGCTGATGAAATGAGGCATCCAAAATGTGGTTTCATGCTGCTGTGGACTCCAGTCATGTGGCATCTAGAGTCATGGCTACATCTGTATCTCTCAGAAGACATGCTTGGCCCAGATGTACTAGCCTTTCACAGGATACCCAGACTAAGGCTATGGATTTTCCTGTAGGGGTAACTCTCTGTTTGGGAGCAAACAGAGGCTTACATAAAGAAAATGGATTAATACAGGACCACATACAGGAGTGCACAGGCCTAGGAAAGACAAGCCACTCCACAAAAGCAACAGTCTAGGGGCAGGGGCAGGCCTATTCACATGCTCTTTACTAAGCCCAGGCCTCCTCTCTTCCCACAGAGGGATTCTTCAGAGGGAGGGGCAGGAGGGGATGAGCAGGGCTGCCCCTCTCCTCCCAGTCTAAGGCTCTGCCAAGCAGACACTCTGTGGTGTCAGCCCAGGTCAACTCCCAATTCCAGTAGGAGGGAGGGCCAAGTCTTTTCCACCTGCATCAATCTCACAAACCCTTGCCCCTACAGGCAGATGTTTCTCTTCTAGATCTCAGAGCTGTAGAGAAGGTTCCTACTGAGCACAAGGGGAAAGGACTGTACTCCAGGTACTTCCTTACCCCAAAGAAAACAGGGACTGGTGACCCATCATAGACCTAAGGTATTTGAACAAACACATTTCAAAGCCCAAATTCAAAATGGTAACTCTGGGAATAATCCTTCCCCTCTAAGGCCAGGAGATTGGTTAGCATCTCTGGACCTCAAGGATGCCTACTTCCATATCCCTATCAGGTGCTCCCACAGAAAATACCTTAGGTTCGAGTTGCCTCTCAGGCCATTACCAATTCAGAGCCATGCCATTCAGCCTAACATCAGGCTCCAAGGGTGTTCACAAAGTGCCTTGCAGTAGTGGTGGCTTTCACTTCAGAAGACAGGGTACCACCATCTTCCCATATCTGGATGACTGGCTCATTGTGTGTCAGTCATCTCTACAGGTCAAGTCAGCTCTGCAAACTACCCAGGACCTTCTCAGTTCCCTGGGTTTTCTCAGTCTTCCAAAGTCTGTCTTCGAACCAGTTCAACGTGTCACCTTTATAGGAATAGATTTGGATACTGTACAAGCAAAAGCTTTCCTTCCTCTGGCAAGGGTGAAGGCCCTAGTGGATCTTGCTTCATCTTTTCGACCTCAGGTCCTCGCCCAGCAAGACAGTTCCTCCAGCTTCTGGGCCACATGGCAGCTTCCACTGCAGTGGTGTAGGGAGCAAGATTCCAGATGAGAGACATTCAGTTTCTCCTAAGGTCCTTCTGGTCTCAGAAAAGGATCCTCTTACAAACCAAACTGATTCCAGTGACTCAGACTCTGGTCCAAGCTTCCAGTGGTGGCTGGATCAGGACAACCTCAGACAAGGAGTCCCATTTCTCCCAAAACTCCTTCAGTAGTTCTGACTCACGGATGCTTCTCTCCTAGGTTGGGCAGCCCACCTGGGGCCTTGATAGCCCAAGGGGTCTGGTCTCCACAGGAGTCTCTTCTTCACATCAACCTTCTGGAACTCAGGGCAGTGTTCCTGGTCCTTCAGTGCTTCTCAGATTCAGTCACGGGCAAGGTGGTCCAAGTCAGAACAGACAACACGACCACAATATGGTATATCAACAAACAAGGAGGCACTTGATCCTGACCTTGTGCATGGAAGCCATAAAACTGTGGTCTCTGGCCTATTCTCTTCAGACTTCCTAGTAGCAGTTCACCTTCCAGGGAAGGACACTTACTGGCAGATGCTCTGAGCAGAATATCCCAGGGACATCACAAATGGTCCCTGAATCCTGTCATCCTGCAGACCATCTTCTCCAGATGGGGCACTCCAGAGATAGATCTCTTTGCAGCCCCAGACAATCACCAACTCCGCCTGTTCTGTTGCAGACCTCCACCCTGGGGACTGTGCCCCAGGATGCCCTGATTTTGGATTGGAAGGCAGGTTCTTCATGCCTTCCCTCCATTCTCCCTGCTGCTCAGGGTCCTGATCAAGATCAGAACTCAGCCTTGCACAGTGATCTTAGTGGCTCCAGACTAGGCCAGGCAGCCTTGGTATCCTCTGCTCCTATCCCTGGCAGTGTCTCGTCCCCTGTCCCTTTCCAAGAGAAACAATCTTCTGTCCTCCTCCCAGGGAGGATCTGGTATCCCATCTCCAGTCTCTCAATCTCAAGGTCTGGCTCTTGAAGAGCTAGAATATGCAGACCTGCATCTTTCTCAGACAGTCATGGATTTCCTGAAGGCTTCCAGGAAACCATCTATTAGAAAGACTTACGATTCCAAATGGAAGAGGTTTGCCATTTGGTGTTCTCAGAAAGGCATTGTCCCTGATTCTGCAGGCATCTCCACAGCCTTAGATTATCTGATTCACCTCAATGGTCTAGGCCATAGGCCTGCAACTCTAAAGGTTCACCTAGCAGCAGTTTCTGCTTTCCTTTCAGCAGGAAGGGCTCTTTCCTGGCCTCTCATCACATGTTTAAAAAGTTTTTCATGCTGGCGACCGGGTTCGGAATGGACTCGGGTCGGTGGGTCGGAGGGAGAGGGAGGATTGAGCGCCCCAACGGATGCTGTCCTCCTCAGGGTGGGACACCAGGGGTAGTATGCACCGACACTAAGAGGCGGTGGGAACACGGCTCTCGAGGGGACTGGGCGGTCTGCTCACGGAGTCGGGATGGGGATGCTGTTGGGCTGAGAGAGACGGGTCAGCATCGCCGCCTCTCTGGACGCACGCCCTGCGCCTCAAGGCCCCAGGGGCGAGGTTGAGGGGAGCACACAGAAAATAGATAAGCCCTCGGTGGTCCTAGATGAAGACGCTGCCCATCCAAGACCACCGATTCCAGGACAGACCCCAATGTGCAGACAGGAGGAGGGAGGAGAGAGAAGCACTAGGGGCAGATTCTGGGTGAGTGGCGCAAGGATATGAGCAGTCCAAGGAGTGGACACCGAGGTAGGAAGGGGATAAATAAGAAGGTTAAAAAAAAAAAGTTTTTCAAGGGTCTGGTTCATACAAACCTCCATTTAGAGAACCGCCCTGCTTGGGATCTTAATGTCTGCATTGCACAGCTCATGCAGCTCCCTTTGAACCCATGGCTTTGGCTGAGCTGGAAATACTTGATCTGGAAAACTGTGTTCCTGGTAGCCATTACTTCAGCCAGGAGGATTAGTGAATTATAGGCATTGTCAGTTGAACCTGACTTCATATCCTTCCATAGGGATAAAGTGGTCCTAAGAACCAATAGGAGGTTCTACCCAAAGTGGTATCAGATTTTCATCTGAACCAGTCTATGTCTCTTCCTGTGTTTTTCACTGACCACTCCTCTTCAGGTGAAAAAGGCTACACAGCTTGGAAGTTAAAAGAGCTCTTAGCTATTACATGGAGCACACCAAGGCTCACAGGAATGACTGTCTTCAGTTGTTTCTCACCTATGGTGAGGTGGGGATAGGTAAGCCTGCCACAAAAATAACTATTGCCAGATGGATTGTTTCTTGTATACAATTCTGCAATGACAAATTAGGTAAAACACCTCCTTCAGGCCTGAGGGCTCACTCGACTAGAGGAACAGCTGCTACTCTGGCTGCAGCCAGAGATATACCCTTGTTAGAGATCTGCAAAACAGCCACCTGGAAACAGTCCAATACATTCACCAAGCATTACTCTGTGGACATCCAGGCTAGGAGTGATGCTTTGTTTGGAACAGCAGTACTGCAGATCCTGTTCCCAAAGTAGGTTCTGCAGTCCCTCCTCATGGGGAACTGCTTGGTAGTCTGGATATTGTTAGAATACAGCAAGACTTCATGTCGTTGAAGAAAAATTACTCACCATAGTAATGTTGTTTCTTCTAATGGAGTCTTGCTGTATTCTGACCTCCTCCCTGCCTCCCTCTCAGAACCTAATTTTGGGAAGTGGTCTGCAGGTACAGTGTTGCACCCTCAGGGGTGTACCTTGTACCATCCTCCTAAGGGTGGGGTATTTGTTTTATTATTACTAATGTTATGTTTAATATATATTATATTGTCACTACCCTTTTTCTTGGGTTCTCAACTTGAGTCTTTTGGGACCCAAATTGTTGCCTTTGGCTATATAATAAACAATTTCCATAGTTTAGTACTTAGTTCATTTGCTTGTAAGAATCTGATGGTTACACTGGTAAGTACCAGAGACAGAGGTTTGAAAACTGAGCTCAAGCGCAATGTTATATGCTTCTGCATAGAGTTAACTCTTCCTCTCCGGGCAGTTCCAGTGCTGGGGCTAACTGCATATTGTCAGAATACAGCAAGACTCCATTAGAAGAAACAACATTACTATGGTGAGCAATTCTTTCTTTATGCATCGCCTTGTTGAAGCTGTGAAAAAGGTACAGGTGGATGGTATATATCCTGCTAGGCAATATGTGAAACAAAATGCTGTTGTTAAATGCATGTTTTACTACATGGTATGAGCCCATTGCAAGACTAGAACACTTGACCTTTCTGTCCCAGATCAGATTTGCTACCAGGTAAGCCTGCTGACACCTGAAAAACCCATTGAATATACTATTACATTCTGTATGCAAGAGGGCACCCACATTTGTATGGTTGTTGTGGTTTAGTCTTCGATCAGTGCTATTTACTGTCACGCAGTGCAAGACCTTTTGGATGTGGTTTCTGCCCTGCACAGATGCACCAAGTCTAGTTAGCTTACGCTGTGCCTGTAAGCACCACAGTAGCTTTATAATATGGGGTCATTGTGCCTTATTATACCCTCCTTCACAAACACTAATGTTACCTTTAGCATTTATGTATTTAATAAGTTATTCTACCTTAAAATTTTTCATCAAGTGGATGTTGAACACTAATAAAACCCTTAGTAAAACAGGTAGATTTTGAAAACTATCATGCAGCATGTAGATTTTGAAAAGTGTCACACACCTGGTAGATTTTAAAACCTTTGTGAAGGATCTCTATGCAAATGTTTTGTGAAAACTGTTGTACAGCAAGTAGATTTCAAAACAGTCATTCAGCGTATAGCTTTAGCAACTGTTATGCAGCACACAGATTTTGAAAACCATTGCCCAGCAAGTTCATTTTGAAAACCATAGACGTGCACGAGTATTTGGAAAATCGTGTAGATGTTCAAAATATTCATACAGCATGTAGATTTTCTGAAAAATTGTATAGGGGTTGATGTGCAGTTTTTAAAGATATTTACAAACCTTTTATACCTATATAAATTGTAAAAAAAGGAAAAATACATCTATAGGACCCTTAAAACTAGCAGTAGGAGAACTTAACCAATAATGTGACACTAAGCGGAGGAATTTAACAATTAACTTCTCCACAGTTTTTAATGTTCGTCCACTATCTGGTCAGGATGTCACTGCCACATTACAGCGAAATTCCAGCTGTAAGATAAATAGAGCCAGTGTACTCACAAGACTCAAGCAAGTCAAACAGAATAAGGCACAGGGACCAGATGGAATCCATCCTAGGTTGTTAAAGGAATTAGCGGACGTCCTGGTGGATCCTGGTGACACACTTGTTTCAAAGATCTATAGATACAGGAGAAGTCCCAGATGTGTGGCGCCAAGCAGTAGTAATCCCTATACACAAGTGTAACCCCTAGATGGCGCTATCCCAGGGGCTACTACCCTGCCTGATTTGCCACTAACAGGTTGAGGGGCCTGGATCCGATGGCGGGTGCCTCCACCCAGAGGTCAGGGTTTGCAATAGTTAAACTAACTTGGTCACAGCCCTCTGGGACACTGCAACCCCTTTCTTCCCACTAGTGGCCCACAATATATCAGAATTACCTTCACAGTATACACTTACCCCCAGGACTGGTTCAGGCACTGGGACCTCCTGTAAAATAAGATACAGTGCAACAATCACAGTACAATACTTTAACATAGACAACTACCTCAGGCAGTATAACTTTGCTGAAACAAGCAGCTCTGATTTATTTAGGGGAATATAACAAGGACAGGGGAAATCAGGTTAATTAGCTTATCACTTTACTCATCTATTTATGGCTCTGTGCACAGGCCTATCCCTACCAGTTACTGTCCCTGGGTACCCAAGCCCTAGTGGCTAGTCCAAACCGTGGCAGCTGGTAGGCCCTTCACACAGAGAAAAGAAAAATTAGTTAAACAATCAGCAGTACAGTAATTCCATTTGGATTCAATGTGGCAATTCAACAGGGAGCGACCCTGAATTAGTACTCACGACCTCCAAACAAGATAGGGTCCTTCACTGTCAGCAGGGCTACTCTTTAGCTCCACGAGACTCCTCACACATTTATATGGCAAACTGCAACAGGCAAAAGTCCTTTAATGGCAGCAGGATTCACTTGAGCTACACAAGCCTCCTCACACATTTATATGGTAAAAGAAAGTACTATACCAGGCAGGCTGCTCCTCTATCCGATCGCAATTACTGCACAATACCCGGAGAACACACAGCAGATTCAGTTCCTGACAGACCGAGTGCAATTCAGCAATTTCTCCAGTCTTCTACAGGTGAGCCTGGTTTCTACTCTTCAGATATCCTTTGATTCTCTTCACAGGACGGATTCAGTCTAACAAGCAGTTACACAAGCTGCAGACGGAACTCTGGGCCTTACACGCTTCTCCACTAAAACTGCACACCGAAAAAGCACAGGACTCCTTCCTTCTTCACTGCCAGAGCTCAACTGAAACTCCAGCAGACAAACCGGCACTTCCTTTGAGTTCCTCCTAGTTCTTGGCTGGATTGGCTGTCACTCACAATAGACTGCCCCTGTTGGTCCAAAAGGCGCAGTCCAAACTACATCTCCCAGAGTCACTGCCCATACAATCCTCTTGTGGCCGGCTCAAATTACAGTGCAAGTTCTGATTCGTCCAAGGCACCATTTTAGAGCTACCTTAACCCACACTGATTGGTCCAGTTCAGCAGTTCAAAACTAGAATGGGAACTAGGCAAACACAGTTCTGACGCAAAGAAAGCAGGTTAGACAAACTGTATTTCATTATTACTCTAAGTGATTTCTGGCAAACAGTTACATCTTTCAGATAGGTTCCCTTTGCACTCCTAGTGACTGCAAAATGGAGTGAATTAGCAGCAGCTCGAGTGGTACTCAAGCAAAGAAACACACAGTCCCCCATACAAACTAATTATGTCTGCAAGCAGACAGCTCTTAAAGAGACAGTACCAGAGGCTCTAAAAACACTCACTGATAAATGGCTTAAACGCCTAACACCATTCAGGCTTGAGCATTCAAGCAAGCTCCTGGAAGTCTTTTGGGAACCCCATTTGCAGGGGTTACACAAGAAAGGATCTCGACAAGTGGTGCCCAACTATAGGCCTATAAGCCTGACCTCTGTGTTGGGGAAAATCTTAGAAGGAATAATAAAGATTTTATTACTGACTTCCTGAAAAATTTAATAAGGAATATAGATACCAGCATGGGTTTAGGAAAGGGAGATCATGCCAGACAAATTTACTGGAATTTTATAATAAGGTTAGTGTAGTCTATTGATAGGAATCCCAGTTGATATTATTTACCTAGACTTTGCAAGGCCTTTGACAAAGTCCCTCATGTGGAACTTGTTAAAGTTATCTTACAGTTGGAACTTCCAAATTGGACTGCACAGTGGATTAAGGCTTGGCTGGCAAATAGAAGCCAGAAGGTATGCGTGGGGGAGAATTTCAGCTAAATCCTGTGTGACTAGTGGTGTCCCACAGGGATCTGTGTTGGGACCTTGCCTTTTAACCTTTATATATCAACAATGCAGGCCGACAAGGAGGTTTGGTTAGCCAAATTTGCTGATGATACTAGGTTAGGTCCAGTGAATAATATGGCAGAACATAATATCTTGCAATTAGCCCTTAAAAATCTGGAAATATGGGCCTTCAAAAACAATCTGTATTTAATACAGATAAATGCTCTATTATGCATTTTGGTAAAACTAATAAACTTTTAAATATAACTAGGAAGGTACAGTATTAAGGGTCTCATATGATGAGAGAGATCTGGGCATTAATATCAGTAACAGCCTGGATTTCAGTGCACACTGTAATAAGATCGTAAAAAATCTAGTGGTATTGTACATTGTATAAAAAATATTAATAGTAAAGAAAGGTAAGTTGTGATCCCTTTGTATACTGCACTTGTGAGGCCCACTTGGAGTATTGTGTGCAGTTCTGGTCACCTTATAAAAGACAGGATGTGGGAACACTGGAGAGAGTTCAGAGGAAGATTACAAAGACGATTAGAGGATTGGAGGGACAGAGTTATGATCAAAGGTTAAATTCATGGGGACTATATTCACTGGAGTATTGAAGGATGAGGGGGATATGTGTCTGATATATAAGGCCCATAAAGACTCTTTTCTTTGGGATAGTATGGGTCTGGTGCAGAGGGACCATAGTCATAATACAAGGGCACATAACCATCAATTGATTAAAGAAAGAACAAATACAAATATGAGGAGATATTGGATTAACAATAGAGTAACTCAGATTTGGAATTCACTGCTGGGTGAGGTGGTTGAAAGCAAAACTTTATCTGAATTTAAATTAAGGTTGGATCATTATTTAATCGGAAAAGGAATTAAAGGTTACTCGTGGGCTTTAAATTGTGAGCTCATGGACTCGGTCTTAAAATGCTCTGTAGTATCAATGAAATATTGAATTACTACATTGAGTGGCTTCTATTGAAATGTTGTTTTTTACGATGGGTTTGTAATCAAGGCCAGCTTATATTGCAGAAAACGATGCTTTTAAGTGCTAAAATAAACTATTACGCATCCTGGATTTGATTGTTTATTTTTGTTATTTCATATCAGAATATGTAAAAAATTGTAAACCAAGATCAGAGGTTTAAAAGAAACTGCAAAATGATCATATTTACAGAGCTAAAAAATTAGATAGTCCCACCCACAGTGTTTTTGTGATGTGGCTTTAGTTCTGACTAGAGCCACGACTTGTATTTAAGGGCAGATTTTATTTAGTATGTATTATGACTTGCAGCTTCTATTTGAGAGCGACTCTGTTTATTGAAATATGTAGGTATTCTCTTTAGTGAACCGAGCATATGCGAACAATAAATCAGTGACACTTTAAGTGTCAGTTTCAGAGTAACTATGGGGTAGTTGATCATTAATTACGTGCAACAGTGTAATTATACTGTGGCTACATGTTTGTTGCATATAACTACATTGCAGTTGCAATGCAGTTAAAGTGTAGTTAAAGAAACTTAAAGTGTTGCCAGTAAATGGCTAATAACTTCAAAATGAATTAACATTTTTCACCAAACCACCAAAATAACCTATTGTTCATTAACATCCAGCAAACCTTCAAGTTTCAAACGTAACTCTTTGTAGATTTTTTCAGCTAATGTTTCGATGAACTGAAAATGTACGAACAATTATTAATAACTACAGAACAAGTTACATTTTCTTCAACAAACCACCAAAAGGACCTATTCCTCCATAATATCTAACAGATCTATAAGTTTCATAACTTACCTATTTGTAGTTTATCTATCTTTGGGCAAACAATTTGGCTTAGAAATTGGCAAAAATATATAAATTCAACACTCTATAACTAACATGAGCAAACAGATTTCTATAAAACTTTCCACAGTAGTAGACCCCAGAACTGAAAAGGTGTATGCCAAATTTCACAGTCCTAAGAAACCTCAGCACAACCCTAATATACAGGCACTACAATGCCCATTTAATGATATGTGTGTAAATATGATATGGGTGAGAGCTAGATAGCAGAAATATCTTCATGAGCTATACTTGGCTTCCTGACTTCACAAGTGATGAAGCCATGGGTGAGGTCAAGAGATCAAATACAGTGATGAAGATATTTCTACCACTCTGTCAAGTTCTGAGGCCACACCTCTGCAAGGACATCAACAGGGTGGAAGTGGTCCAGAGGAGGGCTACTAAATGGTTTGGGGTTGCATGAGAAGCCATACAGGAAAGGTTGCAGGAACTCAACATGTACTCCCTAGAGGAGAGCAAGAGGAAACATGGTTGACACCACTAGGTACCTCACAGGGTGAACAAGGTGCAGGAGTGAGTCTCTTTCAGAGGAGGAGGTGCACCAAAACATGGTGGCATGCTGTGAAGCTTTGGGGGGTTAAGTGGGATATAAAGAAATTCTTCTTCACAGAAAGGGCGCTGGATGCCTGGAAAGCCTGGCAGAAAAGTGATGGGGCAAAGACATTGGGGAGCTTCAAACATGCGGGATAGGCACATGGGTGTAATAAATAGAGGAAAGGGAGGGAAAAGGACACCTGTGACTAAACGGAGTTCAGGGTATAATGTTAGGCAGGGAAATGGTTTAGACTAGATGGGACTATTGGTCCTTTTCTGCCAACACATTCTGTGTTTCTGTTGTACTGTTTCACTGATGTCATATCTGATTTGTACAACAAATGTTTAGATGATAGATGATTTTGTGATAGAAATAAACATTTACAAAGGAAAAAATACAAAATGTGAACTGCACCACTGATCAATGGCTCATTATAAGAGAAGCAAATCAATACAACAAATCAGTGCAGTACATATCAACAGAGATGTGAACTAGAAAGCAGCTGAGTCTACACAGCATTTCGAATCTGCTGGCTTTGGTGCTGCACATGGCTGTTTGATGTCATCAGCATTTTAAAACTGCTGTCTTCAGTAGTTCATAATGACATACCCAGCTTTGCAAGATAGCAGAACTGTCTTGCTCACATGTGAGATAGCAATACTGTCTTGCAAGTAGGTCGTGAGGAAGTTTTATCCTGGCTAATCCAGACCCGTATCTGTTGTATATACATATATATAGATATAATAACTGAATGTTCAGTGCATCTTTAGTAACTTTAACATCACTGTGTTGTGTTTTAATCAGGGTCAGAGGTACAGGCACGGTACTTAAACGAGTTCAGCTGGAGCAGCCAGATGTGGTACCTGCTCAAAACAGTTTGCAGCTGAAATTTGTGCAGAGATTGCAAACCATTTCACAACTCAGCAGGACTACGAAAAAGCAATTAAATTCTACAAAGAGGCTCTTGTTTATTGTGAAACTGATAGCAAGGTTAGTCATACATTTTCTATGGTTATTGAACAAGTAGTTCAGAGCATTTCTGCAGAAGCTTCCACTTTTACAGTATATAATGTATGCATCACCTGGAGAGCCTAGCCTGTGTGAGTTTATAATTCACATTTCAGTATGGGGTGTTTCTTCATATATATATTGTGCTGTTTTCTATAACAATTATAGTACACGTCAAAACAAAAGTTTAATTTAAATGAGTCAACCGACTATTGCAGATAAATTGGTATACAGTTTAATTGTATATAAGCATACAAGAATGACTCAAGGGAATGGTGTCAGGCCGGACCTCAGGCCTGTTGAGGACTTTGGTGATGAAGGGCCTTCATGGGCATGGTTCTGGGCCTAGGTCGAGACCATGGACTCCTCAGTTTGTGGTGTCTGGGCGGTGCCGGGACCCGGCTCAGGACTCCTAGCAGCAGTGTTCGGAGTGACAGTTTGGGACCTGGTGCCGATCCTATCCCGTGCCATTCGTAGCATTGGTGAGGGTATTGGTGTCACTTGCTGTGCCATTTCCAGTACTCTGTGCATCTCTAGGCTCTGGCTTGAGTATGGGCCTGACCCAAAGGGCAGGATCAGTTCTGGTGAAGAGAGGACTTTGGACTCTAGGTCAGCAGTTCACTCCTTGCCTAGAGTAAACAGCAGCTCTGTCAGCAGTCACAGCACCAGTGGCCCTGTCATTGGTGGGATCAGCCTGTGGACCTGCATGACTCTGCTCTCCCCAGTTGGGGCTTCAACCTGAGGGCACCATCCTGACTAGTCCACAGCTGTTGCCTGTTCATTGATGGGTGAGTTTGTCATGCCCTCCCCGGAGAGGTCCCTTGAGCATTCCAGCAGGCCTGACAGAGAACCCGGCCTGGTATTGCATGGCACCTCTCCTCCTCCACCTTGCTTTACACCATCTGCATCTTAGGTCAGCAGCTGGTGTGTTTTCCAATACTACCATAGGGTAGACCAGGCCATTTTCCATCCTGAACTCCTTGCACCTCCACCACCTGACTTCAGCTCCTCATCTACTCCCACTTCTCCTCGGAGGTAGAGGACACCTCTGTTCATATTTCCTTTGATGCTGAGTACACGCAGTACTAGCAGTTTCTTGGGGAAATGATGTGGAGCTTGGCCTGCAACATTTTGCTGATCATAATCCTGCTAACCTGGTGCTGTCATTCCTTGGTGAATACAGCAGAAACTCCACAGTCAACCCTCTGTTGCCTTGGCTGTTTGTGGAGGCATGTCACATCCTTCTTCCAGGATTCTGCACCTGGACACCCCTCTTGGCACAGGCACCTGGTACATGACTGGCCACTGCACTGACTCCATGGGTTTGATGTCTAGGGAAGAGGTTTTTGCTGACACGCACCATGATGTGTACCTTGGCACATCAGACCCATCAGACACCTATGTCAGGTGCCTGTGGATGATGCTAGGTCAACTCCTAGCATCACTGCCAGATGGCAGTGCAACCATGTAGGCCATTCACCTTTCTGCCTATGGCCTGGAGATGGCAAGGCACCAAGCAACAGTGTCCTGTGACACCAACAAGGTAGCTTCCAGGCTGGTGGAACTGCAGTCTGCATTCGGGCGGATGGCATGGCTTCGCTTTCAGGTTAGCACCCCAGCCCAGCATAAGATGATCAGCTCGTGTTTTCTGGGAACTCACTTCTTCTCCCATAAGGTCAGGCATGAGCTTTTGAGGCACCTTTGGGGCAACTTCCACTCCCAGGCCACAGGAGCCTCAGCATGCCCCTGACCAGTCTCAGATCCCACCAGACCTGTGAGGAGTCCCTGCCTTTATATCATTACACCCACAGAGCCTGAGGGAACAGCCATTTCCTCAGGGAGCCAGCACCACCCATCTAGGGTGGTAAACTTGGTACCTGACCCATTAGTGGGGATAAGTGGTGAAGATTCTTTCTTCCCTCCTCCCTCCCTCTCTTCCTCCCTCCCTCCCTCCCTCCCTCCCTCCTTCCTTCCTTCCTTCCTTCCTTCCTTCCTTCCTTCCTCTTGCCATCCTTTGAACACATTTTGTGGTTTCTATCTCACCAAAAATAACAAACAAAAAAGGACAGAAATGCTTTTCCTGAGAGTCTTTTTCAATAGGATGTTGCTACTGTAACTAAACTGTTGAGCTGCTGTTTCCAGCTTCTGGACATAGACATAGTCCTGTCTTGCCTCTTCTTAGCCCTTGCTAGAGTAGTCACTTTTTTTGTCCCAGAACCCTTGCCAAGGAAGGAACACATACCATACTGTTGTCCCTCCCCATTCCCTTTCTTTTCCACAGGAGCGGCAGGGTATCCCTGTTTCATTCTGTCTTCTTTTTTCCCTTTCTTGTACTGTTGTACAAGCTTTTTTGTGATTTGGTCTCCAGTAGGAGATTCCTTTGGTCTTTCCTGCCTAGCCAGAGCCACTTTCCATGGCTGCTTGTCTTTCTACCTTTGCTGTCCAGGTGGCTGTTAGGTTCTGGCTCCCCATAACCCACTACCCTTAGGGCCCATTCTTAGCTTCTCTACGTTGGTGGTTGAGTTCTATTGATTTTATGATTTTATATCCTATATCATTTTCCTATCCCTTTAGGCTAGTTTTTCTTAGTCCCACGCTCTCTCTCTCTCCCACTGTTTTCCTCCTGGCAAACAGAACCGAGAAAGGTAAGGGCTGGCATTGATTACTAGTCAGTCCACAACCATTATATCACCGTGTCTGCCTGTGGGCAGTGCTGGCACCGACATCAGCCCTCTGGGCTGTAGGCTGCAGAAGGACTTTGCTCCCATGGGGTCCTAGTGCTTCCGCACAGGTCAATTAGTGGCAATAAGTGGTAAGGATATTATGGAAGATCAAGAATTACAGTGAGTACGATATTTTCATTTCTAATTCAGAGGTAGTGTCTTACTGATTCAGACCATTTACGTGTTCCAACGTTTGAGGGCCAGGATTAGATATAATATTTGAGCATCTTTTGCAGTCCAAACTCCTAAATACTACTACTAATTTAATGTTGTGCACTGTTTAAAAATGGCAACAGTAAGTTTGTTTTGTGGATCAATCTGTTAACCACAGGTAATGTTGGAGCTTGCACGCCTCTACCTTGCACAGGATGATATCGATGTTACAACATCAGTGTGCACTGATATTGAAGAATGACCCAGATAATGAAGCAGCTACAATGGTTAGTTATTTGATTTCATGTTTCTGTGCAATAGACGTTATTGCTGGGGCAATGTTTTAATCCTGGATAAAATAATTAGAAATATTGTATGATGCGACTGTATAATCATCAAGTTTTGCAGTATTATTGCGTTGTACTTTTCATGGGTGTGTAGCTTTATTATAGATAATGCTCATACCAATTACACAGTAAGTCACTAACTTCCACTTTTAGCCACTATTACGCTGTAGTGTGGTTTGGAGAGATGCACAAAAACTGAACATTTTGGATATTTCTTCTTTGCTAGCATCCTTTACAGATCCTATGCACTGCTCTTCCTGCAGACTGCCTCTTCAATATGTACTAAAGCACGGTTTCAGTGGGGTTGAGACAGTGGCTGCACTGCACAGACGATTCCAGTGGGGACGCAAACACGCCAGTAGTTTGTCATTCACAGCCTATACTGGATCAGATGTACAAACCTGTTTAAAGGTGATACTATAGTATATCTGTTCTGGTAAAGCCATGCCTGCCATGCCTTGCCCAGGGATTTGCATACAAATGATGCCTTCCACTCTGATTGAGGGCTTTAAGGTATATGTGTTTGATTTGGAGAAATGCACAAAAACAGACTTGGCTTTCAACAGTATCAGAGATGCAGACTTCAATAATTATTTACCTTCCAATTATTTTGACAGTCCAGTTGGGTTTCAGTATGTCCTAAAAGAGATCGGATTTTATGCTTCTTTTAAAATACTGAAGTTATTTATTACACAAGAGATAAAAAGAAAATATTCCCATCCTTTAAAACACAGAAACAGGTACTTCTGCTCAGTCTTCACAGTGGGGGCAGACCACCAGCAAGGAGTGTGGGGAGGGGACGGGAGGTGACATAGTCCATTTTCAGAGGAAAGAGTCCTGAAGGGACTTGTATCTCTGAAAGTAGACAAGGCTATGGATCAAACGGATACACCCAGGGTGCTAAAGGAGCTCGTGGAGGTGCTTGCTGTACCACTAGCTGTCTTATTCAACAGCTGTTTCAACTGGAAACAGGTGTAGTTCCAGAGGACTGGAGGAGAGCAGACATGGTCCGCTCCATAAGAGCTGGAGTAGGAGACTAGCAACTGTAGGCCACTCAGTCTCACATCATTGGTGGAATATTAATCAAAATCCTGTTAAAGGAACGGTTAGTAGAGTGTCTTAAATCCAGTGAACTACTAGACCAAAGGCAGTATGGCTTCACGGGGAAGGTTGTGCCAGATTAATCTGATTGATTTCTTTGACTGGATGACCAGGGAAATCAGGGAGGGCAGTAGACACGGCCTATCTGGACTTTAGCAAGGCCTCCAACACTGTGCCACACAGAGACTGATTAAGAAACTAAGCAGTCTCGAGTGGGATCTAAAATAATAAATTGGGTAAGAAACTGGTTAATGGATAGGCAACAGAGAGGGATTATTAATGGCACTCAGCGCACGAGGAGAGAGTGACCGCCGGGGTACCCAGGGCTCAGTACTGGGACCGATCTTCTTCAGTGTCTTCATACGTGACATTGCAGAAGAACAGGTATGCCTTTTGCAGATGACACCAAAATCTGTAATAGGGTGGATACTCAGGAGAGAATGGAGACAAATGTATAGAAACCTTGGTAAACCTCGAGTGGTGAAGGGCATGGCAGCTTGTGCTCAGTATCAAAAGTGCAAAATCATGCACCTAGGGCAGGAAAGGGAGACCTTGGCTGGGATTATCATATCTGATGACCTCAGAGTGGGAGGGCAGTGTGACAAAGCAAAGGCGAGGGACCACTGGGATGCATAGGAGAGGTATCACCGGTGGAATGAGTGAGGCGGTGTTCATAGTTTTTTTTTTTTTTGTTTTTGAGTCTGTTAGTATTAGCCACTGTATGCATGTGTGAGTGGGGAGTAGTGTTAGTTTAGCAGTTTTAGTAGGTATAAGTAGTGTGCCTGGGAGCTATTACAGGCTCGGAGGCCAGCTTTCTGGGATGTGTAAAGGTCAGGGCAGGTCCAGATAACCTATGATGCATCCCAGCTGCTTGACCCTCTTTTATTAAGCTTCCAGTTTCAGCTACGACAGTGCGCGCTGTTGGGTGGTTGGTATTAGGAGGCGCTGTACTGGCAGCTATGGCGGGCGCTGTAGGCTTGTTGGAGGTGAGCAGGATAGAGGTGGTTAGGTGCAGGAGCTGGGATCAGATGGGACCTGGAAAGAGGCCAGACTTGTTTGGTCCCTGTCGTTAGGGGTCCCAGCAGACCAATTGGACAGGTAGCCAGTGGGACAACAACACCTACTAGTCCCCTTAGGTGCGGCGCTTTGCAAGCCAGATCAGTCAGAAATAAGACCGCAATTATAGCGGATTTGATTTTGATGGTTGATCTAGCTTGTATCACGGGACCTGAGGGGTGATGATGCTGGCCAGTTTTAGAGGCAACCGTCCCTCCGGTACTCTGTAATGCACTGCCTCAGGGTGAAACGCAGGGAATGGCCATCTGCTTTAGATCCATGCTGGGCTTCACTGTGCTCCAGGTGGGAGCTACCAGGTCATTTGATTGTGTGGCCGTACATGGGGGTCCTGGTGCAGGCTGCAGGATTCTGCTGGTCTGCCACCCCTGGGCGGTGGAAGAATTCCCGCAGGAGGTGGTGGATCTCATTGTCAGCAAGGTGTTGGAAGCCCCTAGATGTAGTACTGGGGACTTCAGTGCCTGGGCCAACGATGAGTCTTCCAGGCTTGGTTCCAACCTCCTACAGATGATGTCACCACTGGACCTATCACAAGAGGTTACTTCCACGACCACCACAGCAGTCAGATGCTGGACCTAGTGTTCTCACTAGGGCTTGAGGTTAGCAACCTCATGACTGATCGGGTTAGTTCAGCTGATCATTGCACGGTGAGGTTCTTATTCCCCACAAGAGCCCTCCCCTGCAGAGATGGTCACTTACTGCCCTTTGAGGACTGTCCCAGGAGGATTTCTGGTGGTGGCTGCTCTAGCTAGTGTAGGTGCTGCTTGTGTGAAGGGCATGAGTAAAGTGATCGCCTCCTATAATAGAAGTGATGTCGATGCATTAACTTTCGCATGTACACTAAATCTTCTCACCTGAGGTCTCCCTGGTTTGATGGAGAGCTCTAAGGCGATGAAGATTAAGGGTCAGAAGTTGGAACACCGCTGGTGGAGGATCGGATAGTGGAGGACAAACTGGCCTTACTTTTTCACCATGGTGAGTAACGGGCAATCAACCTAAGAAGGCAGAGTTTCTGTCCAGGATATTGCTGCAGGGAAGAACTGACATGCTGTGGTATTTCAGACTGTGTGCAGGCTGCTACATCCGGCCTATCTGCAGCCAAAAAGTATTTTCCAACTCTGTGTGAGGAGTTTGCTCGGTTCTTCTCTGACTGGGTGTCCTCCATGCGGCAGGGAATTCCATCAGTGAGTCAGAAAACAGCTCGCAGTGATCGCGAGGACATCGCAGGGGCACTACACCTGTCTGGGGCTAGTTTAAATTGGTGGAGATGGCATTGAGATTGCTTCCCAACTGAGGCACACATATTGTGAACTTGACCCAGTACCAACACTTTCTTGATGGAATGTGTCAGTTCCGTAGGCCAGTGTTCACCATGACTGTCCGGTGCTCTTTGTCAGAGGGGGTCTTCCTAGACTCCTTGAAAGACACTTTGGTAAGACCCTGTCTGAAAAACATTATTAGACCCTGACAGCTTGGTGAATTACCGCCTGTCTCCAATCTCCCTTTTGGGTAAGGTTGTAAAGAAGATTGAGTGCAGCAGCTTGAGGAGCAGCTTGTGGCATTTGATATCTACAGGCCACTCCAGTCTGGACTTTGTGCGGCATAGCACTAAAACGGCATTAGTTTGGGCGATAATGACCTCCTTAGGTGAGAGTTAGTGAGGGGGTTCAGTTCTCATTCTCATCAATCTCTCCTCAGCATTTGACACGGTGGACCGTGTTGTGCTACTGGACCATCTCAGAGAGTACTGTGGGCTTGCGGCACTGTCATCTGCTGGTTTGAGATCTACCTCGAAACAGGAGGCAACGGGTAGTGATGGGAAATTTCTTCTCCTCCTCAAGCCTTCTGTCCTGTGGAGTACCTCGGTTCGGTCCTGTCACAGATGTTGTTCGCTGTGTACATGCTGCCCCTGGATGAACTCATTAGGAAGTACAATGTGGTTTTCTTTGCTTAGCAGATGATACACAGACAGTTGTATCTTTTCTTTGCCCCTGAGACATCTGTTGCTGTAGAAGTGCTTACTAGCTGCCTAGCTGAGATTTATGACTGGATGACCTCCAACTGGTTGCGACTGAACCCCAGTAAGACGGAAATACTGGTTGTGGAATCGCACTCCAGGCATGATAGGACTGCCTCTGGTGTGGCAGATGGCCTTTTCTGAGGTCTATGTTAGTGATACCTTCCTCTATGGTGCACCATCTGGGCATATTCCTTGATGATGGATTGACGTTTGAAGCTTGGGTGTCATCCGTTATCGAAAGTAGTTTCTACCACCTGAGGAATATTGCCAGGATCAAACCCCTGGTTCTGCCTGAGTATCTTCCTACTTTAGTGCATGCCTTTGTGATGTCCAGGCTTGATTACTGTAGTGTGCTGTGCTTCAGGATCTCTGGAGGAATCCTACGCTGGCTGCATTTGGTGCAAACGCTGCTGCCAGGCTGCTGATGGGACTCTCCAAGTTCAGTCATGTCACACTGGTGTTAACGCAAACTGCTCTGCCTGCTGATCAGGTGGAGGATTCTCTTCAAGGTGGACTTGCTCACCTTTAAGGCCCTCCATTGTCTTGGCCCTGGCTATCTGACTGAACTCCTTACACCTGCCATGTTTGGCTGCTCTCCATTCCTCCTCTAGGGGCCTCTTGGCAATTCCCAGGATGAGGTTAAAATTGCGGCAACAGGCGTTCAGTAGCGGCCCAGTGGCGCTGAGGGTTAAGACACTAGATGTCTTACCTCACACCACGCCACGCACCGGTTTGGAAGCGCCCGGGTGCCGGGTCACAAGGGGGAGGGATTGAGCATCCGATGGACAGCTCTCCTGTCCCGGGAGGGTGTAGGGGTTAACAGCACTTCTGAGTGACCCTGGCAACAGTCATGGATAGCTAGGAATAGGCGATGCTGCCATATGAGACTTGGGGCGGAGCTCGAGAGATGCTGGCTGTCACTGTATGTCCGAGCTCCGCAGGGAGAGCAGAAAAGTGAAAATCCCGCACCTGATAGCGAAAGCAGGACCAGTGGTCGGTCACCATGCGCAATGTCGGGCTTCCCAGCTTTGTCCCAGGCACTCCCTCCGCACCCTGGTCACCAATTAGATTTAGATAGGCGCCAGAGGTGTCGCGGCCCTGCCCTGGGGGCTCAGGAGCCGGGGGTCGGGCGGACAGGTGGTGCAGTTGGGAGACGGGCCCTTGCTTGGGAAGAAAGAGTCTGGGGCTTCAGGCGGCGGATCAGACTGCACCACGAGTCCTTACTGGAGAGAGGACAGGTGAGCTGGCGGAAGGGGGCATAAAGAAAGTTTAAAAAAAAACAGGCCTTCAGTGTTGCCGCCCTGTTCTGTGGAACTCGTACCTCCAGCTGTCAGGAAGGCCCCTTCAGTCGAGGTCTTCAAAAGCCACCTCAAGACCTATTTATTCACCTTAGCATTCCCAGATACAGAGCTGTGAAGATCTTCTATGATATATTCACAATGATGTTGTTACACTCTGTCTACTGTTTTATTATATTTATTCCTTTTTAGCTCTATTTATATATTTATGACTGTGCTATCCTTTTGTATGCTGTTTTAATTTGTAAGGCTCCAGAGCCTCTGGGATTTGATGCCTAAGAAATAAAGTTGGCTTGCCTTGCCTATTGCTCACTGGTGATAGCTGACCTGGAGTACAGTGTCCAGTTCTGAGGCCACACATTACAAAGGACATAGACAGGATAGAGGTAGTCCAGAGGAGGGCAACTAAAGTGGTGCAGGGTTGCATCAAAAGCCCTATGAGTAGTGACTGAGGGGTCTCAACATGTACACCCTACAAGAGAACAAGAGGGGACATGATAGAGACCTACAAGTACCTCACAGGGAGGTGAACAAGATATAGGACGGAGTCTCAAATGAGAAAGAGTACCAGGACCAGAGGGCATGTGATGAAGCTAGAAGGGGAAGTTTGAGAGGGATGTGAGGAAGTACTACACTGAAAGAGTGGTGGATGCCTGGAACAGTCAGCCAGCAGAAGTGGTGGAGAAGAAAACAGTAAAGGGATTCAGGCATGCATGGGATAGACATAGCAGAGTTTTAGTAAATAAGCAGGAAGGAGGGAGGGTCACAGTTAGGGTCTGCAGAGACATACTAGGCAGGGACCATCTGGGCAGACTGGGTGGCCAAGCATTCTTTTCTGCTGACAAATTTGTGTTAAAAGGGGCTTGTGCATTGAGTTGTACAATCAGATTAATTTATGATAATGAAAGACAGTTGGTATTAATGAGGCAAACATGGTATCCCAAGCGGAAGTTTATCAGCAAGTATGCCGCTGCTTTTTGAGTAACACCCCAACCATCCTATATTGATGATGATCATCTTGTGCTTCGCCTACAAAATCAGCTAAGATACGGAGCTCCCACAGCTGGCTGATGTAAAACAGAGTCTGCCATTAGTGGGCATGGTGACTGAAGCAATATGTTAACAGAGACCAGCCACAGTAGTAAAAATTAAAGAGCTGTGTCTGGCCCTGCACTTTGAGGGCTAGGTGAAATGACCTACAGTAACTGGGCCTACAGTTAGGTGATAAATAAGGGATATGCAGGGGGACCTGTGTGATACGTGATTTATTTACACGAGTGTGGATAGGTGACTGGCTTTATGAGCGATCCCAAGTAGTCTCAGTTCTGGACCATCATTCTGTTGAGGATCAGGTGGCAAGTGGAGTGCCGCAGGGATCTGTGATAGGACCCTTGATATTCCAGATTTTATTGCCAATGTAGATGATAACATCAGTAGCATTATTATGAACTATGCTGAGGACACAAAATGTGTGGCCTTGTAAAACACTGACTAAATTCAGACTATACGAGGTGATATTGACATAATAAGCGATGGGTAAAGAAATAGGGATGCATCTTAACATTCAGAAATGTAGTGTTTTACATAGGTAGACACAATCCAAATCATGTTTTTATTTGGATGGGGTACCAATCAAACAAAAGAAATCAAAAATCTTGGGATACTTGTTGACAATAAATTAAATTTTAAATCACAAAAAACATGTTATGGCTAACACAAATAGGGTAATAGTATCAACCAAAAGAAATATTAAGAGCAGAAAATCTGAAGTATTATTGCCATTATACCTTTCATATGTGAGACCAATCTTGGATTATGGATCCCAGATATGGTCTCCATATGAAATAACAGAAATCAGTAAATTAGAAAAAATACAAAGAAGATATACCAGATCAGTAACCGTGTTGAACCTATACTCGTACAAGGCGAGATTGGATAGATTGGGGCTGATAGCCTGGAGGTGAGAAGACAGAGAGGTGATCTCTTGTTCTTTTGATATATTAAATAATCCTTTATTAATACTAAACCTAGAAACTGAATTTAAGAATGACCAGTTGAATACTAGAGGACATCCACTACAGATTAAGAATGAGAGATTTAAAACTAAAGATAGAAAATGCTTTTACACTCTATGAACAATTTCGCTCTGGAATAGATTACCTTTAAAGTCATCTCAAGTATCACAAGGAATATTTTCAAAAAATCTTGATGCTTATATTTCTACAAGTGGGACCCTTAATTATTATAATGTGTCCTAATAGGAGCTATCATGGGCTATGCCTTTTTGCTCCTGTTGAACTTAGTGAGTGCTGTTTGACCTTAGGTAACATCACGAGTGACATAAGCCACAAGTTAGGTGTCCAAGGGCAAACAGCACTAATGTAAATAAATCATGTATCACACAAATCCCCTACATATTTCATTTATGCAGGAGAGGACCTTGTGCAGTAGTTTAATTTGGTTTTATTGTTTGCCAGTTTTTGTGTGAAGTTTAGGGTTTCTTTTGTAAAATAGTTGCTTTACCCTTCTTTTCTGTGTTAGTTGCTACTTTTGGATGCAGCGCCTGGCATCCCGCTGATTGGTGGAGTGAGTAAGGTTTTGAAAATTGCTTAAACATGGCAGACCCATGCCCCATTCTTGACCTCAGAAATCTGAACCAATTTACGATTGAAGAAAAATTCAGAATGATTTCTCTAGGCTGTCTGCTTACCTCATTTGAAACATCAGGGCTGGATAGCATCCCTGGATATACAAGACTCATACTAGCACATACTGATGCACCCCAGCCACCAAAGATACCACCATTTTGTTGTGCTGGGACAGCATCACAAGTTCAGAGTCATGCCCTTTGGGCTTTCTCGGCATCACAAGTTTTACAAAGTGCTTTGCAGTGCTGCAGCGAATCTGAGAAAGTTGGGACTCCAAGTCTTCCCATACTTGGATGATTGGCTAATCTCAGGCCTGTCCAAACAGGAAATGGAACAGAAAGTAGCCACTGCCTCCCAGTTCCAAACCTTCATGGGAGTTTTGCTGAACTTTGACAAGACTCAGCCCAAGCCCTCCCAGGAACTGTTTTTATAGGAGCTGTTCTGGAGACAACCCAGACTTTTCTTCAAGAAACCAGCAACAGCAAAAAGAATAGCTCGTCCCCAGGTGTGCCTGAAATAGTTAAATCACAATAACTAAAAGAAAAGGCACCCCACACCAGCTTAAAACAAATTGATTTATTTACTCATAATCTTAGAGCCATGAACATGCCTCTTCATAACGTAGTCTGGTGTCTGAAGGCCCTAAATAAAGAAGCCAAGTAATTAGAAAGTGCTGTCCTGTAGAGTGCAGTCTGCTGGGAGAGCAGGGGTTGATGAACCCCTGCTCTCCCTGTAGATTGCACTGTACAGCACAGCACTTTTTGAACTGCCATGGCTTTATTTACAGCCTTCAGACACTAGAGCACGATTTGAAGATGCATGTTCTGGGCTCCTAAGGTTATGAGTAAGTAAATCAGTTCTTCGCTTTTTAAGGTGGCGTGGTGGTACCTTTTCTTTTTATCCAGAAAGCAAACTATGAGCAGTCCTGTTGAGGGCATGCTAAATCATGGAATGCTAAACTGTGCAAACCCACTCCATGCAATGTATGATGGGTCTAGTAAACTCCTCTGTGCTCACAGTGACCCAGGCATACCCTACACCTAAGAACAACACAGTGGATTCTCAGTGCATAATGGTCACAAGCATGACACCTTCAGAGTTACCCCATTCAGGTGACCAACCCTCTGGTGAGGTCCCTAACATGGCAGTCAGTAGAGAAAACTCCTCCAAGGCTACCCCATCTCCCAACTGGATCTGAGGTGATCCTCACCACAGATGGCTCTCTGTTGGGGTGGGTAGTCCATAGCCACTGCCTCCAGACATAAGATGTTTTGGACTCCTTAGAAACTCATCTTCACATCAGTGTGCTGGAGATTCAAGCTGTTTTGTATGGTCTGAAAGCCATAGTGGATTGGTGAGGCACAAAACAGTCTTCTTCCAG
Organism: Neoceratodus forsteri; assembly: GCA_016271365.2. Classification (NCBI taxonomy): domain Eukaryota; kingdom Metazoa; phylum Chordata; order Ceratodontiformes; family Ceratodontidae; genus Neoceratodus; species Neoceratodus forsteri. The sequence goes on along the minus strand of CM028132.1, from coordinate 807,690,869 downwards.
ACAGACAAGTCTGTTATGTACTGTATCAACAAATGGGGAGGAGACATTCTTACTCTCTGCAGAGAGGCGATGAGAGTGGAATGGTGCTTGGAGCAAGGTATCCTGCTCCAAGCAATCTATCTGCCAGGAGTCCTGAACACTCTGGCAGAGGAGATAGTTGAACAGAGGCCGATCTTGATGGTCTATAGCTCCAGACATAGTGAGATCACTGTTTGAGTGGATCACCCCAGATGTGGACTTTTGCATCCCAACTCAACGCCAAACTGCTTCAGCTCTGCTCCAGAAGTCATGGACATGGCATTTTCAGTCAAGATGCACTCAGACTGCCATAGCAAAATCTGTTTCTGTATGCATTTCCTCAAGTCTCTCTCATTCAGAGAGTGTTGTTGAGTTGGAGGCACAAGGGGACAAGATGATTCTAGTGGCCCTTGCTGGCCTCAATATATATGATTCCTCTGTTGAACAGACATTCAGCCAACAAACCAAGGATTCCACAACCTGGGCAGAACTGCTGACATATGGTCAGCTGTTCCATCCCAAGCTTTGCTCCTCCACCTTCTGGCCTGGTGCCTGAAAACATAGAAGTGAACAGGTACAACGATGTAAGATAATCTCTGAAATACATTTTGCTGCTTGTAAGCCCTCCACTAGGAAGACTTACACAGCTAAATGGAAAGGATTTTCCATCTGGTGCTCCAAAACCTACATGGACCTCTTTCATTGTCCATTCATCAAGGTTCTGGAGTACTTACTGGACCTTTCTGATGCTGGCCTGCAATATTACACAGTGAAGCACACCTTTGTGAACTGGACCTGGTGCCGACACATTTCTTGAAGAGATGCATTGACACCGCTGGCTCTGTGTTTGCTCTGATTGTCCGGTGTTCCTTATCTGAGGGGGTCTTCCTGATGCCTTGAAGGAGGTACTGGTGAGATTGCTCTTAAAGAAACCATCATTGGACCCGGAGGTCAGGGCAAATTACTGACCTATTTCTAACCTTCCTTTTGGTAAAGGTAGTGGAGAAGGTAGTGGCGCTCAGTTAGAAGAGCACCGTGACTCATGAGTTGTATGAACCCTTCCAGTCGGGGTTTCAGGCTAGGTATAGCACAGAAACTGCACTTGTTCAGGTGTTGAATGATGTCCTCAGGGCAAGAGATCGAGGATAAGACAATTTTGTTCTCCTGGATCTCTTAAGCATTTGACACTGTGGACCATTGTGTGTTGCTTGATCGCCTTAGGGAACTCTGTGGACTGACTGGTACTGTCATCAACTGGCTTGAGTGCTTTCTTACTAACAGGAGGCAATGGGTTGTGATGGGGAATTCCCTCCTCCACTCCTAGTCTCCTATCTTGCAGAGTTCCTCAGGGATCGGTATTAGCCCTAATGTTGTCTGCAGTGTACATGCTACCCCTGGGAGGGCTCATTAGGAAGTATGGCTTGGGTTTTCATTGCTATGCTGATGATACCCAGCTATACTTTTCCTTTGCCCTGGAACATCCAATGTGGTGGATGTGTTTAACAGCTGCCTTGCCGAGATTAATGACTGGATGACCTCTAGCTGGCTGCGACTGAACCCCGATAAGACGGAGGTATTGGTGCTGGAGTTGAACAGAGTGCTTGATAGGATGGCCTCTGAATCAGAGACTGGACTTGTTCTGGGATCCATTTCATTGAAGACCTCCTCTTGGGTGCATAATCTTGGTGTCATTCTGGATAGGAATTTGACTATGGAAGCACAAATATCCTCCACGGTCCGCTCCTGTTTTTCTAGCTCAGAAATGTCGCCAGAATAAAGCCCTTATTCTGCCTCTGGCCTCCCTCACCTTGATACTTGCCTTAGTTACATCAGGGCTTGACTGCTGTAATTCGCTCACCACGGGTCATGGGAGGATCTCTCCGCAGACTGCAGCTAGTGTGAACGCAGCTGCCCGGTTACTTACTGGGTAGCCAAAATGTTGCCATATCACACCGTGTTGTGTGAGCTGCACTGGCTGCTGGTCAGGTGGAGGATCCTTTTAAGGTGGGTCTTCTCACCTATAAGGCCCTACATGGGCAGGGCCCTGGTTATCTGTCAGACCTTCTTGTACCTGCTCTCTGTCCGCCCCCTCCGTTCCTCCTGTGGAGTCCCTCTGGCGATTCCTAGAATGAGGTTGAGATCGCCTGGCGATAGAGCTTTTAGTACCCGCCGCCTGGCCCTTTGAATTCGCTGCCCCATCGGGTTAAGGGGCCCCTCACCTTGAGGGATTGGCCCTCCTATTCTCCCAAGCTTTTCAGGTTTTAATTACTAAAATGTTAATTGATTGTGTATGATGCTTAAATGATGAGCTACTATTCTGTATTTTTACATTTGTTATGCATCTGTGTGTGTAGTTTCTTGGAGATGTGTTTATCTATTTGTATGGCACCCAGAGCCTCCGGGAAATATATTTTGCCTTGCCTTGCCTAAAGGTCCACCTGTGTGATATTTTAGCATATCATGAGCCCACTGGTTCCTGTACCTAGCACAGCTGCCACTGTTTAAGAAGGTTCCTCAGGGCATTTTACACACAAGGCCTCTCATCAAGAAGCCAGTAGCTTCCTGGGATATCAACCTTGTTAGACATTCTCACCGCAAGCCCTTTGAGCTTGCTGTGACATGTGGCTTGAAGTTCCTAACCTGAAAGCAACATTTCTGATGGCTGTCACCTCTGCATGCTGAGTTCCTGAAATCCATGTTTTGATCACAGATCCTCTGTGTACTGTTTTCCGTAGAGAAAAGGTAGATCTTACTTAGAGGGTTCCTGCAGTAGGTCTTCACATATAGGACTCGCCCCTGGTGTCAGGTCTGCATGGCAAACTTATGAATAGCAGTCATCAGCAAGGACCGCCCCGACGTCGCGGTAGTAGCGTCAGCCCGACTATAAAAGGGATGGTCCTACTCCCAATCTCCAGTTCTTTTCCCGTCACCTCAGTCACGTTCAGCTCGTGTCAGAACAGCAATCTAACATCCACGTTATATTTGTTGAAGTTTCTTCACCTCTTGCATTAGTATTTCCACAAAATTTTCTTCAATTTGATTTTCTTCTAGACAGAAAAAAAAGTGCTCTAGTCTGTGCTCAAATCCACACAGGGACGACCATTCCGGCTGCCTCCTTTGTCTTGGTTGAACACCGACATCCAGGGGTGTTCCATCTGCCAGACTTTCAACCAGGTGACCAGAACCAGGTGCAAGAGGTCCTCGAGGCCCATCTGTTGACCCAATGCTTGGTGCTTATGGAAAAGGAGCTCCAAAACTCAGGGAAAGGTTGTCGTCGCCGCCCTGAAGAAGAAGAAAAGTAAGGAAAAGCATTGGGACAGGAGTCTGTGGCCCTGGAGAGGTCTGCAACCATGAGTACTTTTTCGGTGCACCATCCACTTCTTTGGGCCGGGCTCCCTCTCCCTCCCCTCCTGCCGAGGTGAGCAGGCAGCCAGGGGTTGCCTCTTTGGAGGTGGTAATTTTGTTGACTGATCCTGCCGATAAGTCACCCCTCACCTCTGGCGGAGGGCGCACGGCCTCCGCCGATCAGACTAGTGGCGGTCTTCAAGCCATCTCTAGCCCAGCCAGATCTGTTGCTTCAGACGCCAGCCCTCCGATGCCGCAAAGATTCATCCACTCTCCCGCCGGGCTCCAGTTTGGCCCCCGACGCCGGACAGAGTGAGGGGCTAGTCACCCATCGCCTCCCAGGGTCCTCCACCTTAGAGACTCGCCACCCGATCCTTTGCTGTTTGCTTTAGCAAAGTCACGTTCAGACCTGCTGTCAGGGCCCCTCGTGTTCCCCTCGCCAGACCTTCCCTGTCACCGGATTTTATTCCGCTGCCGACAGAGGATCCGGCATGGAGCCCATCCCCACTACTGGGCGGCCCAGGACCCAACACTACCTTCTGGCACCATGGCACCTCCCCTGTGGGGCCTTCTATCAGTTCATAGTCCAGGAACCTCTCTCCCACCTGCTGGCGTCTCCGTCGGGTCATTCAGCATCCGACGCCGGGTCAGGTGCCTCCGCCGGGTCTTCCGACACCAGATTATCAGACGCCGAGCTATCCGAAGTAGTAATTCCTGATGCCGGTTATCCTACTCCAGGGCATCCCACGCCGGTTACCCAGGGTATTCATCATATTATCCGTCCTGGCATTATCCTCGGTACCGGATATCCAAGTTATCAGCCACCTCCTCCTCCTCCGTACCGGACCATGAGTCCATCCCTCTGTGGTGGAAAAAGGCTAGAGCGCAGCTTGTGTCGGAGTTAAGGCAGCTGGTGAGGGAGACACCCTCCACCAGGGTGGCCTCTCCACCGCCTCCTCGTGCTAGAGCCACTACCTCTACCTCAGTAGGCATTACAGAACCAGACCCTCTGTTCCTAGTGGCTCTGACTCCTCTGACACTGACTCGACTCGAATGCGTCGATCCCAGATCTCCCATAGAGTTCCCTCCGAAGACTCCCAAAGTCACCTCCGGAGGATCCTTCTTCGAGACCTGTTGCATTCTATTCAAGTGGCTGGTGGTTGGCCATCCAAAGAGGTTGATCCACAAAGAAAACGCCTTATGGAGCACCTGGATCTGGCCATCTCAGACTCTATTCCTATTCCACTGTGGATGGAACCACATGACCTTGTGACCATAGTCTGGCAGCAACCGCCCTCCATTCTAGCGGTCTAATGCAAAGCTGACCACACCTGTTATCCCGGAAGGGATATCTCATTTGAATTCCCATCCCAAAGCTGACTGTGGTCATCATGGCGCTCAAGACCGTCCAGCCCAACCCAAACATGTGAGTTCTTAGCACGCCCAACATGGTTCGATGTCAACTCAGCCAATTTGGGTACATATTACTCTTCTTCATCCTGTGTGATACGTCCTTAATTACGCTCGCACATGGTCACCTTTCAAAAGCTTCTTTGATTTAGAAAGGGACCCCAGGACGTGCAAGATGAAACCCTGAGGAAGAAGCTCTTGGAAAGGTTCGATGGGGAAACGTGTTGCCACACCCTTCGGCTACTTACGATTCTCGTGGATTCAGTGGCTAGAGCAGCCGCCATGGGGATCTGTCTCGACGCTTTCCTGGCTCCTTATAGCGGGACTGGCGAGGACGCGCAGTCCTCTCAGTTGGACGTCCTTTTAGGGGTTCCGTCCTCTTTGGTGGTGACACTAAAGACATTATTACTGGCTGCAGGAGAGCAGACGCCTCACGGGACGTCTGCCTTATACAAGATGGGCCAGAAAAGCAGCCTTTTCGCCGCCAAAGAAGGTGGAACAAATCCAGGCTAAGCATCAGGCAAAGAAGCGCACACCTGGCTCTAGAGCTCAAACCCTACAGACCAAATTTCAAAACAGGCCTCTGGGGCAAAAGCTCCCTCCCTCGGTGTTCTGACTCCTTCCCTCCTTCCGCTGCCTCCAGTACCTCAGTAGGAACCGGTCGGAGGGAGGTTCGCCCCACCTGGAAGGTTGGCGTCCATCACCGCAGAAAATTGGGTGTTTCAGCTCATCCAGCGAGGTCACTCGATAGAATTCAGTGAAATTCCAGCCCCTCAGCCACCAGAATGGTCCTTCTGTCCCTGGAATCGGGTCCCCATAGTCCCTCAGGAGATCCAGGCCATAAAGCCCGCCCTGTTAAACCAAATAGGAAGGGATTCTACTCACTTCTTCCTGGTTCCAAAGAAAATGGGTGACCTGAGACTGATCCTGGACCTCAGCACACTAAACATCTTCGTTGAGTACAAGAAGTTTCAGATGTTGACTCTTCAGGGCTCCTCCCTGCTCCACCACAATTCTTGGCTGTGCTCCTGGACTTGCAGGATGCTTACCTGCATTTCCCTATCCTCCCGCCCACTGCTGCTTTCTCCGCTTTGTTTTCCTGGAAAATAATTTCCAATTCAGAGCACTCCCATTTGGCCTTTCTTGCCCCCGAGTGTTCAGCAAATGCCCTAGCGGTTGTGGCGGCCTTTTCTGCGCCACCAGGGCATTTATATCTTCCATACCTGGATGACTGGCTTCTCTCAGCACCCTCTCCTATCAACCTGAAAGAGTCTCTCTTCAGTCTGAGCTTGTTTTCTTTACTGGGCATAATGGTCAATTTTCCCAAGTCCCAGCTAGTACCTCCTAGAGGCTCCAGTTCATTGGAGCTGTACTAGACACAGTTCAGGGCAAGACTTTCCTGCCATCGGATCGGGCAGAGACCCTAGTTTCTCAAGCCACCTCGCAGCACAGGCCTGATGGATCCCAGCACACTTGGTGCTTCGCTTATTGGGACTGATGGCGGCCGCACTTTGACAGTCCCAATGGCCAGGCTTCACATGAGGGTCACCCAGTGGTCTCTCTTGAGTCCAGTGGGACCAGAGGATGGACGACATGAACCAAAAGTCATGATCTCTCAACAGTCTTCAGAGAGATATTCGCTGGTGGCAGGATCTCAACTTAATGAAGGGAATTCCTTTCCTTCCTGTAGTTCCGACTCAGACTCTCACTACGGTTGCCTCAGATCTGGGTTGGGAGCTCATCTGGGGTCTCACAAGACACAAGGGTCTTGGTGCGACCAGGAGCTGATGCTCCACATCAGTGTTCTGGAGACCAGGGCAGTTCTTTACGTGCTCCAGGCATTCCAGTCGCTGCTGGTTCCGGATCTCTTAGTACAGACAGTCAACATGTCCACTGTCTGGTACATAAACAAACAGGGAGGAACCTGGTCATACCTTCTTTGCCGAAGCCATGAGGGTGTGGTACTGAGTGATTCACACAGGCTTTATCTGACAACAGTTCACGCTCCAGGTATCACCAACGCCCTGGCGGACAGTCTCAGTCGATCAGTGGCCAGGGCCCACGAGTGGGAGCTAAAGTCAGAGGTCGTCGAAGATCTCTTTTTCGACGGGTTGGCCAGAGATAGATCTGTTCGCCTCCCATACAACGCAAAACTACCCATCTTCTGCTCGCTTGTTCCAGGGCATGGTGCTTTTTGCGAGATGCGCTGTCTCTTTCATGGACAGGGAGGTTTCTGTATGTCTTCCTCCTTTCCTCTCATTCAGAAGGTCCTTGTGAAACTTCAACAAGAGGGGCCACACAATCCTGATTGCTCCTTTTGGCCACACCAAATTTGGTTCCTCTTCTGAAATATTTGGCACTGGAACCTCCGGTTCCTCTGCCCATTTCCCACGACCTTCTGACTCAGGAGCAGGATACCCTGGTGCATCCGAGCCTTCAGTCTCTCCACCTTCATACATGGCACCTGTGGACATAGCGATTTCTCGCTATGGAGTCTCTTCGCAGGTTGCACACATTCTAGTGGAGGCCAGAAAACCCTCCACTAGATCCACTTACGCTATGAAGTGGAAGAGATTCATGATATGGGCCCAAGCAAGGAGCTGGAATCCATTTTCGGCTCAGCTTCCCAGGTTCTAGAGTACCTCGACACCTGTCTGAGGCAGGCCTTAGCTGTTCCTCCATTAAGGTCCACCTCTCATGGTGTCGGTTTACCAACTCCCAGTGGAGGGCAAACCTTGCTCCAACTGGAGGTTGCTAAAACCTATTTGAAACCTCCAAGCCAGAATCCTTGTCCTCCCTGGGACCTGAATTTCATACTGTTAAGCTGACCTTACCACCGCTTGAATGAGCTTCTTCATGACTTACGCTTCTTTCCTGGAAGACCTTATTTTAGTCTGTGTTACTTGCAGGGAGGGTTTCTGAATTACAGGCCTTTGTAAAGAACCTTATTTGATTTTTCATAAGGACTGAGTAGTCCTTCGACTAACCCTTCCTTTTGCCCAAAGTAGTTTCCAAACCACCTTGAACCAGAGCGTGGAATTATCGGTGTACTATCCACAGTATTCCAACAGGGGGACACCTGCTGCACACCCTTGACATGCACCGATCCTGAGGTACTACATGAACAGGACTAAAGAGGTTAGGAAATCTAGCCAACTGTTCGTAGCTTTTGCCCTCAGTGCCAGGGCAAGGCTACTCCGATGGCTTTCTAACATCAACCATTTTTCTGCAGACACGAAATATGGAAGTCCTTCCGGGGCCGCCAAAGGCCACTCCACCCGGTATCGTGGTGACCTCTACTGCCTTTTTAGAATGTGTCCATGGCAGAGATCTGTGCTACGCCACTTGGTCATCTGTTCACACCTTCACTAAGCATTACAGTCTGGACATTGCCTCTTGGCACAGAACTGGCTTTAGTCTTACAGTCCTGCAAGGCCTTCTGTCGTGATTCCCCATGACGACTTTCTCATCCTCCAGGATGCACCTATGCCTTACTCTTCTTTGGGACTACTTGGTATTCAGTCCTGTATTTGAAGACCTACTGCAGGAAACATAGAGAAACATAGAATTTGACGGCAGATAAGGACCGCTTGGCCCACCTAGTCTGCCCATTTTCCTACCTAACAGATAAGCTGCAGATCCTGGTTAACCAACAGCTTACTTCCTCCTACCCCCACTAGGACTGCCTTATGTCTGTCCCATGCATTCTTGAATTCCTCCACTGTTCTTGACTCCACGACCTCCTCAGGGAGGCTGTTCCATGTATCCACAACCTCTATGTGAAAAAATGTCTTTCACATTACCTCTGAGCCGTCTCTTCAAGTAAGATATTGCAGTTACATAAAACTTACCGTAACAGTAGATCTTCGAGAGAGGTTCCTGCTGTAGGTCTAGTTTCTCCTCCTTCCCCCAGTTTTTGATGTTTTATCCTTATTTTTCCATCCTGTCTAGCTCTTCGGACTAGAGCAGAAGCAGGGTCTGAGGAGCGTTCACTCCATTTTTCTCCTTACCTATCTATAGGTCTCGTTGAAAAGAACCGGAGAGCGGCTGACTGCCCTTATAGTCGGGCTGACGCTACTCACGCCCCTGATGTCGGGGGCAGTTCCCGCTGATGACTGCTATTCACAGTTTGTTGTGCGGACCTGACGCTTGGGGCGCAGTCCCATATGTGAAGACATACTGCAGGAACCTCTCTCAAGATCTACTGTTATGGTAAGTTCTTACATAACCGCAATGTCTCCAATACACACCCCAAGTTTCTGCTGAAAGTGGTGTCAAATTTCCATCTTAACCAGGCCTTATGCCTGCTTACCTAATTTGCTAACTTACACAATGAGAGAGAAAGGACGCTGCACTCACTGGATGTTAAGAAGGTCCTACAAACAACATGAAGTCTTGCAATATTATGACATATGCAGTTTGTCCCAGCCTTAGAACTGCTCGAGCTGAAAGAGTTAACTTCCATGCCAGGCACGGAATCTTGAGCGCGAGCTCGGTTGAAAAACTCTGTCTGTTGATCTTCAAACTTAAACTGTCAGATTCTTTATCTTACCACTGAACAGTCGCCCGAGATTCCTCCTACTGCTCGGTTCATTTGTCGGTTAAAAAGTGTTATTTCTCGCTTTTTAAACTGCATTTGTATATTTTAACCGCAGCCGGTCAGTTCAAGCTCTGTCTGTGGTATCGTAAGTAATAGATAGGTTTTATTTTTCTCTGTGTGGAACTTGCAAATGTTGTTATCGGTTCGGTTTGAACCGATCAGGTTGTTGTTAAAACTTATTAAATTACATTTAGAGTGTGGTTCCTGTTCTTATCGGTTCAAAAAACGGATTTCATTACGCTTTTTCCACGACCCGTGACACGGTTGGGAACCGATAAGGTGTCTTGCTTGCGATTTGCCGGAAAAGGGCAAGTTTTTGGTTAGGCTGGCATTATGTCTGAGAAACCCAAAAGAAAACCGGGCCCACTGGGTTTCAGCACTGTAGTGTCTGTGGGGAAGCTCTTGCCAAGGCTGACCCACACACCACATGTGTTTATTGTCTGGGGTTTGACCACCTCAATGCAGACTGCCAGATTTGCAAGAATTTCCCTGCAGCTACCCTGGATAAGAGAGTTGGTAGGCTCAGGGAACGTAGAGGCCAAAAGTCCGCTGACCTGATGGAGCCCGCCCGGTTCGGCAGCCAACCGAATCGAGGGCGCCCTCTGACCAGGGCGTATACTCTGGCAAATCTAAGAGCTGACTCCGAGGAGCCAGTTCCAGCAAAGAGGACTAGAAAATCAGCAGGTGTGCAGCCAAAATTTCATTCTCCAACCACTGCAGAGATAGCCAAAGCGATCGAATTGTCCAGTCGCTTTCGGTTCCGTCCGAACCGCACCATCAGGTAAACGGTCGGTTCGGTCGGTTCCACCGTTCAAGAATATGATATAGAATAATTTTATGAACTGGAGGAGGGGAGGAGGATTATGAAGAGAGTGAATGTGATTTTGAAAGTCTGGATGTGCCCATTGAACTGACATCTCCCCAGACAGACCTTCAGGAGTGTCTTCCTCTAGGCTTTCTGAGTCCCCTTCTCATTTTCTGTTTTATAAAAAGTTGTTGAAACCCTCCAGCTCCCTTTGGAAGAAGCTGTGGATGAACAGGAGGAGCCTGACTATGTGGAAATGATGGATATCCCAGAGTCCAGGAGATTGTCTATTCCTTTACATAAATCTTTTAGGAAACAGACAATAAAATTTTAAAGTCCTTAATTCTGTACCTCCTGTGGATAAAAAGATGGACAGGAGGTACACATTGTCAGGCTCTGATACGGAGTTCCTTTCACAACAATGCAGCCATGTTAGTAGTGCAGGCTGCAGCCTGTGATAAGGCAATATTCCTTGGCTTCACACCCCTGACAAGGACTCCAGGAGGATTGTTGCCATGGCAAAGAAACAATACATGGCAGCATCCTTGGGACTCAGACAGGCAAATTATATGGCCTATGTTGCAAGATACCAGAAATCCAGATGGGATACTGTTATGGCTTTAGCGAAACAGGTCCCTGGCCAGCTTGCCAAGGAGCTGGAACAGGTGGCTGCTGATGGTATTGAGGCATCCAAGGTGCAATTCCATGCTGCAGTGGACTCTAATGATGTATCTTCAAGAGTCATGGCTACATCTGTGGGTTTTCGTGGAATGGCTTGGCTCAGGTGTACTAGCCTGTCACAGGATACCCAGGCTAAGGCCATGAATTTTCCTGTTGTGGGTAATTCTCTGTTTGGGGAGCAGACAGAGAATTACATGCTAAAATGGATGAGTATAGGACCACTTATAGGAGTGCACAGGCCAAGGAGAGGCAAGCCACCTCAGAGGCAGCTTTCCAGGGCAGGGCAGGCCTTTTCACAGGCCTTTACTGCTCTCCAGGCCTCCTCTTCAGCTTATGCCCAGAGGGGTTCTTCAGAGGGAGAGGCAGGCAGTGCAGCAGGCCTGCTCCCACCCCTCAGCCTAAAGCCCCTGCCAAACAGGCACCCTGATGGGATGCCAAGGGCCGATTCTCCATTACCTGTAGGCAGGCTGGTTTACTGCCCAGGACTGAGAGTCTTTAACATCAGACAAGTGGGTCCTGGAAGTAGTAAGCCAGGGACTGGTTCTCAGCTTCAAAAATTTCCAAAGATGAGAACCAGATCCTTCCACCTGCAAATCCATCAGAGGCTCTTGCTTTGGAAACAGAAGTCTCAACCTCCTGGCTCTCAGAGCTGTAGAAAGGGTTTCTCCCCACACCAGGGCAAAGGACTGTACTCCATGTACTCCTTACCCCAAAAAGAAGGAGAATGGCGGCCCATCCTGGATCTAAGATACCTAAACAAGCACCTTTAAAACCAAAATTCAAAATGGTGACTCTGGGAACTATTTTACCCTCCCTAAGGCCAGGGACTGGCTAGTCCCTGGACCTCAAGGATGCCTACTTCCATGTTCTCATCAGAAGCTCCCACCAAAGTACCTCAGATTCGAACTGCCCCCAGGCCATTACCAGTTCAGAGCAATGCCCTTCGGCCTCACCTCTGCCCCAAGGGTATTCACCAAATGCCTGGCAGTAGCAGTTGCTCACTTAAGAAGGCAAAAGATTGCCATCTTTCCTTACCTGGACGACTGGCTCATAGTGGGTCAGTCTCCAGACCAAGTCAAATCACACCTTCAGGTTACCCAGCAGCTGCTTACATCTCAGGTTTTCTTCTCAGTCTTCCAAAGTCAGTTCTAGAGCCTGTTCAGCTACTCAACCTTCATAGGCGCAGAACTGGTCACAAAGCAGGCCAGAGCTTTCCTTCCTCCTCTAGAAAGAGTAAAGACCCCTGGTGGCTCTGGCCTCCTCCTTCACTCTGCAGGTCTCGACCAGCAAGGCACTTTCTACAGCCCTGGCCACATGGCTGCTTCCACAGCTGTAGTGCAAGGAGCAAGATTTCAGATGAGGGACATCCAGTTCCATTTGAGAGCATTCTGGTCTCAAAGGAGAGATCCTCTAACCAAATTGATCCCAGTAACTCAACCCTGATCCAGGCCCTGCAGTGGTGGCAGGATCAGAGCAATCTGAGACAGGGGTTCCTTTCATCCCTCAATCTCACTCCTTGACCCTTACTACAGATGCTTCCTCTTGGGATGGGAGCTCACATGGGCGACCTCACCACCCAGGATTGTGGTCCCTCAGGAATGTCTGCTCCACATCAATCTGTTGGAACTCAGAGCTGTTTTTCTAGCACTTCAGGTTTTTCTGCATCTGTTCAGAACAAAGTGGTACAGGTCAGAACAGACAACACCACTACAATGTGGTACATCAACAGCAAGGGGCACTCGGTCTTCGGCCTTGTGCACCGAGGCAATGAAGTTGTGGTCTCTGGTTATTCCCTGAACACCTCCCTCATGGCAGTTCACCTCCCAGGCAAGGACAATGTCCTGGCAGATGCTTCCAGCAGGATTTCCCAGGGCCATCACGAATGGTCACTGGATCCCCTAGTACTGGGGTTGGTATTTGCCAGGTGGGCACCCTCAGATAGATCTTTTGCAGCCCCAGACAATCACCAACTTCTGCTTTTTGTTGCAGGCCCCAGTGTTGGGCTCAGTCCCTCTGGATGCCTTCCTTCTTGATTGGGAAGGAAGTTCCTCTATGCCTTTCCCCTTCCTCTCTCTTGTTCAAGGTGCTAGTCAAATCAGATCTCAACCTTGCAAGATGATTCTGATTGCTCCAGATTGGGCCAGACAGCCCTAGTATCCACTCCTTCTGTCCTTAGCAGTCCACCTTCCCTGTGTCTCCCCAGGAATCACAATCTGTTAACCTGTGCCCAGGGAGAGTTTGCTATCCGAATCTCAATCCCTCAACCTCAAGGCCTGGCTCTTGAGGAGTTAGAGTTTGCTGACCCACACCTTTCTCAAGGTGTACTGATATCTTGAAAGCTTCTAGGAAGCCTTCCACCAGGGCTACTTATAATTCTAAATGGAAAAGGTTTTCCATATGGTGCTCTGGAAAGCATATTTCCCAGAATCTCGCTGATTTGCCCACAGTCCCGGACTATATGGTCCATCTAAATACTTTGGGGCTGAGGCCAGCTACCCTGAAAGTGCATTTGGCAGCTGTCTCTGCTTTTATTTCAGCAGGAAAGCCTCTTCTTTCTGCTCACCCTGTATTCTCCAAGTTTTTCAAGGGATTGCTTCACCAACCTCCATTCAGGGACCCTGCTCCTGCCTGGGATCTTAATGTTTGCATTGCTCAGCTAATGCAACCCCTTTGAGCCTTTGTCTTCAGCAGAGCTTAAGTACTTGACTTGGAAAACTATGTTTCTAGTAGCTATCACTTCTGCCAGGCGATAAGTGAATTACAAGCTTTGTCAGTGGAGCCTGATTTTATCTCCTTTCACAGAGATAAGGTGGTCCTCAGGACTAACAGGAAGTTCTTGCCTAAGGTGGTTTCAAGATTCCACTAATCAATCTATGTCTCTTCCGTGTACTTCACTGACCATTCCTCCTCTGGTGAGAGGAGGCTGCACAGTTTAGATGTCAAAAGAGCCCTCAGTTACTACATAGAACGCACTAAGGGTCACAGGTTGACTCCTCCAACTGTTCCTCACTTATGGTGAGGTTGGTAAAGGAAACCTGCCACTAAAAGATCCATTGCCAGGTGGTTTGTCTCTTGTATCCAATTCTGCTATCAAAAACTGGTAAGGTTCCCCTTCAGGCCTGAGGGCTCACTCTACCAGAGGTATACAGCTGCGTCCCTAGCTGCGGCCAGGGACATCCCTATCTTAGAGATATGTCAAGCAGCTACCTGAAAACAGTACACACTTTCACCAAGCATTACTCCCTGGACATCCAGGCTAGGAGTGATGCTCGGTTTGGCACAGCTGTGCTTCAGAGCCTATTTCCTAAGTAGGTTCTGTCCTCCTCCATGGAAGTACTGCTGTGTATCAGATATAAGTCATAATATAGCAAGACTTATGTTGTTTGAAGAAAAATTACTCACCTTAGTAATGTTGTTTCTTCTAATGGAGTCTTGCTATATTATGACCTCCCTGCCTGCCCCTCTGGAACCTCTGCTCTTGGAATGTGGGTGGGCAGTGCAGTGTTGGCACTTAATGATGCCCACCTTGTGTTTTCACCCCTTTTTTGGGTGTTTGGTGTTGTATTTTATTTTATTTTATTTTTGGATCCCCTGACTTGAGTCTTGGTTTTGGGACCAGAAAATGCATTAATATTTTAGTAGCCAGTTGGCTAGTGTAGTTTTACAGCTTCCACACAGAACCTTAGTGAGTTTTGCTCTAAAGATCTGACAGTTTCAGTTTGAAGATCAACAGACAGAGTTTTTTCAACACAGCTCACACAAGATTCCATGCCTGGCATGGAAGTTAAGTCTTTCACCTCCGAGCAGTTCTAAGGCTGAGACAAGCTGCATATGTCATAATATTGCAAGACTCCATTAGAAGAAACAACATTACTAAGGTGAGTAATTATTTCTTAGGTTTTATCTGGACAGGACCAATAACAGACAATCCAAACAGCTCTTTGTCTCCTTCGAGCCTGATCAGAAGTGACAGCTTGTTACAATCATGTGCAGTTCTCACGGATTGTGAATTGCCTATGTAATCCCATGCCATGGCTTAGATTAAATTGGAGGGCAGCGATGTGCCCAGTCCACAAGAGTGGTTGCATGTCCCTGGCAGAGATATGCTCTGTACCTATTGGGGAAGTTGCAGAGCTGCAACTTAGAGCACAGTGCACACTTTCATCAAACACTGTGCCCTGGATGTCTGTGCCAGGCAGCATGCCACCTTTGGCAGGAGAATTCTGAATGGGTTACTGTCCTGAGTGGGCCCTTAGTTCCAGCCTCCCTAGTATGGAGAACTTTTTCTGAGCTTGATACCTGACCCATTAGTGGGAATCAATGGTGAAAATTGAGTCTTGAAAGATATTTACATTTTTTCCATAATTCTTGATCTTTCATAATATCTTCACCATTGATTCACATGCCTGCCCACCATCCCCAAACTCATTCCAGTATTGTTGTGTTGGCCTTCACTCTTTACACTTAGTTTGGGCTGTAAGGACACTGTTACTAGATTTGGTGGCCCTTCTTATATTGGTCACTAGGGCTATCTTAGTTCTATGTTGCTCACCTCTGTTTAAAAAAAAAAAAAAAAAAAAAAAAGGCACTGAGGTGGTTGGGGACTGGTGCCACTGTGTATCCGTGAGTGCATACATCATCGTGTGTGGTGCCTACAGCATCTACAGCCCTTGAAAGTTCTGGCTTGCTGTCCCGCTGGAAGTAGCAGTAGCACTGCCGCCATGACGCCAGTGACCGAAGTTCAGGAATGAGCCTGGGTTTTCGAGGCCGCTGGGAGGAGGCCTGAGCGCCTGACAGACTGCTCATCTCTGGGGATGGGGGTACACCGACTCAGTGCCTGCCTGGCCTCTGGCAGTGGCCAGGTACAGCTCACCAAGTCTGTTGCAGGGGAGGCGTGACAAACATCGGTCAGCTCATAATGTTAGTGCATGTCACACCTCCAGGGGGTGTACAACGAAAATATTCTGCCCCAACACGACACTGATGAGAGTGTCCCATATGGCCTTCATCCATTGGCGCTTGTGACCCACGAGGAGGACCCTGACGAGATCTTAAGGTACAGGCTCAGGGCCTGACTCCACCTCGTCCCTGCCTGGGGTAAGCCAAGGCTCCTTGGCAGTCATCGGGGTCGCAAGGTCCCATGGGGAGTCAGGAGAGAGTGCCGGAGTGAGGGGGCATAGAAATAAATTGCAAGAAAAAGAAAAATTGGCTCCAGCTGGTCCTAGCACTTGTCTAACACCCCACTAGTATGAATGAGTGGTGAAGATGTTCTGAAGACCAAGCATTACAGTAAGAACATAATCTAAATTTCCGCAGCACTGCCTAGCTAAGCCATTCAGTAAATCTGGAGGTAAAGCCAGTGTAAGAGCAGAGGAGGTGGTTTCTCTGGAGGCCAACCTCAAGGGACCACCCCAAGAGCAAGAAGTGATGGGACCAGTCCCATTTCTGTCGCAGCCTCTACTGCATTGCCTGATTGGGGGTCGACTCTCCCACTTCCTGCCACAGTAGTCCCGCTATTACTTCAGACAAGTGGGTCCCGAAGTGGTGGATCGGGTTGTCTCTGGAATTCGAGGCCTTACTCCTTTGTCGGTCCACCAAGTGACACTGGAGGACATGCTTTCACTGGAGTCTGTCTCCACATTAAAGAGTGAGATTTATCAGCTCATTACAGCAGGAAAATCCCAGCCCCTCCCTACAAAACAGGGTACTAAATGAGAAAAGACCGAGGTAGTAAGGTCAGTGGGGGATGCTGCAACAGAAGGCAAAGCCATCAAAGAATGGAGAGCAATGAGTACCAATGCCCGTAGTCTGAGTAACAAGCTTCCTGAATTAGTGGCCTTGATGGAGGAGGAACATCTGGATATCGTAGCAGTCACAGAAACATGGTACACACAAAACCATGACTAGGACGTAAACATACCAGGATACACTATCTACAGGAGGGACAGGGAGGGTAAAAGAGGAGGAGGAGGAGTAGCTCTTCACATGGGGAAGGAATCAAAGCAACAGAGAAAGGGAAAACAGGAGGAGGAGAAGAAGCACTGTGGGTAAATTTGGAGACCGCAATGGAACCACAATCCGACGTGGTTGTATACAGACTTCTTCTCAGGGGAGGAAATGGACAAGGAAATGATAGAAAGTATACTTAGAATGGCAGAAAAGGAGGTATTGCTGATGGGTGATCTGAATATGCCAGATGTTAACTGGAGTGCAGTTGCAGCAGCCACTTGCAAGAGGGTTATTCTACATGCCCTACAGGGGCATGCCTTAGACAACTAGTATTGGAGCCCACTCGAGAGGGAGCAATCTTAGACCTGGTTCTCTCAAATGGTGATGAAGAGAGGATCACAGATGTAGAAGTGGGTAGCCATCTGGGAACCAGCGACCATCAAACAGTATGGTTCACAATAAACACAGCAATAGAGTCAAGTCATACAAAGGCAAAAGTACTGGACTTTAGGAGGGCTGACTTTGCTAAAATGGGTGAGTGCCTAAGGAATGCACTAGCAAATGGGCAGGAAGGAGGAGAAAGAACAATGGAGAATAATAAAACTGCCATCACAGAGGTAACAAGCCTTTTGTGTGAAGCAAATAAACAAAACGAAATGATGTAAGAAACCACTGTGGTTCTCAAAGGAAGTGGCAGTGAAGGTTCAAGAGAAAAGAAAGCATTCAGGAAGTACAAGGAAACACAGAAGGAGCAGGACAGAGAACTGTATCAGTTAAAGCAAAAGGAAGCTGGGGAGGCAGTCAGAACAGCAAAGGCCCAAACCGAGGAAAAGATAGCCAACTCGGTTAAGAAGGGGATAAACCTTTATAGGTACATCAGGGAGCAAAGGAAGACCAAGGGAGGGATAGTGAGGCTTAATAAGGGGAGGGAGGATGGGCAGAGAGTGACTGTGAAAAGGCAGAGATACTAAACAAATATTTTTGCTTAGTATTTACAAAGGAAGAGGGGAGGTACCTAATACAAACAGTAGAAACACTCTGGATACAGAAGTTGATACCAGCCCATTTACAGAAGAAAGGGTTCTGAAAGAACTCTTAAAACTGAAGGTGGACAAAGCAATGGAGCCTGATGGGATTCATCCCAGAATTCTAAAAGAACTAAGGGTAGAACTAGTAACACCACTGACTACCCTCTTTAACAAATCATGGGAGGATGGGGTGGTACCGAGGACTGGAGGAGGGCAGATGTGATCCCTTCTCACAAAGTGGGAGCAAGGCAGAAGCAGGAAACTATAGACCTGTTAGTTTAACCTCAGTGGTAGGGAAAATGATGGAATCACTTCTGAAGGAAAGAATTGTCGATTATCTAGGAGGCCAGAGGGCCACAGGACCCAAGCCAGCATGGATTCACAGCGGGAAGATCATGCCAGACTAATCTGATAGATTTCTTTGACTGGGTGACCAAAGTAGTAGATCAGGGAGGGACTGTGGACATGGCCTACCTAGACTTTAGCAAGGCATTTGACACAGTCCCACACAAAAGATTAATATGCAAGTAGCCAGCCTGGGAGTGGGTCCCAAGATGACAGCCTGGGTAAAGAATTGGCTGGAGAATAGGACACAGAGAATAATAGTAAATGGAGTCCACTCTGTAGGATGGGGGTTACTAGTGGGGGCACCGCAGTGTTCAAGATTAAGACTAGTCCTCTTCAATGTCTTTATAAGCGACATTGCAGAGGGACTGGAAGGAAAAGTACGCCTTTGCAGATGACACAAAGATCTGCAACAGAGTTGATGCACAAGGTGGGGTGGAAAGGATGAGAAGGGACTTGACAAGGTTAGAGGAACAGTCAAATGTATGGCAGCTTAGATTCAGTGCTAAGAAGTGCAGGTAATGCACCTGGGAAACAAAACCCAGGGAAGAGTACACAATGGGGGTGAGATACTAACAACAACAAAAATGGAAAGGGACCTGGGGTAGTCATATCAGATGACCCAAAGGTGGGCAAGCAATGTGAGAGGGCAGCAAGGAGGTCTGGGGGATACTGGGATGCATAGGAGAGGCATCACCAGTAGAAAACAGGAAGTTATTATCCCTCTGTACAGACAACTGGTCAGACCCCATCTGGAGTCCTGCGTGCAGTTCTGGAGACCCATCTCCGCAAGAACATAGACACAGACAGGATGGAAGCTGTCCAGAGGAGGGCAACTAAAATGGTGCAGGGTCTGCACAGGAAAACATATGAAGAAAGACTTAGGGAGCTTAATATGTATAGCCTCGAGGAAAGGAGGTGTGGGGGACATGATAGAAGCTTTCCAAGTACCTCAAGGAATCAACAAAGTCCAAGAGGGTAGCATCTTCAAAAAGAGTGTGCAAGAACAAGGGGCACAATTTGAAGATAGAGGGGGCGCTGCTCAGAGGTAATTTTAAGGAAGTATTTTTTCACAGAGAGGGTTGTGGATGTGCATGGAACCGGCCTTCCGGAGGAGGCTGTGGAGTCAAAAACAGTGGTGGAATCTAGCCATGCATGGACAGTCATAAGGCACTTCTAGGGGTGGGGGCAGGAAGAAGTAGGCTGCTGGTTAACTAGGATCTGCAGCCATCCATTAGGTAGGAAATGGCAGACTGCGGGCCAAGCGGTCCTTATCTGCTGTCAAATTCTTGTGTTTCTATGTTTCTGTTATAAAGCATGTGATAGAGCCTGTCCTTGAAAATCAAGATTAACAAGGGTCTGTGATCATGGTACCTTCTGATACCCAGTCAGACAGAGGGAAATGTCACCCCATCCTCAACCTATGAATCCTGAACAATTTCATTTACAAGCAGAAGTTGCTCATGGTAGCACAGGATCAGATCATGACATCCCTAAAGCCAGGAACATGGTTTGGCTCTTTGGGTTGACAGAACCCTTTATCAGTTTCTAGCCATGTGATTCATTCTGTCCTTGACAGACAGGATGTCCACTAGGTGCTTGTCAATTTTAGAAGTATTCCTCTTGTTCAGAGGCATCAAGGTCTTTCTATACCTCAAGATTGGATCATCATGGGGGCTCACTATGGGATGTGGAGCCATCTAGGGATGTGCTGGTCTAAATGCTATAAGACCTCAGCCTGCTTGTCAGCCTGACTAAGTCAAAGCTCACCTGCCACAGGTGACCTTGTTACTTGGAGTGGAGTTGGACTCCTCCAAACCAGAGCTCATCTGCCTCTGGACAGGGCGGCTCATGTAACGAGCAAGAATAACATCACGGTCAAGTACAGTGCAGGCAGTTAGCAGCATGCAATAACTGTGCACTGAGAAACCAGCTTAAATGTCAGTTTAGCACACACTGCAAAAAAGCAGAAAAGCATAGCAGCAGTCATCATTGCTTAGAAAGCTACCTGCCACAGAAATTCCACTGTCATTCACAAAAAGAATAGTGGTGTTCTGATGCAGGCATTACAGTCAGTGCACACTACAATGCAAATAAAATGGTAAAACAGCCTCAAAAGCATAGCAATAATTATCGTCCATTTGTGTGAAGCGGCCTTCATGACAATCTTACTGTCACTCACAAAAAATAGCGATGTGATGCTGGTCATTACAACAAATAAGAGTGTTATCTGTACCGGCTGTGATTCTTGTCTACTCTCCCTTAGGTGTAGCATTCTTCTTTCTCTTCCGCATTCCTTCGCTGACCACATGAGTAGTAACAGTAACCCTAGTACAGTATTGCAAGCTTGTTATGACAGCAGAAATGCAGAAAAAGAGGGATCAGTTTTTATGAGAGCATTACAGTGGGCTGAATTTGCTGAGGGTCATGCAGTGAGATTGCGAGGAAAGTAGGACATCTTTTTTTTTTAAATCATATTTTTTTATTTTATATAAAAATACAAATTCAACAAACCAAATGCAGTACAATGCATCAATATACACATAGTTGAATCATATATGAAAATAGATCTATTGCTCCAGACAGCCATCTTAACTTGTCAGTAAATAAGTATGCACAGAATATACATATGTAGGTAGCAAAGGGTATCCATATAGTAATGGTACAAAGTGAGCCCTGTGGGATAAACTTTCCCAAAGAGTTCCTAGGGATATCATTATTCCCTTCCTCTCAAGCTAGGTGCCTCCACCATTCATAGCCATTGCCTTCCCAAGGTGTCCATCGTGGAACAAAATCTTGGTAGGTGTCCAGCTGGTACCGGGTCCATCTCTCATCAAATGTGACACTCTTATTATTAATCCTAGCGATGTGCACTCAGATTATAAACCTTGTATGTGAGCTTTCTCCAAGACTCTTTAGTCAGGGTTCTATCTGTGAGCCACAATCTAGTAATTATCTTTTAGCAAAACAATAAGAAGTTGAATAAGCTTACATATGTCCCATCTGACTTTAAAATTAGGAGGAGGGACCACAGCCAAGACAAAGACCAGTGTCAGAAGTTCCGGGAGTTCAAATATGCTATTGACCTCCTGCCAGTAATCCTGTAGAGCTGGACATGACCAGAAAATATGTTCTTTTCCCACCGAGAGTCCCCCACACCCCTCCAGCACTCCCAAGCCCGTCCTCCAGTATTTGGCTGTAATATCTGGGGTTCTGAAAAACCTAGACCTGACTTTCCAGCCATATTCCTCCAATATGTGTTGGAGGAGCATTTAGAATAGTATCGGGTAGTCTTATCCCAACACTCTTTGACAACTTCCTATTCTCTGCTCTACCTGATCCTAATAGAATCAACTGAGTCTGAGCTATACTGACGTAATGCCTTGTATATGCTTATGATGTGATCTCGGACTTCCCTTTATATGATGTATAATGACCTGCACTAAGCTAGAGGGCCTCTGTAATTTTGGACAGAACTTCCTCTGATGGGAGAAGTTTGTCTCAAAGGGCCAGGTAAGTTCGGAATTGGCTGCTAGGTAGTCTATAGCTGGCTTGGAGGTATGAGAAAGAGTGTATACCCATGGGGCCTATTATCTGAAAAACAAAACATAGGCGATATGCCCTCCACTGGGATAAAGAGGAAGCCAGTCCCTCTGTGAACAGGTTGATTTGCCCACTTAGGGTTGAAATAGACTGTTTTTCTGTGGTCAAAACACATGGTGCCATAGTCTTACCCAGCTACCTAATAACTTTGAAGTATATCCCTGGAAACATTTTGGGGGAGGCAGCTCATGGGGTCTCCCAAGATAAGTCGGGGAATGTTTTCAAAGCTATTGAGAGCAGATTCTATATCTTTCCAATATGTAGAATATGTATGAGCTAGATGAAGTTAGGGCTCTGAGTGTATCTTTTCATATTGGGGAGGCTAAGTCCCGTGAGTCCATGGAAGTTGTAAGGAAGTATATTTTACATGGCTGGGCCCTCCCCAGATAAACTGAGAGATTAATTTGTCCCATGATTGGAAATAGGTGTTAGTAGGCAATATGGGTGGGTATGTATAAAGACAAGGAAGCCTGGGAGTATATTTTGTTGAATAGTTTCAGCTCGATTCAATATTCCCATTGGAAGTTGAGCCCATCTAGACAAATTAGTAGTGATTTGCTGTGTTAACGGTTCAAGTTTATCAAATCATGTTGTAGTAGTTTAGAAGGGATCTTAATACCCAAATATCGGATCTCCTGTCTATTCCATCAGAAGGGAACTGTAGCTGTGGCCCAGAGGAGAGAAATGAGTAGGTCAACACCTCTGTCTTGGAGCTATTTATTTTATAACCCGATAGTCCACTAAAGATATCTAGTTGTTCCCATACCACGGAAACAGAAGTCTTTGGGGAAGTGAGAGTCAGCAGGATGTCATCCGAGATAACATTAACTTGTGGGATCTTCCTGCCAATGGAACCCCTCTCTAGTGTTCTGAGCATGGATGTTCGCTACTAGTGGCTCCAAATAAAGGGCAAAGAGGAGTGGGATAGTGAGCACCCTTGCCGGGTACCTCTGTTCAGAGGGAAAGGGCTCTGTCTAATTTAAGATAGGCTATAGGGATTGGTACATAGTTTTAAGTTGTTTAATAAATTTGTCTGGGAAAGCAAATGTTGCAGGGTCGCCTATAAAAAGGCCATGAGACCGGTCAAAAGCCTTCTCAGCATGAAGGCTGAGAAGGGTTAGGGGTATCTGTCTCTGTGTAACACATTCAGCCAGCAACAAGACCCGTCTCACTGCGTCATGAGCCTGTCGCCCAAACGAAACCCACTTGATCCCCATTAATGAGCTGCGGCAACAGAATGTCCACCCGATGTGCTAAAATAGGCATAAATAATTTGTAATCACAGTTCAGTTTGACGGCAGTAGGAGGCTATTTGAGTAGGGTCTTTTCTAGGTTTAAGAATAGCTGCAACTTCTGTACACCTCCAAGAGGGTGGGGAAGGTTACCTCCTGGGCATCCCTCAACCGCAAGTTGTGGTGGAATTATCAGGTGTTGAAAGCCTTATAAACTTGGCTGGGTAGCCATCTGGTCCGGTGTCTTTTGGGTTTTAGTCAGCTTAAGAACCTCCCAAATTTCTCTGTAGTAATAGGATGGAGGAGATGGTCCACCTGAGCGGAGGAAAGTCTCAGCAGGGGCGAGCTCTGGAGGTACGTGGTCATCTGTTATGGGAGCTTAGGACGCCCTCGGTATATAGAGTCCTATTGAAGTTCACCATTACCTGACGAATGTCCTTAGGGTGGGACAACATGTGGCCAGTAGTCAGGTCCTGGATCTTAGTAACCATAGCTCATTGTTTCATTCCTCAAACGCCTAGCCAGGTTTCTAGCACCTCGGGACCACCTCCTGAGGTGAGTTTTAAATGTAGTAGATGCTGTTCTATTTTTAAGTCGATAAATTTTTGAAGTTTTTGTTTAGTTTGGTTGAGCTGAGTCTTAACTGTTAAATCTCCTTGATTATATTTGTTTTATAAGCTCATTAGCTCCGCTTGCAACGTGGTCTGAAGGATTCCTGTGATTTTTTTTGATGAGTGGAGTACTTTATGATTTCTCCCTCAATACTGCATTAAGGGTGTCCCAGTTAATAGCTGGGGAGGTTTCTGATGAGGTGCTGTCCTTCAAAATTTTAGGGATGGAGTCCTTAATCAATTGCACTAGTCCTGGGTCATTTAGATGCATCAAACTGAGACACCAGAAAGTATTTTCTTTGGTTTTTCCACATCTGTTTTAAAACAGAGAGGGGAGTGTTCTGAGAGAACCGAGGCCCCAATGTATATGTCATGGACACACTTGAGATGTTCTAACGAGGTAAGAAAATAATCTTTGCCTATGGAGGTGTGCGCCTTTGGGAGAGGACATGAAAGCCTTGGCACTAGGAAAGAATGACGCAGACATCCACCATACCCATCTCCGGCAAGACTGCCTTGAGGTATCTCTATATGGGGATGCTCTATGCTTGGCTGGATGAGAGGTGTTGCGTGGGGTGTGGCGTGTATTGAAATCCCCCAATAATGTACATATCATCAGCATGTGTTTAAAAAATTTCCTGGCTATCTGAGCTGAAGAGCCGGGGGAAAGTAGACCAAGGCCAAGGTGACTAGTATAGAATTCAACTTCCCTATTGCTATAACATATCTACCATCCTCATCCACTATTTCTCTCTGCAAGGTGAAGTCCAATCCCTGGTGTATCAATATTGCCACACCTCCATCTTCCAGAGGAGTGTGCCGCAGTCATCACTACTTGAAATCCCATGGATTAAATTTAAGATGCTCATTCTAAGGAAGGTGGGTTTCTTGCAATAGCATTACTTCAGATTTACCCTGTTTGAGGAATTGGAGGAGGCGCCTTTTATTGGATTATGGATTCTGTTTACATTAGATGACGTTATCAAAGAGGTACTAGTCATCTTGGTGTCTTAAAAGGGAGTGCAAGAAGGATCAGCCTCCCTAATTTTAGCAAGAGGTCTGTACACAGCCCCAGACAGAAATATAATAAATAGTACCGCACATCCCCTCAACTTTAAGGTGAGGTGTCTGTCCAAAAGCATAATTTCCTGTATTGAAAATGGCCCGCCAGGGATGCAAATCACTAATCCTGGTCTGTCCGCTTACATCGAAAGTGGTGCACACCCCTCCTCCAAGTACCCTAGATGGCACAGTGTACAATTAGCATGAAACATTGTACTGCAGAATTTAAACCTTCAAATACAGATTGATTGCCAACAGGGCAAAACATATTATATAAACACCAAAAACAAACAAGTTGTATGTCTAACATTATTGCACCTTCTGATTAATGCTATTGGTATTAGCCTTTGAAAATGTAACTTGAATAATAGAATCAAAGGAGCTTCCAGGGTAGGGGAACTCTAAATCTTTTCCCTTCAAAGTCCAGAGAAGCAAAGCTGGAATCATGCTTCATCCAGACAAGGGGTATAGAAACATAGAAACATAGACTTTGCGGCAGATAGGACCACTTGGCCCACCTAGTCTTCCCATTTCCTACCTACTGGATAAGCTGCAGATTCTAGTTAACCAACAGCCTACTTCCTGCAACCCCCAGTACAATTGCCTTATGTCTGTCCCATGCATGTTTGAATTCCCCACTGTTTTAGACCCAACAGCCTCCCCCAGGAAGGCGGTTCCATGCATCCACCACTCTCTCCTTGAAAAAATGTCCTCACGTTACCCGAGCCGTCCCCCATATCTTTAAATTGTGCCCCTTGTTCTCACACATCTCTTTTCTGAAAGATGCTACCCTCCTGGACTTTGCTGATTCCTTTGAGGTACCTGGAAAGTTTCTATCATGTCCCCCCGTCCCTCCTTTCATCAAGGGTATACATATTAAGCTCTCTCAGTCTCTCTTCATATGGTTTCTGATGCAGACCCTGCACCACTTTAGTTGCCTCCTCTGACTGCTTCCATCCTGTCTATGTCCTTAGCATAGATGGGGTCTCCAAAACTACACACAGTATTCCAAATGGGGACTCACCAACTGTCTGTACAGAGGGAAAACCACTTCCTTTTTCTACTTGTGATGCCCTTCCTATGCATCCCAGTATCCCCTGGCTCTCCTTATTGACTTCTCACATTGCTTACTCACCTTCACTTTCCATGTGTCTCGAGCCCCTGTGGACCGCAGATCGGTCCCAAACACAAAGTTCCAAAAGAAAGAGGAACCAAAACAAGCGGAGGGGGAAAACGCTTTAGTCCAGTGTATAGCTGCACAGATAGAAAACCAGCCATTTTTTCACTTCCCCATTAATTGTGCTAAAGAACATCGAGCTTCAAAATGCAAAGGAAAAATGCCTAAGTATTGTGTAGCATAGGAAGGAGATTGTTAATACAGTAACGCTCTATGTTTATTGTATAACCCTGATTATGTCTGGGCTTATCCTTCAGCCCAGAAATTGGTTTTCAATGCCTAAGTGTCTTAGGGATTCGAGGATCCAGAGATCTGTCCCCAGAATTCCAGGTCGCTTGAATCATCAGCTTCTCTCCCCAATATGTCCCAGATATCAAGGAGGGATAGAGATTACTATTCTGGGGACAGCTTGCCAATATTAATATATCGGCCTGAAAAGTGAACATTCTGGATCCAGGACCTAGTATCTCAAAGTACCATGTGCAGGGGGATTACGACGGGGGCAGGGGAGATAAGACTTCCCGGAGGGATCATGGACAAGTGACCACAGGCAACTCAGGTTATTAAGTGCTAGTAAGCATATAGAGGGGTAGATCTTTTCCCTTACCTGCAGTCTAGAGTCAGACCTGCCACGAGCACCCCGGTCAGGAATAGAACCCCTCAATAAAACCTACCACTCACATTCTCACTTGCAGTGCCGGGTCAATCAGGGTATTGTGACAGGTTGAGAAAACAGAGGTTATAATGCTGCAAATGCTTTCCGCAGGCTTAGTGTTGGGCGCTATTTCACTAAATTCAGCAAAGCGCTGCTCGGGTTGACTGCTGCCTCCGCATGTCCCCCTGAAACTGCTGGGCCCTCCCTTGCATCTGCCATCGTGGTGGTTGTACAGCTGGTGTGTTAGGATTACCTGACCACTCTGGAAAGAGAGCCCTGTTTAGAGAGCTCCTCCCATGTCTCTTCTGCTGAGGAGAATTCCCTTCTGCCTGTCAGTAGCATTACCATGAGCTTGCTGGGTAGGGGTGGTAAATTTGAGGCCTTGTGCCTTTAGGACTGGCAGTAATGGAAGGTACAACCTGAGAGCCTCATAGTTTTCTGGGCATAGTCGGATCCACATACAACCTTTCTGTCTAAAATAAACTTTTTGTTTGTGCCATGCTGTGAGCAGAATTTGTTCTTTCAGTGCATAACTGTGGAAGCATTCTATAATGGATCTGGGGCTAGGTAGATGAGGTGGGTTTAGGGGTCAGAGCTCTGTGCACCCTTTCCAGATCAAGTTGTATGTCTGTGAGAAGATCTAGGGCTGTATGTAGCAGGTCGGTCACAAATTCTTCTTCGATTTTTGTGCCCTTGGCCCCTTCTGGAATGCAGTAGAGGCAGATATTCTTTCGCCTGCACGGTTTTCCGTATCTTCTTGTCGGGCGGGATCTGCTCTTGCTGGTCTTGTAACTGCTGCATCAGGGTTTCTAGGTTGTCCACCCTGTTGTCGGTGCCGAGACCTGCCCTTCCATGTCGTTGGCACACTGCTCGAGTTGAGTGATGTCCCAGGGCATTCGGCCATACAATTGTTTGATATCCCTTCCGAAAAGCACGGAGCTCATTATAAATTCTACCTAGCTTAATTTTTTGTTTTAATCTTGGGAGTCTGATGGATTGACGCCACAGGTTTGATTGGAGTAATTGTGGCCAGAGAGAATGTGGTGCCTTGGTCGGAGATCTCTGAGTCTGAGTACTCTCTGTCCATCTCACAGTTTTCTGGCTTTCATCTCAATTGAGGCTCAAGTCCCTTGTTTCCGCCTTGCCCTATGGCTTCAGGTATGTTCAGTTTGTGTATTGATTTGTAGGTAAGGGGAAAAAGCTAAGGGGTGAACAGGCGAGTTGTCTTAAGTGGCCATCGGTGCGGGAGCGGAACCAGAAGTCAGAAAGCAGGACATTTCTGACAGCAGAAAGAGAATATTTTGTGGCTTGATGCTGCTGCTAGTTGCTGCTGAGTTTACAAGTGTCATGCAGTGAGTTTTAGAGGCACAGCTGGAGAGAGAGAGGGACATTTATAAAGAGGATATGATTAGCATTCACTTCGCATTACTTATCATGCATACAGCGAGAGAGAGCGGACATTAATTTTTGTGAATATTCAGCACAATTAAGTGGTGTTGGTTGTGAGCTGTTTTGTTGTCCAAACGTATTTTGGTTGCACTGTAATTACAGCTGAACTGCTCATGCTGATTTGTTTGTGCTGATTTGACATGATACTGGACAGGGCAGAGGACCTGTCCTCCTCCTCTGCCCAGTCATATCAGGTTGTGCAGTTGGCCTGGCTCAGGATTTCCTTTAGCTTCTGGGCTTCATGTCCTCTTACCACAGCTGTGAAATAGTGAGCTCACTAACACATGAGACCTGTCTTGTGGCATCTGGGGCACCAGTGGTCCCAATAACACGTAGCCCCAAATGATCTGGTCCAGGTGAGACAGCTTATACTGGATACCATCTGTTGATCGCTGTCCCCAGAGAACCTTTAGGGGGCACCCCTTTGTCCAAGCGGAACAGTGTGTCATAGTAATGACAGATGTGTCACTAGTGGGCTGTGCATGGACAACTTAACCACCATATTTTACCTGAACAGACAGGGGCGGCATGCCTTTCCAGTGTGTGAAGCACCTCCACTGTCGTAACTACTACTATTGCTGTTATGGCTGAAAGGTGAAACATTTGAGCCTATGGACAGGTGTCATCTATTGCACTTGTTGTGGAAAATGATATTTTGTCACCGTCACCTTAACCAGACAGATGAGCAAACTCCAGGCACTATCTGAGGAGTCACCATATCTGGTTTTCCTCAAGGACAAGGGTAGTCTTGTGCCCCGTGTGAAATTCCTGCCTAAGGACATTTCCAGTTTCATGTGTATTAAGCACTCATTCTGTCACCCTTTTTCCTGAAACCTCATGCTTCAGAGGCTGAGTGAATGCTTCTTACACTCAATATCATGGGGCTCTGCTCTTTGTGGGTGCATACTGTGAGATCTTGTGGTGAGGCTCACCAGCTGTTTCTAACATAGGCTGAGGCTGTCCTTGGTAGACCTGTAGCTAAGTAGTTGATTGGCTGGAAGATTTCCTTTGCATCAGTCTGTGTTATCAGTTGGTTGGAGAGGAACCACTCATGAGATTAAAGGCCCACCTCACCAAACATATTGCTGCCTCTGTTGCTGCTGCCAGGAACATTCCCATTTTTATGTTCGCCATGCCGTGCGAAGTGTCACGAATGTAACAAGCGGCCCCACTGAAGACAAAAGCCCCCTCCAGAAAGTCTGTTGCCAGGGGCGCACCGAACGCAAGCCACCCTGGGAAGGGAACCAGGAGCTCGGCGCACCCTGGTACCTTGTGCCGTTAAAGGCGCTAAAGCCATGAAGGATCCCTCCAAGCCCACCGGGCTCTGGACACCCTCCTCCAGGATCTAGGAACCAGCCTTGGACCGAAGACGCCTCTGGGGTCCCCACTTAACAGCGGCCCCCACTGAAGACAAAAGCGCCCCTCCAGAAAGTCTGTTGCCAGGGGCCGCACTGACCGCAAGCCACCCGGGAAGGGAACCAGGAGCTTGGCCGCACCTGGTACCTTGTGCTGCTAAAGGCTCAAAGCCCGCAAGGATCCTCCAAACCCACAGCGGGGCTCTGGACACCCTCCTCAGGATCTAGGAACCAGCCTTGGACCGAAAGCGCTTCTGGGGTCCCAGGCATAGCTGCCCCCACTGAAAACAAAAGCATCCCTCCAGAAAGTCTGTTGCCAGGGCCGATCGACCGCGAAGCCACCCGGGAAGGGAACCAGGAGCTCGTCAGCACTTGGTACCTTGTGCTGCCAGCTAAAAGCCCGCAGAGGCACGTTTAATCTCGACCTCCACCCTGCTGGCCCTCTCCTGCTGGGTTTGGGACTTTACCAAGTACCATTCTCCACAGAAAGCGGCTGTTCTTACTCTATATTTTTTGGATTTGGACTACTATTTTGTACCCCAGGGACTGTGAGCTGCCACTGTGGCCAAGTAATACAGCTTCCTGAAGCTAAAGTTTGCTGCCTAGACAAACTATCTCCTGTAAACTCTAGCTTATTAATTCTGTAGTGCTGTAGCTAAGTTTCTGCTTCTCTGCTGCCTATAGTGCTGTAGCTAATTTTTCTGTTTCTCTGCTGCCTTGTACTGCCTTCCGCCTTTTTTGTTTGAGATCTCCTAAACTCCCTTTGTTCTAGTAAAAGCTATTTCAAGTGCTGTCCTACTCACCTGCCTTAACTGAAGCCTGTAACCCTACTCCTCTACCTGCTACTCTCCTCCTTTCTCTCACCCTACGCCCCTACCATTGTTTCTGCTGCCTTCTTAATCTGCTTCTCCTTGCTATCCTTCAGGATCCCTCCAAGCCACGGGGCTCTGGACACCCTCCTTAGGATCTAGAGACCAGCCTTGGACCGAAAAAGACACCTCTGGGGTCCCGGCAACAAGCGGGCCCCACTGAACAAAGGCGCCCCTCAGAGAGTCTGTGCCAGGGGGCCGCACCGACCGCAAGCCACCCTGGAAGGGAACCAGGAGCTCGGCCGCACCCTGGTACCTTGTGCCGCTAATGGCGTAACAGCCCGCAAAGGTGTTTAACTCGACCTCCACCCTGCTGGCCCCTCTGCTGGGTTTGGGACTTACCAAGTACCATTCTCCACAGAAAGCGGCTGTTCTCACTCTATATTTTTGGATTTGGACTACTATTTTGTACCCCAGGGACTGTGAGCTGCCACTGCTGGCCAAGTAATACAGCTTCCTGAAGCTAAATTCTGCTGCCTAGACAAACTATCTCCTGTAATCCTAGTTTATTAATTCTGTAGTGCTGTAGCTAAGTTTTCTGCTTCTCTGCTGCCTATAGTGCTGTAGCTAATTTTTCTGTTTCTCTGCTGCCTTGTACTGCCTTCTCTCGCCTTTTTTGTTTGAATCTCCAAATTCCCTTTGTTCTAGTAAAAGCTATTTCAAGTGCTGTCCTACTCACCTGCCTTAACTGAAGCCTGTAACCCTACTCCTCTACCTGCTAATCTCCTCCTTTCTATCACCCTCGCCTCCCTACCATTGTTTCTGCTGCCTTCTTAATCTGCTTCTCCTTGCTATCCCTCAGGATCCTCCAAGCCCACCGGGCTCTGGACACCCTCCTCCAGGATCTAGGAAACCAGCCTTGGACCGAAAAGGCGCCTCTGGGGTCCCGCTAACAAGCGGCCTCACTGAAGACAAAGCGCCCTCCAGAAAGTCTGTTGCCAGGGGCCACACCGACCGCAAGCCACCCGGGAAGGGAACCAGGAGCTCGACTGCCCCTGGTACCTTGTGCCGCTAGCGCAAAGTCCGCAAGGTACGCTTAACTCGACCTCCACCCTGCTGGCCCTCTCCTGCTGGGTTTGGGACTTTACCAAGTACCATTCTCCACGAAAGCGGCTGTTCTTACTCTATATTTTTTGGATTTGGACTGCTATTTTGTGCCCCCAGGGGCTGTGGCGCTGCCACTGCGGCCGTGATACAGCTTCCTGGGCTCTCTTCGCCCGGTGCTGCCCCCACCCTCCCCCACTCACCCAATTCTGGTCGACCTTTAGCTTTATAGACACCAGGGGTCATATGACTAAGTGTCTACTTTTCATTGGCTCCTTATACTCTGCCTCCACTAGGGCAGCTCACTATTCTTTCAAACTAACGGCTCTGTTATTTCTTTTACCAAGCCGCCTTCTGGCCTGCATCACAGCGTCTATTCTTTTCCTTCCAAAGTGTTGCCCAGGCCCTACCAGTATTTTCTCTCTCTATATCGCATTGCCGCACTTGGCACTGCTCTATCCGATACTCCTCCTGTCCCAGCCCCTGCCACCTTCTCTTCCCATACCAAAATGACTCCCTATGTAACTATCTATCGCCCGGCTTGGCTTTTTTTCTGCCTGTGTCTCCTGTATGGTCTAAGTAGTGTCTCCCCATCTGTGCGCTTGTCACTAATCACAAGGCAGAATCTATAAATGACTTTTTCTTCTAATCTTCTCCTTTCCACCGTCACCCCCTTCCGCTCTACATCATGCATTCCTGAAGAAAGGCTGTACCTACCTGTCACTCCTGTACTACCTACAGCATAAGGCTAGACATAAAAACGTGACACTCTCACTAGAAACCTACTCAAGTTCCTAGCCCAAAGGCTGCTCCTGATAGCTGGTGACATCGAGTTGAACCCAGGTCCGCCACATAATATCCCTATACCAACCTCAGCTAAAGCTAATCAAAGGTCTATTACTAGCCCATATGAATATAAGGAGTCTTTGGGGCACCTGGCTGAGCTTGAAGCCCTGGGCAAACTGATTAACCCTGACATCCCTGTGCCTTACTGAAACATGGCTCAAACCCAATATCCTAGATGCCCACTGCGGCCTGCCTGTGCGCATCATTGACGGAGGATCGAGTGGCTCAAGGGGAGTGGGGGGCGTTGCCATTTATTACAAAAGTCACCTCTCATTAAAAGCGGTTCCAAATCCTGGCCCCCCTCGATGCGCTTGAATCGCTACATGCTACACTGTCCCTAGGAGCCAAACACTTGTACATCCTGTGTTTGTACAACCCACCCACTGGAGGTTTGGAAAGTCTCCAGATCTTACTACAACATGTGTCTCAATCCTGAAACTGGAATGAGTGTATCCTGTTGGGGACGTCAACTTAAACTGGCTAGGCCCAAATCAAGGTAACCTTGCATCTATGGTCCAAAATATAACCTTCACCAACTTGTAAATAGAATGCACGAGAATGACTAACACGCAGACAGGAACGCTATTAGACTGGGTTCTCACCAACAGGCCTGACCATGTATCCAAAACCACTGTACTTATGGACTTCTCTGACAGACCACTCCCACGGGTCTGTCACTGGCTGCTCCTGTCAGCCGCCTGCTCCTCGGGTCCCTACCTCATCACCCTTACCAACTTTGCAGCGCTTTGATGTACTAGCATTTCTCAATGACATATCTATTATAGACTGGTCCGATATCTACAGTGCAACAAGTGCTGAGGCTGCCCTGGATGTGTTCCTCAGCAGGTTTGGGGAGGTACAAAGAGGCATGTACCTAGGATAAAAAGAAGGGTCAGGGGGCAACAACTAGGTGGCTGAGCAAAGATCTTCCCACAAGCTCAAACTCAGGGACAAACTCTGGAGACATTATAAATCCACCGGGCTGCTCTGTGATCATCAGGCTTACAAACAGCATAGAAACGAATGTAAGAAACATATCAGGTTTCGCTAAGAGCAGATACTGCCAAGACCTTTTAACCAGCTCTGCTAATGATCCTCAAGATTTTGGAATCATATAAAACCTTCCTCGGAACCCTCAATCCTTCACCCTCGACATTACTACAAGGGGTCCATCGTAACTGACTTCTACCATTGCCAATGCCTTTAAACCAGCAATTCTCGGACCTATCTGCTATCCGTCCTCTTTAAAATCTCTGCCTGATAACTGCAACCATACTCCAACATGATAAGCTCCAATCCACAACTTGCCTCTAAAAGATTGCTTTACTTTAGAAGGGTTACTGGAAAATCAAGTCTGCAAACTACTGTCGGGGATATCTGAGAACACTAGCCTGGGCTCCTGACACCCTGGAACCTCGACTCCTGAAAATAGCTCCCCTCATATCCCGCCCACTTGCCAGGATTTCTACCTTTATCTCTCTCTGCAGGTACTGTCCCTGAGATTTGAAGGCTGCCAGAATCATGCCAGTTTTCAAAAAGGAGCAAAATGACTTGTCAAACTATAGACCCATTGCCATACTCTCGATACTGAGTAAAATACTCAAAAAGATAGTAGCCACCCAGGTCACTGATTTTATTGACTCCACTAATGCACTCTGTAGCGTCAGCATGGCTTCAGGAAGCACCACAGTACTACAACTGCTCTGACTAAATTCACATCAGACGCCTCTCAACTATGGACAAAGGGCAGCTAACAGGTGCTGTGTTCATCGACCTTACAGATGCCTTTGACCTTGTTGATCATCCACTACTGCTTGCTACCCTCAAAACCTATGCTTCTCACCCCCCAGTACGTCCGTGGTTCAGTAGCTACCTCACCAACAGGTCTCAAGCTGTAAAGCTTAACTCAGCCATCTCTGACAGGTACCACGATCAATATTGGCGCATCACAGGGCTCTATTCTCGGCCCACCTCTTCTCATTATTTATCAACAACCTGCCCAACGTAATAAAGTCAGGCAACTCACTACTCTATGCTGATGATCTTGTTATATATGCTCACTCTGACAACATCTCTCACCTGAATTCCACACTGTCATCAGCCTTCCACCTTACACAGCACTGGCTTGAAGCTCATCGCCTTATACTCAATGCTAGCAAAACCAAGGCCATGCTCTTTGGATCAAATCATAAGCTTAGAGCCTGCACATCTCCACTGACAATTCCTGATATCAATGGATCCACCCTTGAGATTGTAAGTTCTTTCCGCTATCTTGGGATACAGCTTGACCAAAATCTTGATCTGAAGCAGCATATCCAGGAGTTGTGTAAGAATGTCAACTGTAAGCTGGGTGCTGCCTACAGGATGAACTTCATGCTCACACCCACTGCCAAA
The DNA here is from genome assembly GCA_016271365.2 of Neoceratodus forsteri. Classification (NCBI taxonomy): domain Eukaryota; kingdom Metazoa; phylum Chordata; order Ceratodontiformes; family Ceratodontidae; genus Neoceratodus; species Neoceratodus forsteri. The sequence continues at coordinate 807,656,391 of CM028132.1, read as the reverse complement.
CTTGCTATTGCCAGGGTATCCTATTACCCACTCTGTCTTATTGTGCACCTATCCTCACCATGGCAAATAAAACCGTTCTACAGAAATGGGACACCACCTACAATAATGTCTGTAGATATGCAGCTAAAGCACCACGTCTGACGCACCATTGCCAACTTTACAAAGGGTTAGGTTGGCTATCCCTGCCTCCACGAGGCTATAATACCTTGCAGCCTATCAGACTCCATAATCAGAGTGTCGAAACCTGCCACATTGTCTGAACTACCCAACCTGTAATACCATCGTGACCTGAGGTCGCCAGACAAGTCTTTTATCAGTTCCCCACTGCCGTACCTCCAAGGGTGCTGGTGCCTTTAGGTGCGCTGCTCCTCTCGCCTGGAACTTACTGCCTATGGATCTGAGAAGTGCTCCATCACACCTAGCCTTCAAGCGGGGACTTAGCTCAGTACTTCTGCTCTATGGACCATTGCACTTGTTTTGATCCCACTTAAGCTTTGTAACCTGTCTAAATCAATCCTCCTTGCCATATACTCAATAGCCTACCTCCCTTGATTGCTCTGTCCCCAGGTTTGTCTGATTGCACTTTAATGAACTGTCTACAAGACTGCCTGCACTTACAATGTAATGCTTACAAACCTCTCATATGGACACTCTATTCCAATCATGTTTGCTGCCTAATTGCCTTAACGTTGTAATATGTATATTATTCTGACCTTTTATACTGCATATCCAACATTGTTTATTCTCTTCTGACTTTGTGTATAATTATGACATAATGCTTCTCTTGTTTTATCCTTCGTCAGTTCTACTGTGTAGTACTAAACCATAAGATGTATCTAATTGTTAATGGGTACTGGTCCCTCTTGCTTTCCCTCTCCCTCCCTCTCACTCCTCTCCTCCTCAGTCCTAGCTGGTCTCAGTTCCATAACCCTTTATGCCTTTCCCGCCAACCGTATCTAGCCGCACTTTGCGATGTCCTCTATACCCAGCCGAGTTCCAGTTCCATAGCCCTGAGTCCTTTCAGTGTCTTTTCCCGCAAAAGCCGTAACTAGCCGTACTTTGACGCATGAGTCCCTGAGCCCAGCCGAGTTTTAGTTCCACAGCCCCAGGTCTTCTTAGTGCCTTTTCCCGCTAAAGCCTGACCGCTCCTTGCCGTACATGCCTTCAGCCTAGCCGCCTCTCCTGATCCAGCTCCGTTGCTTTTGGATCCCTTTGTTCCTTCCCATTAAATGCTGCACCTTGAAATTGTGTTCCTTCAGCTCCTCCTTGCCCTTACCTCTGGTTTCATCCTCTTGCTTTTCTGCAACACTCTTCCCCCCTACTTGCCGCTCACCCCCGCTCTGCCATCCCTTAGTTCCAGCGAGCCCGGCTGTTATCCCTGCCCAGCACTGCAAGGCCGTTAGCTGCTATCTTCCGTCCTTTCGATCATTGCCCTCCACCTCTCATCAGTTTCACACCCTCCCTTGTCGCCCTAAAATCCCCTTACCTTCCCTTTCCTCTCTCTCCCCTAAATGTGATCTCCCACCAGTACCCTCTGCTTATTGAAACCGTATGCCTGCCTTTGAAAATCGTGATGTCTGTACTTGTACCATTGTACCTTTGCCTGTATTATGTTAACTAAACTGACCTATTTTGTACTGTAATTGTGTCTCCGGTTGTGCCTGAAAATAGTCACCTGTTGGCTAGTGCACCTACCGGTTAACAAAACTAAATAAATATGGCAGTAGTACTGCTTTTGATGGGTGTGATACTGTTCGTCCAATGCACAGCAGTGTTTTAGGGCCAATTCAGTGTAACTCCAATCATCAGCCAGGCTTACTATGATAGTTTTAGCTTGCTTGGTGGAGATGGCATGAACTTCAAAAGGAATAGCTATCCAATCAAGAATCAGCTACTCCCTGCTGGCCCGGTGGCGCTGAGGTTGAGCGCTGGAGCGCCACACCTCGCACTACACAGCGACCTGGGTTCGGGAGCGGACTCGGGTGGCGGGGGCTCAGCATGAAGGAGAGAGGGAGGATCGAGCGTCCCAACGGATGCTGTCCTCCCTCAGGGGTGGGAGACCATGAGCGCACCTGCGTTCTGCATCCCTCAGTAGCGGTGGAGCACCGGCAACAAGAAAGGATGGAGGCGGCCCGCCGCCGGAGCCGGGAGGGTGGGCGCCAGAGCAAGATGAGAGGTTGGCATGCGCCAGCATGCCACTTATCGGGACGCACGTCCAGGTGCCGCCGCCTCAGGAGTGTAGGGGATCTAGCGGAGAAAACGGAAAATCCCTCTCGCAGCCCTGGATGAAAGCCTCTCCAGTTCATCCAGACCACCAAGAAAGGGACAGACCCCACTGTGCAAGGAGAGGGGAAGAGGCACTTTAAGGGCAGATCCCACGGAAGGTGGATTGGAGGACATGAGGGATGGAAGGAGGGGCACCGAGTAGATAGGAGGGATAAAGAGATAAAGTAAAAAAAAAAAAAAAGAAAATCAGCTACTCCCTTGATCTGTGCTGCCCAGCAAGCCAAGCTGATCTGTCAAAGTCAGCCTGGAATGCGTGGAATGTCTGGCTTCCTGCTTAGTTCTACTCTTGCTGAGACACTGTAAACACTTAATAATTTGCCGGTCTCAATTCTCTTCCTGGACTCTTTATTACATGTTCTTGATCATCACTAATTTCACTATTTTTACTGCATTAGTAGAAGCTGCTGTTCACAGCCGAAACTATCATGTAAAACAGTCCATATAAGGAACATCAGGAATCTTGTACTAACAAAATACAAAATTCTGATGCACAGTGAATAAGAGTAATCATCCCAGTGAAGGTCCACATGAGCTGAGCAGTCTGAAGCAGACATAGCAAGGCAGTTTGCAAAGTTGTAACCCAAGTTAAACCATAGAATTTATCACAAATTTGAGAAAACATGATTTTCCACAGTACAGAGAAGGAACACTTAACACAGTTTTGCAATGTGTCTAAATGGTATTAAATTATGTTGCTTGCCAACCAAGTTGCCTTTGATATCCCATGTGGGATCTTCACAAGCCAGTACTGCCTGGTGCTCTGAAGAGATGGACAGTGAAGGATATCACTTTTCGAGCAGGAGTTGAACATTTTCTCCACTTTTTGCTCATGAGGTGAGGTCATAAGAAGGCTACGTTGAAAATTTGGTGTAAAATATTAAAAAACAAAGTTATGAGGCTGCATTGAAATTTGCAAATGCAGGCTCTTACCTTTGGTAATTTTCAATATTCTGACCCAAAATTTTCAATGTAGCATTTCTTCACAGCACCTTATGAATGTGACAGCTGTCATTTTTCAGATCTGGCCAAAATGTTTTGCATCCCAAAGGGTGATTTCACAGTTGCTGCGCTTTTCAGTCAGGAGTTGAACATTTTCTCTGCATTTGCTCATGAGGTGGGGTCATAAGAAGACTATGTTGAAAATTGGGGGCAAAATATTAACAACAAAGTTATGAGCCTGCATTGAAATTTACAAATGCGGCTTGTAACTGGTAATTTTCAATATTTGACCCCAAATTTCAACATAGCCGTTTTCACAGCACCTCATGAATGTGACAGCTGTCAGTTTTCAGATCCTGGTCAAAATGTGTCTGCATCCTGAAAGGTGATTTAGCAGTTGCTGCATGAAATCACCTTTCAGCCAGGAGTTAAACATTTTCTCTGCACTTGTTCATGAGGTGGGGTCATAAGAAGGGTATGTTGAAAATTTGGGCACAAATATTAACAAACAAGAAAGTTAAACTGCCCGACTTCATCACATCTGCTTTGTATTCTTAAATGTTAATAAAATGATTATTTCACTGAAGCAGTTTTCAGTGTTACTTTCACTGGTATCAGCACCACACACCCCATGACACCAGTGCAAATGGTGAACATTTGGCATTGACAAATGCTTGTTGAGATATGTAGTTCTGCTTCTGGGCCAAATGCACACACATTCAGATCTCATTACAGCATAGACTTGCTCATTGGTCGTAATGCTGCTATTGTGCCATTAGTGCTCCAGTCTCTCTTTCTGCCTAATTTGTGGTGCTTGCTTTGCCCCTCCTTGGGGCTGCTAGGAGTCTGCCTAAATGCTGATAAATGAACTTAATCTAGGTAGTTAGAAGAAAGTAGCTTCTGTTTACGTTTACATTTATCATTGCTATCAAAGGGACTGCATTCATTTTTGCAGCATGTAATGGGCACAGTATCAAATAAACAGTTCTCTTTCATGCATGATTTTCTTTGCTATTCATTGTCTTGTTCGATAAGTGCAGTCACACATTGACATGGGGTTGTGCTCCTAGTAATGTACTCCTAAGTGTTGAAGCCACTTTGCTGTGTCTCATGGCTCTGTCACACCCATATAGTGAGTTACTAAACACAACCACACCTTTCTCATTTATTTCTGCTTACTCAGAAAGTTTAGCTTGTTAAACATATAGGTGGATAAATGAGATGAGCCTATTGGAAGAAAGGAACTTGTAGTCAAGTCCCTTTGTACAAGGTAGATTACTTGCAGAACTCATTCTGCTACATTAGTCATTTCCTTGTTCACTGTTAATGAACCTGGATTCTGTTTCACTTTCCTAAAAAAAGGCACAATGAGAGTAGACAGATAATTCAGATGATAGTTTCGTCTCCAAGGAGAAATATGCATTAGTTATGAAGTACTCCCATCTAGTTTCTTAGAAAGAGTACATTGTGTACTTTTTTTTTTACAAAATGTCGTATTTTCTTAGCTGTGCTTTTATGCTTGTGGAGCCATAACACTGGAAAGGTAAAGTTACTTCTCTTACCCCTGGCGACACTTCTGCCTGGTAGTGCCAGAATTGGTACTTTCATACCCCTAATATTCAGGCCCACCACATGGGACTGCAAGATGGATCAGCTAGAGACACTGTGGGAAGTGTGACAGGAGCTACTGCCACTCTTGAGGACCGACCTTTCTTAAATCTGTTGCAACAGTTCTTCTGTTTCTTATCCTAATCTATCCTTTACAATTTCTAGTCCATAAGGTCGGCCACCTATGGGCATCCCCTTCCCTTCTTTGACTATGCTATAGTGTCCTCTTTAATTTTCCTTTTCCTCTCAGGTCCTCATACAGGAGGTTATTGTGGTGACCTCCAAACATATGTAAAACAGCTTGTGTTTATCATTGTTGGATATAGTATATAATAGCTCTATGTCATAAAATACCTTGATCTATGTATCTTATGTTTATGAAACATGTAAATGTTGAAAACACCATAGGCTTAGGTCTTTTTGATAATGGTAAAAGTACTAGGTGACTGTTATAGAAATTAAGTTAGTTGTGCTATTTAAAATGCATGTAAGCGTCTGTAAAACTGAACACGTGTGAAATTTCATAGTGATTTGCATATATCCCATGATACTTTGCATTATGGAAGTATGTATGATGTTGTATTTCTTTGGAACGTGATTTGTTGCCAGTCTCTTTGAGGTAATAACTATTTTTCGGTAAAACTGATGAAAGCCAGGGCTATGACACGAACTTTTACATAGAGAAGCGCTACTGCGAGCTAACGGCGGAAAGAACTGAAGGCGGGCGTCCGGGACCGCCTTTATACTGACGCTATATGACGCCGGGTCACCTGACGTGGAGCGGTCCTCGCCAGGGACTGCTAGCTAGAATTTTTTTCAGGTCCTGCCGCCGTCGGCGCCAGTCCCATATGTAATTACCTACTGGAAGAGCCTCGCTCAAGATCTACTGTTACGGTAAGTTCTTATGTAACTGTACTTTCAGTGTTTCTGCACAGTGGTTCTTTGTTTTTAGCTTGTTTCTTTTTGAGCCCCACTACCCAAGCAAATGGGGCCCACATAGGGATGAAGGGTTTTCACTGAAAAGTGGTGAGGTCAGAGATCAGTGTCAGTAGGTGCTGGCTAAGTGCAGAGAAAGGGCATACATAGTCTGTTGCTGCAAACTGATGTACTGAAGAAGGAATATGGTATTGCAGAAGCTTATTTCCTGTATTTTGAATAAATATCACACAGAGATTGTGTGTTGAACCTGAAGTTTGGTGTTTGGTCCATCTGTTATCCCACAACCCCTCCACAGGAAGAAAAGACTAATTATACTCACAGATTCTGGACTTGTCCTATTCTTGAGACTTTTGGGGACCCTGAATGGGTTGCTCTCAAAAAGTATAATACTCCCACCTGTTGACCCCACAACTGTTCTTACTGTCTGTTGTGGCCAGGGACACCAAATCCTCCCCCAGTAGCTCTCATAGGTTATTCAGAGCTAATTAGACTTACATCCTTAGTGTTCGCCAATTAACTAAAAGGTAAATCCTCCTGCTTTATGTAGTTTGTCCAGTTTTAATTTAAAACTGCCCGTAGATGCGGAATATATGAGGAAGCCAGCAGAAGAAGGCCACTTGGTCTATCAAGTCTGCTCGCACTGCAGGGTCCACAGCTTGAGCTAATGTCCCTGCCCTCCTCCCCACTCCTTCCATCCTCGCTACCCATTATCCTTACTCGTCCCACTATGCCTGTCCCAGCCTTTGTTAAAGCTTCCCACTGTCTTCAATCTAGATTACTTTCCTAGCAGCACATTCACAGTGTCCACTGTCACAACGCAGGCAGGAAGGGAGGAGGAGTGGCACTGTATGTGAAAAATGAAATAAGGGCCACAGAGATCCAGGAGGAACAAAATGGGGAGAGATACTGTGGGTAAGCTTGAAAGGAAAATGGGGACAGCCATCCGCACAGGTGTGGTCTATAGACCACCAGCCCAGGAGGAAGAAACAGATAGAGCTGATGCTAGCCATCCAAAGGATGGCAGACAAGGGTGAGGTAGTACTGGTTGGAGACTTCAGTATTCCAGACGTGGACTGGAGCATCCCAGCAGCAGCATCAACTAGGAGCAGATTTATCCTGGACTCCTTCAGGGTGCCTTCCTGCCAACTGGTCATGGAACTAACTCGCAGAAGGCAATACTGGACCTTGTGCTCACAAACAGGGACAGTGTGATGGGGGTAACAGTGGGGAGCACCTGGGAAACAGTGACCACCAGTCATTGTGGTTTGAAATCACAGAAAGAGCAGAACCAAACCACACAAAAACTGTATCCTGGATTTTAGGGGGCAGACTTTGGGAAAATGGGGAGATACTTGAAAGAGGCATAAAGGGAATGGGACAGGAATCGGGTTGAGGAACAGTGGCAGTATTTAAAATGGGGATTACAAGAACAACAGAATTATGCATTAAGCAGGTTAGCAAGAGGAAAAGGAAGAGGAGACCATTATGGTTTTCCAAAGAGGTAGCAAAGAAAGTGAAAGCCAAAAAGATTGCATTCAGGCAATACAAAAAGACACAGGCAGAAGGGGATAGGGAGGAGTACAGGAGAAGCAAAGGAGGCAGGAGGTCAGTAAGGGAAGCCAAAGCTCAGACAGAAGAACACATTGCAAAATCAGTGGGTAGAGGGACAAAACCTTTACAGGTACATAAGTGAAAAAGAAAGACAAAGGGAGGGATAGTGAGACTGAAGGGGAGGATGGGGGCGTGGAGGATGACAGCAGTAAGCTGACATATTGAACAGGTATTTCTGCTCAGTCTTTACTGAGGAAGAGGAGGGTAATGGGTCCGAAAGGAGTACAAGGGGTGAGAATGGTGCAGAAATGGACACAAGTCCCTTTACACAAGAAAGGGTCCTGAAGGAACTGGAAGTAATAAGAGTTGATAAAGCAATGGAGCCAGATGGGGTGCACCCTAGGGTCCTTAAAGAACTAAGAGAGGTGGTGTCTGAACTCTGGCTATCCTGTTTAGCTGATCACTGGAAACAGGGAGGTACCCAAAGACTGGAGGACAGAGATGTAGTCCCCTTATCAAAAGTGGGAACAAAGAGGAAGCAGGGAACTACAGACCAGTCAGCCTCACCTCAGTAGTGGGGAAGATCATGGAAGCACTACTGAAGAGAGATTGGTGGAACATCTGGTTGTCAATGGACTACAGGACCCAAGGCAGCATGGTTTCACCAGGGGAGGTCATGTCAGACCAACCTCATTGAATTTTTGACTGGGTGACTAGGAGGTGGATCAGGAGGGCAGTGGACATGGCCTATCTGGACTTCAGCAAGGCCTTTGACACTGTGCCACATAGAAGACTATTACACAAACTGGGGAATATGGGTGTGGGCAGGATAGTAGTGTGGTGGGTAGGTAACTGGCTGGGTGGCAGGACACAGAGGGTGGTGGTAAGTGGCTGTCACTCCACAGAGGGAAGAGTGACCAGTGGGGTACCACAGGATCAGTGCTGGGACGGTCCTATTCAACATCTTCATCAGTGACATTGCTGCACAGGACCTAGAAGGCAGAATTTCACTGTTCACTGATGACTAAAGCTCTGTAACAGAGTAGACACACCAGAGGGTGTGACAGAATGAGAAGCGACCTGCAGAAACTTGAAGAATGGTCAGGGTTTGGCAGTTGAAATTCAATGCAAAGAAGTGCAAGATAATGCATATGGGGCACAAAACCCTGGCACAATATATCAGTTGGGGGTGAGGATATAGCATGCACCAAGCAGGAAAGGGATCTTGGGGTTGTCATCTCTGATGACCTCAAGGTAGGGAAACAGTGTGACAAGGCAGCAGGTAAAGCAAATAGGATGCTGGGATGTATAGGCAGGGCATCACCAGCAGGAAAGGGAGGTCATAATTCGCTATACAAGACACTAGTGAGGCCTCACCTGGAGTACAGTATACAGTTCTGGAGACCATACCTCACGTAAGGACATAGACAGGGTAGAGAAGGTTCAGAGGAGGGCAACAAAGATGGTGCATGGATTGCATCACAAGTCCTATGAAGACAGGTTGAAGGAACTGAACATGTACTCCTGGAGGAGAGGAGGGAGAGGGGATATGATAGAGACATACAAGTATCTTACAGGAAGGAACAGGGTGCAGGAAAACACTATTTTTAAGCGAAAAAGATGTTCTAGGACTAGAGGGCATGGGATGAAGTTGAGGGAGGACGATTCAGAGGAACACGAGAAAGAATTTCTTCACAGAACGGGTGGTGGACAAGTGAACACCCTGCCAGAGGAAGTGGTGGGGGCTGAAACAATCACGGATTTAAGAATGCATGGATAGACATAAAGGAATTCTGGAGATCAGGGTAAGGGCAACAGACTTCTAGGAAAACAAACTGAACTTACAAGCTCAAATGGGCAGACTGTGGGCCATAGGCCCTTATCTGCTGACACTGTCTATGTATCTATGTATCTATGTAACGCACTCTGCAGGTCAGGCCCTCTGCTCCAACAGTGCAAACCTCAGAGTGTAATAGTGTGAACAGGTAACAGACAAGGTAACCCTCCTGTCTGCTTTGAGTCCGAATCACCTTTAGCCTCGAGTTCTGGAGGGATTCAAACTGTGAACCTTTTGCTAGCATACCTAAATGTACAAGCTCAGATAATATTCTCTTCGGGGATGCAATATATCTTTCACTTAAGGCACATAACCAGGTATCCAAATGAACCCTTTTAACTCTCTGAGACCTATGTATTTTACCTTATTAAGCAAGCTCAGTAACACAATCAAGCTTTTCAACAGCTGTCAGACTTAAACACAGGTACCTTACATGCAAAAAGAAACTGAGAAGACACCCAGGCAGTATTTCAAAGAAAAGGTTGTTTACAAAAATATGATAAAAACAGGTATATTTAAACACAGAACAATATATCATACATCTTACAATCATGTAAAAAGAAGGAAGTTATAGAACGAAAACACTTCTACCACAAAGACTTAATTTCTTCCATCTAAGTATTACCTTGTAAGTGCTGTTTGTTGGATAACTTCTGTCTCAGAGCCAAAAAATCGTGTGTCACATATCCTTGATACAGGATTCATTTTCAAGATCCTCTCCCCTCCCTTTGGTGAGTCAGCTAGCTCCTCCTTAGAATCAATTTCTGACGAGTTATCCTTGAGGATGTAAGTCATTATTTTGAAAAATCTGTAACTAGCCATTTCCCAAATATGACAGTCTTTAATCAAACATTTCTCTTTGAAGTCCCTCTACTGATTTCCTGGTGCTTGTGTGATCTGAGGGTTTTATGACTTTTCACACACTTCTGGCTATGTGCTAAAATGAGAGGAACCAGCCCAATTACCTTTCTTCCTGCAACATCATAAAACTCGATTTAGTTTCAACTTCAAAAGCCTGGGCAGGTCATAAAGGTAATAAATGCCCTTCTGTAAGGAAGTCTTAATTAAATGTTTCCTGGTCAGTTTAATGACATCCTGTGAGTTTCAGCTCTGACCTTTAAAGGTAAAGGCCAAATTTCTCACATACTGACATTTCGGTACAGACCACATATTTATAATATAACCATCATACAATAACCATAAGCAGAGGGCAGAGCGTCACAATTCTCCCACCTAGACTGAATTTGGGGGCTCTATCCTGCATGGGATGAGCTCCCTAAGTCAGTTCATTCCTTATATAGACACGACAAGCCATCATGCTTCATTGGATGCTCCAGCCCTATGTGAGATTGTCATGTCATACCCTTGCAAGGTAAGACTCCATCTTAATAGTCCATCATTCATTTTTCCCATTTGTGTCAGCCAAACCAGGGGTTGTGGTCAGTTTGTACCTCAAAATGCTGCCTGTATAAGTATGGCTGTAGCTCTGTGAGGCCCACACTATGGCAACACTCTTCTCCCACAGTAGAGTATGCCTGCTCCCTGGAAGTAACTTTTACTCGGTACACTATGGGGTGATCTTTCCTTGGTTATATGTCTGACTCAGCACTTCCCAATACGCACACCTGAGGAATCAGTCTGGACTATAAAGGGTCTGCTATAGTCTGAACTCTGTCAATACAGGAGTACTACACAGTTCCTCCTTCAGACTGGTAAAGGCTTTTCACAGGCTGGTTCCCAGGTAACTTCTTAGGCATCCTTTTCTTTACCAGGTCACATGGGGGAGCGACCAGGGCCTGTAATTGAGATACAAATTTCTATAATACCCTGCTGTCCCCAGAAAATCTAACCTGCTTCTGCATTTCTGGTCTGGGCCATGCCTTGATAGCCTCTATTTTTACTTGTTAGGACAGAGCTGTCCTGGCCTACAACATGCCCAAGGTATGCCACTTCAGCATGGTCACCTGGTACTTCTGAACTTTGACAGTGAGCCCGGCCCTCTGTATTTCTGCCCAGCACTTCCCTAAGGTGGGACAGGTGTTCCTCCCAGCTGGCACTAAAGATGGTAGTGTCATCCAGGTATGCCTTGGCATACCCTCAGCACCATTTAACACCTGGTTCACCAACCTTGGAAAGTGGTCAGGCGCTCTTCATTCCGAGAAGACATTACTTTAAATTCAGATAACCCTATTGGAGTGATGAAGGCCGACCCTCCCTAGCTCTGTCAGTTAACTCTACCTGCCATTACCCCTTTGTCAGGTCAGTAGTTGTAAGGTATGTCCCCTCCCAACTTGTCCAGGAGTTCATCCATCCATGGCATCGGGTGGGCGCTGACTTCATGACTGCATTCAGTCCACGATAGTTCACACAAAAATTAGTAGAGCAATCTGGCTTGGGCACAAGGACTACGGGTGAGGCCTAGGGGCTGTGGGATTTCTGGATTACCCTAAATCCAGCATTTCCTCCACCTCCCTAATGTCTTTTTGGACAGCCTCTGACACCTGATATGCTGTCCGCCATATGGGCGCCTGTGTCCCTGTCTCCACATCGCGCATCGCTAAGGGGTTAGTCCAGACTTGCGCTAAACAATGGGGCAAAGTCTGCTAAAACCTCCTTACTTCCTGGATCTGGTCCAGGGCCAGCTGGGTTGACAGTTTAACTGCCTCCACAGAGGACTGCCACTTGCTTTCTTCCAGCAAGTCCAGAAGGGGTCTCCTTCTTCCGTCCCCTCCCAGGACTACATACTGCAAACACCATGTCAGCCCTATTAGCATATGGCTTCATCATGTTGACATGCTACATTCTTTGTGTAAATCTCCTGTCAGGTAACTCTATTATATAGTTTACGCCATTTACCTTATGACTACTTTGTATGGTCCTGCCCACTCAACCTGCAGCTTGTCTTTCTGACTGGGATTAGGATCATGACTTCTGACTCTACTCGTACGAGCGTAGCTCTGGCTCTGCGGTCGTATCACACTTTTTGTTTCTGTTGGGCAGTTGCCAGGTTGTTCTGGGCAGTCCCCATAAGCTCCTTCAGCCTTTCCCTAAACCTAAGGACATAATCCACTATGGGAGTTCCCTGGGTGGTGTGCTCACCTTCCCAGTCCTCCTGGATCAAGTCTAGGGGCCCATGTACTGGCATCCGAATAAGAGCTTGAAGGGGGAAACCCTGTTCACTTTTGTAGCACTTCCTGTATGTAAACAACAGGTGGGGAAGGTATTCCTCCCAGTCCCTCCCATGCTGTTCAGCAAATGCTTGGAGCATTGACTTAAGGGTACTATTAAATGTTTCCACAAACCTACTGGCTTGTGAGTGATAAGGTGCTGCATGCGCCTCGCACACCCCACACTTCTTCCACAAACATTTCATCAGGTCTGACATGAAGGAACCCCTCAATCGGTGAAACCTCCTGCAGAAACTCAACATGGGAGAAAATCCCAAGTAAGCATCTGCCACTTTGTCTGTCCTCAGTGAGGATAAGGTGACGGCCTCTGATACCGGTGGCATAATCCACTCACAGTCAGGATGAACCTCTTCCCGGAGGATCTGGGGGTATTTAAAGGCCTGACAATATCCATTCCCCATCTGGAATGGCTCTCCACTATGGGCAATCGAATTAGGGCAGCTTGGGTTTTCTTACCTGCTTTCCCTATTTCTTGGCACCGTGATAAGACTCCGCAATACCCTTTCTTCACCTGGCTGGGTGGTTAATACGAAATTCTGGGCCAACTGCTGCATAGTGCATGCGATTCTCAGATAACCAGACATGTGAATATCATGTGCAGTCTTGAGCAACTGCTCACGGTACCCCTTGGGAACCAAGCTGCCTGCCTATCACCCTCCCTCTGTCTTAGCATCCTGAGTATACATCAGTCCATTGTCACAATAAACTTTGCGCTTCCTGTCACTTCCCTATGTTCCATCAGAGTCTGCCCCAGCCCTCAGCTTCTCCAGACTAGGGTCACTTTTCTGAGCAGTTGCAAACCTCACATATTCCCAAGGCATGGACAGGTTCCTGTCAGGTTCTAAACTAGGTCCCTATCTCTAGCATCGGGGTATTCAGGATCACTGTCATCCCTAACCTCTGACAATGAGTCACCCTCCTTTCTCAGAGTAACCTCCGTAGCTGTGTGGTTAATTGCTACCTGGGAATTTCTACCCTTTTCATTATTCTCCATATCAGGAGACACAGGCTGGGAACCAGTCCCCAGTGGTTTTCACAGGGCTCCTACGGGTCCAGGGAACTACAATTTTCCCTGCGGCTTGGTTACGTGGGTAACTGCACACACCATCCCTGTTTGAGATTGTTGCTGAGAATTACATCAACCGCTAAAGTTTCAGCTACAGCAACCTATGGCACACCTCCTGTCTCACCCCAGTCTAGAAGAACACTAGTGAGTGGCAATGTTTTCTCTCCCAGTGAATCCCTGTACAGTTACAAATTGATTGGGTATAAGCTGACCAGGCTGTACTAGATTCCTTTTACAAAAGTCAGGATGCCCCGTGTCTCTTAACCCTGTGTCTGTACACCATTCACAGTGACTGCGTGTGTTCCTTCATGTTGACAGGCATGCTTTCAGGGACACACAAAAAAACGCTTCTCTAAGCACCACTTTGTGTACTGCTTGTCCTTTGGGACACTCTCTGTAATATGACCAGTTTCTTTGCAAACCCAACATTCATGTCTTTTCTCAGTTAAATCTTTCCTTTGAAACTTGGGACTACCTGGTTTTGGTGGAGGCAGTGAGGGTTTTAGCTGCCGGAAAGCACGCTTTTCCCTTTCTGTGTGCTGCCACGCTAGCCCCATTCGCTCAGAGCAGGACTGCTCCTGGCATAGCAGTCCAAGAGTTCAGCAGCCTCTGCACTGTTTTAGGATCTCGGACCTCCAGCCAGGTTTTCAGCTCTGCTGTATGCCCAAAAGAACTGCCTCTAACAATTCAACATTTTCAATTTTATCTACAGAGTTTGCTTCAATTCCTTCCCACCAACGCTTTTACAAACTGACGTTGTTTTGTGGCTAGTTCCTCGTAGCTCATGTCAGGGCTTCTCCTGAGCTATAGAATTTAGCTCTGTATGCTTCTGCAGTTAAATCATACTTTTTAAAAAGTGTAGTTTTCAGTTTACTGTAATCATTACTGTCTTCATTGTCCATTTGACCCAATGCATCATGAGCTTTCCTGTTAAGTAGCGGATAGCTGGAAGCTCCAGGACCCTCTAGGAATATTTGCCTGAATACAACTTTTCAAAGGAATTTAAAAGGCATCCATATCCTTACCTCTTTAAATTCAGCTATCAATTTGGAATTGAATTTGTAACCCAGTCCTGTAGTCTGAGTTAAACCCAGGCTACTTACCTGCTCTGGTGTTGGTGGTAGGAGTCAAGCTTCTCCAGTTCATGTTGCCTCTGGTGCTCACGCTCTTCACGGTCAGCTTCTCACTGTTCTCACTCCTTCTTCTCCTCTGCGTTCACTGCTCTCCCTCGTCTCCTCTGTGGCTTGCTGCTCTTGCCTCTCTTCTCTGTGTAACTCAGCTCACCTCCACAACTCCATCTACAACCGGGTCACTTGGCTCCAGAATGCTGGTGACCTCCCCTGCTGCTGTGGCCCTTGGGTTGCACTGGCCTGCTGTCCTCCTCATTGATCCAGACACTGCAATGACCCTGGCCCCTCCTATGCCCAAGGTGTAGTTTTCAGTAACAGACTGTGCCTATGGCACGGGCATCAGTGGCCATCAGAGTGTCCATGAAGTTCTGCTGTTGGCTCTCCTCTCATGCAGGACTCCTCCCTCCTTGCACAACTGCTTCAGGTAGTCTGTAGTGTGCTCACTGTAGTTGGAAGCCATCTTCTTCCCTAACTACGCTACTCTAACTTGTACTTTAATAATAAAAAATAAATAAAATAGGTAGGAACTTTGACTATAAGCAAAATTATATAGTTCTGTTTACCTTTTAAAATAAATCACTGCCTTCTTTTGCAAGTGAGTTGTACATATTAAGCTGACACACTGAACTGTTAAAGCTTGTGTTACTAATACTTTAAATCGCACTGCTGCCAACCAAATCTGTCAGAAATGTACTCCGCAGGTCAGGCCCTCTGCTACCACAGTGCCAACCTCAGAGTGCAATAGTGTGAACAGGTAACAGACAGGGTAACCCTCCTGTCTGCTTTGAGTCTGAATCACCTTTAGCCTCGAGTTCTGAGGGATTCAAACTGTGAACCTTATGCTAGCATACCCAAATGTCGCAAGCTCAGATAATATTCTTTGGGGATGCAATATATCTTTGCCTGAGGGCACCTAACCGGTATCCAAAATGAACCCTTGCCCTGGACTCTCCAAGGCTGCTTCATCCCTAAACACCTTTTGTGACGCTGTAGGTTAGCACAGTTAATTCAAGAACCTACACGTCCTAAACATAGAGAACCCATATAATAGCTCATTATTGTTTATATTAGTTGATGTTTATCTTTACACACACGCTGGAACTTTCTTTGCCGGCGTCAGTGACCATTGTTTTATTGCCGCAGTTAGGTCACTACATCACACAGGCCCTTCAACTAAATTCATCAGTAACAGGACACGTGCAACTTTGATGTGGCTGTCTATACATCTGAACTGGGACATTCACCATGCTGGCAAGACTTCTACTTAGTCCTCACGGTCAATGACATCTGATATCTTTAATGAAATTCTAGTAAGGAGCCCTAGATGCTCCGCCTCGACAGTAAAGACCCGAGTAAAAGCAAAACTTGTCACTGGTTCACACCTGAAGTGAAAACCGCCTCTGCTAGGCAGGGACAAGTTGTGGAAAAAGGTGCAGCAGACGAAATTGGACTGACTGGTGCCAATTTAGGAAGGCACGTAATGCATGTACAAAATGATCAGAGACGCCAAAGCATCATTCTATCTTAAGGAGCTGGACTCTGCTGCAAAGTGCTCCTCTAAATTCTGGAGGACTATCAAGGATATGTCCAGTCATACCCTACGAACTCCTTGCCAGCAAAATCACATCTGAAGGGACTGCTATATGTGATAAACGGATCCTAGAAGCTTAACAATCATTTTGCCATAGCTGGTCTGGCCTTTGACAATTCCCCTGCAGCCCTGACCCGCTTCCAAGCTAAGTGTCCCTTGTGTAGACACCATTGCCCCGTACCTGGCTTGTCTTTCCAACCTGTACTATTGAAGGAGGTCAAGATTTGATACTTCGTTGGATGTAAAGAGTGCTGGAGCAGACTCTGTGGATCCTTACTTTAAAAAATCGTGTATCACGCTCTTGCTGTCCCTATCACACATCTTTTAATTTATCACTGTCCCAAGGGTCCCTTCCTACCATTTGGAAAACTGCCCATGTTATCCCATTGTTCAAATGGGGATACCTCATGACCTCAGTGACTATAGACCCATCTCCTTACTCCAATCTTGTCTAAGCTCCTGGAAAAGGTTGTCAGAAACCAACTTAGAGCATATCTGAAAGTTAACAACTTACTATACTGTATGCAATCAGGCTTTAGGTCTAAACATAGCACAATCTCGGCCCTTGCCAAAGTAACTAACAACTGGTACAGTGACTCTTGACAGCACAAACTTTGTCTGTGCAGTATTCCTAGACCTTAGCAAGGCTTTCAATACTATGGACCATAGCTTGCTAATCGCCCCACTGAAGAACATTGGTCTTGACTCAGCAGCCTTGCACTGATTCACGGAGTACCTGGTAGGACAGCAGCAACAAATCAAAGCTGAGGGGAGCTCTCCCCACTCAAACCTCTGCTCAGGGAGTGCCACAAGGATCCATTCTTGGTCCGCTGCTCTTCTAATCTGTATAAACAGTATTGATGTGGGCATTAACAAGGCAAAAATACATCTGTTTGCTGGCGACACAGTGGTTTATATAAGTCGTTCCACTGCCGAGCTGCTTGTGCAAACTCTACAGGAAGAATTTGACCTGCTTCAGACTCAGCTCCTCCATAAAAGCTTCTTTTAAATGTGAAAAGACAAAAGCAATACTGTTCCACCCTATAGCCGAATGACAAATCCTGCCAGCTCTGGGTCACTGCCTCTGATCACCACAATTCTGGGAGAGAAATTGGATTTTATTCCCAAGTTTAAATACTTAGGAGTGTGGCTAGACCAGAACCTCGCATTCTCTGAGCATGTTGAAGACCTGGCAAAGAAGCTAAGGCAGAGGTTGGGTCTGTTCTATAGAATTAGCCAGTTCCTCACTGGTGATGTCAAACTGCAACTAGTCCAATCTACTTTTCTCTCCCTAATCAACTATGGAGATTTTCTATACAGCCACTGTCCCAAAGCCTCGCTTATCAAGTTGGTCACGCTTGTATCATAGGGCCATCGGTACATTATCGGTCTTCCTCTACCCATCACTGCCTATTGTACAAAGCTGTAGGATGTCCTCGCTACATTCAGGCATGAAAGAAATGCAGTCCTTTGGACCTACAGAGCTCTCTTAAAAGGCTGCCACATTATATTTTTGAATGTCTTCCCATAAGTGAGCTGGGACCGTGACGGCCTAAGGAGTGCCTCATATATCTCTCTATGCATCCCTAAAGCTATCACCCGCTATGGCAGAATGGCCTTATCTTCACATTGACAACCTTGGGAACAAAATGCAAAACCACTGAAACTAAGTTACCTCCGAGTGTTAATACTTTCAAGTCATTATATGCCCAAGGTGTGTGTGAACATTGCAACTGTTACTCCAGCTCCTAATCATTAATTGCTGTTAGTTTGCTCCCCAGAGATTGGCCTTAGACATGACCGCCATACCCCAGGTTCATTTGTGCATGTTTCATTAATCCATATGAACTTATTACTTCCAGTCCCTGTACCCCTATTGCACGTTATAGGTAAGTCTTACAGAGACATCTGAACCCAAAGCACAAAATTCTCACCTCCTGGGTGGTTACACCTTCTCAAGCTGCCATCCGAGACCATTCGCCTGGACTCTTCTCCAACAAAGCACCGCTAAAGCCGCCAACCAATTGGATTGTGAGCGATTCCGCCCTGCTCCCAGTTGGCTCCTGCAGTTCTCTTTGGCGATCCTTCCAATGCCGGCAAAATCGAATGGTCTGCCATACTCTGCTAAAATAGATGTAACCGCTTCATTCGCTGACCAATGCAATCCTTCCATATGGCTAAAGTGTTATTATCGGGAGTAGGACTGATTAAGCTCCTTGACTCATTGACCGTGACTGGCCCCAGGCGCCTAAGCGTATTCATACCATCTCTGCCTTGTGACCTTCCCATGGCCCGGTCCATTGTACTCTGGACAGCTAGCGCTAGCACCAAGTCTTGGATTATATATGCTTGGTGCTGTTCCATTCGTGTCTTCATTACTATGGTATAGCTGCCCACAGCCCCAATGTAAGCACCCTGGAGATGCCGTGTTAGTGCCTCTAGCAGGCTGCGGTGCTTCCCTTCAGACATAGCTATACCTGTTTTACTCATCTGTGAACCGGTCAAGAAAAAAGCTGTTATCACTTATTTCTGTCTGTCTGCCATGATAGTGATACCTGGGTCTCACCTGTCCTTTTTTTTATGAAATTTACTGTAACAATATCCATCTCTGTGGACTTGCCTATTCCACTGCTCACTGGTCTTATTGTTGCTCTAGAATCAACTGTTATGTTATGTACATTTGTGTATCCTGATTTGCACTTCTACTATGTTTTATTCCACTGTAAATATTGCTGCTTGTTTGTAATATAATCTGGACTTAACCAGGTCCATCTTGTAATGAGCTTGCTCAACGATGTTCGCCTGGATAAATAAAGATTTGATTGATTGATTAGCTCTGTAAGAGACCTAGGTATTTCTTACCTTATTAAGCAAGCTCAGTGGCACAATCAAGTTTTTCAACAGCTGTCAGACTTAAACACAGGTCCCTCACATGCAAAAAGAAACTGAGAAGACACCAGGCAGTATTTCAAAGAAAAGGTTGTTTACTAAAATATGATAAAACAGGTAAAATTAAACACAGAACAATATATCATCATCTTACAATCATGTAAAACAAGAAGGAAGTTACAGAACAAAACACTCCTACCACAAAGACTTAATTTCTTCATCTATTACCTTCTATGTGCTTTAAGTTGGAGAACTTTGTCTCAGAGCCCAAAATGATGTGTTACATATCCAGATACAGGTTTCATTTTCAAGATCCCTCTCGCACCCCCTTTGGTGAGTCAGCTAGCCCCTCCTTAGAATCAATTTCTGACATAGTTATCCCTGAGGATGTAAGTCATTACTTTGGGAAAAATCTGTAACTAGCCATTTCCCAAATATGACAGTCTTTAATCAGACATTTCTCTTTGAAGTCCCTCTGCTGATTTCCTGGTGCTAGTGTGATCTGAGGGTTTTCTCACTCTTCACACACTTCCGCTATGTGCAAAATGAGAGGAACCAGCCTAATTACCTTTCTTCCCAACATTCTAAAACTCACATTTAGTTTCAATTTCAAAAGCTTGGGCAGGTCATAAAAGGTAATAAAATGCCTTCTTTAAGGAAGTCTTAATTAAATGGTTCCCTGGTCAGTTTTATGACATCCTGTGGTTTCAGCTATTGACCTTCAAGTTAAAGGCCAAATTTCTCACATACTGACATTTCATACAGACCATTTATTTATAATATAACTATCATAACAGTAACCACGAGCAGAGGGTAGAGCATCACATCCACCACCCTGTCTCAGAAGAAGTGTTTCTGACCTCCCTTCTAAAGCTCCCACCCTCCAGCTTAAAACTGTGCCCACTCATGTTATGGTTGCCACTCAGCTTAAAGAGACTCTCCTTATCAACCTTATTTATTCCTTTCAAGTACTTGAAGGTCCCAATCATGTCCTCTTTCTCTCTCTCTCTCCGTCTTTCAGGGAGTACATGTTCAGTGCCCTAATCTCTCCTCATTTGCCTTACCCTACTGACCTGCTATCATCTTTGTAGCCCTCCTCTGAACCTTCTCCAGCAGATTAATGTCCTTTTTGTGGTGTGGGCACCAGTTCTGAACTCCATACTCTAGATGCGGCTTTACCAGTGACCTGTACAAGGGCAGTATAACCTCCTCTCTCCTACTACTGATCCCCTAGATATGCATCTCAGCATCTTGTTTGCCTTTGCTGCTGCTTTTTGCACTACTTGGAGTGCTTCAGGTCGCTAGTGATCATTCCTCCCAGGTCCTTCTCCTCCACTGATGCAGATACTTGGACTCCACCCAGGTAGTACTCTGTCCTGGGATTCTTGGCTCCAATATGCATAACTTTGCATTTCTTGGCATTGATGCCAAGCTGCCAGATCCTGGACCACTTCCCCAGCTTTTCCAGATCTTTCTGTAGGTCCTGTATCCCTTCAGCTGTGTCCACTCTTCCACAGAGCTTGGTGTCAGCCGTGAATAGGCACATTTTGCCCTTAATGCCATCCCCAATGTCATTGATGAAGACATTGAACACCGGCCTCAGCACCAACCACTGTGAGACCCCACTGGTTACCTCTCTACTGCCAGATAACTCTCCCCCAACAACCACCCTCTAGGTTCTGTCCCTCAGCCAGTTTTCCACCCATCTGGCCGTCTTTTCCCAACCCTGAGATCCACCAACTTCCTGATCGAACTTTGTGGGGTACAGAGTCAAAGGCCTTGCTGAAATCAAGATGGAGGATGTCTACCACTTGGCCTCGTCTACTGTCTTAGCGACACAGTGAAAGGAGTCAATTAGATTTGTTTGACACTATCTCCTCCCCCATGAACCCATGCTGCCTCACATCCTGAAGACCATGCTCCTGTAGATATTACACCAACCTTTCCTTTTATGGTCTCCATTATCTTGCCCACAATGGAGGTCAGACTGACTGGTCTGTAATCTCCGAGTCATCCTTGGTACTGCTTTTGTGGAGGGGCACTACATGTGCTGTTCTCCAGTCCTCGTGGTACCACTCCTGACTCTAGTGAACCATTAAATAAGTCTGCCAGTGTCTCTGCCAGCTCCTCAGCCAGTTCCTTTAGTACCCTTGGATGTACTCTGTCCAAGCCTGGTCATTTGTCCACCTTCAATGCCAGCAGCCCCTCCTCATTTTATCCTCCTCTATCACTACATGTGTCCCCCCCCACACTCCTTTCCTCCTGAAGGCACTGGTCTCTCCTTCCCTGGTGAAGACGGAACAGAAGTATTCATTTAGTATCTCTGCTTTCCCCCATTATTCTCCACCCCTTCTTAAGCCTAACAATCCCTTCCTTATTGTCCCTTTCTCACTTATATATCAAAAGAAAGCCTTCTTTCTTCTTAATTCCTTCTTCTTCCCAGGCAAGGGCCCATCTGCGCCACCTGACCCCCTGGCTCTGAGGCCCCAGGGCGGGACTGCCGATGCCTCTGGCGCCTATCTAAATCCAACTGAGCGACCAGGGGTGGAGGCAGTGCCTGGGACGGAGCTGGGAAGCCCAACATTGGCTGGAGGACTGACCACTGGTCCTACCGCCATCAGGAGCCAGGGTTTCACTTTTCTGCCCCTCCTCAGGAGCTTGATGCGCAATGACAGTCATTCGCAACGCCGCCCATTCCTGGCTACCCCGACTGCTGCCAGAGGTTGCCCGGGAGCCGACGATAAGCCCTACACCTCCCTGGGAAGGGAGAGCTGTCCATCGGATGCTCAATCCTTCCCGCCCCTGCCAACCCCCAGCATCCGGCTCGTTTAACCTGGGTTGCGGCAAGCGAAGGTGAGACATCTAGTGTCTTAACCCTCAGCACCACCGGCCTTTATCTCCCTTCTTAACTGGAGTTGGCTATCTTTTCCTCGGTATGGGCCTTTGCTGTTCTGACTGCCTTTCCTGCTTTCTTCTGCTTTAACTGATACAGTTCTCTGTCCTAGTCCTTCTGTGATTCCTTGTACTTCCTGAATGCTATCTTTTTCTCCTAACCTTCCTGCCACCTCCTTTGAGAACCATAGTGGTTTTTACATCGTGTTGTTTTGTTTATTTGCGTCCACACAAAGACTTGTTGCCTTAGTGATGGTAGTTTGATATTCCCATTGTTCTTCCAGCCCTTCTTCCCTGCGCATTTGCTAGTGCACTCCTTAGGCACTCACCCATTTTGGCAAAGTCAGCCCTCCTAAAGTCCAGGACATTTGCCTTTGTATGGCTTGACCTCTACTGCTGTGTTTATCGTGAACCATACTGTTCAGTGGTCGCTAGTTTCCAGATGGCTACCCACTTCTACATCTGTGATCCTCTCTCCATCTCCATTTGAGAATACCACGTCTAAGATTGCTCCCTCCCGAGTGGGTTCCAGTACTGGTTGTCTAAGGCATGCCTGCAGGGCATCTAGAATGACCCGCTCTTTGATGTGGCTGCAGCAAATGCACTCCAGTTAACATCTGGCATATTCAGATCCTCATCAACAATATCTCCCTTTTTCTGCTATTCTAAGGATACTTTCTGTCATTTTCTTGTCCATTTCCTCCCCTGAGATGGGAGTCTGTATACAACTCCTGTGGATTGTGGTGCCATTGCCTATCTCCAAGTTGACCCACAGTGCTTTCTCTTCTCCCTGTTTACCCTTTGTTCTGTTGCTTTGATTCCTTCCCTTACGTGAGAGAGCTACTCTACCTCCTCTTTTCCCTCCTGCAGATAGTATACCCTGGTATGTTTACATCCCAGTCATGGTTCTGTGTACCATGTTTCTCTGACTGCCACGATATCCTGATGTTCCTCTTCCATCAAGGCCACTAGTTCAGGAATCTTGTTACCCAGACAACAGGCACTGGTACTCATTCTCTCTATTTTTGATGGCTTTTATAGGTGGAGCTAATTCATTTGCCAGCTCCTTCATAAGCCTTGGATGGATTCCATCTGGTCCTGGGGATCTATAGGGTCCAGTAGACTTAATTTCTTCCTAATATCCCTAGATCTGTTTGTGGGACTACTCAAGGTGCTGCCGGTGCCTGTTTTTATTGACTACTGTAGCAAAGTATTTATTTTGTTTGTCTGCCATTTATTTGTTTGTCATGGCCAGTGTACCGTCCACATCCTTTAGAGGCCCTATTGTATTCCAGAAACTTTTTGCTGTTTACGTAAGTGTAAAAGGTTTTGTAATTATCTTGTTTTGCTAGCAAGTTTAAGTTTGTAAGCTGCCTTGGCTTTTTTATTTCTTTTTAATTCTCCTTTGTAGGTTTCTGTATCTTATCCAATCCCCTTTTTTTGTGCACCTTGTGTTTTATAAAGCTTGATCTTACTTGAGAGGCTCTTGCAGTAGGTAATTACTTATAGGACTGAAGCGGCAGGCGTCAGGACCCACGGAAAAATTTCTAGCTAGCAGTCTCTGGCGGGGATTGCCCCATGTCAGGCGACATCAGTATAAAGGGTGGTCCCCACGCCCGCCTTCCAGTTCCTTCCCGCCATTAGCTTGTGTAACGCCTCGGTCAAGGTCACGCGTCACAGTCAATCGTCGGTAGTTTTACCACCTATTTTCATCTGTTTTCTTGAATTTAGTCAGGTTTACCTCAGCTGCTGTGTATGTTGTCCCCGACTCCTCAAGCACAAGAACAAGTGCGATTCCTGCAGCCGTAGCTCCCGCAGACAAGGACGGACACTCCAGTGCCTTTTTGCCCAGGCCCCGACCACCCCTTATTGGAAGTGCCAGTCTTGCCAGCAGTTTAACGCGACCACACGAAAGTGGAGGCGCAGACCCTGGAGGCCCACGTTCTCAAACTCAAGATGACCTCCATGGAAAGGAACTGAAAAAATCGGGCAGGCCTCTACTTCTCGGAGGGCCACCACAAGAAGAAGCACCAGGACCGGGACTCTCTTCTACGGTCGCTGTGACCTCAGCTGGGGTCACAGTGCTGCAGGTAACATCTCCCCGGAGACCGTTCTCGATGGCCCGTCTTGGAGGCTTCCAGAAGCGGCATTGACTCTCCCATCGGGCTCAGCGCTCGGGCCCTTCAGGAGCCTCTGGGTCTAAGGGGCAGCCGCTCCCAGTAAGGCCACCGCTGTGCAGCCTTCTAGTCCAAGCAGCCCCGTAAGCCCAGGCGTCGACTCTCTGACGCCCGCCCGGGTAAGGCCGTTGGAGCCTGACCCCCTTTGGGGCCGCACAGCCTCAAAGCACCCGCAAGGCTGCCTCCATTGCAGGCCTTGTGAGCGCTGGGTCCGATAGGCGGACGTTGGCTTCTCTAATGACAGAGCCGATGCGGACCCTTGGGACTATCCGTCGTCGAGCTCGCTGCAACGCCGTTGCATTCTTCACCGGGTGACACAGAGATGATGGGCACGCTGCCATTGGGTTTCCTCCCACAGGGCCAGATGACCTGACGCCGGACCCTCGGACGCCGGGCGCTCGACCTACCTGACGCCTGCAATATCCTGCCAGGCGCTGCCTCTATACCAGGTCCACGCCCGCGGGCCTCCCATTCTGGACCCGCCCGTTAGGCTGTTTCAGGGCCCTCTGCTCCTTCAGAGCCCCTGGTGCCTGGAGTATCCGACCCCGTCGTATCTGACGCCGTCCTACCCAGATCCGCGGTGTCCGGCACCCCAGTACCCGACGCCGACCTATCCGATGCCACAGTAGGCGGTGCCCCAGTACCTGATGTCACCATCGGGTTACGGATACGTGCCATACAGATACCCCAGTATCCGTACTCCCTCCTTCTCCTCCTCCACCACCTCCTCCTCAGCCGCCGTGGATTTGAGAGACATTGGCTTCGGTGGGGCTGGGGCCAAGGCTCAGCTCACCAGGGAAGTAGAGAGCCGTCTTCCAATGCTAGAACCCAGTTCGCATCCCTGACATCAGAGTCGTGAGACTCCATCCCCCCTCCGGACACCAGAGGCGAGCCCTCCGTTCCAGGGCAAGGGAGGATACGCTTCCCGAGGGTTTCCCAAGGGTCCGTTCCTCCTCCACACCGGGAGGTGCAGTCCTTCTTCTTCATCCTCCCGGATGACTCAGATAGCCACTGATCTGGATGACGCAGCCACGCACTCCTGACGGGCCCAGGCCAAGGACTCCTCCAAAGTCCTCTCCGAGGATCCTTCTTTTGTGGAGTTGCTGGCTAACTCCAGGCTGTTCATCTGTGGCAATCCTTGGAGCCAGATCCATAGCACAAGAACTCGCTGTGCACCTGGATCTCCCGAGACCGCTCCTACTCTGGTTCCACCCTGGATTGAGCCTCATGCCGACCTTGTGTCCACCATTTGGAAGCAACTGTCGGCATTAGCCCCTTCCGAGGAAGTCGGACAGGCTATATCAGGCTCGGAGATGTTGACTCATTGAATTGACACCCCAGGGCTGATTTGGTTGTGATTAGCGCCACTCACGGCCGGACTGCTAACTTCAAGCACTTGAGCTCGCCACCATCCGACAAGGAGTCCTGCCTTCTGGACCAATACAGGAAGAAGGTCTATGCTTCTTCCACTCTGGGAATCAGGGCCCCTGAATTCGTTGCTCACATGGGGATTACCGGCGATCCTTAGCGAAATTTGGAAACTAAGTTGGACTCCCTTCCTGGGTTGCAGAGCTGAAGCAGGAAGTAGCTGACCTAGTCTGGTCTGCACGCTCGCCAGTCGGCACATGCTCAGGCCACCCATGATGCGGTGGACGCTGCTGGTCAGAGCTCTGCTTTTGCCATAGGGTTGCAGCGTCATGCCTGGCTCTGAGGGTCAGGTTTTGTCCCGGAGATGCAGCCTGCTATCCAGGACACACCCTTCAGGGTTCAGTGTTGTTCGTGGCGGTCAAGGACATCATCACTGATCTGCAGGAGAAGGGTACTGCACTTAAGTCTTTTGACTTTTGTACAGGCCCCCTCAATCCCAGTGTCGTCCCTTTGCAGACGTTCTCGCCCAAGGCAAAACCTTGGGAAAGCGGCCAACAAACATCGGGCCCTCCGCCCAAAAGTGGCGGGAGCTTCAGCCGCGACGCTGCCTCACACCTCCTGACTCCTCTCCTCTCCTCTCCCACAGCCTCTGGGCCTCCCAGAGGAACCGGTGAGGAGGAAATTCCTTCAATCTACCAGGTTGGGAGAAGGTCACTTCAGACACTTGGGTGCTCCAACTG
Organism: Neoceratodus forsteri; assembly: GCA_016271365.2. Classification (NCBI taxonomy): domain Eukaryota; kingdom Metazoa; phylum Chordata; order Ceratodontiformes; family Ceratodontidae; genus Neoceratodus; species Neoceratodus forsteri. The sequence continues at coordinate 807,630,190 of CM028132.1, read as the reverse complement.
ATCACAGAAGGATACTCAATAGAGTTTCTTCAGAAATCACCCCAAACCCCCCGCCCCAGGTCGCTCTTACTCCTCAGAACACCTTCTTCTGGTCTGGGAAGAAATATCCTCTCTTCTTTTGAAGGAGGCCATAGAGCCTGTACCACCCCATCTTCAGGATGGGTTACTACTCCCATTTCTTCCTGGTCCCGAAGAAGTCGGGAGACGTGAGGCCGATTCTCGACCTCAGTTCCCTGAACTTGTTCATGGAGTACAAAAAGGTTCAGAATGCTCTCTGCAGAGTCCTCTGCCCTCTCCTTTGGTTAGGACAGTGGCTGTGCGCTCTGGACATGCAGGATGCTTACCTGCATATCCCTCATTCGCCTTTCCCACCGCAAATACCTGTGTTTTTCATTCCAGGGGACCACTACCAGTTCAAGGCCCTCCCATTGGTCTTTCTTTGGTGCCCAGTGTTCACCAAATCGTTTCGGTGGTAGAGGCTTACTCCGCGTGCATAAGGGGTTCAGGATTTCCGACCTGGACGACTGGCCCTGGCGGACTTGTCCAGGGAGGAGCCTTGCTTCCCTTTCCTTACCTCTGCAGGTTTTCACCAGCCTGGGTATTACCATCAACCAGGCCAAGTCCCATCTGATTCCGTCCCAGAGGCTCCAGTTTATCGGGCGATCCTGACTTGACCTCCGCATGGCATTTCTGCCACTGGACAGGGTGGCCACACTTCAGGCTCAGGGTCAGCCTGTTGTCCAGCCAAAGGCGTGTTCAGCACCAGGTCAGTCCTTCACCTCCTCGGGCTCATGGCAGCTGCTATTCCAACAGTTCCTTGCGCCTGCTCCACATGAGAATCTTCAGTGGACCCTTCGGTTTCAGAGGGATCAGTTGGTGGATGACCTAGATCAACAGGTTCTGGTCTCCAACCCTAAGGCTCGGGACTTGTAATGGTGGATGGTTCAGGAGAACCTTTGCGGGGTTCCTTCTGTCTTTCTTCCCTCCCAGACGCTGACAACAGACGCCTCAGGCGAGGGTTGGCGAGCACATCTGGGGTCTCACAGGACCCAGGGCTCCTGGTCCAGGCTCGCAACAGTCACTTCACATCAATGTGCTCGAGCTTGAGCCATGCTGTATGCTCTTCAGGCTCTGCATCTGTATCTGCTTCCTGGGCATCTGACTGTCCAGACGGACATCATGTGTATGGTCTGGTACATCAACAAACAGGGAGGAACTCATTCCTACCCTCTCTGCAGGGAGGCGATGCGCGAGTTTGGGATTGGGCAGTGCAGCACAACCTTCACCTCATGGCAGTTCATGTCCTGGGGTCGAGAACACATTGGCAGACCACCTCAGTCGGTCGTCCTGCTCACCTCACAAGTGGGAACTGGATCAGGGGTAGCAGACGATATCTTCCCTACGCTGGGGAACTTCACGGTAGACCTGTTTGCGCCTCCTCACAACCAAAACTTCCCGCCTTCTGCTCGCTCCTTGGCTGCATCTTTTGGAGAGATGCTCTGTCTCTAGACTGGAAGGGAAAATTTGTCTATGCCTTCCTCCCGATCCCCTTGATTCCGAGGGTCTTACAGAAACTCAGCTCAGAAGGAGCTCACATGATCCTGATCACTCCTTTTCTGGCCCAGGCAAGTTTGGTTCTCTCTTCTGCAACAGTATTCAGAGGAACCTCCTCTTCCTCTGTCGCATCTTTTGCTGACCCAGGATCAAGGGACCCTGGTCCATCCAGGCCTCAAGTCCCTTCAGTTTCAGCGTGGCTCCTGCAGATGTAGCTGAAGCCCTTGCTGATTTCCCCGCTGGTGGCTGAGATTCTGGTGGAGGCCAGAAAGCTCGCTACTAGATCTGCCTATGCCATGAAATGGAAACAGTTCTTTATTTGGGCCTCTTACAAATATTTCAAGCCATTCTTTTGCTCTGTTGGGCAGCTCTTGGACTACTTCGCCATCTCTTTGATCTGGGTCTCAGTCATTCCTCTCTGAAGGTTCACATAGTGGCCATCTCCACCTACCATGTTCCCTATGGGGACAGAACTTTGTAGAGTTGGAAGTCTCTAAGACTTTTCTCAGAGGGTTCTCCACTTGAGACCCCTATTCGGGTTCCTGCCTCCTTGGGATTTGAATTTTATTCTTGAGAAGCTTACTCTGCCTCCTTTCAAGCTGGGAGCCTCAACAGACCTAAAGTTCCTCTCATGGAAGATTCTCTTCCTAGAGGCCATTACTTCAGCTCGAAGATTTCCAAGCTCCAGGCCCTGATGTGCAAAATCCAGTATTTGATTTTCCACAAGGAGCGTGTGGTTTCATGCATCAACCCTAAGTTTCTCCCTAGGTGGTAAGATTCTACGCTGAATCAATCCATTGAGCTGCCTGTTTTTTAATATAGCACTCCAATCAAGGAGTACCTCTGCATACTTTGATGTTCACGAATTCTGAGATACTACTCCACCAGGACAAAGGATCTCAGAAAGACTGATCAACTGTTTTGTCTTTTTGCTCATAAAAGAGAAGGCAATGCTGTTTCTAAGCAATGCCTATCTAAATGGTTGGCTCATTGTTTCACTTTCTGTTACAGCAGTACAAACAAGACCCTGCCGGTCAAGTCAGAGGCCAGTCCACCAGGGGTGTCGCTGCCTCTGCTGCTTGTTTCAAGAATGTGTCAGTGGCAGACATATGTGCAGCCGCATCTTGGACTTCTGTCCATACCTTTATGAAACATTACAGTTTGGATATTGCCTCTCGCAGAGCTGGCTTCGGTTGGCTGTTCTGCAGGGTCTTCTTTCCCAAGACCTTCACAGCCAGAGGGTCTACATTTGGGTAGTTTCATTCTCCTGTTTCTTTGTCTTGTTCCAGACTGCTTGGGACTCAGTCCTATCTGTATACTTACTGCAAGAGCCTCTTGAAGTAAGATAGTACAGTTCGTAAGAACTTGCCGTAACAGTAAATCTTGAAAGAGACTCCTGCAGTAGGTAAATACCTTCCCACCCTCCATCCCCTAAGCTTTTTCAGCCCGTTTCCAGGGAAGAAACATCCGCTTTCTCTTGTCTTGTCTTTTTGGCCTTGCGGGAAAGAATTGGAAGGTGGGCGTGGGGACCACCCCTTTATACTGACGTCGGTCTCCTGGCGTGGGCGGTCCCCGCCAGAGACTGCTAGCTAGAAACTTTGTGGGGTCCTGACGCCTCGCCGCATCAGTCCTATCTATAATTACCTACTGCAAGAGCCTTTTCGAAGATCTACTGTTACGGTAAGTTCTTATGTAACTGTACTTTCCTTTTATTTATCAAACGCTTGATTTTTTGACAGCCAGTGTGGTGTTCTACCCCATTACAATACTTAGTCATGGAACGTGCTCCTCATGAGTCCTTGTAGTTTGTTATAGAAGGTACCCCCATTTCTTGCAGGTTTAAGTTGGCTAGATCCCACCCCCATTCCCATCCGGACAGTTTCTGCCTCATGGTGGTAAAATCTGCTTTTGGAAGTCCAATGTAGTGGTCACCCTGATCTAATTTGCATTTTTCTATTACTGTAAAGGATACCATACAGTGATTGCTTCCCCAGTAGCATAGTGACCTGGCAATCCTTGATGGAGTCACCCAAATTAGTCAAGATTAAATATAGGATTTTGTCCCCTGGTATGTTGTTTTATCATTTGTTCCAATCCCACATGCTCAAATAAATCTAGGTATAAATTTTCAACCAAGTTTTTACCAGTTAGGATTCCCATTTAATACCAGGCAGATTAAAATGTCCCATGAGTAGTAGTCTATCTGTGGGATTTAGGTCCAGTAAATAACTTTATAGTTCATCATCCACTTCTGCTTTAATAGAAAGTGGTCTGTGAATAACTCCCAGTGTAATTTTCGGGGATCGATAAGTGTAATTTTAACCAGATTTGTTTCATCTTGTTCCTAACTCATGATATCTCTATGGCTTGGATATCCTCTGAATACATATACAGCCACCCCTCCCCTTTCCTGTATGATTGGTGAATAAGTTATATCCACTGATAGATTGCTCTCAAATATCATTCTTGCCCCACCAAGATTCCGTTATTGCACAGATGTTGATTTTGTGATGTCATGATGTGTAGTTCTTTAAATGTATTTCACACACTTCTGGCATTAATCAGAAGGCATGTCCACCCTGTATCTGAGTTTGTCTGTCTTTCCCCGACCAGCTTTACAACGTTTATCTGACTCTTCCTCATCTCTCCCCACACCTATTGGTTTAAAATGTGTGTGGATGCAGTCATTGAATATCCGGGCCAGGATCCGGGTACCTAGCTTGCTAGGATACAGTCCATCGAGCCTAATTAGTTTGTCGTCCCTGAAGGTCTGCCGGTTGTCAATAAACCCTTACCCTTTGCCATAGTCCATTTCCTCAGCCAGTTATTAAGCATTCTTATCTCCCTATTTTTTTTTTATAGTACCTTCCTGCTGTACCGCATCAAGCCCGATATAATAACATCACACCCTTTGCTTACTATTTCAGTTGCAAATATACTCAAAATCATTGTATATTTACATTTAGGGCTCTTTTCCCAATGTCATTTACCCTGGTGGATTGGCAACCATTGGTTGCCTAGTATGTTCCATTATACCCCTTAGCAGTTTCCTTACATCATTTATTCTGGCTCCAGGTAATGTGCTTACTGATGTATGCTCTTTCCTGCCCTGCACACTATTGTATCCGTTCCCTTGTAATGGAATCCCCTATGAGTAATATGTCTGTGACCTCATTCAGTAAGACTGCTGTTGTTTTATCCTTTTTACAGCTTTATCATCACCCTTAGTCTGTTTGGGTATCCCTCTAGCCCTACCGTCATATATCTCCTCCTTATTGAGGTTTTGTTCTGATTAATGCTGGTTTTCTTCCTGGCCAAGTGCTATAGCTTGATTCTTGCCTAGGTTAATTAAATAATTTGTGTCTGATTTGTTCCTTTCCTCCTCATGCGCCAGCCTTTATATTTATTTCATAACACCTCAGGGACACTGTTGTACACCTGCCCCCTTCTTGTAGGCCTAGTTTGGATTTTACTCCACTCCTCCACACTGTCATCTTCCTTTGTGGTAGGTATAACTCCCTTTATGTTACGTCTCAGGTTCTAAATCATTAAAATGTTTTACATCTTCTATTGGAGGTACTAGGATACCACTAGTGGCTTATCTATAAATTCCTCCACTCTGCTGATTTCAGTCTGTACACTTAGTCTGTTATTTAGGAATTCAATTTCCCTACAAAGAGTTGTGATCAGCAAGCATTTGTCACAGTGAAAATCAGGTATAGATACATCACTACTAAAACATCCTGCATGTTAAGTATTGCCTATGACTGTCGCACCCTATACAGTTAATGCCACCATTTGATTTCCCCACTGTATCTCGATTTAAGCTTACTGCCACAGTCTTGGTTGTCATATTACAAATATGGTGCATTGCCCTGGTCTGCTGACATGTCTCAGTGGACAAGCTCATGTATGTCTCATGCGTCTCTGCACTGCAAAGTACACTCGCCCGCCCGACTCCACTCTGCTCGCTCTGGGGTGCATTTAAATACAGTGCTGTACCAGGAAGTGAAGTGTCATGTGACCCCGCCCACACTCTGGCCACCAAACAGAAGGCAAATTACAGTGTGTTTAAAATAACTCCAAATGCTTTTACTACTGGACAAGTCACACAAGTACACTTTTACAAACTAAAAACAAATTTATTCAATAAATGGTATAGCGGTGACTGTCTGGTATTGTAGTCCTGCACAGTACCGGACTACACTTCCAGACAGCACTGCTACTATTGAACAACCCCAGATCTGAAGCTAGTGCCCTGTTAGTATTAAATTCTGGCTATGGATGAAAAGCAGGTGGAGCACTTTCGTTTCATCACAGTGTGCAGAATACAGCTTATATCTACGCCACTTGCTCTGGGGTATGTTTCCATATAGTGCCATACCAGGAAGTGTGTGGGTTACGTGACCCTGCCCACACTCTGGCCGCTGAAAGCGGGAGGCAACAGTGTGTTTAAAATAGCACTAACGTATTTTACTACCAGACCAGTCTCTCAAAGTCACACAAGCACAGTTTTACAAACTAAAAACAAATTTGTTCAATAAATGGTATAGTGATTTGCTGTCTGGTACTGTAGTCCTGAACAATATCAGACTACACTTCCCAGACAGCACTGCTACTATTGAACAGCCCCCAGATCGAGCTAGTGCCCTGTTAGTATTAAATTCTGGCTATGGATGTAAAGAGGCAGAGCACTCTCTCATGCGAGGAGTGCACAGAATACAGCTTGTATCTCCAGTTACTGATTTCTATGTTGGCAGCTAAAAATGTGTTTCCTGTCTATGGTTCTCACAATCCCCAAACCATTCCACAGTGGTGGGCTGCAGTCAGCTCTTTATACACAGTGGAGCGCCTTTCCTCAATCAGAAGTTCAGGGTTAAGTGGCAGCAGTAGGTACTATATATTATTAACCATGACACCTCCTTTATTCCATAACCCAACTGCTTGCAGTCTACAGGCCAACAGTTTATTTATTTAAAAGCTGGCAACTGGGCAAGGCACACTGAACCAGGGCTAATTTCCAGGAAGACCCAGGAAGTGAAAAAGGAAAAATGTGTTACAAGTGCAGTATAGTATACAGAAATACAAGTCAAAAGTCAGCAGGATGGATACAGTAGGGCTGAGCTCCTTGCAGGGTTTAGGGTTCACCAGTGCCCAAAAAGGAAAAGTCAGCAAGTTTAACACAGGGGAGTTGGTACACTCTGGGAAACAGCAAAGTCTAGGGTAACAATCATGGTACATCACCACAGCAGCAGTACTTTGAGAAGCCATCCCTCACCTACCTCCAGATGTATATCAAGGGATGTTCAGTACTTTATTTTCTTGTTTCATTACTTAAAGCAGCAGCACAACAAACTTAGGCATAAATTTGACCCTACCATTTTTCACTATAAAACATTTCAGGCATTTTCAGTTTTATTTGGTGGCACAATTTTCTAATTCCACCAAAATCTGAGTATTTTATAAATGTTTTAGTTAAGTTTTCTGAAGATAAAAAGGTGGCCATACATTTTGCAGAGAAATAACATTGTAGACCTTGCAGGAGTTGGGATAGAAAAGTAAAAAAAGAAGATTCATGGTGTGCAGGCTAGGAGGTACATAGACAGGTGCATTTGACAGATATGCTCATCTTTTTTAACTATAGCTGAAACTAGCTTTTCTGGAAAAAAACATTTGTCATTGCACTGCTGCTTTAAGCAGTCACGTATTATTAAGATATTCTGGGTTCAGTGACAGAAACATCAGACATGGCTCTGTAATGGACTATTATCTATTATTTCCAACTCTTCACTATATTCAGTTATATCTGCCTGGTTTGCACATTTCTGTAATTCTTCAATCTTTCTGTAGGTGTGCATTTATTTATTGATTGATTGAATTTATTGAAATACCTAAGCTGTATGAAAATACACTAAATATCTTAAGTACAGCAAATGGAAAAATTAAAATGCAGGAGGGTCATAAAAGATTAAAAAGTCAGTTTATTAATAAGTGTTTGATATTTTTGCATTGTACAGATGATGGCTGACATTATGTTTAGGAAACAAGATTATGAACAAGCTGTTTTCCACTTCCAGCAACTTTTAGAGAGCAAGCCAGGTATTATGTTATTTCTGTTTTGCTGCTTATTGTCTTCATTTATTTTTTACAAATGTCTGTATTAACTGAAGATGAACTGGTCAACAGTATCTGTTATGCAGAGACCATGCTACCAGTTCATCAGTCAACACAATTCTAGCCTGCTTGGTTACATTAGTCTAATGCTTGGTTTAGAGGCAGGCAATGCATTCTCTGCACAGCACCTACAGTACTGTACCTCCCAGGTTCCCAGACCACAAACTAGCTGTTACTGTTTGTAACATGGCAAGAAATGTAATACCACAATACCTTAATTCCATTGGCAAACGCAACATGTGACACAAAGTCAAGCGGGTATTAATCCCTAATAATGCCCGCTAGTGCATAGCAGTGAAGTCGGGACCACGAGTAAGCAAGCAATTAGACCACGTTTTGTCTTGGGATCGCATCAAATCATCCAGCTACCATGTGGACTGCGGTAGGTGCCCGACCTGAGCAAGGTCAGTCGGATCATGGTCAAGGCGGAATTGCTGAAACATGCCCTCACTGCTGTATTTGTTGGATTATGTTCTTCCTTCGAGACCGCTGTCGAGGTGATTAAAATTCCCATGCACCGTTGTTTCCAACCCACCTAGGGGACTGAAGCGGTCACCGTAAGTTACTTTCCCAAATAAAGTTAGTACACTATTGCCGTATTTTCTGGGGATAGTTAAATATGCAAATGTACATTTCCCCACAAATGCAGTAGTTCATGAATACCACAGTGTAGCAGCAGAGGGCAAAACATTAAAACCGTTGCTAGCAACTAGCAAATCTTGAAGTTTTCCTCTGTTTTACAAGTTAATGTAAAGTTGGTATGTCTTATAAATTTTCAGACACTACTTTACCACCGCATGTTTTCAGATCTATACAACGATTTCAAACTGGAAACTGAAGCATGGTTTCTGAAGTAGAATTACTGGTTTTCCTCATTTTCTTTCATTCTAAGTTAAACAGTATTGTAACAATACTTACCTTGCACATGCCATGTTACAGCGCATTAATCCACTCAAAATCGGGCTGTACTGAGGAATTAATGCCTGGTTGGTGTTTGAAGGCACTCTGCCTGCAGTCTTGTGCCCCTGACCAGGCATTAATTCCTAGTGGAGCCCTTCTTTGTTGTGGATTAATGCGCATATACTCTGAGTATTACAGTGTCTGCCCTGCCGAGTTAGTGACTGCTCTAAAATCCAAGACCTGTTGTTCTATTTTACAAACAAGTGCATTTTACTTAACATCCAGTGCACCTCCACCCCCAAGAAAAATGACAAATCCTCAAACAATTACAGTGTCCTTTCTGCCTTAAATGGCTACTCACTTATAAAATCCTCAAATGGAGTGGGATCTCCTGGTTTTCATATCAGAGCTGTGGTGTGAAAGTAAGCTCAACCACCAGTCGGCAAGGTGTACCTCCACATTGACCTTGAGCTCAGTTTTCAAACCTCTGTCCCTGTACTCCTCAGTGTAACCGTCAGATTCTTTACTCCGCCTAACTGTGAAGTCACTCGGAGATTCCCTCCTTACGCCGGATTGGTTAAGTGAAATCGGTCAGTTTTCAACCACTTTTCTTGTTTTATTTGGTATTCAGATCTCTGTCTACAGTACAGTAAATGTAGCTAGTAGGTAGTTCGAGTTTATTTTGTAGAAATTGTTTTTTTGTTTGGTTCTCTCCTCGGTCGGTCTGGTTGGGAACTGAGGCGAATCCGTTAACTATTAATTCTTGTGTTCTGTTTATTATTATTGTGGTTTCTGTACTTATTGGTTCCTAAAAAAAGACAGTTTTTCATTTTTATAACCAACTTATGACACAGGTTTTAGAAGCTGCCTGGCTTGAACGCTGTTAAAGGTAACTTTATTTAGTCCAGCATGTCTGAGAAACCCAAAAAGAAAACCAGTCCCACTGGGTTTCAGCACTGCAATGAGTGTGGGGAGGCCTTTGCTAAGGCTGATCCCCACCTCGTCTGTGTTTATTGTCTGGGGTTTGACCACCTCAAGAAGACTGCCAAATATGTAAAAACTTTCCCAAGGCCGCTTTGAAACGTTTGAGTAGGCTGAAGGAAAGGGAGGCTGAAATCCGCTGATCTGGATGGCCAGCCTGGTTCAAACAACATGAAGTCTTGCTATATTATAGACATTAGCAGTTTGTTCTAGCTCTAGAACTGCCCGGAGCAATGGTTAAAACCATTCCAAAATAGAATTTTGGCACAGAGCAGCTCTATCTGTGTCATTTCAAACTTGAACTGTCAGATTCTTTACTCCGCCTCAGTGAACAGTCGCTCCGGAGATTTCTCCTTCTGCTCAGTCATTTCTCAGTTTAAAAGTGTTTTCTCGGTTGGTTTAACCGAGAATAGTTTATTTAACACAAAACCGTTCGGTTCAAAGCTCTATCTGTGGTAACCGTAAAGTAAATGAGAGTTTTGTCTGTATGGAACTTAGTAAGTTATCGGTTCGAGTATTAGAACGATCAGTGAGTTTAAAACTCATTTAAAACTAAAAGTTACTATTTTAAGTGCGGTTCCAGTTCTTATCGGTTCTAAAAAAAATGGATTTATGCGTTTTTTCCAATACCAATAAACGATTAGGAACCGATAAAGATTCTACCTAGCACTGCCGTTAAAAAGGGCAAGTTTTTGGTTAGGCTGGCATTATGTCTGAGAAACCCAAAAGAAAAACCGGGCCCACTGGGTTTCAACACTGTGATGTTTGTGGGGAAGTCTTTGCCAAGGCTGAACCACCACCCATGTGTTTATTGTCTGGGTTTGATCACCTCCAGTCAGACTGCCAGGTATGTAAGATTTTCCTGCAGCCACCCTGGAAAAAGATTGGGCAGGCTCAGGAACGAGAGGCCAAAAGTCCGCTGACCCGGATGGCCAGCCCGGTTCGGTGCCAACCGACCAGAGGGAGTGCCTCTGACCAGGGCCAGACTCCTGGCAAAGAAAACCTGGTTCTGAGGAACCAATTCCAGTAAAGAAACAAGAAAATCAGCAGGTCTGGAGTCCAGAATTCCTTCTCCAACTGCTGCAGAGATAGCAAAAGCCATATAAATTGTCCAGTCATCTGTCTCAGGGTCCGTCCGAACCACCACTATCTGGTAAAGGTCGGTTCGTCCGGTCCCAGTGGTTCAGGATTATGATATTGAGAATTTTATGAACCAGAGGAGGGGAGGAGGATTATGAACAGTATGAATGTGGCTGGGAAGGTCTGGGTGTGCCCACTGAACCGGACATCTCCCCAGACAGACTTTTAGAATCTCCCTGTGCTGTCTGAGTCCCATCTCATTTTATGTTTTATAAAAGTTGCTGAAACCTCCAGCTTCCTTTAGAAGAGGCTGTGGATGAGCAAGAGGAGCCTGATTTTGTAGAAATGATGGATATTCCAGAGTCTAGGAGATTGTCTATTCCTTTACATAAGTCTTTAAGGAAACAAACAATTAAAATTTTAAAAGCTCTAATTCTGTGCCTCCTGTAGATAAAAGATGGACAGAAGGTATACATTGTCAGGCCCGATACAGAATTCCTTTCTCAGCAATGCAGTCATGTTGGGGTAGTTCAGGCTGCTGCCTGTGATAAAGCTAATATTCCCTTGGCTTCACATCCTCCTGACAAAGGATTCCAGGAAGATTGATGCCATGAAAAAAAAAAAAGTATATGGCAGCCTCTCTGGGACTCAGGCAAGCAAATTATATGGCTTATGTAGCTAGGTATCAGAAATCTAGATGGGATACTGTTATGCAATTGGCCAAGCAGGCCCATGGCCAGCTGGCTAGTGAACTAGAACAGGTGGCTGCTGATGGCATTGAAGCCTCTAAGGTTCAGTTTCATGCTGCTGTGGATGTTAATGATGTTTCCTCTAGGGTCATGGCCACATCTGTAGCTTTTTGTAGGTTGGCCTGGCTCAGGTGTACTAGTTTGTCACAGGATACCCAGACTAAGGCTATGGATTTTCCTGTGGTGGGAAATTCTCTGTTTGGAGAGCAGACAGAGAATTACATGAAGAAGATGGATGAATATGGGACTACTTACAAGAGTGCCCAGGCTAAGGAGCGGTAAGCCACTCCTCAAAGGCATGCCCCAGGGGTAGGGGTGAGGCCTTTTCACAGGCCTTTCTACTAGACTCAGGCCTCCTCTGCCTATGCTCAGAGGGCTTCTTCAGAGAGCAGGGGCAGGCGAGGGGTGGGCAGACCTGCTCCCACCCCCAGCCTAAAGCTCCTGCGAAACAGGCACCCTGATGGGGTGCCCAGGGCCGATTCTCCTGTACCAGTGGGGGGCAGGCTGGCTTACTTCAGTCAGAAGTGGGCTTCTTAACCTCAGACAAGTGGGTTCTGGAAGTAGTAAGCCAGGGTCTGGTTCTCAGCTTCAAAAAGTTTCCCAAGTTGAGAAGCAGACTTTTCTACCTACAAGTGCTTCAGAGACCCTCGCTCTGAAACAGAGGTCTCATCCTGTTAGCTCTCAGAGCAGTAGAAAGGGTTCCTCCACTGCATCAGGGCAGGGGTCTGTATTCAGATAAAGTTAAAATGGTAACTCTGGCAATGATTTTACCTTCCCTAAGGCCAGGGGACTGGCTAGCCTCCCTGGACCTCAAGGATGCCTATTTCCATGTCCTAATCAGAAGATCCCCTCGAAGTACCTCAGATTCTGACTGCCCTCAGGTCATTACCAGTTCAGAGCAATGCCCCTCGGCCTTACCTCTGCTCCAGGGTATTCACAAAGTGTCTAGCAGTGGCAGTGGCCCACTAAGGAGGCAGAGGATTGCTGTTTTCCCTATCTAGACGACTGGCTCATTGTAGGCCAGTCCCAGAACAGGTAAAATCTCACCTGCAGGTCACCCAGCAGCTTCTCACCTCCCTCGGTTTTCTGCTAAACCTACCAAAGTCGGTTCTGGAACCAGTCCAGGTACTCACCTTTATAGGGGCAGAATTGGACACAAAGCTAGCAGAGCCTTTCTTCCCCAGAAAGGGTAAGGGAATTTAGTGGCTCTGGCCCTTCCTTCACTCTGCAGGTCTCTCGATCAGCAAGACACTTTCTGCAGCTCCTGGGGCACATGGCTGCATCCACAGCTGTTGTGCAGGGAGCCAGATTTCAGATGAGAGACATTCAGTTTCACTTGAAAACCTTTTGGTCTCAGAGAAGAGACCCCCTTTCCAAGTTGGTCCCAGTGACGAACCTTGATCCTAGCTCTCCAATGGTGGAAGGATCAGAGCAATTTAGACTGGGGTCCCTTTCATTTCCCCTTCTCACGACTTGACTCTCACTACAGATGCTTCCCTTCTGGGTTGGGGAGCCCACATGGGACTTTTCCACTCAGGGAGTTTGGTCCCCCAGGAATCTCTGCTGCACATCAATTTGCTGGAACTCAGAGCTGTCTTTTTAGCTCTTTAAGCTTTTCTGCATCTGTCCACGACAAGGTGATATAAGTCAGAACAGACAACACCACAACAATGTGGAACATCAACAAACAGGGGCACTCGGTCTTCCCGCCTTGCACCGAGGCAATGAAGTTGTGGTCTCTGGTCTATTCCTGAGCACTTCCCTCATAGCAGTTCATCTTCCAGGGAAGGACAATGTCCTAGCGGATGCCGTCAGCAGGATTTCCCAGGGCCATCACGAATGGTCCCTGGATCCTCAAGTGCTAGGGATAGTTTTTGCCAGGTGGGGCATCCTCAGATAGATCTTTTGCAGCCCCAGACAATCACAAACCTCCTCTGTTCTGTTGCAGGCCTCCAGTGCTGGGCTCAGTTCCCTGGATGCCCTTCTTCTGGATTGGGAGGAAATTCCTCTATGCTTTCCCCCTTTCCTCTCCTATTCAAAGTACTAGTCAAAATCAGATCTCAGCCTTGCAGGGTGATTCTGATTGCCCCGGATTAGGCCAGGCAGCCCTGGTACCACTCCTTCTGTCTCTGACAGTCCATCTTCCCTGTGCCTCCCAGGAATCACAATCTGTTGACTTGTGCCCAGGGAAGGGTTTGGTATCGGACCTCAATCCCTCAACCTCAAGGCCTGGCTCTTGAGTTAGAGTTTGCTGATTTACACCTCTCTCAGGGTGTTCTTGAGATCCTAAAGGCTTCCAGAAAGCCTTCCACTAGGGCTACTTAATAGTTCTAAATGGAAAAGGTTTTCCATTTGGTGTCTGGAAAAATATTTCCCCAGAATCTGCTGAATTGCCATTTTGTTAGATTACATGGTACATCTTAATTCCTTGGGTCTCAGACCAGCTACCCTGAGAGTTCATTTGGCAGCTGTGTCTGCTTTTGTGTCAGCAGGAAAGTCATCCCTCTTTCCTCTCATCCTGTGTTTTCCAAGTTTTTAAGGGATTACTCCATACTAATCCTCCCTTTTCGGGAACCGCCCTGCTTGGGACCTTAATGTTTGCATTGCCCAGTTAATGCAACCCCTTTTGAACCTCTGTCTTCTGCAGAGCTTAAGTACCTAACTTGGAAAACTGTTTTCTAGTGGCTATCACTTCTGCCAGACGCATAAGTGAATTGCAAGCCTTGTCAGTGGAGACTGACTTTATTTCTTTCCACAGGGATAAGGTAGTCCTTAGGACTAATAGGAAGTTTTGCCTAAGGTGGTTTCAGATTTCCATCTTAATCAATCTATCTCCTTCCAGTATTTTCACTGATCACTCCTCTTCGGTGAGAGGAGGTTGTACAGCCTGGATGTTAAGAGAGCTCTTAGTTATTATATAGAGCGTACTAAAGGTCACAGAGTCGAATCCTCCAACTTTTCCTTACCTATGGTGAAGCTGGGAAAGGCAAACCTGCCACTAAGAGATCAATAGCCAGGTGGATTGTCTCTTGTATCCAATTTTGTTATCAGAAAGTGGGCAGAGCCCCCGGTTTGAGGGCTCATTCTACCAGGGGTACAGCTTGCCTCTAGCTGCTGCCAGAGATATCCCTTTATTAGAGATTTGCCAGGCTGCTACTTGGAAAACGGTACACACTTTTACCAAGCATTACTCCCTGGATGTCCAGGCCAGGAGAGATGCTCGGTTTATGCACAGCTGTTCTTCAGAGCCTATTCCTAAGTAGGTTCTGCCCTCTCCTCCATGGAGGTACTGCTGTATATTCTGCTAATGTCTATAATATAGCAAGACTTCATGTTGTTTGAAGAAAAATTACTCACCTTAGTAATGTGTTTCTTCTAATGGAGTCTTGCTATATTATTGAGACCTCCCCAACCTGCCCTCTCAGAACCTCTACTTGGTGGGGTGCGGGCAACTTAGTGTGGGCACTACTTATGTCCTGTTAGCATTTTGTCCCCTTTGGGACTTTGGGGTGTATGTGTAAGCTGCGTGTGTGTTTATTATACTTATGTTCCATTTTCATATTATTAGAATGGTGTTAGTATTTCTGGTCCCCTGACTTGAGTCTTGGGTGTTGGGACCACCAGTGGTTGTTATTATTTAGGTAGCCATTTGGCTAGTGTAGTTACAGCTTCCACACAGACCTTAGTGAGTTTGGCTCGTAAAGATCTGACAGTTCAAGTTTGAAATGACACAGATAGAGCTGCTCGTGCCAAATTCTATTTTGGAATGGTTTTAACCATTGCACTCGGGCAGTTCTAGAGCTGGAACAAACTGCTAATGTCTATAATATAGCAAGACTCCATTAGAAGAAACAACATTACTAAGGTGAGTAATTTTTCTTCGGTCACGACCGAACCTGAGGGGTGCACACTGACCTGGGCGATACCTCCTTGGGAAAAGGAGAGCTGTCTTGTGGAGTGGAGTTCCATCTAAGAGAAAGCATAAGTCAACGGTTGGATCCTGGTTCCCATGTTCCGACTGCTGAAGAAATTGCGAAAGTGATTACTGTTGCTCAGTCGCTTTTGCCCGGTTCTGACCGAACCGACACCAACTCAAAGACGATAGGTTCGTAAAATAGTTGCTTCTGAAATTGAACCTAAAGCATTCTATGAGGGTGATTGGGAAAGAGAAGAATATGAAGAAGAGAATATGAAGGCCTAGATGAGCCAGTAGAGCCTGACATCTCCCCGACAGGCCTTCAATGTGTCTCCTCCCAAGCTTTCTGGGTCCCCTCCCATTTCTTGTTCTACAAGAAAGAGCCTGATACTCTTTAGCTTCCAGTGGAAGAGGCTAAACAGGATCAGGAGGAACCTGACTTGTTGAAATGATGGATGTCTCAGAGTCAAAGAGAGTGTCTATCCCTTTGCATAAATCCCTGGGGAAACAGACACAGAAAATTCTGCAGTTTGTGGGGCAGTAGTGCAGATGAACATACAGTGGAGGCTGGGAGGGTGCCCAACATGCCACAGGCTAAGGAGGCTTGAGGAAGAGGTTCATGGCTTGGCAGGGAGCTGGGGAGGTTGAGGGAGAAGGGGAGGATATGCCGCGTAGGGAGGGCTGACATCTTAGAGTATTGTGGGGCACCACAGAGAAGGAACAGAGGGGCAAGGGAGGTCGGGGAGGAGGCACAGTAGACAGGAAGCCAGTTGATGAAGGGTGGACTCTAGCAGGACCTAGAAAAGAGGAGCAGCAAGAGGGAGGAGGAAACACACAATAAGGCAAATGGAGGAGGGACATGTTTGCTGTACTAGCAACACATGGGAAGAGGACACAGGAGGAGATTGCACAAGGATAGTACTCACAAAGAGAAGGGGAGAGGGCATTACTAGTGGAGAGACTAAGCATGGCATTGCAGGGGAGGAATAATACTCGGAGAGGTGAGGAGGGAGGCGGAAGGTTGCCAGTCAAACAGGAGCAGGGAGGAGTCTCAATTGAGAATTGCAGGGGAAGACACTGGGACACACTGTAAAAGCACCATCTTGAGTGGCCCCAGAAATGAGAACCTGAGTGGGGAGGGTGGCGGCGGCACAAGGGAAGAGGAGGGAGGTGTACTGGTGTTGGGGACTCCATACTCAGGGGACTCAGATGGGGCAGCAAGGGAGAGGCACAATCAGATATGGGTGGAGTCCATACCAGGATTAAAGGCAGACACGACAGGACAGGCAATCAGTAAGGAGGGGTAGGAGGAAGCTGCACATTGTGGTGCGTGTGGGGACAAATGACCTAGCGGGGAAGCGGTGGAGGTAACAAAGGAGAGGATTGAGGAAGGGAATGTTTTGTGAGGAGACTGGAGAGTCTGTGGCATTCTCTGAAGTGCTCCCAGTACCCTGCACAAGCACAGAGAAAGGAGAGGATTAGGAGTTGAACACATGGTTGGTAGAATGGTGTTAAACTAAGGGATATGGGGTTGTGGGTGGCTGGGGCAGTACCTGGGATAATAACAATCTGTTTGCAGGGATAGGCTGCACCTGAGTGGGAGGGAAGGAGGTATAAAAGCAAAGACTGGGAGCTATATTGTGACAAAGGTGGATTTAAACTAGATGGGGGGCAGGTGGACAGCAGGTGGCAGGGATCTGATAGAGTGGAGTCACAGCCTACCTCAGGCTTGCAGGGAAGGACCCAGGGCCACTGGAAAAGGAGGGAGTAGAAAGGAAATGGAGGCCAGTGAAGGGAAGGGCAAGGATGGAGGGTGGTCTGCTGAATGCAAGAGCTTGGCAACAAATCTTCTGAGCTACAGGCACTCTTAGCAGTGTGGAGGTGGATATTGCAGCTGTCACAGAACGTGGGCAACTGAGCACGGGACAGGGATCTGGCAATCCCAGGATACAAAGTATACAGGAAGGACCGTAAGGAAGGGAGGGACAGTGGGGTGGCAGTCTATGTGAGGGATGGGATCAAGTGAACAAGGGATGTGGGGAAGAGAAGAGAACAGAGGCAATCTGGCTGCAGCTCCTAGACTCAAGGGTAGGAAACTGAGGTTTGGGGTGGTATACAGGCCACTGTCCCAGTCTGAGGAGCTTGACTGGGAATTAGCAGGACAAATCAGAAAGGTACTGTATGTAGAAAAGGGAAGGTGGTCGTCCATGGGGATTTCAACTTGCTGGGGTTGACTTGAGCATTCCAGTCACCTCCACTGCTAGGGAGCAAGTGCTCCTGGACGCAATCTAGGAGGGTCTCCTGACACAGTTGGTTAGTGTACCTACTAGGCTAAAGTACACTTTAGATCTGGTGTTGTCAAATGGGAGGCAGTAAGGAAATAAAGGTGGAGGACCCACTAGCCGACAGCAATCACCAAACGGTGTGGTTTAATATCACGATGTGTGGGAGCCAGAAAATCAGTTACTCAGGTAGTAAACTTCAGGGGAAGACTTTGGGAGGATGCAGGAAGTACTGAAAGAAACTAGAGGGCATAAGGCAGGCGATGGATGCAGAGCAGAAATGGATATTATTAAAGGGGATTACAAAGGCAACAGAAGCCTGTACCAAGACACAGAGTAAGAGGAGCAGAGCAAGAAAATCATGCTGGTTGAACAGCGAGGTGGCAAAACAAGAGGTGCACCAGAGGTATAAAGGACAGGTAAGAAAGTGGACAGGGAGGAGATGCAAGACATTCCAGGAGGTGACCAGAAAAGTGAGAAGCCAAGGCCCAGAGGGAGCTGAGATTAGCGCAGGAAATTAGCCAGGGGAGACTTTTTCAGATACATCAGGGAGAAATGGAAGTGCAAGGAGACAATAGTGAGGATAAAAGGGTGGGGAGTGGACGGAAAAGGTGAGGAGCAGGCAGAAGTACTGAATGAATACTTGCCTGTGTGTTCATGGAAGAAAAGGGGACTGCACCGCCATGCGCTGGGAGGGGTGGGGAGAGGAGGCAACAGATGAAGGATTGAGGCAAGTAGCCTTAGAGGAACTGAGGACACTGAAGATAGACAAGGCACCAGGGCCAGATGGTATCCATCCCAGGGTGCTGAGGAGATGGCGCAGGTGTTGGCGGAGCTGCTGGCGGATCTGTACAGCACCTCACTGGAGTCGGGATGTGTGCCACTGGACTGGAGGATGGCCCATGTAGTACCATTACACAAGAGCGGACCAAGGGATGAACCGGGTAATTATGACCCGGTAAGTCTCACCTCCATAGTGTGCAAACTCATGGAACAATACTAAAGGAAAGACTGTGTCATATCTGGAGGACAGTGTCCTCCAGGATGTGAGCAGCATAGGTTTGTTTCTGGGAAGCCTTGTCAAACCAACCTGATACAGTATTATGACTGGGTGACAGGTGAGCTGGATAAGGGTCATGTGGTGGATGTTCTTTACTTGGACTTCAGCAAGGCCTACTGATTCTGTGCCTCATCGGCAGCTTGGGGAAGTTAACTGGGTGTAGAGGTAGGGGCAAAATGATTAACTGGATTACAAGCTGGCTGGAGTGGGAGGCTGCAATGGTGGTGGTGAGAGGGAGCTCTTAACCAAGGTTAGTGATGAGTGGGGTGCCACAGGGCTATGTGTTGGGGCAGTATTGTTTGGGCTGTTCATATCAGACATTGCACATGGGGTGGTGAGCAAGAATAAGTCTGTTTGCTGACGACACCAAAATCAAAGCAGTGGTGAATAGAGAGGAGGATGGAAGCAGCTGCAGGAGGACCTAAGCAAGCTAGAGGTGGTCAGAGGTGGCAGCTGGGGTTCCATGCAAAGGAGTGTAAGGTTATGCACTGGGGTGAAGAACCCAAGGAGAGAATACTGGCTGGGAGGGTTAAGCTGGGGATCACTGAGGAGGAGAAGGACCTAGGGGTAATGATAACAGGTACCATGGACAACATTGCCCAGTGCAGGAGAGTGGCTGCAAAACTGAACAAAATGCTGGGGTGCATAGCGAGGGTTTTTTCGTCCTGGCAAAGAGAGAGGTGATCTTGCCCCTCTACAGGGTCGCTGGTAAGGCCGCACTTAGAGTATTGTGTGCAGTTTTGGAGGCCATACCTAAAGCATGATATCAGGCTACTGGAGGGGTGCAGAGGAGGGCAGCCAAGATGATATGTGGAATGGAAGGGACAGACTATGACAGCAGGCTGAGAGACCTGAATATGTACACCCTGGAGGATAGAAGGGACAAGGGGACATGATAGAGACATTCAAGTATCTGAGGGGAATCAGTAAGGATGGGGCAGATGGGGTATTTAAGTTAAGTAGGGGAGGGTCACCAGGGGCATGCACTAAGAATAGAGGGGAAAGATTTAGGAAGGAAATGAGAGACACTATTTCACAGAGAGAGTGGCAGCAAAATGGAATGCCCTACCAGAATGGGTGGTATCATGTAAATCTGTGAACAGTTTCAAAGGGCATGGGACAGGGAACAGGGAGAGTGAGGGTGGGGAGGTGGGGGGTGGCAGTGGGATGACAAATGGGAGGGGATGGGGTAGCTGCAAACTATGGGTGCTAGCTGCACACTCGAGCAGACTTAGATAGACCGGGTAGTCTGTTTCTGCTGGCACATTTGTATGTTCGTATGATCTATACCTCCTGTGGATAAAAGGATGGACAGGAGGTATACCTTGTCAGGTCCTGAGACAGAATTCCTCACAAATCATTGCAGCCAAGTTGGGGTAGTGCAAGCTGCAGCCTGTGACAAAGCTAATATTCCCCTGGCATCTCACCCCGATAAGGATTCCAGGAAAGTGGATGCCATGGCTAAAACAATACTTGGCATCCTCTCTGGGACTCAGGCAAGCTAATTATGTGGCATATACAGCCAGATACCAAAAATCTATGTGGGATACGGTTCTGGAGCTGGCTAAGAATGCCCTCCCAGCTGGCCAAGGAGCAGGTGGCTGTGGATGGTGTTGAGGCTTCCAAAGTTCAGTTCCATGCTGCTGTGGACTCGAATGATGTACATTCCAGGGTCATGGCTACATCTGTCTCCATGAGAAGAAGTTTGCTTAGCCAGATGTACCAGTTTGTCACAGGATACCCAGACCAAGGCCATGGATTTTCCTGTTGTTGGTAACTCCCTGTTTGGGGAGCAAACAGAGGCTTACATGAAGAAAATGGACGAGTACAGGACCACCTCCAGGAGTGCTGCAGGAAAAAGAAAAGCAGGCGTCGGCCTGGTGGCGCTGAGGGTTGAGGCGCTGGATGCCACACATCGCACAACGCCAGCGATCTGAGTTCAGGAATGAGCTCGGGCTGCCAGGGTTTGCTTGAGAGGAGAAAGGCTAGAGCGCCCACACAGCTCGCCTTCTCTGGTGGGAGGGTGGGTTCCTTACACCAGCAAGCGGTGACCCCTGGTGGAGGCTGGGGAGCATGACAGCTGCTGGAGTCACTGGGACGCAAGGGTCAGGGCGAGGCCTTGGACCAGTCAGCTCCGTGACTGGTTCTGGTGGGGCTTGAGTGCCGGCCGGCATTGTGCCTTGACACACAGTCCATCCTAGGAAAATGGAAAAAGCCCTTCGAGTCAGGGAGACAGAGAGCCGAGCCGATCCCACTTTCACGCCTGCCCAGCTGGATCGGGGTCCTGATGAGATACAAAGGTTTGGGGCTGGGCCCTACCCTGACCCTGCTTGGGGGCAAAAATGCAGCATGATGGAGGATCCACCTGGTCAGGTAGGACAGGGTAGAGACAGGCTCAGTTGGCTCTCCTGAAGAGGTGACTCCGAAGGGAGGAGGATAAAAAAAAAGACAGGCCACTCTTGAAGCAGCAATTTAGGGCTGGCAGGGCAGGCCTTTTCACAGCCCTTTTATCAAGCCCAGGCCTCCTCTTCTTTCTAGCAGAGGAGGTTCCGAGGCAGAGGAGGGATGACCAGGACCCCATCATCCACTCAGTCCAAGCCCCTGCCAAACAGACACCCTGAGGTGTCAGTCAGGTCGCCTCCCGGTTCCAGTAGGGGCAGGCTGGCTCACTATTTCCAGGCCTGGAAGTCTATTACTTCAGACAAATGGGTCCTGGAAGTAGTGAGCCAGGGACTTGCTCTCAGTTTCAAAAGGTTGCCAAAATGTTAGCAAAGTCTTTCAGTTCTCCTCCTCCTTGGAGACAAAGGCCTTGGAGGCAGAAGTCTCCTCCCTACTACTCTGCAAGCAGCAAAGAAGGTACCTCATTCTCACAGGGAAAAGGACTGTATTCCAGATGCTTCCTTACCCCAAAAGACAGGGAGTGGTGACCCATCCTAGATTTAAGATACCTGAACAGACATTTACTGGAGCAAGTTCAAAATGGTGACTCGGGAATAATCCTTCCTTCTCTGAGATCAGGAGACTGGCTAGCTTCCCTAGATCTCAAGGATGCTTATTTCCAGATACCTATCAGACATTCCCACAGAAAGTACCTCAGGTTCGAGTTGCCCTCAGGTCATTACCAGTTCAGAGCAATGCCTTTCGCCTAACATCTGCTCCAAGGGTGTTCACCAAGTGCCTTGCAGTAGTGGTGACCTTTCTCAGGAGACAGGGCATCTCGCTGTTCCATATCTGGATGACTGGCTCATAGTGGGTCAGTTCTCAGACCAAGTCAGGTCAGCTCTAGAGGTCACACAAAAGCTTCTGGACTCTTAAGGATTTGCTTTGAACCTAGAAAAGTCTGTTCTGGAACCATCCCAGCTTCTCACATTTATAAGAGTGGAACTGGACACTGTCCAGGCAAGGGCATTTCTTCCTCTGTCAAGGGTACAATCCTCATCACTCTGGCTTCCTCCGCTCATCCACTAGTGTCTCCATCAGCCAGACACTTCCTTCAGTTGCTAGGCCACATGGCAGCTTCCACTGCAGTGGTGCAAGGGCAATATTTCAAACGAGAGATATTCAGTTTCATCTAAGATCTTACTAGTCTCAGAGAAAAGACCCTCTCTCCAAATTAGTTCCAGTGTCTCAAATTCTGGTTCAGGCTCTCCAGTGGTGGCTGGAGGAGGACAATCTATGACAAGGTGTCCCCTTCCTCAGTCAGACTCCTACAGTGATTCTCACCACAGATGCCTCTCTACTGGGATGGGAGCTCATCTGGACCAGCTCACTGCTCAGGAACATAGAAACATAGACTTTGATGGCAGATAAGGACCACTTGGCCCATCTAGTCTGCCCATTTCCTACAGGATAGGCCTCAGATCCTAGTTAACCAACAGCCTATTTCTTCCTACCCCCACAAGAATTGCCTTATGTCTGTCCCATGCATTCTTGAATTCTCCCACAGTTTTAGACCCACAACCTCCTCAGGAAGGCTGTTCCATGCATCCACTAC